>CM035848.1:236000491-237362991 GCA_020510985.1 Pholidichthys leucotaenia | reverse complement strand
ATAGACTGGAAAACACATAAAGAAACAGCTGGGTGAAAATAGTGAAGTTTTAATCGGGGAAGTGCTGTGATAAAGATACACAATTTACACATAAACTGTATCTGACTGCATAATTCAAACTAGTACCAAGAGAGCACAGAGCTCCACCAGCACTTACAGCTGCAACCAGAGGTTTACATGCACTGTATAAAAAGACACATAACCAAGTAATAAAAAATTACCTAACTTGTTATACAGTGCATGTAAACATCTGGTTTCAACTGTACAGTGCTACATCCAGATTTTCATGTAACTTTTCAACATATTTCTTATAGAAGTGCTACTTTTTTCTTGTAAATTTTCAACCTTCTTCTCATAAATTTGTGAAATCACTTTCCTTAAATCTGAGACTTCATGAAGCTTTTTTTTTCTTCTTGTACGTATGCAACTTATTTTTTCATAAATGTGAAACTTTTTTTATGACAAATTTGGAACCTTTTTCTACCATTAAACCATGGCCTTAAAAAAACTAACTTTGTTCTCATAAATTTGGAACCCCACCGGCTGGTTTTCTATTTGTACTTCCGGTTGACAGCAGAAAAATCCTAACCCACACGCACGCCGTCTTTCTACTCCAGTTTCTCTTTATGTGAGCTAATCTAGTGCAGTTTTTTTTCTCTTTCAGCAGCACAGTTAATTGGACAAAATGCTTCTGTCTCTAGGCTGCATCACTAATGTCATCTTATGCGACCCACAGAGGTGCAATTTTCAACAGTCACTGCTACACATTATTGTATATGCATTGCATGGTTGGTGTTTATTCAGAGAGACTGTTTCATGCTCGTTAAACATGCTGCTTTTTGGGCGTCATGATTGGCAGCAGCACAACCTCCCGATATTTCTTGTGAATACTGTATATCTTCCATTAAACAGAACTGTGGGGCACGGCTTCAAAACACGAACACATTAAAGACAAAGAATTACCAATGGCAGTGATTTGATGTGCACGCTGATTATGTTGTCTAAATTTCAATAGAGGAACCAAGAGTGAAAATTGTTGATCTTGCTTTTTAGTTGGTTTTTTTTTTAATATATTGTAGTGTTATAATTTCTAAAAAAATAAAAATCAGGATCTGAAGCACAGTATATTGTGGCCAGAGTAAGTGTGCTGACAAATGCTCTGTTATTCCAGAGAGCATTCTGAACTGGTTTTAATGGAATGTGCGTGTGAAATAGTGTGAGGAGTGTCCGTCTTCCACGGGAGATTGTGTGCTTAATAGAATGATGGACTGGCAGATAAAAGGTATGTATTTCATGAGAAGCGACTTGCTCTTCCTCTTTCATGTCATCCCCAGCCATATTTGAAAGGTTATTGTGTTTAGTCAGTGATCTAGTTAGGGTGGGGACGGGGCTGAAATGAGATGATGCTTTGCTTCATATCCTCTTTTTAATTAACATCATTATCTACTGCCTTCTAACCAGCACCACACACCCAAAGACGCAACGCTCACACGAGCAGCGGCACTGACAGGGTTCAATGACTCGGAGTGGCAGAGCCTCGCAGACAGAAAAAAAAGAGCCACATCAGAAAGCTGAAAAGCCGTATAGCACTCATTAAACAACATTCCCGCTCTAATAAGACTCACATGTGTAGACGTAGCGGCACACAGCAAGAATAAGATGTGTTTTCTTTGTCATGTTAATCAGTTCCTGCGGCGTTGGTTGCCACAACAAAGTGAGGAATAAATCACACGCCACATATAGATCACTCCCAGCATTCACTCAGTTGCCCTTCTCTTTATAATCCTGCATCTTCATTATTTTCTCATACATCTCTGGTCAGCTATCCACATTTTCTTGTTACTGTACGTACTCATATGGTCCCCTCTCTCTCGCTTTCATTTTTCCCCTTGGCTTATGTTAAATAAACAAAAACAAGGCAGTATATCCAGTAAAATGCCCTTTAAGCTAGAAAACCATCAACTGTGTTTTGTTTTGTTTTTTTTTCAAATTCAATCTGTTCAGTCGGTTTGTTTTGAGCCAGGTAAATCTTACACTGTAAAAATCCCAGCCCCATTAAGTTCAATGAAATTTTTCAACTGAAAGTGTCATTACACATTTTGGCGAGATATGATGTACTTTTTCCACATGCTGACACAGTTCCCAGAGGTTTTAATGAAAGGTGTGTGACATTCATTGGCCAAAGTACAGTATATCAGCCTTATTATTTCAGAATCATTTTAACAGGCTTCCTCAGAATGACTCGTTTCAGTGCATGTTTCTTTAAATGCTCATGAGCCCCAGTTCGCCCCACCCTCTCTTGCATCACCTTGAGAAGTTTGGTGGAGGTGGGGCGGGTGTAATTTTTAGGCTAATGTTAGCTGGATAGCTGTTAGCTTCGGATGCTAAAGACAGATTGTCCTAAGTAATATAGCTAATGACTGAATGTGAATATGTACACAAGTGGATGAAAGGAAATGACCGGTCCCTGGTGTACAGTAAACAAAGAACCAATCCTGAATTAGTGAATGGCTAACCCTGCTACCACAAGACAGGCTAATGTACTGCCCTCTATCCGTCGAGGTGATCTTTAAGGTGCCAGTCAACCTTGGCAAGGCTAGCCATGATGCTTGCCATCTGATATGCTGCCCTATCATGACCAAAATCTAACAAAATAAGACAGATTGATGCAAGCTATCTTATCAGTCATGAATTAATTATCCAGGTGGGAAGAGGGATGACCAGTGGGCTGAACAGAATTTAAAGAAAATAGCAATATAAACCACCATCACCTAGCTGACTTTGTAACAGCCTAGCAGCCATAGTAGCACTCTTAGTTTGGCTTTGGATGTCCCACCATCATTAAAACAGGTGATGATGAAGCTGGAAGGATTGCATCATTTCATTGAGCTCCAGTTCCCATGTTACAAGCAAAGTCAAAACCACTGAATTAGAGAGGTACTGAGACAAAGGCTGACTTTAACAAAGTGACAGGGTTGTGTTTGTTCATTGGTAGCTACTCCACATACCCAAAAAGAAGCACAAAAGTACTGAAAAGGGTAAAATATTCATTCTATGCCCCATTTAATCTTAGAATGATTTGTGGTCTGGACTAATTGTGAGTTTATTTAACTAAGAGAAGTGTTGCCACTATAATACAGGGGAGTTGCTGCCATTTTGAAGTAGAACAGAAAAGAACAATTTCAGTTAAATAAAAAAATAAAACAACTGTGGTTATTCTCTAAGATGAAGCAATGCTTACCTTTAAGTTAAGCTGTCTTACATTTTAAAGGAGCACATGAACTGTTTCTCAGTTTTACTAACTGCTGCTGCCATAAAAATGGAAGTCAACTTAACTTGAAAGTAAGCATTCAAGATTCAAGATTTAAAGATTTTAGTTGTCAATTCAACTATACATATAGGACATACAGGAGAATTGAAATGCTGTTTCTTTCTCTTCAGTGGTATACGCAATATGAAAAAAGGAATAAGACTGGAAAAACAACAACAGCACTCTGTACAGTAATGCTACCTGTAACGTAAATAGCGACAAAAGATAAAACCCAGACATCCCATAGTGCAAATAAAGATAAACGATAAAACCCAGCAATCCTATATACAGAAAAACAAGAGCAGTAATACTTGTAGTTGCAAGTTTGATGCGGTAGTGTAGGTGCAGACAGTGACAGATTGGACTGCACATGATCAATATTGCAATAACAGACAGCAGCAGAAATGGCATTTGTGCAAATGGCTGGAGTAAGGTGCAGAGACATACAGCAGCAGATGTATTACTGTTGGTGTGCCAGTCTTTCTGTGCCAACGGCTAAGGTAGTTATTGTGCTGGTTACGGTCCGGGGTGGGGGGGAGGAGGTGGACAGAGTTCAGGGTCTTGATGGCCTGGTGAACAAAGCTGTTCAACAGACTTGTCACTCTAAGTTTATGCTGTCTGAAATATATTCTAGTTCAATATCCAAAATGTGTCATGACAGTTTGAGTTGAATAAAAGACACAAGTGCACCTAACTTAATGGGGCTGTGTTTTTTTTAACCACACACCCAGAGGCTTACCTTGTATCCCTGGTTGATGCCATTAATGAACTGCTGAGGTGGAGGATTCCAGGTGAATCGGATGGTGGTTGAGTTAACAGCAACAACTTCTACTTCCTGTGGAGGTGCCGTGGGAACTAAACACGCACAAACAAAGAATATTTAACCACAGTGGGCTCACAATAAAGACAAAAAATGAATTAAGACAAAGAAAAAACATCTAGTAACAGACATGGTGGCTTAAAGCAAAAACATTTTTAATGTTGATTTTTTTTTAATAAGTAGTTGTCGTAAACATCTCATAAGGCCCCAAAGTTCAATGCAGTATGTGGAGACTCAGCTCATTTTTTAATTAAAAAATATCTGCTAAGCTTGCAAAACTACATGGCAAACAACCTCTTTTCCTCACTAAATATGAAGCAATTTGTCAATATAAACAAATGAAAACTATTGCATTTTTAAATTATGTATTTTGCCTGAGATAAGAGTACCTGAGTTTAGGTTGTTGATGGATTAGTGGCTCATTTTGAAAGCTGGCCAACAGGATTCCTTTCAATAAAGATGCAGCTCTTACAGTGGGGAAAATAAATATTGAACACACTGACATTTTTCTCATTAAACATATTTCTGATGGAGCCATTGACCTGAGATTTTCACCAGATATCAGTAACAACTCAAGTAATCCATAATACAAAGAAATCAAGGCAACCATGTTCATATAACAAGTTATATTTAATAAAGTGGAATGACACAGGGAATAAGAATTGAACACATGAAGACAGAGGTGCAAAAAGGCATAGAAAGCCAAGAAACCAACTGAAATCTATCAGTGCAAATTCATTTCAGCTGGTTAACTCCTGACTGACAGCCTTTAAAAAGGTCTGTGAATATCAGATTGTCACACCACAAAGAACTCATGATGGGTAGAAGGAAAGAGCTATTTCTAGACCTTCACAACCTGATTGTTGCAAAACATAATGATGGCATTGGTTACAGGCGCATTTCTAAATTGCTGAATGTTCCAGTGAGCACTATTGAAGCCATCACTCGGAAGTGGAAAGAACATCATTTTACCATAAACAGGCCAAGACCAGGAGCTCCTCACAAGACTTCTGACAGAGGAGTCAAAAGAATTATCAGAAGAGTTATCCAAGGGCCAAAGACCACTCGTGGAAAGCTCCAGAAAGATCTGGAGTTAGCAGGTACTGCTCTTTCAAAGGAAACAATAAGTAATAAACTCAACCGGCATGGGCTCTATGCCCACTCACCTCACAAGACTCCATTGCTGAAGAAAAAGTGTGTTGAAGTTTGATTAAACTTTTCTGCACAACATTCGGGGAAGCCAGTAAAATTCTGGGAGAATATAGTCTGATCAGATGAGACCAAAATTGAACTTTTTGGATGCTACAACACACAGCATGTTTGGAGGAGAAATGGCACTGCACATCAGCCCCAAAACACCAAACCAACAGTGAAGTTTGGAGGTGGGAGCATCATGATGTGGGGGTGTTTTTCAGCACATGGTACAGGCAGACTTCATATACAGTAACTGAAGGAAAGATGAATGGACAAATGGACAGAGACATCCTTGATGTCTGCCTGTTGCCATCTGCCAAGATGCTGAAGATGAAACGAGGGTGGACATTTCAGCAAAACAATGATCCCAAACACACAGCCAAGGAAACTCTCAGCTGCCTCCAGAGAAGGAAAATAAAGCTGCTAGAATGGTCCAGTCAGTCACCTGACCTGAATCCAATTGAAAATCTATGGAATGAACTGAAGATCAGAGTTTATAGAAGACACCCATGGAACCTTCAATACTTGATGACAGTTTGTGTGCGAAAGAATGGACTAAAATCACTCCAGAGCAATGCCTGCCCCTAGTTTCTCTGTACAGAAGGCATCTGGAAGCTGTTATTACCAACAAAGGTTTTTCTACTAAATATTAAATGCATTTCACCAAGTGTGTTCAATATTTATTCCCTGTGTCATTCCACTTAATTAAATATAACTTTTTTTGTGAACACAGTTGCCTTGATTTCTTTGTATGTATGCTAGGGGCATTCGAAAAAAATCAATTCACATAAGAATCTTGATTCTCATTTTACATGATCCAGAATCGATTCACAAAAAGTAAGAATTGATTTTTTTTTTTTTTTTTTTTTTTTGCAGTGGTGTCAGTGTCCCGTCATGTGATACGCAATTACACATTGATGCTGCCAATGCAGGAGAATCATGCAGAGTAGCTTACTAGCTAGCAGCTGGATGAAACAGTCAAAATAAAGAAAAAATGGAGCAGCAAGAAATTCAGCCAGTCCCACCTTCAAAGAAGGCAAGTGTGTGGCCGCATTTTTGTTTCTACAACAATCCGGGAATGAAAGCACTAGACGTGACACGTGTAATATGTAAAGTTTGCAAAACGAAAGTCAAGTACTTTGGTAACACCACAAATGCTGGGGCTCATATTAACCGCCATCACTCAGAGTTGAAAGAAGTGGAAAAAATTGTAAGTCCTCTTGCTGAACAATACACACTGCACCACTTTAACAAACTCCCAGCAAATTCTGAGCGGGGAAAAAAAAGAACTCTTGTAACAGCACTTTATTTTGTTTTATAATTTTAATTTGTTTTTTTTTTAAGTCTCCGAAGAGTTTAGATACTTAAGTTTATATTTATGCAGGTTTAAAATTAATGTTACTTATCTTATGCATCAATTATTTAATTGATTTATTGAATTTGTTCATTGCATTAAGTTACTGTATAGGAAACTGTACATTGACTGCATACAGTCAGGTAGTACTACTATTTAAATGGATGTTCAAAGTATTTGTGATAGAATTTACTTTTTTAATGAATAGCTTATATATGTAGAATGCTGGAGCGTGACCAAACCTACACACTGTGTAAAAGCTGTTAGGAATTGTGATATGCTGAAAAAGAAAAAATTCAAAGTTTATTTCACTTGTGTACAATTTCATTTTTGAAACTCACAAGTTTCCCAGAAATAAAAAAAAAGGCAGTTACTAACCTAAGCCTACTTTTTTCATTTAACAGTATTTTTTTGCAAATCAGTTAATGTAATTTTTTAAAAATATAACTCCCCAAAACATCAACACACTGTACTCTGCTTTCAAGCTTACCTCAGCATTTTCTGCAGTGCAGTGGACTTTTTTTTTCTGAGATTAGTGAGTTTTCATACTGAACTGAGAGCCAAATGCGAATCGAAAATTGTTTTGGATCGAAAAATTGATTCTGAATCGAATCATGACAGCAAAAATTGGAATTGAATTGAATCGTGTGATTTCTAAAGATTCACAGCCCTAATGTATGGATTACTTGTGTTGTTACTGATATCTGGTGAAAATCTCAGATCAGTGGCTCCATCAGAAATATGTTTAAAGAGAAACATGTTGACGTGTTCAATACTTATTTTCCCCGCTGTATGTCCTTGATACAAACACAAAGTGACTGCCCTTTGTAACATGATTTATTGATTAATATTTAAATCATTACATTTGATATATATTACTGCAAGCATGACAGGACTTTGTGTTGCACCATATTGCATGTTGTAATTTAATTACAGACAATTTTCTCTCCAGTTCTCCTGAACACACATTTCTTTCACACTCCACACTTCCAGTGTGCAAAGTATGCATTCTTTAAAGGTGTCATCATACCCCAGTGACACCACCAATCAACATGCTCTTATTAAGCTTAGAAATCTCTCCCCAAAGTCACAGCATCTGTTTTCTTGAAGCTGGTACACTGATTTTTCTGTGCTAATCATTCAAGTGACGTGTACCTTGAAAATAAATTTTATTCTCCTCTTGAAGCACCTAATTGCCAATTTCATTTTATAATTAGTCTGCCGCAGAATTTCTAATGTAAAGATCATGGTGGAAAACAAACACCATCATCAGATCAAGTGGAGCTATTATGTTTAGCTCAGCTTAGATTGTACTGAAACAAAAATCAAAATAATCCTTATTTATCTTTTACTGGATTGTTGGTAGAGCAGCCATCTCACAAGCGGGAGGTCTTGGGTTGAAGTCCTGGCCAGGTCATACCAAAAACCACATAAAAAGGGTACTTCCTACCTTCTAGCTTTATGCTCAGCATACAGTATCTCACAAAAATGAGTACACCCCTCACATTTTTGTAAATATTTTATTATATCTTCTCATGGGACAACACTGAAGATATGACACGTTAACATAGTGTTAAGTAGTCAGTGTACAGCTTGTATAACAGTGTAAATTTGCTGTCCCCTCAAAATAACTCAACACACAGCCATTAATGTCTAAACCGTTGGCAACAAAAGTGAGTACACCCCTAAGTAAAAATGTCCAAATTGTGCCCAATTAGCCATTTCCCTCCCCGGTGTCATGTAACTCGTTAGTGTTACAAGGTCTCAGGTGTGAATGGGGAGCAGGTGTGTTAAAATTGGTGTTACTGCTCTCACACCTTCTCATACTGGCCACTGGAAGTTCAACATGGCACCTAATAGTAAAGAACTCTCTGAGGATCTGAAAAAAGAATTGTTGCTCTACATAAAGATGGCCTAGGCTATAAGAAGATTGCCAACACCCTGAAACTGAGCTGCAGCATGGTGGCCAAGACCATACAGCGGTTTAACAGGACAGGCTCCACTCAGAACAGGCCTCGCCATGGTTGACCAAAGAAGTTGAGTGCACGTGCTCAGCGTTATATCCGGAGGTTGTCTTTTGAAAATAGACGTATGAGTGCTGTCAGCATTGCTGCAGAGGTTGAAGGGGTTGGGGTGGGGGGTCAGCCTGTCAGTGCTCAGACCATACACCGCACACTGTATCAAACTGGTCTGCATGGCTGTCGTCCCAGAACAAAGCCTCTTTTAAAGATGATGCACAATTTCTTGTGCATCACTGCAACAGAACGCAAACAGTTTGCTGAAGACAAGCAGACGAAGGACATAGATTACTGGAATCATGTCCTGTGGTCTGATGAGACCAACATAAATTTATTTGGTTCAGATGGTGTCAAGCGTGTATGGTGGCAACCAGGTGAGGAGTACAAAGACAAGTGTGTCTTGCCTACAGTCAAGCATGGTGGTGGGAGTGTCATGGTTTGGGGCTGCATGAGTGCTGCTGGCACTGGGGAGCTACAGTTCATTGAGGGAACCATGAATGCCAACATGTACTGTGACATACTGAAGCAGAGCATGATCCCCTCCCTTTGGAAACTGGGCCCCAGAGCAGTATTCCAACATGATAACAATGCCAAACACACCTCCAATACAACCACTGCCTTGCTAAAGAAACTGAGGGTAAAGGTGATGGACTGGCCAAGCATGTCTCCATGCCTAAACCCTATTGAGCATCTGTGGGGCATCCTCAAATGGAAGGTGGAGGAGCACAAAGATCTCTAACATCCACCAGCTCCGTGATGTCATCATGGAGGAGTGGAAGAGAATTCCAGTGGCAACCTGTGAAGCTCTAGTGAACGCCATGCCCAAGAGAGTTAAGGCAGTGCTGGAAAATAATGGTGGCCACACAAAACATTGACACTTTGGGCACAATTTGGACTTAATGACTACAGACCTGTAGCGCTCACCTCTGTAGTCATGAAGTCCTTTGAGCGCCTGGTCCTGTCCCACCTCAAGTCCATCACCACCCCTCTCCTGGACCCGCTGCAGTTTGCCTACCGAGCCAACAGGTCTGTAGACGATGCAGTCAACCTGGCCCTCCACTCCATCCTGCAGCACCTGGACTCCCCGGGAACCTACGCCAGGATCCTGTTTGTGGACTTCAGCTCCGCATTCAACACCATCCGCCCCGCTCTGCTCCGGGACAAGCTGTCCCTGCTCAACGTGCCTGACTCCCTCTGCAGGTGGATCATCGACTTCCTGACGGACCGGAGGCAGCATGTGCGGCTGGGAAAGACTGTCTCAGACTATACTAGCATCAGCACCGGATCACCCCAGGGCTGTGTACTTTCCCCCCTACTCTTCTCCCTTTACACCAACTCCTGCACCTCCAGCCACCAGTCTGTCAAGTTGATCAAGTTTGCGGACGACACCACCCTCATCGGGCTCATCTCCAACGGCGATGAGTCCGCCTACAGGAGAGAGGTGGCCCAGCTGGCGTCCTGGTGCAGCAATAACAACCTGCAGCTGAACGCTCTGAAGACAGTGGAGATGATTGTAGACTTCAGGAAAGTCACTACTCCTCTGCCCCCCCTCACCCTCTCAGGCTCTCCCATCACCACTGCTGATTCCTTCCGCTTCCTAGGCACTACCATCACCAGGGACCTCAAATGGGAGCTGACCATCAGCTCACTCATCAAAAAAGCCCAGCAGAGGATGTTCTTCCTGCGGCAGCTGAGGAAGCTCAAGCTACCCACCAAGATGTTAGTGCAGTTCTACACAGCCATCATCGAGTCCATCCTCACCACCTCCATAACCGTGTGGTACGCAGGAGCCACTGCCAGGGACAGACTAAGGCTGCAGCGCGTCGTGCGCACTGCTGAGAAGGTGATCGGCTGCAAGCTCCCATCTCTCCAGGATCTGTACATCTCCAGGACCCGGAGGCGTGCTGGCCGGATCATAGCCGATCCCTCACACCCTGGTCACGTACTGTTTGCCCCCCTCCCCTCTGGTAGAAGACTTCGGTCCATCCAGACTAAAACCTCCCGTCACATGAACAGCTTCTTCCCCTCTGCCATTAGACTGCTGAACACTAAGTGACTCTCGTGCACCATGTACAGCAGCTCAACCAGACTCATGTCAATCATCACTGTTTTCTTCCTGCATTACCGACTGCACTATATAGTTCTCCACAGTATCTGCTGCTGGCTAATATATATTTTAACTGTTGACCAGTATCACTTAATCTTATCCTACACTTTATTACATGTATAGTTTATTTCTCTTATCTTATCATGTTTAATGTTGCAGCATTGTACCGAGACAAATTCCTAGTTTGTGTACTACATGAACAATGGCAATAAACCTGATTCTGATTCTGATTCTGATCTGACAATTTGGACATTTTCACTTAAGGGTGTACTCACTTATGTTGCCAGCAGTTTAGACATTAATGGCTGTGTGTTGAGTTATTTTGAGGGGACAGCAAATTTGCACTGTTATACAAGCTGTACACTGACTGCTTTACATTGTATCAAAGTGTCATATCTTCAGTGTTGTCCCATGAAAAGATATAATGAAATATTTACAAAAATGTGAGGGGTGTACTCACTTTTGTGAGATACTGTAATAGAATGGAGGAAGGAAAGTTGGTTACCCAGCCACACGGTTACTTTCTGTGCCGGTCCCAAACCCGGATTGGGGCAAGGTTGTGTCAGGGTATCTGGGGTAAAAATCCTCCCCCAATTGACATGTGGATTATTGCATATCAGGTGATGATACACTGTGTCGACCCCAAAAGGGAGAAGCTGGAAGAAGTGTATGATGAAACCCATACACTATTTATAAAGATGGATAACATCAGAGCTCTCAAAAGTGAAGTCCACTTATCTCAGTTTCCCTCTGGAGGCTAATTGGAGTAACATGATAAAGCTGGTCTTATTGTGTGCTTCACTTTGCCAAAATGAAAATTAAAAATTCTCCTTGAACCATTTTCTCCCCCCAAAAGATGGCTTCTATCCATGTATGTACTTCTTTTAATGCTAATGCACATTCAAGACTGCATTTTTTGGATCAGGTTGGTTTTAATTCATTATTTGATGCTATAAAAATAGAGGTGTGATCTAAATTAAGAATAGCCATGATTGGTCAGGACAGAGGTTGCTGCCTATGGGCTGCTGCATAGACTGTAATGGGCATATGTTTAGGCAGGAACTTGATGTTGCACCTCTGCTTCACAATCACTACTGCACAGACTCTGGCTGCAAAAGCACAAGACAGCAGCACCCTAAATCCAGGGAGCAGAGATTCAATTTTTATCCCGCCAGTCGAAGACTGGAACAGGGATTAGGCTGTGGCCATGGCCATCTGTCTGTCCCACTTCTGTGAATCAACTCCTCCTACAGTTTTGTTCCAAATGGTTTGAAACTTGGTACTGGGGTTTGATAAACACTGAAGATGTGCATGTTGCAATCTGACTCCGATCAGATGATTTTTGCCAGAGTTATGACATCCATTTTCTCAGTTAATAGACAGTAAAAGCCCCTTTAAACAGTATGATTATGATTGAGGGAGTTGGCCAATTTGTGTCTTTTTGGACTCAGTCAAAACTGAGGAGAACATGGTGACGGACGGATGGAGATCACTGATAGATCAGAAATTGGCCAGATCTCTCAATGATCTCCACCCATGTGTAAAGGGGGTATAATTATCTTGTGAAATCAACTCTTCTACAGTTTTGTTCCAAATGTTTTGAAACTTGGTACCAGGGTTTGATATACACTGATGGCACACATGGAAAAGTTGAAAACTGCTCTCCTTTACTATAATATTGGGATCTTCAAAGAAAACAGAGGCGGGGGATATTGCACTCACCTCAGAGTGCTCTTTTCTATAATAGATGTAAATGTTGTACATATTTATATATCATCTATGGTAAAAAACCCTCAATGAGCACATTTTACTTTGTTCCCTTTAGCGTTGCTCTTCCTTTATATCAACTATCATTTGCAAACAATAGGTTTGAACAAAATGACCCCATCTCAAATGACATCACACTTATCTCAGAAGAAAATCATGGCCTGAAACCATCGCCAATTGGTTCAAATGATCATTCTGAAAGGATCACTTGAGCCCATGCTGACATTATCAATTAAAAGTTTGGCCATGTATAATATCTCTGCTGATGTAACAAAGACATTTCTCCAGTAAAGCAAACCTTATTCACTATTGCGACAATATATCCATCCATCCATCCAGAAAAGAAAGAAAAGCACAACATATCTATGTTAGGTTTGCTATGAACTTAATTAGAAAAAGCTGTATAGTGATCATTTGGCTGAGGTTTTCATTGCCTGTCGAAGAGTGAGACAGAGAAGACAGAGTGTAAAGCGGTATGGTTGAAGCGGTGAAAAATCCTGTTTATATTTCAGCACTTCTTCATATGAAATGGAGGATATTTGTTCAATAGGAAAAAAAAAATATCAGCTGGCAGGAGGTAAATATTGTAAACAAGCAGTGAACATGTTTGGCTCCCTAATGTGGAATGCCTTTCGCTTCATCCACGCCAGGACTGAAGCACACTTTCTTGTGGATATTTTTGCTTTTTTCCCTTCCAGTGTGTACATGTAAATCTTTATGTGAAATCTACGAGACCAGGTGGCAATTTAGAAAGAGAGAGAGAGGGAGAGAGAGAGAGAGAGAGAGAGGATCCAGTAGAATTGAATATCAAAGCGCGGAAGAGAGAGGGAGAAGTACATAGTGGCAGTAAAGTATGTGTTGTGTGTGTGTGTGTGTAAGAGTATCTGTGGGCAGTCTGGGCACATGTTACGGTGATTACACAGTAAGGGGTTTATGCTGATGCTAGTGAGCCACCGAGTGATAATGCACTGCTGCATGATGGGAGTGCCCTTTACATTTTATATTTTATATTTGAGCTAAAGTGGCCAAACGGCACACAAACAAATCCACAGCCAAGCCCAAAGGATGCATGGAGAGGAAAGAACAAAAACTAGTTTAAAAAAAAAAAAAAAACAGCACGAGATGTTGCAATAAAGGCAGCTAACGAATGAGAAAACTAAAGAGAAGACAGAAGATTAATTGATGTTAAAGATGCTCTCCCCCTCTCTGCCATGCTGCCTGGGCTCCTGGGGAAAGGCTTCTAACCCCTTGCAGCTTTCAGCTTCAGATAAAACACTAAACTCTTCCCTTTGGGTGAATCTTAGTATGCGCATAAGGCTGCTGGTGAGAGAGTGGGAGTAGAGCAGTGTTATCAGTCTAGCACAGAGTTCAGCCACATCCTCTAAGAGACAGTGAGAAAGAGAGAACGTCCAATCCATTCAGCCACTCCCATTAAAGCACATTAGAATAATTAATGAGCCCAACTCCCTTACCTGAGTCTATAAACCTGTCCAAAACCCCTGCAATAATGACTGTGAGTTTTGTGCATGTGTGTGCGAATGGCCCAGCCCATCTTTAATAATGATAATATACAACTGTGATAAAAGTTGGGAAAAGAAGGACTCGTGTTTAAAGATTTACCCCGTATCCACTTCATCTCTTCTCCCTTTTACGATCTTTGCCCCTGTTTTACAACCACTCACATCAATTTGTGTTTGAAAATTTTTTAAGTGTGGTCCTCTTTGCAAGGGCAGCACAGTGGAACAGTGGTTAGCACTGTGTCAGCACATCAAGAAGGTCAGGGGATCGATTCCACCCCGACCATCGTGGGTTCAATCCCACCCCCAGACCATCGATGACCCTTCTGTGTGGAGTTTGTATGTTCTCCCCGTGTCTGCGTGGGTTTACTCGGGTTTCCTCCCACAGGCCAAAGACATGCAGGTTGGATTAACTGGCATCAACTGGGGATTCTAAATTGTCCTTAGGAATGACTGTGAGAGTGAATGGTTGTCTGTCTCTCTGTGTTGGCCCTGCAATGGACTGGCGATCTGTCCAGGGTGTACCCTGCCTCTTGCCCAAAGATGCTGGGATAGGCTCCAGTGCCCCCGCGGCCCGAAAAGGACTAAACAGTAGAAGATGGATGGATGGATGGTCCTCTTTGCAGCCATGTTTATTACCTCCGCCAGCGATATTTTATTTGTTAGTCTGTTAACAAAATAACTAAAAAAGTTATGATTGGATGAAATTTTCAGGAAAGGTGCATAATGGCATGGGGAACAGATGATTAGATTTTGGTGATGATCTGAGAGTGCATACCTCCACCAAGGGCTTTGTTTGTATTTGTGCAGCAGGATTACACAAAAACTACTGGATAGATTTGGATAAAATTTTCAACAGAGGTGGTTCTTGGGCTAGAGATGAACCCGTTACATTTTGGTGATGATCTGAGAGTGCATACCTCTCCCAAGGCTCTTATCTTCTCACAGTGTGTTCGCAACAATACTCCAAAATAATGGACAGACTTTGATGCAATTTTCACCAGAAGTGGCTCTAGGCCTACACACAAACCCATTACATTTTGGATGTGATCCATGAGGAACAGAAGGAGCCTTGGCGGAAGTATACACTCTCTGAGTGCTTTTCAAGTTAAAAGTATTATATGCCATGCTTTATTTTTACTGAGCATTAAAAGCAACTCTTTCCCTCCCATTATCTCCCTCCACCGGTTTCATAACTTTATCAAAGTGCTTGTGGCCCAAACGGGAGATGTGGCCCCTCCATTGTGTCCTGGGTCGCCCATAGGGTCTGCTTCCCTCGGCTGACTGAAGCTGGTATGCCACTGAGGGGGATGCCTCAGGGGCAAGTTTAACAAATTTGAACTGTGTCAGTTGGCTCCTCTAAAACCTCAGAGAGACAGAAGTTCAAGCGGCTGTACCCCCATTGGCGTTGCTTGGGACTGGTCACACCCAAAAACATTTCATTTATCATTTCTATTATAAAAAACCCTTGCCCCTATAATCTGAAGGTCTCTGTGTACCATATTGTGTATACAGTTGTGCTCATAAATTTACATACCCCTGCAGAATTTGAGAAATATTGTCAATTTTTCAGAAAATGGTTGATCATGCAAAAAACTTTTCATCCTTTTTGGGTTAGCGGTCAGGCAAAGCTATTCATCATCACCCAATTGTGTTTGCTCTTTTTAACTCGTAACAAAAAGTGGAATCATCCAAATGGCTATATACACACACGCTGACACATACAGGTTTAAACGGTCATTCACAGCAACTATCCACACCTCTGACCCGTTTGCTTGGAGAGTATGTGTATAAGAAGTCAGTGAGTTTCTGGGCTCTTGACAGACCCCTGCACAGTTCACCCAGTGCTGCACTGACTTTGCTGGATTCTGAGCCATGGGGAAAGCAATAGAATTGTCCAAGGACCTGTGAGAGAAGGTGGTTGAACTTTATAAAACAGGAAACATGTATACATTTGAAACCAGAAGTTTACATACACTGTATAAAAAGATACATAAGCTTTTTTCTCACTGTCTGATATTAAATCAGACTGAACTACTCCTGTTTAAGGTCAGTTAGGATTACCAAAATTATTTGTATTTGTTAAATGCCAGAATAATGAGAGAAGTAGTTTTTTTTATGACTTTCTTCAAAGTCAGAAGTTTACATACACTAAGATTACTATTCCTTTAAATGACTTAAGAAAGCACAGATGATGATGTCATGGCCATGGAAGCTGATAGATTAACTGACAACATTTGACTTAACTGGAGGCATACCTGTGGATGTACTTTAAGGCACACTTCAAACACACTGCTTCATTCTGTGACATCATGGGAAAATCAAAAGAAATCAACCAAGATATCAGGAAGAAAATTGTGGACCTTCACAAGTCTGGTTCTTCCTTGGGTACAATTTCCAGATACCTGAAGGTGCCACGTTCATCTGTTCCAACAATTATATACAAGTATAAACACCACGGGAACGTCCAGCCATCATACCGGTCAGGTAGGAGACGGGTTCTGTGTCCCAGAGATGAACGCGTTTTGGCGCAAAATGTGCATGTCAACCCCAAGAATAAAAGCAAAAAACCTTGTGAAGATGCTTCCTGAAGCTGTAAAAGAGTGTCATTATCCACAGTGAGTGGATCTTCCTAACAGACAATGATCCCAGGCATACTGCCAAATTAGTAACAAAGCAGCTTAAGGACAACAAAATCAATGCTTTGGCGTGGCCGTCACAAAGCGCTGATCTCAATCCCATAGAAAATCTGTGGTGGGCAGAGCTGAAAAGACATGTGTGAGCAAGACGGCCTACAAACCTGAGTCAGTTACACCAGTTCTGTCAGAAGTAATGGGCCAAAATTCCAGCAAACTATTGTGAGAAGCTTGTGGAAGGATACCCAAAACATTTGACCCAAGTCATACAGTTTAAAGGCAATGCTAACAAATACTAAGGAGATGTATGTAAACTTCTGGTACTGAAGAAAGTAATAAAAAAAAAAAAACTCTCTAAAAATTATTTAGCAAATATAAAAAAACATATACAGTATATATATATTTAGCATATAGAAATAATCTTGGTAATCCTAACTGACCTAAAACAGGAAAAGTTTAGTTTGATTTAATGTCAAACAGTGAGAAAAAAACGTTATATGTCTTTTTGTACAGTGTATGTAAACTTCTGGTTTCAACTGTAAAAAGATATCTGAGAATGCCAACCAGTAGTGTTCAGACTGTGACAAGGTAAAAGTGGAAAATGAGAGGTTCTGTTGATACCAAGACACAGCAAGGGAGACCAACACAAATTTCTGCCACAACTGCCAGGAAAATTGTTTTGGATGTAAAGAAAAACCCACAAGTAACTTCAGCTGACATACAGGCTTCTCAACAGCAAAGTGATGTGGCTGTTTCAAGATGCACTATAAGGAGGTGTTGGGCCACAAACTATGCCAAACAGCACCTAGGCAAGCCTCGAAATTTCTGGAAAGAACATCATTTGGAGTGATGAGACTAAAACTGAACCTCATGGTCACAACCGTAAATGTTATGTTTGGACAGAAGTCAATAAAGCCTATGTTTTCTCTGATAAGTCCTGTTTACCATTACATAGTTCACAAATTCTGCCAGGGTATGTAAACGTAATGACCACGTCTGGATACTGTATTGGTTTTTTGAGGTTTGTGATGGATCCAAAATGTTTTGAACAGGAAACAATTGAGGTAGATAAGGTAAATATTTTCTAAAACTACAAAACTGGGAGGTGCACTGCCATACTTTCATTGCAATCTTCAGAACGATGGCGCTTTGTTTAGGAGAGATTTACATTATCTCTTTAATTTTTAATAAGGCAAATCTATAAATCCATCTGAAAAGATGGATGAGCAAACAATCTAAGATGTTCTCTAAGGCCGGTGACAAGGTAACTGAGTTGCATCAAGAGAGTTGAGCAAAAAATAACCAGAGTTGATGGTCAAAAGAAGAAAAAGTGAAGTAGAAAAAGGAAAAACTATGGCAGGCAAGAGCTCTGTTTACATTGCCATAGTTTTTCCACCAGAGGAAAGACCTCTTGAGAGTTGAATAGCAGGAAAAGTGTGCAGGATTGCTTTGTTTCTGCTTGAGAGGTGGGTAACATTAGATCTGCTGGATGATGTAGTAGCTGGGGAGAGCCGGTGTGCCGTCTCTGGAAAACGGCGTTGTCCTCTCTGCATGCCAGCTTATGTTCAGCACATAAGGATGGGTGATTGAAATTGTCTCGGTACATTTACTTTTCTGGCTCTGATTTATGAATAAAAATGTGTTCATCAGAGTTACTCACCTCCCTGTAGTGTGTACTCGGTGACAGGACTGCTGTAGACACCCAGGCCAGCTCCAGTGAAGGCAGCCACCTGTATCTGGTACTGGGTCCAGATGATCAGATCCTTCAGCAGACAGTAGTTGGTCTCTGGGCTGCTAATGTTCTTCTCTTGGTAGTCCCCTGGCAGCCCTGCCAGACGGTACCTGTGCACACACACACACACACCAATATTGGTATGAGTAAAAATACAGAGTTTCCTGGGGGCTTTGGGCAGAAAGCATGCACTGTAAAATCCAATAAGTTAACATTAAGAAAAAGCATGAAAGCTGACTGCCTTACAAAAAGTAAACTGGAATAGAAATTCTATGTTGTACAAGCAAAGACTTACTTACAACATATGAGTTGACCTAATAGGATTATATAGTGTGTTATATTTAATGTAACAAAAATCACACAAATAGAAAATCGTCTCAAGGCTTAAAATATTTGACATCGTGACACCCTGCACACATCTTAAGCTGGACTTATGCCCCTCCATCGGATCAACGCAGTAGTGATACAATTTTGATTTGTTTTTAATTTAACCTTTATTTATACAGGGTAGATCCATTGAAATGCAACCTCTCTATTTCAAGGACACCCTGTTCACACTCACATACAGTGGTGTGAAAAAGTGTTTGCCCCCTTCCTGATTTCTCATTTTTTTGTATGTTTATACTTAAATATTTCAGATCATCAAACAAATTTAAATATTAAACAAACGTAAGACAAGTAAACACAAAGTGCAGTTTTTAAATGAAGGTGTTTATTATTAAGGGTAAAAAAAATCCAAACCTACATGGCCCTGTGCGAACAAATGATCCCCCCCCCCGTTAAGACATAAATCAAGACCTGCCTGGCAAAGTGAAGTAGACCAAAACATCCTCAAAAGCTAGACATCATGCTGCGATCCAAAGAAATTCAGGAACAAATGAAAATGTAATTGAGATCTATCAGTCTGGAAAAGGTTATAAAGCCATTTCTAAAACTTTGGGACTCCAGCGAACCACAGTGGTGTTCCACAACATGGAACAGTGGTGAACCTTCCCAGGAGTGGCCGGCTGACCAAAATTACCCCAAGAGCGCAGCAACAACTCATGCAAGAGGTCACAAAAGACCCCACAACAACATTCAAAGAGCTACAGGCCTCACTTGCCTCAGTTAAGGTCAGTGTTCATGACTTCACCATAAGAAAGAGACTGGGCAAAAATGGCCTGCATGGCAGAGTTCCAAGACCAAAACCACTGTTGAGCAAAAAGAACATAAAGGCTCGTCTCAGTTTTGCCAGAAAACATTTTGATGATCCACAAGACTTTTGGGAAAATACTCTGTGGACTGACGAGACAAAAGTTGAACTTTTTGGAAGGTGTGTGTCCCATTACATCCAGCGTACAAGTAACACAGCATTTCAGAAAAGGAGCATCATACCAACAGTAAAATATGGTGGCGGTAGTGTGATGGTCTAGGGCTGTTTTGCTGCTTCAGGGCCTGGAAGACTTTGCTGTAGTAAAAGGAACCATGAATTCTGCTGTCTACCAAAAAATCCTGAAGGAGAATGTCCAGCCATCTGTTCGTGGCCTCAAGCTGAATCGCACTTGGGTTCTGCAGCAGGACAATGATCCAAAACACACCAGCAAGTCCACCTCTGAATGGCTTAAGAAAAACAAAATGAAGACTTTGGAGTGGCCTAGTTAAAGCCCTGACTGGAATCCGATTGAGATGCTGTGGCACGACCTTAAAAAGGCAGTTCATGCTCGAAAACCCTCCAGTGTGGCTGATTTACAATTCTGCAAAGATGAGTGGGCCAAAATTCCCCCACAGCACTGTAAAAGACTTATTGCCAGTTATCGCAAATGCTTGATTAGAGTTGTTGCTGCTAAGGGTGAACCAACCAGTTATTAGGTTTTGGGGCGATCACTTATTCACACAGGGTTACGTAGGTTTGGATTTTATATCCTTAATAATAAACACCTTCATTTAAAAACTGCATTTTGTGTTTACTTGTGTTATCATTTTTCTCCTCTCGGCGCCACACCAGTCGGCTGCCTTTTGCAACAGCGGCTCAATTCCGAGTTTTTTTTTCCCTTCCTCTCTCTTTTGATCACTTTTTTTTTTTTTTTTTCTTTCACCCCACTTATATCACGGACACACAGATCATCCCAAATGTCTCCTGAGCCGGTGGACGGAGCCACTGTTTATAGCAGGATACGATATAACAGGGAAGAGCTGCTAGCATTTAACCGCCACCCGGTCCCACTGGAAAAACTCGACATACCGAGAGAACTGAGGCGAAAATGCCGCGGCTGCCGGGCTGGAGTAAGGCGGAGGACAAAAAATATAAGGTACAGACCCTCCCTTCCATCTGTTGTCATGGGAAATGTACGGTCGATACTGGGAAAGTTAGATGAGCTAGCGGCTATCTCCCGTTATGATAGCACTTACCGGGAGTGCTCTCTCCTTTTGTTTACTGAGACGTGGCTAACTGAACTAGCAGCAGATGCTAACATTGAGCTGGAGGGTTTTCACACGATACGAGCTGACCGAACACCAGAGAGTGGCAAAACTAGGGGCGGTGGAGTGATCATGTATGTTAACAACAACTGGTGCAGACCGGGACATATCACTGTTAAACAACGACACTGCAGCAAAGACATTGAGTTGCTAGCTGTTAGCATGAGGCCTACATATCTCCCGAGAGAACACTCACACGTGATCTGCATTGTTGTTTATGCAAATCCGACGGCGAACGCTGGGACAGCGCGTGACGTCATCCATTCAGTAACCAGCAGGCTGCAGACAGAACACCCAGATGCTCTTCTCCTCATCTCAGGCGATTTCAACCACGTTTCACTGTCTCCCATTCTGCCCACTTTCACCCAGTATGTCACATGCCACACTAGAGACAATAAAACACTGGATTTGTTCTACGCAAACACTAAGGAGGCGTACACCTCATCACAACTCCCCCCACTTGGGAGATCGGATCACAACTTGGTTCATCTCCGACCGGTGTACAAACCCCTAGTGCACAGACAACCTCCGGCCATGCACACTGTGGAGTTATGGTCTGAGGAGACAATGGACACTCTAAAGGACTGTTTTGAAGCCACTGCCTGGAAGCAGCTCTGCGATCCACATGGTGAGGACATCGATGGCCTCATTCACACCTTCACGGGCTACCTCAGCTTCTGTGTGGACAAATCCGTTCCCACCAAGACCATACGGCGTCACTCAAACAACAAACCCTGGATCAACCCTGAGATAAAAACACTTCTGAGAGAGAAGAAGAGGATCTTCAGGTCGGGGAACAGGGAGATGCTGAAGTCCGTACAGAGGGAGCTGAGGAGAAAGATCAGAGAAGGCAAGGACAGCTTCAGGAAGAAGATGGAGGACAAGCTGCAACAGAGCGACATCAGCGGGGTCTGGAGAAACCTCAAAACCATCTCGGGGCTCCAGAATACCTCCCCCCAGGCCACGGGGGGCAGGGAGTGGGCGAACAACCTGAATCTGTTTTTCAATAGATTTGACCAACCGCCCTCCCCCCTGTCTGCACAACAACCACTGCTGCCTCTAAGAAATCAAGTCCTGCTACCCACTCCCCACTCCACCGACACCCCCCCCACGCCCAACACACAGCCCCCCATCCTGACCCTGACCAAGACCCAGGTGAGGACGGAGCTGAGGAAGATCAAGGCGAGGAAGGCGTCGGGACCGGACGGCATCAGCGCAAAGCTCCTCAAGTCCTGTGCAGACCAGCTGTGTGGGATTGTGACGTATATCTTCAACATGAGCCTGAAACTGGGGAGGGTACCACAGCTGTGGAAAACATCTTGTGTGGTACCTGTACCAAAAACTTCCCACCCCAAAGACCTGAACAGCTTCAGACCGGTGGCCTTGACGTCCCACTTGATGAAGACCCTGGAGAGACTGCTCCTTGCTCATCTCCGCCCCCTGGTGGAACCAGCGATGGATCCACTCCAGTTCGCCTACCAGCATGGCATTGGGGTGGAGGATGCGGTGATCTTCCTCCTTCACCGTTCTCTGTCCCACCTGGAGAAGCCCGGGAATATGGTGAGGATCATGTTCTTTGACTTCTCCAGTGCTTTCAACACCATCCAACCGATGATCCTGAAGGACAAGCTGCTGCGCGCAGGGGTGGACCAGCACCTGTCATCATGGATCCTGGACTACCTCACGAACCGGCCTCAGTTTGTGAGAACCCGGGACTGTGTTTCCGACACGATCATCAGTAGCACGGGGGCCCCCCAGGGAACGGTGCTGGCTCCCTTCTTGTTCACTCTTTATACTGCGGACTTCTCACACAACACAACACATTGCCATCTACAGAAGTTCTCTGATGACTCTGCGATCGTTGGTCTCATCTCCAGCGGAGATGAAGCTGAGTACAGAGGGCTTATCCAGGACTTTGTGGACTGGTGCCATCGGAACTGCCTCCAGATCAACGCGAGGAAAACTAAGGAGCTGGTGGTGGACTGCCACAGGCATGGGCAGCCCCTCACAGCACCAGTAAATATACAGGGAACAGACATCGAGATGGTGACATCCTACAAGTACCTGGGTATTCATCTGAACAATAAACTAGACTGGTCACACAATACTGACGCACTCTACAAGAAGGGACAGCGCAGGCTGTTCCTGCTGAGGAGACTCAGGTCTTTTGGTGTACAAGGGGCGCTGCTGAAGTCATTCTATGACACGGTGGTGGCATCAGCCATCACTTTTGGAGTGGTCTGCTGGGGCAGTGGCATTACTGCAGCCGATAGGAAGAGACTGAACAAACTGATTAAGAAAGCTAGCTCTGTCCTGGGGCAACGCCTTGATCCGATGGAGGAGATAGGAGAGAGAAGGACGGTGGCTAAACTGTCATCTCTGCTGGAGTCCGAGTTCCACCCTATGCAGGACATACTGGATGCACTGAGGAGCTCATTTAGTAGCAGACTACATCATCCCAGGTGCACAACCGAGAGGTTTCGTAGGTCCTTCCTACCAACGGCTGTCAGACTGTACAACCTAAGCAGGGCTGCTCGCAGAGATAGCAAAAAGACGTAACAAACTAATAGTTTTTTTTTTTTTTTTTTTTTTTTTTTTTTTTGAATGCAAAAGATGCAATAGACTTACACAATGGTCCTCTCCGGCATACAACTAGGAACATACCGGTCGCTATGGAGGGTGAGAATATGTATGGGCACATAATCATACCATGTAGGATAACTAAATAGACGGTTATGCTGTTTCATCCCACCTAGCAACAATGCTCTGCACTGTGTGTGTTTATATATTTACATATTTATTCCATCTAGCTACAATGCTCTGCACTGGGTGTGTTTATATTTATATATCTATATATTTATTCCATCTAGCTACAATGCTCCGCACTGTGTTTTTATATATCTACATATTATTCCATCTAGCTACATTGCTCCGCACTGTGTGTGTTTATATACTTGCATATTTATTCCACCTAGCTGCAATGCTCCATACTGTGGGTGTTTATATATTTACATATTTATTCCATCTAGCTACAGTGCTCTGCACTGTGTGTTCATATATTCATATATTTATTCCATCCAGCTACAATGCTCTGCACTGTGTGTCTGTGTGTGTGTGTGTGTATATATATATTTTATAGTAATATGTACATATGTATATTAGCTGCTCTTGCTTGCTTGTTTTTTCTTGCCTTCTGATTGTTGCTCTGAGTGTTGCTATCCCTGTGCTGTTGCAATCCTGGAATTTCCCCGTTGTGGGACTAATAAAGGCTTATCTTATCTTATCTTATCTTATCTTTGTCTAATATTTAAATTTATTTGATGATCTGAAACATTTAAGTGTGACAAATACAAAAAAAATGAGAAATCAGGAAGGGGGCAAACACATTTTCACACTACTGTAGTTAAACATTCACACCTCAAAGCTGCCCAGTACAACCACAGACTGACCTGTGGCCACTGGGCAGCTCCTTTACCCCCCTGAGTCGCTACTGCATCAACCTCTCTACAGATGGAGAGGTATGCATCAGCGACATGGACCACAAGAGCTGTGATCGGTCTGCTTTGTCTTATCCTACACATTTCCTGGTTCTAGTCTCTGCTCTGCCAGTTCATCACAGTGCAGCTGCCAAAGCGAGTTAGTTAAACAACAACCCAAATTCAAAAGAATATTAAAGAAGTTAGCATTTATAAAGCATTCGTTTGACTCATCTTAACGCCAGTAATCACATAGGTTGTCAAATGAAGGCAGGGGATGTACTTTTCTTTGTTGCAGTGATCGTATGAAAAGTTACTTTTGTAACATTTATTAGATCCAACTTCATCACAATCTGCTCTTGTTTGTCACTATATAATAAACAAAAGCATATGATGAACAAAAATCACTCTACACATCAGCAGAAAGCTGCTTTAGCAATGCAAAAATGCATTTAAACCAGCACACAAGAAAAAATTGCCGATCACTTTGTCGGCAAAATGAGTCGGTAATGACGTTGACGTGATGCAGGTGCATAAATCCTGCTTTAGTCTGATTAAAGTTAGAATTACATACAATATGTACTTGAATATGTACTTTTAAATTAGCTGTTTCAATGGCAAACTATTGCATACAGTACTTACAGTGATGTGAAAAAGTGCTTGCCCCCTTCCTGATTACTCATTTTTTTGTATATTTATCACAATTACACTACCGTTCAAAAGTTTGGGGTCACTTAAAAATTTCCTTATTTTTGAAAGAAAAGCACTGTTTTTTTCAATGAAGATAACTTTAAACTAATCAGAAATACACTCTAATATCTAATATACATTGCTAATGTGGTAAATGACTATTCTAGCTGCAAATGTCTGGTTTTTGGTGCAATATCTACATAGGTGTATAGAGGCCCATTTCCAGCAACTATCACTCCAGTGTTCTAATGGTACAATGTATTTGCTCATTGCGTCAGAAGGCTAATGGATGATTAGAAAACCCTTGTGCAATCATGTTAGCACAGCTGAAAACAGTTTAGCTGGTTAGAGAAGCTATAAAACTGACCTTCCTTTAAGCAGGTTGAGTATCTGGAAAAAATTATTATTTCAAATACAAATCATTATTTCTAACCTTGTCAATGTCTTGACTATATTTCCTATTCATTTTACAACTCACGGTGGTAAATAAGTGTGACTTTTCATGGAAAACACAAAATAATTGTCTGGGTGACCCCAAACTTTTGAACGGTAGTGTAAATGTTTCAGATCATCAAACAAATTTAAATATTAGACAAAGATAACACAAGTAAACACAAAATGCAGTTTTTAAATGAAGGTGTTTATTATTATGGGTAAAAAAAAAAATTCAAACCTACATGGCCCTGTGTGAAAAAGTGATTGCCCCACATTAAAACATAAATTAACTGGTTTATCACATCTTTGGAAAGCTGAGTTCAATTTCTCTAGCCACACCCAGGCCTGATTATTGCCACACCTGTTCTCAATCAAGAAATCAATTAAATAGGACCTGCCTGACAAAGTGAAATAGACCAAAACATCCTCAAAAGCTAGACATCATGATGCGATCCAAAGCAATTCAGGAACAAATGAGAAATAAAGTAATTGAGATCTAGCAGTCTGGAAAAGGTTATAAAGCCATTTCTAAAGCTTTGGGACTCCAGCAAACCACAGTGAGAGCCATTATCCACAAATGGTGAAAACATGGAACAGTGGTGAACCTTCCCAGGAGTGGCCGGCCGACCAAAATTACCCCAAGAGCACAGCAACGACTCATCCAAGAGGTCACAAAAAACCCCACAACAACATCCAAAGAACTGCAGGTCTCACTTGCCTCAGTTAAGGTCAGTGTTCATGACTCTACCATAAGAAAAAGACTGGGCAAAAATGGCCTGCATGACAGAGTTCCAAGATGAAAACCACTGCTGAGCAAAAAGAACATAAAGGCTCGTCTCAGTTTTGCCAGAAAACATCTTGATGATCCCCAAGACTTTTGGGAAAATAGTCTGTGGACTGATGAGACAAAAGTTGAACTTTTTGGAAGGTGTGTGTCCCATTACATCTGGCGTAAAAGTAACAGCATTTCAGAAAAGGAACATCATACCAACAGTAAAATATGGCGGTGGTAGTGTGATGGTCTGGGGCTGTTTTGCTGCTTCAAGATCTGGAAGACTTGCTGTGGTAAATTGAACCATGAATTCTGCAGTCTACCAAAAAATCCTGAAGGAGAATGTCCGGCCATCTGCTCGTGACCTCAAGCTGAAGCGCACTTGGGTTCTGCAGCAGCACAATGATCCAAAACACACCAGAAAGTCCACCTCTGAATGGCTTAAGGAAAACAAAATGAAGACTTTGGAGTGGCCTCGTCAAAGTGCTGACCTGAATCCAATTGAGATGCTGTGACATGACCTTAAAAAGGCTGTTCATGCTCGAAAACCCTCCAATGTGGCTGAATTACAACAATTCTCCAAAGATGAGTGGGCCAAAATTCCTCCACAGCACTGTAAAAGACTCATTGCCAGTTATCGCAAATGCTTGATTGCAGCTGTTCCTGCTAAGGGTGGCCCAACCAGTTATTTGGTTTAGGGGGCAATTACTTTTTCATACAGGGCCATGTAGGTTTGGATTTTTGTTCCCCTTAATAACAAACACCGCAGCGCAGGGGTGGACCAGCACCTGTCATCGTGGATCCTGGACTACCTCACAAACCAGCCACAGTTTGTGAGGACCCAGGATTGTGTGTCTGACACTATAATCTGCAGTACGGGGGCCCCCCAGGGAACAGTTCTGGCTCTCTTCCTGTACACCCTTTATACTGCAGACTTTTCACACAACACACCACACTGCCCCTACAGAAATTCTCTGACGACTCTGCGACTGTCGGCCTCATCTCTGATGGAGATGATTCGGAGTACAGAGGACTTATCCAGGACTCCGTGGACTGGTGCCATCGGAACTGCCTCCAGATCAATGCGAGGAAAACTAAGGAACTGGTGGTGGACTGGCGCAGGCAAGGACAACCCCCCCACAGCACCAGTAAACACACAGGGAACAGACACTGAGATGGTGACATCTTACAAGTACCTGGGTGTTCATCTGAACAATAAACTAGACTGGTCACACAACACCAACGCGCTCTACAAGAAGGGACAGCACAGGCTGTTCCTTCTGAGGAGGCTCAGGTCTTTTGGAGTACAAATGGCACTCCTGAAGACCTTCTACGACTTGGTGGTGGTATCAGCCATCACATTTGGAGTGGTCTGCTGGGGCAACAGCATCATGGCAGCCGACAGGAAGAGACTGAACAGACTGATCAAAAAAGCTAGTTCTGTCCTGGGGCAGTGCCTCGACCCAATGGAGGAGATAGGAGAGAGGAGGATGGTGGCTAAGCTGTCATCTGCTGGAGTCCGAGTCCTACCCCATGCAGGACACGCTGAACGCACTGAGGAGCTCGTTTAGCAGTAGGCTGTACCATCCTAGGTGTGCGACCGAGAGATTCCGCAGGTCCTTCCTACCTATGGCTGTCAGACTTTATAACCTAACCAGGGCTGCTTGTAGAGGTCATATTGAATGCACAAAACCTAACAACACTGCACAATAAATGGTCCCCTCCATTATACAACTAGGCAATATCAATCATTACTGAAGGTGACAACACGGCTGATTCAAATATGAAGTATACTGTATGGGTACATATTCATATTCTGTGGGGTAACTTAATAGACTGTTATGCTGTGTATTCCATCTAGCTGTAATGCTCCTGCACTGTGTATGCATCTGTATACAGTACATATGTATATTCACTTGTTCTTATTGTCTTAACTTTTTAATTATTGCTCTGAGTGTTGCTATCCCCGTACTGCTGCAATCCTGGAATTTCCCCATTGTGGGACTAATAAAGGCTTATCTTATCTTATTTAAAAACTGCATTTTGTGCTTACTTGTGTTATCTTTGTCTAATATTTAAATTTGTTTGATGATCTGAAACATTTAAGTGTGACTAACATACAAAAAAATGAGAAATCAGCAAGGGGGCAAACACCTTCACAGCACTGTAAGTGTTATTTGTTGGTAGCAAGGCCTTCTGGATATTTCTAAAGACAGAAAACCTTCAATGTCTGATAGGCATCTCTGAAATAGGGCACCTTCAAGGCCTTTTCTTTAGTGCATGTGATATAAAAGCCCAGTTAAAAGGATATATGACCCAACGAGACAAGGGAGGTGTAATACTACTTTGGTACTGTACATATCTGATAGAGCTGAATGGGGTAATAATCCCCACGTCAGCATTTTAATCGGAAATCTATTCACTGTAACAGGATATTCCAGCAATTCATTGGCTGAGTCAGCGATCTATCATACATGCATGCTGTCTGCACATCATACCCATATGCACAAACACAGACATACTGTAATTTCCCAGTTTGGGATCAATAAAGTACATCTATCTATCTATCTATCATACAAAGTAAGGGGTGCTGCAGGCAGGCGGGGGATCTCTACAGTTGAGAAGATGTAACCCCATTTTTTTAGTTTAGTTTAATGTTTATTTGAAAGGGACATTACATACTAATGAACATTAATACAAATGTAAGTATGCCAGATTTAGCAATACTGCTAATTTGCATCTGTAGTCCCCTGGCGGGTCACAATAACACACAAACAAACAATCATACACGAGCAGAACGTCTGCAGTGAAACTGTACAAAGTGTATATGCTAAAGTGCAAGACTTAAGATGTTACTAAACAAAACATTCAAATGTCACACGAGTGAAATGCTGTGTATGCGTACACACACATGCACCCAAGCACCTCACAGCAGCAACAAACAGCAACAAACAAGAAGCGGGGCATATGTGTGTGATGCACGGGCACATACAGTATACAGACATGTGAAAAAATTTGGACACCCCTTTAAATATTCAGTTCTTTACTAAGAAATGTTCACATATCTAGGTTCAACAGGTTCAACCAGCCTTTGCCCTTGCCCCTCCCACCCCCGCCCTCATTATAGCCATGCCCCCCTCCCCTCCACACACCTCCCCCCAAATATTGCAACCGCGCCCCCCACATCAGTACGACCCTCGCCATTTATTACCACAGAACAGGTCAGAGGGCAGCTGAGGAAGCTCCGACTCAGGAAAGCTGCAGGCCCGGACAAAGTGTGTCCAAGAGTACTGAAGGCCTGCACTGCAGAACTGGGGGAACCACTACAACGGATCTTCAACCTCAGCCTGCAGATTGGGAGAGTGCCCACTCATTGGAAGACATCCTGCATCGTTCCAGTTCCAAAAAAGAACTGGCCCAGCGAGCTG
This sequence comes from Pholidichthys leucotaenia, assembly GCA_020510985.1. NCBI lineage: Eukaryota > Metazoa > Chordata > Actinopteri > Cichliformes > Pholidichthyidae > Pholidichthys > Pholidichthys leucotaenia. Next base: position 237,333,278 of record CM035848.1, on the reverse strand, counting down.
AATGACTACCGACCAGTGGCACTCACCTCACATCTGATGAAGACGTTGGAGCGGCTCTTCCTCAGCCTCCTCAGACCCCAGGTGCAACACGCCCAGGACCGCCTGCAGTTTGCATACCAACCAGGTGTCGGTGTGGAGGATGCCATCCTCTACCTGCTTCATCGAGCCCACTCCCATCTGGATAAGGGAAGTGGCACAGTGAGGATCCTCTTTTTGGATTTCTCCAGTGCATTCAATACCATTCAGCCCCCCTTGCTTCGGGATAAATTAGGCAAGATGGGAGTGGACTCCCACCTGGTGGACTGGATCTCCGACTACCTCACTGGCATACCACAATATGTTGGGCTGAAGGACATTACGTCTGACACCGTTGTCTGCAGCACTGGAGCCCCCCAGGGCACAGTATTGGCCCCTCTTCTCTTCACCCTGTACACCTCGGACTTCTGCTACAACTCGGAGCTGTGTCATATTCAGAAGTATGCCGATGACACAGCCATTGTTGGGTGGATCAGGGATGACAGAGAGGAGGAGTATCGGAGACTGGTAGGGGACTTTGCTGCATGGTGCCACACTAACCACCTACAGCTCAACACCTCTAAGACGAAGGAGCTGGTTATTGATTTTGGGAGGTCTAGACCCAAGACCTCAACCAGTCCTGTTAGAGGGAGCTGAGGTGGAGGTTGTGGATTCATACAAATATCTCGGGTTGTGGTTGGATAATAAATTGGATTGGACAACATACATTAGCCACTTGTATGGGAAGACACAAAGTAGGATGTACTTCCTAAGGAGATTGCGGTCCTTCAACATCTGCAGCAAACTTCTGCGGATGTTTTACCAGTCGGTGGTTGCCAGCATCCTCTTTTACTCTATGGTGTGCTGGAGGGGGCAGTATATCCAAGAAGGATGCGTCCAGACTGGATAAACTGATCAGGTGGGCCGGCTCTGTGGTCGGCGCGAAGCTGGACACCCTGGTGACAGTGGCAGAGATGAGGACTCTGGATAAACTGTTGGATATAATGGACAACGTCAGCCACCCTCTGCACACCGTCATCAGTGACCAGAGGAGCTAGTTCAGTGAAAGACTGCTCCTTCCCAAGTGTCGGACCAACAGGCTCAAGAACTCTTTTGTCCACCATGCCATCACATTCTATAACTCCTCACTTGGGGGGGGGGGCATAGAGTACAGAGGACAATAGAGCATTCACTGTCATGATGGCCGCTAGGCCGTCATCAGCATCATCAACATCAGCTGTGCGCACTTCAGCAGGTGGCAATCAGCGGGCCATAAAAGCCCAACGCGCGGACGCCTCAGCACGGAGTCGTCTGTCACTTTCACTGAGCAACGTGCCAAGATCTCGACCTCTTGTGAAGAACTCTACGCTTCGCCAAACCAGGCCACGTATGCCATCTCTTCACAATTCCTCTGCTAGCCTTTTCCCCTGTGCACAGGTGGACCTCCCTGGCGGCGGACCACCCTCCTCTGCTGACGAGGCACTGTCTCCCGCTCCGCGGAGCTCCTCCTCACCTCCACGGCACCGGACACCACGAGCACGACGTCGCACGGACACCAGGAGTCAGTCAGCCTCTCATTGTGGCACCCGCAAGGTTGCCAGGTTACCACAAGACGGGCTCAGCTCCAGTGGCCAGACGAGCATTCACACATTCACTCATTAACTCACAATAAAGATAACTGTCTGTATCTCTCGTGTCAGCGTCTGGCTCTTGGGTTGTAAATTATGTCATTCACAGTGCAATAACCTTAACTTAACCATACTTGTACAAGCCATATTTAGCCTTGTATTTATATTGTGTATATTAAGTGTTTATTTTTTTCTTTTTTGCTTTTCTGATCTGTATGCTCCTTTTATGTGCTGTTGGAAATTTAAAATTTCCCAGAGGGAGTCATCCCAAAGGGATTAATAAAGTTAAGTCTAAGTCTAAGTCTATATCTATGTCTAACCTTGTTTTCATTTTTATTTGCATTTTTTAAAATTTTATTTTAGCCATTGTAAATGGGAATGAATGTAAAAGAAGATGTCCTAATTTATTCCTCATTATTTGTTTAGAATTACATTTACAGAAAATTTGAGAAACATCTTTAATTCATTTCTAATTGTTTAGTTGTATTACATGAATCTCCCAGCAATTTTAACATTGATATTAAATATCCATATGTCCCAATATGTTAAAAAAAGAAACACAGGCTTATACAAGGTGTCCTAATTTTTTCACGACTGTATATATGTGCAGGCCGCAGAGCAACCACTAGTTATGGGTACAGTTTTGTTTGTTTAAAAGCCAATTTTTACAATTCCTCTTAAAAGTGTTTAATGTGGTTGCAGGTGGTATATTATTCCAGATCTTGGTGCCCCTCACTGATAGCACAGATTGAGCAAATGTGGTGCATCTGTGGGAGACCTCACAGTCTCCTCTAGTGATTGCTCTGGTGGTTGTACCAGTGACAGTTCTCAGTTTAACATATTCTCCTTGGGGTGGGGGGGTGGGGTAGCCATTTAATATTTTATAAATTGAACAGGCAAATTTGAGAGTTTTATAATTTTCAAAAGACAGAAGAATGTATTTCTTGTAAATGTGACAGCAATGATATGTGGGATATTTCTTGTCAAGGATTTTTATGGCTTTTTTGTATAAAGGTTCATTGGGTTTGATTATGGTTACACCAGTGAGTGACCAGTTGGTAAACAGTAATCGATGTGTGAAAAGATCATTGAATGAGAAAACATTTTGGCCACATCAACTGTCAGCGATTGTTTGTTTAAAATTTCTTAGATGGAATTTAATTATGTCTGAGATTTTTTTTAATGTATTTTTTAAAGGTTAATGAGGAGTCTAAAGTCACACCGAGGTACTTAAATTCCTTGACTAGTTGCAGCTCCTCCCCTTTTAAGAAAATGTTTGAGTTTGTAATATTTGATCATTGTTTGGTAAACATTATACAAACAGTTTTTTAGTGTTTAGTAGGAGACATGAATTATTCAGCCAGTCATGGATTTGGGTCATCGCTGTTGAAAGAATACAGGCGGCTTCTTGTGTGTTTTTTTGCAGGTGTGAATATTACTGTCATCTGCATACATTTGTATATGAATACTTCTGCATGCATTTGGTAGATCATTTATGTACAGGGAGAACAATATTGATCCAAGTATGGAGCTGTTACGACCCGAGCGGTGGGTTCTGTCCGCGCACGGGCCACGCACAGTTCGCTGCCGGCTTTGACAGCTGTGGGTTGTATTCTGGCCTCACCGGGCTCTCATTGTGAAGGCGCTCAGTGGGGCTTCCGCCTGTCAAGGTTGATCAGCTGTCTGTCATCACTGCTTGTTAGTGTTCGCCTTTATAAGGCGGGCACTGATGGCAGTTAGATTGCGGGAGCATAAGTCAGCCTAAGTCAACCTAAGTCAACCTACCCTCGTGATACCCTGTCAAACCTTCATATCAGGTTCGTCTTTATTCTTGTCATAGTTTAGCTCCTAGTGGCTGGGGTTAGCCCTACGAGCCCTTATATCTCTTAGTGTGTGTTTTTGCCCTTAGCGGCTCATAGCCTTGTGTCCTGTCTTGTCTTGCAAATAAAACATCATTGCAAAACTCACTGGTGACTCTTGGCGTCTTATGGTGATCTGCGAGGATTGCCGCACATGACAGTATGCTCCCGCCACCCGACGTCTAAACAGAGCCGCCCGACGTCTAAATGGAGACGCCATACTGAAACGCCTTTTTTCACCGTGAGTTTTTGCAGTTATTGGACTGTTGTTCTTCCTGTCTGGGTGTCAAATGTCAATTCTTGGGAGAATGCCATCATCCAGGGGCCGCGGTCGGCGCCTGGGCAAGGAGCTAGCAAGCGCCATGGAGTATGTTGATGGGTCGCTCCTGGCCGCTACCTTTGACGACAACCCTTACAACATGCTCTGGCACCTGGACTACGCTGAGGTTCTGCTGGACAACCTTCCTCGCCACTACAACGTCCACCCGGGGGTTAGGATGAGGAGGGCTGAACTCGCTGCGCAGCTCAAGACATTCCGTGGGCTGGTGGGAAATCCCGGCAGGAAGCCGAAGAGGAGGCATCCCCGCTCCTCATGTCCGGATCCCATTCCTGCCTCCACTCCGGTCCAGGAGTTCGCTCTGCCCAGGGGTGATCCCCACCAGAGAGCTTTGTCATTCAGGAATCCCCTGGAGAAGCTCCAGCTCGCAGCTGCTTCCATCTGGGACCGTGTGGCGGCTGCTCGTTCAGCAACACATCCCTCTCTGATTATGGAACATGTGACGGCGGCAGTCAGACTGGTGGAGAGGAATCCCAGATTAAGCGACTTCCCGGAGTTTGCCGACCTCCTCGCCTCGGTTTCGGCACAGGAGCGGCGATTCCCGGACCTTACCTTTGCCTCGCCCTCTGCCAGAAACCGACGTCACCTCCACAATGGACCTCAGCAGAATTCCCAGCTGGACCCGCTGCCGGCAAAGCCCGTCAGCGAACCTCTGAGAGCGGCTCCACCTCGTCTTTCCAGGGGGCCCTCTGTCGCCATCCAGCGGGAAGAAGGAGGAACAGCGTCCCCTACAGCAGGCACCATCTCTCCTCCGGGAGAAAGGCAAGTGCAAGTTAATTTATTACATCTTGATTGTAATCTGCCTTGTCTGACTCCTGGGGGCGGATTTCGGGGTTCACAGCCCCCCGAGCTCCTTCCACCTGCTGTAGAGACTATTACTAAACCTGCTGCCTCTGTGTACCCCCCTGTTGAGCGGCCCGCGACGCCAGGCCAACGTCGTCGGGTGAAGAGGGGGCCTGCAGTGCTGGAAAGCCTGGATCCGGCCCTGCAGCCACGTCGTGGATGGAGGATAGCAGCGGACTGCGGCCCGGAGCCTGAGCCGTCGATAGAGCGTCCCCGGGTCTCCTCGCCTGAGTGGTCCGAGCCAGTGGGTCGAGTGTCCCCTGCCCCCACGCGTAACGGGTCATCGGCGTGGACTTCAGAGCGGGAGGAACCTCAGGCTGCAGACGACATCATGCCAGCTGCGGAGCCCGACGCAGCTGAGTGGGAGCCAGAAGACTATCTCCTCCCATCTGAGCTTGGATCGTCAAAGTCCTGGACGGCGTCAGAACCCGAGATCAGGCAAGTGCTCTGTTTTGTCTTTCTCCTCTATGTCTTTGAGCATTTTTGCCTGTCTCTTGGGGAGGCGAGCCGGGTGCAGCCGTCCACTGCATCCGAGCTTGTCTCGCCGGGTTCTGGCGCTGCCAGTGATCCTGATCCCGTTTTTTTTTCTTCTGAGCCCTCTCCCAAGGTCGCCGGTGCAGAGCAGGTGCCAGTCGCTGTGCCGGAGGTTCCGGGTTCGGAGTTGGCGGTCGCTACTGGTGCGGCCCTGATCCAATCGGGGTCCATTGCGGGTGCAGCATGGGCTCAGTCCGAGCTTGTCACCGAAGTGGCTCTGACCCAATCGGGGTCCAACGCGGGTGCAGCTATGACCCAATCGGGGTCCATCGTGGGTGCAGCGTCGGCTCATTCTGAGCAGGTCACCGAAGTGGTTCTGACCCAATCGGGGACCGAAGCGGGTGCAGCTATAACCCAATTGGGCCCCAGCAGAGATGCAGTGCCGGCGTGGTCCACAGACGGTAGAGGAGCTGCAGACCCTTCACCGCCGGACGGATTACAGGCTCGTCCTTGCCTTCTAGTCCCTGTACAAAGTTACCGCCCCTGCGCATCATCGCCAGGGGCCGTGGGGGTCCCTGTTCGCTTGCCCCGGCTCTCCTGAGTTTTGTCCTCGTCAGGTAGGCCGCCGCGGGCTGTTTTCCCCCAGGACTGGTGGCGGACGGATGCGGGTCGGCCGCCTGAGGAACTGCTTCGCCGGTTTGGCACCCCAGGTCGACCACCCGACTTGTTATGTGTTTTGCCAGGCAACCTGGTTCGGCCACCAGAGGAGTGGACGTGCTGGGCTTTGGACTGTGGTGAGCCGCCCGGTCATGTCCCACCTCCCATAACCACCCGTTGGCCATTGGACTCGGGGAGACCTCCTGAACTGTTCCTATGGCACCTGGTCTCCACCGGTTGGCATAAACTGTCGGGGGGGGGGGGGTAGTGGTTATTTCTCTATTTTGTTTTGCATTTAGTTAAGTATGAGTCAATAATTGTTCTGTTTTCCTGTATTTGGTGATTTGAAGTTTTCACTTGAGCATTCACACAGCTGAGAAGCCATTTTCTTGTGAAACATGTGGGCAAAGATTTAATTTTCTCTTTCTGTCCTGTATTTAGTTATTCTGACCCAGTAATTCTGTTTTTTTTTTTCTCCATGATATCCTGTGCTATCTTCTGTAATTGTTAGTTGAATATTTAATTTAATCTGAGTATTTGGTATCTCTTGTCATTGTCCTGTGTTTAGTTGTTTTTTTTTTGCCGGGTTTTGACTTTGTAATTGCACTGTTTCTGGGTTTGGTCTCTCTCCCTCCGGACCTACCCCCAGCCACCCACCCTGGGGGGTGGGGGGGCAGGGTGGTCCGTGGGCGTTCTGAGCCCGCCCTTGGAGGGAGGGTACTGTTACAACCTGAGCGCTGGGTTCTGTTCGCGCTCGGGCCACGCACAGTTCGCTGCCGGCCTTGACAGCTGTGGGTTGTATTCTGGCCTCACCGGGCTCTCATTGTGAAGGCGCTCGGTGGGGCTTCTGCCTGTCAAGGTTGGTCAGCTGTCTGTCATCACTGCTCGTTAGTGTTCGCCTTTATAAGGCGGGCACTGACGGCAGTTAGATTGCGGGAGCATAGGTCAGCCTAAGTCAACCTAAGTCAACCTACCCTCGTGATACCCTGTCAGACCTTCATATCAGGTTTGTCTTTATTCTTGTCTTGTCATAGTTTAGCTCGTAGTGGCTGGGGTTAGCCCTACGAGCCCTTATATCTCTTAGTGTGTGTTTTTGCCCTTAGTGGCTCATAGCCTTGTGTCCTGTCTTGTCTTGCAAATAAAACATCATTGCAAAACTCACCGGTGACTCTTGGCGTCTTATGGTGATCCGTGAGGATCGCCGCACATGACAGGAGCCTTGTGGGACACCCATTTGACATTTCAAATATGGCCATTTGACATTGTTGACCATTACACATTGCTGTCTGTCGGTCAAATAGGATTTCATCCATTTGATAGCATGTTCTGAAAAGTTAAATTGAGTAAGTTTGGTTAAAAGGATGTTGTGGTCAACGGTGTCAAACGTCTTCTTCAGATCTAAAAACACAGTACCTACACAACTGCACTTATCTAAGAAAGATTTAGTTTTCTCTAGGAACAAGCTTATTGCAGACTCTGTTGAGTGGTGGACACGGAACCCAAACTGTGTGTGACGCAGGGAGGTGTTCCCATAATTCAGATGTTCACATAATAGTGTGGCCACCCATTTTTCAATTATTTTGGAGATGCCAGGTAAGATGCTGATTGGTCTGTAGTTGTTTATATCAGTTTTACTCCCTGTTTTGAAAACTGGTCTGACCACTCCTACCTTCCAAGCAGTTGGGACGACAGCATGTAGTAATTGGACAAATAAGAGATTCTTTATTTTCTTTTAAAAATTTGGTGTTAAGACCATGTTCATCTGTTGCTTTTGAGCTGTTCAATGAGCTGATGATATTTGCGACTTCATTTTCAATTATTATATATTAAAAACTGGTTATGAGGGGTTAATAGGACTGGAATTATGATCAAGTGGATTGAATGAGTTGGATATTTCTAGCACAGAGTTTATGAAAAAGTTGTTAAACTCTAGCAATGACCATGGGATTCTGTACCAATTTGTTATTAATATTAAGCTCCATGCCTCCGTCACCTTTTTTGTTCTGTTTATTAATCAATTTGTTAATATTATTTCGAATTTTTTTGCCATCTCCTTTTGCATTTTCAATAATTATAAAAAGCTTGCCTTCGCCTTTCTCAGAGTTTGTGTAACCTTATTTCTCGCAGACGTAAATTTTTGCCTGTCTGTTGTTAAACCTGTTTTTAGAGCAATTTTAAGAAGTTGATCTCTGGTCTTCATTAGTTGTAGACATTCGGGGTTGAGCCATGGTAAACTGATTCTTCTTCTGTTGTTTCCCCTTTGATTTTTGTTATAAAAAATTCATTGCTGTGATTTGTCATTTGAGGAGGTGATTTCCTTCCATTCAATTTCATTTATTGTCATTGCTATATTTTGTTGTTGTTTTTTTGGGGATTATAAAATTTACTGTGTGACCTGATGACTTCTTAAATGGATTTGAAAGCTGTTTCTGTGGAAGTTTTCTTGTTGCTAGCGTTATATTGTGGTCAGACAGTCCTGTTAAAAGGTTATAAGTCTGAGAGATGTTCTCCTCTCTCTCTCCTTTTGACACAGTAACACTCACACTGGGGGAAGAGGGGGAGGAGGAGGGGGAGAAAATGGGGGACGATAGAAGATAGCGAGGATCTGCCACCTGACAAAAACGAGGAAGGGCATGCAGGAGAAGGGCGTAAGCTGAAATGATACGGTGGGGATGTATGAGTGTTCATGTTTTATTTCCTACTGATTTCTCAAGTGGGGGCCGATAACACGGTGAAGGAGGATAAAGACCTGATAACTTGTACTGCAATTACATGTAAATCTGTGCAAGGCGGCTGATGACAGTTTGATCACACAGTGTGTCACACTTTGGGTTGGCATCGAGAAGGAAGGACGGCAGAGCAAGGGCAATCAGCACATATACACAGAACACTTGTGTCTGTGTGTAAATGCATCAGGGGCTATAAATGTTTTAAAGAAAGCAGGAGAGTCAGGGAAAGGAGAATGGGATATGCCTAAGTTGTTTGAAATACACTAGAAATTAGCATCACATTTCATATAAGCAATTAACCACACAGGGTATGATGCTGTGCATGTGTGAGATAATAATGGTGAAAATAACTTTAAATCTGATTTAAAAAAACAAACAACAAAACTCTATATAGTATACTGTATGTCGTTGAAGGTGTCGGCACAATCCCCAGAAAAATGCACAATATGGGGCCTTTAACTTCAGCTCTCTTATCCTGATGAGCACGAGTATGTGGTGTTTTACCTGAGTACATATCCTCTGAGGACTCCATTAAGCTGGGGTTCTGGTGGAGGCTGCCACTGGACCATAATAGACTGGTTGGTGCGACCGCTGGCCACGATATTCTTAGGAGGAGCACTGGGAGCCTCCTCCCTTAGCATCAACCTAACAGGCACAGACACAAACGCAGAGGAGAGCATGAAAGAAAAATAGTTTAGATCAAATTTATTAGGTATCTCATAATGAGACTATCAGTCCTGCTGAAACAGCTTATGCACAGTATTGGTGCTTTAATGACCACGTATCCACCCAATCACTCACTGCAGTCTGCAGAGGGCCTGTTTGTTAGGCGAGTTTGGCTTTTTTTTTTTTTTTTTTTTTTTTTGCAATCTTGTTTCCCACGTATCTTAATCTTTTCCAGTTTCGAGGTGAGTTTGTCTCAGAACAAATTATCGTGTTTGTCAGTGGAGATACATGGGACAGAGCTGCAACTTATTATAGAACCTCAACTCGCAGTTTAAGCAGCTCTGATGAATTCTTATTGAATTCCATGCTCAACTGTCTCATTGCCTGTCTCCTGGTGTATCTTTCAATTTCCTTTAATACATTTGTTTTTCATCTCTAGCTATATTGTTCATTTAAACACGCCACTGCTGCTGCTGCTGAAAATGTTTAACGCATCACTTCCACCACGCCAGAAGATTTCTCTGGGGAATGATCGAGCTCAGGCTGGGTGCTTAAAACTAAAAAAAAAGTAAAAGTATTTGTGAACTCAACACACATCAAATTGCTGTTCTGTTTTATTCACTTGGTAGCTTAGATGAACATACTGGCAGCCACTGCCTATACGTTGCAGATTACTGTTTATATTCTGTTTTATTACTTTTAATTTAACTTGAAGGTTTTCATTTGCAGGGTTTCCTCTGGTAACATTTCTGGGTGGCAGCCCGCCAGGCTTGAAATTTATCCCGCCACTCTATGAGGAAATATAAATTTAAGAAAAAACATACAAAGGAATGACAGTCCGCAAGTGTGCACACTATGGCTGTGTTGTGAGACATGTATATGTTGGACACTGCATATGTGATTTAACCACGATGAAGGAGAGCCAGCCCCCTGCGGTGCGGAGCCACAGAGCCTGGACCCCCTGCGGAGGACAGGGGACAGAAGACTTCCTGACCACTGAGGCTCGGGAAGAGAGAAGGGGGAGTTATGTAAATAAAAGGCTAATGAATGTGAATAAAGAGACTTTGATATAGATGTGTGATTTCCCCCGCGAGGGAAATGGTTTGATGTGAGAAGGTTTAAATGAGAGAACTTTGGTGTGTTCACTCTCTTTGTTCGCTGCTCAAGAATAAGAGCAGACAGTGGAATGATTTCTTGAATAAACTGAAATGAAAGACAATTCGGTTTCGTTATTCAAGTCTCCCCACATTGGTGACTGACGACGTTGAGAATGAACGAAGAAATTCTCAGGGTCCCGGACTCACAGCGCTCAGAGCTGGCGAGCGCAGTGGCCGTTAAGCTGCCTGATTTCTGGCAGGATAACCCACGGTCGTGGTTTCTGCAAGCAGAGTCGCAGTTCGCGCTCGCAGGAGTAACGGTGGATGACACTAAGTTCCACCATGTCATCGCTAAACTGGACAACAGCACAGCTCGGTGCGTGCAAAGCTTGGTGGAGCAGCCACCCGCGACCGACAGGTACAGCAAGCTGAAATCCACCCTCATCAAGTTTTTCACCCCCTCGGCTGAAGTGAGGGCGAGGAGGATCCTGTCTTTGCTAGACCAAGGTGGACACAGGCCGAGCGCCCTGATGGAGGAGATGATACAGCTGAGAGGGTTGGACAACGATGATTTCATTTTTCAGTTCATCTTCCTCTCCAACCTCCCGGCGCATGCGAGAAGCACGCTGGCCGGCAAAAAGTGTCACACCCTGGAGGAGTTCCGGGAGCTGGCCCAGGAGGCAGACGGGATCCTGGACGCCTGCGGCGGGCAAGCAACCACAGCAGCGACCCGAGACAGCGGGGAGCCAGAGGCGGCAGAACCAGACTGGCCGACGATGGCGGCAACACGGCCGCGACGAGGGGGAGCCAATAGCCCGGCGGCAGAGGCGCGGGCACGACACAGCGGAGGAGAAGATCTCTGCTTTTACCATCGGAGGTTCGCAGAGAAGGCACGCAGGTGTGTGCCGCCCTGCATCTTCAGGAGTTCGGGAAACGGCAAGACCGGGGGTCGCTAGCAGCTTCGACCCTCGGAGAACGCAACAAGCTGCTCTACATCACGGATGCGCGCTCCGGACGAGTGTTCCTCATTGACACCGGAGCACAAGTGAGCTTCATCACCCCAACATACGCGGACCGGGTAGCTGGACCCCACGGTGACGGAGCTACAGCGGCAAATGGCTCGAACATCAACACCTACGGGAGAAGGACCTTGCCTTTATGCTTACATGGCCGCACTTATGAATGGACTTTTGTAGTAGCGGCGGTGAGTTTCAACATGTTGGGCGCGGATTTTTTGTGTTCACACAATCTGTTAGTTGATCTTGCTAATAGACGGCTGGTAAATGCACTCTCTTTTTACTCTCTCCCCTGTTCAGCTCGAGTGTCCCCGCCACCAGTACAGACCCACGTCGCTACAGCAGGTGGTAAGTTTCACACACTCCTCACCCAATTTCCAGCGCTCACTGTGCCCACTTTTTCAGCGACGGTCGCGAAGCACGGGGTGAAACACTTCATCCCCACTTCTGGTCCTCCCGTGTTTGCAAAAGCTCGGCGCTTGGATGCAGTTAAGCTCGCCATTGCGCGCGAGGAGTTCGCCAGCCTGGAGAGGCTGGGCATCATTCGTAGGTCGAAGAGCCCGTGGGCTTCGCCGCTGCACATGGTACCGAAAGCCGATGGCTCCTGGAGACCGTGCGGGGATTACCGCAGGCTAAACAACGCTACGGCACACGATCGTTATCCCATCCCGCACATTCAGGATTTTTCGGTGCACCTGGCGGGGGCGCGCATTTTTTCAAAGATTGATCTAGTTCGCGGCTATCACCAAGTCCCGGTCCAACCGGAGGACATTCCTAAAACAGCGGTAATAACCCCGTTCGGACTTTTCGAATTTTTACGCATGCCGTTTGGTCTCAAAGGGGCGGCGCAAACATTTCAGCGGATGATGGATGCCGTGTTACGCGATCTCCCTTTCGTGTTTGTGTACCTCGACGACATTTTGGTCGCGAGTACTTCAGAGGACGAACACGAAACGCACCTCACAGCAGTTTTTAGGAGGCTGGGAGAGCACGGCTTAATAGTTAACCCAGCCAAGTGCCAGTTCGGCGTTGAGCGGATTGATTTTTTGGGTCACCGCGTCTCCCCGGAGGGAGCGGTTCCGTTACCAGAGAAAGTACGCGCGGTAGCGGATTTTCCCCGTCCACAAACGGTCAAATCACTACAGGAATTCTTGGGGATGGTGAATTTTTATAACCGGTTCCTGCCCCACGCAGCTCAAATCATGCAACCGTTATATGCCGCGCTCAAAAAACAAAAGCCGACCCAGGCGGTCGAATGGTCCCCGGAGCGGGAGCGCGCGTTCACAGAGGTTAAAAAAGCCTTGGCTGACGCTGCGCTCCTGGCCCACCCAGACCCTGCAGCACGTATCGCGCTGACGACAGACGCTTCAGATTTAGCCATAGGGGCCGTTATTGAGCAACAGGTAGCCGGAGTTTGGCAGCCTTTGGCTTTCTTTAGCAAATCTTTAAGCGCGGCTGAGCGAAAATACAGCGCGTTTGACAGAGAACTGTTGGCGCTGCATTTGGCTATTCGTCATTTCCAGTTCTGGCTGGAAGGACGGTGCTTCACCGCTTATGTGGACCACAAGCCGCTCACATACGCCATGGCCAAAATTTCAGATCCGTGGTCCGGCAGGCAGCAGAGGCAGCTGGCCGCAATCTCGGAATTTACCACTGACATTAGGCACGTCGCGGGCAAATTCAATGTAGTAGCGGATTGTCTCTCACGCGCGTTCACGACCCCGACACGCGCAGAGGCAGAACGGGCCACCGTGACCGCGCCGCAGGAGAGCGGCACGGTGGCGCGCGCAGCCCCGGTGCACGTGGGTATAGATTACGCAGCCATGGCAGCGGACCAGGGGGCGGACGCAGACGTGCGCGCGCTCCAGTCTGGACCAACAGGGTTGAGGCTGGAGAGCAAGTGTTTACAAACCGGTATGCCCCCCCTGATCTGCGACATGTCGACGGGGCGCCCGCGTCCGGTGGTTCCGGCCACGTGGCGCCGCCGTGTTTTTGACTCGGTCCACTCACTGGCGCACCCGGGGGTGCGCGCGTCGGTGAAACTAGTGGCGGAAAAGTTTGTTTGGCCGTGCCTGCGCAAGCACGTGAAGGAATGGGCAAAAACCTGCATTTCCTGTCAACGGGCCAAAATTCACAGGCACACAAGGGCCCCGTTAGAACCGTTCCGCATTCCGGCCAGAAGGTTCGACCATGTGCACGTCGACCTTGTGGGCCCCCTACCGGCATCACAGGGGTTCACGTATCTTTTGACAATGGTGGACCGCACCACACGTTGGCCGGAAGTGGTCCCACTTGCGACGACCACGGCCGCGGAGGTGGCTCGCGTTTTTTTAACGGCTTGGGTGGCGCGCTTCGGGGTTCCGTCGGACATTACGTCCGATAGAGGACCGCAATTCATCTCTGAGCTGTGGTCAGCGATGGCCAACGGCTTAGGAGCCAAAATTCACCGCACTACGGCTTACCACCCTCAGGCTAATGGTTTATGCGAGCGTTTTCATAGGTCTTTGAAGGCAGCACTCAGAGCGTCGCTCACGGATGCAGATTGGGTAAATAAACTCCCATGGGTTTTATTAGGGTTGCGTTCTGCGCCTAAAGAGGACTTAGACGCCTCCCCAGCGGAGCTGGTATTCGCACAAACTCTGAGGCTGCCGGGCGAGTTTTTACCAGAGCACCCAGAGCCCCCACCTCTCTCTGCTCTGGGACCGTTAGTTGGCACGGGGGCAGACACGCTCCCGGGTCCGGTTCATCACGCTTTTCCACGAGTTTTCGTCCCCAAGGCTTTGAAAAATGCCGATTTCGTTTTTGTCAGGCGCGAAGCCCTTAAAGCAACGCTCAAACCACCTTACGAAGGGCCATTTCGAGTGCTGGAGGCAGGTGATAAGCAATTTGTGCTAGATTTTGGGGACAGAAAAGAGACAGTCAGTATTGACAGACTAAAACCTGCTTTTGTCATGAAGGACGTGTCTGTACCGGTCGCGGTGGCGCCTCGACGAGGCAGGCCCCCGCAGAGGGCAATTAACCACTCTCTTCCTCAGTCAACAGACCCGAAGCAGAACAGCACCGCAGGCAAGACGGGGCCAACGCACAGCAGATTCGGCAGACGGCTGAAGCCCAAGCGGCGCACAGACTGAATGTTGGTGTTGATTATTCAGTAGTGAGTAAGGTGCTATTAAATTTTGGGAATTAGTCTGTTCTTCATCGTTTGGGGGGGGGTTATATGGCTGTGTTGTGAGACATGTATATGTTGGACACTGCATATGTGATTTAACCACGATGAAGGAGAGCCAGCCCCCTGCGGTGCGGAGCCACAGAGCCTGGACCCCCTGCGGAGGACAGGGGACAGAAGACTTCCTGACCACTGAGGCTCGGGAAGAGAGAAGGGGGAGTTATGTAAATAAAAGGCTAATGAATGTGAATAAAGAGACTTTGATATAGATGTGTGATTTCCCCCGCGAGGGAAATGGTTTGATGTGAGAAGGTTTAAATGAGAGAACTTTGGTGTGTTCACTCTCTTTGTTCGCTGCTCAAGAATAAGAGCAGACAGTGGAATGATTTCTTGAATAAACTGAAATGAAAGACAATTCGGTTTCGTTATTCAAGTCTCCCCACACACACAAACAATGTGCATGACCATCATCCGCGAGGAGTTCAGAAGCGCGCCGCCCGTGTGTTCCAGTGCCAAGCAGAGTGTCTCGCTTTGAGCGTCGCTGTCCGAGAGAAGCATGAGCTTATTAAAGTACTTTAAATGCGGAAAAAAATTAGAAGAGGTATGTAAGCAGTGAAGGCTTTTATCCTGGTCTTAACCCGCTGGTAACGGGAGCAATAATGGAAGAGTCGCTTAGCTAACAGGTGTGGTTAAGAGCTCGAGTTGGCTCATTTTGCCTTCTTTTTAATTATTAGTTTTTTGTTTTTCTTATTTCAGACAAGAATAAAAATGAGATGTTTTTACCTTTACCTTAGTTACTATTAATTAACTAATTTATTTTCATTATTATGTACCTGGCAAATTAAGATGACCAAAATTCCCGAAGTCAATGACTTTAATCTGTCAGCAGCCTTCAGACAAACTAAATGTGCCAACATCTGGATTTCAAAATAAGGCAGGTTTTCCCTGCTGACTGGGTGGTGAGGAGATTTCTAACCCCCCCCCCCCCCAAAAACTATAAATATTATAACAGAAATAACTGCATCTTTGGTCATTTAAGTCAATTTATTTCATTAAATCCACCTTATTCCTGGGGGTGCCGCTGTAGGAACGATTACGGGCTTCCGGTTTCGGTTGCAGTAGTCTTAAATCAGTCAGTAAGAGTGGAGTAGCAGGGGCATTTAAAATAGCATTTTTAAAAGTTTTTCAAATTTATTTTAATGTATAGTCCACATACGTGTTTTGCACTCAAGTGGCAGCTAATTTCAGCACTTATAGTTTTTGTATTTTTTGAATGTTTTGGTATAGTTCTGGTACTTGTTGCTGGTGGTGGTGGTTGTGCCATAGACTGTATAAATGGAGGCTTCTCACCGGCAATGCGTAGATCATGCACTGAACGAAAAAGGACTGTTGGTGTGATCGGTGGTACAGACGCAACTGCACACCAGGTATGTTTTCACTTATATGAATGTCACAGATCTGACGTTTATGTGTTATATATGTCACCAGAATGAAGGCTGCATGAAGTAAAATAATAAATAAAAAACAGTAACAATTTGCTTCTTAAGGCTTAATGATTTAAGAAAGAAATCAAACAGTTTTTTGTTGGTTTTTTTTTTTTGCATTTGTCGAACTGCCTTGGAACGATATGGACTTCAGCATGCATTAACTTTTAAATTATCACAAAATATTGGTCAATAAAGTTCTGAACAATTGTCAGAAAATGTCTGTACGTGTTAAATAACAAACATTCATGGCATGACAGCAGCATGAGCATTTTAATTTCGGGGTAAAACGAACAGCTGCAGCTGTCTGTATATACCATGACAGCCAAGCACGGTGTTGTGGCGTACGTCTGCTCTAAGGTAAATTTGATTATGTCCAACATATTTTAACAAAATGCAACTGATTTTATTGCGGTGGAGACATTGATATATCTCAGAGCTTTTATTTGTTTACAGCGTTGGCATCTTAGCAGCGGCGCTAACAAACGGAGCTACTGTCTGCCAGGCCACTTTTTAAGGTCATCCCCCTATCTCTAGATAGTCATGGGAAGTGGTACAATTATATTACTGTTTTTGAGGTCCAAAAGGCCGTGTTCCTAGATTTCTGATGCCAAAGTCATTGCTTTTTAACGAAGAAAAGTGTCCCGTTTCAGTGACAACCATACGTTCTAAACTAGCACCGGAAGTTGCACCCATAATTCACATACAGCATCATGGGGTCTAGGAATAAGGTGGATACAATTTTATTAATATTTTTTTCTTTGAAATCAGAGTTAAATTATTGTTCTGTTATGGGTCTGCAAAATTATGGTCAAAAATGTAAATTGTTATAAGGAAAAAGTAAAAAATTACCACAGTCTGTTTCAAATTTATTAAAAAAAACAGTAATTTTATTTAAAAAAATAGACAAAAATTAGCCATAACATAATCCACAAATGTATAATAAATTCTCAGACGTACAAGAAAAGTTAATTTTACAAGAGGAAATTACAAATTTGAGGAAAGTGGTTTCAAATTTAGATAAATTTACAAAGAAAAGTATAAAACTATAAGAAAATTGTTATAAATTTTGGAGAAAAACCTAAAACCTTCAAGACTGAAGTCATTTGTGCGCACGGTGGCGCAGTGGTTAGCACCGCGGCAGCACAGTTTACCCTCGGCCGGGGGATCGCGGGGATCGTGGGTTCGATCCCTGCCCCCGGCCAACAGTGATCTGTGTGGAGTTTGCATGTTTCTCCCCGTGTTTGCGTGGGTTTACTCCGGGATTTCTCCGGTTTCCTCCCACATGCCAAAAACATGCAGGTTAGGGAGTTAAGGGGCGCTTGCGCACGCAGCGACCGGCAGCTGGTGGCTTGTCACCAGACTGCAGAACAAATCTACCTACGGGTACAAAATAAGTCCAAAAAAAAACAAAAAAACTAGAAAAGCACTCGGAGAGCGCAGACCTCCGCCAAGCACCACAGTTCCCCCCATACAGTGTTTGTGTGTATGTTTTCAGATTCCTTGAGCATGAAAACATATGACTAGCAATTGGATTCACAATGATTATTTGTTTCTTTGACAGGGACAGTGCAATAAACATAGACAATTAATCAATGACGATCAATCTGATAGTGATAGGATTAGTGGTTCAGTAGTAAAAGCATTGCCTCCTTGGCGGAGGTAATAAACTGAAGTGCTGCTGTTGTGTCCATCTCCTCCACTGACGGCTGCTGATTGGGTAGACAGGTTGCCGTGGGTTTTATATTATATTATTGGGGTTGCGCTCCGCGGCAAAACAGAATTTAGAAGCTTCCCCGGCAGAGAGCTCGTTTTTGTGCAGCGCGTATGGCTGGCCGGTGAATTTCTGCCAAATAATCCGGCGGCGGACAGCTGCCTGTGTCAGGTTTTGCAGCGTCGCGCAAACACAAGCACGCTGGCGGGCCCAGGCCACCAGTGTTTTCCGCGTGCTTTTGTGCCTAAAACGTTGAAGAACGCGGAGTTTGTGTTGGTCAGACACGACGACCAGCGCCCTCCATTGCGCCTGCGCACATGTTGAAAATGGCCGTATGTCACAGTGTTAAAAAATGATTTAAAAAATTCCTGTATCCAGACGGTCATGCGGATCATCCCCAAAATTTAATCAGCTCTTCCTTGTACCATTTCCAACAACACCTGAAAGTTTCATGGAAATCCGTCCAAAAGTTTTTGAGTTATCTTGCTAACCAACAGACAAACAGACAAACAGACAGACAGACAAACAAACCCCGGCAAAAACATAACCTCCTCCTGGCCTTTTCGGCCTGGCGGAGGTAATTACTCAAGTTTTTAAGTGGGTGCTCTTTGTACCATTAACTAGAAATTTTTGGTTGTTTACTTTTAATTAACATGACACTTGATATTTTCTAACCTGTTTGTATACCACCATAGACAGAGAGAGAAGCTGAATTAGACAGAGCTCAGAGAGGGCAAGATGAGACAGAAGACAGGAGCCAAGGAGAGGAAAGTGTTCAGGCAGAGGGTCCAGGAGAGGTGAGAGCAGAGGAAAGAGAGAAGGATGACACCAGTAAAAAGTCCAAACACAGGACGTCTGAGTGGGACCCCACATGGCCCAATATGCCAACATTCAAGCCTCGGTTGTATAATACTTCCAAAAGTAAGTTCCATATGAAAAGTTACTGTGCAAAATTTAAAAAAGAAATAAATAGTACAAAATTAGCGTATTCTGGTTACAATAGTGTTATATGTTCCCCCCCCCCCCCCCCCCCCCCCAATCCCTCCGGAAAAATATATTGCCACCGTGCCAAGGTCTTTAAGCCAGAGGAAACACTGATTTGTATTCCTGCACTCTTGTCTGGGCATTATCTGTTTCAACCTCACCCCCACCACCATCCCCCCCCAGTAGACCGGTGATACAGCGTGACAGCACGAGATACTTAAATCACTATTAGTAGAGAATGAGCAAAGAGCTTGTCTTTTTATTTCCAGTGAGACGGTGTGATCTCTCTCTCTCCCTTTGCCCTCTTCTGTCTCCCCAAACCCTTTTCCCATCTTTTCTTTGACACTTTGAACTGCTCATTTTTTCCACTTCCTATCTGCAAACTTGTGCCTTTCATCCATCATGTCCTTTGGCCTCAATTATTCTATTCTTCTATCTTTTACTCATCTCCCTGCCTCAGTTTTACTCTCTCCCCCCCAAACCCCACTTGTGATTAAAGCTCTGGGCTCGTCCGTGGCTGGTTAAGCGCGCAGGCTGAGCCGGTCAGCCTCTGGCTTTACTGTAAGCAGCTCAGCAAATATAATCAGAGCCATATGTGCTCCCACGCACACATGCAAACACACCAAACAAATTTCTCCCAGCTTAAGACAGACTGCTACATCCGATGGTCTTTTCCCTTCCACGGATTAAGTCTGGAGATTTACATTACCCTCCCTCAACCCAGACTCCCTCCCCCTCCGTGCCCCATGTCTCCCCGAACGATTCTCTCTAAGCTATCCAACCATTAGCTTTGGTATGGCAGTCTGCATTTGTGTGCTTGAATCAGTGTCCGCTGTGTGTACGCACTGCTATATGTGTGAGTTTGTGCGAAAGCAGGGGTGTGAAAGCTGTTAGCCAGAGACTGGCACAGGCGGATATATAGCACAGGCCAGTGGTTTTACAGCTGTGCTTTACTTCCATTAGGTTAGGCACTGTCAGACACCAGGTGCTGCAGGCAGGCGCATGCTCGCACATGCATGCAAACACACACACAGACACACGGGCTAATGGGCCTTGCGTGAATGAGATGGGCATTAGGGTAGCTGTCGGGAAATAGAGAATATATATAATCCACAACGATGCCATTGCATTTGACTGAAATTGATGATGCACATTAACGCACATACGCAAACCCGCGCTACTCAAACACCCGCACAGTACTGAACAGAGGCACTCATTCAGCGCTGACTGCAAATAAAACGCGCCAAAGTGCACTGAAGATTTTCACACTCGATCGGGGAAACTTCTTCTCGATTGCTTTAATTCCCTCCCAACCATTTAAAAGTAAATATTTCATACAGTGGGTTCAGCTTAAGGACGTCAGTGCCACACAGGAGATTAAATACATAAACCGCGGCCAGCCCACTCATGCAAAACACCACATCCACCACGCCTACAAGCCTCTGTGCAAGCTCCAAAACCAAACCAAACAAATGCAACAAAAAATTCACCCCAGTGTGACACACGTTTCTCTGTCCCTTGTTGCTATGAAAAAGAGGACATTTTCTGCAGGAAATGTGTGAGTAAAGTGGCGGGGGGCCTTCTGTGCAGCAGGAATTTGGAAAAGTTTCTGTGTGTCATTCTCCACAGTTTAATGCCTGCTGGCTTTCTCGCTAAGTCCACATCTGCACCGACTCTTAAATTTAATGGCGTTGCTGGAATGTTAAGTGTGACCCATCCAAACACAATCCCGCTGAAGTAAAAGTGAGTGATGAGAACAGAGAACAGCAGAACAACAGGACTACCAGAGAGAGAGAAGCACTTGCTCTGTGATTGGCTAGAAGCAATTGAACGGCTTAACTTATTTTTGCCTTGCTTGACATTTTAATTCTTATTTCCCTTGAATGTTGTGCTGTTTCGCCAGAGGTTAAACGATGCTTAAAAGCAGAGGGTGACACTCTAAAGAGACTCCATCAGGAAAACAGAGACACTTTGTGTGTAGTCTCACAGTGAATCAAAACCAGCAGCGGTACACATTCTCTACTGCCTATGCACTTGATGGTTGTCATTTTAAATTAGGTTATCGATCAATGACATTTTTATGGCGTACCAGCAGTAATGCTTCAAAGCAAATCTAACGTGACAGAAGACGCTCCGTCATTAGTGTCAGACCTTAAAAAACCAACAGTTGAAAAGGGGGGGGGGAAGGATGTAAGAACATTAAATGACAATATCATGTGGAATGGTGGGTTACTGACACATTCTTGAGAGAAGGGTAATCAATTCAAGCTCTTTTTAGAATTTGAAAAACTGTGGAAGGCATCAATCTTTAAAAGTGATAGGTTCTGTCACAGGCTTTGGATTAATGATCTTCTCATGGCATGATGTCTGTGTACAGACTGGGTATGAAAATGACGAATCTGTAGACAAGGGACAAGATTTTTAGAGGCGTTCCAGTCATATTGGCCAACAGTTAAGCAGCTGGTACAGTGAGGAAAAGAAGTATATTTGCTGAGATACATTTTCCAAGCATCTCTGTGAAAAAGGTGACAGACGACAAGGACCCAGTGCACCCAAAGGAGCTGCGCGGGTGCGACCTCCAGTCTTCTCACCACCTGCAGGGAGGGTCCCCATGATCACGGTGCTGTGTGAACCGGGCGGCTGTCTGGGCTACTCTGTTTGGACTGCTGCCCCTGTGACCCGGAACCCTGGATAAGCGGTAGAAGATGGACGGATGGACGAACATTCTGCAAGTACATCGCAGTTCACATCTGAGGCCGTCACGCAACTTTTTCCCTCACTCACCCCTCCGTGCCAGCACATATTTTGCTTTGCGTGTTAACAATCACCTGAAATGCTTCGAAACAGCCATTTACCAAAGTCTCACATCATTGGCGACGGCCCCTAAAGTCACAAAACACTGCAGATCACCTCGATGACAATATGCTGAAAAAAATCGGCTTTGGCTCTTTTCCAACTCAGCTTTAAGGCTCTTTTCACAATTAAGTAAGTGGATGCAAGTGGAAAAACTCACACATTGCAGTGCGGCACATAAAAATGTGAGACTTTATGAAACAAATCACCATGAATTTCTCATTTATTAATGAACAGTTCTACAGTCCCGGGCCTTGAGGACTATAAACTATAACAGGAAGTAAAGTGTTGAATTGAATCATTAGCTGAAGTATCTGTGATGTGGAGAAACAGATTTTCTCCATGAGGCGCTCCTCCTGAATGACTGAGTGTGCGCCAACCACTGAGTGATACACCCTACCAACACTCCATTCATTACTCATTACTTAATCACTAATAACACTTTTCATAAAGCAAAACAAGTAAAGCTATACATTATATGGAGCTGGTTTTAATATTTGCCTCATTGCTACAGATGCTTATTAATTAATAAGTATCTATTAGGATGGTTTTAGGTGCAAAATGTTTTTTTTAAATCTAGATTCAAGGCTTACATTATGTCTTTCTTTTATGTCTGCTTGATTTCCCACTCCTGAATTAATAAAATAAAATGAATGGAGAGACGTTTTTGCCAGGGGAAGGATATCTGAAGAAGATGTGCTCTAATGCATAGAGGACCACCCGACCTGCACTTGTCAGCAGCTGGTATATACACGTGTCCATGTTCTAGTCCTGTCTTTTCTGCTTTAATATCTAATTAAGTCTTAACAATACTTGGATCATATGAGGGTCAGAGTAATCTGCTCATGTCTATGGAAATAAAAGCTGGCCTGTTAGGGTCTAGGCTAATTTAATGACAAATAGTGAAAACACTAATATTACTATCGGAAATTCACCGGAGTTTAGTATTGATCAAGGTAAAGCTCTGAAGCAAGCTTTATTCAGCTCCATACTATTGTGCTTCGGGTCACATGCGTACTCCTCCCTAAACAAAAAAGGATTTGATGTTTTGTAGGTTTTCAGATTGACCTTGCATATTCATTCAGCCGCTGATGTTACAACATACTCCATTATTATAAAAACTAGAAATTAAAAAATACCAGATTTATCTCATCCTTGAAGTGTTTAGACATGGACTTACTCTGCTTTCAGATGTTTGATTTTGTGTTAAGTACTTGCAGGCACGTGTCTAAGAGTGTTCACAAAAGTTCAGCAGCTTAAAAACTTGTATTTATTCACTAAAAATAATGAAAAAAACCCCTACAAAAACATGTTTTTATTGAAAGCATGCAGTATCGAGCTGAGACTGATTAACATTTATGTGTAAAGCATATCTTTTTAAACAATGCTGGCATGCCAGAAACAATCTTTTTCCAGATTTGTTTCTCTCTGTCCCTTTTCCCATACAGGAAGACTGTTTTAAAAGGCATCTACAGTCATGTGCTGGCTTGCCACCGAGGGGGCTAAGTGCTGGAGGGTTGGGAGAGGATCCGTTTCGCCGTTTCACAGTTTCACCATGCCCTTAATGTGGTGAGGACATGGTCTGAATATTGTGGCTGTAGCTTCTCGTGGGGTGGGGGCCATGCCCTAAAAGCGGTGTGGGATGGAAAAGACAGAAAGACACTTAAGTGTGCACGCGATGAAAGGGGCTTGTGTAAGTCATAAAGGCAGGAATCTTGCGCACATCATCACACACACGCTGCCTGATAAGCCGGAATAAAGGTTGACTTCATCGATGTGCATTTTCCATACAACTGTACCGAGTGTGGGGGAACTGCATACGATTTTGTGACAAAGCAAAAGTTTTTAAAGTTTATTTAGCCTTCATATACGGGTGCTGCTCCTTAAAGATTTCCCCTGACCCTCTTTCAGTTATTGTAGGAAGCTGAAATTGCATACGTACAGTACAATAATACATATTTCTATAGGTCATGCAGTAATTTGCAGGTCTGAACTCCTAATAGTTTCTCTTTTACAGGTACTAAGGTGGAGTAAGGTGTGATAATGGAGCCAGCTGAACACAGAGTGGTCATCAGGTTCCTGTACACTACGAGAGACATTCGAGGAGATAAAAGAGACATATGTGGAGGATACCCCATCGTGTGGCCATGTGTCAAGAAAACCAGAAAGATTTCTTCGACAGACTAATCATGCAAGATGAAACAAGGGTGAATCACTGTGATCCAGACTAACGCCCAGTCAAAGCAATGGAAGCATTATGACTCATCACCTCTGAAGAAGACACGTGCCCAACCCTTGGCAGGCAAATTCATGCTCACGATCTTTTGGGACCAGCATGGAGTATTGATGATGGATTTCACGGCAAAGGGTACCACAATTACTGGGACATACTACCCATCACTGCTACAGAAATTGTGGAAGGCCATCAAAACAGAGAGGCGTGGCATGCTGACCAAAGGTGTCAGCCACCTGTAAGACAACGCCCCGGTTCACAACGCGCATGTTGCCCAGATGGAAGCACGATCCTGTGTCTATGAAATCCTTCCTCACCCCATTATTCTCCCAACCTCGCACCATCGAACTTTCACCCGTTTCCAACCATTAAGTAATTTTTGAAGGGAAAGCACTTCCAAGATGATGAAAGGCTAATTTTTGAGGTTAAGTCGTGGCTTCTGATGCAACCTGTGAACTTTTACAGCCACATAAAGCGATGGGAGAAGTGTGTGACCCTTGGTGGTACCTATGTAGAGAAAGACTAATAACTGTGACAAGTTTGGTTCATCTCAGTCCATGGGAAATGAGTCTGAGGAAATCTTTAATGAGCAGCCCTTGTAGACTATGAAATGCAATGGCAACACAAAAACAAAGCCAAAAAACAGATTATTTTTTGGCCGAAAGAAAAGGATAACGGCAGGTAAAAAAGAATAGCCACAGATGTGTGGTGTTTCTGTGACTGTGAACACAAGCCTGAAAACTGTTTCAGATATAAACTTTTTGAATGACTGGTTATGGAGAGTGGAAGACAGGCAGAAAACTATTAATCAAGTATATCACTGATTGGTCAGATACTAAACTGCCTTTTTGTCTCACACAGTATTTGCATGGTTGTAATGGGAAAAGATTTATCAACATTAATAACTTACAGTATAATGCTTTAACTTACTGACCTGAAATTTGTCATTTGAGTGCTGCTACCTTTGGGTCCTCATGATAAAGATAACAAAGACAGCATACATACACTCAAAGGACAAGACCTTAATGTCCTTATGAAGCCCCTACATCCTTACTTTCCTTTTTTTTTTCACATCTTTGTGATTGTAAGATGGAAAAAGAAAGACACAGAGAAAAGTATTCCATCACGCATTCAAGTCTAATGTGTTTTCACGGGGGAACAAGAAAAAAAGAGCCCCAAAAATTGAGATGAGAATGCTTTAAAAGGATGAAGATGCCTGGAGTTAAAGGCATTTATGTATAATCTGTCTTTCCTCTGCTAATGCTTCCTCTTTAAAGATGGTAATGATGTGAGTGAAGGTCATGCTTGGCTACATTTGTGCATGTGTTATACCCTCCTAGATTGTATAATTGTGAGAGTTTCCTCATCTAGAGGTAATGCATTTCTCAACTTTGATGGCCTCCATTCTCATGCCATCAGCTGATGTCAATCTGCTCACACTTGCTGCAGTGTTTCTATCATGCATAAAGTGAGGTTAGAAAAGAGAGGCAGAGTAATGATGAGGGCCAAAGCAAAACAATGCTATTACGACAAAGAACATAATGAAAATGAGATCATAAAGAGAGTTCAGATGCAGCAGGAAGTCTAACCTTTAATAAGGACTTTTTTGGCCATTGCTATCACCAGCTTCTTAATCATGTTCACTCACACTCCCCGTACTGCTAGAGTTTGTTGTGCTTCTCATTTTGCTCTGCTTAACTCTACTCATATGCAGCATGCACTGTGGCATCTGCTTGTGTGCACGCCTCATCCAGGCAAACATCCAGCAGATGAAAAGGAAAATGTACGCACATTGATGAACGTGACAAACGCCGAAGAAGATGCGGGTGCATCTGCTCTGATACACACTGACCAGAGACGGCTTGTGTATCTGCCAGACTTTGTTTTAAGCGGGCTCTGTTCTCTAGGGTCCGTAACAGCCGAATTTGCTTGTGGTAGCGGAAGGGCTCTTGGTGCGTGCAAGAGGAGAGGAATGACAAGCAGATGAGAATGAGGTTTAGTGAAAAAGACTTTGAATTAAAGCACAGCACTGGGGGAAAAGAACAGAAAAGAGAAAAGGCGTTTATCTGAAAAGAAGGGAACGTGTGACAGTGCGCAGCGTTCATAGCTACTGTTGTTCCCAAGTCCGCTTGGCAGGATAACAACTGGCATATATGCCCGCGGCCAGTCTCTTCAGTTCGACAAAAGGTATGCACGTGCACCTATGAGTGAGTCAACTTTTCAATGAGTCATCACAGCTGTTGTTGTATTTTGAGTCAGAGGGTTGACGTGTGTGCACAATCAGGGGCAAAACTGTTCAGAGGTCTACCACCAACCCTCTCTCTCACTCTCTCTCTCTGTGCAGTTCCATCAGAGCCGAGGCATCATAATTACCCCCATTAGTATAATCTCTTGGGATAAACACGCAAACACACACAAACATGCATGCACAGGCAAACACAAACCTCAAACATTTGCATGGCAAACTGTTTTTCATTTAAAATCACACCTTTTACACACACACACACACGTGAAGTATTTCCTGTGATCCTTTTTTGTCTAGCTTGCTAAATGCAACAGAGATAGACAGGCAGGGGAAACACACGCACACGATGTAGTGCATGGATGTGATGAATAGAAATTGCTCATTGACAAGGAAATGGATTCCAAACAAAAAGGGATGCTCTTTTCATTTTCGGCCTGTTATCCCTGTTCCATTCCCATTTCGAGCGCCACATTGCTGGTCGTGTTCATGGTGACAAACAGGCTGTAACGCACACATTTAGATACACAGACTAGACCATGGGGCTGCATATGATACGCGTTTTTGACAGCAAACGGTTCAGTTTTATTCAGTCCCGGTTTGTGCGAGCCAGTGTGACCATGTCTATTACACCGAGGTGAAACAGAGTCTGAAAACACTCAATTTCACACAAATCAAAACATGTTCTCTATGGAAACTGGTTTCATGCGTTTTCCAACAATATCAATAAAACAGTAGTAAGGCCATACAAAAACTATGACTTCAACATGTGTTTAACAATCTACTACAGGTAAGCTTGTGTCTCAGATGTGACTAAAGAACTAACTTTCTATTTAGACGCTGCTCTTACCGGTGAGTCTCAGCACTGTATTGGCCCCTGCCGACTTGATTAACAGCACAGAGTCTAAACTGGTAGGTTCTGGCAGGTGTGAGCCCACCCACTGATACCTCAGTCAGCCCAGGATCGACCTCTGACAGGTAGACCTTCCATGGAGAGTCTAGACATGAGACACAAAGATTAGATGCTGATAATATCTGGTAGAGGCAGGATAAACAGAGACACAGGGAAACTTAGGAGCTATAAATCAAATGAAAAGTGGGGAGGGGGGGATAGATAAGCGATGAGGTAAAGGAAAGGTGGGGATAGGGTAGACAGAATGTGAAAAGAAAGAAGCAGCATATGACATAATGAGAGAGAAAGTTGAGGGTAGAGGAGGATTAATAAAGTAGCACAGATGCTGCTTCATACTGTTGCCATCTTATCTTTCAGTCGTGCTGCTGAAGACACCACAGACGGATGCGCTATTATCCCTATTATTGTGTCAGCCACATGTGCATCTGTATAAGTGAGAGGAATGTGTAAAAGGGGCCCTTTATAAACAGGCCCTGTGTATTAGAGACTTTGTCTGACAAGAAAATGCAGTGTATTTATAGTGGTCCATTTGCTCTACGCTACAATCTAAAAAGAAATCTAATATAAAAACTCATAGAGCAGGTAATCATGGTGCACCAAACTCTCATCTGTTCCCTCATGTCTGGATTCATCTTTCACCAAAAATCGACCAGATGTTTAGGCTCTCTATGTTATCCACCTTTCTTGTTACCCCTGTTATATCCATGAACCTGTATTTGTAATATTGCTCATTTAGATGCATTTTTTTTTAAAATGCAGCAGAGAAGCTGTTAAATGGTAATCCACATTCACAGTCCATCCACAAAAATGATCAGAATGAAGATCAGTCTAGCACTTACAGCTACGTGCCAAGTGCTTGGCTGTGCATTTGAACGTTCTCCCCCCTCATCCCTTCAGCTCACTGCAGCAGTGAGTGGCTCTACAGCCATTTCTCTCCACTCTGTTTCCCCTGTCATTTTATTCCTCCGTCCCGCTTCGCTCTCTCTCTTTCTCTCTACTTTGACAGAGAGCCAGCCTGCTGTTGCAACATCTGTAGTGGAGAGAAGGTGAGACGCAGCGAGAAAGAGGGAGAGGCTAAAGAGGAGCTTATTTATAGTGAAGCTGCATGTACATTTACGCAGCAACACCAGTCTCCATATGCCAGTCTCTTGTAAATGAGTGCATGCCAGTGCTTGGTAGATGGGAAGTGAACAGCTGTTTGCTGCTCAGGAAATATAAAGTACTGTGAGGGATGGACACACACACACACACACACGCACACGCACACACACACACACACACACACACACACACACACACGCTTACTGTTCTCAGAGAGCTCCAACACGTAGTGCAGGAGAGGGGAGTTCCCATCAAAGGGACGTAGCCAGGACAGGTGGACTGAGCGGGAATCTGAATCGTTGAGACGGGCTGTCAGGGAGCGAGGAGAATGTGGCAGCTCACTGAAAATAGCAAAGACAGATTATCAACAAAAAAATCTTAACATTTAATATTTAATCACAACTAAGTGTTCTCAGGTGACTGAGGGCATACGAACTGAAGTTCATTATGTTAAAACAAGCTGCCCAATAGCTAAATGTTGACTGGGAAGCTTGTCTTTGGCTAAAAGGTAAAATTCAAATGTCATCTATTGAGGATTTGCAGCAGCATCAACAAATCATGTGATGTTTTGTTTATGCTTCCATGTTGGTAGGTGATATGTGGTGGCAGTTTGCCAAAATAGGCAAGATGAAGCCACAGGAAAGTCCTTTTCACTTTCCATCTGATCCAGTTTGGATAGCCGAGTGAGTAGCGGAAGTCAGATAGGAGGGTTGACAGACTTCCACCACAAGTCAGATTTGCAGCAATCATTTCATCAACGGCAAGTACATGTGCAAACACATTGGGTGGAGGCTATGAATGATGACACAGGGATAGCGATGGTCTCAGACTTCTATCTGGTGTTTTATTATGCAGGGAAACCCACTGTCTCTCAACTACATTCCCTTGCTGTTTAAACACACAGATTTACCTCAAAAACGAAAAGAAAGACTGACTCTGGATAGGTTTTGTAGAGGGACAGGGCTGTATGTTAACCTTTTTTGCTCATAGTACTGGTGTTATAGAGGTTCAGTCATGTAGCACACGACAAAAGCCTGTAGCATGATAAAAGCATCTGCTGCATCTCTAAAACTGACTGCAAGGATAAGGATCTGTACTTATATAGCACTTTTCTAGTCTCAAAAACCACTCAAAGCGCTTCCCTAGTACTAACCGTCTATTCTAAAGACCTATCAGAGACAGATACCTAGAGACTATTTATAATCACTAATTAACCTAATATACATGTCCTTGGATTGTAGGAGGAAATCAGCTCACCTGGAGTAAACCCCCACAGCACAGGAAGAACATGCAAACTCCACACAGAAAGGTTCCTACCCCTGCCAGCCTTGTGATTTGAATCTGGAACTTTCTAGCTGTTAGGCAACAGTGCTAACTCCTGTACCACTATGCAAACAGTGCAGTTTAATGATTAAAAATATAGTATTTCTCTTCATGATTAAAAACAACTTGTAAAGATCTAGAAATTATTTTAAATTTACATACATTTCCACATCAGTCATCAATCTTAACCACCTAAACACACTCACCACATCATACAAATTAATGGGCCAGTTTTGGCCTGCAGGCCGTATCGTTGACCCCCCCCCCCCCCCAGACTAGACCATAGCTTACGTCGCCCCATGGAGCTTCCTCTGTCTCCGCCGCACTCCTCCTCCAGAGACCCATGCGAAATGAATCCGCTGTTAGACCAGGAGAAGCCGGAAGAAACAGGGAAAAAAAACTCTTGGAGCCTGCAGCAGCTCTGACCATCCCTCAGCTGCTGCGGAGAAGACACCAGCCTGTCCTGTCTGTGAGAAGCAATCTATGCTTCCGGGTTCAACTCGCATCTGCTCTTTTTTTTTCATGACAGCCCCCTCTGAAATAAAACTTGTCCCGTTTTGTGTGGCACTAAATGTGACATTCAACAGTGCAGCCTGCGCATACAAAAACATAGTGACTGTTGTTGTAAATATGAACGCTGTTTAGCACCGATATGAGAAACAATGTCAGGTGCATTTCGCAATCCTCTCCGTTGTAACAGAGGACAAAGAGCAGCAACCACTGAACTCTATACAACGGTGTATCCCACCACTGATCTGCGCTGAGTTAACACAGAGCGACAACATTAAAAGACATAAAAATGCCGGTGACTCTCCATAGCGACCCGTGTCACCAGCTTCCAGTGATCTAAGCACATGAAGCTTGATGTCCTGGAGAAATGCACTGCTATCTGAGATTATCGGACATTGTTGAGGTGTGCATTTATGCTGATGGAACTCATGACTGCAGCTCGCCAATTGCAGTTTTACCAGTGCAATGAGAAACAGACATTCATTCTTCGCACAGACCAATTTTCACGTCGCATATGTGACATATATGTCGCACTATACAGCCCTGAGGGACATCAACAAAATGGAGGAGGAGATTAGGCAAGCTATTTTATTGTTTTGGAACTTCGGTAGGGGCTAATTGTTAAGGTCAAGAGAGCAAAGACATTTCCCCCTCTAGACGGTTAAGTTCATATTTACAGACGTGGACAAAATTGTTGGTACCCCTCTGTTAATGAAAAAAAACCCCACATTGGTCACAGAAATAACTTGAATCTGACAAAAGTGGTAATAAATAAAAATTCTATGAAAATTAACCAATGAAAATCAGACAATGCTTTTGAATTGTGGTTCAACAGAATTATTTTAAAAAACAAACTCATGAAACAGGCCTGGACAAAAATGATGGTACCCTTAACTTAATATTTTCTTGCACAACCTTTTGAGGCAATCACTGCAATCAAAACGATTTCTGTAACTGTCGATGAGACTTCTGTACCTCTCAGCAGGTATTCTGGCCCACTTCTCATGAACAAACTGCTCCAGTTGTCTCAGGTTTGAAGGGTGCCTTCTCCAGACGGCATGTTTCAGCTCCTTCCACAGATGTTCAATAGGATTTAGATCAGGGCTCATAGAAGGCCACTTTAGAATAGTTCAATGTTTCGCTCTTAGCCATTCTTGGGTGTTTTTAGCTGTGTGTTTTGGGTCATTATCCTGTTGCAAGACCCATGACCTGCGACTGAGACCAAGCTGTCTGACACTGGGCAGCACATTTCTCTCTAGAATACTTTGATAGTCTTGAGGTTTCATTGTACCCTGCACAGATTCAAGACACCCTATGCCAGGTGCAGCAAAGCAGCCCCAGAACATAACAGAACCTCCTCCATGTTTCACAGTAGGGACAGTGTTCTTTTCTTGGTATGCTTCATTTTTGCGTCTGTGAACATAGAGCTGATGTGCCTTGCCAAAAAGTTCCAGTTTTGTCTCCTCTGTCCATAGGACATTCTCCCAGAAGCTTTGAGGCTTGTCAACATGCAGTTTGGCAAATTCCAGTCTGGCTTTTTTATGATTTGTTTTCAACAGTGGTGTCCTCCTTGGTCGTCTCCCAAGAAGTCCACTTTGGCTCAAACAATGACAGATAGTGCGATCTGACACTGATGTACCTTGACCTTGGAGTTCACCATGAATGTGTTTAGAGGTTGTTCTGGGCTCTTTTGTTACCATTCGTATTATCCGTCTCCTCCTGCGGCCACGTCCAGGGAGGTTGGCTACAGTCCCGTGGATCTTAAATTTCTGAATATGTGCAACTGTAGTCACAGGAACATCAAGCTGCTTGGAGATGGTCTTATAGCCTTTACCTTTAACATGCTTGTCTATAATTTTCTTTCTAATCTCCTGAGACAACTCTCTCCTTTGCTTCCTCTGGTCCATGTATAGTGTGGTACACACCATGTCAACAAAGAGCACAGTGACTACTTGTCACCCTTTAAATAGGCTGACTGACTGATTACAAGTTTGTAGACACCTGTGATGTTCATTAGAGGACACATCTTGGTTGAACATGTCCCTATGGTCACATTATTTTCAATCTTTTCTAGGGGTGCCATCATTTTTGTCCAGGCCTGTTTCATGAGTTTGTTTTTTAAAATAATTCTGTTGAACCACAATTCAAAAGCATTGTCTGATTTTCATTGGTTAATTTTCATAGAATTTTTATTTATTACCACTTTTGTCAGATTCAAGTTATTTCTGTGACCATTGTGGGTTTTTCTTTCATTAACAGAGGGGTACCAACAATTTTGTCCATGTCTGTATGTGCCTGTATTCCATCAGACAGCTGCAGTTGGTTCAGAACGCTGCAGCTCGAGTCCTCACTAAAGGCAGATTCACACTACAACGTTTGGACCAACTTTTACTGATGTTTTGGCAAACGTTTGGCTCTGCTGGCAAAATTTAATGATAGTTGGTGTTTGTTGGCAAATGCTGGGGAAAGGTGTGTTCCTTGAAAATTTTCAGCCTGCTGAAAATTTACCGACGTTTGGAAATACACGTTGGTGAAAGTTGTGCTCATTTTGTAAGAGTTCCTGAGCACTGAGCCAAGTTATGCAGACTTTACCTAAGTCAGCCTAAGTTAAAGCTGGGATCACTCTATAAAGTTTGGACCAACTTTTACAGACGTTTTGAAAAATCAGAGGACTACTCAGTGCAGATCAGCTGACATCAGCGTGAGGTGACGGTCATATAAAGAGCAGTGTTTGTGGAGGCTTCCTGCCATTCTGGACCTGCTTCTGGAGTGAACACATCTCCCTTGGGCATACGTTTCAATATTTATTTTCGTTTGATATTCCTATGTAGTTACTTCTGCATACCCTTTTCCCCTGTTCATTCATTCATTTATCTAAAAAATAATAAAATAATGCTATAGACTCCAACACCAAGTCTGCAATTAAAATGTGAATGTGGATGGAATTAAAAAAAAACTATTAATGAATCATATAAATAAAATGATGGGTGATTATATTTTGACTGTTACAACTCTCTCCATTAAAATAACATAAAATCCCATTGAATTGTCATTTCCTTTTTGACACCACATCAGCGCTGTTTGATTCCCACAACTGAAGTGAACCAATAGATCTTGGAGAATGATTACGCACTTTGCAGAAAATTAAGAACAGTAAATTTCTCAATGAGGAGATTTTTTTTTTTCTTTTGGGCTGTCACATGTTTGTGAGATTATTTATATATATATATACTGTATATATGCAGCAGGCAGAGAGTAAACAGACTCTGACTGAAAATTTTGCAAAAAACCTTTATTCTACGGACCAAAAAAATGTTTTTTCAGACAGCAAAAACAGCTGTTGTTTCCAAGGCAACCATTAATTTGTACTGACAAAAAGACACGTTTGCACAACAGCACAGCCTAGTGGTAGAAAAATAACACTGCAAAGACATGAAACCACCCACCAAACCACACCCATCACTTGCAAACAAACCCACAAACCCACAAATGTCCATTTATAAATATATATCCCATACATTAAAAAATTTAAAAGAAAACGTCATACACACCATGTTATCATCAAACAAGTACTCTACATTGTCCTCTTGCATATATATTTTCTTTTTTTTAACTCCCCCTTCTCTCTATTTCTCTTTCGTTCCTGCATGTCTGAACTGAGTTTTGATCTAAAAACATCTGTTTTCACCAGCATTTCAGTCAATATTTGCCATTGGAGCTTAACTTAGGCTGACTTAGGCGAACTCTGCATAACATCCCAGCGCTCAGGAACTATTACAAATTGAGCACAGCTTTCACCATTTATTTCAAAACGTCACCAAATTTTCCATGCTGAAAATTCTCAACGAATACAACTTTCGCCAGCGTTTGCCAACAAACACCAACTATCATTAACTCTTATCAACTTTTGTCAGCAAAGCCAGACGTTTGCCAAAATGCTAGTAAAAGTTGGTCCAAACGTCGTAGTGTGAATCCACTCCAAAAAGCAGGTCCAGGATGGCAGGAAGCCTCCACAAATGCTGATCTTTATATGAGCGTTGCCTGATGCTGATGTCAGCTGAACTGCGCCAAGTATTCGTTTGCTTAACTTAGCCTAAGTTGGCAACTGCTACACATATGCTAGCCTAAGCTGCCAAAAGTTTGACAACGCTGAATGCAACGCTGGGAAATGCTAGCGAAAGTTCGTAAAGTTTGTAAAAGTTTGTAAAAGTTGGTGTGTGCTCACGAACATAATTTCACCAATGTTTGGACTGATTTCTCTGATTTTTCAAAACATCAGTAAAAGTCGGTCCAAACATTATAGTGTGAACCCAGCTTTAGACCAAGAAAGTAGACCATATAACTCCAGTTCTCAGATCTTTACACTTGCTTCCTGTCTGTCAAAGAATAGATTTCAAAATACTGCTATTGGTTTATAAAGCTCTGGATGGTTTAGGGCCAAAATACATTTCAGATCTGCTAGTCCATTATGAACCACCCAGAGCCCTCAGGTCATCAGGGTCAGGCCTGTCAGGCTTAGTATCTGTGCCCAGAGTTAGGACCAAACATGGTGAGGCAGCATTCAGTTTTTATGCCCCTCACATATGGAACAGACTCCCAGAAAGCATCAGGGCTGTTGAAACTCCCAGCTGCTTTAAATCCTGGTTAAAAACTCTCCTATTTACCGCGGCCTTTCAGTTAATCTCCTACAATAAACTGTAAATTTTATTTCTGTCATATTCTATTTCAGCTTGTTTTTGTTTCTCTTTAATTTACTTTTTAGTTCACTTTTAAAGTATTATGTATTCCTTGTGCAACTTGCTGTAATGCTTTAATGTTCTCATGTAAAGCACTCTGAATTGTCTTGTACATGAAATGTGCTATACAGATACACTTGCCTTGCCTTGTATTTTAAATAAATTAACTAAAAAGGTTGGCAGAATTTTTTTCAACCATTCTCTACCTCCAGCTGGCTGGGGCTGCTTGTGTGTGCTTGTGAAATTTAGGATATTTTCCTATTGAAGAGTTGAAACAAAGGGGCGCCACTGTTGCAAATTGGGGCAGACGTGCTGTTTTGCCACGGGCAACTGACCGTCCGGTAAGCTCCGGCGGCTGCATGAAAGCCAGTGGAGGCACTCCAATAGATTGGTTTCATCGATGGTTTAGGCTGTGTCAGGGAAAGTCGGTGTTGATATCATCAAGAAAATGTCTTTGCTCACTGTCTCTGTCTCTGCTCACTTGAAAAAAACATTCTACCAATGCAATATAAACTTGGGAAGGTGAAAAAATAAAAAGGTGAACAGCAACGGGAGGCTGAATAGTGATGCCTGCCCCAGTGCAGCAAGTTTGATTTCTAGGTGCTACTTTGAATCTAGAAGTTCTTAGCGGGTTGGAAAAGTCTTTAAAGCTACCGACAAAGTTAAATGGAAACAATGGGTATTGAATTGAGTAAACTTTGTCCCTGAAGGGAAATCTGTCTTGTGCCACAACCCGTTGCCACATAAAAACATTCAGACATAATACATAAAACATAGCATCAGCTAAATATTAAACGTTTCATAGATACACAACCACAAAACATCTAAGGTGGATTCACACTACAACGTTTGGACCGACTTTTACTGACGTTTTGGCAAACATCTGGCTCTGCTGGCAGAAGTTGGTAAAAGTTAATGATGGTGTTTGCTGGCGAACGCTGCCAAAAGTCATATTCTTTGAAAAATTTACCGACTTTTGGAAATAAACGCTGGTGAAAGCTGTGCTCAGTTTGTAAAAGTTCCTGAGTGCTGGGCTAAGTTGTGCAGAGCTAGCCTAAGTCGGCCCAAGTTAAGCTCCATTGGCAAACATCAGCTGAAATGCAGGCAGAAGCAGATGTTTTTAGATTGAAACTCACTTCAAACATGCACGAACACAAGAGAAATGCTGAAGAACTATCCATGGGGCTGGAATGCCAAAAGTGAGAGAAGGGGGAATTAAAAAAAAAAAAAAATATAATCCCCCCAAAATATGACAGCCCAGAAAAAAATCTCCTCATTGTGAAATTTATTGTTCTTAATTTTCTGCTCCATGCGTAATCATTCTCCAGGATTTACTGACTTGGCTTCCATTGTGGGGGACCAAAAAGCGCTGATGTGGTGTCAAAAAGTAAATGACATTTAATGCAAATAAAAAAAAAAACACCATGGGTCCGATTTTGATGGTCATCAGTGGAATTGTGCACCAGACTTCCCACCGTACACCAATGTTTTCGTTAGTTTCTGTCAGCACATTGTCTATTTTTTTCGCTTTGTCACACCATCTAATTACCAGTAGACAATGTGCCCGCTTTGCGCTGGGAGTTGGACAGTCATTTCAAAGAGGTATGGCACCATCAGTATGGTGCATGTTATGCCAATGCGCTTTTGATCAGGAAAAAAGGAGGTCTGTTTTCAGAAGCACTTTGTTTAATGTTATTTCAGCGGCATGTTTTGAAATCGCGCTGCTCCAGAGCTCATGAGGAAACAGCATGCGCTGGGGTTTTGTTATTTTAATGGAGAAAGTTGTAACAGTCATAATATAATCACCCGTCATTTTATTTATATGATGATACATTACATAGTTTTTTTATTACATCCACATTCCGCCCATTCTGCAAACTGACTGTTTATACATACTCTGAATAGAATCGTAGTGTTTCTTCCCTATTATTTCCATGGCCGTTTTGTGCATACTCATAAGTTTGTTTTTTAGTCGTGCCGTTAAATTGCCAGACCAGGCTGTAATTCCACAATGGAAGATACTTTCTATTGTACAACTGTACAACCTCAAACATCTCAAACAAAACAAAAAAAAAACCCCAGTCTTTGCTGCAGTCTGGTGCACAGGTTGTCTGTCTGGCTCTTCCAGCAGAGGAGGTCGTCGATGTGAATCCCCAGGTGTTGATATGAAGTCAAAGACCATCCACACCAAGCATGAAAAAGGTTTAAAAATCGCTCTAATTGAAGTGGATGGCAGAGTCCACACTACGGCGATAACCATAACAAAAGTGACAAGACAATACTGTTGGGATTTTCATTCAGCCAATCAGGAAACATCCCACCAAATCTGTCACCTGTCTTGACAGCAGGTCTGAAATGAATGACAGAGGCTGGGAACGCTTTATTTACCTGCTTTCAGCAGGATCTGAGAGCGCAGTATTAGCAGAACTTACCCTATATAGGCTATTCAGCCTCTCAAAAAAACCAGTCCAAGCAGGAATAATAAACTTAAAACTAGCCAATGAAACTGACAAAGTGTGCCCAAGAAGGGAGACAGGGAGATGTGTACAGTCAAAAAGCAGATCCAGAATGCCAGGAAGCCTCCACAAACGCTGACCTTTATGTGAGCATTGTCTGATGCTGACTTCAGCTGACCTACACATATTTGTTTGCTTAAATTGACCTAAGTTGGCAACTGCTGCATATGCTAGCCTAAGTTAGCAAAAGTTTTCTTCCGCTAATAGAAAATGAATGAAACACTAGCAAACGCTTGCAAAAGTTCGTGTAAACTTTCAAAAAGGAGTTTCATTTAAAAAACTCGGTACAATTCGTACCGAAAACCTACCGACACAGATCAGTATCTCATGTTTGATTCACACCACCCACTTGAGCACAAACTGGGAGTGATCCGTACACTCACCTGCAACAAAAACACACCTTTCGAGACCAACATGTGCACATCTTGGACAGAGAAGAGGGGTGGTTGAAAGAGATGTTAGGGAAGCCATCTGTGTCAAAGTGGAACAGCTCTCCCTTAACAGAGGAGGGGGATGAAGATGTCATCTGTCCTCAGCTTACAATGCTGTGTTAAAACTATTCCTCGACACTTTATGGACAAATGAACTTGCTCCAATTCCCAAGTTTTAGGGAGGAACACCAGGGCTTTTTTTTTTTCCTTTTTTCTCTCTCTCTCTCTCCCCTTTTCTCCCCTTGATCACACACCATGGACTACTTTTTTTTTTTCTTTTTTTCCTCTTTGGTCACACACCATGGGCTACATTTCCTACAAGTCATGTGACTTTATGTCCTTTTGTCATGTGACTTCCTTGTAACTTATTTATTGGCCAGAGACAGTTCCTGCTGCAGTCTTAGAACTGATGATGGTGTTCAGATGAACATTGAAATGTCTTGAATTTTAATTAATTTTTAGTCCAGTGTTTTAAATAAAGTCCTTTTTGAAAGTTTATCTGACACCTGGATGTTTGAAAATGAATGTACATAGACTGAAAAGTTGGTGAGCGCTGGATTTAAAAAAATCCTGCTCACGAACATAACTTCACCAACGTTTAGACTAATTTCTCTGAATTTCAAAATGTCAGTAAACATTGATCCAAACGCTGTAGTGTGAATCCACCATTACACCCTGCTCTCTAAATGTTTAGTGGTGAGGTAAAGGATGCTAAGAATGGCATCCTCAGTGCTTCGGTTCTGTTCATAAGCAAAATGTCATTTGTCTAACTGTGGTTCAACTTAGTTTTAAAGCTGTGTGACAACAATTTTTTCAAAACATTTCATTACATTTGATGTAACAGCCACAGGATGAAAGTCAAAGTTTTCTGTAGCCCCTGGCTTTTTGGGGAACAGGTGTGAAAATGGACTTCAAAATATAGGACACCATGCTGCTGTCAGTTCTTCAGCACAACTCTTTAGTAAAAATGCAAGCAGTCCATCAGGGCCTGTAGTCATTTGTGCACACCTGACTGAAAAGTTGTTGCACTGTACTTGGGTCTACCTCCAGCCAGGAAGCAACATCAGTATCAGTAATGACAGTAACATACTCATAACACATTCATTTGAGGAAATTTTTTTCTCAAACCTCAGGTAGCAGGTCTATGCTCAGGGAACATGCAACTTTGATTGGATGGTAGCGTCACATTGGGTGCTGGGTCCTACCCGACCTGCACATCATTGGCTGACGCGACTCCTGGTGGATGGGCCATTCTAGTCTGTTCACAATTCATAGGGATGTTAAACTTTGACCTATATCTTCAAAAGTACACAGCGAAACATGTTTCTGAAAACTAACAAGGAGAGAAATAAATGTGTAGTTTCTGAATGTGTGTTTCCTTTTTACTAACAACCGCTATTTTCAAAGTTCGGCACAAGTTCCAGTTGTCTCTGTCTCTGCTCACTTGAAAAAAAACAAAAACATTCTACCAATGCAGTATAAACTTGGGAAGGTGAAAAAATAAAAAGGTGAACAGCACTGGGAGGCTGAATAGTGATGCCTGCCCCAGCGCAGGGTTCCATCTCTTTTCTTGAAATTACAGTATCTTACAAAAGTGAGTACACCCCTCACATTTTTGTAAATATTTTATTATATCTTTTCATGGGACAACACTGAAGATATGACACTTTGAAACAATGTAACGTAGTTAGTGTACAGCTTGTATAACAGTATAAATTTGATGTCCCCTCAAAATAACTCGACACACAGTCATTAATGTCTAAATCGCTGGCAACAAAAGTGAGTACACCCCTAAGTGAAAATGTCCAAACTGAGCCCAATTAGCCATTTTCCGTCCCCGGCGTCAAGTGACTCAGTAGTGTTACAAGATCTCTGGTGTGAATGGGGAGCAGCTGTGTTAAATTTGGTGTTATCGCTCTCACACTCTCTCATACTGGTCACTGGAAGTTCAACATGACACCTAATGGCAAAGAACTCTGAGGATCTGAAAAAAAGAATTGTTGCTCTACATAAAGATGGCCTAGGCTATAAGAAGATTGCCAACACAATAAAACTGAGCTGCAGCATGGTGGCCAAGACCATACAGCGGTTTAACAGGACAGGTTCTACTCAGAACAGGCCTCGCCATGGTTGACCAAAGAAGTTGACTGTACGTGCTTAGCGTCACATCCAGAGGTTGTCTTTTGAAAATAGACGTATGAGTGGTGCCAGCATTGCTGCATTGGTTGAAAGGGTGGTGGGTCAGTCTGTTAGTGCTCAGACCATACACTGCATACTGCATCAAATTGGTCTGCATGGCTGTCGTCCCAGAAGGAAGCCCCTTTTAAAGATGATGCACAAGAAAGCCCACAAACAGTTTGCTGAAGACAAGCAGACTAAGGAATGGATTACTGGAACCATGTCCTGTTGTCTGATGAGTCCAAGATAAACTTACGTGGTTCAGATGGTGTCAAGCATGTGTGGCGGCAACCAGGTGAAGAGTACAAAGACAAGTGTGCCTTGCCTACAGTCAAGTATGGTGGTGGGAGTGTCATGTTTTGGGGCTGCAGTTCATTGAGGGAACCATGAATGCCAACATGTACTGTGACACACCGAAGCACAGCATGATCCCCTCCCTTCGGAAACTGGGCCACAGGGCAGTATTCCAACCCCAAACACACCTCCAAGATGACCACTGCCTTGCTAAAGAAACTGAGGGTAAAGGTGATGGCCTGGCCAAGCATGTCTCCACACCCAAACCTTATTGAGCATCTGTGGGGCATCCTCAAAAGGACGGTGGAGGACTGCAAGGTCTCTAACATCCACCAGGTCTGTGATGTCGTCATGGAGGAGTGGAAGAGGATTCCAGTGACAACCTGTGAAGCTCTAGTGAACTCCATGCCCAAGAGAGTTAAGGCAGTGCTGGAAAATAATGGTGGCCACACAAAATATTGACACTTTGGGCACAATTTGGACATTTTCACTAGGGGTGTATTCAATTTTTGTTGCCAGTGGTTTAGACATTAATGACTGTGTGTTGAGTTATTTTGAGGGGACAGCAACTTTACTGTTATACAAGCTGTACACTGACTACTTTACATTGTATCAAAGTGTCACATCTTCAGTGTTGTCCCATGAAAAAATATAATAAAATATTTACAAAAATGTGAGGGGTGTACTCACTTTTGTGAGATACTGTATATATTTTCCAGGACTTTTCCAGGACATTTTCAACTGCTACAGTACAACAGACAACTTATCACATCATACACTAATGCATACCCCACCCGACCATGCATTGCAGAAGTGTTATTTTAGGAAGTGATCGCTTTGTATGTTTTAATGTGTAGTATACCATATATATTTTGGGACAATCTCTCACTTTCCATATTAAATATTATTTCTCCTTTCCAAAACTCACACTACATCCGGGGCACCAAACCAGTCGGTCGCGATTGCGGACTGATTTTCAGTCAATCGTGACTGCATGGTCTGCAAAGTTTTCTCTGCCATTGCTCCTTAGTACACACACACATACATACATACACACCCTAACACAGCGCCGCTCGACCGGGCCGCATACACGGCACTGCACGCACACGCGGTACATACTATACGTGCATACTGACGTGCATGTACAGCGTGCCAGGTCACAGATTTACAAGTTTCGGACTGACCACCATTTAAGTTCACTATCAGCCCACGAGGATGGCAGACGCTAAAAAGACAAAAACGTACAATTTTCATTTAGAGTGGGAGGAGGATTATTTTTTGTTTGTTGAAATTCAAAGTCCATTTGTATCACACAAGTCAGCGTGGCCATACCGAAGAAGGGCAATCTGGAGCGGCATTTCAGTAAAGTGCACAAAAACTATCAGATAGATTTCCCTGCTAAAACTGCTCTATGCACTTGTAAAGTGCAGGAATTGAAGAGTCAGCTTGCAGCGCGGCAATCCATTTTTACCAGGCCCAGGACAGTGAAGTTGTGAAAGAAGCGTTCATTGAGGCTGCAGATGCACTCTTTGGCGATTTTAAGAACAAAACAGAGATCATTGCCGCTATTAAGGACATGCAATTATCCTGGAATTCTGTTACATGGCAGTGTGAGGTGATGGCAGAGGATGCAAGGAGCAAATGAAGAAGGACATTGAGGCATGTGAGTGTTTTTCCCTCCAGTTTGATGAGTCGACTGATATGGTGGATCAGTTATTTGTTTTCATTAGAACGGTTTTTTACAACATGATCACCAAAGAAGAGCTGCTCAGAGTTTTGCCATTGAAAGGACATACAAGAGGCGAAGATATTTTCAACGTTTTCATGGAGTTTGTTAACAAGAGCCAACTGCCTCTTTTCAAGCTCATCTCCATCACAACTGATGGTGCTCCAGCGATGGTAGGCCACACTAATGTGTTCATTGCATTGTGCAAACAAAGTGAATCTTTCCCAGACATCCTTATTCATCATTGTATTATTCACCAACAAGCACCGTGTGGGAAGGTTTTAAGCATGAAAGAAGTGATTGATGTTGCTATGAAACTAGTGTTTTCTGTTCGTGCCAGACGTCTACAGAGAAGGTTATTCAGGGCTCACTTGGATGAGACAGGAGCTGAACACACAGACCTGCTGCTTCACACAGATGTAAGATGGCTTAGCACAGTTTAAATTTTTGGGGAGGCTCAGTGAGTTGTTGCCTGAAATAAAAGATTTTCTGAAGCTTTCAAAACAAGCAGAATGTGCACAGCTTGAGAACTGCCAGTGGCTTTTGGACTTGGCATTCCTGACAGATCTGACTGACATGCTCAGTGATTTGGATTTATAGCTCCAGGGTCAGGATAAACATGTAATCAACATGATGAGTTCAGTGAATACATTTAAAAGCAAGCTGCAACTGCTTTCAAGTAGGCTGCAACGCCACGACCTGCGAAACTTTCCTCACATGCAAGCAGAACTCCAGCGTCATGGCAAAGATTCTGCACAGCTAGACAGTGCACGATATGAGGAGCAAGTTCAGAGCGTCTTTTCAGAATCTGAGAAGTATTTTACTGACTTTACAGCCATTGAGCCTGTTGCCAGCTATCTGTGTTTTCAATTTGGGGAGGGCATCTATGTGGATTACACTGCTTCTAAAGTAGCATCACTGGTTCAACTGGATAGCTCTGCTGTTGAGAGTGAGATTGTCACACTGCAAAATGACACTGAGATCAAATCCAACATCTGGCATGAAAGGAGACTTCTGGAACCCACAGGGAGAACAAAAGTATTCCAACCTCAGAAGATGTGCCTTGAACTTGACTGCACTTTTTGGATCAACGTATTTGTGAGACTGCTTTCTCTCACATGAAAATCATCAAGTCGAAGTACAGATCCACAATGACAGACATTCACCTTATCGCCTGCCTAAGGCTTGCAACCAGCTCCTCCCAATGTCAGAGGTCCCACTGAGGTAGGGAAATACATTTACTGCAACTGCTTTGCAACTCACAAACTACTTTTTATTATATCTGAATGGGTTTTCTGTTTGTTGTATGCATATTAAATGTGTAGATGGGCAATGGATATGGCCAATGTCAGGGCTATTCAATTACAAAATCAGTTGGACCACAATTTGAAATCAAGACATGTAACTGGGCCACACATGTTCAGCGATCTGTTAAATGACAAATTTCAAACCAAAACAGATCAATATGACAAAAAATATGCACTTTTTATTCATTGTCTTAGTTTTAAATGTGCGC
The DNA here is from genome assembly GCA_020510985.1 of Pholidichthys leucotaenia. Lineage (NCBI taxonomy): Eukaryota > Metazoa > Chordata > Actinopteri > Cichliformes > Pholidichthyidae > Pholidichthys > Pholidichthys leucotaenia. The sequence goes on along the minus strand of CM035848.1, from coordinate 237,290,037 downwards.
TTGGCACATGGCAAAAGCACATCAAAAGTGTATAAAAACACAGTAACAGCATTGGGGTTGAGTAGAACTTGAAGTATTAGAAATATTTTTCCTCTTGAACAACAATTAAATAAATAGAATGAAACTCAATGTGCACTCTTAGTAGCATTAACATTTGATTTCCTTTTGAAATGAAATATACTACATCCTGGTCACAATTGACCTTGGCACATCACAAAGTATGTTTAGCTGAATAAAAAATGAACTGTCAAACACTTCAATGCACAACCCCCCCCCCCCCCCAAGAAAAGATTGATAACATTACCAACATTGCACATCCACCATTGTGGTTTGTTTTGTTTTAAATAACCACGTGTGAGTAGGAACCTCTTTTTATAACTACACATTCCATTACACACACATATCAGTCAAACAAAAATTTCTAGTAGAGTTAAAGATGCAGAAAGCATCCACTTAAAAACTTGAGTAATGACTTCAGTCTTGAAGGTTTGAGGTTTTTCTCCAAAATTTATAACAATTTTCTTATAGTTTTCTACTTTTCTCTGTAAATTTATCTAAATTTGAAACCATTTTCCTCAAATTTGTAATTTCCTCTTGTAAAATTGGCTTTTCGTGTACGGAGTGGTGGCCTAGTTGACAGAGCATCTGCCCCACAACCGGGAGGTTGGGGGTTCAAGTCCCGACCGGGTCCTACCAAAGACCATATAAAAATGGTACTTCCCACCTTCTAGCTTGGTGCTCAGCATAATAGAATGGGGGAAGGAGAAGTTGTTTGTGGTGGCGCTTTACATGGCAGCGACCCCTCTGATTTGACATGTGATTAAGATTGTAGATAGAAGAAACATAATTTTGTTCTACTGTACATGATTGGTTGTATGGATTGAATGACAACAGAGATGGCTTCTTGTTCTCTTTTTTATAAATTTGTGCATTTTTATGGCTAATCTTTATTTTTAAAATAAAATTACTGTTTTTTGAATAAACTTAAAAGACTGTGGTAAAATTTTGACTTTTTTTCCTTATACAATTTACACTTTTGACGATAAGTTTGCAGAGCCAGAACAGAACAATAATTTAACTCTGATTTCAAAGAAAAAAATTAATAAAATTATATTTAATGAAATAAATTAACTTAAATGACCAAAAGATGCAGTTATTTCTGTTAAAATATTTCTATATATTTATAGTTTTTTAGAATTCTCACCACGCAGACAGCAGGAAAAATGTCCCTTATTTTGAAATCCAAATGTTGGCACGTTTAGTTTGTCTGAAGGCTGTTGATGGATTAAAGTCAATGACTTCATGAATTTCAGTCATCTTAACTTGCCAGGTACATAATATCCATCCATTCATCCATCCATGGATGGATGGATATTGTAGTAGCTGGTGAAGTCAATCTTAAGCAATTCAGTCACTCTTGCCTTTCCCTGCATATGGTATGCAGCCTCACCACACCTGTTTGCGAAGCAACTCATCATTATTGCTCCGGTTTCCAGCGGGTTAAAAACAACATAAATGCCTCCACTGCTTACGTATCTCTTCTGCTTTTTTTTCTCCACGTTTAAAGTACTTTAATAAGCTCATGATTCTCTCGGACAGCAACGCCAGAAAACCACTCTGCCTCCCAACTGGAACACTCACATGGGTGGGGCACTTCTGAACTCTGCGCGGATGACGGTCACGCGCGTTGTTCGTGTGCATGCTTCTGGACCGTCGTTCCTTCATATTTTTTTCTTAAATTTATATTTCCTTGGCTTCTCCTGGGCCACTTGGAGGTTGGTTCTGGGCTGCATGTGGCCCGGTGGCCACTAATTGAATAGGCATGGCCTATGTGAACTGGTAGATCTCAACAGGCTCACAACTTTAAAAGTAGATCTTGGTTCAAAAAAGGTTGGGCACCACTGCATTACATGGACTGTGAAATGACCAACCAGCTTTCAATTTTAAAGTCATCCTCTTTGATCAACTTTATGACCCTGTCTCAAACAAAAGGCAGCTGTGACACAGGTGTAGCGTGGCCGACTACTGATCAGAGGGTCAAGGGTTCGATTCCCACTCTGTCTGCAGTCTACATGTCAAAGTGTCCTTGAGCAAGACACTGAACCCCCAGCTGCTCCTGGTGGGTCAGGCCAGTGCCGGTGTATGGCAGCTCTGTCACCATCAGTGTGTGAACGTGTGTGTGAATGGGTGGACAGCAGGATCCGCAAAGCACATTGGTCATCCAGAGATGAGAAAAAGTGCTATATACAGTAAGTGAATGCCATTTACCAAAGAAACTTAGTGTGATTAGTCAGAAATTTATGCCAATGGGTAGATCCAATCCAAGTTTTTCAGTGTAACTGGTCAGGCTCAGCTGTCAATCATAAATAGTGGGCAGGTTTTTTTTTTAAGTTCTTTTTAAAGTTTCTGAACAGACATTGTGTTCAGTTCAAATGAAGTCAGCCCAGGGTCTGACCCTGTGTCCTTTTTAGTAATTTTGTCCTCCTTTTTCCTTAAAATTCACTTTTTGTCTTTCACCTTTCTAAGTACACCATGCCAAGAAATCTTCTTTTGACTACATCCAGTGATTTCCAGTTTTAGTTTCCCTGCACTTTTTCTCCAAGTTTTACAGTAACCTACATCAAGTGGACTACTGAACTCTATTTTACATTTAATTTTATTGTTCTTGCCTTTCTGATTGGACTGAGAATTGACTTAAACACTCCATCAGAGCCCTGCTGGACTGACCAAACAGCAGACTCCTATCTTCTCTTGAACGGGACATGGCTAAAGCCAACTGTTTCTCCACACTGAGTGGAAGGGGTGAGCTGTGAAGCATTTTCTGACGGGCTGATCCAACCTGCCCAGCTCATCACAGATGATACCAACTCCTGCTATCAAAGTAGGCACTCCTGATTTACATCTGCTGTGCACCTGATGCCTTGTTAAATCTAAATTAATGTCATAATAACATCTCATTTATATTTTCTAGAATTTAATTCCCACTTTCATCAGAATGTCAGAATCACTTCTCCTTTTCTTTAATCTGTTTTTCTCTTAGAGTGACACTGGAATTTTTCTTTTTTTTTAAATAAACAAACTGTGTCCATTTCTCATAGAAAACTGTTTTACTGCTATTTTATAGTTTCCTAGGTTTCCACAATGTTATGATTTAAGCCGATCATATTTTTGGGTTCCACCAATATTTGACAATATACTTTGTTACTCAGGAATACAAGTTTGTGTTATGACCCGAGCACCAATGTTATTTGCGCTCACGCTATTCCTGTCAGGTCTTGACAGCGGCGTTATTATTCCGGCTCTCCGAGCTCTTATTGTGACAGCGCTCGGGGAGGCTTCTGCTCAGCTGTCAAGACCTGAACAGCTGTTCTGCATTTGCGGTCGTTAGCGGCCAGCTTCTTAAGCCGACACTAGCGGCTACATCCTTGCAGCAGTGTCCATCGCTGATCGTCGGAACGATCGTACTTTATGGATTATTCTACATTGCCCGTCTGTGGTGTGACCGTCTTATCCTGTGGACCCGTGAGTGAGCTTGTTAGCCTTATGCCTCCCTGTGTGTAGACTTGCTTGTGTCATAGCCTCAGCGGCTTGTATTATTGTGATTTCACCGTGAATAAAGACACTAACACAACTCTCTGGTGACGGTGTGGCGTCTTATGGTGGCTTGCGAGGGCCACTGCTTGACAGTACACTGCTGCCAAAAACGGCGTTTTTACGGTGACGCCAACCCGAGACGCCTTTCGCCAGTGAGGCTGTGTTAATTGGTCATTGCCCTTTTTTCTTGTCTGGGTACGGTGTGCTGGAGGAATGCCGTCGCGGAGGGGCCACGCTCGGAGTCCGAGCCACGAGCTGGCGGACGTCCTGGAGTATGTGGATGAGATGCTCATCTCTGCTTCCCTCCTCGATTACGACCGCAGCGTACTCTGGTACCTGGACTGTGCTGAGGACTCGCTCAATCATCTTCCTCCCCGCTACGCCGACCACCCAGAAGTCGCCGCGAGGAGGGATGACATCGCTGCGCAACGTGAGATACTCCGTATGGTGGAGGAGGAATACGGCAAGAAGCAGAGGAGGTGGTGTTCACGCTCCTTGCTTTGGGATCCCGTTCCTGTCCTCGATCCACTCCAGGAGTTCACACCATCCAGGGGTCGTCGTAGACATCGGCGCCGCAGCCAAGGGCAGCCCCAGCAAGCTCCTGTTCCGGATCCAGTTCCGGGCCGCCGGAGTGACCCAATCAACCAGCCAGCTGCTGTGTGTGACAAGAGTCCTGCTTCGGCGAGCCCTATCCATGGGTCCTTGAGAGCGGCTCCCCTTTGTCCTCCCGGGGGGCCCTCTGTTACCATCCAGCGGGAGAAGGAAGGAGCAATGCCCCCTACAGCTGGCACCACCCTCCCTCCGGGAGACAGGCAAGTTCATGTTCACTCCCCTACTGATAATAGTGATCTGTCTTGTCTGACTCCTGGGGGTGGAGTTCGGGGTTTGCAGCCCCCCGAGCTCCCACCACCAGCTGTTGTCATCTTTACTGAACCTGCTGCCTCTGTGTCTTCCTCCGCTGAGCGGTCCTCGGCGTTAGGTCTACGTCGTCGAACGAGGAGGAGGCCTGCAGCTCAGGGAATAAGCCCGGCCCCGCAGCCACGTTTTGGACAGAGGAGAAGAGCAGACTGCGGTGTGGAGCCTGAGCCAACGAGGAAGCGTCCCCGGGTCTCCACGGAGGAGCAGCCCAAGCCAGCGGGCCGAGGGTCCCCTGCCGCCACTCCGTGCAGGTTATCGGTGTGGACATCAGCGCGAGAGGATCCGGCTGCAGAGACCATCATGCCGGCTGCGGAGGCCGATGAAGCTGAGTGGGAGCCCGACGATGAGCTTCTACCCGAACCTGGATCGACGGAGTCCTGGACGGCTTCAGAGCTCGAGTGCAGGCAAGTGCTCTTCTTTGTTTTCCTTTGTGGTGTGTTAGAGCATTTTTGCCTGCCTCGCGGGGAGGCGAGCGAGGGGCAGCCGTCTGCTGCGCCCGAACTCGTCTCGCTGGGCTCTGGTGCTGCCGGGGATACTGATCCCGGTCTCCTCTGAGCCTCTTCACAGTGTCGCCGGCTTAGAATCTGTTGAGGTTGCGGTGCAGGAGGTCCCAAGTTCGGGGGTGGAGGTTGTCGCCGATGCAGTGCCGACCCAGTCGGGGTCCGACGAGGCCCAGTCGGGGTCCAACGCGGGGGCAGCTGTGACCCAGCGGGGGTTCGATGCAGGTGCAGCCGTGACCCAATCGGGGTCCGACGAGGTCCAATCGGGGTCTGACGCAGGTGCTGCTGTGACCCAATCGGGGTCCGACGTGGGTGCAGCTGTGACCCAATCGGGGTCCGACGAGGTCCAGTGGGGGTCCGACGCGGGTGCTGCTGTGACCCAGTTGGGGTCCGACGCGGGTGCTGCTGTGACCCAATCGGAGTCCGACGCGGGTGCTGCAGGGACCCAATCGGGGTCTGATGAGACCCAGCGCGGGTCCGACGCGGGTGCAGCTGGGACCCAATCGGGGTCCGACGAGGTCCAGTGGGGGTCCGACGCAGGTGCTGCTGTGACCCAATCGGGGTCCGACGCGGGTGGAGCTTCAACAGTCGCATCGGTGTGGATCGAGGTCGGTGGAGGAGCTGCAGACCCTTCGCCGCCTGATGTGATGTGGGCTCATCATCACGATTATTCCCCTCTCGGGAGCCACCAGCTGGGGTCGTCGGTGCTGGGTGCCGTTGGAGATTTTCTTCCTGCAGGCTGGCGCTCCCATGTAGTTTCTTCATCGGGGAGGCCGCCGCATGCTGTTTCTCCATGGCTCTGGTGGCTGAAGGATGCGGGTCGGCCACCCGAAGAGCTGTTTTGCCTGTTCGGCGCCTTGGGCCGGCCACCCGATGAACTGTGTTTGTTACTGGGTGGCCTGGTACGGCCGCCGGAGGACTTGACTCTCGGGGCCTGGGACTGAGTCAGGCCACCCGACCATGTACTATTTCCCGTGACCACCCGTCGGCGATCGGACGCAGGGAGACCGCCGGAACTTTGCCTGGGGCGTTTGTTCTCTGCCTACCATCGTCTGTTTGGACTGTTTGGTGTGAGGGTCATTTGGAACAATAAGATTGCAACATGTGTATGTTGATGAAACAAGAGGACTACCTGATCCATTAAATGTAATGCTGTGTTTGTGCAGGACAGCCACTGTTCACAGCAGGCACATGTGTATATAGAATGGTCTTGTAAATAATGATTCTGTGTTGGTCTTTATTCAACACGTCCCAATGGTAACGTGTGTGTGCGTGCTGTACAGTACATATTAAGTTTGTCTGACTAAAATCAGCCATTTAAGACATTGTATTTGTTATCACAACAACCTTTTCCGCCTCTTTCTTCGTTACTGCGGTTGTCACATTGCTTTTGCCTTTGTGTTATGTAAAATTTAACACTACATCGGAATCAAATACCAGTGGCTTGATATATAGTATGTTACTTTGTGGTTTTTCATAGGCACTCTGGTGTTCGAGGATGATGTTTTTTTTTTGGGGGGGGGTTAAACGGTACTTTTGTGGAGAATGCGGCAGAGGTTTCATGCACTTGGGTACTTAGAAGCATAAACTGATCGATTGTGACATTTAGGGGTTTGTGTGGGAACTGCGTGGAAGGACCTTCACTCAGATGAGTTCCTTATGACCACATGAAGTCATGTATACTGGAGTTAAACAGTTTGTCTGTGGTCACTGTGGGAAAACCTTCCGTGTCTGGTATATTATGCTCTGTATGGTTTGTGCCCGTGTATTGTAACTCTTGCCCTATTTGTTTCGTTGTTTTCTGTGGGAATGTGATGGGTATGTCAAGGGATGTGTTTTTTTTCTGGGGCCTTGTTGGTGTTTGTTTCGCTCCCTCCTTGCCTGTTCCTCCATTCATTCGCCCTGCAGGTGGGTGGGTGGGTGGGGGGGCTAGGTGTTACAGGGCGTTCGGAGCCCGCCTTTGAGGGAGGGGTACTGTTATGACCCGAGCACCAATGTTATTTGCGCTCGGGCTATTCCTGTCAGGTCTTGACAGCGGCATTATTATTCCGGCTCTCCGAGCTCTTATTGTGACAGCGCTCGGGGAGGCTTCCACTCAGCTGTCAAGACCTGAACAGCTGTTCTGCATTTGCGGTCGTTAGCGGCCAGCTTCTTAACCCAACGCTAACGGCTGCATCCTTGCAGCAGTGTCCGTCGCTGATCGTTGGAGCGATCGTACTTTATGGATTATTCTACATTGCCCGTCTGTGGTGTGACCGTCTTATCCTGTGGACCCGTGAGTGAGCTTGTTAGCCTTACGCCTCCCTGTGCGTAGACTTGCTTGTGTCATAGCCTCAGCGGCTTGTATTATTGTGATTTCACCGTGAATAAAGACACTAACACAACTCTCTGGTGACGGTGTGGTGTCTTATGGTGGCTCGTGAGGGCCACCGCTTGACAGTTTGATTGTTTATGCATGAGACCTGCTGAATTCACTTCCTTTCAAAGTCACATGAATGTATTTTATCAATGCTAATTCTCTTATTAAACTATCCAAACTTACATTGGAGTGGTTCTTGTTCATGTGTTCAAGTTTTTAAGAGAAGTATTCACAATTGAGACTTGTTTATTAATGATATTAATATTGAAAAATTAATATATTTGTCCATTTCCTTGGACTGCTGCCCCAAGGTTGATTATATGTATGTGCTGGTAATAAGGAGAAGTCTTTATTCCCATTTATATATATTTATTAAATACCATATGACACTACATTGTGGTCATTTTAATACATTTTTAAGTACAAAAACTATAAATAGCTCCATTAAACCTCACTCAGCAATTAGTTTTTATTTTTGCAGTGATGTAATACAGGAAGATGATACTAAGCTACAGTTTTTTTAAATCTCGCTTTATTTCCTGACACTAAAACATCTAGGACGGCCACGAAAGTAAAACTTTAGAAGATAATGAATTTGGGATTTATTGCACTGAAATAGTGGCATTACTGGTGCCTTAACCTAATATGAGACATCGATGCTGTTACCAGTTTAAGCACCATGACATTAGTTTCAAGCCAAATATATCCTTGTTGAAAAAAAACAAAACAACAAAACTTCACAACTATGGCAACTTAAAAAAAAACATGAACTTCAAACATCTGGCCGATCTGTTTCTTGGTTTCAAACAAATCCCAAACAGACTGGAAAAGTCACTGCTCCCATCCAATAAATGACACAGAATCTTCATTAAACCACAACTTGTTGGTTCTACACTGTAGATACAAATTCAGCAAACAACAGATATTGGGTTAATTAACTAATTTCTAAGTCCTCTCAGTTTTCTTCTTCTTTTTTCTTACTTTCCGGCACTGCACTTAACTGTTTGGTACAGCTTCTTATTAACTATTGCGATAATGCATCAATGTCCTTAAATAAGTGCTGGAGTGAAATGAAAAACATGCATTTGACAAACTGTCAAAGCAGCGCTTTAATATCCACACAGCGACACAAGAGTGTGTCTGAATAAGTAATTACTTAAGTATGCATTTCCATCTCATAAACTATGACGATGTGCAGACTCAGTTGACTGATGATTTTTTTTTTTCATTTCTAAATGTGTGGTGGAATAATGTTGGCTCTGACGCCCGACGTAGTTCCTGGGTCTGGTCCAGGCCCGGCTTCAGTGGCCGATGCCTTTTAAATACTGTATGGCCGTGGTTGGCATATATTTATTCTGAGCGCACTCTGCATCACCAGTAATATCTCTCATCACATCTATTAAAAAGAAATTTTCCAGACATTTCCTCATCCCCTGTGGATATTTGTGCCTCCCTGCCATGCTAATAACAAAGAAAGCGACACAGACATATTCATGAAAGTACTAAGAAATGCGGACATTTAATTATGCCAATTTTGGGATATCATAACTCTCTTTGAAGCATGTTGGTATGCATAAAAGCTGCAGGTGGCAGCAGAAGGAACAAAAGATAACAAAAAATATTTAAAAAAAAAAACCAAACCAAATAAATGCATATGGAAGCCCTGATGGAGGAGGTGGCCCCTTGTGAATAAACGAGATGAATCTCACAATCATAAGCTTACTAATTATTTCTGAGCCATCATAGATGTGCAAATATCTTGTCCAAAGGTTCATCACTACGTTTGCTGCTGCTTTTTTTCTCTTGTTTGCAGTTCTACATTTTAACCTTTAAATGAAGCCCCCCCCCCCAAAAGTGAAGGAAACTCAGAGAATTTAAAGAAGAGTAAATGGTGTTGCTCTAAGAGGTAGGAGGATGGCAGGCTGAGAAGCAGCGCGGAAAGGGTGTATGGGGAAATGAGAATGATGTTTTCTTTTCTGAGCTGACATAATCATATTAATTCATGGATGAGCTTAGAGAACATTAGAGCAGCTACCTTCACACCCTCCCCACAGCACGCACAGACACACGGCTGGGTCTTCCGGGAGCTGAACCAATAACCTGCTGGTAATTAGTCTGTCTCCTCAGCCGCCAGCGTCTGTTAGCCTCCCTGACCCATTGATACTGAGCTAACGAGAATGTCAGTCACACACGTGGACGCAAGGGCCCACGTACGCACACACGTTCGCACACTCGGGCACCCAGGCGCGCCTTCCCCACATGTTTTTGCACAGACACAAACAAAGATCTGCTCCCTCCCGCCGAGTCTGACATGTGTAACCTCCTCAGTCTCTCTATAATTCACAAGGATGTGGACTCGCACTTGTTCTCTCTCCTACCCAGCAATTATATTAATATATCATAAGTGCCTTTTATAAATATATAATAAAAGTGCCTATTAATATATAAAGGACTCTACCTGTTCCCTGACAGAGGCTGTAATAAGGCATTAGGAGTGTAATAGTGGGAAATGTGTGTTCATATGCGACACACGGTGTGATGTGTGGGGAGTCTGCCCAAGCAAACCGCATCAGTGCACACATGCACACAAAACACTGTTGTGGTTTCACAGAGGCAAACATATCACATATACAGGGGACCTGATGGCAGACGCGTCTTTCCATAACCTCTGCCACTATCTGATAACAAGTCACAGCGACAAACCATATTCTCCCACCTTACACTCCTAACGCCATGAAACCTGTATTTGCTTCAGCGCGTCTGACCTTGATTGAGCACGGCTATTATGGGAATCAAGCAATTACCTTATTAGACAAGTGCTGATACAAGCTAACAATGATTATTTCTTTATATCTGGCAGTGGATCACATTAACCATCTGCTGCTTCCCCTGAAATGTGCATTTCAGAGTCATTCTTTCTTTTTTTTAATGTCATGTCTTAATTTCATCTTGCCTGTACTACAGTTGTATGTACAGCAACATGACAATAAAGGTTGATTTGATTTGATTTGATTTGATTAAGGCGTCCTTCTTGTCAGAGTTGGAGTCAGAATTAGCTAGACTGTTCTCTTAACTGCCTAATCACAAGGAAGGAAACAATTTATGCTGAAATCCTTCCAATAATATACAAGAAGAAATGTCACAAAAAAGACCAGCCAACTAATATTTGGTCAAATAAAAGATCGATCAAAAGGGTGGCTCAACCAGATAAAGGTACAGCTGTAATGATGGGTGAAGCAACCATCAACAACATGGAGGACGCCATCTGATTGTTGATGGCTAGAATATAAACACCAACTGTTCATGGACAAAACACAAAAAGGTTGTGTATGTAACAACAGTGTCAGTTGGTGGTTAACTGTCGTCCCTGAAACAGTGGCCAACTGGCAATTTTGTTTATATGTGGACAGATTAAAACTTGATGGAAAATATACTTCCTTTGTAACTAAATGAGAAGATTTCTGCCAGTGTATGTAACATGAGCCTACAGAAAAAAGTAATTATTCAACTCAGCAAGAAGCTCATCAACAGCGAAACTGAGAATGTGTAGCTCACTCACCTCACGTTTCATTTTTGTAATCCTCCACAATGGAGGACCTCGAAGATATCCACACTGTATGTGTTTTATATATAAACTCAACATCATATTGTGATGTTCAGTAGGCATATGAAAAGGCCAGCTGGTATTTTTAAGACTAAAAATGATGCCATATTGGTGCTGCATCACAGTGATGACTTTCAGATCAACATCATCAGAGCTAATATCATTGCTAACCCCCCTTTACACAGGGGTGAAGATTGTTGAGAGATCGTTGAGTGATGAAAAATAATGGCCAGATCTCTCAACAATTTTTTAATGATCTCTCAGCAATCGCCAAAATCTCTCAATGATCTTCAATGATCTCCACTCAGTCTAAAACAATCTCTCGATGAACACCAAAGGGAAGTGATCTGTCATCTTTCATCGAACGCTCAGCGATCCCTCACTGATCTCTGAGCCATCTCTACAGCTGCATCTCAGTAAATAAGAATGCTGTCAAAAAGTTGACTTATTTAAGTAATTCAATTTAAAAAATTGAACTCATATGGATTCATTACACACTAAGTCATATATTTCAAGTGTTTATTTCTTTTAATTTTGATGGTTATGGCTTATAGTTCATGAAAACCCCAAATTCAATTTCTCAAAAAATTTGAATATTACATAAAATTAATTTAAAAAATAATTTAAAAAATGACGATAGCACAGCTCAAAAAATGCCTGCCCCCTACACTGGACCCTCACCAGTTTGCCTACTGGAGCAACAGGAGTACAGAGGATGCGGTTTCTACAGCGCTGCACTGTGTACTCTCACACCTGGATGACAAGAACACCTACACAAGAATGCTGTTTGTTGACTTCAGCTCAGCATTCAACACAGTTATCCCCTCCAAGTTGATCACTAAACTTGGGGACCTGGGAATCAGTACCTCCACCTGCAACTGGATCACGGATTTTCTGACCAACAGACCCCAGTATGTTAGGTCAGGCCCCAACCGTTCTTCCATCATCACACTCAACACTGGTGTACCACAGGGCTGTGTGCTCAGCCCATTCCTCTACTCCCTCTTCACCCATGACTGCAGGCCTATGCATGGATCCAATTCCATCATAAAGTTCGCAGATGACACCACGGTGATCGAACTCATCAGGGACAACGATGAGTCAGATTACAGGGCAGAGGCTGAGCACTTGGCTGCTTGGTACACTGACAATAACCTGCTCCTTAACACCAGCAAAACCAAGGAGCTCATAGTGGACTACAGGAAGGAGAGGGGAGAGACACATGACCCCATCCATATCAATGACATAGCTGTTGAACGTGTCCCCAGCTTCAAATTCCTGGGGACCCACATCTCGGAGGACCTGTCCTGGTCAGTTACACCACCAGCCTGATCAAGAAGGCCCATCAGCGCCTCTTCTTCTTGAGGACACTGAAGAAGAACCATCTGTCAACTGACATCCTGGGCAACTTCTACCGCTGCGTGATAGAGAGCACCCTGACCAACTGTGTCACAGTCTGGTATGGGAGCTGCTCTGTCGCTGACCGTAAGGCGCTGCTGCAGGTGGTGAAAACCACCCAACGCATCACAGGGACTCCACTTCCAGTTATAGAGGACGTCTACAGGTAAAGATGTTTGCGCCGGGCACGCAGCATTCTTAGGGACTCCAACCATCCTGCTCATGGACTGTTCCAGCTTCTCCCCTCCGGAAGGCGTTTCAGAAGCCTTCGGACTAGAACCAGCAGGTTTAGGAACAGTTTCTTTCCAACAGCTGTCACGTTATTGAACTTAGTTCCCCGCTGACTCTCTTACCATCATCTCTTACCATCCTCACCTGTACATAACTGCCCACCTAACTTATTGTACATTATTTGCACATAACGGTACTCTTAACTTTCTGCACTGCTGCATATATTTGCTTAAATTGCACATACTGTCAATTACTGTATATACTGCACTGCTGTCCTTTGCACTTCGGATTGGATGCTAAACTGTGTTTCGTTACCTTGTATTCATACATGTGTAATGACAATAAAGTTGAATCTAATCTAATCTAATTTTTACTAGAAATGTTGGCCGACTGAAAAGTATGTCCCTGTACACACAACACTTGGTCAGTGCTCCTGTTGCATGAATTACTGCATCAGTAAGGTGTGGTATAAAGGTGATCAGCCTGTGGCACTGCTGAGGTGTTATGAAGGTCCAGGTTGCTTTGATAGTGACCTTCAGCTCATCTGCGTTGTTGGGTCTGGTGTCTCTCATCTTCCTCTTGACAATATTCCATAGATTCTCTGTGAGGTTTAGGTCAGAAGAGTTTGCTGGCCAGTAAAGAACAGTGATACCATGGTCATTAAACCAGGTTTTGATATTGTTGGCAGTGTGGGCAGGTGCCAAGTCCTGCTAGAAAATGAAATCAGCATCTCCATAAAGCTTGTCAGCAGAGGGAAGCATGACGTGCTCTAAAATTTTCTGGTAGATGGCTACACTGATTTCGGGATTGATAAAACACAGTGGACCGAAACCAGCAGATGATCTCTTTTCAGATGAAAGTAAATTTTGTATTTCATTTGGAAATTAAGGTCCCAGGGTTTGGAGGAAGAGTGGAGAAGCACAGAATCCAAGTTGCTTGAGGTCCAGTGTGATGTTTCCACAGTCAATGATGACTTGAGGAACCATGTCATCTGCTGGTGTTGGTCCACTGTGTTTTATCAAGTCCAAAGTCAGCACAGTCATCTACCAGGAAATTTTAGAGCACTTCATGCTTCCCGCTGCTGTATGAATTAGTTGGGTTGCCACCAACAGCTGGTGAAACTATATTTACTAAGAAAAATGCCGACGTGTTCAACACTTATTTTACCCGCTATATATATATATGTGTGTGTGTGTGTGTGTGTGTGTGTGTGTGTGTGTGTGTGCGTGCGTGTACGCGCGTATGCGTAGATATACAGTGGTGTGAAAAAGTGTTTGCCCCCTTCTTGATTTCCCTTTTTTTTGTATGTTTCTCACACTTAAATGTTTCAGATCATCAAACTAATTTAAATATTAGACAAAGATAGCACAAGTAAACACAAAACGCAGTTTTTTAAATGAAGGTGTTTATTATTAAGCGAAAAAAAATCCAAACCTACATGGCCCTGTGTGAAAAAGTGATCACCCATAAACCTAACAACTGGTTGGGCCACCCTTAACAGCAACAACTGCAATCAAGTATTTGCGATAACTGGCAATGAGTCTTTTACAGCGCTGTGGAGGAATTTGGCCCAATCATCTCTGCAGAATTGTTGTAATTAAGCCACAATGGAGGGTTTTCGAGCATGAGCCACCTTTTGAAGGCCATGCCACAGCATCTCAATCGGATTCAGGTCAGGACTTTGACTAGGCTACTCCAAAGTCTTCATTTTGTTTTTCTTAAGCCATTCAGAGGTGGACTTGCTGGTGTGTTTTGGATCATTGTCCTGTTGCAGAACCCAAGTGCGCTTCAGCTTGAGGTCACAAACAAATGGCTGGACATTCTCCTTCAGGATTTTTTGGTAGATGGCAGAATTCATGGTTCCATTTACCACAGCAAGTCTTCCAGGTCCTGAAACAGCAAAACAGCCCCAGACCATCACACTACCACCACCATATTTTACTGCTGGTATGATGTTCCTTTTCTGAAATGCTGTTACTTTTACGATGGATGTAATGGGACACACACCTTCCAAAAAGTTCAACTTTTGTCTCGTCAGTCCACAAAGTATTTTCCCAAAAATCTTGGGGATCATCAAGATGTTTTCTGGCAAAAACTGAGACAAGCCTTTATATTCTTTTTGCTCAGCAGTGGTTTTTGTCTTGGAACTCTGCCATACAGGCCATTTTTGCCCAGTCTCTTTCTTATAGGGGAGTCATGAACACTGACCTTAACTGAGGCAAGTGAGGCCTGCAGTTCTTTGGATGTTGTTGTGGGGTCTTTTGTCACCTCTTGGATGAGTCGCCGCTGCACTTTTGTGGTAATTTTGGTTGGCCGGCCACTCCTGGGAAGGTTCACCACTGTTCCATGTTTTCGCCATTTGTGGATAATGGCTCTCACTGTGGTTCGCTGGAGGCCCAAAGCTTTAGAAATGGCATTATAACCTTTTCCAGACTGATAGATCTCAATTACTTTGTTTCTCATTTGTTCCTGAATTTCTTTGGATCATGGCATGATGTCTAGCTTTTGATGATCTTTTGGTCTACTTCATTTTGTTAGGCAGGTCCTATTTAAGTGATGATTGAGAACAGGTGTGTCAGTAATCAGGCCTGGGTGTGGCTAGAGAAATTGAACTCAGCTTTCCAAAGATGTGATAAACCACAGTTAATTTATGTTTTTAACAGGAGGGGGCAATCACTTTTTCACACAGGGCCATGTAGGTTTGGATTTTTTTTTTTTTACCCTTAATAATAAACACCTTCATTTAAAAACTGCATTTTGTGTTTACTTGTGTTATCTTTGTCTAATATTTAAATTAGTTTGATGATCTGAAACATTTAGGTGTGAGAAACATACAAAAAAAAGAGAAATCAGGAAAGGGGCAAACACTTTTTCACACCACTGTATATATATCACCCACGAAACTCTCAATGATCTCTTCTGGTCACTCAGAGATTTCTTTCGGTCTCAAGGATTTCTCAAAGCTCTCTATAGATCACCATGAAAATCACAAATCACACAGAAACAGCTTTTTCGAGGCTTTAGGAGATTGTTGAGAGATTGGGCCAATTTTTGATCTCTCAATGGTCACCCAACACGATCTGTCTGTTTAAAGGGGCCCTTATGTTTGTGGGGTGCCTGTGGCACGGGTGTAGAGTGTGGTCGACCTCTGATCAGAGGTGATTGGATTCCTGCTCTCTCTGCGGTCTGCATATCGAAGTGTCCTTGAGCGAGACACTGAACCATGAACTGAGTTGCTCCTGGTGGGTCAGGGCAGCCCCTTGCATAGCAGCTCTGCATGCATCAGTGTGTGAATGTGTGTGTACTGTATGTAAACGAGTGGATAGCTCTATCTGTAAAGCGCTTTGGTCATCCAGAGATGAGAAAACATGCTATATAAGTGAACACAATTTACTGTTTTAGCCACTCTCTAATTTACTGTCATGGTAAGATGATTAGATGTGGGGATTTTCCCCCAATCTCAACCCAGACCATGATGAGGATAAGAAAACTTGCTGTCTATTCTCTTTTGTGTATTTTGATCCAGCACCCACTAGTGATAATTTTTTGTCTTCCAGTTTTCATCTGTCACTAACTACATTTGCAGATGATTTGAAGTGTAAATATCAAACAGATAAACCATTTTGTGTCTCAAGAGTTTGTGTAATTCAAAGGGGGGAAAAATAAGTATTCTTACATGACTTCGAGACGTGCAGAGCGGGAATCATTGCCGGCTTGAGACGTCACAGTACAGGTGTAGTCCCCAATATCGCCTGACCACGTCTGACCGATAGTGAGAGAGCCCTGACGCACAGAGACCCGGCCTCCGCCAGTTGGACGAACCAGCACGCCACCACGATCCCACCTGAAACTGTGGAAGAATTTGTGGTTTTCAAGATTTGGAGCCTTACCATAAAACATTTCAAACTGTAAAGAGAAAAAAAAAACATTAAGTGGAAGGCAATCACATATTAGGTACCTGATACTGATTCTGGGGTCATGTGTAGCGTTACAGTGCAGAACAGCAATGGTTCCTTTGATAACGCGCCTGTCTGTTGGAGGCACAGAAATGACTGTGCGGTCTGAGGAAGAGCAGAGAGAAGCCAGAAAAAAAAAAAAAAAGAGTAAGAGAATGAGGGAGGAGGAGCAGGGGCACAGGTGGGAGACATTTAGAGGCTGAAATGAAACATATTTAGCATTCTCCTCTTAGATTGCATTGCATATCCCTGTCTTGTTAAAAATGTGCACATTAAAATGCCTGTTGCTCAACAATAACAAGAAATGAATTAGCCTACAAGAACTGCTGAAGGAAAACAAAACGCAAGCAAGCTTGACAAACACACTGACACCCACAAGCACACACACATATACCTACATGCACACCCCCACGCACACACAGAGGACACTGTGGAAAAGAGCTGAGTATTGCATTAATGTTGCTTTGCTCCACTCAGGTGTTGCATATGATTTAGAGCGAGAGAAGAGCTGCATTAGTGAAAAATAAATGCACAGTGCAGAGCATCTGTTGTATCCTTATCTCAGTCACTGTACATCTGGGATGTAGCCATGTCTGCAGTACATCTATTGCAAGTGTATCTATTTCACCATCTACAAAACTGTAGTTCATCTGAATAAATTGGGTTTGATATAAAGACATCTGGACAGATATCCAAATATGCATTAAAAATTCTTGACACTGCCCCCAAATTGCAAGATCACAGACTTACAGGCTTTGGCCTTTGCATCATTGCTAGCTCGCAGACTGGAAGTCAAACAAAGCCCCTTTGCTTTTGCAGTGATTAAAGGAGGCAGTTTCCTACTTCCCTTTAGAAAAGCTCTGATAGAAGATGGGTAAAAACCACAAGAACCTTACTTTGACATGGAGTCCTTTTATGGATTTTGTTGAAGGCTTTCCTTCTCATTAAAAATGAGCAGAGATGGGAAGTAACTTGTTTCATTTATTCAAGTATATCTACTCAGGTAGCTTTTTTTAAGTACTTTTGTGAGTAGTTTTATTGCTGGACAATTTTTACCCTTACTTCAGCACATTTTTGAAGAAAAACGTGTACATTTGGTCATATTTTATGAGTAACTTTTGATTTAACTGATATGAACTAAATGCCAGTCAAGTTTTCCTGATCAGTTTTTCTTCTTGTAAGATTTGAAATTGTTTTTCTATTCTGGCATAGTAAATATTTTATTCATTATGATTTCTAAACATGATTTGTCTCCTCTGTGGATCACTACCTTATCTTGTTGGAGGGGTTTACATGCCCTAATCACCTCAGGAGCTATGATGTTGGGGGCAACCTGCCCCTGCTAGGGTCTTCCATGGCAAGCAGGTCCTGGTTGAAGGGCCAGGCCAAGAGCGGTCCATTAGATCCCCATGATAAAGTTATAACAACGATCCTCTGTATCCAAAGGAGCCACGTGGTTCTGCCCTCCAGTGGACTCATGGGGATCATGGTGCTATATGGATCAGGTAGCAGTCTGTCTTCTCTGCTTGGACTGCTGCTCCCATGACCCGGACCCCAGATAAGCGGTAGAGGATGGATGGATGGATGGATAGATGGATACATGATTTATGTTATAGTGAAGAGTGCATGTGGCTGGTTTATATTTTACTCTAAAGCACACATCTACGAAAAAAAGAACCTCACAAATTGCAAAACTGCAAATTTTATCATGTTTGTTAAAAAAAAAAAAAAAAGGTTCAATAAAGATATTGTGGAAAAAAAAACTGCAAATTTATAAGAAGTTAGTTAAAAATTTTCGATAAAACAGTTACAATTGTACAAGAAAAAAAAAACTATAAATTTATGAGAAAAAGGCCTCAAGCTTAAAAGTTGCAGATCGGCATGAAAAATATAATTTAAAGGAAACTATCATTCATTTTCAAGAAAAACCTTGCTTCCAGGCTAGAATAAAGTTGTTACTCAATACTCAACTAATTTTTTGGTAAATATTTTCTCTCTCTTACTCAAGTACAGTGGTGCTTGAATGTTTGTGAACCCTTTAGAATTTTCTACATTTCTGCATAAATATGACCCAAAAAAAAATCATCAGATTTTCTCACAAGTCCTAAAAGTAGATAAAGAGAACCCAGTTAAAGCTGTGTAAAGGGGCCCTTGGTATTTGCTGGTATAATTCAGAATTCATTGTTCCATCAATGACGATGCACCATCCTGCCCAAAGGCAGCAAAACAGGCCCAAAACATGATGATACCACCACCATGTTTCACAGATGGGATAAGGCTCTGATGCTGGAATTCGGTGTCTTCCTTTCTCCAAACATAACGCTTCTTATTCAAACCAAAAAGTTTTATTTTGGTACCATTGTCCTCAAGACATTTTTCCAGTTGTCTTCAGGCTTGTCCACATGATCTTTAGCAAACTGCTGATGAGCAGCAATGTTCTTTTTGGAGACTAGTGGCTTTCTCCTTGCAACCCTGCCGTGCACACCATTGTGGTTGTTCAGTGTTCTTCTGATGGTGGACTCATGAACATTAACATTAGCCAATGTGAGAGAGGCCTTCAGCTGTTTAGAAGTTATCCTGGGGTCCTTTGTGACCTTTGGTTGGCCACTCCTGGGGAGGGTAACAATGGTATTAAATTTCCTCCATTTGTGCACAATCTTCGTATCTTATTGTGGATCGGGGGAGTCCAAACTCTTCAGAGATACTTTTGCAACCTTTTCCAACCGGATGAGCATCAACCCTTTTTCTGAGGTCCTCAGGAATCTCCTTTGTTCGTGTCATGATACACTTCCACAAACATGTGTTGACACTTTGATAGATCTTTAAATAAAAAACTCTTTAAATAAAACAGGGTGCTCACTCACACCTGATTGTCATCCCATTGACTGAAAAAACCTGTCTCTAACTTCACCTTCAAATTACCTGTTAATCCTAGAGGTTCACAAACTTTTGACACTCACAGATATGCAATATTGGGTCATTTTCCTCAATAAATAAATGACAAAGTAAATTATTTTTCTCTCATTTATTTAACTGTATTTCTCTTTATCTACCTTTAGGACTTGTGTGAAAATCTGATGATGTTTTAGGTCATATTTATGCAGAAATGTGGAAAAGGGTGAAAGGTTCACAATCTTTCAAGCACCACTGTAATACTCAAGTGCAATTAATTAATATAATAAGGTAATGCTACTTTTACTTGAGTATAATTCCTGTCTACCCACTTTTGAATATACGTTTTCTATCTGGTTATAAGATAAGATAAGATAAGCCTTTATTAGTCCCACAATGGGGAAATCCAGGATTGCAACAGCACAGGGATAGCAACACTCAGCGCAATAATTAAGAAGATACAGAAAATATAAATAAGAGCAGTGGATATACATACATACACATAAATATATATACAAAGTGCGGAGCATTGTAGCAAGATGGAATAAACAGCATCACCGTCTACTTAGTTATCCTACATAGTATGAATATGTACCCATACATATTGTCACCCTCCGTAGCGACTGATATTGTCCTAGTTGTATACTGGAGGGGACCATTTGTGTAAGTCTGTTGTGTCTTTTGCATTCAATACTATTAGGTCGTCACGTTTTTTTGCTATCTCTGCGAGCAGCCCTGCTTAGGTTATACAGTCTGACAGCCGTAGGTAGGAAGGACCTGCGAAACCTCTCGGTTGCGCACCTAGGATGATGTAGTCTACTGCTAAATGAGCTCCTCAGTGCGTTCAATATGTCCTGCATAGGGTGGGACTCGGACTCCAGCAGAGATGACAGTTTAGCCACCATCCTTCTCTCTCCCATCTCCTCCACTGGGTCAAGGTGTTGCCCCAGGACAGATCTAGCTTTCTTGATCAGTTTGTTCAGTCTCTTCCTATCGGCTGCTGTAATGCCGTTGCCCCAGCAGACCACTCCAAAAGTGATGGCTGATGTCACCACCATGTCGTAGAATGTCTTCAGCAGTGCCCCTTGTACACCAAAAGACCTGAGCCTCCTCAGTAGGAACAGCCTGCGCTGTCCCTTCTTGTAGAGTCCGTCGGTATTGTGTGACCAGTCTAGTTTATTGTTCAGATGAACACCAAGGTACTTGTATGATGTCACCATCTCAATGTCTGTTCCCTGGATGTTTACTGGTGCTGTGAGGGGTTGTCCTTGCCTGCGGCAGTCCACCACCAGCTCCTTAGTTTTCCTCACGTTGATCTGGAGGCAGTTCCGATCGCACCAGTCCACAAAGTCCTGGATAAGTCCTCTGTACTCAGCTTCATCTCCGTGGGAGATGAGGCAGACGATCACAGAGTCGTCGGAGAACTTCTTTAGATGGCAGTGTGTTGTGTTGTGTGAGAAGTCCGCAGTATAAAGGGTGAACAGGAAGGGAGCCAAAACCGTTCCCTGAGGGGCCCCCGTGCTACCGATGATCGTGTCAGACACACAATCTCGGGTTCTCACAAACTGTGGCCGGTTAGTGAGATAGTCCAGGATCCATGATGACAGGTGCTGGTCCACCCCTACGCACAGCAGCTTGTCCTTCAGGATCATCGGTTGAATGGTGCTGAAAGCACTGGAGAAGTCAAAGAACATGATCCTCACCGCATTCCCGGGCTTCTCCAGGTGGGACAGAGAACGGTGAAGGAGGAAGATCACTGCATCCTCCACCCCAATGCCATGCTGGTAGGCGAACTGGAGTGGATCCATTGCTGGTCCCACCAGGGGGCGGAGGTGAGCAAGGAGCAGTCTCTCCAGGGTCTTCATCATGTGAGACGTCAGGGCCACTGGTCTGTAGCTGTTCAGATCTTTGGGGTGGGAAGTCTTTGGTACAGGTACCACACAAGATGTTTTCCACAACTGTGGTATCCTCCCCAGCTTCAGGCTCAGGTTGAAGATGTGCTCCACAATCCCACACAGCTGGTCTGCACAGGACTTGAGGAGCTTCGCGCTGGTGCCGTCCGGTCCCGAGGCCTTCCTCGCCTTGATCTTCCTCAGCTCCGTCCTCACCTGGGTCTTAGTGAGGGTCAGGTTGGGGGGCTGTGTGCTAGGAGTGGGGGGGTGTTGGTGGAGTGGGGTGTGGACAGCAGGTCTCGATGACTTCAGAGGCAGCAGTGGTTGTTGTGCAGTCGGGGCGGGGGTGGGGCTGATCAAACCTATTAAAAAACAGGTTCAGATTGTTGGCCCACTCCCTGCCCCCCGTGGCCTGGGGGGAGGTATTCTGGAGCCCAGAAATGGTTTTAAGGTTTCTCCAGACCCCGCCGATGTCGCTCTGTTGCAGCTTGTCCTCCATCTTCTTTCTGAAGCTGTCCTTGCCTTCTCTGATCTTCCTCCTCAGCTCCCTCTGAACGGACTTCAGCATCTCCCTGTTTCCCGACCTGAAGATCCTCTTCTTCTCTCTCAGAAGTGTTTTTATCTCAGGGTTGATCCAGGGTTTGTTGTTCGAGCAACACCGTATGGTCTTGGTGGGTACGGTGTTGTCCACACAGAAGCCGATGTAGTCCGTGATGGTGTGATTGAGGCCATCGATGTCCTCACCATGTGGATCGCAGAGCTGCTCCCAGGCAGTGATTTCAAAACAGCCCTTTAGCACGCCCATTGCCTCCTCAGACCATAACTTCACCGTGCGCATGACCGGAGGTTGTCTGTGTACTAGGGGTTTGTACACCGGCCGGAGATGAACCAAGTTGTGATCCGATCTCCCGAGTGGGGGGAGTGGTGATGAGGTGTACGCCTCCTTAGTATTTGCATAGAATAAGTCCAGTGTTTTATTGTCTCTAGTGTGACATGTGACATACTGGGTGAATGTGGGTAGAATGGGGGACAGTGAAATATGGTTGAAATCACCTGAGATGAGAAGAAGAGCATCTGGGTGTTCTGTCTATAACAGAACGATGTAATGATGTATAACAGAACAGACGTAACTATAACATCTACTGATCTATGTGCCTACTGCAATATTGTGTTCAAAACTGTAGGCAACACCTGAAACTGTAGTGGACAACACTGTCTAGTTCTGTGTGCATGCTTGTGCTTTTGTATGTTGATGTATACATTTGTTCTAAAAACTTGAATAAATTAATCTTTTAAAAATATGCCAATAGACTGGTTTGTTAAACATTCAATTATGCTCCGTCAGCGAGTCTGATGACTGTTCCACTGCTGCACCAGCAGGCTCTTCACTAGCCTGAACTAATACAATCGGACAGGTGTGGATAAATTAGTGTTCCGTGTCTGCTTAGTAAGTGTTTATTGAATTGCTTAATGTGTTTTTGTTTGCCCATTTAGTTCATGTGTGTTTGAGTCTTACTCCAGATGGTGAGGGTAGCCGTGGCATTGATGGTTCCTTCTGAGTTGGATGCGATGCAGGTGTAATCTCCAGAATCCTGGAAGCTGACAGGCTGAATCTGCAACCCACCCGACTGCAACAGCGTGAACCTGGGAACCTGGACAGAGCCGCTGGCTAAGACCCGCGATCCTACAGAGAGAGAGAGAGAGAGAGAGAGAGAGAGAGAGAGAGAGAGAGAGAGAGAGAGAGAGAGAGAGAGAGAGGAAATAATACATCAGTCTTGAGGTGAAGGCACGTAAGCACATTTTAATTACAAACTCATTATGCTAGTGTGTGTGCATCTCTGTGTGGATGCTCAGTGTGTGCTGCTGAGAGTGTGGTGTCATTGGTACCCATCTTCCAGGTAATGGCGGGTTTGGGTGCTCCATTCGTCTGACAGTTAAAAAAAGCTGTGTTGCCATCGGTTACTGTCTGGTCAGAGGGGGGGGATGTAAATGTGGGTGTCATACCTGAAAGAACGTATAGAGAGAGAGAGCATAAAAGATGACAGAGATAATAACTACTGAGGAGAAAGTGATGGATAAAGAGGGGAGCAACACTGAAGCTCGGTGGCAAACAAACAAAAAAAGAAGAGCCGGAAAGAAAAAGGCTGACTGTGATGATCTCAGCATAAACGCTGCCTCTCTGATCAATGGAAGCTTTATTCACGACATGCTGCTGCGTATGTGCACATAAATGTCAACGATGGCAGTGTGATGGCTCCATGGGGGCTTTTAATTATAATCTAATGCTCACTAAACACACTGTAACTTTCTCAGTACACACAGTGAGTGATCATCTGAGACTGATTATTACTTTAATTTCACATAAATAGAAGTCCTTGGTTTCGGGTGTGCCACTGAAAACGGCTCGGGTACAAGTTCATTTTTAAGCATACTTC
This sequence comes from Pholidichthys leucotaenia, assembly GCA_020510985.1. Taxonomy (NCBI): domain Eukaryota; kingdom Metazoa; phylum Chordata; class Actinopteri; order Cichliformes; family Pholidichthyidae; genus Pholidichthys; species Pholidichthys leucotaenia. Next base: position 237,266,258 of record CM035848.1, on the reverse strand, counting down.
ACACTCACCTTGCGGGGTTAATCAGGAGTTGCTGGAATGGGATTTTAAAATTAAAGTAATTTTCAAACAACACGAAACAATCCAGATGAATTGATTAGTTTATCAGAAAAATAATTAGACAACAATAATTATTGAAGTTTTTTCATCCTAAAAACATTATTCTTTGATCATTTCAATTGTGACATTTTCCTGTGTCTGGCTGGTTGGGGGAATGTGAACTTGAACGACATCATCTTGAGCTCTATGAGAAAAAACACCTGCAAGTTACATAAAATTAGTCTGTGTAGCTGCCAAAATATATATAGAGAGGAATACATCAACTGTTACTGTTTAAAATATTAAGTTGGCCAATGCCTGATACAGATTGTTGCTTTGTTTTAATCTACTCCATCTTTAAGCTGATATCGACCAACAAAGCTGACAGATAAAACAGGGAAAATAAGTACAGAACATGTCAACATTTTTCTCATTAAACATATTTCTGATGGAGCCATTGACCTGAGATTTTCACCAGATATCAGTAACAACCCAAGTAATCCATACATACAAAGAAATCAAGGCAACTGTGTTCACAAAACAAGTTATATTTAATAAAGTGGAATGACACAGGGAATAAATATTGAACACAAAGAAAAAGAGGTGCAAAAAGGCATAGAAAGCCAAGAAACCAGCTGAAACCCATCAGAATGTAGGAAGATAACACATCCCCATCACTGCAAATTAATTTCAACTGGTTAAGTCCAGACTGATAGCCTTTAAAAAGGTCTGTGAACATCAGATTGTCACACCACAAAGAACTCACGATGGGTAGAAGCAAAGAGCTCTCTCTAGACCTTCGCAACCTTATTGTTGCAAAACATAATGATGGCATTGGTTACAGGCACATTTCTAAACTGCTGAATGTTCCAGTGAGCACTGTTGAAGCCATCATTCGGAAGTGGAAAGAACATCATCTTACCATAAACCGGCCACAACCAGGAGCTCCTCACAAGATTTCTGACAGAGGAATCAAAAGAATTATCAGAAGAGTTATCCAAGAGTCAAAGACCGCTCCAGAAAGACCTGGAGTTAGCAGGTACTGCTGTTTCAAAGAAAACAATAAGTAATACACTCAACCGACATGGGCTCTATGCCCACTCACCTCACAAGACTCTTTTGCTGAAGAAAAAGCATGTTGAAGCTTGTTTAAAGTTTGCTGCACAACATTTGGGCAAGCTGGTAAAATACTGGGAGAATACAGTCTGGTCATATAAGACCAAAATTAAATAAACTTTTTGGATGCTACAACACACAGCATGTTTGGAGGAGAAATGGCACTGCACATCCCATCATGGTGTGGGGGTGTTTTTCAGCACATGGTACAGGTAGGCTTCATATAACTGAAGGAAAGATGAATGGACAAATGTACAGAGACATCCTTAATAGGAACCTGTTGCCATCTGCCAAGATGCTGAAGATGAAACAAGGGCGGACATTTCAGCAAGACAATGATCCCAAACCCACAGCCAAGGAAACTCTCAATTGGCTCCAGAGAAGGAAAATAAAGCTGCTAGAATGGCAAAGTCAGTCACCTGACCTGAATCCAATAGAAACTCTATGGAACAAACTGAAGATCAGAGTTCGTAGAAAACACTCACAGACCCTTCAAGATTTGAAGACAGTTTGTGTGGAAAAATGGGCTAAAATCACTCCTGAGCAATGCTTGCGCCTAGTTTCTCCATACAGGAGGCGTCTGGAAGCTATTATTACCAACAAAGACTTTTCTACTAAATATTAAAATGAATTTCACCGAGTGTGTTCAATACTTATTCCCTGTGTCATTCCACTCTATTACAGACATGGACAAAATTGTTGGTACCCCTCTGTTAATGAAAGAAAAACCCACAATGGTCACAGAAATAACTTGAATCTGACACAAGTGGTAATATATAAAAATTCTATGAAAATTAACCAATGAAAATCAGACAATGCTTTTGAATTGTGGTTCAACAGAATTATTTTAAAAAACAAACTCATGAAACAGGCCTGGACAAAAATGATGGTACCCCTCAAAAAGATTGAAAATAATGTGATCATAGGGACATGTTCAACCAAGATGTGTCCTCTAATTAACATCACAGGTGTCTACAAACTTGTAATCAGTCAGTCGGCCTATTTAAAGGGTGACAAGTAGTCACTGTGCTGTTTGGTGACATGGTGTGTACCACACTAAACATGGACCAGAGGAAGCAAAGGAGAAAGTTGTCTCAGGAGATTAGAAAGAAAATTATAGACAAGCATGTTAAAGGTAAAGGCTATAAGACCATCTCCAAGCAGCTTGATGTTCCTGTGACTACAGTTGCACATATTATTCAGAAATTTAAGATCCACGGGACTGTAGCCAACCTCCCTGGACGTGGCCACAGGAGGAGACGGATAATATGAATGATAACAAAAGAGCCCAGAACAACCTCTAAACACATTCATGGTGAACTCCAAGGTCAAGGTACATCAGTGTCAGATCGCACTATCCGTCGTTATCGTCGTCGTTTGGGCCAAAGTGGACTTCATGGGAGACGACCAAGGAGGACACCACTGTTGAAAACAAATCATAAAAAAGCCAGACTGGAATTTGCCAAACTGCATGTTGACAAGCCACAAAGCTTCTGGGAGAATGTCCTATGGACAGATGAGACAAAACTGGAACTTTTTGGCAAGGCACATCAGCTCTATGTTCACAGACGCAAAAATGAAGCATACCAAGAAAGGAACACTGTCCCTACTGTGAAACATGGAGGAGGTTCTGTTATGTTCTGGGGCTGCTTTGCTGCATCTGGCACAGGGTGTCTTGAATCTGTGCAGGGTACAATGAAATCTCAAGACTACTGTATCAAGGTATTCTAGAGAGAAATGTGCTGCCCAGTGTCAGACAGCTTGGTCTCAGTCGCAGGTCATGGGTCTTGCAACAGAATAATGACCCAAAACACACAGCTAAAAATACCCAAGAATGGCTAAGAGCCAAACATTGGACTATTCTAAAGTGGCCTTCTATGAGCCCTGATCTAAATCCTATTGAACATCTGTGGAAGGAGCTGAAACATGTCGTCTGGAGAAGGCACCCTTCAAACCTGAGACAACGGGAGCAGTTTGCTCATGAGGAGTGGGCCAAAATACCTGCTGAGAGGTGCAGAAGTCTCACTGACAGTTACAGAAATTGTTTGATTGCAGTGATCGCCTCAAAAGGTTGTGCAACAAAATATTACGTTAAGGGTACCATCATTTTTGTCCAGGCCTGTTTCAAGAGTTTGTTTTTTATAATAATTCTGTTGAACCACAATTCAAAAGCACTGTCTGATTTTCATTGGTTAATTTTCATAGAATTTTTATTTATTACCACTTTTGTCAGATTCAAGTTATTTCTGTGACCATTGTGGGTTTTTCTTTCATTAACAGAGGGGTACCAACAATTTTGTCCACGTCTGTATATATATAACTTGTTTTGTGAAAACAATTGCCTTGATTTCTTTGTATGTATGAATCACTTGGGTTGTTACTGATATCTGGTGAAAATCTCAGGTCAATGACTCCATCAGAAACATATTTAATGAGAAAAATGTTGACATGTTCAATACTCATTTTCCCTGCTGTATTAGCTGATTACAAATTAGTGGCCAATATACAAACCCCAGTTCCAATGAAGTTGGGACATTGTGTAAAACGGAAATAAAAATACAGTACAATGATATGCAAATCCTTTTCACCAAACATTCAACTGAATGCACTACAAAGATGAGATATTTAATGTTTAAACTGCTCGACTTTCCTTTTTTTTTTTTTTGGTTGCAAATATTCACTCATTTTGAATTTGATGCTTGCAACACGTTCCAAAAAAGCTGAGACAGAAGCATGTTTATCACTGTGTTACATCACCTTTCCTTCTAACAACACTCAATTGTTTAGGAATTGAGGACACTAATTGTTGAAGCTTTGAAGGTGGAATTCTTTCCCATTCTTGCTTGATGTATGACTTCAGTTGCTCAACAGTCCGGGGTCCCCTTGTTGTATTTTGTGCTTCAAAATGCACCACACATTTTCAGTGGGAGACAGGTCTGGACTGCAGGCAGGCCAGTCTAGTACCAGCACTCTTTTATTATGAAGCCACGCTGTTGTAACACATGCAGAATGTGGCTTGGCATTGTCTTGCTGAAATGAGTAGGGATGCTCCTTAAATAACAAAGCCGTTGCTTGGATGACAGCATATGTTGCTCCAAAACCTGTACGTATTGCTCAGCATTAATGGTGCCACAGATGTGCAAGTTACCCATGCCATGGGCACTAACACACTCCCATATCATCACAGATGCTGGCTTTTGAACTTAATGTTGATAACAATCTCCTCTTTAGCCTAGAAGACACGGTGTCCATGATTTCCAAAAGCAATGTGAAATGTGGACTTATCAGACAACGGCACACTTTTCCACTTTGCGTCAGTCCATCTCAGATGAGCTTGAACCCCGAGCAGCCAACAGTGTTTCTATGTTTTGTTGATTGATACTGTATACAGCTTTCACTTTGCATGGTAGAGTTTTAACTTGCACTTGTAGGTGTAGCAACGAACTGTGTTAACTGACAATGGTTTTCCCAAATGATCCTGAGCCCACATGGTAATATCCTTTACACATTAATATAATTTTTTTTTTTTTTTTTTTAAATGCAGTGCTGCTTGAGGGGTGGAAGATCATGGGCATTCATTGTTTGTGTTCGACTTTGTCACTTGCATGCAGAAATTTCTCCAGATTCTCTGAATCTTTTGATGATATTATGGACTGTAGATTATGAAATCCATAAATTCCTTGCAACTGTACATTGACAAACGTTCTTAAACTGCTGGACTATTTGCCCATGCAGTTGTTCACAAATTGGTGAACCTCACCCCATCCTTGCTTGTGAATGACTGAGCTTTTCGGAGACGCTCCTTTTATACCCGCTGTGTGGAGGAATCTGATCAGACCTAAATGAAACAGTCATTGTCACCCCCGACAGACTGCTATGATGTGATGATGATGATGGGCATCAAATTCAAAATGAGTGAATATTTGCAAAAAGACAATAAAGTTTATCAGTTTGAACATTAAATATATTGTCTCTGTAGTGTATTCAATTGCATATAGGCTGAAAAGGATTTGTTAATCACTGCATTCTGCTTTTATTTGCGTTTTACACAACATCCCAACGTCATTGGAAATGGGGTTTGTATATATTATCAATGCAAAGAAAGTAACAGGTAAACAAAAACTGTGTTCATTAGAAAAACCAAGTTAGTTAAATGACTAAATATAGAATGAAAAAAAAATCAGCCAAATATACCTGAGTGATGCACAGTAAGTGTATGTACTGTATGTAGAACCATGTATTTCAGAGTGTAAGTGTTTGACAAATTACTGGAAACAAGGAGCTGTGTCTGTGCTTGAATCTCCCCAGCAGCACTGCGGGCGAAGCACTGGAATATTCCTCCATCTCCTGGCTGCGCCCTGTGCACCGTCAGTCCAGCTGCTGCGCTGACTTTATAGCGAGGGTTAGCCAGTTTGGAAAGAGGCACCGTGTCCTTATACCACTCAATCCGCGGCTGAGGAACACCTACATACGTGCATATTCACAAAAAACAGACACATGGGAGACAAAAAACATTACTTTCCTTAACAAAAAGCCGGCTGACCTCACTGCTGAGCAAACTGCTCCAACTCCCACTACAACAACCACACACACCCTTATCAGCAATCTTTCTTCCCCTTTATCCAATCTCTCTCTATAAATATGCATGCGGGCATAATGACTGCTAATAATATATTGATTGGATTGTGTAGGTGGTAGGCTAAGGGTGGCAGTAGGGGCCAGAAAACACTCTGAATAAAATATGTTGGCAAGAGCAGCACACAGAATATATACTGTATTAGCACCCACCTGTGTGATGGACATTTCAAACATGACAGTCGGGGAGCTCTTGTAATTACGCCATCTCAACCCTTTAAACGTGAGTGAGTGAGTGACAGTCTGAGACACAGTGAATTCCACACCTTTTCTCTTCTCGTTGGTGTCGGGCTTTCACAGACACGTGTGACGTATTTTTCACTCCCCTCCTTGCCTCACTCACTCTGTCACCCCACGCTCTTTTTTCCCCCCCTTCCCTCATTCCTCCTCTTAGCCTCCATCCCTCTCTCCATACCCTCAGGCCTCCGCTATTTAATTACACTGCCACTGTATCAGATTACTGAGGAGGAACATAAACTCACCCAGTGTGTGCGTGTGTGAGAGAGGGAGTGAGTGGGAGAGAGAGAGGGTAGAGGACGTTGCAGTTTTTAGAGCTCTACCCAGCTCCGCTCACATAAGTGTTTTCATGTAATCCATTTAAAGACAAGAGTCATGAACAAGTGCAATTTTCAGGCTTGGTTGCAGCATATCAATGTGCTCAAGCTGCCAAAAGTACAGTGTCACTGTTCATGAAGCCTTCAAGCTAAGGCACAGACATAGTGGATGATACCAAACCTTGGCTTTATTTTATTTGGACACAGTCGCCTGGACGCAAGCTGTACAAAGAGCAGAACTAAACACCTGCTCCGAAGTAATTCCATTTGAGACGAAAGGTTGTCATACTGTATCAGTTCGATGACCAATTAGGTGGCAAAGACGAGCAGTCAGAAGAATCAGGTCAGGATATTTTCCACAGTTGCTTTTCTCATGCACAGCACACAGAAGGAAACAGGAAGGCAGCATGCATGACACTCAACACTGGTCCGAGTACCACTCAAACACTGATACAGTAAATGTCTAATTCATGTGAATTCGTTACTGAGTGCTCTGTGACAAAATTCATTCCAGCAACATTTATGATGTTAAAGAGAAAACGCCTTCATGTACATCGCCCACTGTCAATCTGCACCAATCACAGCATCTTCATGCATGTGGACTCAAGTTTCCAATCTAAATGTAAAGCAGTTATGATGCTTTCTGTCATACACACACACACACACACACACACACACACACACACACACACACACACACACACACAGAGAGCATACCTGTAGCCAGGCAGGGAATATCGACGTTCCTATCGAGCTCAGCAAAGATTCTCCTTTTGGGCTGACTGGTCAGAGACGGGGGTTCTGTAAAAAAGAAAAATATGGACCTAAAATATAAAGCATTTGAATCTATAGCACATTATACCACCTTGTCAGGAGTTCCTGGCAATGGAAGGCGAAGGACAGAGCTGCGTGGAAGAATCTGATCAGACCTACAGTAAATGAAACAGTCATTGTCGCCCCCAGCAGACTGCTATGATGATGATGATGATGATAGCTAGATAGAACGGGAAAACAAACCCTAACATTAACCACTGCAACAATAAAGTACTCAACGAAGTTCTGAAAAGTTGACAGTTCAAACAACTAGAAAGAACATTTCCCATTGGGAGTTTGCCTTCTCCAGTGTTTATTCTTAAACAGAGAAAAGACTTGAAATGAGCAGGGCAGAATAAAAACAGTTTCGTTTCTTGGCCCTCGGTATCTTGAGTGTCATTGCAAGGCAAGGATTTCTGTCTATATGCCCTGTGAAATGACTTCTAAACACAGCCACACAAAAACACACTCTCCAAGTACCCCCAAGGGACACAATCCTCCTTTTTTTAAACTGCTCCATTTTGCTGCCAATATCGTGGCTCTTTTCAAACACCTTCACCAGTGTTGCTCTAAATGCTGACAGCAGCAATGAGGAAAAAAAATCCCCTGAATGTGAGCATATGCCTGGTGGTGTTTTACTGTATTAATACACTGCTGGATTGCTACATGTTGTAAAAAAAATAGAGGTGCATACAGCTCATTTCTTTCAAAACATTTCAAAAAGATCAACTAATATTTAGTGAGAGACACTGACATGGCAGACCAAGAAAGATAGTAAGGGTGGCAGGATGTCTGATTCACTTTCAATAGAGCATCTCCACAATGTCAGCAGCAATTATCTGCTAAAAATGACAAGGAAAATGAGAAGCCCAGTGTAACTATTAAAATAATGCACATGGTTTAGGCTGCTGCAAAGCTACAATCCTCATCAAATAAGGAACATTTGATCAAGGTTTCAGTTATGTAATTTTTTAATGCTTATCTGTTAAAGTCATACAGTGGTTTTGATGTAAGGCCGTTAAAAATCATCCTTAGTTATTTAATCACTTTATCATCATTCGCTAACCCAAAAACACAAAAGCTGAGGGTGTTTTAAGTCAAAAAAGAAACGGGGAGAAGTGGGTGATGTACTATTGTGGAGGTTAAAACATACAGTATGTTGTTTGCGTGTACAATCCTATTGAAAAAGTATTTGCCCCCTTCTTCATTCCTTATATTTTTGCATATTTGTCAAACTTAAATGTTTCACTTAAATGCCGCCCCCCCCCCCAAGTTAAATCGTGAATTAAGATTCAAAAAGATTCAGAGATTTTATTTGTCATTACTACTATAAGTACAAGACATACAGAAGAATTGAAATGCCATTTCTCTCTCTTCAATGGTGTGCGCAATAAAAAAAAAAGAATAAGGCTGGAAAAACAACAATAGCAGTCCATGTACAGTAATGCTACCCGTAGTGCAAATAACAGTAAAAGATAAAACCCAGACATCCCATAGTACAAATAAATATAAACAATAAAACCCAGCAATCCTATATACAGAAAAAGTTAGAGCAGTAATACTCGTAGTTGCAAGCTCGATGCGGTAGTGTAGGTGCAGACAGTGACAGCACATGATCAATATTGCAATAACAGACAGCAGCAGATATGGCATTTGTGCAGATGGTTGCAGTAAAGTGCAGAGACATACAGCAGCAGATGTACGTACTACTGTTGGTGTGCCAGTCTTTCTGTGCCGACAGCTGAGGTAGTTATTGTGCGGGTGAGTGCGTTACAGTGAAGGGATGGGGGGGGGGGCAGAGTTCAGGGTCCCGATGGTCTGGTGAACAAAGCTGTTTTGCAGTCCTTTGGAGTGGGCCCGGAAGCTCCGGTACCTTTTCCCTGAGGGCAGAGGGCTGAAGAGGAAGTGTGAGGGGTGGGAGGTGTCACCTGCAATGTTGATGGCTCTGCGGGTGAGGTAGATGTCCGAGGGGGGGGGCAGAGGGGCACCAATGATCTTGCTGGCAGCTTTCACTGTGCGTTTTTTTTTTTGTTACTTATTTGTACCCGTAGGTAGACTTGGTTTGCAGTCTGGTGACAAGCCACCGGCTGCTGGTCGCTGCGTGCGCGAGCACCCTAAACCTACATGTTTTTGGTGTGTGGGAGGAAACCGGAGAAATCCCGGAGTAAACCCGCACAACACGGGGAGAACATGCAAACTCCACACAGCTCACTGTTGGTCGGGGGCTGGGATCGAACCCACGATCTCATGATCCCCGCGATCCCCCGGCCAAGGGTAAAACTGTGCTGCCACAGTGCTAAACCACTGCGCCACCGTGCAGCCCAGTGTCTTCCGGCAGGAGGTGGTGCAGCGTCCATACCACATCATGATGCAGCTGGTGAGGATGCTCTAAATGATGTCCTGGTAGAATGAGCACATGATGGGGGGTGGGACTCATGCTCTCCTCAGTTTGCAAAGGAAATAGACGCAAATTTGAGCCTATATGTCATGGACCGAGCCCGTGTTTCCTGTGGGCACGGTTCTGATCGATCCTGGTGGCTCAGGCAGTGGGTTTATTATGTAGAGTTGTGTTTTGATTTCTTGTTGTTTTCTTGTCCATGCACCGTTTCTGTTCCTGCCTGTAGCTGTCGCTCTGGCCTGTCTGGCCACGCCCCCTCTTTCTGACAGTCAGCTGTTCGCCCCGGTAATCATCTTTCCCGCACTTGCCCAGGTATTCCCTATTTGTCACGCCAGCGGCATCTGTATTAAAGTAGCTCTTTGCTGGACAGACGCCGCTGGATCATTGTATGCGTTTGATGGCTGTGCTTTACCGTCTAACAGTCAGTCACTGAAGGACTCTGCTTGCTGCGAGAACTGGACTTTTGGGACTGCTCTCATTCGTGAGTAAACTGCTAGTGATCCTTTGTGCTGCCGTTACGCTGTGCCAGAAGCATTCCTGTTTTCGGTTCAATCCCGCTTCGTTTCTGGTAGTGTTTCCTCCCCGCTGCACGATCGTTACGCTTGGGCTCTGTCCAGTTTATGTTCCACTCCGGTAGTGCATTTTCTCTGTGGTCTTCCCTGCTCTCCCGAGCGCATCCATTTTGGGTTGTACTGTCGTTCATTGTGTACAGTGCTGTTAATAAATGTGTGTGTGGTGAATCCCTGCGTTTATATCCTAGTCCTTTCTCCCCTCGCCATGCGCTAGGAAAAGCGCACGGGCGAGTTCATGACACTACAGCCTGTTTGAGCTGCTCCATCGATGATCACAGGGGGATGCTGTGTGTGTCCTCTCCTGAAGTTGACCACAATCTCCTTGGTTTTTTCCACATTCAGGAAGAGATTATTGTCTTTATACCACTGGACCAGTTGGCTCACCTCATTTCTGTAGCTGGCCTCCTCATTGTTGATGATGAGGCCCACCACCGTCGTGCCGTCCGCAAACTTGATGATGTGGTTGGTGTTGTAAGCTGGTACACAGACATGGGTCAGCAGGGTGAAAAGCAGTGGGCTGAGCACACACCCTTGTGGGGCCCCTGTGCTCAGTGGAATGGTCTTGGAGGTGTTCCTGCCAGCCTGCACGTTCTGTGGCCTCCCTGTGAGAAAGTCCAGCACCCAGTTACAGAGAGAGGTTTTGAGTCCCAAGTGTCTGAGTTTTTGTATTAGGTGCTGGGGGATGATTGTGTTGAATGCTGAACTGAAGTCCAAGAACAGCATTCGCATGCAGGAGTCCTTTGAATCCAGGTGGGTGACAGCTGGATGGAGAGCAGCAGAGATGGTGTCTTCTGTGGATTAACTGTGATTAACCACATTTTTTGGAAAGCTGAGTTCAATTTCACTAGCCACACCCAGGCCTGAATACTGCCAAACCTGTTGATTCAAGAAATCACTTAAACACAACCTGTTTGACAAAGTGAAGTAGGCTAAAAGATCTCAAAAAGCAACACATGCCACAGTCTAAAGAACAGAACAGATGATTAATAAAAACCCAGAACAACATCTAAAGAGCTGCAGGCCTCACCTGCCTCAGTTTGACACTGGTCCATGATTCAACAATTAAAAGGAGACTGGGCAAGAATGGCATCCATGGGAGAGTTCCAAGGCGAAAACCACCACTGATCAAAAATAACACAAAGGCTTGTTTCACAATTGCCAAAAAACATCTTGATCATCCCCAAGACTTTTGGGAAAATTTTCTGTGGACTGAGTAGATCGATGAGCATGAGGCCTAGAGCAATGGGCGGCCTTTCTGGGTGTTGTTGATATATGGCTTTCGCTTTGCATAGTCGACTTTTAGCTTGCACTTGTAGATGTAACAAACTGCCTTAACTGACAATGGTTTTCTGAAGCACTCCAGAGCCCATGTGGTAATATTCTTTACAGAATGATGTTGGTTTTAAATGCAGTGCTGCCTGAGGGATCGAAGGTCATGGACATTCAATGATGGTTTTTGGCCTTGCCGGTTACGTGCAGAAATTTCTCCAGATTCTGTGAATCTTTTGATGATATTATGGACTGTAGATGACGAAACCCCTAAATTCCTTGCAATTGTACATTGAGACACGTTGCTCTTAAACTGTTGGACTACTTGCCCACGAAGTTGGCAATAGAATATTGCTAGATAATATAGTATAAAGAGAATTCACATGAAATGGCAGGCATACACCAAAATACTTTCAGAATCATCAGATCAGTGCAGTTGACTCCTGTATTGGTATTTCATTGCCTACACGACTCCTAACGTTCTCAACGTATTACTCCCCTGTAACTTTTAAATCCAAACGCGTGCGTCTCCTATCTTAACTGTGCACGGTGCAATCTGGCAACACTTTTTGACGAGAAAATGAGGGAAGCATGCAGTGAGTGGAGAAACAAGCAAACCAGAGATGAATAACAGCCATATGGTGTGACGCTGATAACATAGATGCATTAATCCCCTTCACTCAGGTGAGTGCAAGAACTTAGATGCTGAAACACAGCAAAACACATTTAAGAGTGTTTGGGTGGCTGGGTTTTATGTATTTGAGCTTTAGTGGATTCCCTCATGTCTGCCTGCAAAACTAAGATGGAGAATAACAACAGGCACATTGTTGGTTGCACCACGAGCTGCTTGTACAGAATACAACACAAGGATGCAGCATCATACATATTCTGATTAGAGGATTGAGGCTGAAAAGAAATGAAATTGAATAATGAATACCTTTGAGGCTGTCTCTTCTCACACAGACACATACACTATTCTGTTTAGGAATCCCTTTTATTGCATCAAGGTCTGCTGAGCCCATAGCAGCAAAAAAAAAAGAGGATCAGTACCGATGTACTCATCAGCTCCTACTCCTCTGATAATATGACTGTTTCCAGACTTTGTCTCAGTCAGGCAGGCCTCAACATTTCTACTGGACTAACGAGGAAAGAGAACATAGAGCGTGAGATAGGAGGGGTAAGAAAGAAAGAATGAAAGACATGCAGAGGCAGAGGGGGCAGAGGAAGAGAGTGACTGGGGTATTAACATTCAGGCAGGCGTTTTTTGATTAGTAGTATTCTGTAGGCGTATGTACTGTAGTTGCCACTCTCTGCCGCGGTGTTCCTCCGCTTCAACAATCACAGTGAGATCAAAAAGACGCTGACAAACTGTGGGTGAAAAGTTTCGGTTATTCAATCACATGCATCCCCACTCGGGTGTTTGCATTGTTTTCTCCCTGCACACACACACACACACACACCTACCCACACGTCGGACAGGCGAGGATTGTGATGAGAGTGCATTCGGTGTTCTCTTATTGATTGGCAACTCCAGGGAGCACGGCTAAATTAGCCACCAGGCAAGCAGACGTGTGTGTGTGTGTGTGTGTGTGTGTGTGAGCGAGAGAGAGAGAGAGAGAGAGAGAGAGAGAGAGAGAGAGAGAGAGAGAGAGCACACATGGGTAAATTTGTCCACACATTAATCCAACAGCTGTTTGTGACTACAAAGGACAATTTATTGGCAAGTGTGGACAGCAGATTCGGGCCGAGGTGTCGACAGTCACTGCCTGGGGTGTTCACAGTCACGCTTCCAGGAGAAAAGTGAGAATAAATGGAGGGATAACAGAATGAAAGCGTGCCTGGAGCAGCAAATGTACCAGCAAAGATGAGCGTGAGGGTGAGAGAGAAATTGATCACATGCCGAGGGGCATTAGTGGGCCTATCCTGGACAATTATGGATAATTATATTATCTGCATGTGTACTCATGTTAGAAGGACATCTGTCCCCACAAAAACAACCATGCTAAATGGTTTAGGTCAAGTTTAGACATGAGTTTATTCATGTGTAGGGCCAGATACAACAATGGGAATTATATTTTTTTAAAAAAAGTCAATGTAATGTCAGTTCAAAGTGTTGGAAACAGATCTGTGTGTGGCTGCCTTTATTCTTACCCATTACAGTGAGGTGGGCCCTTGCCTCTACGGGTTTGGCAGTGCTGTTGCTAAGCAATGCTTCACAAACATATAACCCAGTGTCAGAGGCCGTGGGGATGGGGATAACAAGCCGACGCCCACTGGCCAGACGACGCCCATCTCGTTTCCATGACACCACAAGGCCATCCACAGGTCTGTGAGGAGAGAATGAGTATAGAGAGGAGAGGTGAGAAAGCCAGAGTGAGAATTGGCAAAAAAAAAAAAAGGGGAAAGGGTGGCAGAAGGCAATTACAACATATTAAATCCATCAGTTTATTTGTCAATGAGGCAGGAAATGAATGATGACAGTCTATATCAGAGCAGTCAGCTCTACTCAGCATGAAGGAGTTTTAGGCAGTTACTCTAAATGTTGGGAAAAGAAACTGACTTTTGTGTGAAATGAAATTTTGGTTTGGATAAACATGGGTATTTTGTTTGTATGCATTGGTGGAAGAAAGCATGCAACTCAAGGGAAGCACGCACAGCTTTAATTTGGGGGGATTTTCGTGCAGCTATTTAATTCCTACCTGTCAGATGACACATTTACTCGGACAGCTACTGATGAAATCAGCAGCTGCGGGTGTCTTCCAAAGAAGGCACACTAGATTCAAAAACGCTTTAAAGATAATGTTTCAACGAGTGGAGTTTGCAGAAATTATTCTTCATTCATCTTCATTAGTACTGGACTCTTTTTCAAGGCCTTTTCACAATAGTAGCCATTCTTTTATGTTTGCTGGCTGATATATGAAGGCATGCAGGTAAGTCAGCAACATTTATATTGAAAATCTGGACAATTTTGTTATTTATACACATCCAGCTCTGGAAAAAATCAAGAGGCCAAAGAGACCACTGAAAAATGATCACTTTATCTGGTTTTACTATATGTATACATTTGAGTAAAATAAACAATTCTGTTTTATTCTCGAACCTACTGAAAACAACTCACCCAAATTCCAAGTCAAAATATCATCATTTTTAGTTTACATCTTTATTTACAGAAAACTACAACTGGCCAAAAGACACAAAAAATGTTGCTTTTTGATGTGCTTTAGATCAAATAATGCAAACAAAACAAGTTCATGATCATTCTTAAACATTAGAACTCAGGAATCTGCATTTGTGTAATAACTCTGATTTTTTGTTCATGGCTTTGATGGGTCTGATGTGTGTGAAACCATGCTTAGATCACCGAATCAGTACCTCCTTAAGCAGACGTGTCCTTGTGTTGGAATTCAACAGATACTCAAATTGAATGGCTGCCAGACATGTAGGGATACTCATTTAACAAAGTTTTTGCAGAGGTCTGTTTTTTCCAGGGCTGTATATTCTGTGTAAAAGTAACGTGTGTGTTCTCTTAGATGTAATTTAGAAGGAGAGATGGTGTAGAAGTCAGGTGCTTCAAAGCATCTGGCCCAGTAGATATACAGTGCATCCGGAAAGTATTCATGGCGCTTCACTTTTTCCACATTTTGTTATGTTGCAGCCTTATTCCAAAAGGGATTAAATTCATTTTTGTCCTCAAAATTCTACACATAATACCTCATAATGACAATGTGAAAAAAGTTTTTTTGAGATTTTTGTAAATTTATTAAAAACAAAAAACTGGACTTCCGGTTATGGCGGCCGCCTAGAAGGACACGTATCACTCTGCTCTGCCCTTGGAAATAAAAATTCGGCAAATAACTCTCTCATTTGGAACAGAACTTTTCCCAGCGTTTGGGTGAGGATATGCCGGTGAAGACTAAGGCTGGGAAATCAGGAGGGGGAAAAATTGAATCGCCGAAGCAGTCCAAATTAACGGACTTTAAAGTTTGTGGCGCAGTAGAAAAAGCTGCGGATATGGCGGATGAAACTAGCGGTGGTGCGGTAACTGCTGCTGCTGACGATGACGGCACAGGTGCAGTGCTGGCTGCCATTAGCTCAATGAGAGCAGACTTTTCCGCTAAACTTGATGGGATTATGGCAGCGTTGGAAGCAATGAGAAAGGAGTTGGGTGACTGCGTGGAGCGAGTGACGCAGGCGGAGCTTCGTGTCTCAAGTGCGGAGGATGAAATTAGCGGACTTCAAATAAAGGTGCGCACTTTGGAAAAAAAAAATAAAGATCTGGAAAATAGTGTTCTGGACTTGGAATCTCGGTCCAGAAGGAACAACCTGAGGCTGGTGGGTTTACCGGAGGGAGCCGAAGGTCGTGATTCATGCTCCTTTTTGGAGGGGTGGATCCCGGAGGTGCTGAACAACGCGGAGCTAAAATCATCAGTCGTCTTGGAAAGCTCCCACCGAATTGGCCCACCGAGAGGTAACAAGGCAGCACCGAGGACGCTAATTATGAAGTTTCTCAGCTACAGAGACAGGATGACGATCTCCAACGCGGTGCGGGCCAAAGGAGAAATTAAATACCAAGATCAGCAGGTGCGGTTCTACCCAGATCTGGCCTCAGGAATCCAACAATTAAGGAAGCAGTTTGACCCCATCCGCAAAGAACTGCGCAACCTTGAGATTCGTCATGGAGTGATTCACCCTGCAAGACTTCTGGTCACATATGAGGGCAGAACACGCATCTTCAAGACCCCCGAGGAGGCGCAGGAGCTCATCAAGAAGATCCAGGAAGAGACTGGTGGGAGCTAAGCATGAACAGAATATAGGGTAGAATATTTGAGCATTTAACTGATTAGAAGCATATAACAAGATTACAAAATATAGAATGTATTACATATTAAAAAAAAAAAAAAAAAAAAGTACAAAATTGCTAAAAAATTTGGAGTTAAATTGGAAAATTACAGAAGAGAGTTAATGTTACGTTATTAAAAGCAGTAGAGTTAGGGTGATTAGGAGGATGAAGAAGGAGTGGCTTTGGCTGTTCCTCGTGGGTGTGGAACGGTCGATGGCTATATCGGGAGACGGAATTTTTCTTTTGCTTTTGGGGGGATTGCCACAAATGTGGAAAGGGGGAATTTGTTTGTGTGTAGTTTGTAGGGTGAATGTTCAACCACTCATTTTTTTGCTTTTCTGTTTGAGCATGTTTACACTGCAAGGTAATCCCAAACTCCCTATTGATTATAAATCAAAGCGTTAATCTTAATTTAACTTCATGGAATTGCAGAGGTCTACAAAATTTAAAAAAACTTAAACAAGTTATGAATAAAATAAAAGACATGGACTTCCGGTTATGGCTGCCACGTAGGACGGACGTGTCTCGCTCTGCTCTGCTCCTGGAGAAAAAAAATCGGCAAATAACTCTCTCATTTGGGACAGAACGTATCCCAGCATTTGGGCGAGGATATGTCGGCGAAGCCTAAGGCTGGAAAACCAGGAAAAGGAAAAAGCGAGCCGCCGAAACAGTCCAAATTAACGGACTTTCAGGTCTGTGACGCAGCAAACAAAACTCCATATATGGCGGAGGAGGCTGGCAACGGTGCGATATCTGCGGGGAATGGCGCAGATGCGCTGATGGCTGCCATGAGTTCAATGAGAGCGGACTTTTCCTCTAGATTTGATGGGATTATGACAGCGTTGGAAGGAATAAGAAAGGAATTGGGTGACTGTGTAGAACGAACGGCGCAGATGGAGCTCCGTCTCGCTAGTGCTGAAGATGACGTCACCCGTCTTCAATTAAAGGTGCGCACTTTGGAAAAAAAAAAAAATCTCTGGAAGATAATATTTTGGATTTGGAATCTCGGTCGAGACAGAATAATTTGAGGCTGGTGGGTCTTCCAGAGGAATCAGAAGGTCGGGACGTATGTTCCTTTCTGGAAAAGTGGATTCCGGAGGTGCTGGGCAGCGAGGAGTTGCAATCAGCAGTGGTTCTGGAAAAAGCACATCGTATTGGCCCACGGAGAGATAAGGGACCGCCGAGGACCTTAATTATGAAGTTTCTTAGCAACAGAGACAGGATGAAGATCTTCAACGCTGCACGTGCTAAAGGAGAGATTAAACACCAGGACCAGCAGGTGCGGTTCTACCCAGATTTGGCCACAGGAATCCAGCAACTGAGGAAGCAGTTTGATCCCGTACGTAAGGAGCTGCGCAACCTTGGGATTCGTCATGGTGTAATCTATCCTGCGAGACTGCTGACCACGTATGAGGGCAGAACCCACATCTTCAAGACCCCAGAGGAGGCGCAGGAGTTCATCAAGAAGATCAAAGAAGAAGAAGAGACTGGTGGGAGCTAAGCATGAACAAAATATAAGGTAGAATAATTAAGCATTTGCACAGGCATCTGACTGACTTGAAGTAAATAGTAAGTTTACAAAATATAGATTGTATTATATATTAAAAAAACAAAACAAAAACAAAACAAACAAAAAACAAACAAACTATGATGTACAAAGTTGTTAAAAATTTTGGAGTTAAGTTGGAAAACTACAGAGGAGAGTTAATGTTACGTCATTAAAAGCAGTAGAGTTAGGGTGATTGGGAGGATGAAGAAGGAGTGGCTTAGGCTGTTCCCCGTGGGTGTGGAACGGTCGATGGCTATATCGGGAGACAGAATTTTTCTTTTGATTTTGGGGGGTTTGCCACAAGTGTGGGAAGGGGAAATTTGTTTGTGTGTAGTTTGTAGGATGAATGTTCAACCACTCATGTTTTTGCTTCTCTGTATGAGCATGTTTACACTGCAAGGTAATCCCAAACTCTCTATTGATCATGGACCAAAGTGTTAATCTTAATTTAACTTCATGGAATTGCAGAGGTCTACAAAATTTAAAAAAACTTAAACAAGTTATGAATAAAATAAAGGACATGGGTTCAAGAATTGTGTTTTTACAAGAAACTCATCTGATAGAGGAGGATGTTAAAAGAATTAGGAGTAGATGGCAGGGAAGTGTATTCACCTCTTCATTTTCATCCCGAGCCAGGGGAGTTATGACTCTCATACATAAATCAGTTCCTTTTCAAGTGAAAAATGTAATTGGAGACAAATTTGGAAGATATGTAATCATTCAAGGTTCTTTGCTATTAGAAAATATAAATCTTGTGAACTTATATGGTCCCAATATAGATGATCAGAAGTTCTTTGCTAATTTATTTCTCATCTTATCATCACTTACAGGGCAACATATAATAGCAGGGGATTTTAATTGTACATTGAATCCAGGTGTGGATAGATCAACAGGACTGGATTGTACGCACATTGGATGTAGGATGACTATTAATCATTTTATGAAAGAATTGAGATTGTTAGATATATGGAGAGAAATGAAACCACAAGTTAAAGCCTATTCTTGTTATTCCAGTACCTACAAGACATTCTCACGTATTGATTATTTTTTGATTTCCACAGAATTAAGGTCCAAGATTCAAAACTGCTTTTATGATAACATCGTGATCTCTGATCATGCACCCTGTTGTCTAATATATGTAGATAAAAAATTGACAAAGGAATCAGGTAGATGGCAATTTCAGCATAAATGGCTTCAGGATGAGGAATTTGTCAAGTATATAGAAAAACAGATAGACGAGTTCTTTGACATCAATACTACACAAACATCAGCATGTGTAAAGTGGGAGGCTTTCAAAGCTTTTATTAGGGGACATATTATTAGTTATACAGGATCAAAATCTAAGAAGACTCGAGAGGAGAGAGCTAAATTGGAACATAAAATAAAAAATCTTCAGGAAAAAGTGTATGCAGGAAGTGACCCAAGGTTGGAGAATGAATTACTGATTTTGAGAGCTGAATACGACAAAAAATCAGCGAATAGAGCTGCCTCGAGTCTTCTAAGATTGAAACAATCTTTTTATGAACAAGGTGAAAAATCAGGAAAATTATTAGCATGGCAGATTAAACAATTGGAAATTAAAACACCAATTACCAGTATTATAAGTAAAGGACAGGTAGTTATAGATCCTTTAGAAATTAATAGAGCCTTTAGAGATTACTATGAAAAATTATATGATACCAAAAATGAACCTGATTTAACAAAACTAAATGGGTTTTTGAACGAACTATCTATACCGTGTATTCCAAATGAAAACAGGGAGATATTGGAGTCTAAAATTAGTCAAGAAGAAGTTGGGCTAGCCATTGATAATATGAAATCAGGAAAAAGTGCAGGACCAGATGGTCTTCCAGTTGACCTTTATAAAAAATTTAAGAATAAATTAATAAAACCTTTTTTGGAAATGGTTTTAGAAGCATTTCAAAATAATAATTTACCATCATACATAAATAATGCCTTAATTATACTGCTGCCAAAACCAGGTAAGCCCTCTAATAAATGTGAAAATATGAGACCAATAAGCCTATTAAACGCCGACCTTAAGATAATCTGTAAAATTTTAGCAAGACGAATACAAGAAATTTTACCAAATATTATTAATCGAGATCAGAATGGCTTTATAAAGGGTAGACAAGGCTTCCATAATGTAAGAAGACTATTTAATATTATTTATTTTAATAAAGAAGCACCGGATACAGCTCTCCTATCATTGGACGCCGAAAAGGCCTTTGATAGAGTTGAATGGCCCTTTCTTTTTGAAGTCCTACAAAGGTTTGGACTTGGAAATAATTTCATAAAATGGGTTCAAATAATATACAATAATGCTACAGCAGAAATCCTAACAAATAACAATATTTCAAAACCAATAAAAATCAATAGAGGATGTCGACAAGGCTGTCCACTTTCACCTTTACTGTTTACTATGGCAATTGAACCTTTAGCGATAGCGATACGTTTACATTCACAAATATATGGAATTAAAGTTGGACCAACAGAACATAAAATCTCCCTGTACGCCGATGATATAATTTTGTTTATGTCGAATCTAAAACAATCAATTCCAACCTTGTTGAATTTAATAAAGAATTTTGGGGAAATATCAGGATATAAAATAAATAAAACTAAATCTTCAATATTAATGCTAAATGAGACCCAGAGAAATTACCCAGCCCCTGAGGTAAATCAATTCAATGTTGTAAATCAGTTTAAATATTTAGGAATCCAAATTATGCCTAAGCTAGAATCAGTCGCCAGTGTCAACTATGAAGCCTTAATGTCAGATATCAGTGAGTTAACTCAGAGATGGATGTCACTACCAATGTCGATGATCGGGAGAATCAATATACTTAAAAGTAATATTTTATCTAAAATACTTTATTTATTTCAATACATTCCCTTATCACCACCTTTAGATCTATTCTCAAGAATAAAAAAAAAGTTTGTGGAATTTATATGGAACAACAGGAGGGCTAGATTACGTTTGTCTTTATTATATTTACCATTTGATCGTGGAGGTCTGAAATGTCCAAATTTTATGTTGTATTATTGGTCGGCACAACTGAGGTCTATGACATATTATTTTTCATCAAATGATCTCCCTCACTGGACTGAAATGGAATCATACAATTTACCTTTACCTCTTCCCATATTCATATACTCAGATTCGGCAAAAAAATTACAAAAACAAGTTAAAAATCCATTTGTAAAGCATATGATCAAAATATGGTGTGAAGCTAAAAACTATTTAAAAGAACCACAGTTATTGTCACAATTTAGTCCAATATGGGGTAATCAATATTTTAAACCAGGGAGAGCGGACGCTGTATTTAAAGTATGGAATTTAAAAGGGATACAAAAGATTCAGGATTTATATTTGCCATGTGCAGACAACATAATGTCTTTTGAAGAGCTGAGGATCAAATTTAATCTCAATAGAACACATTTTTTTAAATATCTTCAACTTAGAAACTTTATTCGATCAAATCAAAATAAAGCTCTCACTCGACCTATTTATTCATCCTTGGAAAAAATGATGATGAAAGATAGTAAAAGAAAGGGTATTATTTCAGAGTTTTATAACTCATTGACACTATCTTCAAGTGAAAATTCACTGAAAAGATTAAACTACTGGAAAGAAGATCTGCAAAGTGAAATTTCAGAGGAACAATGGGAATTGGCTTGTACAGAAGCTCAAACCAAATCAATAAATGCACGCCTTAAATTGATACATTTCAAATGGTTAATGCGGATGTATGTTACACCGGAGGAGTTAAATAGATATAACAAAAATATACCAGATACATGCACAAAATGCATGGAAAGTAAAGGAACCCTATTTCATTGTTTATGGGAATGTAGATTAATAAGAATGTTTTGGGAAGAGGTGAGGGTAACAATTGAAAAAATAATCTCAAAACAAATCATATTGAATCCTAAACTGTTTTTGTTGGGTCTGTACCCAGAAAAGCATAATTTTAATAAAAGTGAAAGAACATTCATAGACCTCAGTTTGCTTAATGCCAAAAAATGTATTGCACTATTATGGAAAAAGACTCATAGACCAGATGTGACTCAGTGGTTAAGACAGATGTTAACAAACCTTCCATTAGAAAGAATAACATATATACTAAAATCAAAGGAAATTGTGTTTGAGAATATATGGAGACCTTTTATTGATTATGTAAAAAATTTAAACATAACTCTTGAAGAAGAAGGTGAATGATGTGTGTGGACCTTGTAAATTCCAAACTGGTGAACATAATATGTATACTTATGTATTGGATTGTCTAGACTAAACAGAGGAGCATTGTTGAAGACTTGATTTTGTTGGTGGTTGGTGGTGTTTTTAGTGCATTTTTTTTTTTGTAGTACTTTAGTGTTAGTGTTTGATTGTTTGTATCATGTTTGTTAAAAAAAAAAAAAGGTTCAATAAAGATATTGTGGAAAAAAAAATAAAAGACATGGGTTCAAAAATTGTGTTTTTACAAGAAACTCATCTAACAGAGCAAGATGTAAAAAGAATTAGGAGTAGATGGCAAGGAAATGTTTTCACCTCATCATTTTCATCCCGAGCCAGGGGAGTTATGACTCTCATACATAAATCAGTCCCATTTCAAGTGAAAAATGTAATTGGAGACAAATTTGGAAGATATGTAATCATTCAAGGATCTTTGCTATTAGAAAACATAAATTTGGTGAACTTATATGGTCCCAATATAGATGATCAAAAGTTCTTTGCCAATTTATTTCTTATCTTATCATCACTTACAGGGCAACATATAATAGCAGGGGATTTTAATTGTACATTGAATCCCAGTATAGATAGATCAACAGGACTGGACTGGACGCACAATGGATGTAGGATGACCATTAATCATTTTATGAAAGAATTGAAATTGATAGATATATGGAGAGAAATGAAACCACAAGTTAAAGCATACTCTTGTTATTCCAATACCTACAAGACATTCTCACGTATAGATTATTTTTTGATCTCCACAGAATTAAGGTCCAAGATTCAAAACTGTTTTTATGATAACATCTTGATCTCTGATCATGCACCCTGCTGTCTAATGTATGTAGATAAGAAATTGACAAAGGAACCAGGTAGATGGCAATTTCAGCATAAATGGCTTCAGGATGAGGAATTTGTTAAGTATATAGAAAAACAGATAGATGAGTTCTTTGATATCAATACTACACAAACATCAGCATGTGTAAAGTGGGAGGCTTTCAAAGCTTTTATTAGGGGACATATTATTAGTTATACAGGTTCAAAATCTAAGAAGACTCGAGAGGAGAGAGTCCAATTGGAACATAAAATAAAAATTCTTCAAGAAAGAGTATATGCAGGAAGAGATCCAAGGTTGGAGAACGAATTACTGATTTTGAGAGCTGAATATGACAAAAAATCAGCGAATAGAGCTGCCTCGAGTCTTCTAAGATTGAAACAATCTTTTTATGAACAAGGTGAAAAATCAGGAAAGTTATTGGCATGGCAGATTAAACAATTAGAATCTAAAACACCAATTACCAGTATTATAAGTAATGGACAGGTAGTTATAGATCCTTCAGAAATTAATAGAGCCTTTAGAGATTACTACGGAAAATTATATGATACCAAAAATGAATCTGACTTAACAAAACTACATGGGTTTTTGAATGAACTATTTATACCGTGTATTCCAAATGAAAATAGGGAGATACTGGAGTCTAAAATTAGTCAAGAAGAAGTTGGACTAGCCATTGATAATATGAAATCAGGAAAAAGTGCAGGACCAGATGGTCTTCCAGTTGACCTTTATAAAAAATTTAAGAATAAATTAACAAAACCTTTTTTGGAAATGGTTTTAGAAGCATTTCAAAATAGTAATTTACCATCATATATGAATAATGCCTTAATTATACTGTTGCCAAAACCAGGTAAGCCCTCTAATAAATGTGAAAATATGAGACCAATAAGCCTATTAAATGCCGACCTTAAGATAATTTGTAAAATTTTAGCAAGACGAATACAAGAAATTTTACCAAATATTATTAATCGAGATCAGAATGGCTTTATAAAGGGAAGACAAGGCTTCCATAATGTAAGAAGACTATTTAATATTATTTATTCTAATAAAGAAGCACCGGATACAGCTCTCTTATCACTGGATGCCGAAAAAGCCTTTGATAGAGTTGAATGGCCCTTTCTTTTTGAAGTCTTACAAAGGTTTGGACTTGGAAATAATTTTATAAAATGGGTTCAGATAATATATAATAATGCTACTGCAGAAATTCTAACAAATAACAATATTTCAAAATCAATAAAAATCAATAGAGGATGTCGACAAGGCTGTCCACTTTCACCTTTACTGTTTACTATGGCAATTGAACCTTTAGCGATGGCGATACGTCTACAGTCACAAATATATGGAATTAAAGTTGGACAAACAGAACATAAAATCTCCCTGTATGCCGATGACATAATTTTGTTTATGTCGAATCTTAAAAAATCAATTCCGACCTTGTTGAATTTAATAAAGAATTTCGGGGAAATATCAGGATATAAAATAAATAAAACTAAATCTTCAATATTAATGCTAAATGAGACCCAGAGAAATTACCCAGCCCCTGAGGTAAATCAATTCAATGTTGTAAATCAGTTCAAATATTTAGGAATCCAAATTGTGCCTAAGCTAGAATCAGTCACCAGTGTCAATTATGAAGCCTTAATGACAGATATTGATGAGTTACTTCAGAGATGGATGTCACTACCAATGTCGATGATCGGGAGAATTAATATACTTAAAAGTAATATTTTACCTAAAATACTTTATTTATTTCAATACATTCCCTTACCACCACCTTTAGATTTAAGATAAGATAAGATAAGATAAGATAAGATAAGCCTTTATTAGTCCCACAAAGGGGAAATTCCAGGATTGCAACAGCACAGGGATAGCAACACTCAGAGCAACAATCAGAAGGCAAGAAAAAAAAAACAAAAAAAAAAACAAGCAAGCAAGAGCAGCTAATATACATATGTACATATTACTATAAAATATATATATACACACACACACACACACACACACAGACACACAGTGCAGAGCATTGTAGCTGGATGGAATAAATATATGAATATATGAACACACAGTGCAGAGCATTGTAGCTAGATGGAATAAATATGTAAATATATAAACACCCACAGTACGGAGCATTGCAGCTAGGTGGAATAAATATGCATTTATTCTCAAGAATTAAAAAAAAGTTAGTGGAATTTATATGGAACAACAGGAGGGCTAGATTACGTCTGTCTTTATTATATTTACCATTTGATCGTGGAGGTCTGAAATGTCCAAATTTTATGTTGTATTATTGGTCGGCACAACTGAGGTCTATGACATATTATTTTTCATCAAATGATCTCCCTCACTGGACTGAAATGGAATCATACAATTTACCTTTACCTCTTCCCATATTCATATACTCAGATTCGGCAAAAAAATTACAAAAACAAGTTAAAAATCCATTTGTAAAGCATATGATCAAAATATGGTGTGAAGCTAAAAACTATTTAAAAGAACCACAGTTATTGTCACAATTTAGTCCAATATGGGGTAATCAATATTTTAAACCAGGGAGAGCGGACGCTGTATTTAAAGTATGGAATTTAAAAGGGATACAAAAGATTCAGGATTTATATTTGCCATGTGCAGAAAACATAATGTCTTTTGAAGAGTTGAGGATCAAATTTAATCTCAATAGAACACATTTTTTTAAATATCTTCAACTTAGAAACTTTATTCGATCAAATCAAAATAATGCTCTCACTCGACCTATCGATTCATCCTTGGAAAAAATGTTGATGAAAGATAGTAAAAGAAAGGGTATTATTTCAGAGTTTTATAACTCATTGACACTATTTTCAAGTGAAAACTCACTGAAAAGATTAAACTACTGGAAAGAAGATCTGCAAACTGAAATTCCAGAGGAACAATGGGAATTGGCTTGTACAGAAGCT
The DNA here is from genome assembly GCA_020510985.1 of Pholidichthys leucotaenia. Taxonomy (NCBI): domain Eukaryota; kingdom Metazoa; phylum Chordata; class Actinopteri; order Cichliformes; family Pholidichthyidae; genus Pholidichthys; species Pholidichthys leucotaenia. Next base: position 237,240,471 of record CM035848.1, on the reverse strand, counting down.
CAAACCAAATCAATAAATGTACGCCTTAAATTGATACACTTCAAATGGTTAATGCGGATGTATGTTACACCGGAGGAGTTAAATAGATATAACAAAAATATACCAGATACGTGCACAAAATGTATGGAAAGTAAAGGAACTCTATTTCATTGTGTATGGGAATGTAGATTAATAAGAATGTTTTGGGAAGAGGTGAGGGTAACAATTGAAAAAATAATCTCAAAACAAATCATATTGAATCCTAAACTGTTTTTGTTGGGTCTGTACCCAGAAAAGCATAATTTTAATAAAAGTGAAAGAACATTCATAGACCTCAGTTTGCTTAATGCCAAAAAATGTATTGCACTATTATGGAAAAAGACTCATAGACCAGATGTGACTCAGTGGTTAAGACAGATGTTAACAAACCTTCCATTAGAAAGAATAACATATATACTGAAATCAAAGGAAATTGTGTTTGAGAATATATGGAGACCTTTTATTGATTATGTAAAAAATTTAAACATAACTCTTGAAGAAGAAGGTGAATGATATGTGCGGACCTTGTAAATTCCAAACTGGTGAATATAATATGTATACTTACGTGTTGGATTGTCTAGACTAAACAGAGGAGCATTGTTGAAGATTTGATTTTGTTGGTGGTTGTTGGTGTTTTTTAGTGCATTTTTTTTTGTAGCACTTTAGTGTTAGTGTTTGATTGTTTGTATCATGTTTGTTTAAAAAAAAAAAAAGGTTCAATAAAGATATTGTGGAAAAAAAACAAAAACAAAACTAAGAAATCACATGTACATAAGTATTCACAGCCTTTGCCATGAAGCTCAAAATTGAGCTCAGGTGCATCCTGTTTCCACTGATCATCCTTGAGATGTTTCTACAGCTTAACTGGAGTCCACCTGTGGTAAATTCAGTTGAATGGACATGATTTAGAAAGGCACACACCTGTCTATATAAGGTCCCACAGTTGACAGTGCATGTCAGAGCACAAACCAAGCATGAAGTCAAAGGGATTGTCTGTAGACCTCCGAGACAGGATTGTCTCGAGGCACAAATCTGGGGAAGGGTACAAAAAAATTTCTGCTGCTTTGAAGGTCCCAATGCGCACAGTGGCCTCCATTATCCATAAATGGAAGAAGTTCAGAACTACCAGGACTCTTCCTAGAGCTGGCCGGCCGTCTAAACTGAGCGATTGGGGGAGAAGGGCCTTAGTCAGGGAGGTGACCAAGAACCTGATGGTCACTCTGTCAGAGCTCCAGCGTTCCTCTGTGAGGAGAGGAGAACCTTCCAGAAGGACAACCATCTCTGCAGCAATCCACCAATCAGGCCTGTATGGCAGAGTGGCCAGACGGAAGCCACTCCTTAGTAAAAGGCACGTGGCAGCCTGTCTCGAGTTTGCCAAAAGGCACCTGAAGGACTCTCAGACCATGAGAAACAAAATTCTCTGGTCTGACGAGACAAAGATTGAACTCTTTGGCGTGAATGCCAGGCGTCATGTTTGGAGGAAACCAGGCACCATTCATAACCACGCCAAAGGTGGTGGCTGCATCATGCTGTGGGGGATGTTTTTCAGAGGCAGGAACTGGGAGACTAGTCAGGATAGAGGGAAAGATGAATGTAGCAATGAACAGAGACATCCTGGATGAAAACCTGCTCCAGAGCGCACTTGACCTCAGACTGGGGCAATGGTTCGTCTTTCAGCAGGACAACGACCCTAAGCACACAGCCAAGATATGAAAGGAGTGGCTTCAGGACAACTCTGTGAATGTCCTTGAGTGGCCCAGCCAGAGCCCAGACTTGAATCCAAATGAACATCTCTGGAGAGATCTGAAAATGGCTGTGAACCGACGCTTCCCATCCAACCTGATGGAGCTTGAGAGGTGCTGCATAGAGGAATGGGTGAAACTGCCCAAAGATACGTGTGCCAAGATTGTGGCATCATATTCAAAAAAACTTGAGGCTGTAATTGCTGCCAAAGGTGCATCAACAAAGTATTGAGCAAAGGCTGTGAATACTTAAGTAACATGTGATTTCTTCGTTTTTTAATTTTAATAAATTTGCAAAAATTAAAAAAAAATCTTTTCATGTTGTCATTATGGGGTATTGTGTGTAGAATTTTGAGGGAAAAAAATGAATTTAATCCCTTTTGGAATAAGGCTGTAACAGCAAAATGTGGAAAAAGTGAAGCGCTGTGAATACTTTCCGGATGCACTGTATTTGCAACAGAACAGAAAATGAAACGGTGACTGTGTTTACATGCATATTATTAAACTGATTCATGGATTTATGGAGTTTCCTGTTTTATTTAAGTTGTCATGTCAGCAGCATAATCTGATATTCTTTATCAGATAAAGGCCTTTTTCTGATTTGAGAAATATTTTTTTATCAATCATTTGTTGCCCAATACGCTGTTTAGTCAGCACATGTGTACTTTTAAATCTGAATTCTTTCAGTTTTTTGCAACTGCATGTGCATAATGCTTAATAAAATGAAGGATACAACTATTTGTCACCTTCTGGACAGAAGAAAATACAGAAATGCCAGTGTTCTAAAGGAAGTGTCTGCAAAATTATGATGGGGTTTTGTAGAAGTACAAATCTGACCTGTGAAGCCAGGTTAAAAACTAGACAGGAACAAGTTTGACATTTATGTTATGTACTTGTTTGAAGAAATACAACTATTGACAAAATCCTGTAAACTGTAATAGTCATTCAATTTGTCATACTTTGAGGATTACCTGCTGGTCAAGTGTAGGTCAAGAGCAGCTGAGAAACATTTAAAGGAGCTCTCACAGAATAGAGTAGTATGAATAGCCTCAAGGCAAATAATAATTTAACATAAACCTTGTACTTGCAGATCTCTGTGAAACCCAAAACATAAACCCCAGAACATCACACGGTGAGTCCAAACATACTAGAAAAGCCCAGGGGTGAACAGACTGGGGGGAAAACAGTTGCGGAGGGGATGGGCCTAGAACCCTAGTGGGCTCACACTACCAGGTTCACTTTATGCAAACAGAATAGGGCTGCGCTTGTTCTTCTTTCGGCTGCATCCTTTAGGGGTCGCCACAGCGGATCATCTGCCTCCAGCTCACCTGATCCTTTGCATCCTCTTCTCCCACACCAATCCTCTCCATGTCCTCCTTCACTACATTCATGAAGCTTTTGTGGTCTTCCTCTTTCCCTCCTGCTTGGCAGCTCCATCCTCAACATCCTTCGTCCAGTATATCCACCATCCCTCTCTCTGCATATGTCCAAACCATCTCAGCCTTCTCCCTCTTACTTTGTCTCCAAACCGCTCAATCTGAGCAGTCCCTATGACATAATCATTTCTAATCCTGTCCCTCCTAGTTACTCAAAATAAAAATCTTTCCATCTTAAAAATCTGCCACAAGAAGCTCTAACTCCTGTCTTTTTGTCAGTGTCACTGTCGCCAAACCATACATCATATGCAGGTCTCACTACCAGGAGTTCGTTTCCCGCTCTGTCTGCAGTCTGCATATTGAAGTGTCCTTGAGCAAGACACTGAACCCCCAATTGCTCCTGGTAGGTCAGGCCATCGCCAGTCCATGGCAGCTCTGCCACCATCACTGGGCGGTGCGGTGGCGCAGTGGTTAGCACTGCACCAGCACAGCAACTCACCCTTGGCCATGGGATCCCTGGTTCGATCCCAGCCCCTGACCAACAGTGATCTGAGTGGAGTTTGCATGTTCTCCCCGTATCTGCGTGGGTTTACTCCGGGATTTCTCCGGTTTCCTCCCACAGGCCAAAAACATGCAGGTTAGGTTAATTGGAGACTCTAAAGTGGCCCTAGGTGTGAATGTGTGTGTGAATGGTTAAGGGATAGCGCTGTACCGTGGCTGCTTCATCCATCCAGGTGGATGCCCCCAATTTCCCCTCTGGGGATCAATAAAGTATACAAAATCAGAAAAAAAAAATCAGTGTGTGAATGAGGGGATAGCAGGATCTGTAAAGCACTTTGGTCACCTAGAGATGAGAAAAAGCGCTATACAGTATACAGTAAGTGAACGCCATTTACCATTTAGCACTGTTGCCTAACAGCTGGAAGGTTCCAGGTTCAAATCCCCAGGCTGGCAGGGGTAGGAATCTTTCTGTGTGGAGTTTGCATGTTCTTCCTGTGCTGTGTGGGTTTCCTCCCACAATCCAAAGACATGCATGTTAGGTTAATTGGTCATTCTAAATTGTCCCTAGGTATCTGCCCCTATAGGCCCTTAGAACAGAGGGTTGGTACTAGTGAAGCGCTTTGAGTGGTCTTTGAGACTAGAAAAAAACTCTATGTAAGTACAGGTCGTTATCCTTATCTTCACTGTTACACCTGCCTCCCTCTCATTCACACACACACATATTCTGCTTGCTTCTACTGACTTTCATTCCTCTTCTCTCTAGAGCATACCGCCACCCCTCCAGGTTCTCTTCCACCTGCTCCCTACTCTCACTACAGATCACAATGTCAACCGCAAACATTATTTATGGCAATTTTTGAGCCAAAAATGGGCTTAGTGATGCTTTAAAAAAGTAAACATGTGCATACGCATGGATGGGTATGCGTGACCATGAGGTCGATGAAAACTGTCCTTACAATATGAATGATTTCTCCTTACCATGAAGAATTAAGTAGTTCTGAACAAGACTTAGACAAGCAATGGTAAGGGTTAAGGTAAACCTCAAAAAAGTCTCTGTGATAGCTTCTGAAGTGATGGAACCAGTGTGTGAGCATAATGTGCGCCTCATACAAGAGGGAAAGACTTGCTGAGCTATGAATTCATGTGGTGTCCTCTAATTGCCTTGAAGAAAAATGCTACTGCCTAGCAAGAAAGGAATTGTCCACTAGAGTGTGTGTGTGCTTGTACATACATAAAAGAAACTTACTTTGCATTAGCAATGCACTCCAGAGCGGCTTCGTTCCCCATCACCACCGTTGTGTCTTTAGGTCCGATCACGATTGCTGGAGCAACTTGCTCTGACTCAGGATCTGCAACACAGAGAGAATATATGAGAGGCAAATCACCTCATAAATCACACAAGCACACACACAAACTCCCTGCCACACTGGCAGACACCGTTTATATTTAACCTCATTATTGCTCAAATGGAATATTGAGAGATGACATCAAAATTATGCCAAGTGTCCAACTATTTATCTGTTGGACAGTGGGGTAAATTTCTAGCAGGTTGAAATTCTTTGGCGGCCATTTTCCATTTTGAGCAGTTCTATGCCAGATTTCTAATTTCCACTTCTGGCCTCCTTTTGGAAGACTCTTTCTCTCTCTCTCTTTTAGGTCAGTCTGTCACACCCCAGAGTGTCTGATCACCCACACCTGGCTGCCATCTGGTTGTTAGTGGAGCTGCATATAAAACCTTGGGACCCAGTGCGCCTTGCCATTTGGCCGCTGGACTGTATGTGGAGTGTGCGCTGTTGTTGAATTTTACTTGGCATTGGCTAAAACTGTAGCTGCTCTGCTGCAACGTTGTTTAACTCATCTGTTAGCTCATTATGCTTTGTGGGGGTAATCTGTTTTTAATTTTTGTTCCTGGACTTCCACTTGACCACTGGAAAGCATACACTGAGATTTTTATGGAACATATGCAGTGACCTTTCATTTTCCAGAATTTTTTTTCCTGCCCTTGGAAAAAATGAACAGATTCTCATGTAATTCGACTGTTTTTACATCACCAACATTATTCTAATGTCTCAGCTCTTTAAAGTGAATGTGTGCAAGTTTGAAAACATTTTTAAATTTACAGATATTACAAAATTATTCACATATATGAAAAAGAAAAAAAAAATCTGATAGATTCCGTGATTATTTGCAATATAAGGAAGTGCCCTGGAAACCAAGTCTTCAGGGATAAATTCAATGCAAACATGCGGAAGGATTAGCCTTGGACTAGCACTCAGTAGGCAAAAGCTGTTGACAACACTGCCAAGGATCTACAGTGTTGAATCTACATGAAAAGTAATTGAGATATCTGGCAAAGTGGTATCTTTAATAAATTTTTTGCTAATCTGTGCTGGATTGGATTTATTTTCATATATTTGCACCAATTTAAGTGACTCAGTTTAATACAGCCTAACATAACTGACTAAATTTAGCCCAAAAACCAACATCCATGGACACCTGACGGCTGATAGAAAACAAGAGACTGTCTGCGCATGTTTCAGAGGAGACTGAATGAAAGGCTTCATAAATTTTTCTTGTATTTCTAAAATCTCCCATGCATTAATACTGTTACTCTTTCCCATAAACAACATGATTCTTTCTACATGAAACGCAGACCTACCATACAGGCTGTGGCGATATATTAGAGATAAAGTGGTGGCGGTGGTGTGTGAGCTACATTTATAGGGGTACAAACAGAGTAAAGCCGTGTGAGTATATGAAGAATGATTTATGGCCAAAGAGGTACGTGGGAGAGCATTGTGGGGTGTGTGCAAGATTATGATTTTGTGTGTGTGTGTGTGAGAGAGCGAGTATGATTTATAGCCTGAACAGCCTCTCAAAAGAAAGAACACTCCGATTGTTATCAGTTTGAGAAGGAAAACGTGTGCTCAAACTAAGCAGAATGGGCAAGCAGACAATTGTCTGGCCATGTTTTATTTACAGATAGCATGATGTCATACCTACATGTGGCCACACATACGAACATCACTGGGCTTCCACCGCACACACTGTAATCCTGATGAATATGTAGATAACCCAATAAGAGGGGAGTGGGGAGTCCATATTAGCAGGCTATTTCTGATAGGACTTGGGGTGGAAAGAAATGGGGGGAAAAGGAGGGAAGGCAGGGGGAGGCAAGAAACAGCTTTGATCTTTCCTTTGAAGGGAAGGAGGAAAGGGTGGTAATTGACTCTCTGCTCTTTATTCCTCCTTCACATTCTCTTTTTTCTTTTTTTAATCAGGGAGTGAAAGTGCTAAAAAGTCATATCCTCCTGTCACAGGGATGTATAACAAGACAGGTTGAAAGTGAGAAGACAGGCAAGCAACAGAACACGGTTGACGGCCTTCACGCTTTACACACTTCACTCCAAACACAGGGTAGAGGTTGAGTCATTAATGATTAAGTGAGGTCACAGGTCTTTGTATTTTTTAAAGGGCTTATTCACTAAAACATAGTGTATTTGTCAGTTTTAGGCTTCTGAAATGCATTTATACCCCATTTACACAGGGGTGGAGATCACTGAGCGATCGTTGAGAGATCTGGCCAATTTTTGGATCCATCAATGATCTTCAGTGATCTCCACAGTTGCTACAGTCTCCTCAAAGTGTTGGCACAGTCCAAAACATTAGTCCAACATTGATAATGTCCTGAACATTGTCAAGGACCGTTCTCACCCTCTGCATAAACACTTTGAACTTCTTCCATCTAGTAAACGATTCCGGAGCATCAGAGGCAGAACCACCAGACTGATCAACAGCTTCCTCCCACAAGCTGTCAGGATGCTGAACAGCTGACCCGGAATCTCTCATACACACTACTGCACCTATGGACATTTTGTATATTATAGTTAGTTATTCTTTTTCCCCAAGTATGTCTCAGGGATGTGTGAATGGATGGGGGGGGTGGGGGTGGGGGGTGGAGCTATGTGGGAGTGTGCCTTAATCATGCTGCTTCTTATATGGATGCCGAGAGAAACGCAATTCCATCTTGCCTGCACTACAGTTGTATGTACAGCAATATGACAATAAAGTTTGATTTTATTTGATTTGAAACACACAAGGATCTCCCACACAATCCCAAAGATTAAAAAATTAAAATAAATAAATAAACAAATGACTGGCCCAATCTCTCAGTGATCTCCGTGCTGTGTAAAAGGAACCTTAATGCAGCCGGGCTCAGACTCGCAGTGACTGGAAAAAGTAAAATAAAATAAAATAAATGGTCTGGCATTAAAGTTGAGGGTGGATCACTGCTCACTGACAGACTGTTGCTGGGGTGACTGCTGCAGCCGGTGCTGACATATGGGGAAAAAATGCTGCGAGAGAAAGCCTTCGGCAATCCGTACACAAGGGACAGAATGATGTGATGTTAGTAAGTAAAGTAAACAAATAACCACACTAATCTTACAGCTGAATTTAGACTAGTTACAAACCAAATCTGTCAGGGTCACTGCCATTCCAAATAATGCACGATAGCCAGGTGGAACACATGGAGCTATGCAATATAAAAGCCTTTTATTTCCAGATTGTAATCTCCAAACTGAGATATTCAAACCATGGAAACATCTCCTCACTCCAAGACAGCTGTGTGTATGGCAAATGTCTCAGCTACCGGGGTTCACCCACAGGGAGCCGCTCTCCTCTGCCTTACAGCACATATTGCGCTGGAGTCAGGGATTGATGGATTTGAAAGTGCATTTTGCCGACCAGACTTCCTCCCAGGAGAGATGGATCTGTGCATCTTACCTCGTGGGTCAACTGTATAGTCTCTGGCAAATTTTATTATTTCTGTGTCTCATTTACAGAAACAGGATCCAGTTTCAGTGGTGCTGGTTTTGGTCCATGAGTAGGGCAGGTTATCTGAAGGAAATTAGTTATTATTCATCGGGTTTTCACTGCACTCAATAAGCCGAGTTATGGGGATAAATGACGTAATAATAATCCCATTTTTCACCAACTAATTCATAGACAAAGCATTTTAACTGAAGAGGAAACACATTTTGTGAGTTTCAGTTGTTTTGTAGTTTGGCAGCCCCACCTGATAGAGTCAAACAGAATATTGCGAACAGCCACAACTTCCCACGGCAGGTGAAAACTTTGCGGCTCGGCCCGCAGTTTCTCACATCACATTTGTTTTTATACATCCCTCTGTGTGTGTGACAATCAGCGTCTGCCATGTTTTTGTGCATGCGCACTGTTTATACACAAGGCCCCTGGTCCTCAGTTTCAACCCATCACTGTGCTATTAGCCATTATATCCATCCAGTCAGTATCCAGAGTTTCTGAGTAGCAGCTGCAGAGCTAGCAGTGCTATTATGGAGTTAGCTTAGCGAGTGTGGTAACTTTCTTTAAATTCCTGTCACTCCACTACAGATCCTTGTTCCTACATGGTTCACTAATCCACAGGAATTGGTTTGTTTAACTGCATTAGAAGTCACCTCAACAGGCAGAGGCTGACAGGTTAGGCAACCTGGCGCTAGCTTAGCTGTTAGGTTGTGGTCAGGTTTAATCGTCATTTTCTATATATTCTGTCTATCATCATTAAACATGCTTGTTCATTTACAAACACTTGACCATGCTGTACGGTATATGTCATCCTTACATGTTATTTTAGCTTATTTTACTTGAGTTTATTAAACTCTGACCAGGACCAACTAGCTGCCATTAGCAGTTGCTCATTCACAGCTGTTGTGTGCTTATTGTACTATAGGGTCTGGTCACATCCTACTGACCACTGAAGTCACACACCCCTGTCCCTCAGTGATGCTTTCAGATGATTTTATGTTTGGCGTGTTGACAAAAGTGGGAGAATGGATGAACTGGGGCTCCTGAGCATTTAAATAGACATGCACTGGAATGAGACATTCTGAGGAACGCTGCAAAAGATAGGTCAAAACGATGCTACAATAATTAACCCCTGAGGTATTTTGACCAAAGCATCTCACAAACATTTCATTAAGACCTGTGGGACCTCTGTCAACATGTGAAAGAAGTGCATTAAATGCCTCCTTTAGTGAGACAAATGCAGGTTTCTCTGTAAAGTAAAAATAAGGTAATGGCTGGGGTAAATGGAAGAAATGAAGAAGCAGAGGGATGATAGAAAGGCAGACTCGGATGCAGGCAGAGCAAGAGGAGAGTGTCCATTAGTTGTCCTGAGTGGAAGGCCAGGTCAGACTGGGACTACCAACCATCAGTGAAGCCTTAATGGCACCACTGGTCGCAAATAATGAGTGAAGGGGGATGCGAACCCAACCTATTAACTTGGACCCTGAGTCCAAGGGGTGCAGGCCAACAAATCAGGCTGGCAGGAATGCTGGTACTGGGGGAAGGGGGGGGGCACTGAGAAAAAAAGAGAAGGACTAGGAAGAGAGATATACCTGTAGGTTGTATGCAGATGGGGAAATAAAAGTGAAAGGAGACTGCAGATGGTCTTCCTCCACGAGAGGAAGACAGGACGGTAGAAATCATGGGGGGAGCAAAGTGCCATACGGCTGTGTGATCTGCGCTGTTCTCTTCTCTCTGTCAGCGTGTCTAACGTGGTCTTCCTCTGGGGAAATCTCTTATCATTTCATCCCATCCGGACCACTTGTTGCCTGCTGCCTATCTTCCTGCCTTATTACCTATCACCCTGTTATCTTCTCCCTTTAGTTGTTTAAACCAGGATTATTAAATGAATCTGCTTTGCTTAAACAAAGAGAAAAATTCAAAGCGGCATAGACCATTAAGTGTGTGTGTGTGTGTGTGTGTGTGTGTGTGTGTGTATGTGTGTGTGTGTGTGCGTGTATGTATGCAAGCCGAGGAAGCTAAAAGGCTCCAGCTGAATATTCTACAAGGAAAGTCCAAAAGTTTAATTGAACTCTATTGAATTTGCCATTTAGCAAACGAGAAACACCATGTAGCAGAGAGAGAGAGCGCAAGAAAGTGGGACTAACGGAAGTGGGATGGCAGAAGCGGTCGTGGAGTGGGTTGTATCGCAACAGAGCAACATCCGAACAACGACTTGGAGTTGAAAAGCTTCATTAAGGCAAGAGGCCCAATAAAGAGAAGAGCTGTGGAAGCCGTTAAAAAACATAAATCAAAAGTGATGATGGGGAGGTTGGGGGGGGGGGGCATATATCCTGTGAGCTTCCTGCACACGTGTGTGGTTGTGGGTATAATTTAGCACAGTGACGCATTGCAACATCACAATGCCCTCGTCAGCGCAATCATTTCTGATTGATGGTAAAGTGCTGCCGAGGTGACACAGCTGTGTTAGGTCTGCAAGTGTGCGTGTGTGTGTACCTTTGTGTCATTCAGATGGGAGCAGAAAAATCCCCAAATTAAATCAAGGGTGGGAGTGATAAAGAAACAGAGCTGGTAAAAGGATTGGTGCAGCTTTGAGGCGGAAAGGAGATGAAGATTGATAAATAGAGACTGAGCGAGATAGGCGGGGAGAAAGAGGGAGAGATGAAATGCTCTTCTCTTCGCAGATTAGAACGTAATCCCTCTTTGAATGGATTCTCTCAGATTACAGCTTGTTCTTCTATTAAATCTGTCAGTCACTCCCAACTCCCTACAGTGCCAGTGAGTCCACTGAAGTCGTGCATGAGCGTGTGTGTGTGTGTGTGATCTTTCTATGACTGGAGAGCTGTGTGCTTTAAGCCTTTCCGACAAAATCTCTGCAGAGACCTCGAGAGCGCAGGGATTGCTGACGGCTGAGCATGTGCACATGCACATGGAGGAGGCAGGAGGGTAGGTGGGGTGGGGGGGAGGCTGGTATTAGCTGACTGTGTATTAATAGAGTTGTCAGATATGTGTCTGCAGAGTTTGCAGCCAACTAACACATTTCACATTGGGACTGCGTAGACAACAGAGCAACGCAAAGTTTCAGAGCAGGGAAAGAGTGTGATTTTTAAAAGAGAGGACAAAAGACAAAAATACATGAAAGGAAGGGATACTGAAGAAGGACAAGGATGCTCTTCCAATCTTTTGGAGGACTTTCTGGCAGGGTACACAGAAATAAATGGAGAGGATAAGGTGATCATTTGCTGCTCTCTTCTCTCTGGAGAATACTGCATGTGTGTGAGTGTGGGCTGAGTGTTTGTGCGTGTCACCGCGCTCATTAATGCTGCATGCTGACAGCTAAGTGTCATCGTCTGACTGCACTTGCCTCAGAATGCCAATAAAAAACCACAAGCCAAGACACGCCACACACACGCACGCATGCAGGGGCACACACACACACACACACACACACACACAAACACTCAAGGCACACACAATGCCACACCAAGTGCTGGAGATCCGAGCCCCAAGGGGAGACAGATACAGAGAGAATGGGATGCAGCGAGAGGACAGAGAGAGATGCCCAATTTTAAATATTCATCTCTTCTTTCAGCTGCCAAACCTTCCATCTATCTCTGTCATCACACCGGGCTGGTGATCGGAGGAAGGGATGGAAAAATGCAAGCGAAAAAGATGTAGAAGACGAGGCAGAAAGCGGAAAGGTGCCGCTCTAATAGTGAGGCAGTGCAGGAATTAAACTTACTAATTAATTGATACCTTTTCATGAATTTTTTCAGCTGCTTGACAAAACTCAATATAGTCTGAGGTAAACTTCAGTAAACTGAAATAAGTGATGTGCAATTGCTTCATGCCCGCAAGCTTCCGCTGACTGAAAATTCATCAGCATTTGACAGTGGCGTTGTGGAAAAAATTCAACTCTTAATGTGCCTATTAAGACACATTATAGAAGAGCGTTTAGCGTGAGTTAGCATGCCTGATGTAACACACTAAACTTTGCCTAAATGAAGCAAAACCTGGAAGTGACTTTAGATAGTTAACTCTCCCACTGCACTCCCCTTACTTCCACTTCAACACACATCCTATCCAGTTTACTTACTGCTACAGTGTGCTGTCACCTGGTGCCACTGCTGCTGCTCATACAGCATTTCAAAAGCCCCACCTTCACCCCAGCACACGTCTACAATGTCTACTGTGAGTCCTTTCCCCAAATTGGAAGCAATTGTCATCACTCCCTACTTTCTGCAGTGCAGAGTGTGGTATGTACTTCTGGGGACGGATGTGGTCCTCAACATGATACCCACAGTACAGGATAATAAGAGCTATTATACACAAGTGCATTACCTAAATGTATTCTACTTTTACATAACTTAAGGTTACAGATTTTAACCGCTGTGATGATCTTAAAAAGCAGGAATGACATTTGGACTACACTAAGGTTACTTTTCTGTCTGAGGTTGAAAGTGGTTGAAGGTGGTGAAATGACGTCACACTGGAGTCTACAGCATTCCATAACAACAACCTGGAAAACCAAGTTGATTGGTTCTAGCCAGTTAGGCATTAGCCACTGTTAGGAAGAGGGACTGAAATTAACTATTTTATGTGGATGCAGTAATAACAAAACCCCTCAGACATAGAAATTGGGCAGTACAGTGTGAACAACTGAATCAGAGAGACAGAAAATAGACATGCTAATAAATCAGACATTTTACAATGCTGCTGATGCACTGTGGCCATCTTGACTTTAAGTATGGGCTTAAAGTCATGGAAGTCATCCAACTTTATGAGGGAAAAAAAACTTCACAGCCTGAAATTATTTACTGGTTACACCCCAAATCCAAGTTGCTTACAGAAAAACAATGCTCTATAAATACTTCCAGTTTGTAAAACACTACTGGCAGAGGTTATATTCCTGAGAGAAACACTATATAAGCAGTGCTCATCCTGTATTGTCTCTTCTGAGAAACTGAAGGTTTTGGCTGAAGGTTTAAAGTTTTGATAACTCTCCATTTCCACTGACTACTATTGTGGTCCGTTGTGAATGCAGTCCAGTTCCAGCCTTGCATCCCTCCCCACCAGCTGCGTTTGTGTTTTGAAGCGGCACAGATCAGAACAAGGTTCACATGATAAGATCACACAAGAATTATAAAAAATAACGCAAGAGCTTGAGAGAGTGAGACAGACCAAGAAGGACCGACTGCGATTACATGATAACAACAAGCAATGATGTACCTCCATCTGGATTTGTACGCTATGATAATGCTTAAGTAGACAATCAATTTTAATTCACTGAGATGTTTGTATGTTTTTGTCTTCTTTGATGCAGTAGTAGAGAATTAGTAGACCTCAGGAAATAACGGGCAATCCCTAAATATTTTTTTAATGAACAAAGAGTTATTTAATACAGCAGACAGGAGCATTTCCTTGCGGACTGGATCCAGCAACCATCAAAAATAGACTCACTTTGCATTTTTAGCAATCTGGATCCAGACTCGCTCTGCCATGATTTGGACCAGGTGGGAAGTAGAACATTGACTAGAATCGGAACTAGGCCTGTGCGATATGACAGAAATTTCATATCACGATATAAGTCATCTTACTGTATATCACGATAACGATATACATTACTCACAAAAAAGTTAGGGATATTTGGCTTTTGGGTGAAATTTCAAGATGCACCTAAAATGCACTATAACCTTTACAGGGGAACTTAATTTGACCTTCTCTAACCTTTGGAATGCACATTTCCAACTGTTCACTGTTTCAGTACTTTTTGCGTAACTTGCTGTTCTCTCAAGGTGCTTAACGGCAAAATTCACAACAGGTGTTTGATCCATGAATTGACCAATAAATTTTCTAGTTCAATTAGAATTGGTATTTAAACAGTCCTCTTCATCATGCTGTTCACATTTTCACATCATGAGACCAAGACGACACTTCACAACTGATCAACAGTACCTTGCCATTGCGAGGCTTCAAACAGGATGTTCTCAGAGGGAAGTGGCCACAGAGTGTCATCAGCAGGTTGCAACAGAGATACAGAGAGACTGGGAGAGTCACAGAAAGTCACAGAAGTGGACATCCTTTGGCCACACCCCATGCTGATGACCACCTCATTGTGAACAGTACCCTGAAGAACTGGATGATGAATGCTACTCAACTCCAGGCACATTTAAGGGAGGCAAGAGGCACCCACGTATTACATCAGACCATTCAAAACTGTTTACATCAGCATGGTCTGCATGCTAGATGACCTGCAAAGGTACTTGACTACACCATCAGGCACAGATGTCATCGTCTTACATGGGCCAGGGAGCATTTACGCTGGACAAGGGACCAGTGGGCCTCAGTGTTGTTCTCTGAAAAAAGTCGATTTACGATAAGCAGAAATGATGGCCGCCAACGATGTTGGAGACGTCAAGGATAGCGCTATGCATCAGCCACTGCTGTCACCAGTCGAGCCTTTGGTGGTAGTGTTACAGTCTGGGCAGGTGTGTCTAGTCAATACAAATCTGCCCTACACCTTGTGAATGGTACAGTGACAAGCCAATACTACCTGAATAACATCATTAATCCAGTCATTGTGCCCCTGCATGAACAACACAGGCCTAATTTCATCTTCATGGACGATAATGCTCCAGGTCATTGAGGTCACATCACTAGGGAACGACTGCTGGAGGCTGGGATACCTCAAATGGAGTGGCCCACACTTTCTCCAGACCTGGATCCCATAGAAAACCTATGGGATCAGCTGAGTCACCATGTAGAGGCTTGCAACCCTGCACTCCACAACCTCAATGACCTGAGGGCTGCCCTTCAAGAAGAGTGGACTGCCATGCCTCAGCAGACAATAAGTCGACTTGTGAACAGCATGAGACGTGTCAAGCTGTAATTGATGCTCAAGGGCACATGACAAGTTATTGAGGCATTGACATTTTTTGTTGTGGTATACCCACCACTGTTGGCTTTTGTTTCAATAAATTGTTTGAGACGAGGAAATCACCATTGTATGCTTCTACTTAAATGCCCTACTTTCATGATATAACTGTAGCGTGAACCTATTACATTTTCCATAAATTTCACCTGAAAGCCAAATATCCCTAACTTTTTGTGGGTAGTGTGTGATAATTTATGATACTGCAGAGCTATGAATTAATTTATGAAGTTTGCCGGGCTGATAAAGTGATAAATACCACATTACACCAGCAGAGTGAGTATAAGCCAGTTTTCAGCTCAAAGTCAAAAATCCTGTGTTTTTACTTAATTATGTTAATTTCTAGAGTAGGACAGAACATGTAATGAAACAATTACTGATTCACTTGGAGTAGACAAACTTGAAGACGTCATCATGGTCATCAGTTAAAAAAAATTGCTTCAGCCTCGTGCATGAAGGTTCTTTACTGCCATCTGGTGTTGCCAGTAATCACCTGCAATTTCTACATATTTCACCTTTCTTTAGAGTCACCAAAACAACCAGACTTTGTTGTCATTTTTAAAATGATCTTGAGCTATAGTTCTCCAAGCTTTTTGAAGGTCAGACAGGACCTGTAAGGTACACCTGGACCTTCAGTTGATTTATCTATCAGTGATCAAACCCTCATCAGAATGATCTCAGCCTAAACGTTGCTGTGTTACGTTACTGTTTCAGTACTGAAACGTTACTGTTTCAGTATTGAAATAAGGGGGAAAAAGCTGAATAGCCAAATTTCCCAAGAACTGGTCTGAAAATTAGCTGAAACTTTTACTGTTTGGAATACTTTATACATTAGAAGAACAACTTGTTAGACCCAAAGGCTGACAATGACAGTGAGTTAAGATATTTGCTTTGTAAGCAGACAGGCAGAGGTTTGAGTCCAGGCCAGAGAAGATAACACTTCAGATGAGGCTGGTTACCATTGTCCTTGTTCCTACGGTTGATTATCAAGTACTTTTCACAGTCCTGTGGGTATCATTAGTCAGTCAACAAACAATCAAAGATTATCAATAATGCTTTTTTGCAGAACAAAGTACAGGTGCATCTCACTAAATTGAAATATCATCAGAAAGTTGATTTATTTCAGTAATTCAATTCGCTAAATGAAACTCATTTATATAGATTCATTACAGACGGTGATATATTTCAAGTGTTTATTTCTTTTAATTTTGATGGTTGTGGCTTGCAGCTCATGAAAACTCGATAATCAGTTTCTCAAAAAATTAGAATATTATTATAACATCAGTTTTAAAAAATTGATTTTTTTTAATAGAAATGTTGGCCGACTAAAAGTATTTCCATGCACACAATCAATACTTGGTCAGGGCTCCTTTTGCATGAATTAATACTGCATCACTGTGGCGTGGCATGAAGGTGATCAGCCTGTGTTACTGCTGAGGTGTCATGAAGGCCCAGGTTGCTTTGACAGCTGCCTTCAGCTCATCTGCATTGTTGGGTCTGGTGTCTCTCATCTCCCTGTTGATGAAACTTCGTAGATTCTGTATGGGGTTTAGGTCAGGAGAGTTTGCTGGCCAGTAAAATATGGTGATACCATGGTCATCAAACCAGGCTTTGGTACTTTTGGCAGCAGTGTGGGCGGGTGCCAAGTCCTGCTGGAAAATGAAATCAGCATCTCTATAAACCTTGTCAGCAGAGGGAAGCATGAAGTGCTCTAAAATGTCCTGGTAGACAGCTACATTGACTTTGGACTTGATAAAGGACAGTGGACTAACACCAGCAGATGACATGGCTCCCCAAATCAGGTGCCAAGTCCTGTCACTTGGAAATAAAGGTCCCAGAATCTGGAGGAAGAGTTGAACAAGCAGGCAATCCAAGTTGCTTGAGGTCCAATGTGAAGTTTCTACAGACGACGATATGTGGAGCCATGCCATCTGCTGGTGTTTTTCCACTGTGTTTAATCAAGTCCAATGTCAGTGCAGCCATCTAACAGGAAATTTTAGAGCACTTCATGCTTCCCTCTGCTGACAAGCTTTATGGAGATGCTGATTTCATTTTCCAGCAGGACATGGCACCTGCCCACACTGCCAAAAGCACAAATACCTGGTTTAATGACCATGGTATCACTGTGCTTGATTGGCCAGCAAACTCTCCTGACCTAAATCCCATAGAGAATCTATGGTATGTTGTCAAGAGGAAGATGAAATACACCAGAGCCAACAATGCAGATGAGCTGAAGGCCGCTATCAAAGCAACCTGGGCTTCCATAGCACCTCAGCAGTAACACAGGCTGATCGCCTCCATGCCATGCTGCATTGATGCTGTAATTATGCAAAAGGAGCCCCGACCAAGTATTGAGTGTGTACTTGGACATACTTTTCAGTTGGCCAACATTTCTATTAAAAATATTTTTTTTAAAATTAATTTTATGTAATATTCTAATTTTTTGAGAAACTGAATTTGGGGTTTTCATGAGCTATAAGCCATAACCATCAAAATTAAAAGAAATAAACACTTGAAATATATCACTCTGTGTGTAATGAATCTATATATGAGTTTCACTTTTTGAATTGAATTATTGAAATAAATCAACTTTTCAATGACATCCTAATTTATTGAGATGCACCTGTAAATGTCAACAATAGTATAACAGACAATCAATGGGAAGTCATCGGCAAAACTTAAATGTCTTACTGCAGAAAGGTACCTTGAATTTTTTAATATTCTCAACTATTTTGACTAGTATAAGAGAGTTCAGGCTGTGTTGAAAATAAAAAATGTTCAGACCTCATATTAACTTTCAAGCTTGTTGGAATTGTAGAAACTCCGTTTTTGCCATATAAACTGTATTTCCATCCATGTTTGAATGTGTTTTAGTAAATCACATCACCCATTTTCCACTTTCCTACAAAATATGAAGAAATGAAAGGCTGCCTAAGAATTCTGCACAGCACTGTATCTTTCTTTTGGTGTGGTGGCCTAGTTGATAGAGCATCCGCCCCACAACTGGGAGATCATGGGTTCAAGCCACGGCCAGGTCACACCAAAGACCATATAAAAATAGTACTTCCAGCCTTCTAGCTTGGTGCTTAGCATAACAGAATGGAGGAAGGAAAAGTTGTCTGTAGCGGTGCCTTGCATAGCAGCCGCCCCTCTGATTGTACATGTGATTAACACTGTAGATAGGAGAAATGTAATTTCGTTCTACTGTACATGATTGGCTGTATGGATTGAATGACAAAGTTGGCTGCTTCTTCTTCTTCAATTTGACTGAAAATGTTCTAACCTTGGAAGAAACTGAGCTCATGATGCTCATATACAGCAACTTTAAGAATTATTTTTAACACGAAAAAGATGAATACTGTCAAAACATTTAGTCTAGCTTTCAGGTACAGTTATAGTGGTCATAAACTGACATCTTGATATTTGACGGTTGCTATAGATTTAGAAAAAATAGATAAAGAGTTGGAATTATAGTTTCTAGGGGGAACAACTGGGAACTCTCTAGCTGTGTGGCGTCTTTACTAACCATTCCATAACAATGCTGTCTAAATATACAATACTATCTACTTGTCTCCTAAATGAAATGACCAAATGGCAGAATTACAAAGGTAGGAATATCGCATAACTCAAACAAAATCAGTAACTTTTTCCCCCTTTTGAGTGAGGATCTAATTAACTCCGTCTCTACAGATGGCAATTAAAAGTTGACTGTGAAGCAAATGCAGGCCAGCTGTAGCGTCTCTGTCCGTTAGGTCAAAAATGAAGCTTCATTGGTGAAGCATCCTCTGCAGTATGCATCTGTCATTACTGCCAATGTGACCTTCAGCTGAGAATTTAGTAAGCAGCTCTTAGCTCTGACCTTCTACTGAGAGCAAAGGGTCAAGGAAACGCGTGCCTCTGTTTAGAGCAAAATGCAAACTCACAGAGAAAGAGTAGGGAAGATAATGCAAATGTAAATTCCTTCTTTACCTGTTGACCCACGGTTTTTCTTGCCAACTGTCCATCAGCCAGAGAGAATGAGATGAAAAGAAGTAGCAGGAAAAGGGGGCAGTTGGGAGGAGGAGAAAGGGGGAAATGGGAGAGATATAATTTAGATTTTGAGCAGTTCTTCAGGGTGCAGCACATTTGCCAAATACACATTTAAAAAAAGCAAAATAAAATGGAAGCTTTCAGAACTCAGCATCATTTCAGACATTTCAAAACAGACTGGATAAAGAGGCTCCATCCCTTAGACAAAAAAAGCACCATACACAGAGAGAAAGTGAGAAACAAAGAAATGGATGACGGTGAGAAACAGACAAAGCCAAAGAGAGAACGCTATATTATCATGGAGTCCAGAAGAAGAGGAGCTTTTTGCAGCCTATCCATCAACTGCCAGCAACCAAATTTTGTCTTTTTTTCTGCTCCTCTATCCCCCCCCCCCGCCATTCTGCCTGTATTTGTTATAAGTCTGCTGGTAGCGAGACTGTACACTACGAGAAAATGAAGCATTGACATCTTACTGGCAGAAAATCTACATTCACGATTCATAATCAACACACTACCCCTTTCATGCTTCTATGCAGCCACTCAGCCACTCACTCAACTTTAGAGGACCGGGAGTGCGGTTGTGTGTGTATGCATGCGTGCTTCGATCCGCAAGGCTACATGTGGCGAAAATATATGTCAGGGGCTTAATTTAGATTCTGACGTATCACATCAGCATCAGTGCAAAGTTCGCTCAGTGTATGGAACAAGCATACACACGCATATAGAGCTCCAGGGACAAAGGATGAGTAAGGTGGCTGATGAGGGGCAAAAAAGACCAAAACAAACAAAAACTCTAAAACACACTGAACTGAACATTTCAGTTTTGATCATTTTGTGGAAGCTGGCATTGGATCAAAATGGAATCTATTTCTGTGTTAGCTTATGCATGCAGCCATTTATATAGAACTAGTGGAGAAAATGTTACAAAATAAAAAAGACATAATACAAGGTGCTTGGATAAATAATGTAAAAATAATAAAGTTGATTAAAGAAAGGTGACCAGCGTTCACAACAGCTGAAGGATTTCCCCCAAAATGTGCTCAAAATAATAAAAATCATTAGGAAAGGACTTTGCCATTCTGTTTCCTTAAATTACTTTCCTTCAGTACTGCACAAAAGCCTTGAACACCCCTCATTTCTTTATAGCTTGCTTCCAAGGGGCCAGAACTTTCTTGTAATTTCTAAGGTGGTCTTGGGCAACAGTTCTCCAGGCTTTCTGAAGATCTTTCAGGTTTTTCTTTAAACACTGGCTGCTTTTAACTCATTTTTAGTCTAATCCTAGTACCAGACCATTGTCCTGTTTCCTCATTTTTTTTAACTGTACTTAAAAATAGGAAGAAAAAAGGAAGAAAGGTCCAATCTAACAAACAAAAAAAACTATCTACAGCATGAATGGTATCTAAAAGTCATGTTCTAAAGACACAGGAAAAAATTCCTGCAAGATCTGACACAGGACCTGAGAGATTCATCTGGTCCTTCAGCTGGTCACCTTCTGTTCACCAAAGCCTCATCAGAAATGGTGGAAGGGTGACAGTCAAGAGGCCATTATTCAGGAAGGAAAATGGGGAGAAATCAAATCAAATCAACCTTTATTGTCATGTTGCTGTACATACAACTGTAGTGCAGGCAAGATGAAATTATGTTTCTCTCGGCATCCATATAAGTAAAAAGAATATAATTTAAGACACACTCACACACACCCCCACCCCAACACAGCCATTCACACATCCCTGAGACATACTTGAAACTAACTAGAACTATAATATACAAATAACATACATAACAGAGGAGCCATAGAAGAGGCTGAGGTATGCCAAATTACACAAGAACTGGACTGAAAATCACTGGCAATGGGTCTCATGGAGTGATAAATCAAAATTTGAAATGTGGGATCATCTTGATGGAGAATGGAGCAAAGGCAGGTGTCCTTCTAGAAGGTTGGAGAACTATTCCTGAAGGCTAATTAAAGAAATTACTACAAAGCTTTACTGAGAGTTCAGGCAGGGTTGAAAAATAAAGGTGGCCAGAACAAATATTGACTTTTGAAGCTCATTGAAATTGTACAAACTCTGTTTTTGTCTTATCTGCAGTATATAAATTCAGTATATAATGTGAAGGCCAAATTACAGCTTCTAAACTACTCCATGACATGGCTTACATCAGTGGCCCTCCACCACCAGACCACTTGGTACTGGGGCCACAGAGAACACAGAGAAAGAAAAAAAATTCTGTTCCTCTGTATTGACCATGTCTGCCAGGTGTTTTATTTTGAAAAATTATCATATATTCTCTCCCTTCCCCTGCCTGACTTCCTTTCTGACTTGTGTGTATGCGCGGTCTTGACACACACCTGTCTCAGTAACGGCAGTGATACTCAAAAATGAAACCGGATTCAAAGCCAAACTGAGGCTGTGGACGATGAGTGGACAGAGGGATATTTGACATGTTTCTCACATCACTGGGGGTTTAGGAAGAAATTGAGTTTGGGCCTTCCTTCTATCAGCTGGTGCTTATTTCTGCTTTCAAAAGTTAGTTAAGTTAGTTAATTCCCTTCCACAGCATGCTGGTGCCTATCTCCGTTTATCTGACCTTAGGCCACACAGCTACTGTAACTTGTGAAAGCTACAGTGGGAGGTCAGTCCTCTGGTAGCTCTGTGCGTTAACTTTCCTTTTCCCCATTCTATTATAGTGAGCACCAAGCTAGAAGGCGGAAAGTACCATTTTTATATGGTCTTTGGTGTTTTCAAAAGCAATTGAGCGTTACTTCCCGACGGACTGTGAAGGAATGGATCGTTTCCTTGCAGAGAAAAAAGCTCAGGGCTCCCCTGAGGTGAGTTTTTTTTTTAATCCCACACTTTGTTTTTAAGACTCTGCTATATCCTGCTGCATTTTTTTAATGTGTAACCAGTCCGTGAGGCAAAAAAGGTTGTGGACCGCTGGTTTACATAATGCCAAACAAGAAACTGAGACAAATTTTGCAGGAAGCAACGTTTAGATGACCCCTGACTGATTAACTGCATTTTTTTTGAAAATGTTATTTTATATGAATAAATGTACCATAAATATTGTATTCAACAGAACATCATGCAAGTATGGCTTAAAAACAAACAAACAAAATGTTGGATTGTTTTACTAAAAGCTGTTAGTCTCAGTAAGGCAACAATCTCAAAAACAAACAAAAAAGAATGATTAGAATGTTCAGACCTATTGTTAACGTATCAAAACAAGTTTAGGTAGAGAACATTTTGAGCTGTCAAGTAGCTGTACTGGTGAGTCTATTTATTTTGGAGTCTAGAAACGGGTCAGCGTGCAAACAGACATGCACGAGCGCATGCAGGATTTCGTCTGGAGGGCACACAATTCCGCATGTATATTCCAATGATGTGTCATTCTGAGTCATCTTCAGTTTCAAACTGGAACAGAGAAACAATAAGGACATCAGAGAACGAGAGAGAGAGAGAGACAGAACAAGGGATGTGACAGTCATCAGGCTTTCTTTTTCCAATAACTTTTCTACTCCAAACCCTTGAATTTCCATTTGTTGTCTTAATCAGTGTGCTGTTTGATGTGCATTTCAGTGCAGCGCCACCC
The DNA here is from genome assembly GCA_020510985.1 of Pholidichthys leucotaenia. Lineage (NCBI taxonomy): Eukaryota > Metazoa > Chordata > Actinopteri > Cichliformes > Pholidichthyidae > Pholidichthys > Pholidichthys leucotaenia. The sequence goes on along the minus strand of CM035848.1, from coordinate 237,217,459 downwards.
ACTAGGCACAGGTGGTCTTGACCCGCGCAGCCCTGTCTTTTTATGAAACTGGATCCCAATCAAAATGACAGTTGTCGTTAATGCGACATGTTTAAAATGCACTTTAAAGTGATGTGAAGACATTAGCATGCACCCGAGTGCCTCTCAACCCTGAGGATGATTTGTAGTCATAAATTAACTGCTGTGCCTTTAGCCGCCCGAAGGACCTACAAACAAGCAGGTCGCCATGTCCTCTGTGCGCTCTTGCACTAGTCAGTGTGTCTATGCTATTCCACAACATGGTGTATGTGCTAGTGTACCACAGAGAATTAATCCAGTATTTGCGCGTTCCACACAACATCTTGTGTAGTGTACCCATCCTTTAAAAGAAGCTCCAGCATGTGTGTCATGACTCTGTATGTTCCCTTCCCAGCTGACCTGTGCACACGCTGACTCTCCATGAGTCATCCCGCACCTCACAACCCTTGAACACACAAACATCCCTTGCGGACCTTTACTCCCAAACCTCCATGTACATACAACAGGACACCGCTCACCCCCCTGGTGACGATCTACTCTCCCGCTCAGCCTCACTTCATTCTCCCCATCTACCCACGTCGACTCCAAGCAAAAGAGTACTTTTTTAGTAACACGTTTAGGTCTATTCTTTCGCTCTCCTGGCTCTTTAAAAACCCAGAGTTCAATCACAAAAAACCCTCACCATCCCAATTTACCCTGTCAGTCTTGCTCTCCATTCTCTCAGTTCCCCTTTCCCACAGACACTCCCGATAATGCGCGCACTTGCAGCCATTTGAAATTCATATTGGTGGCTATACAAATGTAACCCTCCAATTTTCAATGCTGACACATTTGCAGAGAGCAACACCAAGACTTGTGGATCCATCTCATCAGACTCACACACTTGTACGGTCTAAAATAACAATATGGCTCAAGTGTTGACCTCACACCTCAGATCAATTCCTGACGGAGCCAGACGCTGCAATTTCAGACTCTCTGTGCTTCCTCCTCCTCTTATATCAAGTTGTCTGCCTCCTCTTCTAAATCTGACAAAAACTGAGGAGATGTCATTCATACACAGCATAAGAAGTGCTGTGAGCATTATTACCTGCGGTTTTCATACAGTGCTGCACACTTTCTTTCTCTATTGAAGGTTAAATCCTGTCACTCGCTGTGATTCTCCTTCCAACCATCAATGTGGACTCTGGGAAGGTTACATCCTCCTGTTGTCTGCCTGTCTGTACCGGTTGACCTTTCCAATTTACAATGTCAATCTGGGCTGCGCACGCAAACACACAACATGGACAGCCCCGGTCTGCCATGAACGCACAGGTAAAAGTTGGTGTCAATCATCCATGTATGGTAAGCTAAATGTCACCAGCTTTTGACATTCTCCTTGGTGAATGTCTGAAAAGAAAAAAGGCCTGCTCATCCCCATATTTCTCTTCATCCCCCCCCCTTTCTTTAATAATGAATTGATTAACAGGCCCTCATTCCTACAACTGCATCTCTCAGGACTATGGGTTTATTTGTGCCAAAGAGACAACTGCGCTCAATGAGCACTTGAGATAAAAAACAAAAAAACAAAAAACAAAAAGCAGATGCAAGGAAAGCATGAAACCCCAAAGTCGCATGTAATGAAAAGGAGATTGATGTAGATGTTCACTTCTTACTGTGAGTTTAATGATGGCATTAAAAAAAGATTCAATTGAGGAGTGCTGCTCGTGTGAGTTTGCCACAATGATAAGAGGCAAACAAAGAAAACGGGGCCTCTGAACCTGTGGGAGAAAATGAAGAATATTGAAATGGATGGCAAGAGATGAAAGGCAATTCTTCCATGGGAGAAAGTCAAAAAATAACACTCAAAAAAGTTTATAATTCTTTATAAATATTGTGCAGCTGTGCAATATGTGCATGCGTTTGCGTGTTCCCGTGTACTGTGCCCAGCACCTCAGGGTGAACAACCAGAATGGACCACAAGAGGCATGAGCAAGAGATGCATCATTACTAAATCAGGCCGGTTTCCATCTTCTCCATCCAAAATGCTGCGGGGTAATCCCCTCTCTCACACCTCATCTTCATTGTCACACCGTCTTTGTCTTTATCTACCTCTCTGCTTCTACTTTCTTGTCACATGCAGAGCTGGAGAACCAAGCCCGAGAGACCCTCAGCACAAGTAAATGAGCTTCACATATAAGTGGATACAGAATTTTAAGTGGCTCCTTTAAACACAAGTGTTATTCTAGCTGAACATTGACTACTCCCTGTGCAGCCTCTGCTTTTGGCATAGTCCATTCATTTATGGGATGCCAGTGAATGAAGGGACAAGGCCTTGAGGGAAAAGGACAGATCAGTGGAGGGGAGCATGTCCTGGTATTTTCTCTTGGGCACTAGGAGCTAAAACACTCACCCACCAGCTTAGAGTTTCTGGAGCAGAATAATGACGTGAATACTTTGACTAAGAACTGTATGATACTCTTTGGGATCCGCCCCTTCAAAATCATGGATTTTTTTTTTAGTGCTCTTGACTGTTCGTTTCAGGACCTGCAGATTTTTTTTTTAAATATTCAAATGCTGGTACTTGTAAACATGTGTACGCTTTACAGTTCCTTTCAGGATTATGCATTCCCTACATCCAGTCTTCCCTACGATTCACTTAAATGACAACACAACTGGGCTAGTGGCAGTAGATTCTTGTGAAAACTTGTACAGCTGCTTGACATAAACTCTTGCTAAATCCAGGGACTGCATAACCAGAACCCCGTTAGACATCACATACAGATTTTCAAATGATTAAAATGACTGAAATCACTGTTCACAGCTTGAAAGGATCATACTTGGGGTCGTGGAAAAATTCATTCAAGATAACTCATTCAGAGAAAGTTAAGCTATGGCAGTTCCATAATTATATCTCTGACTAAAGTCAATAAACTGAAATACAAATGAAAATGGAGAAGAAACTGATGGGACTCGTTAAATTTAGATATTATGAGAGTGAAACAAGCAACAACGATAATGGAGGTTCTTGCCATCAGTATATACTGTAAATGTGACATAATGGCCATTAATATCTACCAGACCCCAAACAACACCTTAAAAACATTTGCTTGCCAGGCGAACCCTCCAAAACCAATTCCACATCCGTATGAAAGAGAATAAATGGCAAATGTTCACGCTAGAGCAGCTAATTTTCTCACTCCAATAACATGCTCAAGTACAGGAAATACAAGTGATATGATAATTATCACTTTCACCTCCTCTACCTCTTCTGAAAATGCAAACGAAGGCACATTAGGCTCTTTTCCTTGTCAGCCTCTTAGAGGAATGTAGAAAAGCAGATTTTACCTTCACAATCCGACTGATTCAGTGGCTGCATGTGTAAGCACAGGTCTGTGAGCCCGTGTCATCGTGGCTCTGTATATGTATAAAGCGATCCCTCAAAGGGGCAAGAACTGTTAGGGTGTGCGTCTGATGAATGGCTTAATTGATTAAGTGGCCCAGAGATTGATTGGTTAGGCCTGGCTATAACAGCTTCATTAGAACAGTGATAGATCAGTGCGATCTGGCTGCAGCTGTTCCGCCTGGCTCCGGACAGCTCGGTCTGGTAATGGACATCATCTGTCTGTCTCTGCACCACAATATGTCTGGGTGGCGTGTGTGTGTGTGTGTGTGTGTGTGTGTGCTGTATGTATGAAGGCTGCACACATCTTTTCTTCAATCACTCCAAACAACCAGACAGAGGAGGAGGGAGCAGCAGGGAGGTACGTAGGGATGAGGAGAAGGGCGGAAACTATTTTTGGATTAAAGGCCCTGTTGATCTATTCCTGTTTTCAGCATCCCCTCTCAATCTTCAACTTTTACACTCTGCCTCTCTTTCTTCCTTCCCATCCATCTCTATCGCCCTCAAACCTCTCCCAGTTTGCACTCGCCCGCCTCTTTTATTTTTTCTCCACAATCCAAGCCTTCCCCCATCTTTGCGTCATCTCTGCTCGGCCTCATCTCACTTCTCTTGTGTTATATCTTCTTTTTTTCCCACTAATTCTTTGTGAGTACAATGTTCGCACTCAAACTAAGCTAAAAAAAATTTGTCTTTCATACACACCAATAGCACAGGGGGCAAAAGGACAAGGACAGACAAGAACACGCACGTATGCCTGGCTGTGTGTGAACTTGTAAATGGTTGCAAAATGCATACTTTACTGAGGCTGTACTGCAGTGACAACTTAAATACAAAGACAGTGCTGTAAAAAGCAGCATTCAAACAATCAGACCATGGTGTCAAATCAACACAAAGGACCTAATGAACAAAGGGGATATACTGAAGGGCTAGTGACAAAACTATTACAGCCGTTCCTATCATATATAGCTGGATTTAATCTATTTTAAGTATTTTAATCAAAGCTGTGACAATTTTTGACGGTCTTACACAAAAGTTACTTGACGTGTCTTTGCATCAAAAGGGTACACACACCCTTCAAGTTAAAACCACATGTGAGAAAATTTCATCCTCTTTTTTTAGCTCCACTCTTCTGCAAAGGTCTACTTAACTCTCTGAGTGTGTGAATTTGCATGCCCCTAGTGGCAGAGCACGGCGCTGCGCCTGTCATCTCACTCTGACATGATCGGCTCTATTCAGGATTTGTACTGATCTGCCAGTTTCAGAAAGTGGCAAACATCTGGTGGAGGACTCAATGGATGACATGCAATACACCAAAGGAGAAGAACTCCTCATTTCCTTTTCCTGTTTTTATCATTTTAGCCCAGAAAGCTAATATGCCCGCGATCGGTCATCATCACCGCCACTTAGACTGCTTTGTACACAGAAAGTAGCTGCGGGATACAAGCGAAATTTATGTGGGATAATCATAAGACTTTGTAGATGTGGTAGAGACTGAAAATGACCGACAGGACGCAAAATAACGACCACGACGGGTGAAAACACAGCGACCACGGCAGCGAGCCAGTCCCGTTAGCTGCCGGTAAGTGACATATTTCTGTGTTTTTTTTAGTAATGTACTGATTTCTTGTTCATATACTTTGAAGATAAGATGATGAGGTATCTCTGTACAAAAAAACAATGTCAAAAGACCAAACCATTTTTTGTGTAAATATGTCCAAAGTCCAATTTTGACTGAGTAATTATGGAATTTAAAGACCTGCCGTGACATTATGCAAATTAGATGCGTAAATTTATTCCTATCTGAAACTTTGGATCATATTTTACATCTTTCTAATTGACAGTAAGTCATTATCTCTGACCACTTTCAAGTTATATTGGAAATCTGAACTATTTTATTGACAAAAATATTTACCACTTTTCACCACTAGGGGTTATGTCGCAATTTGGTGACAGACACACTCAAAAGGTAAAAGGGTCAGAATCAGAAATTCTCCCTTCTTAAGATAAGATAAGATAAGATAAGCCTTTATTAGTCCCACAATGGGGAAATTCCAGGATTGCAACAGCACAGGGATAGCAACACTCAGAGCAATGATTTAGAAGATAAGAAAATAAGAGCAGTGAATATACATATGTACACATAAATATATAAATATACACTACCGTTCAAAAGTTTGGGGTCACTTAGAAATTTCCTTATTTTTGAAAGAAAAGCACTTTCTTTCAATGAAGATAACTTTAAACTAATCAGAAATACACTCTATACATTGCTAATGTGGTAAATGACTATTCTAGCTGCAAATGTCTGGTTTTTGGTGCAATATCTACATAGGTGTATAGAGGCCCATTTCCAGCAACTATCACTCCAGTGTTCTAATGGTACAATGTGTTTGCTCATTGCGTCAGAAGGCTAATGGATGATTAGAAAACCCTTGTGCAATCATGTTAGGTCTGCAATGCTGTAATTGCTGCAAATGGAGGATTCTTTGACGAAAGCAAAGTTTGAAGGAAAAAATTAGTATTTCAAATACAAATCATCATTTCTAACCTTGTCAATGTCTTGACTATATTTTCTATTCATTTTACAACTCATGGTGGTAAGTAAGTGTGACTTTTCATGGAAAACACAAAATAATTGTCTGGGTGACCCCAAACTTTTGAACGGTAGTGTACATATATATATACACAGTGTGGAGCATTGTTGCTAGATGGACTCAAACAGCATAACCGTCTATTTAGTTACCCTACATGGTATGAATATGTACCCATACATATTGTCACACTCCATAGCAACTGATATTGTCCTAGTTGTATACTGGAGGGGACAATTTGTGTAAGTCTGTTGCGTCTTTTGCATTCAATACTATTAGGTCGTCACGTTTTTTTGCTATCTCTGTGAGCAGCCCTGCTTAGGTTATACAGTCTGACAGCTGTAGGTAGGAAGGACCTGGAAAACCTCTCGGTCGCGCATCTAGGATGATGTAGTCTACTGCTAAATGAGCTCCTCAGTGCGTTCAGTATGTCCTGCATAGGGTGGGACTCGGACTCCAGCAGAGATGACAGTTTACCTACCATCCTTCTCTCTCCTATCTCCTCCACTGGGTCAAGGCGCTGCCCCAGGACAGAGCTAGCTTTCTTGATTTGTTTGTTCAGTCTCTTCCTATTGGCTGCTGTAATGCCGTTGCCCCAGCAGACCACTCCAAAAGTGATGGCTGATGCCACCAACGTGTCGTAGAATGTCTTCAGGAGCACCCCTTGTACACCAAAAGACCTGAGCCTCCTCAGTTCCCTGGATGTTCACTGGTGCTGTGAGGGGTTGTCCTTGCCTGCAGCAGTCCACCACCAGCTCCTTAGTTTTCCTCGCGTTGATCTGGAGGCAGTTCCGATGGCACCAGTCCACGAAGTCCTGGATAAGTCCTCTGTACTCAGCTTCATCTCCGTTGGAGATGAGGCCAACGATCGCAGAGTCGTCAGAGAACTTCTGTAGATGGCAGTGTGTTGTGTTGTGTGAAAAGTCCGCAGTATAAAGGGTGAACAGGAAGGGAGCCAAAACTGTTTCCTGGGGGGCCCCCGTGCTGCTGATGATCGTGTCCGACACACAATCCCGGGTTCTCACAAACTGTGGCCGGTTAGTGAGGGAGTCCAGGATCCATGATGACAGGTGCTGGTCCACCCCTGCACACAGCAGCTTGTCCTTCAGGATCATCGGTTGGATGGTGGTGAAAGCACTGGAGAAACCAAAGAACATGATCCTCACTGCATTCCTGGGCTTCTCCAGGTGGGACAGGGAATGGCGAAGGAGGAAGATCACTGCATCCTCCACCCCAATGCTATGCTGGTAGGCGAAATGGAGTGGATCCATCGCTGGTCCCACCAGGGGGCGGAGGTGAGCAAGGAGCAGTGTCTCCAGGGTCTTCATCATGTGAGACGTCAGGGCCACTGGTCTGTAGCTGTTCAGGTCTTTGGGGTGGGAAGTCTTTGGTACAGGTACCACACAAAGATGTTTTCCACAACTGTGGTACCCTCCCCAGCTTCAGGCTCAGGTTGAAGATGTGCTCCACAATCCTACAACAGCTGGTCTGCGCAGGACTTGAGGAGCTTCGCGCTGATGCCGTCCGGTCCCGAGGCCTTCCTCGCCTTGATCTTCCTCAGCTCCGTCCTCACCTGGGTCTTAGTGAGGGTCAGGTTGGGGGGCTGTGTGCTAGGAGTGGGGGGGTGTTGGTGGAGTGGGGTGTGGACAGCAGGTCTCGATGACTTTAGAGGCAGCAGTGGTTGGTGTGCAGTTGAGGGGGAGGGCGGTTGGTCAAACCTATTAAAAAACAGGTTCAGATTGTTCGCCCACTCCCTGCCCCCCGTGGCCTGGGAGGAGGTATTCTGGAGCCCAGAGATGGTTTTAAGGTTTCTCCAGACCCCACTGATGTCACTCTGCTGCAGCTTGTCCTCCATCTTCTTCCTGAAGCTGTCCTTGCCTTCTCTGATCTTCCTCCTCAGCTCCCTCTGTACGGACTTCAGCATCTCCCTGTTCCCTGACCTGAAGATCCTCTTCTTCTCTCTCAGAAGTGTTTTTATCTCATGGTTGATCCAGGGTTTGTTGTTCGAGCAACACCGTATTGTCTTGGTGGGTACGGTGTTGCCCACACAGAAGTTGATGTAGTCCGTGATGGTGTGAGTGAGGCCATCGATGTCTTCACCATGTGGATGGCAGAACTGCTCCCAGGCAGTGGTTTCAAGACAGTCCTTTAAAGCCTCCATTGCGTCCTCCGACCATATCTTCACCGTGCATATCTTGATGCCATATCTTGATGCCATGGATGGAGAAACCACCTCCTCCAGTTGGGTGCCACTTCCTTAAGCTGGGTTCACACTATAGTGTTTAGACCAACTTTTACAAATGTTTTGAAAAATCATAGAAATTAGTCCAAATGTTGATGAAATTACGTTCGTGAACAGGTTTTTTTTTTTTGTTTTTTTTTAATCCAGCACACACCAATTTTAACAAACTTTTAGGAACTTTTGCTAGCATTTGCCAGCGTTGCATTCAGCGTTGGCAAACTTTTGCCAACTTAGGCTAGTGTATGTGTAGCTGTTGCCAACTTAGGTTAACTTAAGCAAACAAATACTCAGTGCAGGTCAGCTGACATCAGCGTCAGGTGATGCTCATATAAAGAGCAGTGCTTGTGGAGGCTTCCTACCATTCTGGACCTGCTTTTTTGGGTGGTTTCATACTATAACGTTTGGATCAACTTTTACTGACGTTTTGGCAAACGTCTGGCTCTGCTGGCAAAAGCTGATAAAAGGTAACGATGGTTGGTGTTTGTTGGCAAACGCTGGCGAAAGTTGTATTCTTTGAAAATTTTCAGTATGGTGAAAATTTCCCGACGTTTGGAAATAAACGTTGATGAAAGTTGTGCTCAGTTTGTAAAAGTTCCTGAGCGCTGGGCTAAGTTATGAAGAGTTTACTTAAGTCGGCCTAAGTTAAGCTCCACTGGCAAACGCTGAATGAAATACCGGTGGAAGCATTTGTTTTTAGACCAAAACTCACTTTAGACATGCACAGATGAAAGAGAAATGGATAGAAGGGGGAATTAAAAAATAGAAAAAAAATATGTATATATATATATACAGTATATATACAGTATATATATATATATATATATATATATATATATATATATATATAATCTCCCAAAAATGTGACAGCGCAAAAGAAAAAAAAAATCTCCTCATTGAGAAATTTACTGTTCTTACTTTTCTGCTCCGTGCGTGATCATTCTCCAGGATTTATTGGTTCGGCTTCCATTGTGGGGAATCAGACAGCGCTGATGTGGTGTCAAAAAGTAAATGACATTTAACGGGATTTTACGTTATTTTAATGGAGAGAGTTGTAACAGTCAAAATATAATCACCCATCATGCAAACTTTTGACTGGTAGTGTACATGTATCCATGTGATTTTACTCCCATATTATGTGCCAAAGACATCTTATACTGGGTGATTCTTCTTGCAAAGTGAGTTTTGTCTCCACACTGTTACCCACTGATAGCTCAAGGAAGTGTTGGGGTTGGCGGTGTAAATCGGCATTAAAGAGATAATGAACCAATTATAATTTAAATGAATTATAGTTTTAATTTCTTTTCCATTTGTACAGCACATTGAGTTTAATGTAATACAATGTGCCATACAAAATACAACTGCTGCTGCTATTACTGGAGCCAAACCTGTTGTGCTTTACCAATATAGTCATACTGAATTTTGAGAAAACAAATGAGTATGCTCAATATTCAGTATACTGTATGACAATTGGTTTCAAATATGATACTGTTAGTTGCTCCATTACAATCTTTGTAATTTGTAAATCCATTTGAAAGTTTCTCAAATGAAATTCAGTAAAATGCAAATATTTACACAGTCACTCAGTTCTTTTATACTGCTCCTACCTGCATACGCAGAGAAGTCCGGTAACTAATGACCCCATCACATCTCTTCCTCCCTTTACCACCGTCAATCCACCCATGAATATATTTCCCCTCCTCGGCACCTAATCATCTGGCCTTTTTTTCTCTTACTTCCTTGCCCCATCATTCACCCGCTCCGTTTCCTGACTCGATGTCTCTTTTTCTGCTCCACATCCATTCCATCAAATTAACAACTGCTGACTGGCCTGTAACTCCAAGAACCTTTTTGCACTTAGCAAGAAGCACCGACACACAGAGACAATCAGCACATTTTCATTCAAACTAATATTCCATTTATACTCTGAATCCTCTGAAAACAGTTTATGAAAATCCTGAATGTGGCAAATATGTGCTGATGCAAGCTGGCATATGAACACAACATCCCACTGGGTTGCTCAGTTTGAAACCAGAGCCTCACGCTTTTTCACAGGATGATGGGCGCCAAGGAAAAGGAACAACTAGTGAACACTGAGTAAAAACTTTTAAGCCTACCAAGCCTTTGAAGTGAGACCTTAGCTTGCATTAACACACACACAGTCATGGATCCAGAGTGCACAGCGATGTGGTCATAACTCCAGTTTTCTGACTGACAGGGTCATTGAAATAATGAGCACTACAGTAATTCTCTGTGCTTTGTGGTTGCTTACTCCGACGTAATGGTGATAACAGATTAATGAGAGTATGTATGGTCCAATTTAGTCCTTTCTAGTCTACAGCATACACCTCGATGTTTGCTTGTATGCCAATGCATTTGTCTAGACGCGAATGCAGAATCTGCTGTCCTGAGGTACTCTGTTGTGCTTACTACACCAGCACCATACCATGCATCCACTCCACCTTTCCCAGTCAACTTCCTGTCTCGGTCCCTTTTTATTTTGTTTGGTTAGGGTTTTATTGCACTTAAGTAGGTGTCGCCAATCCCAGTAATGGTGCCTTCTCTTTCCAGTTCACTCTGCTGTGCTTGTGTGTAGTGAGGGGCACACACAGATAAGCAGGCATGGACACAGGTTAAGACACAGAGTGCAGAAGAGGATAATGGCACACCCATATATAAGAAAGCAAACAGAGAGTGCAACCTCCACCAAGGTAGTTAATTTTCTCCTGTATATTTTAATCTCTCCAAACAGTCTGTTTTAGATCTGCTGTTCGAGGACACAGGGGGTGAAAACATAACCTCCTGGGCGGCGGTAACAACAGCTGTGGGGAGAGCTGGGAATAAGCTCAGTTCCTTCTAAAAAATAGCACCTCACCTCAACACTGCGAGGGGCTTCTTGGCACTCCTGCTGCAGTGGTGTGGCCTGAGCTTACATGATAATTACCTCCATAAAAGAGGTGAAAAACACTGCTTTATATGGGTTTATCAACAGTTAAAATAACAAATGAAAATTGGTTGTCCATTCAGCCATAATAATTCTTGTCTTTGTCTTTTATTACCTCCGCCAAAGGAGGAGGTAATGTTTTTGCTGGCGTTGGTTGGTTTGTCTGTCTGTTAGCAACATTAATCCAAAGTTATAAACGGATTTTGATGACATTTTCAGGAAAGGTGTATAATGGCACGGGGAACAGATGATTAGATTTTGGTGGTGATCTGGATCCAGGATTAAAAAAATATATATTTTATATGTAGCACCCCGGTGGTGCCAGGGGTGCTCTGAGTTTGTTTAAATACTAAATATACTTAAAGGTTAATTAACTACACACAACAACCAATGTAAAATTAACAAGAACCCTATAGTAAAAAAAATTATGAAATATTCACAAAATTTAGCAGTCAGAAGTGTAAAAAGTAAAAATTGAGATCAGGTGTATATTTCACATAAATTAATAAATCAAGTTTTTAAATACACAGTCATGGGCCCAACATACACACACACACACGCACGCGCACACACGCACACCATGAAATATCCCAAATCCAATCGTTGCAGGCCTGAATCGTTGCCTGTGTTTGTTGGAGCCAACGGCTCTCTTCAATCAACGGAACAGAAAAAACCCACAGAATTACCGTTACTCCCAGTTCTGGCAACTGTCCAATTTCCAACCGGCAGGTTCAACAGCAAAAAGCGCAGAAGCTCAACAGTCACACTGGTCCAGGAGAAATAAAGAATCTGGCTTAATACAAATAAATAAATAAAATACTACACTCCCCAGAAGGTCCCCTTCAAACAGCCACAAGTTGCACAGGACTTCCTACGGCCGTATGGCCCTAAAGAAAGCTGCTGGAGTTAACTGATGTGGCCAACTCTTGCTCAACCGTTAAGTTCAACGGTAACAACTGTGATGGCTCAACAGTAGCGTTGGCCCGGGTGAGGAGGAGAATCAGTCGAAAGCGCACTCCCACAGAGATCTCCTTCAAAACATCCACTTCCCCACAGGCCAAGGAGAAGTCCCTCTGGCCCTGAAGAAAGCTGGTGGAGTTAACTAACTGCCGCTTCCAGGTCAAATCAGTTGATGGAGTCGACTCCCGTCACTCCTTGGCTGCCGTTAATTAGCCGTCCAGGTGATGTAGTGGCTGTCCAGGCTGGATAGACCTACCACCTGTCAGCCTCTCTAAAACAAAACTTTAAAGAAAGACACTGGACAAACGAAAGTCCTCTCATTGGTGTCCCTCAGCTTGATGTTAGCCACATCAGACTCTGGGTCTCCTCCCAACTTCTCCGTTCTCTCTCACTGTCCCATCCCCCCCCCCCCCCCGCTTGTTTTAAATTTTTTGCTGTAGCAACCACTGTACTTTCTTTCGCAGCAAAAAACCCCAACACATATACACTAACAAAAAGACATTGCAGAAAATATGTGAATAAAACAACAAAAATGACATTCTCACAAAGAGTAAGTTCACAATAAATAATAAATCAATGAACAAATAAACCAAGGTATATCCCAAACTTCCCACTGGGCTACACTCTCCCCTTCTAATTGTTTGAATGTCCTCATCAGACATCACTCTTAACATAACAGGAATTGAAAATGCATCATAGATAACATGTAGCATCCTTTTCTAACTGCTACCCAGCTTTATGACATCACCCCTGTGAACAATGGTAACAGGATGATCTCTACACTTGCCTATTCCCTGTGTCTTTAGAATGAGTGGCAAAGAGTAGCAGACATGGATTTAACTTCCTTAGTTTCAGCTTTTAGACTTAGTATCTCTGAATGATTGTCCTCCAACTGAAGCTTGGTGTGACTGTGTGCACTGAGTGGCTTAATTTGGCTCTGGAAGCTTCATACTCTTCTTCTGCACAGATCTCACACACTAGCTCAGGAAAGGTTGGAGGGTTGTCTCTTCTCTCTTTAAGTCACAACTGCATCAACATTAGGTCAGCATTTACTGCACTTTTAAGAAGTTGCTCGAGTCTTGCTTTATCCATACTACTTGGTGGTAATCCACCTCTTTGCACCACTTTTGACAAGCATTGCTCTAGCTTCTTCAAAAAGTCAGACAACTTTTCTCTAGGCTGCCGCTGTTGGAGTCTGAAAGCAAATTACAAGTCAACTCCTGACTCAGCTGATTCCAAAGCACTTTTGAGGGCTTCTAAGCACTTTTCAGGACCCGATAGGCACACTGCTCTCATGATCTCTGAAACTTGTCCCTTTAAGTTTTCCATTATCCTTCTTCTTTTTTCTTTGGCAGAGCCATCACTGTCTTCAACCATCAGATAAACCTGCTCCAACCAATGATCAAACTGTTCCTCATCTGCTGGAGTTGGCACAGTACCTGACAAGATCCGCAGGTGGCAGCACTTTCCCCATATGATTTGGTGCTTTTTTCAAGCAAGTCACCAACAGCTCGAAGAATGGATTCTGTTGGAGCAGAAACTGATGGTGGTTCCGTTAGTAAAGCTTGTATATCATCCATAGTCTTTCCCTCAGCATGTAGTAACACACTCAGTTTACTATTAAAGTCATCATCAGCTCCTGAGCTTTCAGCAACTGTGAAGAATGGCCATGCTGTTAACCCTTCTGGTGCTGGCACTTCTATAGGAACATTTAAGTGGGTGACTTTTCCCTGCACTCACAAAGCACGAGCAATGCATTTGTTATTTCATCTAACATTCGCCATCTAACTCGCACACACCCTAGACACTTTATATCTTGTAAAGTTTCTTCGATTTGGACAATTTCTGTGCTCTTTGGAACAATAGTCAGTAAAGCATGGCTCACATCCAATGTTTTTCCCCTACACCATCTTTTTAACTTATTTACAAACATGGTAGGACTCTGCATGTTTCACTAAAGCCAGTTATAATAACACAATACAGTAAATAAACCCAAAACACATGAAATTAATCCCAGCGGTGCCTCCAATTTATGTTGCGCCCCTGGTGGTGATCTCCTCTATGCCAGGGGTGCCCTGAATTTGTTTAAATACAGTGGTGTGAAAAAGTGTTTGCCCCATTCCTGATTTCTCTTTTTTTTTGTATGTTTGTCACACTTAAACGTTTCAGATCATCAAACAAAATTTAAATATTAGACAAAGATAACACAAGTAAACACAAAATGCAGTTTATAAATGAAGGTGTTTATTATTAAGGGGAAAAAATCCAAACCTACATGGCCCTGTGTGAAAAAGTGATTGCCCCCGTTAAAACAAAAATTAAGGATTCAAGAATTCAAAGGCTTTATCATCATGTGCACAGTTAAGAAATGCAACATTTCCTGAGCAATGAAATTCTTACTCTGCTGTCTGCAATGAATGCCAAGGTACTAAATACACATCAAGACAAATACTAATAAAGGTAATAAACACAACTTAATACTAATAAATACACATTAAACACAATTAGGACAGTTAGAGCAGTTAAGACTAGAGGAAGCAAGAAGAATGAAAATTCACTGGGTGACTATAACTTGTCCCTGAGTAAAATAAAAATTCACTGAGTGAGTATGGCTTGTCTCTGATAATACCCAATAGACTGTACAATGGTAATTTTAATATCAGAGACGATATGAACATGAGATGGCATGAGACTATGTACAATGTGCAAATGAGCAATGCACAAATTAGCATCCAGTGTGAGAATTCTTCTGTGTAAAGCCATGTGCCCTGAAAATACCCTGTAGACTGTACAATAATAATTTTGCAGCAGAGATGATATGGACGTGAGATAGGGATAAACTGTGGTTTATCACTAGGGGTGGGTTCAAAAGATCAATATATCGATATGTATCGATACACGTTTGACTGAGCCGATATCGATCCACAAAATCCGCGGATCGATCTTTTAATATTAATATGTTTTAATATAATATTTTTATGTTTGTGAACGTCTGCTGAGTATAATCGGGTCGAAACCGGGTCAGTGAGCCAGGAACAACGGCCGAGAACCATAAACAACCGACACGCTAACGGAGCTAGCAAGCTAACCGATATGCTAGTTCTTCTTCTGTGGTGTTAAAACGGTTCTCATCCGGCAAGAGTTTCCTGCCGCGCGTGCTCTTTCGTGTTTACACGAGCGGAGATAATAACGTGCGTCTCTTAATTTAGCAACAAAAGTCACCGTAAAGACTGTCCTCAACAGCTTCTGAATATTTTTCATAAATAAAACTTCTGTGTTCCCTGCGGCGCGTGCACACGTCTTTTGTGTTTACATGACGCGGAGTTAATAACGTGCGTCTCTTAATTTAGCAGCAAAAGTCACTGTCTGTCCATCTGACTGTCCTCAACAGCTTCTTAATATTTTTCATAAAGCGGGGATAAACGGACTTTTACTCCATGCAGCGCTGTGTTGGAACATCAAGTTGACGACTGATAAACGGAAAATGCGCGGAGACTGAAACCCGTGAAGCAGAGACTTGGAGCTGCTGAGACTGTAAGTATAAGATTTGTTTGTTTTAACGTTTGTGTCGTCAATTAATAATTTATCCGGCATGATGATGGTTTCTTTTACAAACTATGGACACAGAGAGAACTGTTGGTTAAGCGCTGTGAATAAATGCAGAATTAAGGTATATTTTATGAGATTATGGACTTCTGCCACTTAAGCGATGTGAAGAGAATAAATCACAATAAAATTAATAAAGGCTGCAGTACAACAAGCTATTTTTACTCAGTAGAACTAAAGTGAAATGAACAAACCTTCTCAGGAAATGAACTGAAACCCTTTTCCAACATTGAAAGTTAATTTGTAGTTAAAATATAAAAAAACCCTAAATTATTAAACCCTACTGTGGTGTGGGGATCTAAAAATGTGAACGTTAATTTTACTGTGAAATCTATTCTTTTTATCTGCCTTCAGATGTGTGAAGACTGGAAGCTTCATCCTCACGGAGACCTTCTGAAGGTCAGAGGTGGTCAGTGGAGGAGCATCCCTGCTTCATGTGGATTTCAGCACAGAAGAAGACCTTCAAGATTCAAGGAGGTGCTGCCATCATTTTCTCCACACTAACATGCATTCAATGCAATTTAGTTGATGTAATGACAAATTCTTTTATTTCTTTTTTAAAATTCTCAGCAAGAACACAATATTGGTCTTTTTTTTTTTTACAATTTTACTGAGCATTTAATTCTAAATAAATCACTGTTTAACAAGAAATTTTTGGCAATCCTGTACTTTTCTTGTGGTGTTACATAGAATAGCATCACTGTAAACTATGGAAAAAGCAGCTGCTTTAAAATTTGTACTTCCTCACACAACTTTGAGTGCAAAAAAACTCTAAAAGTGCCATAACTTTTTGGAAAAGCTCCCACAAATCCAGGCTTTTTGGGCCACAACAATCACAAAAACAGCTGACAAAATCCTGGAGGGACTGAAATACAGTGAGATTATGAATGCATGGTTCATGCATTGAATTTGTTTACTTACTCTGAGTGGTGAACTTGACACGACACACCCTTTGCACTAAAGAAAGCACCTGTGAGCACTTTATGAAATGATAAGTTAAATAATAAAAAGTGCATTATTGTAACTGATTCTGGGTCAGTTCTATATGTGATAATTTATGTATTAACAAAGTTAGAAGATTCTTGGTACAATTTGCAGCATTAGGTCTCAAAGATTTTTGTTTCATGGGAAGTAAAATGGCTATTAAAATGGTAATTCCCCAGATCGAATCGGGATTGAATCGGAATCGAATCGATTCAGAATCTCAAGAATCGGAATCGAATCGATTCTGGAAATTAGGGATCGTTCCCAGCCCTATTTATCACATCTTTGGAAAGTTGAGTTCAGTCTCTCTAGCCACACCCAGGCCTGATTACTGCCACACCTGTTCTCAATCAAGAAATCACTTAAATAGGGCCTGTCTGACAAAGTGAAGTTGACCAAAAGATCCTAAAAAGCTAGACATCATGCTGCGATCCAAAGAAATTCAGGAACAAATGAAAAACAAAGTAATAGAGATCTATCGGTGTGGAAAAGGTTATAAATCCATTTCTAAAGCTTTGGGACTACAGTGAACCACAGTGAGAGCCATTATCCACAAATGGCAAAAACATGGAACAGTGGTGAACCTTCCCAGGAGTGGCCGACCGACCAAAATTACCCCAAGAATGCAGCAGCAACTCATCCAAGAGGTCACAAAAGACCCCACAACAACATCCAAAGAACTGCAGGCCTAACTTGCCTCAGTTAAGGTCAGTGTTCATGACTCCACCATAAGAAAGAGACTGGACAAAAATGGCCTGCATGGCAGAGTTCCAAGAGGAAAACCACTGCTGGGCTAAAAGAACATAAAAGCTCATCTCAGTTTTGCCAGAAAACATCTTGATGATCCCCAAAACTTTTGGGAAAATACTCTGTGGACTGACAAGACAAAAGTTGAACTTTTTGGAAAGTGTGTGTCCCACTATCTCTCGCGTAAAAGTAACACAGCATTTCAGAAAAGGAACATCATACCAACAGTAAAATATGGTGGTGGTAGTGTGATGGTCTGGGGCTGTTTTGCTGCTTCAGGACCTAGAAGACTTGCTGTGGTAAATGGAACTATGAATTCTGCTGTCTACCAAAAAATCCTGAAGGAGAATGTACGGCCATCTGTTTGTGACCTCAAGCTGAAGCGCACTTGGGTTATGCAGCAGGACAATGATCCAAAACACACCAGCAAGTCCATCTCTGAATGCCATTCATCCATCCATCTTCTTGAACAGGTGTGGCAGTAATCAGGCCTGGGTGTGGCTAGAGAAAATGAACTCAGCTTTCCAAAGATGTGATAAATCACAGTTACAGTAATTTATATTTTAACGGGGTGGGGGGGGAGCAATCACTTTTTCACACAGGGGCATGTAGGTTTGGATTTTTTTTACCCTTAATGATAAACACCTTCATTTAAAAACTGCATTTTATGTTTACTTGTGTTATCTTTCTCTAATATTTAAATTTGTTTGATGATCTGAAACATTTAAGTGTGATAAACATACAAAAAAATGAGAAATCAGGAAGGGGTGAACACTTTTTCACACCACTGTACACTAACAAAAAGACATTGTAAAAAATATGTGGAAAAAAAATTACATTCTCACAATGAGTAAATAAATGAACAAATAAACAAAGGTTTTTCCCAAACTTCCCAGTGGGTTGCATATCCATCCATCTTCTTCTGCTTAATCCTTTCGGGTCGTGGGGGGGGCTGGAGCCTTCTTCTTCTTCTTCTTTTAGATTTGATTGGCGGTTGGCGACCAGCCTATCCCAGCATCTTTTGGGCGAGAGGCAGGGTACACCCTGGACAGATCAACAGTCCATATATATTTTTATATTGCGCTTTTCATGTACTGTCCCTTTAAGACGTGTCCACGGAGTTACATCCCTGGCCACGCCATAGGGCTACACACCTCAGCATTTATTGAGGTGTGTGCATTTTAAGACGGCGAAACGCGCCTATGCAGAGAAAATCCAGGGACACCTCTGTGACACAGGGAACACCAAACAGATGTGGCAGGGAGTTCGGGTGCTGATGGATTTTAAGTTTAGGCAGGGGGTCGATGATGATGACGTTTCACTTCCAGACAGGCTCAACAACTTCTTTGCACATTTTGAAGCATCAACCCCGACAATTAGAGGGAGGGCTGGCCCATCTCCACCATCTGTTGGGCCAGCTATCACCATCAATGCAGCGGACACACGGAGGACCCTAATCAGGGTCAACCCACGTAAAGCTGCAGGTCCGGACAACATCCCAGGATGTGTGCTCCGAGTCTGTGCGAGCGAGTTGGCGGATGTCCTGACTGACATTTATAACATCTCCCTGAGTCAGGCTATCGTTCCCAGATGCTTTAACCGGTTGAACTCGGGAGATTCCGCGGGCGGTCACGTCTGTGAGTCTTAGTGCGTCTCAGTGCGCACTGAAAAAAAAAGCTGTATTTCCGGTCTTCCAGTACAGACACAGCCGTAAACAGAAAGCCAAAGGAGTGTTTGGTTTAGAATGAGATTGACATCTCATTCATCTCAGACTGACATCTCATTCGACCAACAAGAGCCTTGATTTGGGTTTTTAAACCTTGAATAACCAGAATCAGAATCAGAATCAGAATCAGAATCAGGTTTATTGCCATTGTTCATGTAGTACACAAACTAGGAATTTGTCTCGGTACAATGCTGCAACATTAAACATGATAAGATAAGAGAAATAAACTATACATGTAATAAAGTGTAGGATAAGATTAAGTGATACTGGTCAACAGTTAAAATATATATTAGCCAGCAGCAGATACTGTGGAGAACTATATAGTGCAGTCGGTAATGCAGGAAGAAAACAGTGATGATTGACATGAGTCTGGTTGAGCTGCTGTACATGGTGCACGAGAGTCACTTAGTGTTCAGCAGTCTAATGGCAGAGGGGAAGAAGCTGTTCATGTGACGGGAGGTTTTAGTCTGGATGGACCGAAGTCTTCTACCAGAGGGGAGGGGGGCAAACAGTACGTGACCAGGGTGTGAGGGATCGGCTATGATCCGGCCAGCACGCCTCCGGGTCCTGGAGATGTACAGATCCTGGAGAGAAGGGAGCTTGCAGCCGATCACCTTCTCAGCAGTGCGCACGACGCGCTGCAGCCTTAGTCTGTCCCTGGCAGTGGCTCCTGCGTACCACACGGTTATGGAGGTGGTGAGGATGGACTCGATGATGGCTGTGTAGAACTGCACTAACATCTTGGTGGGTAGCTTGAGCTTCCTCAGCTGCCGCAGGAAGAACATCCTCTGCTGGGCTTTTTTGATGAGTGAGCTGATGGTCAGCTCCCATTTGAGGTCCCTGGTGATGGTAGTGCCTAGGAAGCGGAAGGAATCAGCAGTGGTGATGGGAGAGCCTGAGAGGGTGAGGGGGGGCAGAGGAGTAGTGACTTTCCTGAAGTCTACAATCATCTCCACTGTCTTCAGAGCGTTCAGCTGCAGGTTGTTATTGCTGCACCAGGACGCCAGCTGGGCCACCTCTCTCCTGTAGGCGGACTCGTCGCCGTTGGAGATGAGCCCGATGAGGGTGGTGTCATCCGCAAACTTGATCAACTTGACAGACTGGTGGCTGGAGGTGCAGGAGTTGGTGTAAAGGGAGAAGAGTAGGGGGGAAAGTACACAGCCCTGGGGTGATCCGGTGCTGATGCTAGTATAGTCTGAGACAGTCTTTCCCAGCCGCACATGCTGCCTCCGGTCCGTCAGGAAGTCGATGATCCACCTGCAGAGGGAGTCAGGCACGTTGAACCAATGATCGTAAACCTAGCAAGAAGTATCTGCCCATCAACGACCGTGAATACAACGAGCCAATTGAAGCCAAGTAATCTGACGATGGACGTGTCGTTTAGCCAATCAATTTCTGACTTCAATGACATCCGACATGCCTAGTTCAGTGTTTATATTTCTGGTAAAATACCATGCGTTCTCGTGTATAAAATCTCTTTTGACTCCGCCGCTGTGTGACGCGCAGTCCTTTGTGATACTGTGCAGAAGGGTCAGGGTAAGATTAGCCATTATTTTACTTGTTTTGAAAAATGGTTCACAAAATAAACCGAAAGGGCATGCATGAAATCATAGATGGCTTGACCGGGTCGGGTGACCTGGACGACATAAACAACGGAGGTTTCCATTGATCAACGGAATAGCTGATGATCGTCACACGCCAGTGGACAATACCAGCGACAGTGCGGTTATGGACAGGTAAGTCTTATAATCTAAATTATTCTTTATCGATAAAAATAGTAATACAAATAACTTTTGACCAATCGCGGTAATTACAAGGGTCCCACATGGCGACGTTTTTGTGTGCACCGTGAGGGGGGGGTTTATTTGTTACTGTGTACATTGCAGAAAAATTTAATAATTTTTTAGTATAATTTTTATTTCACTGTAGGCTATTTTTTCCTGTAAAAAAAGGAACTGTGCTGTGTATGTCTCGGTTATTATGCCTTTGTTTTACTGTGTAAACGTGATCTGGTGAAATGGAGCCCTGACCATGTGAGCACACTATTGTGAGCACCCCAGGTGGACACCGGTATTCAATCTGTACATTTTCAATCCAGTGATTTACAAAGTTATTCATAATTTTCTAAAGCCTCATTCAGAACATTATAGTCCCACAGACTGGTTTTCATCTGGGGCAGCATTTATAAATCACTGGATGGAGAATGCACCTGTACATGTACAGATTGGATTCCATGGTCCACTTGGGGTCCGCACTTGGTCAGGGGTCCAGTTGACCTGTATCTGTGTAAACTGGTGAGATAGTAAACTCTGGAAAAATTGGAGGGGGGAGAGGGTTGTTTTTGTATATGCTTTAGTGAAATGTATTAATTTTTCGCATAATTTTTCTTACACTGTAGGCTATTTTTGCCTGTAAAAACAAAACAAAACAGGAACTGTGCTGTGTATGTCTGGGTTGTTACCCCTTGGTGTTACTGTGCAAACTGCTGAGATAGTGAACTCTGGAACATAGCTTGTTGTAACAAGGTTGTAAGGTTGTAACAAGGCGTTCAAGAATGCCTTGTTACAACCTGAGAAAAAAGCTGTGTAATATATTCATTTTTTGTGGTATTGTTACAAAATTTTGACCTGAGCTTGAAAACACTTGGTTCTACATTTCTGTTGTTTTCCAGCAAGTTTCACACAGCTGTACGTTATTTGCAAGCATTTGTATCTAAAAAAACACCCAGGCAAACTTTATTTTCTTCAAATTCAGTATGTTTAGATGATTGTTACTCAGTGGCAGGAGCACTTAGAGAGATTATGACTGTTTTGCCAAAAAATTCAGTGTTTTCTTTTAAATGAGACCAACCCCATGAAGATGCTGCAAAGGGCTGAAGAACAGCTTTTGATTTACTTTGGGCATGTTATTTTTAGGCGTTTTTAGGGAAGTTGAACAGAGCTCAACAGGTTAAGACCTCTACCATAGTACTGGTGGCAAAGAAACCAGTTGTGTCTTGTCTGAATGACTATCGTCCTGACACCAATTGTGATCAAGTGTTTTGAACGGCTTGTCAAACCACACATCACAGCCTGCCTCCCTGCATCACATGACCTGCTCCAGTTTGCATATCATTCAAATCGCTCCACAGAGGATGCCATAGTCACCACCCTGCACTCTGTCATCACCCACCTGGAGCAGAAAGACACCTACGCCAGACTCCTGTACATTGATTTCAGTTCAGCATTCAACACCATTATTCCCCAGAGACTGATGGAGAAATTACTCCTTCTCGGTCTGAACACCACCACATGTCTCTGGATCCTGGACTTCCTGACTGAGAGACCTCAGTCTGTCCATGTTGGAAAAAACATCTCCAACTCCATCACGTTGAGCACTGGATCCCCTCAAGGCTGTGTACTCAGTCCACTGTTGTTTACACTTCTAACACATGACTGTATGTCCAGACACGAGGGGAACCAGATTATTAAGTTTGCAGACGACACCACAGTGGTGGGACTTATTCAGAGGGATGAGGAATCAATGTACAGGGAAGAAGTGAGAGACCTGGAGGGCTGGTGCAGGGAGAACAATCTGGTGCTCAACGTGGACAAAACGAAGGAGATGATTATCGACTTTGGGTGGTCACGGCCTGAACACGTCCCTCTCAGCATCGGCGGCCGTTCGGAGGAGAGAGTGGAGAACATCAAGTTCCTCGGAGTGCAGATCTCGCAGGACCTGACCTGGAGCAAGAATTCCTTGGGGATCAGGAAGTGGGCCCAGCAGAGACTGCACTTCTTGAGGAAACTCAAACAGGCCTCTCTCTCCATCTGCATCCTCAGGACCTTCTACAGAGGTGTGGTGGGGAGTGTTCTGATGTACTGCATTGCAACATGGTACTCCAGCTGCAGTATGTCAGACAAAAAAGCCCTGCAGAGGATAGTTAAGGGAGCTGAGACGGTAATTGGAGTTTCCCTCCCTTCTGTCCAAGAACTTTTTCAGAGCCGTTGTAGGAGCAGGGCACTGAACATTGTTAAGGACCACTCTCACCCTCTGCATAAACACTTTGAACTGCTGCCATCTGGTAAACGATTCCGGAGCATCTGAGGTAGAACCACCAGACTGATTAAGACCTTCCTTCCACAAGCTGTTAGGATGCTGAACGGGTTGATCCGGAATCTTTCATACATACATACTACTTAATTTTATGGACATTATGTACATTATAGTTCTAGTTAGTTTACGGTGGTGCAGTGGTTAGCACTGTTGCCTTACAGCTAGAAGGTTCCTGGTTCGAATCCCCAGGCTGGCAGGGGTTGGAACCTTTCTGTGTGGAGTTTGCATGTTCTCCCTGTGCTGCGTGGGTTTACTCCGGGGGCTCCGGTTTCCTCCCACAATCCAAAGACATGCATGTTAGGTTAACTGGTTGTTCTAAATTGTCCCTAGATATCTGTCTCCTATAGGCCCTTAGAATAGAGGGTTAGTACTAGTGAAAGCGCTTTCAGTGGTCTTTGTGACTAGAAAAGCGCTATATAAGTGCAGGTTAGTTAGTTAGTTAGTATTTATTTCACTCAGCCACTTTAATTGGTATTTTATACATAGGCAGTTATTATCACTTTAAACTGCAACTGTAATAAGTTAATATTACTGTAATAACCAAATGTGTCTCAGGGATGCGTGATTGGCTGTGTTGGGGTGGGGGTGAGGGGGGTGTGAGTGTGTTTTAAATTATGTTTTTTTACATATATGGATGCCTAGAGAAACGTAATTTCATCTTGCCTGCACTACAGTTGTATGTACAGCAACATGACAATAAAGGTTGATTTGATTTAATTTATGTGCATTTTTGAAACAAAGGAGCCTCAAGCTCATGAACGATCTGTAGCCTAATACTGAAGAAAGTATTTTTTATAACTGGCAATGTTTTTACCTGGGAGCATTATCTGATGGGGAATACTGCTATATTAAAATGTTCAGAATGTACATAGTTTACTTTTTAGTTTAGTTTATTGGCGTATTTGTCAGGGACCAAGTACAGAAAAAACATTAAACACAGGGTATAGATGCTCTGTACCAGATTATAGAGTTCTCACTAATTTCCATCTGTTGTTCCTGAGGCAGGAGGGAAGATATTAAAAGAAAAATGGCACATATAGAAAGCAATTCAGGTCAGGTTTCAGAAACTATTGACCCTGAAACAAGCAGGGAGTAAGTTTAAAATGTAAAAAGATAAGAGAAATGGCACACATAAAAACAATTTAAGAATACAATTTCAAATCCCATTTAAGGGAGAGAGTTAATGCTAGCACACTTGATTACTTAAAATCCATTTTTTAATCTCTGTGGTAAAGTCTCTAATTTGTTTTGGTCTTCAAAGCAGTGGGGAGCTTGTTCCATTCCGTTACAGCTTTGTATAGGGGAATGCAACAATGCCACCTAGAGGAAGTCCTTGTTACTCTGGTATTTTGTTCAGAAGTCAGGTACACAAAAGTCTTAAGGGGCGGGCGTGCAGAACCATGGATAATTTTAAAGACCAACCGTATATTTGCATACATTCAAAGCATTCAAAGCTTATCTTGTTTTGGCAAGTATATCACAATGGTGATACTGTCATAGCTTCTTATCCAGAATTTTGATGGATTGTTTATGCAGGGATTCCAAGGGTTTCAGAGTTGTACTATTGGTTTGTGTCCTACATGAGATGCAATAGGAGAAATGTGTCAGAATCATGGCATTCAGAAAGGGTTTTGATCCTTTCAGAGTAAGTGAGTTTCTGATGCAACGAAAGTTTGTAAGGTAATATTTCAGAGTGCGGCTCATCCGTTTTGTGTGCTTTTAAAGCTGAGCGTGGGATCTAATGTGCCACCCAAATACTTAAACTCTGTTACATTTTCTATATTTGCTCCATTTACAGTTATAGTCAGATAGTGTATATGATTTTGTTTGTTGGGAAAGTACATGGAAGCTGTTTTCCCTACATTCAGAGTGAGGCATGATTGAGTAATCCATTTTGACACTTTCTCTATTGCTATCATTAACTTGTCAGCCACTTGTTTGGTATCCTTCCCATGTGTGTAGATGAGTGTCATCTGCATACATCTGAATTTTTATGTCATTTTCACATACCGATGGCAAACCATTAATATACAAAGTAAACAGCAGTGGGCCTAAAATTGATTCTTGTGGTACTCCCATGGTGTCACTTCCGCCCTCCAGAGAGAGCAGTCGCATTTTTCTGTGCTCCGCTCCGTTGTCTCTCCCTCCCTAACTGACTAGATCCCAGCTTGCTCTTGTCTGTGTCTGCGTGGCTGTCTACTGGTGATTCATCAAAGGAAATTATGGATTTTATAAGCTGGGCTTTGAACGCAATCGACACTGTCTTTTCAACGAGGAAATCGGGTCCGGGGGAGCCCATTTGTCCTGCGGGCACGGCTGCCGCAGGTTACATCAAGGACACATACAATTGGAAACTTATGTGTCTGAGCGAGCTTTCAATTGAAGATATAGAAGATATATATCTATTTGGAGCTACGGTCTCAGGACTTCTACTGATCGGCTTTGGGATAGTCCTGGTGTATCGCAAATTAAAGAAGATGGATAGAGCTTATCAAAAAGCTGACCCAGCGAAGCTCTCTCATCAATTCGACCAGCTGGCGAGGACTCTAATAGCGGCTAATGGAGAACTGTACAGGAAGATTGAAAACAACACGGTGACGCTAAGAGCTCTCCAGGATATGATTTCAAAGCCTGGCAACGATGGAATTGGAGCACTGAACCCGTAAGAGAATGGAAAGTTTTTTCTCTGAAGTCAGTGCTATTCGACCTGTTTTCGGCGCCCTCAGCATTCAGTCCTCCCGATGAACAACAGTATAATTGTTTCCCCTTCATAAACATTGGTGTACAGTATCTGGACTCTCAAGGACAGCTTTGTCTGACTCAGAGTATTCCATCTGCCGTGTTCAAGGACATGTGCCTCTGCCTTCAGACACTAGTCATAACATCTGCTGAAAGAGAGACTATTGCTGTTCACCTAACTGATAACTGCCACCCTTGCATCCAATACACACACAACTGACCCACTTATACTGATGAAGACACATTCATTCACTGTTCTCTCTCTGTGCTGTTTGTCATTGCGTGAATTCTATTGTCTGCTAATTGTGCATTTGAGAGTTTTTTCTTGTAATCACAATATTGGTCATAAAAATGAGCTTTATTCTGATCAACAATGCTTTTTTCTCTCTCCTATTGTGTCTTCCCCTCCCCTTGCCTTCTATTCCCCTCCTGCTGACAGGCGCCTCCATGGCTCGCCGCGTCATTGGGAAGCGCCTATCAGGCGTACCCAATGTCAAGTCAAATTCCTCGTATGTTTACTTGTTTATTTACTTGTAAATGTGCTTGGCAATAAACTTTATTCTGATTCTGATTCTGATGGTGCATGCCTTTGATTGGGATACAGTATTGTTTATGCGCACACACTGGGAGCAACCAGATAGATAAGATTTCAACCAGCTAAGGGTATTCATGGACAGTTTATATCCTGATAGTTTAGAAAGAAGGACTGAGTGATTGACCGTATGAAAGGCTTCATGCAAGTCTAAAAAGATGGCTCCTGCACCACCACCCCCGTCCAGATTTTCTTTAATTGTTTCAATAAAGCAACAACGTGCAATCTCTATTGAGTGGTTCAGTCTGAAACCAAACTGCATGGGATGCAGCAACTGGGTAGATTCGAGAAGTTCTGCCAGTTTGTCTACTACCACCTTTTTTTTCCCAATGGCTTTTGACAAAAGAGGGAGTATACTTCCATCCATCCACCCATCTTCTTCCTGGAGCCTATCCCAGCATCTTTGGGCGAGAGGCAGGATACTTATCAGTCTATAATTACTAATTTCCTGTTTGTCTCCGGCTTTGTGTATGGAGGTTACAATGGCAGGTTTCAATGCATCAGGAAAGATATTTTCATTCATTGATTGATTTATTAGTTCTGTACCGTATTTTACGGACTATAAGGCGCACTTAAAATCCTTTAATTTTCTCAAAAATTGACAGTGCGCTTTATAATCCAGTGCGCCTTATGAATTACTTTTGGTTGTTGTGCTTACTGACCTCGAACCGATTTTATGTGGTACATGGCGCTCAAAAATCTGTCAAAATGTTTTAGTACGACTTTGGTAAGCTATGAAGCCGCACCGCTTGATGGATTGTCGGAGCATTACGGTAGTCAGGAGCCTCGCGGAGTAATATGTGCTGCAACAGGTAATATTACGGTGTGTATAAGACCCCAAAATGGCACCTGTTAAAAGGCATGCTTACGAAGCGAATTTTAAACTCAAGGCTATCAGTCACGCAGTAGTACATGGGAATAGAGCAGCTGCGAGAGAATTCAACATTAATGAATCAATGGTACGGAAGTGGAGGAAGCAAGAAAAATGACCTGCGCCAAGTAGGTGAGGTCCCCCTCACCTTTGACATCCCCGTCAACCGTACTGTTGAGAAAACAGGGACCAGTACTGTATCTATACGCACCACAGGGAACAAGAAGTCATCCTTCACTGTAGTTCTCGGTTGCCAGGCTAATGGCCAGAAACTACCACCCATGGTCATTTTCAAGAGGGAGACTCTGCCAAAAGAAAAGTTTCCAGCTGGCGCCATCATCAAGGCTAACCCAAAGGGCTGGATGGACGAGGAGAAAATGAGTGAGTGGCTGAGAGAAGTTTACGTCAAGAGACCGGATGGCTTTTTCCACAAATCTCCGTCTCTGTTGATCTGCGACTCCATGCGTGCCCATCTCACCGATACTGTCAAAAGCCAAGTGAAGCAAACTAATTCGGAGCTTGCCATCATTCCGGGTGGATTAACCAAATTACTCCAGCCGCTAGATATTGGTGTCAACAGGTCATTCAAAGTTAAATTGCGAGCTGCGTGGGAGCATTGGATGACAGAAGGCGAACACACATTCACCAAGACAGGGAGGCAACACCGGGCGAGTTACGCCACTATCTGCCAGTGGATCGTGGATGCCTGGGCTAAGGTATCAGTCTCAAGTGTCGTCCGAGCTTTCACGAAGGCCGGAATCATCACTGAGCCGCTAAATAACAGCAACGAGACTGACTCGGATAATGACGAGAGGGATCCGGGCATGCTTGATGCCGAAATCGCCCAACTGTTAAACTCAGACACTGAAGATGAAGAATTTGATGGATTTATGGAAGAGGAATGAACTAAAAAAGTGAGTGTACTGTTTTGTATTTTATGTGTTCCAACTAGTTTTTTGTGTTACAACTGAATAATGTTGAGAGTGTGTGTTCCAACTGGTTTTTTGTGTTACAACTGAATACCGTAATGTTGAGAGTATGTGTTCCAACTGGTTTTTTGTGTTACAACTGAACAATGTTGAGAGTTATTGTGAATAAGTTGAATAAAATTTCACTTATCTGACGGTTTTGTTGCGCTTAATGTGTCTCGCTTAATGCGCCTTATAATCCGGTGCGCCTTATGTATGAAAATAGACCGTCAAATAGACTGTTAATTGATACTGTGTGGCGGCATGAAATAATAAGCGGCGAACTGTGAGTTTTTGAGGGAGTTTATTAATCATACCGCCATCACAGAACTCACCCCAGCGCCGTGCAGCGCGCCAGAGCGAGCCCGGAGGCTCTCTTCAGCAGAAGGCAATGCGTGCAGTCAGAAGCAGTGGTCAGAGAGAGACAGAGTTACAGAGCATATGCAGTTTTTATACCCCACTACAGACAATGCATTCACAGCAGTAGGTATGGACATTTGCATTTGAGAGTCACACATAACAATAGGAAGATTACTGGCCGGAATTCGCCTCTGCTCCGGAGCTGTAGGACAAAAGAGGTTACAAGGCACATCAACATATTGTTATCAGTCCATAGATCACGCTGCTACGTTAATTGCTCCAGCTGAGCGCTCTGCTTGTCCCAGTATATTGTGGGGGTTACCCATACACTCCCCCCTAGAGGGCTCAGCGGGAAGCTGAGGCCTCGATAGTCCGGCTTTGGGAGCGGGCTGCGGAGGAAAGCTCGCTGCAGGCGGCGGTGGAGGGAGGGGGGTGGGGGTAGCAAGTGCCGGCCCGGGACGGCGAAATTGTCTGGGCCACGCAAAAATTGCCTGTGGATCCGCGATGTTGAGGGGCTGTCCCGTTGAACGTGCGGAGGTCCACAGCAGCTGTAAGAAGAAAAAAATTAGTCACTGACTCCTCTCGCGGCCATGAAGAAAAAAGGAGCTGCAGCTGTGAGGGACTTGGCGTGTTGACTTTAGGTGCGCATGCAGTCCTAAAGTCCTCGGGGAAAGCTGACGGCTGAATTCCCTTGTGCGCCGTGGCTGAGACCATTAGAAAATCCTGTGAGCGAGCTGCGTGCGTGCTTCAGGTGTGTGAGCAGCCCTGAAGGTTCTGTGTGCAGTGGCGAAGGACGATGGCGGTCTGTGTGGAGCCAGTATTGTCCCGTGCGTGGTGCGCTGTCCTCGGAACCCCCCGGTGTGCGTGCGGGGTTCGGTGCATGGCAGGACCGCTGTAGAGGCGAGTCAGGGTCAGGGAGCTTGATGGAGATCAGCGTCGTCGGCGCCGATGGTCATCCCTGTTGAGCTGTTGCTGTAGTTTGGTCATGGTGCGTTCAGGTCCACGCGTTGCGTTCTCCGTCGGCCCTGGAGGTCGCCGTCGTGGAGAGAGGACGAGGTGCATGCGCTCTCGTGTGGAGGAGCTGTGACAGCGGCCGGTCCCAGTGTGAATGTGCAGATCTCAGGCGTGCAGATCTCACCATGAAGCTTTCTGCAGCTTTCCCGGTCGTGGGTGATCTCCGGAGAGTTTCGCCTGGTGGCGGCTCTGCGTCGAGGTCTCCCTGTAGCAGAAGGGAGGGCAGATCATTTGCGTCAGGCTGCTGCGTTCGCTTGTCGTCAGAGAGTCACCGCCGGGGGCTGCCAGCGTGTTCTTTTCTTGGGTCGGGTCACCAGTGTGGCTGTCCAGACCAGAAGGTTACGTTGCACAAAGCGTGTGCTTTCTCGGGGTCACCAGTGTGGCGGCATGAAAAAATAGGCAGCGAACTGTGAGTTTTTAAGAGGGAGTTTATTAATCATACCGCCATCACAGAACTCACCCCAGCGCCGTGCAGCGCGCCAGAGCGAGCCCGGAGGCTCTCTTCAGCAGAAGGCAATGCGTGCAGTCAGAAGCAGTGGTCAGAGAGAGAGAGAGAGAGTTACAGAGCATATGCAGTTTTTATACCCCACTACAGACAATGCATTCACAGCAGTAGGTATGCACATGCGCATTTGAGAGTCACACATAACAATAGGAAGATTACTGGCCGGAATTCGCCTCTGCTCCGGAGCTGTAGGACAAAAGAGGTTACAAGGCACATCAACATATTGTTATCAGTCCACAGATCATGCTGCTACGTTAATTGCTCCAGCTGCGCTCTGCTTGTCCCAGTATGTTGTGGGGGTTACCCATAACTGCGCCTTATAATCCAGTGCACCTTATAGTCTGAAAAATACGGTAATTGGGATTATTAAAGTATCTTTATGTTTCTACAAGAATACAGTGTCTAGTCCATGAATATCCTTAGCTCTGGAACTTGATAGAGATGATAACATTTTGTTAATCTTTGCCTCCTTTGTGGGTTTAAGGTTAAGATCAGTTTTATGACTTATTTTAATTTGGTGCAGGTATGTTTGGGTAAAATTCAGACCCAGTTCTTGTACCGATTTGATAAAATATTAAAATTGCTGGCTATAACTAAGCTAGCTGAGTGAAGTTTTCCATTCAAATTGGGTTGTATGACTTCACTTTTTTTTTTGCATTTTTTCCTGTGAGTTCATCAATACATTTTAAGAGTTTTTGTTATTCCCTTTTGCATTTTTGATTATGTCTCAGAAGAAATTTGCTTTTGCTTTACGGAGTTGCATGGTGACTTCATTTCCGAGGCTTTTAAAAATCAGTCTATCTGTACAAAAATCAGTTTTTAGCCATTTTTAAGAGCTAAATCCCTTTTTTCATGAAATTCCACAATTTTCCATTTAGCCAAGGTAGATCCTGTTTTCTCTTGTGCTTAGTGTTATTTTATACTTTGAGATAATTTCTTTGATATCATATTTTTGCATGCCTGTTCACAGTTTGAAACAATTTACTGTATTTCATTCCACTTTACGTGCTGTAACTCATTTTCAAATTATTCTATGTTTTTTTTTGGTATGTACGACATATATTTTCCACCATCAGTAGGCTTTTTTGTACCATGATTTTGACAATTTGCGTACTACTAAAGTGAAATTATGGTCAGACATGCCAGTAATTAGATTCTATTTTTTTTTTTGTTATGTGGTCAGGTTTGTTTGTAAAAATCAAATCAAGGAGAGTTTGAGATGAACGGGTTATTCTAGTTGGGTTACTGATCATCTGATCCATATGGAACTTATTGGTGATGCCCTTTAATGGATGCCCTTTAACATGGAGCAACGCCAACTATTCCTTACAATCTCAGATTGATTTGTGGCTCATATCACTGGAAAAAAGGTGGATTGTCCTCTCCGGGTTGGGGACAGGCTCCTGCCCCAAGTGGAAGAATTTAAGTATCTTGGGGTCTTATTCACAAGTGAGGGGAGAATGGAGCGAGAGATTGACAGAAGGATCGGAGCAGCATCTGCAGTGATGCGGACATTGTACCGGTCTGTTGTGGTGAAGAGGGAGCTGAGCTCTAAAGCAAAGCTGTCAATTTACCAGTCAATCTACGTTCCTACTCTCACCTATGGTCACGAGCTTTGGGTAATGACCGAAAGAACGAGATCGCGGATACAAGCGGCTGAAATGAGCTTTCTCCGTAGGATCGCTGGACTCACCCTCAGAGATAGGGTGAGGAGCTCAGTCATCTGGGAGAGGTTCAGAGTAGAACCGCTGCTCCTCCACATTGAAAGGAGCCAGTTGAGGTGGTTTGGGCATCTGATCAGGATGCCTCCTGAACGCCTCCCACTTGAGGTGTTTTGGGCACGTCCTACTGGGAGGAGACCCCGGGGCAGACCCAGGACTCGCTGGAGAGACTATGTCTCCCAGTTGGTCTGGGAACGCCTTGGTATCCTCTCTGAAGAGCTGGAGCAGGTGGTTGGGGAGAGGGAAGTCTGGGCTGCTCTACTTGAACTGCTGCCTCCGCGACCCGGACCTCTGGAAAAGCGGTAGAAGATGGATGGATGGATGGATGGATGGATGGATCACTGTCTTGTGTTCAGTTAGTTGCAGGAAAAATCTTGGAGAATTTTTTTTCCTATATTTGATAAAATAGTTTTACACCACAGCCTCACTGAGCAGAGCACTACTGACCTACTCCCACAAGGTAAAGGTGCTCTTCATCTTCCTCCTCCTTTTTAAGCTCCTTGGTTCAAATCTTCAACTGGTCTTCAAATAATATTCTCCACTTTCTGATCCCAAATTAATCCCCATAGTTTTGATGGAAACCAATCGACAGAAAAGTAATTTATGATAAGTGGGTATTGGAAATTAAACAATAAATAAATTATATTGTTTGTAGATAGTGAAAATAATGTTTCACATACAGAAATGGTGCGGATGGGGCACTGCTGACTTCGACTGGGGACATTGTTGAGCAGTGGAAGGAATACTTCGAGGATCTCCTCAATCCCACTGACACGCCTTGCATAGAGGAAGCAGGGCTTGAGGACGAGGGGGGACAATTCGCCCATCAGAGATTGAGGTCATCAAAATGGTTAAAAACTCTTTGGTGGCCAGGCCCCGAGGATAGACGAGATTTGCCCTGAGTACCTCAAGGCCCTGAATGTTATAGGGCTGTCATGGTTGACACGCCTCTACAATGCTGCATGGAAGTCAGGGACAGTGCCTTTGGCATGGCAAACTGGGGTGATGGCTCCAACTTTCAGGGTGTGTTCCAACTTTAGGGGGATCACACTTCTCAGCCTCCCTGGAAAGGTCTATACCAGGGTACTGGAGAGGAGAGTCCGACCGCTGGTCGAACCTCGGATTCAGGAGGAGCAATGTGGTTTTCGTACCTGGTCGTGGCACATCGGACCAGCTCTTTACCATCTCGAGAATCTTCGAGGGTTCGTGGAAGTTTGCCCAACCATTCCACGTGTTTTGTGGACTTGGAGAAAGCATTCGACTGTGTCCCTCGTGGTCTCTTGTAGGGGGTGCTGCAGGAGTATGGGGTATTGGGCTCGTTGATACGAGCTATCCGATCCCTATATGACCATTGCAAGAGTTTGTTTCGTATTGCCAATACCCAGTCAAACTCGTTTCCAGTGAGAGCTGGACTCCGCCAGGGTTGCCCTTTGTTACCAATCCTGTTCGTAATTTTTATGGACAAGATATCTAGGCACAGCCAAGGATTGGAGGGTGTCATGCTCGGTGACCACAGGATTTCATCTCTGCTGTTTGTGGACGATGTTGTCTTGTTGGCTTCATCAAGCAATGACCTACAGGCCTTGCTGGAATGGTTTGCTACTGAGTGTGAAGCGGCTGGGATGAGAAGCAGCACCTCCAAGTCCGAGTCCATGGTCCTCAGCTGGAAAAAGGTGGATTGTCCTCTCCGGGTTGGGGACAAGCTTCTGCCCCAAGTGGAGGAGTTTAAGTATCTTGGGGTCTCATTCACGAGTGAGAGGAGAATGGGGCCAGAGATTGTCAGATGGAGTGGAGCAGCCTCTGTAATGATGCAGACATTGTACCGGTCTGTTTTGGTGAAGAGGGAGCTGAGCTCTAAAGCAAAGCTGTCAATTTACTGATCAATCTACGTTCCTACCCTCACCTATGGTCATGAGCTTTGGGTAATGACCGAAAGAATGAGATCGCGCATACAAGCGGCTGAAATGATTTTTCTCCGTAGAATTGCTGGACTCACCCTTAGAAATAGGGTAAGGAGCTCAGTTATCCGGAAGAGGCTCAGAATAGAACCGCTGCTTCTCCATATCAAAAGGAGCCAGTCGAGGAGGTTTGGGCATCTGGTCAGGATGCCTCCTGGACGTCTCCCACTTGAGGTGTTTCGGGCACATTCAACTGGGAGGAGACTGCGGCGCAGACCCAGGACTCGCTGGAGAGACTACGTCTCCCAGCTGGCCTGGTAATGTCTTAGTATCCTCTCTGAAGAGCTGGAGCAGGTGGCTGGAGAGAGGGAAGTTTGGGCTTCTCTGCTTGAGCTGCTGCCTTCATGACCCAGACCTCCGGAAAAATGGTAAAAAATGGATGGATGGATGGATAGATGCAGATATGGTAATTTTTAAAGTTTATGATAAATTTGGCAATCGGCGCAAAGAAATTAAGAAAAATAAAATAACTAAACTGAATATTATGGACAAATTAAACACATTAAACATTTCTATGATCTGCAGAATATACACAAATCATACCAAGAAGCAATGGTAGCAGTTTTTGACAAAGTAGCATAAATTGATTGACTCTGCTGTCAATCGGGGCTACCAGTAGCATTTTTCGATAAAGCAGCACAAATCAACAGAACACCGGCAGACAAGGATGAGAGCTACATGACCCACACGGTATGTAAACACAGTAAACGTCAGCACTGGACAATGTTTAATTTTTTTTGTTTGTGAAATCACAATAGGCCTGTTCTATCATACTCATTTACTACGCACCGCAGTGATATGATACCACACTGTTGTGTAATATTGCTTAATAATTATGAACCTTGTCAGTAAACTGCAAGGGAGAAGAGACGAGGGGAAAAAAATGAAAACCGACCTGAGAGATTCAATAAACCACGACGCTGATTTAAGGTGGAATTGCCCAGCCCCAATGTATGGTCAATACAATTATGACAGTCTTGTTATTATAATATAGTCATATAATGTAGTCATATTGTTTTGGCTGCCGTTTCTCTGTCTGTTAGCAGGATTTCGTAAAAACTCATAGATGGATTTGGATGACATTTTCACCAGAGGGGGCCCCTGGCCCAAAAATGAACTCATTAGATGTTGGAGGTAATCTGTGAGTGTATACCTCTGCCAAGGCCCTATCTTGCAATGTACAGATGCATGGCGATATGGACAGACAAAGGGATGGAGGGAAGAACAAAGGGAGGGAGGGACACAGCCTTGGTGGAGGTATGGGCTCTCTGAGTGCCCTCTAGTTTTCCCATTTGATCAGTTTTGAAGTCCCTGTCAGTGACCATGTTTACATGCACACAAATAAACTGGTTATGATTGGATTTTTGGAGTTATCCGATTATTCAAGTGGCCATGTAAACAGAATAATCTGATAAAGGCCCTGTAACTGGGGTCATTAACTCAAGTTGTTTACCCTCCAATAATCAGTTTATTCAGTGCATGTAAACACGACAGAACTGATTTTTACATTTATCAGTTTATTCTCAGTAATCGGTTTATTGTGACCATGTAACCAGGGTCAGTGATAGATAGTTCCTATATGCTTCAAGCTGGAGCTGTTAAACTTGAGCCATACCACTTGATACTGTGTCAAGCATTTGAAGTAGGGGTGGGAATTGCAATGGACCTCATGACACGCTACACATTGCAGTACTTAGCTCACGATGCAATACTGTCACAACACTAAGATTTCTTAAGTACTCCAATACCATATATTATATATATACATTGGATATAAAAAGTCTACACACTCCTGTTCAAATGGCAGCTTTTTGTGATGTAAAAAAATGAGACCAAGACAAATCATTTCAAAACTATTTCTACCATTAATGTGACCTACAGTATAACCTGCACAACCCAATTGAAAAACAAACTCAAATCTTTTAAGGGTAAAAATTAAAAATAGAAAACTTATAATAACCTGTTTGCATAAATATGCACACCCTTAAACTAATACTTTATTGCAGCACCTTTGGCTTTTATTACAGCACTCAGTCTTTTTGGGTAGGAGTCTATCAATGTGACACATCTTGATGTGGCAATATTTGCTCTTCTTTGCAAAAATGCTCCAAATCTGTCAGATTGCGAGGGCATTTCCTGTGCATAGCCCTCTTCAGATCACCCCACAGATGTTCAGTCGGATTCAGGTCTGGACTCTGGCTGGGCCATTCCAAAACCTTAATCTGCTTCTGGTGAAGCCATTCTTTTGCTGATGTATGCTTTGGGTCATTGTCGTGCTAAAATGTTAAGTTCCTCTTCATCTTCAACTTTCTAGTAGAAGCCTGAAGGTTTTGTGCAAACACTGACTGGTATTTGGAACTGTTCACAATTCCCTCCACATTGACTAATGCCCCAGTTCCAGCTTAAGAAAAACAGCTCCAAAGCATGATGGTACCACCACCATGCTTCACTGTAGGTATGGTGTTCTTTTGGTGATGAGCAGTGTTGTGTCTGCGCCAAATATACCTTTTGGAATTATGGCCAAAAATTTAACCTTGGTTTCATCGGACCATAACACATCTTCCCACATGCGTTTGGGAGATTTCAAATGTGTTTTTGCAAAATGTAGCTGGGCTTGGATGTTTTTCTTCGTAAGATAAGGCTTCCGTCTTGCCACCCAAAACGTGAGATTGTTGTCACATGTACTAAACAGCCAGTACTTGCCAGAAATTCCTGCAGCTCCTTCAATGTTGCTGTTGGCCTCTTGGCAGCCTCCCTGACCAGTTTTCTTCTCGTCTTTTCATCAATTTTGGAGGGATGTCCAATTCTTGGCAATGTCATTGTTGTGCCATATTTTCTCCACTTGATGATGACCGTCTTCACTGTGTTTCATGGTATATTTAATACTTTGGAAATTCTTTTGTACCCTTCTCCTGACTGATACCTTTGAACAATGAGATACCTCTGATGTTTTGG
Organism: Pholidichthys leucotaenia; assembly: GCA_020510985.1. NCBI lineage: Eukaryota > Metazoa > Chordata > Actinopteri > Cichliformes > Pholidichthyidae > Pholidichthys > Pholidichthys leucotaenia. The sequence goes on along the minus strand of CM035848.1, from coordinate 237,180,487 downwards.
AAGCTCTCTGCAGACCATGGCTTGTGCTGTAAGATGTGACTACAAAAATGTCAGGAAAAGCCTACTAGAACAGCTGAACTTTATTTGGGATTAATCAGAGGCACTTTAAATGGTGACAGGTGTGTGCTGACTCCCATTTAACAGGAGTTTGAATGTGATTGGTGAATTCTGAACACAGCCACATCCCCATTTATAACAGGGTGTGCATATTTATGCAAACAGGTTATTGTAAGTTTTTTATTTTTCCCCTCAACAGATTTCAGTTGGTTTTCCAATTGGGTTGTATAGGTTATAGGTCACATTAATGGTGAAAAAAGTTTTGAAATTATTTATCTTGGTCTCTTTTTTTACATCACAAAAACCTGGCATTTGAACAGGGGTGTGTAGACTTTTTATATATAGTATATACTTACCAAGGATATATACCAAGGATGTTCATGATTAATTGACTTTCAATTCATTGTCAATAAGAATTTAGTTGACTCAATTAAATTAGTTGTCAATTAATTGATAACTCAGCAGTCCTATTCAATGGGTGCTTATTCTATGAAATGTAGTGGCTTCACCGTCCAGGCAGGGACACACGCAGTCATCCACTGTCACATTTCAACCAAAAAAGCAGAAGATACTAAGCCACCAGAGCGCATGCACTGTGCAGAGTGAAAAAACTCGCCCTTCTGAGTTACGTCGGAGAGCCACAACAAATTCCAATGGCACATTCCAATGTCCACCCACCTACTTCAGATAAACAGGGTGGAGAAACGAACTGCAGCAGGCTACACGAGCACAAAAATCTATCCCTGCTAGGCGGGAAAGCAGACCGGACTCAAGTTTCCACTGAGGCAACAGACAACAGAGGGAGCCCAGATTGTACTGGTTTGTCTGGATTGCCGGAGTACTGTGATAATGTTTAACATGCAACAGATGAAGCAGCTCACAAATTTTCTTCCTATTAAAACAGTCTACTAGTGCATCTCAGTAAATTAGAACGTGAAAGTTTTTCTTTAATATAACTAAAAAGGAAAATTTTATGATATTGGTAGTAGTTTTTAAAATAAATAAAAAATCATGACATTTGCATTTTACTGAGATGTACCAGCACATAGTACACACTATACAATGCAAAATTTGTTAAACTCCAAAAAAATCCCATTATCTGTAGTAAAAAAAAAATGCAAATGGTACAATAAATCATTGAGGAATATGATGTTCATGTTTTATTCAGTATATGAAAAACAGCAACTTTTTATATGTTAAAGATAGACCACATTGTACTGAAGGATATTCAGATTCTCAGGAAAAATGCTGTTTATCAATTAATCGTTAATCGATCGATAAGGTGAATCAATTATCAATTAATTAATTAATTGATAACTTGCATCCCTAATCACAATGCATCAATCTTCCCCTTCCCAGTGTGAAGCAGAAGTACTTTGGGTTGCCCCCGCAAAAAGATCACGTTACCATTCCAAAAGGAGGCCTCATGACGTGATGTGCAAAATTATATTATGAAGGACATATACACATTTTACCTGATTTTCAGAAAATAACTTATTGCACACTTAATCAAACAGGAATCTGTCAGCCAATGGCATTTTGAATAGCAGCAGATGTCATTCTTCAAGACTGTATCAGATGGTTCCAAACAGTGACTCATTTTCAGGGCAAATGGTTCAAAGTGATGTAGTACTTCAGAAAGCTTCAATTTATCCTTCACTACTTAAAGCAGCGCTATGTAACTTTCTTCTTCTGGGTAGGAACGCTGAAAGGACTACAACTATGGTGACTATGACCTCAGTTGTAACAGCCAATCACAGAGTGCTTTAGTTGTTAGTGGTGATCTTTGTGCCGTGTGATTGGCTGCTGGGACTCAGGTCCTAGTCACCACAGCTGTAATCCTTTCTATGTTCCTACCAAGAACCGAGCTGTTTCAGGCTACTCGGGTGCACTCAGGCTATGGGAGAAATGACATTCACCCAGTCAAAGGTTGTTGTCAAGATAATTTTGGAAAGATTATTTTAAGGTTAAAATCTTGCCTGTGATGATTCAAAAGGAAAAACCAATTTCTCAGCATTTTCAAAATGTGCATATTCCTAAAGCTCTCTCTCATGTCACACAGTGAGCCGCATTACAAGGACGCAGTGAGTCGCCAGTTGTGTGAGGGGCAGGACGCGTTCATGGGCATTTCCAAGTTCATTTCGCTACCACAGCCGTGCAAAACGGAATTTTTCGCCAGGCGCAGCCGTAAAAGCTGTCCTAACACTCTTAATTATTCAAATTGTTTGAGGCGTAATGTGAAATAAACCAATTGCTACCCTTGCTCTAATTCCCTTTAATAAATGGGGCGCAAGATTAAAGATGTGATACTAACATAATGCGGGCTCATTAACAAAGTGAAAATGCATTTAAGAGCAAGGAGCTTTTAAGGAGCTTTTTAACTGGCAGCCTTGCTTGCCCACGGTTGAGAGCAGGCTACAATTAAGAGATGATGCCTGTCTTTCTCTTTGTCCAGGAGTTTGACAGAGTTATAAAATTTCCTTCAGTTATACTATCCTTCATCCGAGCTTCTCTTTTAAAGCAAGAAAGAGCAAGCCGCTAATCTCGGCCAGAGCTCTATTAATCTGCTCTGGTGAATTCAAAATAAGTGTCAGGATGTTTTCATTTTGTATTATTCTTTTAAAAGAATGACAGTCAATGAGGTTAAAATTGTAAAACTGTCATCATTAGATAAAGAATATCGGGTTTGTGCGCACATACCTGCACTTATCCGGGCTCGTGGTGACAGCTGTTTTCAAGGTAGGACAGACTGGTCCTGTTGCAGTCCGGGAGAGAACTGAATCATAAATCCATATAATGTTCTTTTCTTCTGTGTAGTGAAAAATCCTGTTGTCTTCAAATAGTTTGTATTTAACTGCCATCATTTAACAGAAAACACTGCCTGAATGTGTTTTTTCATTAATTGGGCACAAACAGACATGACATATGATGACGTGATATGACTCAACACACAACAGATTAGTGGACAAAATGTTTTCACAGAAGAGGTCTGTAGTTTAAAATCTTCAGACTGACAGTAGCCTATCCCACCACCTCCCCTGTGTGCCTCATCCACAACAGAATGCACACAGGTTCCCTGTCCATTCATTCATTTATTCTCCTAAAAAAACAACCATACATTAATGCTTAATCTATACACTCCAATGGTATGTCCGCAATTAAAATGAGAATGTGGACAGAATAAAATACTACTAAGTTTTCATATTACAATTAAAATGATGGGTGATTAAATTATAACTGTTAAAACTCTCTTCATTAAAATAACAGAAAATCCCACCGCTTGTTCCTCATGAACTCCAGAGCGGCACGATTTCAAAACATGGCACTGAAATAGCATTAAACAATGTGCTTCTGACAGCAGACCTTCTTTTTCCTGATCAAAAGTGCATTGGAATAATGTGCACCATAATACTGATGCGCATGAGATTGCACATCGCCACACTTCTATAAAATGACTCTCCACTTCCCAGCGCAAAGTGGGCGCACTGTGCACTGGTAAATGGATGGCATGACACAAAGCATAAAAAAACGGAAAATGCACTGACAGAAACTGGTACAAAAGTCCGCTGATGACCATCAAAATAGGGCCCATAAAGTGTCTATATCAAGTCATCTGTATTAGTGCTGACTAGTATGTAGACTCTGAGCCTCCACTCATCCTAGAGCTAACTTCTGCATTGGTACAGAAACTGAAAAACTCTGATCACTACCTCCATAATAACCCATTTTAAGTTTTTTTAAAGTCAATTAAAACTGTATACCCATCTAACACTTGGAGAAGTTATTTACAAAACCTCAACTGTCCATAAACTACATTTTGTTGTGTAATAAAAAAAGTACACAACTTCTTCAAATATGCCAATTGTCATAGCTTATCTTCTTCAAAGTTTTATTCTCACTTATAGTCCCATTTCAAATTGGTAGAATTCATTCATCTTCAACAACTTAATCCTTTTTGGGTTGGGGGGGTGGGGTGGCTGGAGCCTATCCTAGCGTCTTTGGGCGAGAGGCAGGGTACACCCTGGACAGATAGCCAATCCAGCGCAGGGCCAACACAGGGAGACAGAAAACCATTCACTCCCACTTTGATAACTAAGGGCAATTTATTCCCAATTGGTGGCAGTTAACCTCATGTGCATGTCTTTGGACTATGGGAGGAAACCAGTGTACCCACGCAGACATGGGAGAACATGTAAACTCCACACTGAAAGGTCATCGTTGGCAAAGAGTGGGATCAAACCCATGACCTTCTTACTGTGCTGCCACAGTGCTCCATCAAGCTGTCCTCAATTTGCAGAATAAGATCCCCAGAAAGTTTCAGGAAGCATGTGTGTTCCATAAATCTGTCCTCTAGTTCTTCTGTCTTAAGTCTTTTTACCCATCTTGTGTATGTGTGGGTGTACGTGTGTTACTTGACTCCCATCCTCCCTTTCCCCATTACCAACAGCTTTTCCTCCTATATGCATCTCTTCACACCTCCCTCACACTCCCTTCATGATTCTCTGCTCTTCTTTCATGTTTGTTTGTGTACCATTTTTGAGCCTAAAAGAAAGGCCTACAATTAACCTCTTCATCCCTTCACTGCATGCAATTTCCCCCAGGGTCATTCTAAGGTCAGAATTTTATTCTTCAATTTCCACCTAGTTTGCTAAAAATAACAAAAATACATCCCTCTGCCTTTTCCTGCGAACAGTGATGGACTTCTTGTTCCATTTAACAAAGGAAATTGTTCCATCTTGCGCCGAGAAAAACCAATAATCACACAAACCACAACAGACACTCACATGGTTTGGGCCGAAGCAGACCTTTCATGAAAGGGATAAGGACCTCTATTTATACAGTGCTTTTCTAATCTCAAAGACCACTGAAAGCACTTCGCTAGTACTAACCGTCTAATCTAAGGGCCTATCGGAGACAGTTACCTAGGGACAATTTCGAATCACCAATTAATCTAACATGCATGTCTTTGGACTGTGGGAGGAAATCGGAGTACCCAGAGTAAACCCACACAGCACAATTGGGATTCAAACCTGGAACCTTCTAGTTGTTAGGCAACAGTATACCACCATGCTGCCAAAATCTTTACACCTTTAACCCCTAAAACCCCATTAACACATAAATCCTCTCATTTCGCCTCGGTGAAGCAGAGGCATACAGTTATCAGTCATTGTGTCTGTTTGTGGCTGTGTGGGGGGTGTATCTGTCTGTCTGCCTGCCTCTCTGTTTCAGTTCCCCCAGTCAAAATTAAGTGGAACTAAAGGTTTATATCATTGTGTCGCCATATTTTCTTGACTTTTAACCCTCTGAGTGTGTGAATTTGCGTGCCCTAGTGGCACAGCACGGTACTGTGCCTGTCAACTCACTCTGACATCGCTGGCTGCATTGGGATTTGTACTGATTTGTATTGATCTGCCAGTTTGAGAAGGTGGCAGACATCTTTTGGAGGACTCATTGGATGACACGTAATACACCAAAGAAGAAGAACTCCTCATTTCCTTTTCCTGTATTCCCTTCTTTTAGCCCAGAAAACTAATATGGCTGTGATCGGTCATCGTCACTGTCACTTAGTCAGTTTTGTACACGGAAAGTAGCCGCGGGATACAAGCAAAATTTATGTGGGATAATCATAACACTTTGTAGATGTGGTAGAGTGTAAATGACCGACAGGACGCGAAATGACGACCACGATGGGTGAAAATGCAGCGACCACGGCAGCAAGCCAGTCCCGTTAGCTGCAGGTAAGTGAAGAATTTCTTTGTTTTTTTAATATTGTATTGATTTCTTGTTCATATACTTTGAAGATAAGATGATGAGGTACCTCTGTACAAAAAACGGTGTCAAAAGACTGAACCATTCTTGGTGTAAATACGTCCAAAGTCCAGTTTTGACTGAGTTATGGAATTTAAAGAGGTGCCGCGCCATTATGCGAATTAGATGCGTAAATTTATTCCTATCTGAAACTTTGGATCATATTTTACATCTTTCTAATTGAGAGTAAGCCATTATCTCTTACCACTTTCAAGTTATAGCCTTGGAAATCTGAACTATTTTATTGACAAAAATATTTACCACTCTTGACCACTAGGGGTTATGTCACAATTTGGCGACAGACACACTCAAAAGGTTAATTTGACAGAATTGCGAGATAAGGATTTGTTTTCAAAATAAATACAAATTTAACTCCCCATTTCTGTCAATGCAGCTGCGAAAACGAAATGTAATAACTATGCTGGGCCAGTAGAGGTCAGAATGCCACTTTTTTACAGCCGCCCATGCTACCATGCCACAGGCACCAAGGCACAATATTTCGTACATGTTTTCTGAACCCAAGTGTCACAGACAAAATTAAGCTCTGTAAGTTTTTAGATTGTAAACCAACACCTTAATCTTTTAATGCAGCTCTTCATTATGCCTCAGCGAAAGCGGAGGCATACGGTAATCACTCAATGTGTCTGTGTGCGGCTGGTTGTGTGTGTGTGTGTGTGTGTCTGTCCGCCTGTCTGTTTCAGCTTGCCCAGTCAAAATTAAGTGCACCTAAAGGCTTGTATCATTGTATCACCATATTTTCTTGACTTTTAATTTGCCATAATTTCCAGATAAGGCTTTGTTTTCAAAATAAACACAAACTTAACTCCCCTTTACTGTCAATGGGGCCGGGAAAAAAGGTGTTGTAATAACTATACCGGGTCACTGGCAGTGCAACTTTTTTACAGCACACAATCACAGTCTCAGAGCTGGGCAATATACCAAATATATTCATTGTATCAGTACATGTGGCAGCCCGTGATTCATAAATCATTATCTCGTGGATACTCAAATATTTATCATGTTAAAATAAACTGCTGTGAGACAGGTCTGCAGCTTGGCCGCTGAAGTCTGAAAGCGAAAGCCCTCTAGCTCACCATGGCTGCCCCGCCCCCCTAAATACTCACAGAGAAATCTAAACAGCAGCAAGCAGAGATCAAAAGGAAGAAAACAGAATAAATGCAGGCTCACCTTAAACACATGAAATGGGGGGGGGGGGGTGGATAAATATCTCAAGTCTGAACTCTGTTCGCTAAGTGAATGAATTTAGCAAATGAACTTTCAAAATAAGAGCTCCTATCCAGTCTTGCAACCCTTCAAAATAAGAGTGAGTGGCTCGCCAAATAAACAACTGATGGAATGTAGACACATGAAAAAAAGCGATAAATTATACTTCTGTCACTTATTAGACCGCCAAGTATTAACTATGTGTGGTAAATGGAAACATTTCTACCCATGTGGATACACTTGATTTCTTGATAATGTGAGTTCTGTTAAAGGAAAAAAAAAAGACACTTTGCTCAGTTACATATTGTTGTGAAGAATTTTCACTGACATAAGTTTTCATTTTATTATTCAGCTTTTTCAAAAGTGAAATTAATATATACATAAATTTCTAATAAAAATGTAAGTAAAACAAAAATTTTAAAGGACATTCAGTACACAAAATACATATCATGATACGTATCTTGTATCCTATCAGAAGTGGCAGCGTGACTTTTTTACTGCCCCCCATGGTACCATTTCACAGGCACCGAGGCATCAGCACCTTGGTGCTTTCATTTAAATAGTTTAAAACTTCTCTAATGCCAAGCTGGAAGATAAATAAATAAACTCTCAAAATGTGAAATGGTATTGGGTCTAACAGTTTCTTTCTTAGGCTATCACAAGTCAAACACTGCTCACTTAGAGACTAAAGGATCTATAATTAATTTTATTTGCTGTCTCCTTTTTAACCACGTTTACTTCTGAATTGTTTTTATCTTGTGAGTTTGAACATGCCTTGGAGAGTGCTGAATGTGTCATAAAGAATTTCTGTCACCAACTGGGACAGACAATAAAGTTATCTATCAATCTATCTATAGTGGATATAAAATGTCTACACACCCCTGTTCAAATGCCAGGTTTTTGTGATGTAAAAAATAAGACCAAGATAAATCATTTCAGAAGATCATTTTTCCACCATTAATGTGACCTATAACCTGTACAACCCAATTGAAAAACAAACTGAAATCTTTTAAGGGGAAAATAAAAAAATAAAAAACTTACAATAACCTGGTTGCATAAATATACACACCCTTAAACTAATACTTTGTTGCAGCACCTTTGGCTTTTATTACAACACTCGGTATGGTACACTAGGTATGGTGTTCTCTTGGCGATGAACAGTGTTATGTTTGTGCCAAACATAGGTCACACAGCTATTGTAAGTAGTGAAAGCTACAGTGGGGGATCAGTCCTCTGATAGCTCTGTGCATTAACTTTCCTTTCCCAATTCTAGTATGCTTAGCACCAAGCTAGAAGGTGGAAAGTACCATTTTTATATGGTCTTTGGTATGACCCGGACGGGATTTGAACCCACGACTTCCCGGCTGTGGGGCGGATGTTCCACCAACTAGGCTATCACTCTGGTCAGTTACGATTACCACAGTTATTTCTATTTGCTAAATAATTTTTATATATGCTAAATATTTTGATAATTTTTTATTACTTTCTTCAAAATCAGAAGTTTACATACACTGTATAGAAAGACAACCTTTTTTCCCCTCTGTCTGACATTAAATTAGATGATCTTTTCCTTTTTTAGATCAGTTGGGATTCCCAAAATTATTTCTATTTTTAATCCTAACTGACCTAAAACAAGAAAAGTTTAGTCTGATTTATTGTCAGGCAGTAATAAGAAAAGTGTTATGTGCCTTTTTATACAGTGTATGTAAACTTCTGATTTCAACTGTACGTAGTTGGTCTGGTGATCTCTCACATAGTAGCTGTTCTTCTGAACTGACAGGATATAAAAACTCAATGTTCATCAGTGCAAGGATCCTGTTTTACATCCTCAGAATCTCTTCTGCCGCTAAACCAAATGGTGGATGCCAGAGGTGAGGGGGGTCATCAAGCTGCTGGAGGAGTCCTATCAAGCATGGTTGGCTTGTGAGACTCCTGAAGCAGCTGTGGTGTACTGGCAGGTCAACCAGAGTGCAGCTCAGACAGTTGCTGAAGCAAAAACTTGGGTGTGGAAGGAGTTTGGTGAGGCCATGGAAGAAGACTTTTGGTCAGGCTTGAACAGCTGAACTTTATTTGGGGGTTAATCAGAGGCACTTTAAATGATGGCAGGTGTGTGCTGACTCCCACTTAACATGAGTTTGAATGTGGCTGGTTAATTCTGAACACAGCCACATTCCCAGTTATAACAGTGTGTGCATATTTATGCAACCAGGTTATTGTAAGTTTTTTATTTTTCCCCTTAAAGATTTCAGTTTGTTTTTCAATTGGGTTGTACAGGTTATAGGTCATATTGGTGGTGGAAAAAGTTTTGAAATGATTTATCTTGGTCTCATTTTTTTACATCACAAAAACCTGGCATTTGAACAGGGGTGTGTAGACTTTTTTTGTATCCACTCTATCTATCTAACAAATTTAACTGGTACTCTGCACTAATCAGTGTTGGCAGACTACATCTTTCAGAGCTCCTCTGGCCTCCCTACCTCCAAAGCACCTACTTGTTCATTGATTCGTGGGAACTTGCTCAATAAGGCACCTGCGACTTTTGTCTACTTTCCCACTGGACACCTCTTTCACTGACTATTACCTTGTTGCCTTTTTTGTTCATTGACTATTTCATTTATGAAAGGAAGAAGACTTGAAGGCAGCAGGAGCGGGTGTGCACACAGAAGATGTTCTGTCAGAGCCGCATACATGGGCATCCATTCTAATCAGCATCATCATGCTGTAAAACAAGCTTGCAATTAAATTCACAACTAGGTGGAACAACTAGAGCATCCACACAGAGACACACAAAGGCAGGCAGTTATTTGTTGTACTGACACAATGCGTGACTCAGTTTCCTGTCCATCCTTCCATCACTCAATCTCTCCGGCTGTACGCTGGGGTTTTAATTATAGAAGCAAAGAGGAGCCTCATTACTGCAAGAAAAAGGGACCGGGTGAGATAGAAATAAAACAGAGAGAAGGGAGATGGGGATCAAAAGAAAAAAAAAAAGATCCCTTTGCAACTGAAATATTGAATGTAATAATTCCAGACACAACCAGTTGTATGAGGAATTAATCAAAGCACTGATTCATTAGCTGAGCCTCTTTATCAAAACCAGAGAGCATTAGTGCCTATTTGTATTATGCTTTGTGTTTTACAGATCAGCAGACTTCAAATGTCCAAATTTTAAATACAAAGAGAACCACTGTAGCTGGAATGTGTCCCCTCAGAAGGTTAACGCTTTCAACTTAACCTACAGGGAAGAGCGTGGCAGTGTCTGGTGGACGACCGACAGTATGTTCCTTCAGGAACTCAAGGGTTAAATGAATGAAAAGGATTAACCTGCAGGATGCACACTTATAGTTGAGGGTGTGCAATACTACAGTCGTGTTAGTCTACATTTACTTAACAATAACATAATTCTGTTAAGTTGATTCAGGGTATATGCAGTATATACTAATATCTAGCAAGCACTGGACAATCTGGTAACTGATGAGGGGTTAAATTGTGACACCCACGTACAGGATGCATTACTGTGGTCGAGGGTGCTTTGTGAATCAGGTGGCAGCCTGGGCTTCTTTGCTTAGACTGCTACCCCCACGACCTGGACCCCTGGAGAAGCCATAGGTGATGGATGGATGGTACACCTGGTATTATGTGCAAAAAAGGCCAACAGAAAGCCTATTTTACGATTATGTGGTGTTAGCCCAAAAAAAGAAGCAACGTGGCGTAGAGAAACTTATCATCCTCTCGTTTAGCAATGATCAAAATATTGTTTTTTCACCAAATAAATTGTGAAGTTTTTTGTCTCTAGAGTACGGAATTTGAGAGAAATCACAGATGGTCACAAGGCAAGAGCTTCGGTGCAAAACTTATTTGGCAGCCAGGTATGAGCACACTGCAGGGTTTGAAGAGCATGCGGTGATTTCTTTTGTCTTCAGAAAGAAAAGCAAAAAACAACCTGGTGTACCTGGTTGCCTAAAACCAAAAGCATACAAAAAAGAAAAAAGGACCAAAAAAGAATCACTGCCTGCTGAGAGCTGTTTATTGTTTCTAGTGAAACCATCTTCACAGACAGACTGGGGACGCGTTACCTGGTGTGATCAGGTTGCCTTGTATGAAATAAAATCACAACAGGGTCAGGTTACTGTCTACTCCTATCACTTCAGTCAGTCTATCTATCGCCACTTCACCAAAAATAACAATCATCTATCAAACGAAGGTGAGTAGATGCCATTGTTTTACTAGCTAAACCCCGGAACAAGAATTAGTTTACAGAACACAAAAGAAAAAAAACAGTCCACACTGGAATCATTAGAATTATTAAATGCTGCCACCATTTGATTTGATTCACAAGGATCTTGATCTTATCTTTAACCCCACCTCATACAGGACCAAATGAAAATGTGCCCCTTTCCTCCGAGAACTGCTGCTGTTGCCAATTACTGTACATACTAAAAATATCCTCCATATAGGCAAGCTTCTGCTAACGAACAGGAGAAAACTCTGACAGACAGAACCTGTGAAATCCCTGAGCCGTTTTTATCGTGCTGTTAAATAAAGAATATTGGCAGCTGCTTCAAAAATTGCCATATTTTCTTTGGGTAATTAATTAAGATCAGTCATTTGTGAGGGAGAGCGGTTTGGTGTCACTCTTCAGTGCGTACACCTGTGCATGAATCAGAAGGTGGCGGGCGGCTACGCAGCATCCATTTTGGCACTTTGTGATTTCAGGGGTCACCGGCCAAACAGTCCAAGAGAGTCTCTGCTCCACAAGTCTGTGTTCCTGCCTCACCCGTTTGACTAAAATCTCCTGAGATATAATCCCTAACCAACACTTGAAGCTTCAGACTGCTACCACGGAGCACACAGAGGCAGCTTGTGGTATGGATCATTACGCTTCCACGCTGGTTAGAGTGGTTTCCATGGCGCTCCCTGAAGCCCACCAAGGCATGATGCAGCAAAATGCAAAACACCTTGAGCAGATGATGAGAGCTGCAGCACTGGAGGCAACCTCCTTGTACACGGAGATACAGGGGAATTCTCTGATCCTTCCTTTTAAGAGCTTCCACGAGCAGAGGCAGGTGTTGGGGTCGGCGACACAATGACGCGCTAAAAACCACGCACGTGCATCCTCACAAACCGCGGGTACCCGGCGCACAGTCACACACACACACACACACTCTCTCTCTCTCTGGGGACACTAAAATGCCTCCAATTAGACGCGCCACAGAGCAATTGGGATGGGACTTGGAGCAAAGACACACAAACACACGGCTGCTCAGACACACATACAGCCACACAAGTGCAGGCAATGCTTGACAACAGGCTCTCGTTTAAGAGTCAGCCATGTGGAAAGGAAACATCTGGAAGGCAGGGAATGCAATTACTAAAAGAAGCAAATTACACAAAGACACACCCATATACCCCCCCCCAAAAAAACCCACACAAATATTGTCACTGTGCACACACACACGCTCACTTGCACGATCATAAAATACTTAAAACCCGAGTCTCTTAAAAAGGCTTTTAAAAGACAGTAAGTTTTCTGTCATGTGCCATATGCTGTGAAAAAAAAAAAAATCATTTCTCTTTTCATCTCTTTTATCCTTTCATGACTCCTTTTCAAAAATGATGCCGTGTTCATCACAGTGCGTATCTGGTGTGTGGGTTATCCTGAGGTCAGCAGCGTCTAATGATCGTCTCCTATACCGCTCTGTCACATCTCAGGGCTGAGGGGCGACAAAACCCCCGTTGATGGAATATGGGGGGAGAGGATGAATGGTAGAAATGGAGTGATGTAAAATGGCAGAAACCAGCGAGGAAGGTTCCCACAGGAAACGTAATCAAACCCAGACGGACTCTCTCTCAATCACCGAGCTGAGGTAATCAAACGGAGACTCTCACATGCTCTCCAGTCCACACATACAATGAATGATTAAGGGCGTGAAAAGGGTGGTTTATTTTAGGATACATTTGTACAATTGGAGCCACTACTTTTCCTCAGCATGGCTCTCTTCTTTCATACTTTTTCGACATCGCGGCCTTACTCGTCACCTGTCATGATTGCTCTTCCATATTTGTGCTCTATTCAGCTACACAACAGTATATAGTACTTGAGAAAATTCTTGCTCTTCATTCAGCTGAATCGACTTTGTAACGCAAATCATAACTGTGCAGAGCGCCGACAATTCAAAGACAAACATGGCATTATTTTAAACAGCAGGAAATTGCTTTTATTTTACAACTTTTTTCTGGGGACTTCATTGGCAAAAGTTTTCATTAACTTCTGCCACCAGAGTAATCAGAAAGATGTGTCACAAGTTAAAGGAGAACGCCACCAAATTTACATATAAAGATCATCTTTTTAATGTGCAAAAGCCTTTGCAAAATCTTTCAGAGGGAGTTTTGTCGTATCCTGATTGAGGCCGCCAAGGTCCTCTCAGCTTGGTTCTAAACACACAGCCTGTCAACCTTCAAACTAGTCTTGTGGCTCTAAAGAAATCAGGCATTCAATAGCAATTAGAAAATAAAAGCCTGATTTACTAAGATACCAAACAGTATGTCCTAAAGTGTGCTTTTCCTTGATGTGGATTTTGAACATGGTTTCCAAAGAATGACTGTGTGACTGACGACAGATGTGAACATGTTGGAGTAGTTGTATCGAAATTGTTATGACCCGAGCACCGATTTCGTCCGCGCTCGGGCCATGCATCATCTCTGCCGGCTTTGACAGCAGCGGATTACATTCTGGCTCCCCGGGCTCTTATTGTGACAGCGCTCGGTGGGGCTTCCTGCTGTCAGAGCCGATCAGCTGTTCTGCATCACTGCTCGTTAGCGGCCGGCTTTATTAGTGGGCGCTGACAGCGGGATGATGCAGCAGTATCGTCAACACATCCTGAGAGAGTTCTTGTGAGACATCAGCATTCGCATCAAGGTTCGTGTTCATAGTCTTGTTCTTGTCCTCGGTAAGATCGTAGGTGGCTGGGTGTAGCCCTACAATCCCATGCCCCTTGTAGTGTGTGTTTTTGCCACAGCGGCTCATAGTTTGTATTATTGTCTTGTGTCTCGTATATTAAACATCAATGCAAAACTCACTGGCGACTTTTGGCATCTTATGGTGGCCCGCGAGGGTCACTGCTTGACAGTATACTGCTGCCAAGGCATCTAAATGGAGAAGCCACACCGAGACGCCGTCCCGGTGAGTTTTTGCTTAATTGGACGATTGTTCTTCCCTGTCTGGGTAACTGCGTGCTGGGAGAATGCCGTCGTGGAGGGGCCACGCTCGGAGTCGGGACTACGAGCTGGTGGAGGCTTTGGACTATGTGGACGAAACGCTCATCGCTGCCTCCCTCCTCGACTACCACAGCGACGTACGCTGGTACCTGGACTGCGCTGAGGATGTCCTAAATCATCTCCCCCGCTACACCGAGCACCCTGAAGTCAGCGTGAGGAGGGATGACATCGCCGCACAGCGCAAAATACTCCGTATGGTGGAGGAGGACTAAGGCCGGAAGCAGAGGAGGAGGCATCCTCGCTCCCCGCTTTGGGATCCCGTTCCTGTCTTCGATCCAGTCCAGGAGTTCGCGCCATCTGGGGGCCGTCGAAGACGTCGGCACCACGGCCAAGGTAAACCTCAGCAGAATCCCCAGCTGGACCAGCTGCCGGCAAAGCCCGTCAGCAGACCTCCGAGAGCGGCTCCTCCTTGTCCTTCCAGGGGGCCCTCTGTCGCCATCCAGCAGGGAGAGGGAGGAACTACATCCCCTACAGCAGGCACCACCCTCCCTCTGGGAGAAAGGCAAGTGCAAGTTCATTCTTTACATGATAATTGTGATCTGCCAAGTCTGACTCCTGGGGGCGGAGTTCGGGGTTCGCAGTCCCCCGACCTCCTACCACCTGCTGTAGTTGTGATAACTAAACCTGCTGCCTCTGTGTCTCCCTCTGCTGAGCGGTTCACGATGATAGGCCTACGTCGCTGGACGAGTGGGGGGGCGGCTGCGGTTCGAGAGCCTGGATCCAGCCCCACAGCCACGCCGTGGTCAGAGGAGAAGAGCGGACTGCGGCCTGAAGCCTGTGCCGACGGTGAAGCGTCCCCGGGTCTCCTCGCCAAAGCGGTCCGAGCCAGTGGGTCAAGGGTCCCCTGCCCCCACGCCATATGGGTCATCAGTGTGGACGTCAGCATCAGAGGAACCTCAGGCTGCGGAAGCCATCATGCCAGCTGCGGAGCCCGACGTAGCTGAGTGGGAGCCTGCGGATGAACATCTTCGCCCTGAACCTGGATCAACGAAGTCCTGGACGGCGACAGAACCCGAGTGCAGGCAAGTGCTCTAGCTTGTGTTTCTCTTCTCGGTCTTGGAGCACTTTTGCCTGCCTCTTGGGGACGCGAGTCAGGGGCAGCCGCCTGCTGTGCCCGAGCTTGTCTCGCTGGGCTCTCTCGTTGCCGGTGATGCTGATCCCGGTTCTTCTCTGTCCTCTGAGCTTTGTTGCAGTGTCACCGGCACGGAGCCAGTCATGGTCGCTGTGTTGGAGGTTCCAGGTTCGGGGGCGGAGGTCGTCAGTGGCGCTGCGCCGACCCAGTCGGGGTCCTCTGTGGAGGCTGCTGTGGCCCAATCGGGGTCTGACGTGGGTGTGCCCGAGAACCAATCGGGGTCCATCGTGGGAGCTGCTTTGGCCCAATCGGGGTCCGACGTGGGTGCGCCCGAGGCCCAATCGGGGTCCGCCGCAGGTGCTGTTTTGGCCCAATCGGGGTCCGACATGGGTGCAGCCGGGACCCAATCGGGGTCCAGCGGAGGTGCAGCGCCGATGTGGTCCAAGGACGGTGGACGAGCTGCAGACCCTTCGCCGCCTGACTTAGTACGGGCTCATCTTCGCCATCATTCCCCTCTTCGAAGTCATCGCCCCCGCTCATCATCGCCGGGGGCCGTGGGGGTCCTTCTTCGCTCGCCCCGGCTCTCCCATGCTTTGGCCTCGCCAGGGAGGCCGCCGCGGGCTGTTTTCCCACGGTTCTGGTGGCTGAGGGATGCGGGTCGGCCGCTCGAGGAACTGCTTCGCTGGTTCGGCGCCTTGGGTCGGCCACGCGACTCGCGGTGTGTATTACTGGGCGATTTGGTTCGGCCACCGGAGGAGTGGACTTTCCGGGCCTGGGACTGTGGTAAGCCGCCCGGTCATGTTCCGCCCCCCATGACCACCCGTCGGCCGTTGGACGCGGGGAGACCGCCTGAACTGTTTCCGTGGCGTTTGGTCTCCGCCGGTCGGCATGAACTGTCGGGGATAGAGGTCATTCGTGGTGGTAGTCTAGCCCTGTAATTGTTCTGGGTTTTTTTGTTTTTTTTCTGTCCTGTGTTGTATTTGCTTTTTGACTTAAGAGCGTGGTATTTTTGTTATCGTGCCTGTGTAATTGTGTTTCATGTATTTTGGAGTGGTAGTCTGGCCCTGTAATTGTTCTGTTCTTTTCGCTGTCCTGTGTTTTGTTTCTTGTAGTTGCCATTTGTGCATTTTGGGAGTTTGTGATTTGTGTTCTGCAGTTGCCTCATTTGTCCTGTCATCATGTTTTGTGCTGTAGGGAGGTTTTTTTTCTGTTATTTCATGCCTGTGTAACTGTTTCTTGTATTTTGGAGTCTTTTTTTTCCCCTGATTGTCTGCATTCTGGTTCTCGTTCTGGGATTTGATTCTCTCCTGCCGGGCCTGCCCCATTGGCCCACCCTGGAGGGGGTGGGGGGGTGTGGGGGGGATTGGATGTTCAGGTTCAGGTTCAGGTTCAGGTTACTTTATTTGTACCCGTAGATAGATTTGTTTTGCAGTTGGTGACATCCATATTTACAAGCCACTAATTACATTCAACATAGACACAAACACAGGCACACATCTTACAAAATAGGTAAATATAAAATATGTACAATATAATTTTTATAGCTTGTTCAACTCTTTGACAGCAGCAGGGACAAAGCTCTTTTTGTAGCGCTGGGTTCTACTTTTTGGGACAGCAAACCTCCGTCTGGAGGGAAGAAGCTGAAAGTTGCAGTGCAAAGGGTGGGAGTCATCATTTAAAATCGAGTCGGCCATCCTCTGTACTTGTGTGGTGTACAGGGATGTCAGGCTCAGCTGTGACTCACCAAGCAAACGACTGGACCATCTGACTACCTGATCCAAGGATTTCCTCTGTTTCAGTTTTATCTGACCAAACCATGACATTAAAGAAAAGGATAAAACAGATTCAATAAAAGCCCGATAGAACATAGTCATTATGGTTCGGTCAATTTGGAAGCGTGCAAGTTTCCTCAAACAATGCAAATTTTGCTGACCCTTTTTGCACACCCTTTCACAGTTCACCTCAAAGTTCAATCCACTATCAATAATTGTCCCAAGATATTTGTACGATTGTACACATTCGGTGGTCTGGCCTTTTAGTATGGTGACTTTGTGCCTGGGAGTTTTCCTCCTAAAGTCAATAATCATATCTTTCGTTTTTGTTGTATTCAGCTGCAGGTAGGAATCCTCACACCAGTGAACAAAGTCATCAACTACTGGGCCGTGGCCACTCTCACCATCCTGGAGGAGACTGACAATGACTGAGTCATCAGCATACTTTATAATGTGTCTGTTGTCATGTCTGCTCCGACACATGTTTGTGTACAGGATGAAGAGTAGTGGTGACAACACACACCCCTGAGGAGAGCCAGTAGAAGAGCGCTTTAGGTCAGACAATGTGCCATTGACCCTTACTCTCTGCGTCCTGTTGGTTAAGAAATCCAGAATCCAACCCACCAGATTATTGCTTAAATCAAATTGTTGCAGGAGCCTTTCAACTAAAATATGAGGTTGGATTGTATTAAAGGCAGAAGAAAAGTCCACAAATAAAAGCCTGGCGTGTGTCCCATTAAAATCCAGATGTTTAAAAAGCATGTCAAACAGAGTGACAGTGGCATCCTCCACTCCTCTGTGAGGCCTATAGGCAAACTGCAGAGGATCCAATGCATGTTCAGTCTGCCTTAGGACCTCACGTCTGACCAGTTTTTCAAAAATTTTCATTAAAATTGAAGTCAAAGCAACTGGTCTAAAGTCGTTTACCGTTTTAGGACAGCTGGATTTTGGAACGGGAACAACCACGGCATCTTTCCAGATCTTAGGCACATGTTGTGTCTGTAAGGACTTATTGAAAATATAATGAAATATAGGACTCAGTTCATGTGCACAGGACTTTACCAAGCGCCCACATATATTATCAGGGCCCTGACTTTTGTTCACTTTTACAGCGCGGAACTCCCTTTTAACATCCTGCATCTCAATATTAAAGTGCTGATTGTCTTTGAGTTTCTGTTTCAAATCTTGGATTTCTGTGCTAAAATCAAAGGAGTCAAAACGACCATAAAAACAATTAAGAGCATTAGCCAGCTCTGTGTCTGAACTAAAACCATCTAAAAACACACGTTTACTGCGCTCATGGGCGTTCAGGAGCCCGCCCTTGGAGGGAGGGTACTGTTATGACCCGAGCGCTGATCTCGTCCGCGCTCGGGCCATGCATCATCTCTGCCGGCTTTGACAGCAGCGGATTACATTCTGGCTCCCCGGGCTCTTATTGTGACAGCGCTCGGTGGGGCTTCCTGCTGTCAGAGGCGATCAGCTGTTCTGCATCACTGCTCGTTAGCGGCCGGCTTTATTAGCGGGCGCTGACAGCGGGATGATGCAGCAGTATCGTCAACACATCCTGAGAGAGTTCTTGTGAGACATCAGCATTTGCATCAAGGTTCGTGTTCATAGTCTTGTTCTTGTCCTCGTTAAGATCGTAGGTGGCTGGGTGTAGCCCTACGAACCCATGCCCCTTGTAGTGTGTGTTTTTGCCACAGCGGCTCATAGTTTGTGTTATTGTCTTGTGTCTCGTATATTAAACATCAATGCAAAACTCACTGGTGACTTTTGGCGTCTTATGGTGGCCCGTGAGGGTCACTGCTTGACAGAAATGTGGCTTTAGTGTGTCTCACTCCATCCCTATGGAGAGTTTCGAGATTGATCAATGTGAATGTAAGAGGAAATTCTATGCAGAGGATTTAGAGGCGTGTGATGCAGAGGCTATGGGCCAAGTGCAGCAATGAAAGGTCAAGCTATAGTCACCACCATTTTGGGTATCACACTATCAGTCGCGTACGTAATAAACAATGCTAAACCACACCGATTCATGATTTTTTTTGCAACATTTTTGCATGTTGCAAAAAAATAAGAGCAACATGTTATTATTATACCTTGTTGTGTTGCTGTGGGTTGCTCTAATCTTTCTAGCACCGAGGGAATTTCATTTTATTGCTTTCCCAAGGATGATGAAAGGAGAAAGCTGTGGACACAGCTGTCTAACGTGAGAACTACATACCCACTGAGCAGTCAAGAATATGTAGTCAACATCTCATATCTGGTAATCTGGAATCAATTTTTTGCCACTGCGCTCACGGACTGAAAGTTGAAAAAGTTCAACTTTTGGAGCACCACAGCGCTCATCAGTGGCACACCTCTCTAATCAGCTGATTAGAATCAGGCTGAAAGGATACCATGATCAATATTTAACAGCAAAAGCTTGGAGTGGTGCATGATTTCTTACCTGTTTGAAGGAGTTTAGTGCAGTTAGTAGAGAGCTCGGGGCAAGCTGTTAAACACTAACGGCAAGCTTTGAGTGACAAGGCAAGCAGTTGCTAGGATACAGGGTGGAGACCTGTTTTTTAAGAGCACCTGTGAAGCACCCAGAAAAACAGGTTTAAAACATTTTTATGCGTTCAGTGGACACACAGCCAAAATTAAGTTGCCAGGCAACTCCTGCAGGTTAACATCCAAAATGATGGAATAAACAAAGTCACATAAGCAGTGACATCACGTGAATGGGGTCCATACAGAGAGGGTCACCAGCAAGGCTCCAGGGCCCGTCAATGCCACATGGAAAACTTAAGAGGGAGTGGACTCCCTGCCTCGGCAAAACAATGGGCTCACTCCCAGTTTTTTCTGAGAACTGTCATTTAGGCACTCATTAGATGCAGGTAAGTGGTGCAGGGGGTCTTGATCTGGCCCCCAACTGGTGATATCAAATTTACACGTTTTGTTACTCACAAATCTTTCATAAATCATACCCCATAAGTCAGGACACCTCAGCCTCTGCTGAAAAAAGTTACCAAGAATATTTATCTTGCAACTCTACCAACTTTACTTAAGTGACACAGTGAATGTCTGGAGTGGTCTATATGCATGCGATATTTGAAGCTATTTTTCTGCAGCTCAGCAGTTATTAACAAGTGTGACATGACTGCCTTCTTTATAGAACAGATAAAGGCAGATGATCAACTATTGAGCCCAAAGCTGAATTGCCATTTAAAGTGCTACAGTAATTACATCAGCATGAACTGCATGCACTTGCCATCCTCTCATTCTTCTCCTTTGTTATCCCTCCACTTTCTTCCCTCCTATAAACTCAGCATGCCCTCTTCTTCTCTTGTCACCCATATATAAAATCCATACACCTGGGATCTAAAACATCTATTTCAGAACGTCTGAGGCAGAAAGCTATTCTGCCTTGATTCTTTGAGCGAAGGGCTTGTGTTTGACGCTGTCCAGGTATGCTGGTCCTCTTTTGAGCTTGCGTGTTTTCCATGTGTATGTTTACTTTAAATTCGCATGTGCATAGTGAAGGTTCTCTTTGGGGATATTTTGTTGCTCTAATGGACTGATGTACAAATCTACAAAGACATCCACACTGTGAAATGTGCAGAACATACAGACACCCGCACAATCTTGTGGGCAATGGGGAATTTAACTGCTGTTTTGATTGACAGGCTGTGGCATGTGTGGGTGCCTGTGATTGTGTATGTTAGAGTAAGCGGCACAAAGATGACTATGGGAACACAAGGAGTTTAAATAATTGGAATAGTGAGCCTGGTCTCCTGTCACTAACAGAAACATCCTGAGGCCATTACGGCTTCCCTTTTTTGGGGGATGAAAACGTATACATGCACACAGCCAGTCAAACATGTGTAGTGTCACTAATAAACCCCTACTTCCAGCTGTGTCTGCAGAGATGTGATTTGCTGCGCTGAATGCATATCTGCTCAATATACGCTCTTTCTTGAAAGTCACCTTCTGTCAATCTGTCATGTTCGGTCTGCGGTGATAACTGGCTGAAAATGACGTTCCTAACACCATATGTTGTTGGCGGTGATAAAACGCTTCGGGAGCTGTTCATTTTAGAGACAGGCTGGACTTCCAGTGATTACAGCGTCTGACCTCTCACCAAGCTGTTGAGCTGCCATCAATTGTGGCTCTTCCAGCTCTACCACGGATGACAGTTACTGCGTTTTATTTCTACAGCCTGGGCCACACTTACAGGACAGTGGTCAGGGACATGCAGATAATGGATCTGTCAAGGAGGCAGGTCATGCAGCTGCTTGCCCAAGACTTTTCCCAGCTTTTAGAGGCTTTTTGGATTTACTCGTGACACATTGGTCACACAAATGAGACAGTATCCACACACTTATTACTGGTGAGTGTGCAAAGAACAGAGAGTGCAGGAAACAAGAACTTCCACCTACAGTAGTCCTGACATCAGCAGGTTTTTGATCAGATGGGTTTACAATGTGCAGCTTAGAGCCACATGTAGCTTTTTTGCTCATAATTAATAAATCACTGTGACTTTGACAAAAAAGGAAAAAAAACATTGACTCACATGACAGCAGTTGCAAATTTAAGAGGGAAAATTCTCAAATTTAAGAAGAAAATCACAAATTTAAGAGAAGTTGCATTTTACACTTGAATCTTTACACAAAAAAGCCATAAAAATCTTTGATAAGAAAGATCCCACATATCACTGTTGTCACATTTACAAGAAATACAATTTTCTGTCTTTTGAAAACTATAAAACCCTCAAATTTGCCTGTTCAATTTATAAAATATTAAATGGCTATACCCCCACTCCCCTGTCCCCGAGAGATAATGTTAAACTGAGGACTGTCACTGGTACAACCACCAGAGCAATCACGAGAGGAGACTGTGAGGTCCCCCACAGACGCACCACAGTTGCTCAATCTGTGCTATCAGTGAGGGGCACCAAGATCTGGAATAACATACCACCTGCAATCAGAGAACGTACCACACTAAACACCTTTAAGACTCATTGTAAAAATTGGCTTTTAAACAACCAAAAGTGTACCCATAACTAGTGGTTCCTCTTCTATGTGCCCGTGCATCACACACATATGCCCCGCCTTTTGTTTGTTGCTGTTTGTTGTTGTGAGGCACTTGGGTGCATGTGTGTGTGTGTGTATGCATACAGAGCACTTCACTCGTGTGACATTTGGATGTTGTGCTGCACCTTAACTCTTGTACTTTAGCATATCCACCTTGTACAGTTTTACTGCAGATGTTCTTCTTGTGTATGATTGTGTGTTTTCGTGACCCGCTCTGGGACTACAGATGGAAATTAGCAGTATTGCTCAATATGGCATACTTACGTTTGTATTAATGTTCATTAGAAGAAGAAGCCATCTCTGTTGTCATTCAGTCCATACAGCCAATCATGTACAGTAGAACGAAATTACGTTTCTCCTATCTACAATGTTAATCACATCTAGAATCAGAGGGGTCGCTGCCATGCAAGGCGCCGCCACAAACAACTTCTCTTCCCCCATTCTAGGATGCTGAGCACCAAGCTAGAAGGTGGGAAGTACCATTTTTATATAGTCTTTGATATGACCCAGCCAGGACTTGAACCCCCCCCACCTCCCAGTTGTGGGGTGGATGCTCTGTCAACTAGGCCACCACTCTGGTAGTATGTATAACCATTAGTATGTAATGTCCCTTTCAAATAAACATTAATTAAACATAAATTAATTAAGTTTAATTAAAATAAACTTACAAGATTTTACAAGAAAACTCACATATTTAAGAGAAGTTTCATTTTAAAGAGAGGAAAATAATACGAAGACTGACAGGACAATTTAGACTTAAAATTTGTTTCTTTCTTTTCAGGGCTTGAATATGTTTTGTGGTGTCATGTAGAATTTTATGAGTGAAATCCTGCTCTAATTCCTGATTTCCCGACCCCTGGTCTACAGCCACGACTCACTTCATTAAGACATTTTCTCCCTCTCCTTCCTCCTCCTCCTTCTCTCCAGTTCTTGTCTGTTGAGCACAATGCTTAAATCAAAGTAAGAAAAGGGAGAATAGAAAATAGATACCTCATTTATTCTGGTGAATTTATGAAGTGAGAGAGACAACATTTTTAGAAATTTGACTGACAGCTATGAACTTCTGCCTTCAGATCCCGTGCAGGCTGCTTAATGGAGAAGAGAAAAGAGGGGAGAGAGGAAATGGCGGGAGGAGACAGAACAGGAATTGTAAAAGATGGAGAAAGACGTGGAAGAGATGAACTAAAACTGAATTTGCATGAGCTCATTCACGCGTCAGTTAACCAGATGAACTGTGTATCACTCCACTTTAATCTTATTTGGTTGAAAAGGGTTATTTGTTTCCTCCAATTTCCTGTAAGGAAACTTTGGCTGACCTGTGTGTGGGAGCACTGTACGAATCTCTATACAGACGTGGACAAAATTGTTGGTACCCCTCTGTTAATGAAAGAAAAACCCACAATAGTCACAGAAATAACTTGAATCTGACAAAAGTGGTAATAAATAAAAATTCTTTGAAAATTAACCATTGAAAATCAGACAATGCTTTTGAATTGTGGTTCAATAGAATTATTTTAAAAAATAAACTCATGAAACAGGCCTGGACAAAAATGATGGTACCCTTAACTTAATATTTTTTTAATATTTTGTTGCACAACCTTTTGAGGCAATCACTGCAATCAAACGATTTCTGTAACTGTCAATGAGACTTCTGCACCTCTCAGCAGGTATTTTGGCCCACTCCTCATGAGCAAACTGCTCCAGTTGTCTCAGGTTTGAAGGGCGCCTTCTCCAGACGGCATGTTTCAGCTCCTTCCACAGATGTTCAATAGGATTTAGATCAGGGCTCATAGAAGGCCACTTTAGAATAGTCCAATGTTTCGCTCTTAGCCATTCTTGGGTGTTTTTAGCTGTGTGTTTTGGGTCATTATCCTGTTGCAAGACCCATGACCTGCGACTGAGACCAAGCTGTCTGACACTGGGCAGCACATTTCTCTCTAGAATACCTTGATAGTCTTGAGATTTCACTGTACCCTGCACAGATTCAAGACACCCTGTGCCAGATGCAGCAAAGCAGCCCCAGAACATAACAGAACCTCCTCCACGTTTCACAGTAGGGACAGTGTTCTTTTCTTGGTATGCTTCATATTTGCGTCTGTGAACATAGAACTGATGTGCCTTGCCAAAAAGTTCCAGTTTTGTCTCATCTGTCCATAGGACATTCTCCCAGAAGCTTTGTGGCTTGTCAACATGCAGTTTGGCAAATACCAGTCTGGCTTTATTATGATTTGTTTTCAACAGTGGTGTCCTCCTTGGTCGTCTCCCATGAAGTCCACTTTGGCTCAAAACAACGACGGATGGTGCGATCTGACACTGATGTACCTTGACCTTGGAGTTCACCATGAATGTGTTTAGAGGTTATTCTGGGCTCTTTTGTTACCATTCGTATTATCCGTCTCCTCCTGCGGCCACGTCCAGGGAGGTTGGCTACAGTCCTGTGGATCTTAAATTTCTGAATAATATGTGCGTCTGTAGTCACAGGAACATCAAGCTGCTTGGAGATGGTCTTATAGCCTTTACCTTTAACATGCTTGTCTATAATTTTCTTTCTAATCTCCTGAGACAACTCTCTCCTTTGCTTCCTCTGGTCCATGTTTAGTGTGGTACACACCATGTCACCAAACAGCACAGTGACTACTTGTCACCCTTTAAATAGGCCGACTGACTGATTACAAGTTTGTAGACACCTGTGATGTTAATTAAAGGACACATCTTGGTTGAACATGTCCCTATGGTCACATTATTTTCAATCTTTTCAAGGGATACCATCATTTTTGTCCAGGCCTGTTTCATGAGTTTGTTTTTTAAAATAATTCTGTTGAACCACAATTCAAAAGCATTGTCTGATTTTCATTAGTTAATTTTCATAGAATTTTTATCTATTACCACTTTTGCCAGAGTCAAGTTATTTCTGTGACCATTGTGGGTTTTTCTTTCATTAACAGAGGGGTACCAACAATTTTGTCCACGTCTGTATCTAGGGCTGGGCAATATATTGAATTCTGGCAATACACAAATATATTTTTATTGCGATATAGGATGATAGAATAAATACAATTTATGTTACGTTAAATTATACTCATCAGCCTTTCTGTTTTCCTGTCTGTCTCTCACACACATCACCCTGAGTGTCCTGCGTCCTTCACCACTGCCCACAGGAAATCCAAGTCACACACTAACGCTTTGTTAAATTATGCATTTAATCATATAAATGCTCTTTGACAGTGAATGGCTGAGCAGTGGTCGGAAAGTCCAATGTGTGGCTTACCAATTAATTAACTGGTGGTACTGCTGTCACACACACACACACGCGGAAAACAAAAATAAACAAATTATACCCTGTGGAAGCTGCTAACAGATGTGGACAGTCCACCTGAGTTCTGTGTATATTCGAAACACTGAAGTTTTTCTACCTCTTTGGCTAAAACTGATTACCTGAGCAAGAAGAGCTGTCACTTCTGTCCTGTCAATTCTTTGCACTGCATTTTCACCAATATGAGTTTTGTGACACAAAAGAAAAAAGTGCACTTTGACAGTCACATGTTGTTTTGAAGCACAAATCTAGCTTCCTTAGCAATAATTTTTTTTATGGTTTTTTTTATTATTTTCATGCTGCTATAGTGTAATATACATCCATCATAGGTGGAATTAAAACCAGTTAATATGTATAATTTAATCTGTCTGTAAAATGTTTTTAAGAAAAAAAAATCATATTTGAAAAGTTACGATTGATTCTGTCCACTTCTCAAAAACACAGAGATATACAGTCACTGGCCACTTTAATACATAGGTACACCTGCTCAACTGTTTGTTAATGCAAATATCTAATCAGCAAATGACTTGGCAACAACTCAGTATCTTTATGCATGCAGCCATAGTCAAGACACGCTGCTGAAGTTCAAACCAAGCATCACAATGGGGAAGAAAGGTGATTTCAGTGACTTTGAATATGGCATGGTTGCTGGTGCCACACAGGCTGGTCTGAGAATTTCAAAAACTGCTGATCTACTGGGATTTTCATTCACAACCATCTCCAGGGTTGACAGAGAATGGTCTGAAAAAGAGAAAATATCCAGTGAGCAGCAGCTCTCTGGGCCCAGATGCCTTGTTGATATCAGAGAGGTCAGAGGTAAATGACCAGACTGGCCCGAGCTGACAGAAAGGCAACAGTAACTCAAACAAATGCTCATTACAAATGAGGTATACAGAAGAATATCTCTGCTCTGAAGGTACAACACACTGACCCTTGAAGCTGATGGGAGCAGAAGACTGGTGCCATTCCACTCCTGACAGCTAAGAACAAGAAACTGAGGCTGCAATTCACACAGGCTCACCAAAATTGGACAATAGAAGATTGGAAAAACTTTGCCTGGGCTGTCTCAATTTTTGCTGCGACATTCTGATGATAGGGTTTGGGGGGTGCTCACTGTGCATAGAAGCTATAATGGTGCATAAAAGTTGTCTAAAACTCAAATATCACAGCACCTAAACTTTGAACATATGTACTACAGTAACAAAGAGTACACCTAGGCTGGATTCATGCTCCCTTACCGTGTTCCACATATGTGATGCGGACAAGCCCTGTGCACCCTTGGTTGTATATATGTTTCTTTTTTGCATCTGCCAGGCCAAGGGGAGGCTGCAGTTTCATCCCAGCTTGATAGGTAGCACCAAGGAGCAGACATGCTAGTTTGTTCACCGGCTATGGACCTCTTGCACAATGAAGAGTGATGTACTACTTCCACATTCCGTTCTCAGCAGCTCCAGGTCCTGTTCCATTATATTTGGCCACTCCTGGGCACTTTCCCATCAATAAATCAATTTGATCACTTTCACTAATCATTGTACATACTGGAAATAGTGTGCGGGCAGATCGTTTTTTCTGTATAAAGTTTGTGTTTCACATTTTGATCATTTTTGTAACCATACTGGGCTGTTTAATAGTTCGCCCAGTTAGCTTAGCATAGCGCAGCTATCAGATTGTTTCTGTCTCTGCCGTTCCAAATACCACTGCATGGGCTGTAATGGACCTGTGAAACTCACAGAAACATATGTCTTAACTCCCAGTTGTTACCTGACTTCTTTTAATGTTACTTTGTGTATGCAGAATCCCTTGGTTATTGCTGTTATTGATATTAGCCTAGGTAGCTTCCAGTTTCTAGTGTGTCATTTATCCTCGTAATAAACTTAGAATCACTCCTAATAACAATGCATGGACTCAAATGAATGTGAATGAGCTTGTGCAAAGACTTTGCACAATACATGTTCATTGCACAGGTCCAGCAGCTACTGTGTCTTCCTGTCTGTCTACTTCCTCTTCTTCTTCTTTTTTTTAAGTTGTTTCAGTGGCGCCCCCATTTGGACGGGAGATTGACTCTTGCGCATGCATAGTAAGCGCACATGGGCAATGCGATCGTGGAGGGACCCCGCGATTGGAGATGATGATGAAATTTACGTCACTGAAGCCTCATGGTCATGCGAATGCAGAACATGGGAGCATAAATCCAGCTTTATAGTCTAATTAAGGAGATGATGCTTATTTTCTAACATTTAACATGTCCCATAACCCACAAGGGCTGCTGGGAAATGGGAAACTTTTTACTTCTTGTGTACCAGACTGATGCACTAGGGGGTCCCCCCAAAACCAGGAAATGACCCTGTGTGCAGCCAACAAATCTGAAGCAACTGTGTGAAGCTAGCATATCAATATGGAGCAATATCTCTGAGGAATGTTTCCAGCACCTTGTTGAATCTATGCCATGAAGAATTAAGGGAGTTCTGAAGGCAGTAGGGCTCCAACTGGGTACAACAAGGTGTACTTATTTAAGTGGCCTGTGAGTGAATGATGTGTATCAAGATATAGAATGATTACATTGTGACATAATTTCTGGTCCAGCCCAAATGATGTAAAAATAGTGCCCAAATCTGATTCCATATTTATAACCCAAAAGGGGTGGCTGATATGGCTTAAAAAATAAATTCCCCAATTTTTTTTCTTGCCACACTCAATTTTTAAAAAAAATATTATTCAGTTTTTTTTTTAACAATAAAAGGCAAGAAATTACTTGAAATGTGTTTGTTTAATTTTTTTTCCAAACAAACATGATTCCTTATTGGGAATAAAGTGTGAATCTGATTTTAATCAAACCATCCATCCATCTTCTACCGCTTTTCAGGAGGTCCGGGTCACGGAGGCAGCAGTTCAAGCAGAGAAGCCCAGACTTCCCTCTCCCCAGTCACCTGCTCCAGCTCTTCAGAGGGGATACCAAGGTGTTCCCAGACCAGCTGGGAGACATAGTCTCTCCAGTGAGTCCTGGGTCTGCCCTGGAGGTCTCCTCCCAGAGGGACGTGCCCAAAACACCTCAAGTGGGAGGCGTCCAGGAGGCATCCTGATCAGATGCCCATACCACCTTGACTGGCTCCTTTCAATGTGGAGGAGCAGCGGTTCTACTCTGAGCCTCTCCTGGATGACTGAGCTCCTCACCCTATCTCTGAGGGCGAGTCCAGCAATCCTACAAAGAAAGCTCATTTCAGCTGCTTGTATCCACAATCTCATTCTTTCGGTCATTACCCAAAACTCATGACCATAAATGAGGGTAGGAATGTAGATTGACTGGTAAATCAACAGCTTTGCCTTTGAGCTTAGCTCCCCCTTGTATCTTGGGGTCTTTAACCAAACCAAAACTTTTTAAAATAAAAGTTTTACCAAATAATAGAACTGGAAACTGTACTGAAACAGCTTTAGTGAAGGTCACTAATGATCTTATCGCATCAGATAATGGACTTGTTTCTGTACTTGTCCTTTTGGACCTTAGTGCAGCTTTTGATACTACTGATCATAATATTTTACTTGATAAACTAGAGCACCTTGTTGGACTTAATGGAACCTCGTTGCAGTGGTTTAAAACTTATTTATCTGATAGGTTCCAGTTTGTTCATGTCAATAATGAGTTCTCTTTCAACTCAAAGTTCAATCATGGAGTTCCACAGGGATCTGTGCTAGGCCCTACTCTTTTTAGTTTATATATGCTTCCGCTAGGCAATATTATTAGAAAGCACTGTATACATTTTCATTGTATACTTGTCAATGAAGCCAGATGAGAGTAACCAATTAGCTAAATTAGAGGCTTGTCTTAAGGAAATCAAAGCTTGAATGACTTGTAATTTCCTGCTATTAAATTCAGATAAGACTGAAGTCATTCTATTTGGTCCAGAAAACCTTAAAAATACCTTTCCGAATCAAACTCTTGGTTTGGATGCGGTTACTCTCTTAATGGTTCTGTGAGGAACCTTGGAATTATTTTTAATCAAGATCTGTTCTTTAATTCACATATTAAACTTGTTTCTAAGACTGCCTTCTATCATTTGCGTAATATTGCCAAGATTAGGCACATCTTGTCTCAGAGTGATGCAGAGAAACTGATCCACGCTTTTGTTAGCTCTAGATTAGATTATTGCAACTCTTTATTATCAAGCTGTCCTAAAACATCTTTAAAAAGTATTCAGTTGATCCAAAATGCTGCAGCTACAATTTTAACAGGTACTAGAAAGAGAGATCACATCACTCTGGTTCTGGCCTCCCTTCATTGGCTTACCATAGAATTTAGAATTAAGTTTAAAATCCTTCTTCTCACTTACAAAGCTCTAAATAATTTGGCCCCTTTTAAGTTAAAAGATCTGATACTACCTTATCATTCCAGCAGAGCACTACGATCCCAAAATGCAGGATTACTTGTAAATACCTAGAACCTCCAAAAGTACAATGGGAGGCAGAGCCTTCAGTTATCATGCTCCTCTCCTGTGGAACCAGCTGCCAATCTGGATTTGGGAGTCAGACTCGATCTCTGGTTTTAAGAATAGGGTTAAAACCTTCCTTTTTGATATAACCTATAATTAGGGTGGGATCATGTGCCCCTGAACCCTCCCTTAGTTATGCTGCTAATAGTTTTAGACAGCCGGGGGATCTCCAACAATGCACTGGGCTTCACTCTTTTCTTCACTGTCAACAAAATATTTTTGCCAGTCATTAACATCTGTTTGTTCTCTCCCATAGATTGACTTCCCATCA
Source organism: Pholidichthys leucotaenia (assembly GCA_020510985.1). Taxonomy (NCBI): domain Eukaryota; kingdom Metazoa; phylum Chordata; class Actinopteri; order Cichliformes; family Pholidichthyidae; genus Pholidichthys; species Pholidichthys leucotaenia. The sequence continues at coordinate 237,150,136 of CM035848.1, read as the reverse complement.
TGCTGTTTGCTCTCTACATGTCTGTTCTTTTCTTCTTCTTCTCTATCCCCTCACCCTCCAGCCAGTCGCAGCAGATGACTGCCCCTCCTTGAGCCTGGTTCTGCTGGAGGTTTCCTCCTGCTAAAAGGGAGTTTTTCCTCTCCACCATCGCCAAGTGCTTGCTCACAGGAGATCACCTTATTACTGGGGCCTTTTTGCAGTTGTGGGGGTTTCCCTTACAGTTGAAAGTGCTATGAGATGACTGTTGTTGTGAAATGGCACTATATAAATAAAGTGGAATTGAATGGAATAAAGATGAATCCATACATTTCCAGTTACTTTTATATAAGGGGTTCCTCTATCATCTTAAAGCTGTATAAACCATGTCCAAATTCCTCTTGTTACTTTTTGTAAAAAGTAAAACTTCCTCACTGATTCCCGCCACCATGTTTCACCACATGTTTGTGTCAGAGAAAGACGGGGTGGGGGAGGAGATCAGAGCTGGAGGCTACCGCATTTACTCTACTGAAAGGGAAAAATGATTTTCACCATTTTCATTTTTTGACATTGTCCAAACAAACTAATATGAATGTCAATTTAAAATCTATTCTTGGCCCAACTATATAACCCACAACTTGATTGTGACTGTAATGCCATTTGTTGCCCAAGTGTCTCTCTTAACAATTCCTCTAATTCTAAGAACGGCCAACCAAGCAATGAGCTGTTCAGCGTCTAAAAGTGAAGATCAATCAAGAGCTACTGTTTCGATGTTTTCTTGTTTTCCCCCCCCAATGTCTCTCTTTTTCAATCCCTGCCTTTTGCGTCATTTCCACTCTTTGATCTGCCCTGTTGCGTTTATTGAATTCCTTGTTTTTCAGTTTTTCCCCCCTGTCCCAATAACAAATAACTGAATCAAATGTGCTTTTATACAACAAAGGATCTTTACCCAGGAAATGTTTATTGTTAGAAGCACACACTTATAAAGAGGAACAAACACACACGTGGGCACACAAATGTTTATGGTCGAAGACTGATCAGTGAAGCCTTACTATACCGTTACTATTCCTAAAAACGCCCACGGGAGCACTTCACGCTGACAGCTGTAACAAGGTACTGTGCCTAAATTTATTTGATTGCGTATGTGTATGTTTCTGGGAGTGTGCAGTTGTGACAAAGGATGCCAAAAGATACAACCCCGTAAAGAGAATCTAATTAAAACTCTATCCAGCCACAAGGGACAGGGCGCCTGCTCCCTCCCTCTCCCTCTCATTTAGCCGTGGTGAACACTTGAAGTGAAGGACTGTTAGACAGTAGAGTCAATCCTCAGGCCTCCAAGGAGGAGAGATAGAGAGAGAGAGGCATACAGCAATAATGTGATTCAGCGATAAAGGCCATGACAGAGACGGGAACACACAGAGAGGCTAAAATCCATCAAGCTCTGCTGTTCCTGTGACTGAGGCCTGTTCCCTCCAAAATGAACAAAAGCCTGCTTGTCATTCACATCAGTGAGCAGCACACTTGCCTGGTTATGAGATATAGCTGCTTACTGAACACATTTTTGAAGGAGAGGGCCTGCCAGTGCTGCCTATGGTAAACACTGCAGTGACAAGCAAAGCTCACAGATTAACGGAAACACACATCTACCTAACGCAGTTACTACTGTGACAATCAGGGAAAACAAGAAACTTAAAAAAGCAAATGAGCACACTAGACAAGACACCACAGGCCAGAAGATGCCTCAGTTGTCACCGTAGATCGGCTGGCACAGTCAGCTAGAAAAAGCAGCTTATTAACTGTTAAGTGGTTCTCAAACTTTTTTTTTTTTGTTATTCCCCATTTTGGTATATCAATTGATAACATAAAAATTACACCAATATGAAAAATATGAAAAAGTGCACTTCTCTTATCATGCATCACTTCTTCTTCTTTCGGCTGCTCCCTTTAGGCTCGCCACAGCGGATCATCTGTCTCCATCTCACCCTATCCCTTGCATCTTCCTCTGTAACACTCATGTATCACTATGTGATAAAACTGAAAAGCAATCACATTTGGTATGAAAGTGGCTGCAATGAGCCTGTTTTGCACTGCACATCTTTTGAAAATTCTATACACAACTTTGACTGCAGCCATTTGTGCTTTGTTGCTCCCCAATACAGATGTTATCATCTATTTTCCTAATGATGGCATTCTGACAGTTTTCTTTGAAAGAAGTAAAATGGCTTATTCATTTGATTGGGCTGTGTGGTCTCCAATTGTCAGTCCAGTAAAGACGTGTACCAAACAAGTGCAGATGACACTATATGCTACTTTTATTGCCTTTTTTTTTAAACCCACAGAACCCAAATCTCAGTTCCACAAGCTCCTCTCTCCCAACAATATCCTGTTTTCTTTTTTGTCAGTTCATGTGAATGTTTGCCCCCTCTGTGGATCACCATCCTATCGGGGTGGAGGGGTTTAGGTGCTCTAATCATCCCAGCGGCTCTGTTGTCAGGGACGACTTGCCCCTGGTAGGGTCTCCCAAGGCAAATTGTCCTAGGTGAAGAAACAAACCAAGAGCGGTCCATGAAAAATGTTACATCAACCACCAGAGTGCAAAAAAGAGTCACACGGGTTCGCCCTTCAGTGGGCTCAGCACCTGCAGGAGAGATCATGGGGATCATGGTGTAATGTGAACCGGGCGGAAGTCTGGGCCTCTCTACTTGGACTGCTGCCCCCACAGCCGAGATCCCCCGATAAGTGGTAGACGGAGGATGGACGGATGGATGTTCGCTGTGGTTGTTGCTTTTGTATTTTACTTTCAGCATTAGAGCTTTTTGGAGACCACGCAAGTAGAAGCTGCTTCACCAGCATAGCACAACACCAGGATCGACTGCTCAGCCCTCAGGAGATGAGATCTCTCAAGCAGCTAGGCTAGAAGCTAACCCAAACCAGCTAGCTGTCCTGATCATTTTCTTGGCTTTTAGTATCCCGACAACCCCTGGACAATAAAATGGGCCACGCTTGACTGTTAAGGTCTGCCCAGCAAGATGTGATGGACTGCTGTGTTTTCATTTTCAATGAAACATGTCTAAGGCTACGGTCACACTGCAGGTTTTAATGCTCAATTCTGATTTTTTTGCACAAATGTGACCCATATCTGATTTTTTAATGACTGTCTGAACAGCGCATATCCGATTTTTTCACACCAGACCTAGGCTACTTTCATATGTGGTCCTAATTCAGATACGTATCTGATATTTTCCAAAGTGACCTCAGTCTAAACTGTCATGTCGCATTTCATCCGACTTTTTCCTCATTGAAGTGAGACAGATGCTACAATTCTGTGGTGGAGGATGCAGCAAGCATGGCAGACAGATGATTTGTGCTCTCTTTTTAATCAATCTTCTTCCCTTTATCACTGGATTGTAATTTTGTCAGCACCGACTGCATAGTAACTTCAAATTTTTTTTTGGGGGGGGGGGGGGGTGGGGGGGAATTGGGACTGAAACGGCCAGACAAGCAAATGCACTAACGGCACATTTACTGGACGCTGCAAATTCCTTTTTCCCTGTAAACGGCACACCGTGAGTCCTGGCTGCTGTAATATCTAAAATGTAAAGTTAACACGGACATGACTGTGGAGCAGAATGGCCAAACAGCGGGACACACAGGAGAGGGGAGTCTTGACGGCTCCTCCTTCCTGCAGCAGGACCGGTGTTACGCCGCTGGTACGAGCCGTGTAGTTTATTAGGGCAAGAGCCACTGACAACATCAGTGGGCGACAGCCCTATTGTAATCGCTAGGATTATTTATTATTAACCTTATTTATATAGGTGTCTCATTGAGACACGGGGTCTCATTTTAAAGACAGCTAATCAATCATTTCTGTTAAAGCAGAGCTGATCACAGTGATCACCTGATGTGTAGAGGAAGGGAATTGGTCTCATATTTATGATTTTAACAATTTATTTTGCTGCGCTGCATCAGGGTGAAGAAGTTCTGTCCCCAAAACACAACGCTGGGTCTGACGTTACGTTTTCTTCTGCGCATGCAGGTCACTTCATAGCTGTAGACCGCTCACACTGGAGTCTGATGGGGGTCACATTTAAATAATAATGTGAACGCCCACACAAAAAAAGTTGGATCTCGGGAAAAAAATTGGAATTGCGCATCAAGACCTGCAGTGTGACTGTAGCCTAAGTGACAGCATTCTAGCATCTGGCCTCGCCGAGCTAATAGGGGTGGGTTCAAAAGATCGATCCAACAGTTTGAATCGATTCACATTTGACTGAGCCGATATCGACCCACAAAATCCGTGGATTGATGTTTTATTATAATGCTTTTACAGTCTGTGAAACACAAAATGCAAACAGCTGGCTGAAGTCTCGTGTGATGAACAATCGGGCGAGAGTTCCCTGTGCTGCACACTCACATTACTTCTGTGTTTACATTTGGCAGCCACAGAGCAGACTTGCCAAAGTTAATTTATCCGCAAAAGTCATGACTAAAGACTGCGCTCAACAGTTCAGGAATATTTTTCATAAAGCGGGGATAAACGGTTTTGTACTACGTGCAGCGTTGTGTTGGAACATAAAAGTCAACGATTGAGAAACAATTTTCAAATGGAAAACACATGGAGAATGGACAACAGACCAGAGAGGGCGACTGTTGCAGCTGCTGGGGTAAGTAAAATATTGTTGTTTTTTTAAGCATTTGTGTTGTAAATTAATAATTCATCCAGCATGATGTTTTCTTTTACAAACTATGGATACAGTAGTTAACTGTTGATTAAGTGCTGTAAATAAATGCAGAATAAAGGTATATTTTTAGTCAGGACTTCATTACAGAGGCAGCTGCCTTCATGTAACATCTGTATTAAATGACATTTAATTTTAGACTTCTAGCACTTAATAAAAAAATAAAAAAATAATAATAATTACAATAACATGAAAATAGCAGAATTAATAAAGGCTGCAGTACAACGAGCCATTTTTACTCAGTACAACTAAACTGAAATGAACAAATCTTCTAGGAAATTAATTGAAACTCTTTTCAAAAATTGAACATTTATTTGTAGTTAAAATATAAACAAAAACTAAAACAAAATAAATTATTACACCCTACTGTGGTGTGGGGATTTAAAAATATGATTATTAATTTTACTTTGAAATATATTCTCCTTTTCATCTCCCCTTCAGATCCGTGAAGACTGGGTTTCCACTCCAAGACCCATCCTGCACTGAGACGTTCTGAAGGGAAGAGGTTGTCAGTGGAGGAGCCATCCCTGCTTCGTTGTGGAATTCAGCACAGAAGAAGACCTCAAATTTTTCAGGGGTCTTAATTTTCAAATTCAAGAAGGTGCTGCCATAATTTTCTCCATATTCTAACATGCATTCAATGCAATTTATAATGGCTGTAATGGTTAATTCTTTTATTTATCTTTTTTATTTAAGTTCTCAGTAAGAATACAATGTTGGTCAGTTTTTGACAGTTTTACTGAGCATTTAATTCTAAATAAATCACTGTTTAACAGGAAATTTCTGGCAATCTTGTGCTTTTCTTGTGGTGTTACATAGAATAGCATCACTGTAAACTATATAAAAAAAACAGCTACTTTAAAATCTATACTTCCTCACACAACTTTCAGAGCAAAAAAAAACTCTACACACCCTTTGCACTAAAGAGAGCACTTGTTAGCACTTTAGGAAATCATAAGTTAAATAATAAAAAGTGCATCATTGTAACTGACTTTGGGTCAGTTCTTTATGTGATAATTTATGTATTAACAAAGTTAGAGTACTCCTGCTACAATCTACAACATTGGGGCGCTAAGCTTTTTTTTTCTCACAAGTAAAATAGCTATTAAAATGGTGATTTCAGTGATTGAATCAGGATTGGATCAAATCGGAATTGGAATCGATTCAGAACCTCAAGAATCAGAATCGAATCGGTTTTGGAAATTAGTGACGATTCCCAGCCCTACTAGCTAACCCAAACCAGCCAGTTATTTCCTGGCTAAAACACGGGACAATAAAATGGACCCATCCAACTGCTGAAGTATGCCCAGTACCACATGAGGGACAGTTGCTTTTATTTAAAATGAAACATTGCTAAATGATGATAGTCCTGCAAAAGATGCTACTGACTGGTAGAGTCTTCTTTATGTCAATGATGCTGTGGTATGTAAACATTGTTTATCACTGGTAGGCCTGGAATAATAAATTTTGATGGACGATAAATTTTCTCCAAATTTATCATGATAGAATAATATTATCGTTGATGTCATGAAGTCCATTTTATGCCCTTGACATAGTGCTATAATGATAGTGGTCTATTTACAACTTTTCAAAGAGCTTTGAACTTTTTTTTTGTAATTTGAATTTTATTGGGTTTTCAATTTAGAAAATAAAGCAAACAAACAAACAAACAAAAAAACATCAAAAACAAATATTCCCAGTGAGAGGATAAAACATTCCAGTTCCACCCTAATACTCCTAAGATGATTGGCTTAATCTACAACACCTATAAAGGTAAGATAGGATCCCCACTTATTGTAAAAGCTGTCCATCCTGTCCAGAAGTTTATATGAAAGGCGTTCTAGTGCAGCAAGCTTGTCCAACTCCCTGAGCCATTGAACTACAGGTGGGGCAGAGGAAGATTTCCAGTAAGAAGTGATCAACTTTCGGCCCACCATCAGAGCAGTCTGAATCCACTCGGCATCAGAGATTGGGTCCTGAATAGTTGATGGATCCCCAAGGACAAAAAGTCTCTGAGTGAATGGCACTTCTTGCTTAACAATCATCTGAACAATAAACTAGACTGGTCACACAATACTGACGCACTCTACAAGAAGGGACAGCGCAGGCTGTTCCTGCTGAGGAGACTCAGGTCTTTTGGTGTACAAGGGGCGCTGCTGAAGTCATTCTATGACACGGTGGTGGCATCAGCCATCACTTTTGGAGTGGTCTGCTGGGGCAGTGGCATTACTGCAGCCGATAGGAAGAGACTGAACAAACTGATTAAGAAAGCTAGCTCTGTCCTGGGGCAGCGCCTTGATCCGATGGAGGAGATAGGAGAGAGAAGGACGGTGGCTAAACTGTCATCTCTGCTGGAGTCCGAGTTCCACCCTATGCAGGACATACTGGATGCACTGAGGAGCTCATTTAGCAGCAGACTACATCATCCCAGGTGCACAACCGAGAGGTTTCGTAGGTCCTTCCTACCAACGGCTGTCAGACTGTACAACCTAAGCAGGGCTGCTCGCAGAGATAGCAAAAAGACGTAACAAACTAATAGTTTTTTTGAATGCAAAAGATGCAATAGACTTACACAATGGTCCTCTCCGGCATACAACTAGGAACATACCGGTCGCTATGGAGGGTGAGAATATGTATGGGCACATAATCATACCATGTAGGATAACTAAATAGACGGTTATGCTGTTTCATCCCACCTAGCAACAATGCTCTGCACTGTGTGTGTTTATATATTTACATATTTATTCCATCTAGCTACAATGCTCAGCACTGGGTGTGTTTATATTTATATATCTATATATTTATTCCATCTAGCTACAATGCTCCGCACTGTGTTTTTATATATCTACATATTATTCCATCTAGCTACATTGCTCCGCACTGTGTGTGTTTATATACTTGCATATTTATTCCACCTAGCTGCAATGCTCCGTACTGTGGGTGTTTATATATTTACATATTTATTCCATCTAGCTACAATGCTCTGCACTGTGTGTTCATATATTCATATATTTATTCCATCCAGCTACAATGCTCTGCACTGTGTGTCTGTGTGTGTGTGTGTATATATATATTTTATAGTAATATGTACATATGTATATTAGCTGCTCTTGCTTGCTTGTTTTTTTCTTGCCTTCTGATTGTTGCTCTGAGTGTTGCTATCCCTGTGCTGTTGCAATCCTGGAATTTCCCCGTTGTGGGACTAATAAAGGCTTATCTTATCTTATCTTAATTGTCATAATATGTCTATGGATCTGCAACCAAAAGTCCTGTATTACTGGACATCTCCAGATCATATGGATTAATGTCCCCTCCCCCTGTAGACATCTCCAGCAGCTTGAAGAATGAATGAGATTCGCTCTCAACATTTTACGAGGTGTCCAGTAAAATCGATTCAAAATTTTAAACTGAACAAGTCTGGTTTTCAATTCCCTAGACACTTTCTTCCCATTCTTTAAAATATTTGCTCATTCAACATCAGTAAATTGTGAATTCAGATCTTTTTCCCATACGTGTTTAAGGGATGAAGAATCTTCATTTGAGCTCTTAAGGAGCATTAAATAGAAATTTGAGGCCTTACATCTTTTACCACAGGAACTCAAAGCCTGGATGAGCCAATCTACATCAGGAGGAGGGGTAGTTGCAGATCCAAAGACTTGACACAGCAGATGTCGAAGTTGTAAATATTTCCAAAACTGATTCTGTGGTAATCCATACTGTGCCCGTAGAACATCAAATGATTTGAGAGCTCCCCCTTCATATAGATCTTTTAACATCAAGATGTCCTTTTTCACCCAGATTTTCCACATAAATGGGGATTTTCCAATATGGAGACTTGGGTTAAGCCAAATAGAAGCCATAGAATGAAGATGAGAGCTAAACTCTAGTATAGAAGCAACCCTCTTCCAAATGTATTGTAAAAAGGATACAATAGGATGCGACTGAAATTCAAAAGGAAGTTTGATTGTGATTAGATGTACTAGGGGAAGAGGGTTGCTCAGGTAACTCTCCAAATAAAACCAAGGGGGAGCTCTCTCAGGGGGGAGAGCCCAATGAATCAAATGTTTAAGACTAAAAGCGTAATGATATAAAACTAAATTTGGGACCCCCAAACCTCCTGAATCTGTAGACTTTTGTAATCTTTTCAACTTTAATCTAGGGCGCATATCCATTCCATAAAAACTTATTGCACAACCTATCAAATTGTCGAAAATAACCAACTGGGATCCTAAGAGGAAGAGATTGTAGAAGGTAATTAAATCGGGGTGCACAAATCATCTTAATAACATTGACCTTGCCCGAAAGAGACAAAAAAAGAGGCGACCACCTTTCTATGTCTATTTTAAATTTTTCGAGCAAAGGCTCAAAATTAATCTGAATCAGATCCGATAAAGTGTGAGGAAACAGGATGCCAAGATATTTAATTCTTAATTTTGGCCAAGAAAAGCCTATATTTTGACCAAATGTAAACAGTGTTTTAGGGCAATAAGATGTTAGAGGGAGAATTTCTGATTTTATTCAGATATGTGGATATGGGTGGGCCATGGGTTTGCGTCTTGCGATAATAGCCAGAGCAGGGGGGTGGCAATCCTTTTTCATAAACCTTTGCAGTTCAAGTGTCTAAAAGAGGTTAGTGATGATGATGGACGACTCCTTATAATTCTTATAGAAATTCAGGGCCATAGGATGATACTCGCTAATGTTTATGCACCAAATATAGTTGATTGTGCATTTTTTGCACAACTGGAACATGAATTAAGTGAAATGGGTAATTATCCCATTTTAGTAGGTGGGGATTTTAATCAGGTCATGGACAACATTTTAGATCGGAGCACCCCCTCACAGCGTTCATCTAAATCTGACTCTACATTGAAAGACATGCGCAATGCAATTGGTTTGGTAGATGTGTGGCGGCTTTTTAATCCGTCCACAAGGGATTACACTTTTTATTCCACTGCTCATAATGTGTTTTCCAGGATTGATTACTTTTTAATGTCAAAATTTTCTGTTTTTTCTGTAAATTCGAGCTTCATTGGTAGCATAATACTATCAGATCATGCCCCTGTTTTTTATACATATGATCCCGCCTTGTCAGTTAAAAAAAAATTCTAGATGGAGGCTTAATTCAAGCTTTCTTCTTAATCCAGATTTTGTGTCCTCTTTGAAAGCAGAGGTCTCCTTATATCTTGAGACAAATTGGGATTCTGCTCCCTCTGCCAGTGTTGCTTGGGAGGCTTATAAGGCATTTATTAGGGGACATATTATTCAATATGCATCTTTTAAAAAGAAAACTAACATTGCTAAACAGCTTAATTTGGAGAGGAGAATAGCCATATTGGAGACTTCATTCAAACAGGACACAAATTTAGTACATTTGTCACCCCTTCTGAAGCTTAAGTATGAGCTGAATTCAATCCTAACACAAAAAGTTGAATTTTCCCTATTTTGCCTTAGGCATAAACAATTCGAGGAGGGGGACAAAGCCGGCAAAATGCTGGCTAGATATATTAAAATGAAAGAAGCTCAGTGTACTATATCTGCTATTAGGACACAGGATGGTACTCTGGTGTCAGACTTAAATGAAATTAATGGTGCTTTCAGAGAATTTTACACTTCGCTTTATTCTTCTGAAATGGAGGCTGGATCTCAAGAGATTTATGCATTTTTATCATCCCTGTCTTTGCCCTCCCTAACGAAGGAACAAATAGACTTGCTTGACACCCCAATTACTAAAGAGGAAATTGTGAAAGTTATTAAGAGCCTCCCGACTGGAAAGGCACCAGGCCCTGACGGATTCACTGTAGAATTTTACAGGGCCTGCGTTGATGAGCTTTCTCCTTTACTTTTAGAAATGTTTGCGGAATCTTTTGAACAAGGCCGTCTGCCCCCTTCTTTAACAGAGGCTTTCATTTCGCTTATTTTAAAAAGCAATAAAGATCCGTTAGAATGTAAGAATTATAGACCAATTAGTCTTATAAATTGTGACTGTAAAATTCTCTCCAAAATTTTGGCATTAAGATTAGATAAAGTAATGATATCTCTTATAAATCCTGATCAGGTGGGTTTTATTCGTTCCAGGGGTGCGGCAGACAATATTAGGCGATTAATTGATATCATATGGTCAGTTCAAAATGATCCCTCACTTGCACACCTCTCTCCAGTAGCAGCCCTCTCCCTGGATGCTGAAAAAGCATTTGACAGGGTTGAGTGGCAGTATCTCTTTGCGACTCTAGAGACTTTTGGTTTTAGTTCAAAGTTTCTTTCTTGGATTAAATTACTGTATAATGAACCTAGAGCTTCAGTGATATCAAATCGAGTTACATCACAGCCTTTTAGACTTTATAGGGGTACGCGCCAGGGCTCCCCTTTAAGTCCCTTGCTTTTTGCTTTGGCATTAGAACCATTAGCTGTTGCTATCCGCAAAGACGGCAATTTTCCAGGTATTCAGGTCCATGGCAGTACCCATAAGATAATGTTGTATGCTGATGATGCATTGGTACTGATTACACAACCTCAAAAATCAATTCCAGCTCTCCTTAAAATTATTAACCCATTTTCACATTTGTCTGGTTATAGAGTTAACTGGATAAAATCAGAAATTCTCCCTCGAGCTTTGAACTTTTATTTCTGAACCATATTAAACACTGGAATAGACGTGGAAAAAATATTGAACATATCCTAAATAAATAAAACATAAATACTTTAAAAAATTGTTTTGGCCACTACTGTTTATACATTAGCATGGACGACAGAGACATGTGGCTTTACATTATCGGTAAGCGCAGTTTGTTTACAATATGTTTCAGAGATGGAACAACAGAGAACTACAAAGTGAAAACTTCAACTTCATGGACCTTAGCGTCTACTGTGAGTTGTTTTTTTCTCGGTAGCACGGTCTAATACAGCTGCTGTGTTGTGGAATGACTAACGGTAAGAACGGTCGCACTGATCATACATCATACGAACGTAGTAGTACAAACATAACCGAACCAGTTGGAGCCCACCTCTCCAACTGGGGAAAAAATGAGGGCTTCACTGTGTGAACATTTAACCCATCACACTTAAAAAAATGCAGACTTTTAGGCTCAGTTGGGACAAACTTTACATATATTGTGAGCAGACCCCAGCTCACCACTTCATCTTTTCCGGCTGTCCCTGCTTTGAGCAGCCCGCCTCACACAGGAAGCATGTGGATAGAAGCAATGCTGCCGCTGAAGTATTGGTGGATTATGTTAAAAAAACAAACAAACAAACAAACAAACATACACGTAAACAGCAGCTTGTTGTGACTAGAAAACGTAATTGTGGTAATTTGTTCTTACCTTACAATTAATTGTTTTAGCTGTTATCGTTACAGGCCTAATCACTGGCAGAGTTAATTATCATTAACTACATTTGATTTTTTTTGTCAATTTAAGATTTTTTCATATATTGGCGAAATTATATTTTATGACAATATACTATTATTTATTTTGTTACATTTAATCTGAAAATAAATAGATATTATAAGCAGTTGATGTTTACAAAAATTAGATGTTTTACATTATTTTTCTGTATTGTACCCCAGCTAACTTTGATGAATACAATACACAGCAAAAGACTGACAACTACACACTTGTTTGCAGCACTAGAGATACCACAATATAACAGAGTGAGTAATAGAAGCACACATGAACTCGCACTAACAGTTCATTTTAGCACACATCAATGTTCACATTCTCAAATAGACATAATGGAACTATTGCACAATGTAGAGTAACGTACTTCCGCATTCCAGTCCACCCACAGTTCCGGTTCCACTTCCATCCTATTTTCCCATTCCCTGGTGCTTTCTCATCAATAAATCTGTCATGAGCTCTCCGTGCGCCTCTCCAACGGCGCACGGCGAGGGGAAAAAGAACGAGGATTTAATTGCTGGGTTACACCACACACACGTTTATTAATACAAACATACAGACACAGACGGCTCAGATACACATTGAGTGCTCAAGGCCGCCCAACACACACACTGGAGATAAACAGTGATGGACAGCACACAGACAGATATTCACAGTGCGGGGGCAGGCCGAGTCGTCACAGCGACAATCACGAGCAGACACAGAACACAGTCCTTAGACGACGTGACGATTACACGGAGGAAGATGCAACTGCGTGCACTGTACAATAATCCAGCGGCGTCTGTCTAGCGAAGAGCTCCTTTAATACACACGCCGCTGGCGTGACAAATAGGAATCACCTGGGCGAGGCACGGACAGATAATTACCGGGGACTGGAAACAGCTGATGCGCCAGAAGGAGAGCTAGGGGGAGTGGCTAGGCCGGCAGCCTGTCAGCAGCATGAGAGAAAGGTGATGACAGATGCTGACTAACAGCTGCTGGTCAGGCAGTGGCTAGAGGCATGGCATAAGTACAAGAATACATCAAAACACACATAACCAGCAAAGCCAACCCCACAAAGAGATAGAGGCTGAGCCGGGGAAAGCCAAGCCGGCTCGGCATGTGACAGAGCCCCTCCTTCTAGGGGTGGATACCAGACACCCACGCTAACATCGTAATAACCCCCCCCCCCCACACACACATCAATCCCCACAGGCAAAACAATGACACACAAACCTGGGTGGGAGGTAGGGGGAACAGGAAAGAAGGGAACACAATACCCCGCCCAGGGTCCACAATTAACCCCACCAAGTCCATGGCCGTTGGGGCTCAGGAGGCCGCCCAGAGTCCCAGGCCCAGCAGAAGGTCTGGTGGACGGAATCTGGCGGCCTGCCGGACAACATGGGCCACCAGACCAGGGGAGTCAATTCTTCTGGCGGCCGGCCCACATTGCTCAGCCACCAGAACGGAGGGAGTGAAGCAGGAGGCGGCCTGCACACTGGAAGTCTGACTGGAGGGCAACTGGACCGGGGAGAGGGAACCTCCACGGCCTCCTCAGTGGCACCCGCAGTGGACCCCGACCGGGCCGGCTCCGCTGCACCCACGACGGACTCCAGCGGGAGCCTCACTGTGCCCACGGTGGCCCCTGACCGGGCCGGCTCCGCTGCACCTGCGGTGGACTCCAGAGGGAGCCTAACTGTGCCCATGGTGGCCCCTGACCGGGCCGGCTCTGCTGCACCCATGGTGGACTCCAGCAGGAGCCTGGCCGCTTCCACGGTGGCCCCTGACTGGGTCGGCTCCACTGCACCCGCGGTGACCTCCGGCTGAGGCTCTGCAGCACCCACGATGGACTCCGATTGGGCCGGCTCCACTGCACCCGCGATGGACCCCAATTGGGCAGGAGAAGCTGGAGCAGCGACGTCCTCCCTCGGCAGGACCGGATGCTCGGCGACCTCTGGCGGTGACACACCCTCTCCGGCGACCCTGGTTGAAGGCTCGGGGAAGCAGGAGAAGAAAGATGGTTAGGGTCGCCGGCAGTGGCGGAGCCCGGCGAAGGAAGTTCAGGCGCAGCTCTGCGCTGTGCCTGACTCTCCTCACCCAGAGCCAGGCAAGATCTCTCTAAAACTGACATAAGAAAAACGAGAGAGATTACTTGCCTGAGCTTGAGCTCCACCGCGGTCCAGGACTCCGTCGATCCCGGCGATGAACACTTGGGCCCGGCCTCCAAGAGGTCCAGCTCAGGCTCCCAGTCCGCTGCAGACGCCTCTGCAGCTGGCAAGATGGTGATATCAGTCCAATGTTCCTCCTGTAGTGGCTCCAACGCAGGGAAATCCTCCGGCGTGGCTGCAGGGGAGCCTCTCCATGCTGGCTCCGGGAATGGATCATCCGAGGCCACTGGCTCCTCCACCATCTGACAGCCCTGACCTTGGGCCAGCAGGCCCTCAGGGGAAATGGGAGGAGACACAGAGAGGAGAAAAAGTTGATTAAACTCCCTCGGGAGACAGGCAAGATTTAATACTGTTAGATGGAATAGACGGATAAAGTACTTGCCTGTCACCCTGGTCACTGGTTCTGACAGCTGCAGATCGCAGACAGGCATCTCTCTCCGTGTCATCAGTGATATGGCCCTCTTCAATGGATGGAGGAGGAGCCATCTCCGTGGCAACGGAGGTGGGCGTTCCCAAAGCAGCCCCGTCTAGCCTCGCAGCAGCTGGGAGGGTGATGACAGCTGACGACGAGGGAGGCTTCTCCTGGCGTCTCTATACGGGGTGACACTGTCTTCTGTTTCCTGGAGAGGAGCATGCTGGAGGGGGAGGAGGGGCGGGTGAAGCGTCACGGAGGATGACGGGTCGAGATTTGCCGGTCCTCTGCCCCGGCGCCGTGGGCCACGCCAATCCGACGAAAGAGCGCTGGAGCGAGCAGACAGTGGAGAGCAGGTCGGCAAACTGGGGATAACTCCACAACCCAGGATTTGCTTCCAGGATCCCGAAAACTCCGCCCAGGCATTCCAGCGTCTTCTTCAGTCCACAGGCGGCGAGAGCTTCATTCACCAAGTTGCGAATGCCTTCAGCGGCCCATCCCTCTTCGACCGTGGGAAACCCCGCTGCCGATCCTCTTTCTCGGTGAGACTGGGGCATGACGCTCTCCAGATGCACGTGTCCAGAAAACAGTCCAAAAAAAAGGAAAAGCGAGCGATGTGTGGGTGTAACTTGCTAAATCCTATAGTTCGGCTGGATTATTCTGTCATGAGCTCTCCATGCGCCTCTCCAACGGCGCACGGTGAGGGGAAAAAGGACGAGGATTTAATCGCTGGGTTACACCACACACACGTTTATTAATACAAACATACAGACACAGACAGCTCGGATACACAGAGTTCTCAAGGCCGCCCAACACACACACTGGAGATAAACAGCAGCAGACAGCGCACAGACAGATATTCACAGTGCGGGGGCAAGCCGAGTCGTCACAGCGACAATCACGAGCAGACACAGAACACAGTCCTTAGACGACGTGACGATTACACGGAGGAAGATGCGACTGTGCGCACTGTAAAATAATCCAGCGGTGTCTGTCTAGTGAAGAGCTCCTTTAATACACATGCTGCTGGTGTAACAAATAGGAATCACCTGGGCGAGGCACGGACAGATAATTACCGAGGACTGGAAACAGCTGATGCGCCAGAAGGAGAGCGAGGGGGCGTGGCTAGGCCGGCAGCCTGTCAGCAGCATGAGAGAAATGCTGACTAACAGCTGCCGGTCAGGCAGTGGCTAAAGGCATGGCTAAGTACAAGAATACATCAAAACACACATAACCAGCAAAGCCAACCCCACAAAGAGATAGAGGCCGAACCGGGGAAAGCCAAGCCGGCTCGGCACGTGACAAAATCAATTTTATCACTTTCACTCATCATTGTACATGTATTCAAAGAAAGAGGTTAGCCAAGAAAAAGTGGCATAGTCGGGGTGCATTCCCATCACCCAATAGTGTACTCCTAGTCCACCATATTAACTGAGATTCCAAACCGAAGGGTGCGAATGGTCTTCAGTTCAAAGGGAACTGAGAACTGAGCAGTGAAGAAGTGAACAACGGTACATCACCAGAAGTTGACAAGAAGATTACCCATAAGTCATTGTGCATCAAATACAAGTAAAACAAACTATTGTTGCTAACATTATTAACACGCTAAATTGATGATGGTTATTGTTTATATCAACTGATTGTAATAAAAATATATTTATATTAATATTTTATTTAAGAAATATAAATTATCTACCATAGTATCAGTATGTGTCTATGGTTACCATTGTAATGCACGGAGGAGGGAGCCGATGGTTACAGGGTGTTTCAAATGGAGAAATGTTGTGAAGGGTAGTTAACTTAACTGATATTCCCTGAGAACTGACCAGGGAGTAGGGAATACAGTTGAAGTACACTGTGGATCGGAACGTAGCTGGGGAGATAAAGAAAGTATACAAGAGTTAGAGAAGGAAGAAGGTCACACAGAGTTCCGGAAGGAGTTGATACAGGCTCTGGGTGGTAGGGAATAACTACCAGATGACTGGGAAAGTACAGCAAAAGTATTGAGGGAAACGGGTAGAAAAGTATGTGATGTATCCAGTGGACAGAGGAAGGAAGACAAGGAGACTTGATGGTGGAATGAGGAGGTACAGGAAAGTATTCAAAGGAAGAGGTTAGCAAAGAAAAAGTGGGATAGTCAGGGAGATGAAGAAAGTAGACAGGAGTATTTGGAATCTAGGCGCATGGCAAAGAGAGAGGTGGCAAAGGCAAAGGAATATAGTGAGTTGTATGAGAGGCTGGACACTAAGGAAGGATAAAAGGAATTGCATCGATTGGCTAGACATAGAGATCGAGCTGGAAAGGATGTGCACCAGGTTAGGTTGATTGACAGAATGTTGAAGGGCAGAAATGGTAATGTACTAACAAATGACGAGTGTGTTGAGAAGGTGGAAGGAGTACTTTGAAGAGCTGATGAATAAAGAAAATGAGAGAGAAGAGGATGGATGAAGGAAAGATGGTGAACAAGGAAGTCCCGAGGAATAGCAAGGCGGAAGTGAGGGCAGCTTTGAAGCGGATGAAGAATGGAAAGGCGGTTGATCCAGATGACATACCTGTGGAGGTATGGAGATGTTTAGGAGAGATGGCAGTGGACTTTTAAACCAGATTGTTTAACACAATCTTGGAGAGTGAGAGGATACCTGAGGACCACTGCTGATTCCTTCCGCTTCCTAGGCACTACCATCACCAGGGACCTCAAATGGGAGCTGACCATCAGCTCACTCATCAAAAAAGCCCAGCAGAGGATGTTCTTCCTGCGGCAGCTGAGGAAGCTCAAGCTACCCACCAAGATGTTAGTGCAGTTCTACACAGCCATCATCGAGTCCATCCTCACCACCTCCATAACCGTGTGGTACGCAGGAGCCACTGCCAGGGACAGACTAAGGCTGCAGCGCGTCGTGCGCACTGCTGAGAAGGTGATCGGCTGCAAGCTCCCATCTCTCCAGGATCTGTACATCTCCAGGACCCGGAGGCGTGCTGGCCGGATCATAGCCGATCCCTCACACCCTGGTCACGTACTGTTTGCCCCCCTCCCCTCTGGTAGAAGACTTCGGTCCATCCAGACTAAAACCTCCCGTCACATGAACAGCTTCTTCCCCTCTGCCATTAGACTGCTGAACACTAAGTGACTCTCGTGCACCATGTACAGCAGCTCAACCAGACTCATGTCAATCATCACTGTTTTCTTCCTGCATTACCGACTGCACTATATAGTTCTCCACAGTATCTGCTGCTGGCTAATATATATTTTAACTGTTGACCAGTATCACTTAATCTTATCCTACACTTTATTACATGTATAGTTTATTTCTCTTATCTTATCATGTTTAATGTTGCAGCATTGTACCAAGACAAATTCCTAGTTTGTGTACTACATGAACAATGGCAATAAACCTGATTCTGATTCTGATTCTGAGTTGAGAAGAGGTGTTTTGGTACAAATTTTCAAGAACAAAGGTGATGCTCAGAGCTGTAGCAACTACAGAGGCATAAAGGTGATCAGCCACACTACGAAGATACAGGAAAAAGCCGTTGAAGCCAGGTTAAGAGGAGAGGTGACAATCAGTGAGCAGCAGTACGGTTTCATGCCAAGAAAGAGTACTACAGATGCAATGTTTACTTTAAGAGTGTTGATGGAGAAGTATAGAGAAGGTCAGAAGGAGTTGCAGTGTCTTCGGGGATCTAGAGAAAGCATATAATAGGGTGCAAAGAGAGGAAGTGTGGTACTGTATGAGAAAGTCAGGAGTGGCAGAGAAGTGCAGTCATGTGAAAAAATCAGAACACCTCATTAAATATTCAGTTCTTTATTAAGAAATGTTCACATATTGGTGTCTAACCTTGTTTTAATATATCTCTGGAAAAGGTGATTTAATTGCAGGTAAATAACAAATTTAACCTTATTTTACTCATTAAACAAAAGATATCAACAAAAATGTGTATTGTGAGGAAAAAGTTAGGCCATCCTACCGCCTAATAGCTAGTGTTACCCCTCCCCCCCAGTTGAAATAACTTCAGTGAGATCCTTCTTGTTGCCACCTCCCAGTCTCTGACATCGGTCTGAGGAAAGCTTGCCCTACTCATTAAAGCAGAATTCTTTCAGCTGTGAGATGTTTGATGGGTTTCTTGCATGTACAGCCCGTTTCAAGTCACCCCACAGGATCTCAATGGGATTAAGATCTGGGCTTTGACTCGGCCATTCCAGGACTCTCCATTTCTTAGTTTTTAGCCAGTCCTTGGCTTTTAACTTCCGGCGCCACATGAGTCGGCTGCTATTTTGCAGCAGCGGCTCAATTCTGAGTTTCTTTCTCGTTTTTTTATTTACTATCCATTTTTTCTTACCACTACTTTCTGATCCTGTTACCCCGTATCCATCACAGATGCCAAAGACACATATATCGCTGCACTGGCATGGATATTAGCCATCCTTCGGCTCATTTCGCCAATGACTACTGACCCAGTGAGTGGAGGAGCTATTGTTTACAGTAGGAGCCAGCTGTTAGCATTGGGCTGCTCCGCAGTGCTAACGCAAAGACCCGACATCCCACGAGAAATCAGGTGAAAACGATGGGAATGTTGAGCTGTAGTGAAGCGATGCACGAGGAAAACAAGGTACAGGCCCATCCCTCCATCTGTTACTATGGGAAATGTGAGATCGCTGCTTAACAAGACGAACGAACTGGCAGTTGTGTCCCAGTATGAGAGCATCTTCAGAGAGATTAGCATTATGCTGTTTACTGAAATGTGGCTAACAGAACTAGCAACAGATGCTAACATCAATCTGGAGGGCTTCCACGTAATACAGGCAGATTGGACATCAGATAGCAGGAAGAGCAGAGGCAGTGGGCTGATAATGTTTGTGAACAACGGATGGTGTAATCCTGGGCACATCACGATTAAAGAACAACACTACAGCAAGGATACTGAGTTGCTAGCTGCTAGCATGCGACCGGCATACTTCCCCAGAGAATTCACACATGTCGTTGGCATTGTTTTTTATGTACCCCACTCTGCGAGCGCTGAGGCAGCGTGTGATGTCATCCACTCAGTTACTAGCAGGCTGCAGACCCAGCACCCAAATGCTCTCCTCCTCATCTCTGGTGATTGTAACCATACTTCACTGTTTTCCATTTTGCCCACTTTCACCCAGTGTGTCACGCGCCACACCAGAGACAATTAAACACTGGACTTATTTTATGCAAACACCAAGGAGGCTTAAACCTTATCACCCCCCCCCCCCCCCCCCGGGAAGATCGGACCACAACTTGGTTCACCTCCTGCCTGTGTACAAACCCCTGGCACACAGACAACCTCCTGTTACCTGCACAGTGAAGATATGGTCTAAAGAGGCGGAGGACGCTCTGAAGGACTGTTTTGAATCCACTGTGTAGGATCAGCTTTGTGATCCACATGGTGAAGACATCGATGGCCTCACACACACCATCACAGACTACATCAACTTCTGTGTAGAGAATACCGTACCCACCAAGATCATACGGTGTTTCCCAAACAACAAACCCTGGATCAACCCTGAGATAAAGTCACTGCTGAAGGAGAAGAAAAGGATATTCAGGTTGGGAAATAAGGAGGAGTTGAAGTCCGTACAGAGGGAGCTAAGAAGGAAGATCAGAGAGGGGAAGGATAGCTGCAGGAAGAAGATGGCAGACAAGCTGTAACAGAGTGACATTAGCAGTGTCTGGAGAAGCCTCAAAACCATCTCTAGGCACCAGAATACCTCCTCCCAGGCCACAGGGGTTAGGGAGTGGGTGAACAACCTGAACCTGTTTTTTTTTAACAGGTTTAACCAACCACCCTCTTCTTCAACTGCCCACCAACCACTGCTGTCCCCGGCCCTCCCCCCACCACCCCCATACATAGCCCTGCTGTTTTTCTCCCCACAGACCCAACACCAGCACACAGCCCCCCTGCCCCAACCTGATCATCACTAAGACCCACGTGAGAGCTGAGCTGAGGAAGATCAAGGCGAGAAAGGCAGCAGGTCTGGATGGCATCAGCTCGAGGCTCAAGTCCTGCGCAGACCAGCTGTACGGGATTGTGGAGCATATCTTCAGCCTGAGTCTGAAGCTGGGGAGGGTACCACAGCTGTGAAAAACATCCTGTGTGGTATCCATAGCGAAGACCCCTCACCCCAAGGACCTGAACAGCTACAGACCAGTGGACCTCACATCACACCTAATGAAGACCCTGGAGAGGCTGGATCCACTTCAGTTTGCCTACCAGCATGGCACCAGGGTGAAGGATGCAGTGAGCTTCCTCCTACATCGCTCCCTGTCCCACCTGGAGAAGCCTGGGAGCACCGTGAGGATCATGTTCTTAGATTTCTACAGTGCTTTTAACACCATCCAACAAGTGATCCTGAGGGACAAGCTGCTGAGCCCAGGGGTGGACTAGCACCTGTCATCATGGATCTTTGACTATCTCACAAACCGACCACAGTTTGTAAGAACCCAAGACTGTGTCTGATACAATTATCTGCAGTACGAGGGCCCCCATGGGAACAGTTCTGGCTCCCTTCCTGTTCACCCTCTACAATGCTGACTTTTTACACAACACACCACACTGCCATCTACAGAAGTTCTCTGACGACTCTGCGATTGTCGGCCTCATCTCTGATGGGGATGATGCGGAGTACAGAGGACTTATCCAGGACTTCGTGGACTGGTGCCTATGGAACTGCCTCCAGATCAATGTGAGAAAAACCAAGGAACTGGTGGTGGACTGCCGCAGGTGAGGACAACCCCCCACAGCACCAGTAAACATCCAGGGAACAGACATTAAGATGGTGACATCTTACAAGTACCTGGGTGTTCACCTGAGCAACAAACTGGACTGGTCACACAACATCAACGCGCTCTACAAGAAGGGGCAGCACACTCAGGTGTTTTGGAGTGCGAGGGGAACTCCTGAAGACCTTCTATGATTCGGTGGTGGCATCAGCCATCACATTTGGAGTGGTCTGCTGAGGCAGCGGCATCACGGCAGCTGACAGAAAGAGACTGAACAGGCTGATCAAAAAAGCCAGCTCTGTTCTGGGGCAACGCCTCGACCCAGTGGACAAGATAGGAGAGAGGAGGATGGTGACTAAGCTGTCATCTCTGCTGGAGTCCGAGTCCCACCCCATGCGGGACACACTGAATGCACTGAGGTGCTCATTTAGTGGTAGGCTGTGCCATCCGAGGTGCTCAAGGGAGAGGTTCTGCAGGTCCTTCCTTCCTACGGCTGTCAGACTTTATAATCTAACCAGTGCTGCTCATAGAGGCCGTATTAAACATCCCAACTTTGCACAATAGAGATCGTCCCCTCCAATACACAACTTATACAATTACAATTATTACCGAGGGTGGCAACAACACTGTTAATTCAAATGTGAAATATACTGTCTGGGTCCATATTCATATTTTGCCAGGTAAGTAAACTAACTGTAATGCTGTTGATACCATCTAGCTGCAATGCTCCTGCACTGTGTATATAACTGTGCACATATGTATATCTTATCTTATTTACTATTGCTCTGAGTTCTGCTATCCTTGTGCTGCTGCAATCCTGGAATTTCCCCACTGTGGGACTAATAAAGGCTTATCTTATCTTAGATATTAATCTTTTGTTCCATGAAGCTCATTTGAGTGGTGATTCCATCTAACAAAGTTGAATTATTTGTCATATCAGTAGTTAAATAACTTTTATTCAATGATGTGTCAGCACCTTGAATATTTTACTTGGCAAATAATGTATAAGTGAGTCATTTCTTCTCAAAAATCGGAAGTTCATTGTCAAGTTGGAGCTCCAGTAATTAGACTGCCACTCAAAACCACCTTCTGTGTTAACCCAAGAGCACAGATTTCACTAGAATAATTGAGGATTTGTCTTTCTTTTTATTAAGCTGGAGTCAGTCATAACACAATGAACCTGTAGACATTTTGACATAGAAAAACCGGCTTAACTGTGGGATAAAAAATACTGCATCTGTTCACTGTAGAGTAAAATGTTTCTCAAGTTGTGCTTCACTGTTAACCAGCAAGTCATTTGCTCTGACATCAAATATTTTAGATTCAGTCATTTTTTTTGTTTTTTTACCTGAGATGCTCAGGTAGATGGCAGGACTCATCACGGTCTCTCCAGTCATCTCGTTTACTGCTTCTACGTGGTAACGTCCTGCATCTGTTGCAGTGGTTGCCAAGACGACCAACTGATTGTCCAAACTGATTGCTCTGCAGGGCAAACGTGAGACAGACAGAGAACCAGGGCTTAGAAAAACACAAGAATAATATTCCAGGCAAAACATGGCTTCTCCTTCCAGTGTTGCCGTGCCCTGTCTCTGACAGGAACACTGCTCAATCTAAGACTCTGTCAAGAGATGGATATTTGGTACATGGAACATTTAGAATTCATAATGGGCTAAGGAAACACTGGATACAAGCATCAGAAAGGAAAGCGGATTCAGAGAGCTTAAATAAATCTCTCCTCCTGTCTCAGATTGATATGTGGCTCATTTTCTGTATCTTTCACTCTTTCTGCCATTCTCATTGTGTATTGTCTTCTGTTCTGCCTTCTTTACACTGATCCCTGCTCATTTCCCAACGTACCAGCCACAATCAATAAGGCACAAACATGCAGTCTACTGCTACACAAACACACACAATGACAAACGCGCAAAATGTAAAACTGTTGCATCTTGAGCACAAACAGACCTACACATAGATTTTGTGTTGCTGTTGCTTTTCAGGACATCATAATGGAAGAACAGGCTTTGGTAACAGAGGAAAGTCAAGGAGGATACAATTATTTTTGTTTCACTCTGATTTTCATGTGTTTGAACTTGTCTGTCTGGCAACAGACGTCAACAGGCAGGAAACACAGGACGATGTTTTTAGTGATGCTACTTGTGTTTTCAGTGTCTGTGCATAAAACTACCCTCTTCTCTGATAGAATAACCAACATGAAATAAAATCAATATAACCAATGGGAGAATAAAACACATTACAGCAAGATGACCATCTTGTGTTTTTGTAGACTGAGGGTGTTTGTGGGGTGTCCCTACAAAGCACATACTGAGTAATAGCATTCCACTGAAATGCCTATGGGGCACACTTTATAGGCCTCATACATAAAAGGAAGGAACTTTAGTAAGCAAGCTCACATACCACATTCATCTGCATATCAGGGGTCACTAATGAGAACTCTGATCAACATGGAATGAATTGGTAAAAATAAGTCTCCCTCCCCCAAAATGGAGCTCTTCATTTCAGTCAAAGCGTCTGGATGAAACTGAAGTCATTGTCAATCCAGTTAGAAATGTAGAAGCTATAGCTGCAACAACATGAAAAGAATCCTCCCCAAAATACAAGGAACCCCTCATTAGATGTGTCTGAAAATCGAATGTGTCCAAGCTACTGGGGAGTTCAAGCTTCTGTATAAATTTAAAGTCAATCAGATCAGAAATGTCGAAGCTAAAGTAGGGACAGCATGTTGTCAAATGAACAGACGGACAAAGGAATTGGTCAAAAACATTATACCCTATGCAACTTCATTGCGTGGGGTATAATAATATGTGGGGTGGTAGTAGTTGTGGGGCAGTGAGTAGAGTAACTGTCGAGGGAGACACTGGTGGTCCATCCTGTCAACTTGTCCGAGCCATCTCAGGTTCATCTGTATTAGCATGTCCTCCATTGATGGTAGACCAGCTCGTTTCAACACTTCTATGCTGGTTATCTTGTCTTTCCATGAGACGTTCATTATGACTCGAAGGTGTCTCATCATGTACGCATGGAGTTTCTTCACCTGCACTCTGTAGACAGTCCAAGTTTCAGCACCGTATAATAGAGTAGCCAGTACTGTCGCTCTGTACACTTGGCATTTCACACAGATAGACACGTTGATTGTTCCACAGTCTCGCCCTCAAGTTTCCAAACACAGCGCTCGCTCTTCCCATTCTGAGAGATAGTTCATCCTCCAGGCTCAGATTTAAAGACAGTGTAAAAAGAAACTTGAAGAAGTTGGACATAGACAGGAGTTCCTGGCAGTGGAAGGCTAAGGACAGAGCTGTGTGAAGGAATCTGATCAGACCTAAATGAAACAGTCATTGTCGCCCAAGACAGACTGCTATGATCATGATGATGAGTAGTTGTGGGGCAGTAGTGGTTTAGGAGGTAGAACAGGTCGTCCAATAACTGGAGTGTTGGTTTGAACCCGCTTCCCCCCCATCCTGCCATTGTGTCCTTAGGCAAGACACTTTACCCACCTTGCTTCCACTGACTGTGACGCTGGTGTATGAATATAAATAAATGTTTGGTAGTGGTCGGAGAGGCTGTTGGTGCAGATTGGCAGCTACGTTTCCATCACTCTGCCCCAGGCCAGCTGTGGCTACAGAGGTAGCTTATCATCAGTGTCTGTCTGGAATGAATGAATAATGAACTCACTGTAAGTGCTTTGAAGCAAGATGTAAAGCGCCATATCAATTTAATCCATTATTATTTTTTTTCCACAATATCTTTATTGAACCTTTTTTTTTTAACAAACATGACACAAACAATCAAACACTAACACTAAAGTACTACAAAAAAAATGCACTAAAAACACCAACAACCACCAACAAAATCAAGTCTTCAACAATGCTCCTCTGTTTAGTCTATACAATCCATTACATAAGTATACGTACATATTATGTTCACCAGTTTGGAATTTACAAGGTCCACACACATCATTCACCTTCTTCTTCAAGAGTTATGTTTAAATTTTTTACATAATCAATAAAAGGTCTCCATATATTCTCAAACACAATTTCCTTTGATTTCAGTATATATGTTATTCTTTCACTTTTATTAAAGTTATGCTTTTCTGGGTACAGACCCAACAAAAACAGTTTAGGATTCAATATGATTTGTTTTGAGATTATTTTTTCAATTGTTACCCTCACCTCTTCCCAAAACATTCTTATTATTCTACATTCCCATACACAATGAAATAGGGTTCCTTTACTTTCCATGCATTTTGTGCACGTATCTGGTATATTTTTGTTATGTCTATTTAACTCCTCCGGTGTAACATACATCCGCATTAACCATTTGAAATGTATCAATTTAAGACGTACATTTATTGATTTGGTTTGAGCTTCTGTACAAGCCAATTCCCATTGTTCCTTTGAAATTTCAGTTTGCAGATCTTCTTTCCAGTAGTTTAATCTTTTCTGTGAGTTTTCACTTGAGGATAGTGTCAATGAGTTATAAAACTCTGAAATAATACCCTTTCTTTTACTATCTTTCATCAACATTTTTTCCAAGGATGAATAAATAGGTCGAGTGAGAGCTTTATTTTGATTTGATCGAATAAAGTTTCTAAGTTGAAGATATTTAAAAAAATGTGTTCTATTAAGATTAAATTTGATCCTCAGCTCTTCAAAAGACATTATGTTATCTGCACATGGCAAATATAAATCTTGAATCTTTTGAATCCCTTTTAAATTCCATACTTTAAATACAGCGTCCGCTCTCCCTGGTTTAAAATATTGATTACCCCATATTGGGCTAAATTGTGACAATAACTGTGGTTCTTTTAAATAGTTTTTAGCTTCACACCATATTTTGATCATATGCTTTACAAATGGATTTTTAACTTGTTTTTGTAATTTTTTTTGCCGAATCTGAGTATATGAATATGGGAAGAGGTAAAGGCAAATTGTATGATTCCATTTCAGTCCAGTGAGGGAGATCATTTAATGAAAAATAATATGTCACAGACCTCAGTTGTGCCGACCAATAATACAACATAAAATTTGGACATTTCAGACCTCCACGATCAAATGGTAAATATAATAAAGACAGACGTAATCTAGCCCTCCTGTTGTTCCATATAAATTCCACTAACTTTTTTTTAATTCTTGAGAATAAATCTAAAGGTGGTGGTAAGGGAATGTATTGAAATAAATAAAGTATTTTAGGTAAAATATTACTTTTAAGTATATTGATTCTCCCGATCATCGACATTGGTAGTGACATCCATCTCTGAATTAACTCATTGATATCTGTCATTAAGGCTTCATAGTTGACACTGGCGACTGATTCTAGCTTAGGCACAATTTGGATTCCTAAATATTTAAACTGATTTACAACGTTGAATTGATTTACCTCAGGGTCTGGGTAATTTCTCTGGGTCTCATTTAGCATTAATATTGAAGATTTAGTTTTATTTATTTTATATCCTGATATTTCCCCAAAATTCTTTATTAAATTCAACAAGGTCGGAATTGATTTTTTTAGATTCGACATAAACTAAACTATGTCATCGGCGTACAGGGAGATTTTATGTTCTGTTGGTCCAACTTTAATTCCATATATTTGTGAATGTAAACGTATCGCCATCGCTAAAGGTTCAATTGCCATAGTAAACAGTAAAGGTGAAAGTGGACAGCCTTGTCGACATCCTCTATTGATTTTTATTGATTTTGAAATATTGTTATTTGTTAGGATTTCTGCTGTAGCATTATTGTATATTATCTGAACCCATTTTATGAAATTATTTCCAAGTCCAAACCTTTGTAAGACTTCAAAAAGAAAGGGCCATTCGACTCTATCAAAGGCCTTTTCGGCGTCCAGTGATAGGAGAGCTGTATCCGGTGCTTCTTTATTAGAATAAATAATATTAAATAGTCTTCTTACATTATGGAAGCCTTGTCTTCCCTTTATAAAGCCATTCTGATCTCGATTAATAATATTTGGTAAAATTTCTTGTATTCGTCTTGCTAAAATTTTACAGATTATCTTAAGGTCGGCATTTAACAGGCTTATTGGTCTCATATTTTCACATTTATTAGAGGGCTTACCTGGTTTTGGCAACAGTATAATTAAGGCATTATTCATGTATGATGGGAAATTACTATTTTGAAATGCTTCTAAAACCATTTCCAAAAACGGTTTTATTAATTTATTCTTAAATTTTTTATAAAGGTCAACTGGAAGACCATCTGGTCCTGCACTTTTTCCTGATTTCATATTATCAATGGCTAGCCCAACTTCTTCTTGACTAATTTTAGACTCCAATATCTCCCTGTTTTCATTTGGAATACACGGTATAGATAGTTCGTTCAAAAACCCATTTAGTTTTGTTAAATCAGATTCATTTTTGGTATCATATAATTTTTCATAGTAATCTCTAAAGGCTCTGTTAATTTCTAAAGGATCTATAACTACCTGTCCCTTACTTATAATACTGGTGATTGGTGTTTTAAATTCTAATTGTTTAATCTGCCATGCCAATAATTTTCCTGATTTTTCACCTTGTTCATAAAAAGATTGCTTCAATCTTAGAAGACTCGAGGCAGCTCTATTCGCTGATTTTTTGTCGTATTCAGCTCTCAAAATCAGTAATTCATTCTCCAACCTTGGATCGCTTCCTGCATACACTTTTCCCTGAAGACTTTTTATTTTATGTTCCAATTGGGCTCTCTCCTCTCGAGTCTTCTTAGATTTTGAACCTGTATAACTAATAATATGTCCCCTAATAAAAGCTTTGAAAGCCTCCCACTTTACACATGCTGATGTTTGTGTAGTATTGATGTCAAAGAACTCATCTATCTGTTTTTCTATGTACTTGACAAATTCCTCATCCTGAAGCCATTTATGCTGAAATTGCCATCTACCTGATTCCTTTGTCAATTTCTTATCTACATATATTAGACAGCAGGGTGCATGATCAGAGATCATGATGTTATCATAAAAGCAGTTTTGAATCTTGGACCTTAATTCTGTGGAAATCAAAAAATAATCAATATGTGAGAATGTCTTGTAGGTACTGGAATAACAAGAGTAGACTTTAACTTGTGGTTTCATTTCTCTCCATATATCTAGCAATCTCAATTCTTTCATAAAATGATTAATGGTCATCCTACATCCATTGTGCGTACAGTCCAGTCCTGTTGATCTATCTATACCTGGATTCAATGTACAATTAAAATCCCCTGCTATTATATGTTGCCCTGTAAGTGATGATAAGATAAGAAATAAATTAGCAAAGAACTTTTGATCATCTATATTGGGACCATATAAGTTCACCAAATTTATATTTTCTAATAGCAAAGATCCTTGAATGATTACATATCTTCCAAATTTGTCTCCAATTACATTTTTCACTTGAAAAGGGACTGATTTATGTATGAGAGTCATAACTCCCCTGGCTCGGGATGAAAATGATGAGGTGAAAACACTTCCTTGCCATCTACTCCTAATTCTTTTTACATCCTCCTCTATTAGATGAGTTTCTTGTAAAAACACAATTTTTGAACCCAAGTCTTTTATTTAATTCATAACTTGTTTAAGTTTTTTAAAATTTTGTAGACCTCTGCAATTCCATGAAGTTAAATTAAGATTAACGCTTTGGTTTATGATCAATAGGGAGTTTGGGATTACCTTGCAGTGTAAACATGCTCAAACAGAGAGGCAAAAAAATGAGTGGTTGAACATTCATCCTACAAACTACACACAAACAAATTCCCCCTTCCCACATTTGTGGCGAACCCCCCAAAATCAAAAGAAAAATTCCGTCTCCCGATATAGCCATTGACCGCTCCACACCCACGGGGAACAGCCAAAGCCACTCCTTCTTCATCCTCCCAATCACCCTAACTCTACTGCTTTTAATGACGTAACATTAACTCTCCTCTGAAGTTTTCCAACTTAACTCCAAAATTTTTAGCAACTTTGTACATCATAGTTTTTTTTTTTTTTAATATATAATACAATCTATATTTTGTAAACTTGCTATTTGCTTCAAGTCAGTCAGATGCCTGTGCAAATGCTTAAATATTCTACCTTATATTTTGTTCATGCTTAGCTCCCACCAGTCTCTTCTTCTTGGATCTTCTTGATGAACTCCTGCGCCTCCTCTGGGGTCTTGAAGATGTGGGTTCTGCCCCCATACGTGGCCAACAGTCTCGCAGGATAGATTACACCATGACGAATCCCAAGGTTGCACAGCTCCTTACGTACGGGATCAAACTGCTTCCTCAATTGTTGGATTCCTGTGGCCAAATCTGGGTAGAACCGCACCTGCTGGTCTTGGTGTTTAATCTCTCCTTTAGCTCGTGCTGCGTTGAAGATCTTCATCCTGTCTCTGTTGCTGAGAAACTTCATAATTAAGGTCCTCGGTGGTCCTTTATCTCTCCGTGGGCCAATACGGTGCGCGCCATCCAGAACCACCGCCGACCGCAGCTCCGCGCTGCCCAGCGCCTCCGGAATCCACTTTTCCAGAAAGGAACACGAGTCCCGACCTTCGGATTCCTCCGGTAGACCCACCAGCCTCAAGTTGTTCTGTCTCGACCGGGATTCCAAATCCAAAATATTATCTTCCAGACATTTATTTTTTTTTTTCCAAAGTGCGCACCTTTAATTGGAGACAAGTGACGTCATCTTCAGCACTGGAGACACGAAGCTCCATCTGTGCCATTTGTTCTACACAGTCACCCAATTCCTTTCTCATTCCTTCCAACGCTGCCATAATCCCATCAAATCTAGAGGAAAATTCCGCTCTCATTGAACTCATGGCCGCCAGCAACGCACCTGTGTCGCTTCCCACAGATACCGCACCGCTGTTAGCTTCCTCCGCCATATTTGGTGCTTTATCTACTGCGTCACAGACCTGAAAGTCCGTTAATTTGGACTGTTTCTGCGGCTCGCTTTTTCCTCTACCTGGTTTTCCAGCCTTAGGCTTCACCGACATATCCTCGCCCAAACGCTGGGATACGTTCTGTCCCAAATGAGAGAGTTATTTGCCGATTTTTTTTCTCCAGAAGCAGAGCAGAGTGAGACGTGTCCTTCTCATGTGGCAGCCATAACCGGAAGTCTTAATCCATTATTATTAATAAAATTCTGTGGTAAAATAAAATTTAAATAATCACAGAAAACATATTTGCCCTGTAGTCCCTCAGTATGAAAAACATCTCCTCTGTTATCCCAGAACACAATCATAATGAAAACCTACAACAGCTGATCACTGAATCCATGGCCACACAATCTAAAATCCCCCCAGACATTATTGAATGTTACTTTTTACCAAACTTCAAACTAGGGATGTCAATGATTAATTCACTTTCGATTAATTGTCTATAAGAATTTAGTGGACTAAATTAAATTAGTTGTCAATTAATTGATAACACTGCAGTCCTTTTCAATGGAAGTTTGTTCTATGAACTGTAGTGGCATCGGTGGGGGTGTGTGTGTGTGCCCATTGGAGCCTTTCATCTCAAATGAAAGGAAAAGAGCTGAAGAAGATGCCAAGCCCCCAGAGTGCATGGGCTGTGCACAGCGAAAAAAAACCTCATCCTTCCGAGGTCCGTCGGAGAGCCAAAACAAGTTCCAGTGGCACACAATCTTGAAAATCCACCCGCCTACTTCAAATCAGCAGGGCGGGTAAATGGACCAGGGCATGGAAAAAGACTACACAAGCGCAAAAACCATCCCCACTGCCTTCAACCCACTGCTAGGCAGGAAAGCAGATGGACCCAAGTTACCACTGAGAAAAAGGCAATCACATTTCAGCACACAGCAGGAGAGGAGCCCAGCTTGGACTAATGGGACAGGCTGGTATTGGCTTCACAATAGCCAGAGACGGTCAGAGAGTTCCTGCAGACTCCAAGGGAGAAAGTGATAAAATGCTCTAAAAAGAAACCTCTCATTCTCAGCTGCTGTAATATTTGTGTAATTGTAGGGCACAAAGTTGTCTGCTGTAAATGAATGCAATCTGTCACAAATCTGCATACAAATCACTCTGCACATTGGCAGAATTCTATTTTGCCAGGGCACCAACGTATACAAACCACTGGACAAGAAAAAGAAAAATGCTGATAACAGCATCGGAGACATATTTACAGTAGTCTACAAATATTTTTTCCAGAATTTAATTTATGCTGCTGAAGTTTAATATCAGCCAGTGCACAAATTTTCATGTTAAAGTAGTCTAAATTTTTTATTTATTTTTCTGAGTTTATATAATTTTCTATGAAGAAAATTTTCACTTCTAACAGATGAGCCCTTTTATTTTCACGTTAACATTGCCTACACGGAACTTCCGGTTATGGCGGCCACGTAGAAGGACACGTATCACTCTGCTCTGCTCCTAGAGATAAAAATTCGGCAAATAACTTTCTCATTTGGAATAGAACTTTTCCCAGCGTTTGGGCGAGGATATGCCGGTGAAGCCTAAGGCTGGGAAATCAGGTGGGGGAAAAATTGAACCGCCGAAGCAGTCCAAATTAACGGACTTTCATGTCTGTGGCGCAGCAGGAAAAGCTGCGGATATGGCGGATGAAACTAGCGGTGGTGCGGTGACTGCTGATGATGGCAGCACAGGTGCAGTGCTGGCTGCCATTAGCTCAATGAGAGCAGACTTTTCCGCTAAACTTGATGGGATTATGGCAGCGTTGGATGCAATGAGAAAGGAATTGGGTGACTGCGTGCAGCGAGTGACGCAGGTGGAGCTTCGTGTTTCCAGTGCGGAAGATGACGTCGGCGGACTTCAATTAAAGGTGTGCACTTTGGAAAAAAAAAATAAATGTCTGGAAGATAATGTCCTGGACTTGGAGTCCCGGTCGAGACGGAACAACCTGAGGCTGGTGGGTTTACCGGAGGGAGCCGAAGGTCGTGATCCATGCCCCTTTTTGGAGGGGTGGATCCCGGAGGCGCTGAACAACGCAGAGCTAAATTCATCAGTCGTCTTGGAAAGCGCCCACCGAATAGGCCCACCGAGAGATAACAAGGATGCACCGAGGACGCTAATTATGAAGTTCCTCAGCTACAGAGACAGGATGACGATCTCCAACGTGGCGCGAGCTAAAGGAGAAATTAAATACCAAGATCAACAGGTGCAGTTCTACCCAGATTTGGCCTCAGGAATCCAACAATTAAGGAAGCAGTTTGACCCCATCCGTAAAGAACTGCGCAACCTTGGGATTCGTCATGGAGTGATTCACCCTGCAAGACTTCTGGTCACATATAAGGGCAGAACACACATCTTCAAGACCCCTGAGGAGGTGCAGGAGCTCATCAAGAAGATCCAGGAAGAGACTGGTGGGAGCTAAGCATGAACAGAATATAGGGTAGAATATTTAAGCATTTACATAGGCATTTAACTGATTTGAAGCATATAGCAAGTTTACAAAATATAGATTGTATTATATATTAAAAAAACAAAAAAAAAACTATGATGTACAAAATTGCTATAAAATTTTGGAGTTAAATTGGAAAATTACAGAAGAGAGTTAATGTTACGTTATTAAAAGCAGTAGAGTTAGGGTGATTGGGAGGATGAAGAAGGAGTGGCTTTGGCTGATCCTCATGGGTGTGGAGCGGTCGATGGCTATATCGGGAGACAGAATTTTTTTTTTGATTTTGGGGGGTTTACCACGAAGGTGGGAAGGGGGAATTTGTTTGTGTGTAGTTTGTAGGATGAATGTTCAACCACTCATGTTTTTGCTTCTCTGTATGAGCATGTTTGTATTGCGAGGTAATCCTAAACCCCCTATTGATCATAGACCAAAGCATTAATCTTAATTTAACTTCATGAAATTGCAGAGGTCTACAAAATTTTAAAAAACTTAAACATGATCGTGATCGTCGGCCTCCGTCAGTCTATGATGACCATGGAAGAGAATCCTGAACGTCTACTCTGCTGGAACAGCACCGCCTGTGGCTGAACACGCCGATGCACACCGGTGTTCTACCTTCCAGCGTTGGGCGTTGGTAGGATTCAAGCCTGGGCAGGAAGATATGGAGGACAAGATGTTACCCATGCAGCATGTCCCCCCTCTCCACGTCACTGATGAATCCAAAGGAACAGCAGGGCTGCTATAGTTTGGCACCAGCGCCGTCGCAGGAGCTGCCAGAACAATGTTGAGCACAACAGAGAACTGCCTTAGGGGCTCCGACTCCGGATTTTTCCTCAGGGTTGACTCCCGAAGCCTTTCCCGTGACCGGGTGTGCCGCAAGGCAGTGGAGGTTTGAAATCAGGGTTTACCTTCCCCTAGATGGGCTACCTTCCCAGGTTGACGAGCCACCATCTACCCGAAGCATCTGGTTTTAAGGCGCCAGAGATCCGCCCTCGCCCCTTCTCCTATTAGTAAAAGCAGTTCCGCCGGGCTTAGAGACTAAACCACACGGGCAGGCTAGGAGTTGGACTTAGTTGTCAGAGGCTTTTCGAGACACACGCCATAAGGAGCATTTTATGAGCACTGGGAGCTTAACCCCAGTGCCGCTCCTGGCTATGACAACCTTGGAACCTAAACAAGTTATGAATAAAATAAAAGACATAGGTTCAAAAATTGTGTTTTTACAAGAAACCCATCTAATAGAGGAGGATGTAAAAAGAATTAGGAGAAGATGGCAAGGAAGTGTGTTCACCTCATCATTTTCATCCCGAGCCAGGGGAGTTATGACTCTCATACATAAATCAGTCCCATTTCAAGTGAAAAATGAAATTGGAGACAAATTTGGAAGATATCTAATTATTCAAGGATCTTTGCTATTAGAAAACATAAATCTGGTGAACTTATACGGTCCCAACATAGATGATCAAAAGTTCTTTGCTAATTTATTTCTTATCTTATCATCACTTACAGGGCAACATATAATAGCAGGGGATTTTAATTGTACATTGAATCCCAGTATAGACAGATCAACAGGACTGGACTGTACACACAATGGATGCAGGATGATCATTAAGCATTCTATGAAAGAATTGAGATTGCTGGATATATGGGGAGAAATGAAACCACAAGTTAAAGCCTACTCTTGTTATTCTGAATGAATGAATGAATTTGTTTATTTCGGATAGTACATTACAGGTTAAAAGAAACTGTATAATATAACAACAAGGTCAAATTAGACAAAGACTCCTTCTACTATACAATTCCACGTGAGTTATCCGAAATGGGTGATGGCTGAAGCCGCAGCTTATATTGCCCACCCATATTCCATCCAAGAATTCAAAGGAGAAAAAAGAGAAAACAAGACAAGAGCGATTACAATTTAAAACAAGGCTAAGACAAAATATGACTGAGAGAAAAAGAAAACTGAGCTAGTCTAAGTTAAGCGGTTACTATTCAAAAACAAATCTAAGACATAGTGTCACAGAGAAAAAAGAAAAACTAAGCTATAACACAACACAGGCTGGAAATGTCAATCCTTATGTGAGTTTACATGTCGTTTTGTAAATATGTTTGGAGTATTTCTTCCTTTAGTTTTTGTTTAAATTGTCCAAGCTTTGTACATGATTTTAATTCAGGTCCAAAATCGTTCCATAATCTGACACCTTGCACTGAAATACAGTGTTGCTTGGTGGTTGTTCTCACTGTAGGCTTTTGAAATATATACATGTTCCTCTGAAGTGATATCGTTTCTCCCTTGTTTGGAACAACTTTTGGATATTTGCGGGCAGTGATAGATTCTTCACTTTGAACATTATTATTGCGGTTTTAAAGTCGATCAGATCTTTCAACTTGAGAGTTTTTTGTTTAAGAAAAAGTGGGTTTGTTGGTTCCCTGTAAGCTGCTTTGTTGATTATTCTAATAGCTCTCTTTTGAAGCATAAAGAGTGGATATATGTTTGTTTTATATGTATTTCCCCATACTTCATTACAATATGTCATGTATGGGAGTATTAATGAATGATACAAGGTGTATAGTGTGGGTTGATTCAGCAAATTTTTCACTCTGTGTAATATTGCAATTGATTTGGATACTTTACCTTTTATATAATTAATATGTGGCTTCCAACACAGTTTGTTATCAATTATTACTCCAAGGAATTTAGTTTCGGATACCCTTTCAATCTCTACACCATTTACACTGAGTTTGGGTACTGGGTAGTTGTGATGGTTGTTAAAGACTATAAATTTTGTCTTGCTTAAATTGAGCGTTAATTTGTTTGAATCAAACCACAGTTTCAGCTTTCCTAATTCCTTTCCGAGTGTATCCAGAAGTTGTTCCAAATTGTTTCCACTGCATAGCAGGTTAGTGTCATCAGCAAACAATATTAAGTCCATTTTTTCTGAAACTTTACATATATCATTTATAAACATATTGAATAATAATGGTCCCAAAACTGAACCCTGTGGGACTCCACAGGTGACCTTCAGTAGCTCTGAGTTTTTGTTGTTAACACATACAAACTGATATCTATTCTTTAAGTAACTTCTTAACCAGGACAGTGCTACCCCTCTAATACCACAATTTTGTAGTTTCTTAAATAATAGATTGTGATCTACTGTATCAAATGCTTTTTTAAGATCCAGGAATACTCCAACTGAATACTCTTTATTTTCAATGGCTGTTGATATTTTTTCTGTAAATTCCATTAAGGCATATGCTGTTGTCCTTTTGTGTCTGAACCCATATTGCTGCTCACACATTAAATCATTCTTCAGTATGAAGTTGTCAATTCTCTCATAGAATATTTTTTCAAGTATCTTGGAAAATTGCGGTAATAGTGAAATTGGTCTGTAGTTGGAGAGTTCCCCTCTGTCGCCTGTCTTGTAAATCGGAATTACTTTAGCTATTTTCATTGCATTGGGAAATATACCTGATTGGAGAGACAGGTTACAGATATACATCAGTGGTTTCACTATGCATTCGATAACAGTTTTGACTAGTAGCATATCAATACCATCGCAGTCAGTAGATGTTTTACTTTTGAACGATTTAACAATTTCAATGACCTCTCTTTCATCTGTGTTCTTTTTGAAGATGGTGTCTTTCACAGCAGTGTTATTGCATATTGAATCACCTGTTGGCACCGTAGTGGGTATTTCTCGGGCCAGTTTAGGTCCAATGTTAACAAAAAAATTATTAAATTCATCTGCAGGTGAAGCTATATTCACATTCGGAGTCGATTTATTATTTTTTGGAATGTTAGTTGGGTAGCTGGTATTTCTGCTTTTATTTCCAAGGATACTGTTGATTATTGTCCATGTATTTTTAATATTGTCTTTGTTTTTTTTCCAGGTCTTTACTGTAATAGTCTCTTTTACTACATCTTATTATATATGTTAACTTATTTTTGTATGTTTTATACTGCTGCTCTGCTTCTTTTGTCCTTTTCTTTATGAAAGCTTTATAAGATAAGATAAGATAAGATAAGATAAGCCTTTATTAGTCCCACAACGGGGAAATTCCAGGATTGCAACAGCACAGGGATAGCAACACTCAGAGCAACAATCAGAAGGCAAGAAAAAAAACAAGCAAGCAAGACAAGCTAATATACATATGTACATATTACTATAAAATATATATATACACACACACACACAGACACACAGTGCAGAGCATTGTAGCTTATATAATATATAATATAATATATTATATAATAATATGCATATAATATATAA
This sequence comes from Pholidichthys leucotaenia, assembly GCA_020510985.1. Taxonomy (NCBI): domain Eukaryota; kingdom Metazoa; phylum Chordata; class Actinopteri; order Cichliformes; family Pholidichthyidae; genus Pholidichthys; species Pholidichthys leucotaenia. The sequence goes on along the minus strand of CM035848.1, from coordinate 237,113,085 downwards.
TAAATTTTTCTTTTTACACGCCTTTTGTAGTCCTTTGGTTAGCCATGGTTTGTCAGTAAATTTGTGTTTAAGCTTTTTTTTAACTAATGGGCAGTTTTTTTCATAAAGAGTGGTTACAATGTTTATAAATGTGTCATAGGCTTCATTTACATCTGATACATAGACTTCTGTCCAGTCTTGCTTCAGCAAGTCCTCTTTAAAAGAACTGATTGCGTTTGGTGATTTGTGTCTGAACGATTTTGAGATTTTTTCTGGGTTGGGCCCCGTGTGGCCATGGATAAGTGCAAAGATTGGCAAGTGGTCGCTTATATCATTTATCAATAATCCACTTTCTATTTTCATGTCGAGAACATTGACAAACAGGTTGTCAATAAGTGTAGCAGAGTGAGCTGTGATTCTACTGGGATGTGTTATTGTGGGATATAGACTCATGCTGTACATAGAGTTCATGAACTCTGTGACTACATTTTGTTGATGTGGATTAAGTAGATCAATATTGAAATCTCCACAAATTGCTACCATTTTCTTACTAGTAATATTATTGTACAGCTCGACTAATTTATCTCTGAATGTCTCAATGCAAGTTCCCGGCGTTCTGTATATGCAGCTTATGATTAGATTTTTTGTTTTGTCTAGGTCAATCTCAACAGTAACACATTCCAGAATCCCTGGTAGTGCTGAGGACATTTCATTTACAAGCTTACATCTATATAGGTCATCAATATACAGTGCAACACCACCACCCTTTTTTTGAGATCTGTTAATGTTAAACATCTGATATCCCTCTATTGCCATCAGGGGAGCCTGGTCTGCATTAAGCCAGGTTTCAGAGACTGCTATAGCTGTGAATTTTCTGTTTAGCTGTTTTAAATAGTCCTGAATCTGTGAGAAGTTTTTGTTAAGACTTCTGCTATTGAAGTGTATTATTGACAGTTTACCATCTAATTGCACTTGACTTTTGAATTGCTTTTCAGTGTAATATTCACAGTGGTTATGAATATTATTGAAAAAGTGGTTATCAGGATCAATATCATTCTCCATCTCTTGTGGTTTATGTTCAGCATAGTGGCATATTTTTAGAGTTTGAGTTTCCTCACTCTGTGTTTCATAGTCAGTGTTCATCTGTATTTATCTAAGTCAGTAGCATCTCTGATCATTATACTTTTTGCTTGCTCAGGTGTTCCATTTAGTTTAATCCAAATTCTACAATTTCTTGTCCAGGTTGTCTGTATCTTATTATGTTTCTTTAGCATCCGTGCCTGCCGTGCTAATTCAGCGTTTTTTTTTTTGTCAGGTGTTCATTTAGGTAAACTTGAGTTTCCTTTAGTTTTTTTGGCCTGCCTCAGTATGTCATTTTTCACCCTCCTGTTCACAAAGCGCATCACAATTGATTTCTTTGTTTTGTTATCTTTCTTCAGTAAAGCATAACAGGCTGAGATCGCATTGGCTTCTACCTTAATGTCTTTATCATTAAGGAACTGAAGCACTTGGTTTTCTAAGGACATTGATTCACTTATGGAAGCATGTTCACCACTCAGTCCTGTAGCGGCATGGGCGTACGACTGATATCTGATGTCTAGTCCACTTATAACTATGTCATCAATGCGAGGTATTCTAATACCTACAAGTCATTCTCACGTATTGACTATTTTTTGATCTCCACAGAATTAAGGTCCAAGATTCAAAACTGCTTTTATGATAATATTGTGATCTCTGATCATGCACCCTGTTGTCTCATATATGTAGATAAGAAATTGACAAAGGAGCCAGGTAGGTGGCAATTTCAGCATGAATGGCTTCAGGATGAGGAATTTGTTAAGTACATAGAAAAACAGATAGATGAGTTCTTCGATATTAATACTACACAAACATCAGCATGTATAAAGTGGGAGGCTTTCAAAGCTTTTATTAGGGGACATATTATTAGTTATACAGGTTCAAAATCTAAGAAGACTCGAGAGGAGAGAGTCCAATTGGAACACAAATTAAAAAATCTTCAAGAAAAAGTGTATGCAGGAAGTGACCCAAAGTTAGAGAACGAATTACTGATTCTGAGAGCTGAATATGACAAAAAATCAGCGAATAGAGCTGCCTCGAGTCTTCTAAGATTGAAGCAATCTTTTTATGAACAAGATGAAAAATCAGGAAAATTATTGGTATGGCAGATTAAACAATTAGAATCTAAAACACCAATTACCAGTATTATAAGTAAAGGACAGGTAGTTGTAGATCCTTTAGAAATTAATAGAGCCTTTACAGATTACTATGAAAAATTATATGATACAAAAAATGAAACTGACTTAACAAAACTAAATGGGTTTTTGGACGGACTATCTATACCATGTATTCCAAATGAAAACAGGGAGATACTGGAGTCTAAAATTAGTCAAGAAGAAGTTGGGCTAGCCATTGATAATATGAAATCAGGAAAAAGTGCAGGACCAGATGGTCTTCCAGCTGACCTTTATAAAAAATTTAAGAATAAATTAATAAAACCTTTTTTGGAAATGGTTTTAGAAGCATTTCAAAATAGTAATTTCCCATCATACATGAATAATGCCTTAATTATACTGTTGCCAAAACCAGATAAACCCTCTAATAAATGTGAAAATATGAGACCAATAAGCCTATTAAATGCTGACCTTAAGATAATCTGTAAAATTTTAGCCAGACGAATACAAGAAACATTACCAAATATTATTAACCGAGATCAGAATGGCTTTATAAAGGGAAGACAAGGCTTCCATAATGTAAGAAGATTATTCAATATTATTTACTCTAATAAAGAAGCACCGGATACAGCTCACCTATCATTGGATGCCGAAAAGGCCTTTGATAGGGTCGAATGGCCTTTTCTTTTTGAAGTCTTACAAAGGTTTGGATTTGGAAATAATTTCATAAAATGGGTTCAGATAATATATAATAATGCTACAGCAGAAATCCTAACAAACAGTAATATCTCAAAATCAATAAAAATCAATAGAGGAGGTCGACAAGGCTGTCCACTTTCACCTTTACTGTTTACTATGGCAATTGAACCTTTAGCGATGGCAGTACGTTTACATCCGCAAATATATGGAATTAAGGTTGGACCAACAGAACATAAAATCTCCCTGTATGCCGATGACATAATTTTGTTTATGTCGAATCTTAAAAAATCAATTCCGACCTTGTTGAATTTAATAAAGAATTTTGGGGAAATATCAGGATATAAAATAAATAAAACTAAATCTTCAATATTAATGCTAAATGAGTCCCAGAGAAAGCACCCAGCTTCTGAGGTAAATCAATTCAATGTTGTAAATCAGTTTAAATATTTAGGAATTCAAATTGTGCCCAAGCTGGAATCACTCGCCAGTGCCAACTACGAAGCCTTAATGACAGACATTAATGAGTTAATTCAGAGATGGATGTCACTACCAATGTCGATGATTGGGAGAATTAATATACTTAAAAGTAATATCTTACCCAAAATACTTTATTTATTTCAATACATTCCTTTACCACCACCTTCAGATCTATTCTCAAAAATTAAAAAAAAGTTAGTGGAGTTTATATGGAACAACAGGAGGGCTAGATTACGTCTGTCCTTACTATATTTACCATTTGATCGTGGAGGTCTGAAATGTCCAAACTTTATGTTGTATTACTGGTCAGCACAACTGAGGTCTATGACATATTATTTTTCATCAAATGATCTCCCTCACTGGACTGAAATGGAATCATACAATTTACCTTTACCTCTTCCCTTATTCATATACTCAGACTCGGCAAAAAATTACAGAAACAAGTTAAAAATCCATTTGTAAAGCATATGATCAAAATATGGTGTGAAACTAAAAAATATTTAAAAGAACCACACTTACTGTCACAATTTAGTCCAATATGGGGTAATCAATATTTTAAACCAGGGAGAGCGGATGCTGTATTTAAAGTATGGAATTTAAAAGGGATCCAAAAAATTCAAGATTTATATTTGTCATGTTCAGATAACATAATGTCTTTTGAAGAGCTGAGGATCAAATTTAATCTTAATAGAACACATTTTTTAAAATATCTTCAGATTAGGAACTTTATTCGACCAAATCAAAACAATGCTCTCACTCGACCTATTTATTCATCCTTGGAAAAAATCTTGACGAAAGATAGTAAGAGAAAGGGTATTATTTCAGAGTTTTATAACTCACTGACATTATCTTCAAGTGAAAACTCACAGAAAAGACTGAATTATTGGAAAGAAGACCTGCAAACTGAAATCTCAGAGGAACAATGGGAATTGTCTTGTACAGAAGCTCAAACCAAATCAATAAATGTACGTCTAAAATTGATACATTTTAAATGGTTAATGCGGATGTATGTGGAATTAAATAGATATAACAAAAACATACCAGATACATGCACAAAATGTATGGAAAGTAAAGGAACCTTATTTCATTGTTTATGGGAATGTAGAAAAATTAGAATGTTTTGGGAAGAGGTGAGGGGAACAATTGAAAAATAATTTCAAAACAAATCATATTGAATCCTAAATTGTTTTTGTTGGGTCTGCATCCAGAAAAGCACAACTTTAATAAAAGTGAAAGAGCATTCATAGACCTCAGTTTGCTTAATGCTAAAAAATGTATTGCGCTATTGTGGAAAAAGACTCATAGACCAGATGTGACTCAGTGGTTAAGACAGATGTTAACAAACCTTCCACTAGAAAGAATAACATACATACTGAAATCAAAGGAAACTGTGTTTGAGAATATATGGAGACCTTTTATTGATTATGTAAAGAATTTAAACATAACTTTTGAAGAAGAAGGTGAATGATGTGTGTGGACCTTGTAAATTCCAAACTGGTGAATGTATAATATGTATACTTATGTAATGGATTGCCTAGACTAAACAGAGGAGCATTGTTGAAGACCTGTTCCTGTTAGTGGTTGTTGGTGTGTTTTAGTACATTTTTTTTTATTACTTTAGTGTTAGTGTTTGATTGTTTGTGTTATGTTTGTAAAAAAGGTTTAATAAAAATATTGTGGAAAAAAAAACATTGCCTACACATTTCCTATCTATACATTTTATTTTCAATGCAGAATTTCTTATACTACAAAAAACATCAGGGTTTGTATTGTATCCCAAATTGTATAATTAATCATTAAATATGATTTATATAGCTCATGATTTGCACTTGTTTCAGCATATCGTAAACAATATTTAGTATTTTATGTAATAGATCATATGATATCAAGGGAAATTCAGATTCCCAGGACAATCCCTGCTCATCAATTAATTGTTACTTGATAGACAAGGTGAATCAATGATCATTTAATGAATTAGTTGAAAATTTGTATCCTTAATTTATATCAGTTTAATTCTGAACATAACTCTTTTTATAGTAGGGGGCACCCAAAGCTGTCTTTATACACGGCCCTGCAAATGCTAATAAAACAATTAGCTTACTTTAAAAAGAATATTGAATAAGTCAGGGTTTGCTTAAATTTTCAAAGGAGTTTAGTTTTGAAGAATTGAGCAGCTTTAACAAATTAATTAGAATAATTAAAATTCACAAAATCTCACTATTGTATTTGCTCTTGTGATGAAGGGGTGTTTTATATATTCCCCATCTTCTCCACACTTTTCAGCAGGTTAGCAGTGACACAGAGGCAGACAGGTGTTCATACTTTTCTGTGGTGGGAAAACAGCAGCAGTGATGGTGATGTGGATCTTGAGAGCTCCGTCCGGTAGATTCAGCTGGTTTGAGCCATCTGAACTAACTGCTGGAAGCAGAATTAAACAACCTTCATGTCCAAATGTTGGTTACAAAATCATTGGTTATGGGTATTTTATACATGTTATGTGGTTATTTATTAATTTGAATGCTGATATTGAATTTAAACAGGGACATAAAACAAACTGTCAGGCTGTGAAAAATGAAATAAAATTGTTCTAACATTGTGAGCTCAGAGCTTAAACTGATAAAGTTCCTGTCAACCAAATTCTATGACATGCCAACTGTGACTTTAAGTGTGTGCTACAAACTCTTGCACTTTGGAGAAGCAACCTTAGATCATATAGAGAGCATAAGTCACGCCCCCTCTACTTTCGCATATGGGATCTTAAATTGGAAAAATTCTCCATTGAAATGAATAGCAAGAGCGAAATTATCCTTTGATCCCGATCGAATTTTGCCACGAGTCACATATATGATGGGTGTCAATTTAAAAGTTCCATGTACATAACAGTGTAGGTTGCTGTTTAACTGTTAAGGTATAAGGTTGTGAAAATACGTAAATTGAAAGACTACAAACACAGACAGACTCATGTAAGTTACATCATAGTTTTCAAAGCGCGCCCAGGGTGAAGTAACGGAGTCCTTTGGATCAGCTGCAGCTCTCAAAATACAATACATTGTGGCAACCTGGGGGTGTGGCAACCTGGGGAGTGCATAATGGTTTACCACCTTAGACAGGAACAAAGGACACGAAGTTAACCTTTTGTGTGTGAGAAGTTTCTAGATGCCCTAGTAAGATAACAGGGAGGTGACAAGGATGAATGGACTGGCTGCAATTGAATGGGGAGATTATCTTTTGTGTGTGAGAAGATTCTAGAAGGAGATTATCTTTTGTGTGTGAGAAGAGTCTAGAAGGATGTCATGTTATTTAAGGGAAGAGTTCCTACTTGTATGCCATTCTGTCTATGCTCCTTGTGTGAGTCGTGTAATAAACTGCCTGAACCAAATCCGCCTCATTATTTACACGCTCCACACTGGTGACCCAAGACGAATCATGGAATACGACGGAAGATCCCCGGGGCCAACCTCGACTGGAACCCCCAGCTTCACGTGCGCTGTAGCGATCAAACTACCTGATTTTTGGCAGCACAACCCGCGCTCCTGGTTCCACCTAACCGAGGTGCAGTTCGCCCTCCAAGGGATATCGGCGGATGATATGAAATTCCACTATGTGGTCGCAGCGCTCGATGCCAGCACGGCTCAGCACATCAAGAGCCTGCTCGATCAGCCACCAGCTGCGGCAAATATGACGCGCTGAAGGCTGCCCTCATCCAGCACTACACGCTCTCGGATGGTGAGAGAGCAGAGAGGCTTCTGACGCGGACCGAGTTAGGAGATGGTTCGGCCGTGGATATGATGGAGAAGATGCTGAGGTTAAAGGGCACAGACGTCGACCACTTCATCTTCACCCACATTTTCCTCAGGAACCTTCCGACAGTGGAGAGAGCGGCCCTGGCCAATTCGTCGTTGCTGGCCAAACGGGACTGTCGTGCGCTAGCCCGGGAGGCAGACCGGATCATCGTCACCACCAAGGCTTTCGTGACCATTGCGGCAGCGACGGAGCCCAGCACGTCGACACGAGGAGGCGAGGAGCCGTCAACGGCAGCAGCAGAACCACCGACGGCAGCAGCAGCGGGGGCCAAGGAACATGGAGGTGACACGCTTTGCTTCTACCACCGCCGCTTTGCAGAGAGGGCACGCAAATGTATACCACCGTGCCAGTTCAAGCGCTCGGGAAACGCAAAGACCGGGGGGTGGTAGAGCTGCGACCCTCAGGGAGGAGAACAAGCTGCTCTATTTGACGGACGCACGCTCGGGGAGGCATTTCCTCGTGGACACCGGCGCACAGAAGAGTTTCATCCGGCCGACCTACGCTGACCGGCTGGCAGGACCCAGTGGCCCCGAGATGGCAGCAGCAAACGGCTCAGAGATTAAGACCTTTGGTGAGAGGACTCTACTCTTGTCTCTACATGGTCGTACATTTGAATGGACTTTTGTTGTAGCAGCATTGAATTACCATATACTGGAGGCTGATTTTCTATGTGCACATGGGTTGTTGGTAGATATCGCTAACAGGCGCCTGGTTAATGTACTGTCTTTTGACTCTCTCCCCTGTATAGCTCGAGTGACCCGGCCAACAGCACAAGCCAACGTCACAGCAGCATGCGGTAAGTTCCACACACTGCTCGCTCAGTTCCCAGCACTCACAGTCCCGACATTTTCAGCAGCTATCGCTAAACATGGGGTGGAGCATTTTATCACCACCACGTCGGGGTCACCAGTGTGGAGCGTGTAAATAATGAGGCGGATTTGGTTCAGGCGGTTTATTACACGACCATGTATGCCATTCTGTCTATGCTCCTTGTGTGAGTCATGTAATAAACCGCTTGAACCAAATCCGCCTCATTATTTACATGCTCCACAACATCTGTATTCTTTTTCTTCTCTTTGGATGCTTCTTTCATTGGTCAGAAAAGAGGAGGTGAGCTTTGAGAGGGGAACCGCCATAATTGTGTTTGGTGACGTTTATAGTCCGAGACAAAGTGTTGTAGTTCATTAAGTCGTTTCACAAAAATTAAATATTACTCTTTTATTATACGACAATCTACAACTTTAATTATGTGGAAAATACGCTATTAAATGGACAAACATCATATGTGTAACTCGTGGCAACTCGGGAGCCAAAGATAATTTCTCTCTTGCCATTCACTTCAATGGAGATTTTTTTTTTCTGATTTAAGGTCCCATATGCAAAAATAGAAGGGGTGTGACTTAGGCTCTCTATTAAGCTGTGACTCTCTAAAAATGTCAAAAATTAGAAGCAATAAACAACTTCAGCACCAGTTTATGTTTCACCAAAACACGACTGAGCTTCATTAACGGCTGAATCTCATTAATGCCTCCAAACAGCAAAGTGTTTGGGGGGGGAGGGGGAGTGTCCACTGCACTTGACCAAATCTCAAAGCAGTCCATAGCAAGGGTAGTCATTTTTTTCTGAAAACTTTGAGCTTTGTGTGCAGGTGTTGTTACTGACAGTGTTATTTTGATTAATTGCTTAATAAAGGATAATGTTGTATTGTAGCCTGCATCAGTTTCATATGCAAACATCAAATCTGTTGAATATTTTCAATGTGTTGTGCATGTCTGTCCACCCTCAAATCCATGCTGAATCCATCCTTATATATATGGCATATATGGATACAGCAGGGAAAATAAGTATTGAATACGTTAACATTTTTCTCATTAAACATAATTCTGATGGAGCCATTGACCTGAGATTTTCACCAGATACCAGTAACAACCCAAGTAATCCATACATACAAAGAAATCAAGGCAACTGTGTTCACAAAACAAGTTATATTTAATAAAGTGGAATGACACAGGGAATAAGTATTGAACACGTGAAGAAAAAGAGATGCAAAAAGGCATAAAAAGCCAAGAAACCCAGTGAAATCCATCAGAATTTAGGAAGCCATCCCATCTCCCATCAGTGCAAATTAATTTCAACTGGTTAAGTCCTGATTGATAGCCTTTAAAAAGGTCTGTGAATATCAGATTGTCACACCACAAAGAACTCATGATGGGCTGAAGCAAAGACCACTCTCTAGAACTTTGCAGCCTTATTGTTGCAAACCATAATGATGGCATTGGTTACAGGCGCATTTCTAAACTGATGAATGTTCCAGTGAGCATTGCTGGAGCCATCATTCAGAAATGGATAAACCGGAAATGACCAGGAGCTCCTCACAAGATTTCTGACAAAGGAGTCAAAAGAATTATCAGAAGAGTTATCCAAGAGCCAAAGACCACTCGTGGAGAGCTTCAGAAAGACCTGAAGTTAGCAGGGACTGCTGTTTCAAAGAAAACAATAAGTAATACACAACTGACATGGGCTGTATGCCCGCTCACCTCACAAGACTCTATTCCTGAAGAAAAAGCATGTTGAAGCTCGTTTAAAGTTTGCTACACAACATTTGAGCAAAGCAGTAAAATACTGGGAGAATATAGTCTGGTCAGATGAGACCTAAATTCAACTTTTTGGATGCCACAACACACAGCATGTTTGGAGGAGAAATGGCACTGCACATCCCATCATGGTGTGGGGGTGTTTTTCAGCACAAGGTACAGGCAGACTTCATGTAATTGAAGGAAAGATGATTGGGCAAATGTACAGAGACATCCTTGATAAGAACATGTTGCCATCTGCCAAGATGCTGAAGATGAAATGGGGGTGGACATTTCAGCAAGACAATGATCCCAAACACACAGCCAAGGAAGCTCTCAACTGGCTCCAGAGAAGGAAAATAAAGGTGTTAGAATGACAGTCACCTGACCTGAATCCAATTGAAAATCTATGAAACAAACTGAAGATCAGAGTTCATAGAAGACACCCACGGAACCTTCAAGATTTGAAGACAGTTTGTGTGGAAGAATGGGCTAAAATCACTCCTGAGCAATGCCTGTGCCTAGTTTCTCCATACAGGAGGCGTCTGGAAGCTATTATTACCAACAAAGGCTTTTCCACTAAATATTAAAATGAATCGACAAAACATCTTGCCCACCAGCTTTGATGCTGTGGTGGCGGCGCTCTGATCAGGGACCATGTATGCCTCTGGCCACTTGGTGAAATAATCCATTGCTACCAGAATGTAATGGTTCCCTCAATCCGCGGTCAGAAAAGGGCCCAGAATGTCCACCCCCACACCTACCTGGTACTGTTGCAAGGGGGCATAGGAGCGCTGAGTCAGCCCTTTCTGAGCCGTGCAGTAGAACTGGGCCCAAAGACACTGCAGGGTCTTCGTCACCCCGAAGTGACCCGCCACCACCGACCTGTGGACCAACTGGAGCACCTTGGGGTGGAGCCGTTGGGGGACCAGCAGCTGCCAGACGGACGCTGCCAAGCTGGAGACTGCCACCGCTGGTAGACAACACCCTCACAACAACAGAGGTTGGACCACTGGGAATGCTGGGCCTTGGTCTCTGGGTTCAGCGCAGACACAGTCTCCCAGGTGGGCCACTGGTCCGTGTCCAGCCACTGCCAGACCTGGGAGATGGCAGGATCTCCATCTTGTTTGAGCCGAAGCTGCTGCGTGCCGAGGCCCTTTGTGCCGCCATTGCTGGGGAGAGCTGGTTGGTGATCTGAGGAAGAGCTGTGAGCCACCGCACTATCCCCAGCCGCAGTAGTCTGGACAGCAGCAGCCTATGAGACTGCTGGGTCATGATCCTCGGCCCACTGGAAGTGCTGACAGTCCTCCACAACACAGGGGTGCAGGGACAGCGTGTCAGCGTTGGCATGGAGGTGGCCTGCTCAATGCACAATCTGAAAGCCATAATCCTGCAGTGCCTCCAGCCATCTTGTTAGCTGTCCATTTGGGTCTTTAAAGTTCAATAGCCAGGTCAGGGAAGCATGATCCATCCTGAGCTGAAACCTCCCCCTGTAAATGTATGGGTGGAAATGGCGGAGCCCTTGGATGACTGCCAGCTGCTCTCGGCGAGTGACACAATAAGTTTTTTTCGGCTCTGCTGAGAGTGCAGCTGAAGTAGGCAACCGCCTGCTCTCCTTGCTCTCCCCCTTGGATAGCATAGCCCTGATGCCCTGGTTGCTAACAACTGTGTCCACGATGTAGGGATGGCTTGGGTCGGGATATCGCAGGATGGGGGCTCTGATGAGCACTGCACGGAGCCGGGAAAAAGCAGCAGCACAGTCCTCACTCCACTTGAATATGCAGCCCTTCTGTGTCAGCTGATGCAGTGGACTGGCAATGGTGGCAAAATCCTTCACAAACCTCCTATAAGCTTGTAGGAGCAGTGATTAGCACTGTGGCAGCACAGTAAGAAGGCCATAGGATCGATTCCACCCTTGACCATTGGTGACCCTTCTGTGTGGAGTTTACATGTTCTCCCCGTGTCTGTGTGGGTTTACCCCGGGTACTCCGGTTTCCTCCCACAGGCCAAAAACAAGCAAGTCTGGTTAATTGGAGACTCTAAATTGGCCCTAGGTGTGAATGTGTGTGTGAATGGTGAAAAGATTGGCGCCGTACCGTGGCTGTCTCATCTATCCAGGTGGATGCCCTGAATTTCCCTCTGGGGATCAATAAAGTACACAAAATAAAAAATAAATAAATAAAAAATATGATAGGAGGAGACTGAGAGATTGACAGACGGATCAGAGCAGCATCTGCAGTGATGCGGACGTTGTACCGGTCTGTTGTGGTGAAGAGGGAGCTGAGCTCTAAGGCAAAGCTGTCGATTTACTAGTCAATCTACGTTCCGACCCTCACCTATGGCCACGAGCTTTGGGTAATGACCGAAAGAACGAGATCGCGGATACAAGCAGCTGAAATGAGCTTTCTTCGTAGGATCGCTGGACTCACCCTCAGAGATAGGGTGAGGAGCTCAGTCATCCGGGAGAGGCTCAAAGTAGAACCGCTGCTCCTCCACATTGAAAGGAGCCAGTTGAGGTGGTTTGGGCATCTGATCAGGATGCCTCCTGGATGCCTCCCACTTAAAGTGTTTCAGGCACGTCCCTCTGGGAGGAGGCCCCGGGGCAGACCCAGGACTCGCTGGAGAGACTATGTCTCCCAGCTGGTCTGGGAACGCCTTGGTATCCTCTCTGAAGAGTTGGAGCAGGTGGCTGGGGAGAGGGAAGTCTGGGCTTCTCTGCTTGAACTGCTGCCTCCACGACCCGGACCCCCGGAAAAGCGGTAGAAAATGGATGGATGATAAGAGGCCAGTCCGAGGAAGCTCCACAGTTCTCCTACGTCTCGCGGGACCGGTCAGTTTCTCACTGCTGCCACCTTCTCTGGGTTGGTGGCGACTCCCGAAGCGCTGATGATGTGGCCCAGGAAGGTGGTTTCTCGCAGAAACAGGTGGCATTTCTGAGGGTGGAGCTGCAGCCCGGCGTGACGGACAGCGTCCAACACCTCTCGAAGGTTGGACAGGGCGCCACCAAAATCACCTATGTGAACCAGCAGGCATTCAAAGGTGGCTGGGGCATTGCCAAGTCCAAATGGGATCACCTTGAACTGCCACAGTCTCTGCCCAATGAAGAAGGCTGTTTTCTGGCGGGCCTCTGGTGACAGCTCCACCTGTCAGTAGCCGCTGTGGAGGTCGAGCGAGCTAAATCAGCTGGAGCCAGCAATGTAATTCAGTGTGTCGTCAATGCGGGGCAGAGGGTAGGAGTCCTTACGCATGAAGGAGTCCTTACAAATCTTTTGCTCTGCCATCGCCCGCCTTGAAAAAGGCAGATGGAGTTGGATCGGCCTGGTGTCACCGGCGTCGATCTGATGCTGCACCAAGCTAGTTTGGGTGCACTCTTCATCCCTGGTGGCAAAGACTTCAACGTAGCAGTCCAGCAGCTCCCGCAGCTGGTGTCTCTGCCCCGACTCTAAACCCCTGCAACTCCGCTGGAACAGCTCTTCGAACGCCTGCTGGGTTTCTGATGATGTGGTGATTTGTTCTGCTGGCGCCCCCCTCACAGCTGTCTCTGGTGGCGATGACAATCCCTCTGTTTGCGCTAGTGGTGCTGCAGCAGTTAGCTCTTGTGGCACTTCCCTGAGCTCGGCCTGCACTAATGGCCCCTCAATCTCGCGGGTCCCCTGGTTCTATGTCTGGCTCTTGCCGCAGAGCGTGATGGTCTTAGCCCCCCAAAGGAGAGAAGATCTTTGCACCCCATGCTGCAAGCAGATAGAGTCCAATGATGCTGTGGTCTTGGATGTCAGCCAGCCAGAACGGGTGGTTCGTGTTCTGTTTGGCCACTCCCATGACAAGGACTCATCGCCATCCCAATCTGGTGTGCTCACTGGTGGCTGTGGTGATGCAGCGCCTGGTGAGTTCCCACCCCTGCGGTCTGAGTTCATCTGTACTGGGCAGCACCCCGGGTCGGACCAAGGAGATGGTGGAACCGGTGTTGATCAGAGCCTGGATTGGAGTGCTGTCCAGGCTGCACTGCAGGTACAGCCCTGGCGAGTGTCCAAGATGGCCCAGACGTGGTGAGAGTTCATTGGCGAAAATGTCTGTGAGAGGTGGCAGGTCCCCATCTGTGCCCCCTCACTCTAGTTTAAAGCTCGTGAGGGGGCTGGTTGTCGCGGGGTAGGTGCAGGGCAGTGGTGCGCAACGTGGCCTGGCTCCCCGCAGTGTAAGCATCCCTCCTCACGCCGCCGTAATACTCTCATTGGCCGTGCAGCTGTGGTCTGGCACAGCTCCTCCTCATCCTCACTCTCAGCCGTGGCCTGGAAAGCTCTCTGCCTTGGTGATGAAACATCAGCCATGTGCTCCAGCATCGGCTCCACCTGCTTCGCCTCTTCCACGGCCCTCTCCCAGCTGCTTGCGGTGTGAATCCAGATGTGTTCTTGGATCCCGGCCGGGCAGAGCCCTCAGATGAAACTCTGAAGGGCGAGCTTCTTCACCACCTCCGGCTCAAAGTCTGGGTAGGTGCACTGTGTCAGCAGCCAGACAGCTGCTGCATAAGCCCCCAGGCTCTCTCGGTCGCATCACCGGTGGCTGGCCAGCTGTTCCTGGGGTGGTCAGCGTGGGTCGCCCTCCTGAACCACCTCCAAAGTACTCCTTGTAGCGATGGCCAGCTGTGCCGTTCCTCAGCCTGGAGATCGGACTGCATGCAGAGAGGTCTGCCCTCCAGAGCTAGTGTGACCTGCACAGCTGTCTCTTCAGGTGTCCAGCTGTTAAGCATGGCGGCCAGTTCAACCTGGACGAGATAGTCGTCGAGTGAGGTTTCGCCACCGAAGCGGGAAAGCTTGGCCGGTTGGCCGGTTGGTGGTGCTGGGGTTGAGATGGTTGCCTCCGTGCTGATCACTGCCCTCGGCTACAGTGGGATCGCTGGCTCGTAGTTCCTTCGCTGGCACTCCCTGTCGGACATGGGACGCACTTGGTCCGTCCGGCCTGCTTCCACATTTTTTCTGGCGAGCAGCTCTGGGGACTGGCGTGTCTGCTCTTCTGTCCATCTCCATCTGGGCAATGAGCTGGTTGAGCTGTCGAATCTCTGCCTTGATCCTCGCTTCCATCTCTCAATATACCACTTCTGACACCAGTGTGACATTTCAAGGGTTCACACAATAACGAGAGGATTTGGAATGTAGCAGGCATTTATTTCAACTCTCTGATTATGCAGAACAGAGGGGAGGTCATCCACACACTCCCTTCACTCAGGGTGATACAGACAAGTAATCTCTCACAAGCAGGGAACCCAGCACTATCACAACCAGACTTAGAACACTACAACAATAATGCTCAGAACACAAGAATTATAACTGTCTATGAATCCCCTGTGGCGCAAAACATGCCGGGAGAATCCCCCGCCCCTTATCAAAGTTCCAACGTTACAATACTGTATACAAAAAACAGGACAGGACAGGACGAGACAGGACAGGAAAGGACTCCCCAAATAACATGGGCTTCTTTCATGACGCTCTTACCAGCACCCTCTCATTCAGACAGCATTTCTTTGGTCTAAATTTATTCAGTGTGATTTCCCAGGAGAACATCTTCTAGAGTCACAGCCTGAACCCTGAACTGACATTCCATCTGTGTGAGCATGAGTCTGTGTGCATATGATGTGTGTAGTATATTCTTCTTTTGCTCGCTTATTCAACAGCATGGATGGATTCTGCATCTTCACCAAGGTCAGTAATGCAATTTATAGCTGTTAAGCTCATTAACTGCTCTGACCCGCCCATTTTAACACATCTGTTTTACCCGGCACATGCTGATTAATAGACAGGGAAGGCATGCTTTCACTTGCCTACAGTGTCTGAGGGAGGAGAGCCAGGGAGATTCGAGGAAATCTAAATCCACTAATTTAACATCCAGTCGAAGAAGCTCAGTGGGCGGGAGTGAGAGAATGCAGTCAGGCCAATTAAGATAGCATATTAACATCAGAGCATTTGTTGAGTTTAAAGAATTTGTTCATGTCGCATCTATTTCCTCATTTACATATTCCATTTATTTGTACTACTTACATGTGAAATTACTTGGGTTGACAAAGGCTGATGGCTACGATTTACTCCATGCTTTTGTTACCTCAGCCAAGGAGGTAATGCAATCGGGGTGCTTTGTTTGTCTTTTTGTTAGTAGGTTTATACAAAAACTATCGGTTGCATTTCATTGAAATTTTCACCAGAGCTGCCCCTTGTGCTACGGATGAACCCATTAGATTTTGGAGGTGATCTGAGAGCAGATACCTCCATCACGGCCTTATCTCACAATATTAAAGAAAGGGGAAAAGTGATCCAGAATCTACAGCCTGACCTGGATCGCCTCCACAATCTAATGGGTTCATCTGTAGCCCAGGGGCCACCTCAGCTGAAGATTTAATTAAAATCCCTTCTATACTTTTTCTATAATCCTTCTCACAAACAAACAGATAGGCAGACCTTGACAGAAGTATGTGCTCTCTGAGTGACTTCCAGTTTGTTCTGAATATGCAGGTACTAGGCTTAATTTATCATTGATTCTTCACACGGAACTTTCAGATCAAGGAGAAGCAAAGAAAAGAAAATGAAGCATGCCAATAAGAACAGAAGAGCAGAATTTAAGAAAAATAAAACATCTACTAGTCTATTTTAGTTCCTAGTAGCTGGAGGATGTCTATGCAATCTCCCAAGTGTTGTCATAGAGTCAAAAATCGACAGCATGCAGATGTGGAAAGCTTAATAGCATATTGTCATTCTGACTGAATATACAACATGTTGAGGTTTAATATATCATATATTCAACATGCGCTGTCTTTATGGGCTGCATTTAATTAAACCGGACAAAATTGTTCTAGCTTTTAATTAAACACAAACTCAATTGTCAAGCCATGCATGACTCTGCATGTTTATGTGCATGAATAGGAGAGAGTCCCCCCAGGCAGAAAATATTAAAGACGGGAATCAACTATATCCTATTCCCTTCTTTTTTCTGCCTTCCACTTTATATCCCACAGACCACCTCAAATAATAAAAAAAACAACCTCTCTGACTCATTTTCTCAAATCCCATTTTCCTTCCTCCCTCAGATTACAATCAGCACATTTTCTGTCTGGGCTTCTTTCAATTTTCTTTGCATTTTTTTTCCTCCAGCTTTTTGTCTCTCTCTCACTATCCTCTCCCATACTTCATACCACTGTCCTATCTTAGCCTTTTCTCTCATCCACCCCACCCTCCACCCCCCAACTTCTCAAAACCAAAGCACCAAGCTAGATTGGGCTTTCATTTAAGTGTACTGATCCAAAACTTCATAAACACTCATGGGTGACTGCAACGTAACGCTGCCTGCTGAACATGCACACACAGACATACATCCAAGTGTGCCAAGAGCTAATTACCACACACACGTCACAGACCAGAGGGTGAATGAGCAGGGTTTGTGTGCGACTGTGAGGGCTTTTTGATATCAAAGAACGTGCATGTGTGTATGTGTGCGGGTATTATCTGTGGACTGACTCCCCCGCTATAGCCCCCTACCTCTGATAGGCAGCATGCCACCTTCTTAAACCACAATGCCTCTGACACACAGCGGCTTGGGGTGGAAAAGTGTAACAGCAGGGCAGAAGGAGGGATACTCCACTGTAAGCCGAGCCCAGACAGCAGGAGTTTTTTGGCAGCTTCAACTCTGGAGCAAGCGCCAGCCACACACACACATACGCATTAAGCTGCACACATAAACCTCCTCATACTGGGCATACTGTCAGACAGAGCCATTCACTGTGGCCTTCAGCAGCTTTGACTAAATGTTTACTTTGGTGTTAAAGGCAGTGGACGCTTGAATACTTTCTCTGTGAGACCGACTGACAGCTAACGTACAAGTTCATTATGAGAGCATATGTGAGTGTTTTTAAACTGGGTATTTTGCGCTTACACTTTCTTACACTAGCCTGAGATATTCAAATTCCTTAAGCATTACTGCCCTCAAAATTGCCTGTCAGGTTGAGTTGTGGTGGACTCTATCCAAAAGTAATTGGTAACAATAAAACTCTGAACTGCACATAGTACACTGCTTTGAATCCTAAGAGGAAAGCAAAAAGACAAGATACCATGTTCATCTATATATGGTCATCGATATACGCAACAGCACTTCTATGTAAGCATTTTTCTTTATTTGCAGTTTTTTTTTCAACGTGTTTGTATTAAAATATATACAGTAATTTAGACCTACACTACCGTTCAAAAGTTTGGGGTCACTTAGAAATTTCCTTATTTTTGAAAGAAAAGCACTTTTTTTCAATGAAGATAACTTTAAACTAATCAGAAATACACCCTATACATTGCTAATGTGGTAAATGACTATTCTAGCTGCAAATGTCTGGTTTTTGGTGCAATATCTACATAGGTGTATAGAGGCCCATTTCCAGCAACTATCACTCCAGTGTTCTAATGGTACAATGTGTTTGCTCATTGCGTCAGAAGGCTAATGGATGATTAGAAAACCCTTGTGCAATCATGTTAGGTCTGCAATGCTGTAATTGCTGCAAATGGAGGATTCTTTGACGAAAGCAACGTTTGAAGGAAAAAATTATTATTTCAAATACAAATCATTATTTCTAACCTTGTCAATGTCTTGACTATATTTTCTATTCATTTTACAACTCATGGTGGTAAATAAGTGTGACTTTTCATGGAAAACACAAAATAATTGTCTGGGTGACCCCAAACTTTTGAACGGTAGTGTATATTAAAATGTTAATTCATGCTTTTATAGTTTATTGGTTTATTTGTCAGGGACCATGAACAGAAAAAAAAAAAATTAAACACAGGCAGTGCAGTGGCGGAGTGGATAGCACTGCAGCAGCACAGCAACTCACTCTTGGCCGGGGGATCCTGGGTTTGATCCCAGCCCCCGACCAACAGTGATCTGTGTGGAGTTTGCATGTTCTCCCCGTGTCTGTGTGGGTTTACTCCGGGATTTTCTCCGGTTTCCTCCCACATGCCAAAAACATGCAAGTTGGGTTAACTGGCATCAAACTGGGGATTCTAAATTGTCCTTAGGTATGAATGTGAGAGTGAATGTCTGTCTCTCTGTGTTGGCCCTGCGATGGACTGGCGATCTGTCCGTGGTGTACCCTGCCTCTAGCCCAAAGATGCTGGGATAGGCTTCAAAGCAGTGGGGAGCTTGTTCCATTCCATTATAGTTTTGTATGAGAAGGCTGATTGTCCAAAAGCAGTTTTACATAGGGGAATGCAACAATGCCACCTAGAGGAAGTCCTTGTTATTCTGGTATTTTGTTCAGTACACAAAAGTCAAAAGAGGTGGGGGTGCAGCATCATGGATAATTTTTTAAAAACAACCGTATATTTGCATGCATGATCATAGTATTTTGAAAGCTTTTCTTAACTGTTTTACAGATATCCATCCATCCATCCTCTACTGCTTATCCAGTGGTCTGGGTTGCAGGGACATGAGTCCAAGCAGACAAGACAGACTGCTGCCCGGTTCACATAGCACCATGATCCCCATGATCCCTCCTGCAGGTGGTGAGCCCACTGGGGAGTAGACCCATGTGTCTCATTGTGTACCCTGGATCCATGCTGTAACTTTTCCATGGGGATCTCTTGGACTGTTCTTGGTCTGGCCCTTCACCCAGAACCAGTTTGTCATGGGAGACCCTACCAGGGGCAAGCTGCCACCAACAACATAGCTCCTGGGATCCTGAGGACATACAAACCCCTCCACCACTATAAGGTGGTAATCCATGGAAGAAGTTTTACAGATGTCTTTACATACATTTCTATATAAACAAACAGCTATATTTGTAGATAGTACTCTGCACTCTCTCCAATGTGAATTTCTGATTTTATTTCAATTCTTGCATCTAACCTTTGGGATTCTTTGGTAATAAACAATTAAAAATAGAATTAATTAAAAGTTGTGTTTTGATTGTTTTAAATATCCATCAGATGTGTCTGCATTTGGGTCCTCTTTTGTACTATAGAAATGACATATTAATGACATTAACAAATATTGACTGTGAGAGTGAATGGTTGTCTGTCTCTCTGTGTTGGCCCTGCGATGGACTGGCAATCTGTCCAGGGTGTAACCTGCCTCTCGCCCAAAGATGCTGGGATAGGCTCCAGCCGCCCCGCGACCCGAAAAGGATTAAGCGGAAGAAGATGAATGAATGAACAAATATTCAGTTCTGCTGAGGCATATTAATTAGTCAGATAATGTGTGGATGCACCTGTGCTTTATGATAAAATTGCTGCCGTGAAAAAGGACTATATATTATTTTTCTTGAAACTTGATTGAACTCAGGGTTGGATTAGGTGTTTTAGTGTTTGCTTGAATGCACAGAAGCTCAGACATAACACAAAGATGATTGTTGAATACATCTGAGGCAATGCCTAGCAACCAGTTCCTGTTCTGATGCTTTGGGACAAATTGGGCACAAAGCAGAGCAGGTAATATAAAGCATTGTATATAGCTGGAATCTAAGAAGAGAGCATGAGAAAAAATTAGGAATGATCTTGGAAAGAGAAGTGGAAAAAACACTGGCAAAAAGCTGAATTTTCCAACAAATTATTTTTATATTTTGGAAAACATGATAGGTTTATTTTTTAATGGGATTAAAAAGTCTTACTGAGCTAAGACTGAGAACTGGACCACAGCCAGCAGTTCCTGACATTATGTTGCCAGGAGCTTGACAGTGGCTGCCTTCGTGATTTTCCATGCATAGTTTAAATGAACCTATTGTTGCCACAGCCTGGGGTTGGAGATTTGTTTGACTGTATATTTGCTGAACATCCTTTAATCCTACAGCACAAACTGAATGGCTCACAAGTTAACCTAAAAAAAAACCTTTAAGTTTTACAGAAACTGGGAATGCTCACAAAAGTTTTCCATTCACTGTCTAATCCTCTGAATGTTTCATTTTGAAAAGTCTAAAAACTGCATCAGATCAACTCTCAGAAATATGTGTGGTGTTAAGTGCAAAAAAAGATCCACAAACAAAATTAAAACAAATATTTGAGACTGGTTGTTAATATGGAAATGATAGGTCTTTTGAATTACTTCTTAATAACAGCTGATGTAACAGATTAAAAAGTATTAATGCAAATTAATGCCCCCACGACACTTCCTGTTATAGCAGAACTTAAAAGTGCAACAGCTGTTCCGCCCAAACAGTCTTTTGCGTGACACAGTCCAAGATCAATACAGTCTGCAATCATAATCTTCATTTGATTGAATTCTGGGTGTTCAAATCAGTTTACTGGACTATTGCTGTCATACTATGTGGACAATTGGACCACAGATTACATTTAATTAGACATTAAAAAAAGAAACTGAGGAATTAATCTTCAGCAAGAGGGCTGCTAACCAGAAGTTAGCATGAGGCTAGCCATATTAGTGCTGTGTCCAAAATGTTTGCTTATATAGTGAATCAGCCATTTTGTAGTGCTGCTTGAAATGCTAAATGATAATTTCATTCATATACAGTATAGTGCGCTCAATAGTGTATTTTGAAAAGTAGTGTACAACCGATGGTCACTGCCAATGCTCTACTCGCCAATGTATCCCATTATGCAATCTGCAGTCAAGCAGTGAGAAGAGAGGTTCACATCACAACATAAACAGCCTTAAGGTGTTTGTATTTATTACTACAGTAAAATCGATTTGATTTAATATACGGTATATTTACTACAAAAAAGATACAGGTATTCACTTTTTAACACCATAAATCTGTTATGTTTTACTGTCCCACCATGACATCATTAACGGTGTTGAGAAAATTAGTATGGTTCTGGAATACTTCCCAATGGGTCAGTACATTTAGACAACATTAATAAATAAAATATTAGGGTAGGATACTCAATATAGTTAGCAGCACTACATCAGTGTTGCCAACACTCACTGTTTGGGAGAGGTGCTCACTCTTTTAATTCAGTTCAATACAACTTTATTTATATAGCACCATTTCACAACAACAGTCATCTCATAGCACTTTCAAATGTAGCAGAAACCCCCACAATTGCAGAAAGACCCCAGCAATCAGACGATCCCCTGTGAGCAAGCACTTGATGACAGTGGAGAGGAAAAACTCCCTTTTAACAGGAAGAAACCTCTAGCAGAACCAGGCTCAGGGAGAGGCAGTCATTTGTTGCAACTGGCTGGAGGGGGTGAGGGGATAGAGAAGATGAAAAGAACAGACATGTAGAGAGCAAACATTAAAGGAGTGAAGCCCAGTTCATTATTAGAGGTCCCCCGGCTGTCTAAATCTATTAGCAACATACTGTAACTAATGGAGGGTTCAGAGACACAGGATTCCTCCCTAATTGTAGGCTATATCGAAAAGGAAGGTTTTAACCCTATTCTTAAAAACAGAGATCGAGTCTGACTCCTGAATCCAGATTGGTAACTGGTTCCACAAGAAAGGAGCTTGGTTACTTTTACCCTCTCTCACACCACAAGCCTTATTTGTCGCTCCAAAATAAGAAAAATACTGCCAATACCATATGTACTTCCTGCAAATTTTTACACAATAAGAGCTCTTAAGGCAACACTGTCAATTTATAGTCAAGGCTGATTGGCATGGCAAGCAGAGGGAGCATGTTCTAAAACTTATTCTGAGGCAAAGAAGTGTACAGTGGTGCAAAGAAGTGTTTGCCCCCTTCCTGATGTCTCATTTTTTTTTGTATGTTTGTCACACTTAAATGTTTCAGATCAAACAAATTTAAATATTAGACAAAGATAACACAAGAAAACACAAAATGCAGTTTTTAAATGAAGGTGTTTATTATTAAGGGGGAAAAAAAATCCACACTTACGTAGCCCTGTGTGAAAAAGTGATTGTCCCTAAACCTAATAACTGGTTGGGCCACCCTTAGCAGCAACAACTGCAATCAAGCATTTACGATAATGGCAATGAGTCCTTGACAGCGCTGTGGAGGGATTTTGGCCCACTCATCTTTGCAGAATTGTTGTAATTCAGCCACATTGGAGGGTTTTCAAGCATGAACCCCCTTTTTAAGGTCATGCCATAGCATCTCAATCGGATTCAGGTCAGGACTTTGACTAGGCCATTCCAAAGTCTTCATTTTGTTTTTCTTAAGCCATTCAGATGTGGACTTGCTGGTGTGTTTTGGATCATTGTCCTGCTGCAGAACCCAAGTGTGCTTCAGCTTGAGGTCATGAACAGATGGCCGGACATTCTCCTTCAGGATTTTTTGGTAAACAGCAAAATTCATGGTTCCATTTACCACAGCAAGTCTTCCAGGTCCTGAAGCAGCAAAACAGCTCCAGACCATCACACTACCACCACCATATTTTACTACTGGTATGATGTTCCTTTTCTGAAACGCTGTGTTACTTCAACTTTTGTCTCATCAGTCCAGAGTATTTTCCCAAAAGTCTTGGGGATCATCAAGATGTTTTCTGGCAAAACTGAGACGAGCCTTTATGTTCTTTTTTCTCAGCAGTGGTTTTTGTCTTGGAACTCTGCCATGCAGTCCATTTTTGCCCAGTCTCTTTCTTATGGAGTCATGAACACTGACCTTAACTGAGGCAAGTTAGGCCTACAGTTCTTTGGATGTTGTTGTGAGGTCATTTGTGGCCTCTTGGATGAGTTGTCGCTCCACTCTTGGGGTAATTTTGGTCAGCTGACCACTCCTGGGAAGGTTCACCACTGTTCCACGTTTTTGCCATTTGTGGATAATGGCTCTTACTGTGGTTTGCTGGAGCCCCAAATCTTTAGAAATGGCTTTATAACCTTTTCCAGACTGACAGATCTCAACTACTTTGTTTCTCATTTGTTCTTGAATTTCTTTGGATCACAGCATGATGTCTAGCTTTTGAGGATCTTTTGGTTTACTTCACTTTGTCAGGCAGGTCCTATTTAAGCGATTTTGTGATTGAGAACAGGTATGGCAGTAATCAGGCCTGGGTGTGGCTAGATAAATTGAACTTAGCTTTCCAAAGATGTGATAAAGCACAGTTAATTTATGTTTTAACAGGGTGGGGGGGGGGATCACTTTTTCATACAGGCCCATGTAGGTTTTGATTTTTTTTTACCCTTTATAATAAACACTTTCATTTAAAAACTGCATTTTGTGTTTACTTGTATTATCTTTGTTTGATGATCTGAATCATTTAAGTGTGACAAACATACATAAAAATGAGAAATCAGGAAGGGAGCAAACACTTTTTCACACCACTGTATGTCCATCCATCCATCTTCCATCCATTCATGCATCTTTTTCCGCTTAATCCTTTCGGGTTGCGGGGGGCTGGAGCCTATCCCAGCATCTTTGGGTGAGAGGCTGGGTACACCCTGGACAGATCGCCAGTCCATCACAGGGCCAACACAGTGAGACAGACAACCATTCACTCTCACAGTTATACCGAAGGACAATTTAGAATCCCCAGTTTGATGCCAAGTGACCTAACTTGTATGTTTTTGGCATGTGGGAGGAAACCAGAGAAATCCCGGAGTAAACCCACGCAGACACGGGGAGCACATGCAAACTCCACACAGATCACTGTTGGTCGGGGGCTGGGATCAAATCCAGGATCCCCCGGCCAAGGGTGAGTTGCTGTGCTGCTGCAGTGCTAACTACTCCACCATTGCGCCGCCTACCACTGTATGTGTTGAAAAAAAAAAAAAAACCGTTTGTGTATTGCACGCTCACTTCACCCCTACCCCGTTGTAAATTCTTTATTGTTTTAATGATAAACACCCTGCTCTTTCTATTTTATTAGTTATTTTCAGACAGGCATGCTTTGGTCAGCCTCAGTTATACTGAAGGGTCCTTGAGTTCCAGGCCTAGCTCACAGTGGCTAGTATAGCTAGCAACAGTAATGCTGCAGTTTTTCCTTGACAACAGAGACTGTGTTTGTGAAGAGTAAGTTATTAATAGCTCACTAAATTGGACGCATGCATAATAAATAAGAGATTTAAGTGCTCTTAGATGTGTTTTCAGAGCCGGTTTGCTCATTTATATTTCTGCGTGATTAATCTTCTGTGAAGCTAATGTTGGCCTCCTAGCTGTAGACAGAGCACATGTTGCATGTGTGTGTGTGTGGGGGGGGGGTGAAATGCTAATTGGGCTCTCTGTTAGCTATTCTGTTTAAATAATAACTTTGGAATATTGGTGGTCTGAAGTACATAATTACTAATTATTATTTGTTCATCTTTTTCTGTTTTACAGTTAAACCATTCTACATTATACATGGATAAACAATGTAATCATCTCTGGTCTCCAGATAAAACCAAGGTCATACGCCCGAGCAGTGACGGCTGACAACGGGGAAGGGGGGGCGGGGCTGGTGGGCTGGATGCTTGCTCCGCGGAGCAACAGGTGATGGCTTTCACGCGAGGCCGGGAGCATCGAGACATGCCACCCCCTTCCCAAAAGGAGCCCTAACAACAAACCAGCAGTCGTCATTAGATTTGTCAACAGAAAACACAAACCAGCACTGCTCAAACAGGGAAGGAAGCTAAAGGGGACCAACGCCTTTATCAATGAACACCTAACTAAACACAATGCCGACATAGCCAGGAAGGCGTGTTACTTGAAGAAACAAGGGGGAATTCAGAGCACTTGGACAACAAACTGCAAAATATTTATAAAGTTGAATGGACTATCAGAGGAAGCCAAAACACTGCTCATCAAGGATTTGGAGGAGCTGGACAAATACCAAGGATTAACATGACCTTTTACAAGGTAACAATCATCCATTCACATAGATATATGACAGTTACTAATAGAAATCACTTACCTACACCTGAGGACCATAACTATATGGAGCAGATCATTTATAAGCACAACCAGCCAGAGCTGCAGACATTTGAATACACTGATCATAGCACACAGGACTTGGAACACAATATAGACCCGGACAATAATTTCTTCTCCTCCATTCTAAATACCTGTTGCTATTATTCCATAGATCAATACAACAATAGTTTTGATGTAGAGGGAAAATTATCAATAATCCATTTTAATAGCAGAAGCCTATATGCACATTTCAGCCACATTAAAGAATTCATAGATCAGTTTTCAAAACCATTCAGCATCATTGCAATATCACAAACTTGGATAAATGAAGCTAAAGATACGGACTTTGATCTGGATGGTTACAAATTCCTATATATTAATAGACGTAATAAAGATGGAGCAGGAATGGCTCTGTATGTGGACAAGGATTTAAAATTTAAGGTTCTGGAAAATATGACAACAGCAACTGATAATATATTGGAATGTATCACAGTTGAAATCTGCAATGAAAAGCAAAAAAATGCAATTGTCAGTTGTGTTTACAGAGCACCTGGCTCTGATGTTGAAATCTTTAATGGTTGGCTTGAGGAAACCTTTTCAAAACTAAGAAACAAAACCACTTATTTGTGTCATGAACTTGGGTTTGATGGTCTCAAACCCAGTTATGACGCTGCGGTTTGTTGCCTCTTATTTTTCATCAGGCACTCTCAGGGAGCCTCTTGGGTCCATTCGGCTCCATGACAGCTCAGCCACGCCTCCTCCTCCCGTCTGTGCTGTATCTTATTATTGTGTTTACATTTCTGTTCCTCGCACACACACATTCACATGCACTTCCCTGCACACATACACACACACGCATCCATTCATCTTCACTCACATGCTCAGACATTCACTCATGCACACCTGTTTCCACTCAGTCCAGCCCATGCACTCTCACTGATTCACTCACTCTATCACACCGGCGAGCTCTCTTCTCATTAGTGGCAGCACTCTTAAGGTCTGGTTCTGCTGGGAGAGATTTCCTGATCATTGGTTGTTCTCCACCACCTTCATTGTGTGTCATCCTGACTATTTAGTATTCTTCTATCACTACCTGACGTTTGTTCGTTACCTGGTGTTAGCGGCTGCTCCTGTTTACCTGCGCTTCGGACAGCACGGACTGCATCAGACTGCTCCAGCCCATAAGTTTATTTTGCCTTCTCCCCATGCCGTTCAGCTTTCCTGCGGCACTAGGCATTCTCTCCCTTAGGCTATTGAGCGTCCTAGCGGCATCCCTGTTCTCCTGGTGCCCTCCATGACTGTTTGCTCATCCTACTGTTGCTCATCGCAATTGTTTGCTGGACTGAATCTATTTTTGTTCAATAAATTGCATGCAACGCTCTCTGCATGTGGGTTCTTCTTCTCTTCTCCTCCGTGTGCTGCTTAATGGTGCACGGGGACGTAACAATTTGTGGAGATTTTAACACTGATTTGCTGAACCCAAACAATCACAAAGCTACAGATGGATTTATAAATGCAATGTATAGTATGGGATTACATCCAAAAATAACTCGACCTTCCAGAATCACATCTTACTCTGCCACTGTCATTGACAATACATTCACTAATGACATCGAAAATAATGTAACATGTGGACTATTGACTATTAATGAATGACATTAGTGATCACCTACCAATTTTTACAGTCTATGGCAAGAACTATAAGAAAACCAAATCCGACAGAATTAAAATAAACAAACGAGTGAGAATAGATGAATTGCTGGCTGCTCTAGAACATGACTTAATATCATATAACTGGGATGGCAAATTAAAGACATGGATGGTGCATATGAGGAATTTATTAAAATATTTGTTTTTATATAATAAAAATTGTCCTATAACTCAGATAAATAAAAAAGTAAAATATAAAAAATGTCCATGGATAACCAAAGGTTTACAAAATGCCTGCAAAAACAAAAACTCACTGTATAGAGAACTCATAAGACAAAGAACGAAAGAGGCAGAAAATAAATGCAAAAATTATAGAAATAAGTTAACTAATATTATTAGGAATAACAAGAAAGATTATTATAAGAGAATACTAGATAAAAACAAAGATAATATTAACCTCTTGCACTCCGGTGTACCGCGGGCGGACACGTCTCTGCGTCCTAGAGCGCACGAGGGCGCTGCGTCCAAGAGCGCACTGAAAAAAAAAGCTGCATTTCCGTTCTTCCACTACAGACACAGCCGCGAACAGAAAGCCAAAGGAGTGCTTTGATTGGTTTAGATGTGACTGACCTCTCATTCGACTAATAAGAGCCTTGAATTGGGTTTCTGAAACCTTGAAGAACCAATGACTGAAAACCTAGCAAGAAGGACCCGTCTACCAACAGCTGCGAATACAGCCAGCCAATTGAAGCACAGAAGTTCGAAAGCTGTTTTGTGTAAGGCTGGGTGACACACAGGCATTCGCCAGTCTTTTTTTCTTACTACTGTTCTTATTTGTTTTGAAAAATCATTCGCCAAAACCGCAATCATGGAAGTGCAAAACCGCAATAATGGAATTATGGTTTGACCGGGTTGCGTGACCAAAACCACGAGTCCGTAACAAGCGGACCAGCGTCATGTTCATCTGACAATGAGGAAGAGAAGTTCGCCAGCGACTTTGCTGTTGTGGACAGGTAAGTGTTATAAGCAAAATTATTCTTTATCCCTGAAAATTGTAATCCAAATGACTTTTGACCGATCGGTAAATTACAACTGTGCGTTATCGGCCCCCCCGTCATGTTGTGAACGCCCCCCCCCCACTACTCTTCTGTAGCGGATTGCAGATATATTGCAGATATTTTAGTACAACTGTGCGTAGTAGACCGCGGCGCACCGTCACCGCTTTCCGTCATGTAGTGATGGGCGATGTCCGTCCTCTGTAGCGGGGGGGGGGGGGGAGTTGTTATCTTCTACATTACAGATATTTTTTTTTCCACAATATCTTTATTGAACCTTTTTTTTTTTTTTAACAAACATGATACAAACAATCAAACACTAACGCTAAAGTACTACAAAAAAAAAAAAAAATGCACTAAAAACACCAACAACCACCAACAAAATCAAGTCTTCAACAATGCTCCTCTGTTTAGTCTAGACAATCCAATACATAAGTATACATATTATGTTCACCAGTTTGGAATTTACAAGGTCCACACACATCATTCACCTTCTTCTTCAAGAGTTATGTTTAAATTTTTTACATAATCAATAAAAGGTCTCCATATATTCTCAAACACAATTTCCTTTGATTTCAGTATATATGTTATTCTTTCTAATGGAAGGTTTGTTAACATCTGTCTTAACCACTGAGTCACATCTGGTCTATGAGTCTTTTTCCATAATAGTGCAATACATTTTTTGGCATTAAGCAAACTGAGGTCTATGAATGTTCTTTCACTTTTATTAAAATTATGCTTTTCTGGGTACAGACCCAACAAAAACAGTTTAGGATTCAGTATGATTTGTTTTGAGATTATTTTTTCAATTGTTACCCTCACCTCTTCCCAAAACATTCTTATTAATCTACATTCCCATAAACAATGAAATAGGGTTCCTTTACTTTCCATGCATTTTGTGCATGTATCTGGTATATTTTTGTTATATCTATTTAACTCCTCCGGTGTAACATACATCCGCATTAACCATTTGAAATGTATCAATTTAAGGCGTGCATTTATTGATTTGGTTTGAGCTTCTGTACAAGCCAATTCCCATTGTTCCTCCGAAATTTCAATTTGCAGATCTTCTTTCCAGTAGTTTAATCTTTTCAGTGAATTTTCACTTGAAGATAGTGTCAATGAGTTATAAAACTCTGAAATAATACCCTTTCTTTTACTATCTTTCATCATCATTTTTTCCAAGGATGAATAAATAGGTCGAGTGAGAGCTTTATTTTGATTTGATCGAATAAAGTTTCTAAGTTGAAGATATTTAAAAAAATGTGTTCTATTGAGATTAAATTTGATCCTCAGCTCTTCAAAAGACATTATGTTGTCTGCACATGGCAAATATAAATCCTGAATCTTTTGTATCCCTTTTAAATTCCATACTTTAAATACAGCGTCCGCTCTCCCTGGTTTAAAATATTGATTATCCCATATTGGACTAAATTGTGACAATAACTGTGGTTCTTTTAAATAGTTTTTAGCTTCACACCATATTTTGATCATATGCTTTACAAATGGATTTTTAACTTGTTTTTGTAATTTTTTTGCCGAATCTGAGTATATGAATATGGGAAGAGGTAAAGGTAAATTGTATGATTCCATTTCAGTCCAGTGAGGGAGATCATTTGATGAAAAATAATATGTCATAGACCTCAGTTGTGCCGACCAATAATACAACATAAAATTTGGACATTTCAGACCTCCACGATCAAATGGTAAATATAATAAAGACAGACGTAATCTAGCCCTCCTGTTGTTCCATATAAATTCCACTAACTTTTTTTTTATTCTTGAGAATAGATCTAAAGGTGGTGATAAGGGAATGTATTGAAATAAATAAAGTATTTTCGGTAAAATATTACTTTTAAGTATATTGATTCTCCCGATCATCGACATTGGTAGTGACATCCATCTCTGAGTTAACTCATTGATATCTGACATTAAGGCTTCATAGTTGACGCTGGCGACTGATTCTAGCTTAGGCATAATTTGGATTCCTAAATATTTAAACTGATTTACAACATTGAATTGATTTGCCTCAGGGGCTGGGTAATTTCTCTGGGTCTCATTTAGCATTAATATTGAAGATTTAGTTTTATTTATTTTATATCCTGATATTTCCCCAAAATTCTTTATTAAATTCAACAAGGTTGGAATTGATTTTTTTAGATTCGACATAAACAAAATTATATCATCGGCGTACAGGGAGATTTTATGTTCTGTTGGTCCAACTTTAATTCCATATATTTGTGAATGTAAACGTATCGCTATCGCTAAAGGTTCAATTGCCATAGTAAACAGTAAAGGTGAAAGTGGACAGCCTTGTCGACATCCTCTATTGATTTTTATTGGTTTTGAAATATTGTTATTTGTTAGGATTTCTGCTGTAGCATTATTGTATATTATTTGAACCCATTTTATGAAATTATTTCCAAGTCCAAACCTTTGTAGGACTTCAAAAAGAAAGGGCCATTCAACTCTATCAAAGGCCTTTTCGGTGTCCAATGATAGGAGAGCTGTATCCGGTGCTTCTTTATTAAAATAAATAATATTAAATAGTCTTCTTACATTATGGAAGCCTTGTCTACCCTTTATAAAGCCATTCTGATCTCGATTAATAATATTTGGTAAAATTTCTTGTATTCGTCTTGCTAAAATTTTACAGATTATCTTAAGGTCGGCGTTTAATAGGCTTATTGGTCTCATATTTTCACATTTATTAGAGGGCTTACCTGGTTTTGGCAGCAGTATAATTAAGGCATTATTTATGTATGATGGTAAATTATTATTTTGAAATGCTTCTAAAACCATTTCCAAAAAAGGTTTTATTAATTTATTCTTAAATTTTTTATAAAGGTCAACTGGAAGACCATCTGGTCCTGCACTTTTTCCTGATTTCATATTATCAATGGCTAGCCCAACTTCTTCTTGACTAATTTTAGACTCCAATATCTCCCTGTTTTCATTTGGTATACACGGTATAGATAGTTCATTCAAAAACCCATTTAGTTTTGTTAAATCAGGTTCATTTTTGGTATCATATAATTTTTCATAGTAATCTCTAAAGGCTCTATTAATTTCTAAAGGATCTATAACTACCTGTCCATTACTTATAATACTGGTAATTGGTGTTTTAATTTCCAATTGTTTAATCTGCCATGCTAATAATTTTCCTGATTTTTCACCTTGTTCATAAAAAGATTGTTTCAATCTTAGAAGACTCGAGGCAGCTCTATTCGCTGATTTTTTGTCGTATTCAGCTCTCAAAATCAGTAATTCATTCTCCAACCTTGGGTCACTTCCTGCATACACTTTTTCCTGAAGACTTTTTATTTTATGTTCCAATTTAGCTCTCTCCTCTCGAGTCTTCTTAGATTTTGATCCTGTATAACTAATAATATGTCCCCTAATAAAAGCTTTGAAAGCCTCCCACTTTACACATGCTGATGTTTGTGTAGTATTGATGTCAAAGAACTCGTCTATCTGTTTTTCTATATACTTGACAAATTCCTCATCCTGAAGCCATTTATGCTGAAATTGCCATCTACCTGATTCCTTTGTCAATTTTTTATCTACATATATTAGACAACAGGGTGCATGATCAGAGATCACGATGTTATCATAAAAGCAGTTTTGAATCTTGGACCTTAATTCTGTGGAAATCAAAAAATAATCAATACGTGAGAATGTCTTGTAGGTACTGGAATAACAAGAATAGGCTTTAACTTGTGGTTTCATTTCTCGCCATATATCTAACAATCTCAATTCTTTCATAAAATGATTAATAGTCATCCTACATCCAATGTGCGTACAATCCAGTCCTGTTGATCTATCCACACCTGGATTCAATGTACAATTAAAATCCCCTGCTATTATATGTTGCCCTGTAAGTGATGATAAGATGAGAAATAAATTAGCAAAGAACATTACAGATATTTTCGTATAATTTTTAGTGCACTGTAGGTTATTTTTTCTTGTAAAAAAAAAAAAAAAAGCCACACATTTTTTACGTGGCATGCTTCTTTGTGTGTGGGGGCTTGTTTGTTCATTCATTCATTCATGAATGAATAAACAACACCCCCCCCCCCCCACACACACACAGAGCCCTTCACCTTTCATTAGAGCCCAAGATGAAGCTTCTATATTGAATCATTCAAAAGTTACAGACGTTTTTCCAAACTGTGCCATTTGGCACAATTTGGCACAGTTCAAAAACGCCTGGGAACAACCTAAGAAAAAAGCTGTGTAATATATTCATTTTTTGTGGTATTGTTACAAAATTTTGACCTCAGCTGGATAACACTTGGTTCTACATTTCTGTTGCATTTTCCAGCCAGTATCTGAAGCTGTGTGTTATTTGCAAGCATTTGTATCCAAAAAAACACCCAGGCGAACTTTATTTTCTTCAAGTTCAGTATGTTTAGATGACTGTTACTCAGTGGCAGGAGCACTTAGAGAGATTGTGACTGTTTTGCCAAAAAATTCAAAGTGTTTTCTTTTAAATGAGACCAACCCCATGAAGATGCTGCAAAGGGTTGAAGAACAGCTTTTGATTTACTTTGGGTATGTTATTTTTTGGTGTTTTTAGGGAAATTGACCAGAGTGCAAGGGGTTAAAGGAATATAGGACATATTGAACAGTATAATCAAGAATGGCTCTAGACATTCACACTATCCAGAGTTTTTTGTTGTCAGTGATAAGGATGAATACAATATGGATGTTGTAGTTAATAGTTTTAACAATTTTTTTGTCAATGTTGGTCCAAATATGGCAGAAAAAATTGCTGACCAAGGTAAAACTAGAACAATCTTTGATGAGCTGATGAACAGGAACCTAAATTCAATGTTTCTTAATCCCATGGATGAAAAAGAGGTGATTGATGTTGTTATGAAGTGTAAAAACAAAAAGTCAACAGATTGTGGTGACATTGATATAATGGTAAAAAAGGTATTTATTTACCTTTTGTTCTTATTAAAGACAAAAATAGAAAGATGTTTTTACCTTCTTTACATGTTTCGACTGTGCACTGCAGCCTTCGTCAGAAGAACAAAAAAGGTAATTGGTGGGCTTTCCAAAACCTATATATTTAACATCATTTCAAACTGGTATTTTCCCTGATAAAATGAAAACAGCTAAAGCCATTCCACTGTACAAATCTGGTAACAAGCATCATTTCACAAATTATAGACCTGTTTCACTTCTTCCATAGTTTTCCAAAATTCTTGAAAAACTTTTCAATAACCATCTGGACAAATTAATAGATAAACACAATTTAATCACTGACAGTCAGTATCCTTTCATATCAAGCAGATCCACATCACTTGCATTATTAGATATAACAGAGGACATAACGCATTCCATTAATCAGAAAAAAATATGCTGTTGGACTATTCATCTAAAAAAGGCTTTTCACACAATAAATCACGATATATTAGTAAGAAAACTGGAAAGATATGGTTTCAGAGGGGTTGTGTTGCAATGGACAAAGAGTTATTTGAGTAATAGGAGACAGTTTGTGAGTTTGGGTGAATGGTGCTCTTTATGTTTGGATATTGTCTGTGGTGTTCCCCAGGGGTCAGTGTTGGGTCCAAAATTGTTCATTCTTTATGCCAATGACATTTGTAAAGTGTCACAAAAATTAAAACTGGTTTTGTTTGCTGATGACACGAACATCTTTTGTGCAGGAGAAGATTTACAGCAATTACTGGATGACATAAACATAGAAATGGAAAAACTGAAGATGTGGTTTGACATAAACAAGTTATCACTAAACTTTGGCAAAACAAAAATGATGTTATTTGGCAACTGTAGAACAAAAATACAAATAAAAATACAAATTGGTGGAACAGATATTGAAAGAGTCAATGAAATCAGATTTCTTGGGGTGATAATTGATGATAAAATTAACTGGAAGCAGCATATAAAACATCCATCCATCCATCCATCTTCTACCGCTTTTCCGGAGGTCCGGGTTGTAGAGGCATCAGTTCAAGCAAAGAAGCCCAGACTTCCCTCTCCCCAGCCACCTGCTCCAGCTCTTCAGAGAGGATACAAGGCATTCCCAGACCAGCTGGGAGAAATAGTCTCTCCACCAAGTCCTGGGTCTGCCCCGGGGTCTCCTCCCAGTGGGACGTGCCCGAAACACCTCAAGTGGGAGGCGTCCAAGATGCATCCTAATCAGATGCCCATACCACCTCAACTGACTCCTTTCAATGTGGAGGAGCAGCGGTTCTACTCTGAGCCTCTCCCGGATGACTGAGCTCCTCACCCTATCTCTGAGAGTGAGTCCAGCAATCCTACGGAGAAAGCTTATTTCCGCCGCTTGTATCCGCGATCTTGTTCTTTCAGTCATTACCCAAAGCTTGTGACCATAGGTGAGAGTAGGAACGTAGATTGACTGGTAAATCAATAGCTTTGTCTTAGAACTCAGCTCCCTCTTCACCACAACAGACCGGTACAACGTCCGCATCACTGCAGATGCTGCTCCAATCCGTCTGTCAATCTCTCGCTCCATTCTCCCCTCACTCGTGAATAAGACCCCAAGATACTTAAACTCCTCCACTTGGGGCAGGAGCCTGTCCCCAACCCAGAGAGGACAATCCACCTTTTTCTGGCTGAGGACCACGGACTCGGACTTGGAGGTGCTGATTCTCATCCCAGCCGCTTTACACTCAGCGGCAAACCGTCCCAGCAAGAGCTGTAGGTCATTGCTGGATGAAGCCAACAGGACAACATCATCTGCAAACAACAGAGATGAGATCCTGTGGTCACCAAGCATGACACCCTCCATTCCCTGGCTGCGCCTAGAAATCCTGTCCATAAAAATTATGAACAGGATCGGTGACAAAGGGCAGCCCTGGCGGAGTCCAACTCTCACTGGGAATGAGTCCGACCGAGTGTTGGCAATACGAACCAAACTCTCACAACGGTCGTACAAAGACTGAATAGTTCGTAACAACAAGCCCGATACCCCATACTCCCGAAGCAACCCCCACAAAAAACCACGAGGGACGCGGTCAAATGCCTTCTCCAAGTCCACAAAACACAAGTAAACTGGTTGGGCAAACTCCCACGAACCCTTGAGAATTCTCGAGAGGGTAAAGAGCTGGTCCGATGTGCCACGGCCAGGACGAAAACCACATTGCTCCTCCTGAATCCGAGGTTCGACTAACGGCTGGACTCTCCTCTCCAGTACCTTGGCACAGACCTTCCCAGGGAGGCTGAGGAGTGTGATCTCTCTAAAGTTGGAGCACACACTCCGATCCCCTTTTTTGAAAAGAGGAACCAGCACCCTGGTTTGCCATGCCAAAGGCACTGCCCCCAACCTCCATGCAATGTTGCAGAGGCGTGTCAACCATGACAGCCCAACAACATCCAGGGCCTTGAGGTACTCAGGCCGAATCTCGTCCACCCCCGGGGCCCGGCCACCAAGGAGATTTTTAACCACCTTGGCGACCTCAGCCCCTGTGATAGGCGAGTGGTCCCCCTCGTCCACAAACCGTGCTTCCTCTGTGGAAGGCATACAGTATCAGTGGGATTGAGGAGATCCTTGAAGCATTCCTTCCACCGCCCGACGATATCCCCAGTCGAAGTCAACAGTGCCCCATCCGCACCATACACAGTGTGGACAGGGAGCTGCTTTCCCCTCCTGAGCCGTCGGACAGTTTGCCAGAATCTCTTCGAGGCCAACCGAAAGTCTTGTTTCATGGCCTCACCGAACTCCTCCCATACCCGGGTTTTTGCTTCAGCAACCACCCGAGCTGCAGTCCGCTTGGCCTGCCGGTACACCTCAGCTGCTTCGGGAGTCCCACAAGCCAACCAAGCTTGATGGGACTCCTTCTTCAGCTTAATGACCCCCCTCACCACTGGTGACCACCACTTGGTTCGGGGGTTGCCACCACGAGATGCACCGACCACCTTGCGGCCGCAGCTCTGGGCCGCCGCTTCAACAACATAGGTGGAGAACATGGCCCATTCAGACTCCATGTCTCCAGACTCCCTCGGAATGTGGTTGAAGTTCTTCCGGAGGTGGGAGTTGAAGACCTCCCGGACAGGGGCCTCAGCCAGACATTCCCAGCACACCCTTACTATACGTTTGGGTCTACCAGGTCTGAATGGCTTCCTCCCCTGCCATCGGATCCAACTCACCACCAGGTGGTGATCAGTTGACAGCTCTGCACCTCTCTTTACCCGAGTGTCTAAGACATACGGTCGCAGGTCTGATGACCCGATAACAAAATCGATCATCGACCTGTGACCTAGGGTGTCCTGGTGCCAGGTGCACATATGGACACCCTTATGCTTGAACATGGTGTTCGCTATGGACAAACTGTGGTTAGCACAGAAATCCAATAACTGAACACCACTCGGGTTCATATAAAACATTTAAACTCAAAAATATCAAGAACGATTGCAGTTTTAAACAAAGCAAACATGTTCTGGATCACAGATCACTCCTCATTCTTTACAGATCACTGGTTCCACCATACTTCAGCTACTGTGCAGAGGTTTGGGGTAATAATTACAGAAGTACGCTACAGCCACTAATTATTCTACAAAAACAGCAATAACAATTATTCATAAAGCTGGTTATAGGGATCACACAAATCCATTGTTCTTGCAGGCAAATACATTATGGAACAATCTGAATGATGAACTGAAGCAATGTCCAAACATAAAACAATTTAAAAGGATGTATAAAAAAGATCTTTGCAAGGTACAAGGATGATGGTGTTTGAAAAAAGTTGCATTTCTGAATGCTGTTTATTAAATGTATGTATTATTACTTTCTATGATTTAATTTAAATGATATATATATAGTATATATATATTGTGTTGTGTATGGCTAGGAAACAAATGAATAGAAATCAATGATTTGTGGAGAAGGGGCGGGATTGAATAAGTTTAGACTTCTTCCCACTCCTTTTCAGATATGTACGTAAATTATGTGCATAGTGAAACTCATGTTTTGTATGGTGACTTATATTTTGATATATATTTTTATTTTTCTTAATGTTTTCTACATCACTGTCACTGAATGCTTGATGTTACACATTCGAAATAAATAAATAAAATAAATACATTCTACATTCATCATTCTACATTCGTTCATTCCCATTCTCACCCAACGATCAGGCATGTTACCATGCCCGTTGTGATTCCATTCTCATACCACTGTTAAGTTGCTCATCATCCATGTATTCTGGAATATAATGCTGGAGATGCATCAGTCACCTCTTTTGATATAAAGAGTTAAAGAAAGAGGGCTGTTCCCATGTCTGCATTCACTCTCTAACCGGAATATCTGTAGTGGATGAAAAAGTCTGAACCTTTCATCAACCGGGAGCACTATTCCCCAACACCCCCAGTTTCCTCTGCAATTAATCAGAGCTAACTAGTTAATTAGTTTAAATTGTTTAATTATGATCAATTTTGTGATGAATTTTTGAAAACATGTTTAGTTTGTTAAAATTTAACCCATTGCCAGCACTAGTTTTAACCTTATAAAATATGGTTATGGGTCACATATACACAAATATTAAAACACTCTACAAAGAAATACACACTGCTTTTAGCTTAGCTCTTACAGAAATTAGCAAACTGCACTTCTGGGTTTTAAGATATCACGAACCAACAATGCCCGCCTTTAGTTTTCTAAGCCAGAAAAAAAGCTGCACCACAACTTCCTCCTTATAGGAAGATTGTCCCGTTTAAAAACAAAACAAAAAAGTTTACCCAATTAAATTAGGGGCTCACTGGTATTGCGACCTACAGGCTTAGTCAGTAACCAACATTATATATGCCTAACAAATATAAAATCTGTGAGTTAAATGAAACCTGCTACTGGATGTCGAAACTTAGGCTGGTAAAAGATAACATGGAAACAAAGCAGCATTTGACAACTAGATTATCATTGGCATGCCTGCTGCAGGATCCATTAAGTTCTCTTTGGGAATTGGTCCAAATTCACTCTACATAAATCCCTCAAACACTTAGAACATACAATGACTGCTACTCTTGTATCTTGTAATCAAGGGAAAAAACAAAAGCATTTGGAAAACAACTATGCATCTCTATAATAAGCTTGTTGGAGCTGAACCAAATGGAAAGAAATAATGGAAGGTGGCTGCTGATGCATTAAAATGTGCATCAAGTATTTAGAGGACCTGGATTTAGTCTATCTCAATTTAAATCAAGGCCAAATCATTTTGGACTGCATTAAAATTATAAAGGGGTTGTATTCACAATTATTAAAAGGTACCCCATGGGCGCAATGAAAGCTACACAACCTCATATAGCACACATATGAGTGATATGGTCCAAATTATAACACCAAAACAAGAAAAATACACATGTGAGTCTGCAAATATTAAAAAAAAAGACCAAATTCCACTTTTGGGGTTGTATGACATCACAAAGTAACATGCTTGCCTTCAATTCACTATGTTAGCAAAACAAATGCATCCTGACTGCCACCTTACTTGTGACTGGTCCACTTAGAAAACATGTACCCAAAGAGGTTTGGGACTCATGAACATTAATGAGCGGCTCCAAAGTGACTATTTCAAACAGAACATTACAGTTTTTTCCAGGAGCTATAAAACAACACTATAGTCAAGCAGGTGAGTGTGCACATTCTAGATGTCATCATAGATCTATGTAGTTGCATAACCTCTCTCATCAGGGCCAAGGAGGTTGAGTGTCTGCAGCTGGCTGATTGCCCACATCTGTGGGTAATCATGGTCCTTGTTATAAGAGGTTCCAGTCTAGAACAGCACTCTGTGGGACTGTCGTGTGGTAACCCTGTATGGACAAAGCACTTCTTCACTTAGTGCTATGAGATGACTGTTGTTGTGAAATGGCGCTATATAAATAAAGTTGAATTGAATTGAATTCTTGTGTTTGTGTTCAATAAATCTTGTTCACCTGTTTCTTTGCTCTGTTGTCTTCAGGAAACTCTGTCAGCCTACTGACTACCCTTCTTGGTTCATGCATGCTCACCTGACTACAAACCTCTCACCTCACCACACCTGGACCTCTTGCCACACCGTGTAAGAACTAGGACTCACATAAGCTCAATTCATCAGTCACTGAAATTCCATAACCTCCTCCTAGCCCCTGGACCTGCTCCCTTCTGTGCCTCAAAAAATTGCATCTGTTTGGATCTGGAGTCACTGACTGAAAATCTACCAGGACACTCATGCTGACAATCCCTTACCTCCAAACCTCTGGCTTCACTGACTGTCCAAACAAAGTAGCTCAAAAAGGGACCAACAAATGCTTTGGCACCTTTGAAAATAAAGAATGTCTTTAAATTTTTTTGATCAGTTCCTCAGTAGCAGAGGTAGGTGGGGACATGACAGGAATGGGCCGTGCTGCGCTGACAGGGACTGGGATACAAAAGAGGCAAAAATGAACAGTTGCATCTTTCACTCTTTAAAATTTAAATATCCATCCATCTTCTTCTGCTTAATCCTTTTTGGGTCGTGGGGGGGCTGAAGCCTATCCCAGCATCTTTGGGCGAGAGGCAGGGTACACCCTGGACAGATCTCCAGTCCATCGCAGGGCCAACACAGAGAGACAGACAACCATTCACTCTCACAGTCATACCTAAGGACAATTTAGAATCCCCAGTTTGATGCTAATTAACCTAACTTGCATGTTTTTGGCATGTGGGAGGAAACCGGAGAAATCCCAGAGTAAACCCACACAGACACGGGCAGAACATGCAAACTCCACACAGATCACTGTTGGTCGGGGGCCTGAGATCGAACCCAGGATCCCCCAGCCAAGGGTGAGTTGCTGTGCTGCCGCAGTGCTATCCACTCCGCCACCACGCTGCCCTAAAATATTTGTGACATAATTCATCTTACATAATTCAAATTTAAAGGTATGATCAATGGGCCATCATAAAATGTGAATAATTTCCTCCTCTGTTAACCAGGTTCAGTCACGTAGTCTTACACCACATTCACATGTAAGTAAATGAAGTAGATGCCTCTGGCCATCTACTGTAGAACCCAACTCTCCTAACATTCAAAATTCCATTATGATTTCTGTTCACACTTCAATAAAAACTTAAAAAAAAATCCACAAGTCTTCTGAGTTAATGTTCTAGTTTTGCCTAATAAATGTTGATTATTTTTTCCTACTCTAAGAAATACAGTCTCCATATGTGACTGCACATGAGACCAATAGACAGGGAAAACGATGGTGGGAAAAGGAAAGATGGTAGAGGTTACAACAGTAATGAACACTAATGTGTTTGTGAGAGATTTTAACAGCCCCTTCACTGACTCAGAAAGCATTTTCAAGCTTCCGCCCCACACACTCTGCAGCTCCATGACTTGTAATTAACGTGGTGCCTAAATCACAGGCTTGCATCTTCAATCACCTTTACAGTTTCTCCAAACGGTCAAACGAACACAGAAAGGGAGACCTTTCTCTGGTCATACACCGGTTTGGCTCGCCGCCACTGCTGGGAAGTCGTCTATAAAATACATGCACACATGAGCAAAGGAAGTGCGTGCCCACACAAACATGGCTGAGTATCCCTGTGCACACACAGCCTAGGGCCTTCGCTCCAAAAGTAATTGGTGTGTGCATATAAAAGAGAGAGAGAAGTCAGAGAGGGCTGCTGGACAGACTGCGTTTGTTTAATGTCCCCTGGCATGGCCGGAGGAACAAGCAGAGAGAAGTGGAAGAGCAATGGTACAGGAAAGGAAAGCAAAGCAGGCCAAGGGTGAGATGGAAGCAGGAAGAGAGGAAAGAAGAGAGGGACGAAGCTAGATGCTCAGTAAACAGAAGGACAGCTTTTTTCCCCCTCAGCTTACTGTTTGTTCAGCTACAGGAGCTCTGTGAGTCACTTCCTTTCTACTTGTCCTTAAATCTGTCTGTTTTCTGTCAACTGAACACAACACATGGACAGTTAATCATGCGTGTGTGTGTGTGTGTGCTTATCAGACAGAAGCATTTACTTTTCACAGTGCAAATGTCATAAAAGTCCCCACATTAAAGCTACAACACAAGACCGCATTCTTCTCACTGGGAGGTGGAATGAATCGTAACAACTCCTTCTGTGTGACCGTGTGCATGTGTGCAGCTGAGTGTTGTATTCCCATTAGGTGGATGGATCTCTAGACGAATGGCTATTATCCTAATTAGCACTAATTATGTCTGCTTCCAATTAACCACACAACTGGCGGTGACTTCTCATGCAGTCTCCATCTCACACATTCTCTTTTTCCCTCTTCCTCTCAGCTGGAGAAGAGACACCTTTAGCCCCACCCCGTCTCTTCCAACCGTTGGGCTACAGAAATAGGTTAAACTAAAAATATCTTTAAACTTGATAATAAGCCATATCTGAATCTGATTCATGTGACTGTTTGACCCCAAATTAAAGAGCATGACTCTAGACTTTGTGATTCATTACATAGGGTTACAAAAATAATTTTTTTTGTAAGCTGTCTGTGTTTTTTCAACTGATTTAAGACAATTTGGCACTGCTGAATCCAAAAATGACATCCGTTTCTCTCAATCAGGTGCTAAGTAAAAACCTGTACTTAAGTAGTACTGTGCATATACTTACCTTTATATAAAGGTAAGTACATGTAAATTGAATGTTACATCATCATTGTTCAAAATTCAGAGAATTTCAAGACATAAAAAAGAATTTTGCATCATTCGTCTTCTTCTTCTGCTTAATCCTTTTCGGGTCGCGGGGGGGCTGGAGCCTATCCCAGCATCTTTGGCCAAGAGGCAGGGTACACCCTGGACAGATCTCCAGTCCATCGCAGGGCCAACACAGAGAGACAGACAACCATTCACTCTCACAGTCATACCTAAGGACAATTTAGAATCCCCAGTTTGATGCCAATTAACCTAACTTGCATTTTTTTTGGCATGTGGGAGGAAACCGGAGAAATCCCGTAGTAAACCCACGCAGACACGGGGAGAACATGCAAACTCCATACAGATCACTGTTGGTCGGGGGCTGGGATCGAACCCAGGACCCCCGGCCAAGGGCGAGTTGCTAAAGTGAAAATACCCATATATGTAAACAAAAACGTATAAAACAACATGTGGCCATAATTCAAAAAGTTGACCTGATTGAGCAAAACCAATGTGATTTTTTTGGATTCAGCACATCAAAATTGTCCTAAATCAGCTAAAAAAAACTTGGACAGTAAATTTGGTTTTGACCAGTGTTATCAAACCTATCTGCAGTCAGGACTTAAGGAAATGTTGATGTGTGTCTTCAGTTTCCGGCTGTGCTGTTAATAGCTCTAAGGGCCCTTTTTCACAGCATAGAGACTTTTGAGAGATTGGGCTAATTTTTTCATCTTTGGGATCGTTTGGGAGATCCTTGTGGGTTTTGGACTGAGTCAAAACTTTGACGAGATTGTAGAGATCACTGAAAATTATTGATAGATCAAATATTGGCCAGATCTCTCACTGATCATCACCCCTGTGTAAAGAGGGTACAGCTCATTTGTAGTTTCAACCTAGTTATTTTCTATCTAATAAATAACTGGTTGATTCACTGACGTGATGAATCAAGTCTCACCTTTACATGTAAGTCTGTAGACAAAATGATAAATTAGTTCATCAAAAACATGTTCATCACTGTTTTTTTTGCTAGCTAAAATTAGAGTAATTAATGATACAATGACTGTGCAGGACAGGAAAAATGTAGTCTTACAACTGACCATAAAAATCAAAACCATGCCATCCATATCAGAAGTTCTTGGATGTTGTTTTCTAGGTTATATTGGGGACCAGTCATGGTATATACTTCGTTAAAATTGCTAACCAGATCACTGATGCTGTAGTGGCTCATTCTGACCTGAAGAACACACCCCAAAATCACCAAAAGCCTCCCCTTTTCTCTCTGTATTTGTGTATATGGCCCTTGACCTTAAGCAGTTTTGAAGCAGACATACAGTGGGGCAAAAAAGTATTTAGTCAGCCACCAATTGTGCAAGTTCTCCCACTTTAAAAGATGAGAGAGGCCTCCAATTTTCATCATAGGTATACCTCAACTATGAGAGACAAAATGAGAAAAAGAAAATCCAGAAAATCACATTGAATGAATTAATGAATTAATTGGTAAATTCCTCGGTAAAATAAGTATTTGGTCACCTACAAAGAAGCAAGATTTCTGGCTCTCACAGACCTGTAACTTCTTCTTTAAGAGGCTCCTCTGTCCTCCACTCGTTACCTGTATTAATGGCACCTGTTTGAACTTGTTATCAGTATAAAAGACACCTGTCCACAACCTCAAACAGTCA
Organism: Pholidichthys leucotaenia; assembly: GCA_020510985.1. Lineage (NCBI taxonomy): Eukaryota > Metazoa > Chordata > Actinopteri > Cichliformes > Pholidichthyidae > Pholidichthys > Pholidichthys leucotaenia. The sequence continues at coordinate 237,069,614 of CM035848.1, read as the reverse complement.
GACTTCAAACTCCACTATGGCCAAGACCAAAGAGCTGTCAAAGGACACCAGAAACAAAACTGTAGACCTGCACCAAGCTGGGAAGACTGAATCTGCAATAGGTAAGCAGCTTGGTGTGAAGAAATCAACTGTGGGAGCAATTATTAGAAAATGGAAGACATACAAGACCACTGATAATCTCCCTCGATCTGGGGCTCCACGCAAGATCTCACCCCGTGGGGTCAAAATGATCACGAGAACGGTAAGCAAAAATCCCAGAACCACACGGGGGGACCTAGTGAATGACCTGCAGAGAGCTGGGACCAAAGTAATAAAGGCTACATCAGTAACACACTACGCCGCCAGGGACTCAAATCCTGCAGTGCCAGATGTGTCCCCCTGCTTAAGCCAGTACATGTCCAGGCCTGTCTGAAGTTTGCTAGAGAGCATTTGGATGATCCAGAAGAGGATTGGGATAATGTCATATGGTCAGATGAAACCAAAATAGAACTTTTTGGTAAAAACTCAACTTGTCGTGTTTGGAGGAGAAAGAACACCATACCTACTGTGAAGCATGGGGGTGGAAACATCATGCTTTGGGGCTGTTTTTCTGCAAAGGGACCAGGACGACTCATCTGTGTAAAGGAAAGAATGAATGGGGCCATGTATCGTGAGATTTTGAGTGAAAACCTCCTTCCATCAGCAAGGGCATTGAAGATGAAACGTGGCTGGATCTTTCAGGATGACAGTGATCCCGAAGGAGTGGCTTCGTAAGAAGCATTTCAAGGTCCTGGAGTGGCCTAGCCAGTCTCCAGATCTCAACCCCATAGAAAATCTTTGGAGGGAGTTGAAAGTTCGTGTTGCCCAGCGACAGCCCCAAAACATCACTGCTCTAGAGGAGATTTGCATGGAGGAATGGGCCAAAATACCAGCAACAGTGTGTGAAAACCTTGTGAAGACTTACAGAAAACGTTTGACCTCTGTCATTGCCAGCGAAGGGTATATAACAAAGTATTGAGATAAACTTTTGTTATTGACCAAATACTTATTTTACCAAGGAATTTACCAATTAATTCATTAAAAATCCTTCAATGTGATTTTCTGGATTTTTTTTTTCCCTCATTTTGTCTCTCATAGTTGAGGTATACCTATGATGAAAATTGGAGACCTCTCTCATCTTTTAAGTGGGAGAACTTGCACAACTGGTGGCTGACTAAATACTTTTTTGCCCCACTGTACCTGAGTATAATAGTGAGACTGGTGAGCATCCAAGCAACTGCCTAGGAGAAGAGGTGATTCTTGTGAAATGTGGATGTGGACAGGCAGAAGGATGGACAGCAGGACAGATGGATGACAGACATAGTGCCATAGCATGAGCTTATTTCACCTTTGTCAATGCTGAAAATGGGACTGTGTTTAGTCCACATAAGTGGGCTAAGATAGGCGTCTATTTTTTACCCATTACACTTCCATGACTGTGGCCCTCCAAGGAAAAAACCATATTTAAATCATGTTGAAAAGATGCTAAAAAGATCATTTTGCCTAAGGTGTCTTAAAAGGACAAAATGTAACTTTTTTGTTCTGGGAGGAACACTGAAAAGACTACAATTATGGCGACTCTGTCCTCATAGGGTGTTGTGATTCCGAGCGCGGGTCAGAGACGTGATCAGGTCTCAAGGTTTCGTTGGTGGTTTTCTGTATATGGCCGAATCTCATTCTCCTCCCTTGCAGACTCGTTGACTTTAGGTGCGTTCACGTGACGTGAAGGGCTGTTCCAATCTGAAATCAGGAAGTGGCTGACTACTCACTCGCTGACTTCATGAGCCCTTACCTTAAGTCAGCATAACATGCTGACTTAAGGTAAGGGAATTACCCACAATTCAGAGTGCCATGTTGGGGTTTCTCAAAGAAAAGCTCCTGATTCGTCACCTGTTCATCACTGACCACCCCTTCACTCCTGCTCCACCCCACAAAAAAAAAGGCAGGTAAACACAGAGGCATGGAAGGAACAACTCCAAACATCACTAAAAAGACGATGTTTACATGTAAGGATAATGTAGCTCACTGGTCTGCAGTGTGTCTATAATTGCATAATAAAACATTTTTTTGTTTACAAACAGGGAGCAATGAACAAACATTACAGTTTATTGAGCTATGTATAGAACATGACTCCAAATTCACGGCCACAGAAACACATCTGCTCAAGTTTTCAAGTAAGTATTCAGCTGCTATATTGATTGATTATTGATTATGATTATTTAGTAAGCGGCTATAACTAAGGATTTAAGACGCTGCATTTAACACATACGTAATGTATGAATAAAGGATAAATAAATAAAAAATAAATATACTATAGTGCAGACATTATTTATCAACTATTTTGTGTAATTTTCATAAAAAAGTAAAATTATTTTTTTCATAATTACCTCTCTTTCACTCTCTAAGGCTAATGCCTGCAAGATATTTATATCAGGCAATTGATTCCTTCTGTTTCTTGGCCTTGAAGATAAAATCATTCTTAAAATAAAAAGTCTGAATCCCTCAATACTGACCAGCATGTTTGTCATACACTGTTGTCAAGGTAGGGTGACACGTCATAAAGTGTCCCATTCCTTTTATACCATTTCAAGCCCTCGCAGACTCGCACACTCACACACTACTAATTGCTGTCACCTAAATCTACAAGTGCTCAGGGCTTGAAGGCTTAGAGAGGAGATTGAGATTTGGCTTATGTATTTGTTCTTGCTTTTCATTCATTATGGTTTGTGCTTTTATTTTTGTCTGTCACCATTATTTACTTCTCTGTTCTTTTATTTTGACAGCACTGTATGTTACTTCCTTGTGTCATATCTTTTCGCATGTTGTTACAGCTGTTTCGTTGTCTTGATTACTTTCTCACTCATGCATCCACACCTGTTCCACATTTGGTTTCCACATCTTATTATTTAAGCTCGCTTGTGGGGTTCATTCCTCGCTGCGACCTCACGCTGTGTACAGACAGGAACCTGCATCTGATTCCTGTTTATTTCTTCGTGTGTTCACGCTTTATCCCCCGCGGTATTCAGTCTCGTCTGATACCAGTAAGTTTCCCTTCGTGGTTTTCCTTTGTGTCTTTGTTATCTGTAAGTTGCCCTTCGTGGTTAATTTCTTCTCACTATTATTAAATATGCAAACTCACAGCTGGCGAGTGGAGTCTTAATTTCTGCCCTGAAAGGGCCATTTATGACAGTATGTCACAGCCAGTAGATGCCAGTGGCTGTGGGTTTGCTCTTTTTTCTTTTTCCACCATCGTTCTATTTTTCCCCTTTTCTGGGTGTCCACTTTTGCTGAGATGGCAGCAAGTGGAAGAGGGTACCCTATAAGCTTGAGGTGGGAGCTCTGTCAGGCTTTAATGAACACTGATGGACTTTTAGCCATAGGTCATAAATATTCCACCCCGAAGGATGCGCTGTGGTACCTGAGCCTCCCGGAGGCGGCCATGCTGCGTCATCCTCGACTCACAGAGCATGCCGAAGGAAGGGAGAAGATATCCCCGGTGACGACTCTGCAGCGGGAGAACCGTGAGGTGTTTAAGTCCCACCCGGAAGCCTAGGTCTGCGCCGATGGGAAGGCGCTCCTGGGACTCGGTCCAATCAGCTCCTCACCAGGCTCCAGCTCCCGCTCCACCTGCTTCAAGACGTCGCCTTCCGGCACCGACCTCCACTCCTCCCCGGGACACAGCCGTACCGGATCGGATGGAGGACAGTTACTGGGTGCCGAGGCTGCAAACCTCCCGCTGATATCCAGCTACAGGCCGCTGGAGGAACTCCTCCGCCTCTCAGTCAGCAGCTTCCTCATCGCCGTGTCAAAAAGGTACCACAGCAGCTTCCTCCTCTAGGTTTTCCTCGCCGGCTGTCTTGTCGGCTTCATCTTCTTGGGTCGTCACTGCTGTTCCCCTCTTCTCCATGGCACCTCCTCCCCTGCTAAGAGCCTGGCTGTCTCTTCCCCAGTTCCGTCCGTCATCGAGGCTGCAGGGGCGGTTCCTCCATGTTCTCCAGGGGGGCCCACAACCACCGCAGCCACGGAGAGGGGCGACACTGGGCCTGATGCAGCAGAAACCATCGTGCCCCAGGAACACAGGCAAGTGCTTTTTCATTCTTTATCACCAACACATGAATTACCTTGCCTGATTCCCGGTCATGAGGCTCAGTCATTGCAGTCCTCTGAGTCCTCACCGCCTGCTGCAGATAATTTTCCTTCACCTGCTCCCTCCGTGTCTCCTCCAATTTCCCCTGAGTGTCCGCCGGTCCCAGGATTGAGCCGCCGGACGATGGAGAAACCTGCAGGCCTGGAGGACCTGACCACAGCCCCACAGCCACGGCCCGGACGAGGGAAAAGCGCTGCCTGCGACCTGAAGCCTGCGGGAAGAGTGCTGCATGCGATCTGAAGCCTGCGCCAACAACTGAGTGTCGTCTGGCTTCAGCTACACGGATTACTGCACCGGCGGTGAGATGACCTCCAGCTGCCACACTGGACGAGCCACCTGCGTCTGTCACTTTGCCTGGAGCTTCTGAGACTGCACTAACCACCATGCCTGCTGTAGGGGCTGCCACAGCAGAGTCGAAGCTGGACCTCAAGAGGACCTGGCACGAGACGTCCCCGCCTGGATTGGCTGAGTCCTGGACGGCGGTGGAGCTTGAGCTCAGGAAAGTGCTCTTCTTTGTTTTCACTTTTTTTGTTTTGGAGAGATCTTGCCTGGCTCTTGATGGGGAGGGCCAAGTGCAGCCGTCAGCTGCACATGAGTTCACCTTGCCGGGCTCCACTGCCGCCGGTGACCCTGTTTCTCTGTACATCCTGCCGAAGCCTTTCCCCAGGGTTACTGAGGCTCATCCAACGTCACCAGAGGTCTCCGTGGGTGCTGCCCCGTTGGCTGAGGTCTTTGCAGGTGCAACTGCATCCCAGTCTGGGTCCACCGTGGGTACAGCTACATCTCAGTGCGGGTCCACCGTGGGTGCAGCCATACACCAGTCCGGGGCCACCGCAGGTGCAGCTACGCCCCAGCCCGGGGCCACCGAGGGTGCTGCTACGCCCCTGTCCAGGGCCACCGAGGATGCTGCGCCTATGCCCAAGGTCGCTGCGGGTTCTCAGTCTACGTCCAGTTCCGTCGTAGTTTGTTCTCCACCTGAGTTCATCAGTGATCATCAGTCTTCCTCATCTGGGTCCTTCGTTGGTCCGCCATCCTCTTTGTCAGGCTCCCATCTCCTAGCTTCTGTGGTCCACGGTAAGCACGGGTTCCAACTGCCGCCTCTAGGGGGAGGTGTGTGGTGCTTTGCGGCCCGTTGACCCAGAGATGTGGGGAGACCACCAAAGGAAACTCTCTTGTTTGCTTGGGTGGCTTTGGAATTTAGGAAGGCCACCCAATGAACTCTCTCCTCCATTTTGGTGGCTCAGGAGACCTGGTAGGCCACCCGACCTTTTCCACCTGATGGTCGGGTGGAGCTGGGACTTTGGCAGACCACCTGAACTGTTCCCTCGTCCACCCAGTATTGCCAGGGTTTCATAGCACTTTATCTGTTGTGGGTCATGTGTGGGGTTTTTTTTTTTTTTTTGGTTTTGTGTCTATCCCTGCAGGCCTGGATCCCCCCACCACCCTCCTGGAGTCTGCTTTTTGGGTCTATTCCTGTTGGGGTGGGGGGGGTACTTTTCGTCCCCTTTTTGATGTTACGCTAGGATGTCTTGGATCCACCCTTTGAAGGAGGGGCACTGTTATGATTCGCTGGTGATTTTCTGTATATGTATTTGTTCTTGCTTTTCATTCATTATGGATTGTGCTTTTATTTTTTTCTGTTACCATTGTTTACTTCTCTGTACTTTTATTTTGACAGCGCTGTATGTTACTTCCATGTGTCAAATCTTTTCGTGAGTTGTCACAGCTGTTTAGTTGTCTTGATTACTTTCACACTCATGCATCCACACCTGATCCACATTTGGTTTCCCAATCTTATAATTTAAGCTCACTTGCGGGGTTCATTCCTCGCTGCGACCTCACGCTGTGTACAGACAGGAATCCCCATCTGATTCCTGTTTATTTTTACCTCCGCCAAGGAGGTTATGTTTTCATTGGCGTTGGTTTGTCTGTCTGTCTGTCTGTCTGTTTGTTTGTTAGCAAGATAACTCAAAAAGTTATGGACGGATTTTCATGAAATTTTCTCAGATTGTCAGAAATGGGGTATCCTACAGATGATTACATTTTGGTGGTGATCCAGATCACCGTCCAGAAGAAAACTGCCATTACGGAAAATGCCATTTTCGTGAATAACTACTGAACCACTAATCCTATCATTGTCAATCCAATTGCTAGTCATATGTTTTCATGGTCAAGGAATCTGAAAACGTACACACAAACACTGTATGAAGGGAACTGTGGCGCTTGGCGGAGGTCTGCGCTCTCCGAGTGCTTTTCTAGTTTCTTCGTGTGTTCAGATTTTATTCCCTGCGGTATTCAGTCTCATCTGTTACCAGTAAGTTTCCCTTTGTGGTTTTCTTTTGTGTTTTTGTTATCTGTAAGTTGCCCTCCGTGGTTAATTTTTGTTCACTATTATTAAATATGCAAACTTACATTTGGCGAGTGGTGTCTTTAATTTCTGCCCTGAAAGGGCCATTTATGACACAGGATGCTTAGTTGGTAGTGGCTACATTTGTGTCTTGTGACTGGTTGTTGAGACCCAGGTCAGAGTCACCATAGTTGTAGTCTTTTCAGTGTTCCTACCAAGGACAGAGCTGTTTCAGGCAATGCGGGCCCACTCAGACTATGTGGGAAGTGACATTTACCCGGTACAAAGTGTTAAAACAACAGCTTTCTTTTTCACCATCTTTCAGACAAAGAAAAAGATACCTTTTCAGCCAAATTGCAAACTTGCTAGATTTTTTTTTTAGTTTTTGCCCAGTGGGATCTTGACCATTTTGACAGCTTGTGTTTTACTTTGAGTTTCCTCTTATGAGTCAAGAGATCAACACTTCTACATTTATTCAAGTTTGGAGAAGAAGGCAAAGTCAGTGGAAGCAAAATCTGGCAAGCAGGGCAGATTGTGTTGTTGCACCAAAAGTGTCCAAGCCTTTTCAATGAGCCCTGTGCCAGAACACAACTCACCATGGTTCAGGCCTTTCTGACCAAATGTGCTCCCAAAGCCCCTCAAGACATTAGAGTAGAATTCTGCATTGACTATCTAACCCTGGGGGCAGAACTAATAAGAAAGAACGCTGTGAATGTTACCACTCACACTCCTGACTTAATAGGCTCCCTTCGGTGCTTGAATACTGAACCCTACTGAAAACATCTGGTCAAGGTTTGATATAGACCTGGATCACGAACAACAGACTCCCATGATGAATAAAAAAATCAAGAATTCAGTGTACCCTGCCTGGTATGGGGTTACCAGGGCCCCGCCCTGGAGCCAGACCTGGAAGGGGCTCAATAGTTAGTGTCTGGTGGCCGGGTTTCTGCCCATGGCACTCAGCCATTCTCAGCTCAAAGAAGTTACTTGGGTCCGCCTTCCAGTGGGCTCACCACCTGCATGAGGGACCATGGGGATCCTGTGCAATGTGGATCAGGTGATGGGGGGGCTTGTGTGCCATAGTGATCCCAGGAGCTATGTTGTCCGGGGCAATTTGCCTCTGGTAGGGTCACCCAAGATAAACTGGTCCTGGGTGAATGACCAGACTAAGAACGATTCAACAGACTCCCATGATGAAACAAATATCAAGGATTCAGTGTACCCCACCCAGTATGGGGTTATCGGGGGTCCCACCCCGGAGCCAGGCCTGGGGGAGGGGCTCGATGGCGAGTGCCTGGTGGCCAGGTTTCTGCCCATGGGACCTGGCCGGGCTCAACCTGAAGGAGTTACATTGGTCCACCCTCCAGTGGGCTCACCACCTGCAGAAGGGACCATGGTGGTCTGGTGTTATGTGGATCAGGTGGCAGTCGAATGCAGAAACCTTGGCGGACTGATCCCCAGCTTTCAAAACTGGCTTTTGGGACGTGGAATGACACCTCTCTGGTTGGGAAGGAGCCTGAGCTGGTGCACAAGGTTGAGAGATACCGGCTAGATATAGTTGGGCTAACCTCAATGCACAGCTCCGGTTCGGGAACCAGTCTCCTGGAGAGGGGCTGGAACTTGGCCTACTCTGGAGTTGCCCCAGGCGAGAGGTGACAAGCATAGGTGGGTGTTCTTGTATCCCCCCACCTTGCTGCCTCTATATTGGAGTTCTCCCCGGTGGACAAAAGGGTTGTTTTCCTGTGCCTTCGGGTCGGGAAATGGGTCCTGATCATCATTTGTGCCGATGCACCAAATGATGGTTCAGAGTACCCACCCTTTTTGGGTCTCTGACTGGGGTGTTGGAGAGTGCTCCTATTGGAGATTTTATTTTCCTACTGGGGGACTTCAATGTACATGTGGGCAACTGCAGTGGAGGGCTGTGATTGGGAGGAACGGACTGCCCGATCTGAACCCAAGCGGTGTTCAGTTATTGGACTTCTGTTCCAACTGCAGTTTGTCCATAACGAACACTATGTTCAAGCATAAGGGTGTCCATATGTGCACCTGGCACCAGGACACCCTAGATCGCAGGTTGATGATCGATTTTGTTATCGTGTCATCAGACCTGTGACAGTATGTCTTGGACACTCAGGTAAGGAGAGGTGTAGAGTTGTTAACTGATCACCACCTGGTGGTGAGTTGGATCCGATGGCACGGGTGGACGCCACTCAGACCTGGTAGACCTAAACTTATAGTGAGGGTGTGCTGGGGACATCTGGCTGAGGGCCCTGTCCGACATGCCTTTAACTCCCACCTCCGGAAGAACTTCGAACACATTCTGAGGAAGTCTAGAGACATGAAGTCTGAATGGGACATGTTCTCCACCTCCATTGTTGAAGCAGCTGTCCAGAGCTGTGGCTGTAAGGTCGTCGGTGCATCTCATGGTGGCAACCCAAAACCAAGTGGTGGACATCAGTGGTGAGTGGGGGGCCATCAAGCTGAAGAAAGAGTCCCATCAAGCTTGATTGGCTTGTGGGACTCCCGAAGCAGCTGAGGTGTACCAACAGGCCAAGCATACTGCAGCTCAGGGAGTTGCTGAAGCAAAAACTGGGGTGTGGGAGGAGTTTGGTGAGGCCATGGAACAAGACTTTCGGTCAGCCTCAAAGAGATTCTGGCAAACTGTCCAGCAGTTCAGGAGGGGGAGGCAGCTCCCTGTCCACACTGTGTATGGTGTGGATGGGGCACTGCTGACTTTGACTGGGCACATCATCAGGCAGTGGAAGGAATACTTTGAGGATCTTCTCAAGCCCACTGATACGCCTTCCACAGAAGAAGCAGGGCTTGGGGACGAGGGGGACGACTCACCCATCACAGGGGCTGAGATCGCCGAAGTGGTTAAAAAACTCTTTGGTGGCCAGGCCCCGGGGGTGGACGAGAGTCGCCCTGAGTACCTCAAGGCCCTGGATGTTGTAGGGCTGTCACAGTTGACATGCCTCTGCAACACTGCGTGGAGGTCTTGGACAGTGCCTTTGGCGTGGCAAACTGGGGTGGTGGTTCCTCTTTCAAGAAGGGGGACCGGAAGGTGTGTTCCAACTTTAGGGGATCACACTTCTCAGCCTCCCTGGGAAGGTCTATGCCAGGGTACTGGAGAGGAGAGTCCGACCGCTGGTCAAACATCGGATCCAGGAGGAGGATCCTGGCCGTGGCACATCAGACCAACTCTTTACCCTCTCATTTGTCCAATTACTCATTTAATCAATCTGTAAGTCAAACATGCTGTCGTCCCAACTGCCTGTAAGGTAGGAGTGGTCAGACCAACTTTCAAAATGGGGAGTAAAGCTGATATAAACAACAGACCAATCAGCATCTTACCTGTCATCTCCAAATAATTGGAAAACGGGCGGCCACACTATTATGTGAACATTTGAATTATGGAAACGCCTCCCTGCATCATGCACAGTTTGGGTTCCGTGCCCACCACTCAAGATTCTGCAGTAAGCTTGTTCCGAGAGAAAATTAAACCTTTCTAAACTAAGTGCAGTTGTGTAGGTGCAGTGTTTTTAGATGTGAAGAAGGCATTTGACACCGTTGACCAAAACATCCTTTTAACCAAACTTACTCAATTTAACTTTTCAGAACATGCTATCAAATGGATGAAATCCTATTTAACCTACAGACAGCAATGTGTAGTGGCCAACAGTCTCAAATTACCATATTTGAAATGTCAAATGGGTGTCCCACAAGGCTCCATACTTGGACCAATATTATTCTCCCTATACATAAATGATCTCCCAAATGCATACAGAAACATTCATATACAAATGTATGCAGATGACATGGTAATATTCACACCTGCAAAAAACACACAAGAAGTCGCCTGTATTCTTACAACAGCAATGACCCAAATCCATAACTGGCTGAATAATTCACGTCCCCTACTAAACACTAAAAAAACTGTTTGCATGATGTTCACCAAACAATGATCAAATAATTCAAACTCAAACATTTTCTTAAAAGGGGAGGAGCTGCAACTAGTCAAGGAATTTAAGTACCTCAGCGTAATTTTAGACTCATCATTAACCTTTAAAAAACACATAAAAAAATCTCAAACATAATCAAATTCAATCTAAGAAATTTTAAACAAATTAAACCATCATTGACAGTTAATGTGGCCAAAATGTTTCTGCATGCAATGATCTTCCCACACATCGATTACTGTTTTACCAACTGGTCACTCACTGGTGTAACCATAATCAAACCCATTGAATCTTTATACCAAAAAGCCATAAAAATCCTCGACAAGAAAGATCCCACATATCACTGCTGTCACATTTACAACAAATACAATCTTCTGTCTTTTGAAAATTATAAAACTCTCAAATTTGCCTGTTCAATTTATAAAACATTAAATGCTATGCTCATCCCCCCTGGGAGAATATGTTAAACTGAGAACTGTCATCGATACAACCACCAGAGCAATCACTAGAGGAGACTGTGAGGTCCCCCACAGATGCACCACATTTACTCAATCTGTGCTATCAGTGAGGGGCACAAAGATTTGGAATAACATACCACCTGCAATCAGAGAATGTCCCACACTAAACACTTTTAAGACTCATTGTAAAAATTGGCTTTTAAACAACCAAAACTGTACCCATACCTAGTGGTTCTGTGACATACGCATATATTTATGTGCCCATGTGTCACACACATATACCTAGCCTGTTTGTTGCTGTCTGTTGTTGCTGTGAGGTGCTTGAGTGCATGTGTGTGTACGCGTACACAGCACTTCATGCGTGTTACATTTTAATATTTTGTTTTGTAACACCTTATCTCTGCACTTTGTACAGTTTCATTGCAGTTGTTCTTCCCATGTATGATTGTTTGTTTGTATCTTTTTGTGACCCGCCGGGGGACTACAGATGCAAATTAGCAGTATTGCTAAATCTGGCATACTTGCATTTGTATTAATATTCATTAGTATGTAATGTCCCTTTCAAATAAACATTAAACTAAACTAATCTCTCGAGAATTCTAGAGGGTTCGTGTGAGTTTGCCCAACCCGTCCACATGTGTTTTGTGGACGGTGAAAGCATTCGACTGCGTCCCTCGTGGTCTCTTGTGGAGGATGCTGCGGGAGTATGGGGTATCAGGCTTGTTGTTACAGGCTATCTGGTCCCTATACGACCATTGTAAGAGTTTGGTTTGTATTGCCAACACCCAGTCGGACTCGTTTCCAGTGAGAGTTGGACTCCACCAGGGCTGCCCTTTGTCACCGATCCTGTTCATAATTTTTATGGACAGGATTTCTAGGTGCAGCCAAGGAACGGAGGGTGTCATGTTTGGTGACAACAAGATCTCATGTCTGCTGTTTGCAGATAATGTTGTCCTGTTGGCTTCATTGAGCAATGACCTACAGGTCTTGCTGGGACAGTTTGCTGCTGAGTGTGACACAGCTGGAATGAGAATCAGCACCTCTCTGGGTTGGGGACAAGCTCCTGCCCCAAGTGGAGGAGTTTAAGTATCTCGGGGTCTCATTCACGAATGAGGGGAGAATAGAGGGAAAGATTGACAGACAGATTGGAGCAGCTTCTGCAGTGATGTGGACATTGTACTGGTCTGTTGTGGTGAAGAAGGAGCTGAGCTCTAAAGCAAAGCTGTCGATTTACCGATCAATCTATGTTCCTACCCTCACCAATGGTCATGAGCTATGGGTAATGACCGAAAGAATGAGATCACGGATACAAGCGGTTGAAATGAGCTTTCGCCGTAGGACTGCTGGAATCACCCTTAGAGATAGGGTGAGGAGCTCAGTCATCCAGGAGAGACTCAGAGTAGAACCGCTGCTGCTCCACATCGAAAGGAGCTAGTTGAGGTGGTTTGGGCATCTGATCAGGATGCCTCCTGGATACCTCCCTCTTGAGATGTTTCGGGCACATCCCACTGGGAGGAGACCCCGGGGCAAACCCAGGACACGCTGGAGAGACTACGTCTCCCAGCTGGCCTGAGAACGTCTTGGTATCCTCTCTGAGGAGTTGGAGCAGGTGGCCGGGGAGAGGGATGTCTGGGCTTCTCTGCTTGACCTGCTGCCTCCATGACCCAGACCTCCGGAAAAGCAGTAGAAAATGGATGAATAGATGGATGGATGGCACAAACTCTGTGACAAGGTTTGATACTAAATTTGCAGTTCCTCAGTGAAGTTTACAGAAGCACAAGAGCAAGCTGGTTGCAGCATTGGCCCAAAGATGCACATAAAGCCAACCATGCAATCAGTCAAACAGAAGTTAAATGGTAAATGGCATTCACTTATATAACGCTTTTATTCTCATCTCTAGATGACCAAAGCGCTTTACAGATCCTGCTATCCACCCATTCACACACTGATGGCAGCATAGCTGCCCAACATTGCGCTGTCCAGACCCACCAGGAGCAATTGGGGGTAAAGTGTCTTGCCCAGGGACACAACGGCAGGATATCTGGGAAGAGCGGGATTCGAACCGCCAACCATCTGGTTATTGGACGACCTGCTCTACCTCCTGAGCCACTGCCGCCCCCAAGTTGTAGAATTATGATGAAAAGATTTTTAGTACCTAAAAAAATTGCAGTGTATTTTTGTTTTACCTAATCTTTTTAAAATGTTGTATATAAACTGTAAAGTAAAAACTTTTACAGAAGCACTTTCCTAGATGTTCCTTTCTGTGACTGCCTACCTAAATATAAGATTACTTTTTTATTGTAATTCATTACATTTCTTGTAAATATCAAATCCTACTATTGCGTGTGTGTGTGTGTGTGCGCATGTGTGTTAACATGTATGTGCATGCTCACACTGGGCCTTTATAAAAATACAGGCACATATTGCTGTGGAAATCTAGACAAATAGCTTCCTGAAGTTTTAAAGGTCAGTAGTAACAGTATTGAGTAAACAAGCCTAATGTTCCTGCTTGATTACCAACACCAACACAATCCCACAGTTCCAGCATCTCCTGTAAAACAAAGGTTTTAACCAATACACCTGTTACCATGGTGATGGAAAATCAATACCACTGAAAAAAATCTACCTATAAGAACAATCTTAATTTCTATTAATGTGTATAACAAACAAAAACACAGACACAGCTGCTCTCATAACTATATTAATTGAATACATCACTCACAGTTACATTTTTTCAAGGTGGCAAAGACCACTGCAGATTTTTTTTCTTGAACTGTTGCTTGCACACAAACATGAAATATGAGTATAAATACATATATTTTGGTCAGGATTGTGAATTAAAACCTGATAATTTATACCTACAGTGGATATAAAAATCTATATAAAAGTCCCCCCGTTCACATGCCAGGTTTTTGTGATGTAAAAAAAAATGAAACCAATATAAATCATTTCAAAACTTTTTCCACCATTATGTGACCTATAACCTGTACAACCCAACTGAAAAACAAATTGAAATCTTTTAAGGGGGGGGGGGGGAAACAACTTACAATAACGTGGTTGCAAAGATATGCACACCCTCTTATAACTGAGGATGTGGCTGTGTTCAGAATTAACCAGTCACATTCAAACTCATGTTAAATGGAAGTTAGCACACACCTGCCACCATTTAAAGTGCCTCTGATTAACCCCAAATAAAGTTCAGCTGTTCTAGTAGGCTTTTCCTGACATTTTTGTCATCACATCTTACAGCACAAGCCATGGTCTGCAGAGAGCTTCCAGAGCATCAGAGGGATCTCATTGTTCAAAAGTATCAGTCAGGAGAAGTGTACAGAATGATTTCCAAGGCATTAAATATCCCATGGAATACAGTGAAGACAGTCATCAAGTGGAGAAAATGTGGCACAACAGTGACACTACCAAGAACTGGACGTTCCTCCAAAACTGATGAAAAGACAAGAAGAAAACTGGTCAGGGAGCCTGCCAAGAGGCTGACAGCAACATCGAGGGAGCTGCAGGAATTTCTGGCAAGTATTGGCTGTTTGGTTCCAAGGTTGTCATAGCCATGAGCGGCACTGGGGTTAAGCTCCCAGTGCTCATAAAATGCTCCGTACGGCGTACGTCTCGAAAAGCCTCTGACAACTAAGTCCAACTCCTAGCCTGCCCGTGTGGTTTAGTCTCTAAGCCCGGCGGAACTGCTTTTACTAATAGGAGAAGGGGCGAGGGCGGATCTCTGGCGCCTTAAAACCAGATGCTTCGGGTAGATGGTGGCTCGTCAACCTGGGAAGGTAGCCCATCTAGGGGAAGGTAAACCCTGATTTCAAACCTCCGCTGCCTTGCGGCACACCCGGTCACGGGAAAGGCTTCGGGAGTCAACCCTGAGGAAAAATACGGAGTCGGAGCCCCTAAGGCAGTTCTCTGTTGTGCTCAACATCGTTCTGGCAGCTCCTGTGACGGCGCTGGTGCCAAACTATAGCAGCCCTGCTGTTCTTTTGGATTCATCAGTGACGTGGAGAGGGGGGACATGCTGCATGGGTAACATCTTGTCCTCCATATCTTCCTGCCCAGGCTTGAATCCTACCAACGCCGAACGCTGGAAGGTAGAACACCGGTGCGCATTGGCCTGTTCAGCCACAGGCGGTGCTGTTCCAGCAGAGTAGACATTTAGGATTCTCTTCCATGGTCATCATAGACCGACGGAGGCCGATGATGATTGGCTGTTTAGTACGTGTGACAACAATCTCCTGTCTTCTTCGTATGTCTGGGCTATGGAGTAGGGTGGCAAGACGGAAGCCTTATCTTACTAAGAAAAACATCCAGCCCGGCAACATTTTCCAAAAATGCATTTGAAATCTCCCAAATGCATGTGTGAAAATGTGTTATGGTCCGATGAAACCAAGATTGAACTTTTTGGCCATAATTTCAAAAGTTATACTGTATTTGGCACAAAGACAACACTGCTCATCACCAAAAGAACACCATACCTACAGTGAAACATGATGGTGGCAGCATTGGGGCTGTTTTTCTTCAGCTGGAACTGGGGCCTTAGTCAAGGTGGAGGGAATTATGAACAGTTCCAAATACCAGTCAGTGTTGGCACAAAACCTTCAGGCTTCTGCTCGAAAGCTGAAGATGAAGAGGAACTTCATCTTTCAGCATGACAGTGACCCAAAGCACACATCCAATTCAACAAAAGAATGGCTTCACCAGAAGAAGATTAAGGTTTTGGAATGGCCCAGCCACAGTCCAGACCTGAATCCAATTGAATATCTGTGGGGTGATCTGTACACAGGAGATGCCCTAGCAATCTGTCAGATTTGGAGCATTTTTGCAAAGAAGAGTGGGGAAAATATTACCACATCAAGATGTGCCACGCTGATAGACTCCTACCCAAAAAGACTGAATGCTGTGATAAAAGCCAAAGGTGCTGCAACAAAGTATTAGTTTAAGGGTGTGCATATTTATGCAACCAGGTTATTGTAAGTTTTTTTATTTTTTTATTTTTCCCCTTAAAAGATTTCAGTTTGGTTTCCAATTGGACCGTACAAGTTATAGGTCACATTAACGGTGGAAAAAGTTTTGAAATGATTTATCTTGGTTTAATTTTTTTACATCACAAAAACCTGGTATTTGAACAGGGATGTGTAGACTTTTTATATCCACTGTACATGAAAAGGTTAAAGAATAACTGGCATGAAAGGGGTTTTAGTGTGT
The DNA here is from genome assembly GCA_020510985.1 of Pholidichthys leucotaenia. Lineage (NCBI taxonomy): Eukaryota > Metazoa > Chordata > Actinopteri > Cichliformes > Pholidichthyidae > Pholidichthys > Pholidichthys leucotaenia. Next base: position 237,053,474 of record CM035848.1, on the reverse strand, counting down.
TTTCACCAAGTCATGTTATGTCAAAAAATAAATATAAGGTAACAAACTGTAGCTTACCATATATATTATAACAACAGTTACAATTGTTTGTTCCTATACTCTTATGTGGTCTTTAATGTTCTTTATCATATGATTTTGCATTGCAGGGTGCCTTACCAGAGCTTAGGTAAATAACATGTGAAGCTTTAACATGACTTCCTTCTCACGTCACTCCTTCAGTACATGAGGACAGTTTTTAGCCTTTTAGCCAGAACATTAGGCTACTTTAAATGTTAATTTTGGAGCATTTAACAGCTATTTTTTTTAAACATCTGCTAAGAGACATGTTCAATAGTAAGAATGAACTGTTTAAAGTTCATATTACATCACATACTTAACCCACTTCTAGTCATTAATTGCTAAGTCTGTTAGCATGCTTGTTGATACAGAAGAAGAAGCCAACTTTACTGTCATTCACTCTATACAACCAATCACGTACAGTAGAACGGAATTAGGTTTCTCCTGTTTACAATGTTAATCGCATCTAGAATCAGCGGGGTTGCTGCCATGCAAGGCACCACCACAAACAACTTCTCCTTCCCCCATCCTAGCACGCTGAGCACCAAGCTAGAAGGTGGGAAGTACCATTTTTATATGATTTTTGGTATGGCCCGGCTGAGACTTGAACCCCCAACCTCCCGGTTGTGGGGCAGATGCTCTATCTACCAGGCCACCAGAATGGTAGTCTAGCTTTCCTTAATGGGACTAACGTGCATCGTAAGGGTGTCAGTTTTAACAGTGAAACTGGGGACACTTCAATGGAGAAACCAGAAAACCAGGACCTCGTTAGGATATCCCAATGCTCGGTTAATAATGTTCTGCATCAGTGCAGAAGCCCACACCCAGATACATCTTAGAATTGGGAAATTTCCACACTTCCATTAATTATTAAACATGGGAAACTGCAAAGTGGGCAGTAGGGATGTTAACAATAAATTAACTATAGATCAACTGTCAATAAGAATTCAGCTAATTAAATTAAATTTGTTGTTAGTGAATTGAATATTCTGCAGTCCTTTTTAACAGGAGTTTATTCTATGAAGTGTAGTGGCATCACCAGTCTAGGCAAAAGCGCCACGGCCCACGGAGGTGAGTGTGTAGGGAGGATGATGCTGTGAAAGCGAGATTACACAAGATCAGTCAGTGCGACATCCAACATGTCAGCTGACATGATTAACAATTCATCTGTGTTTTTTGTAGAATTTATAACCGAAGAGACTTTTTTCCTGGACTAATTTTACTATACCAATTGACCTGACTGTGTGACAAGGCCTTGAGGATTATACTGATGAGCTTTAGTGTAATTTTTGACATGGAGAATAGTGTGGTGCTACCCCCACTTCCACCTGACTCCCCTCAAATGCCACCGGGAGAAAAAAAACAAAAAACAAACAAACAAAAAAACCCAAAACTTACTGTGCTACAGAGGTCAGTGACATCCCTTTTCCATCAAAAATAAATGCTCCAGCATGGATGCCAGAATAGCACTAGAGAAAATATTACACAAATAATTCCAGCAAGTCTGTGAAAGTTTAGAATTCACACAGGCTCCCAAAAGAAAATAAATCACTTACAAAGCTGACTCCGTTGTAAAAGAAAATAAAATAATGGAGGAAACCATACTTGACTTGCAGACCCGCAGTACGAGAAACAATCTTGTCTGACATCCCAGAACAAAATCATAAAGAAAATCCCAAACAGCTGATCAAAGAATTAATTGGCACAGAACTTACAATCCCTCGGACGATATGATAAGCATTGTTTTTCACAGCATCCAACACATTAAAAAAATGCCCAAGAGAGACTGTAACAAAGTTGAGGCACTTCAAAAAAACGTGCTGGTTCAGTATACATTATGTATTATTATCCACCATGTACTGTATATATTATGTAGGCTGAGCCCACATTATTTTCTATTCACAATTATTTTGCCATGCTACTGTTTCACCTCGAACAGAAGAGCCAGTGCACAATTTATCTTCATGCTAAAGTCGCCAACATATTTTATCTAATTTTCTATCCACAATTTTGTTTATACTCCATTTCAAAATGTAAAATAATCGATTAAATAAGGAAAATTACTTGGATGTAATATTCAGAGTATTGTAAATTATACTGTAAATTATATATAATTATAAATAATTATATCACAATATTTCATGTTATACCTTGAGTTGATCATTTGCATCCCCAGTGAGCAGTTGCAATGAATGAATACTGGTTATGCAGTTGGGAAAAATTAAGAGGCCTCTACATAAACTTTACGTTTCTTACATGCCAGTATGCCTGTGAGTGCATGTTTTGCTACCCTGTCATTACCTGGTGCATGAATAGAAAACTTGTGGCACATTGTAGCACAGTGAAAGAGAGAAAGCAGATTTTTCCGACAATAAGAATGGATAACTGCATGCCGGAACTAAAAAGAGGACCTTGGGCCACCCTATAACCAGTGTCAATGCATTTTATTTCTTGATGTAAGCCCTCCATGTCATAGACTCTAAACTCCCACGTGAATACATGAGCAAAGAGGTGAGAGCAAAGAAAACAAAAGTGTAATTTCCCAAGAGCAAGAACTGCTAAAGTTTACTTTTATTTGTGTGAAAGAAAAACGAAACTTGTGACCTTCTGCTTATTGATCCAGCTCTATGATCTTGAGGATGTAATCTTTCGGCTCTGATGTTAACTAGTCAGTCAGAATAACGCTCTTTTTTGGGGGGGGGCGGTGCATATCTTGGGGATGTTTGACGAAGGAACAACCTAAATATATTTGCACCATGGAAGACTGTAAATAGAAAAGTGCTCTCTTGTTTGTTTTTTGTTTACATTTGTTTGAGCCAAGGAACCCATTTTACATTGAAAAAATCTTGTGGGACCCCACCAACACAAAATTGTACAAAATGACACACTGTAGCCTATGCATACAGTGGTGTGAAAAAGTGTTTGCCCCCTTCCTGATTTCTCATTTTTTTTGTATGTTTGTCACACTTAAATATTTCAGATCATTAAAGAAACTTAAATATTACACAAAGATAACACAAGTAAACACAAAATGCAGTTTTTAAATGAAGGTGTTCATTATTAAGGGTAAAAAAAAATCCAAACCTACATGGCCCTGTGTGAAAAAGTGACACCCCCCCCCCCCCCCCGTTAAAACATAAATTAACTGTGGTTTATCACATCTTTGGAAAGCTGAGTTCAATTTCTCTAGTAACACCCAGGCCTGATTACTGCCACACCTGTTCTTAATCAAGAAATCACTTAAAATAGGACCTGCCTGACAAAGTAAAGTAGACCAAAAGATCCTCAAAAGCTAGACATCATGCTGCGATCCAAAGAAATTCAGGAACAAATGAAAAACAAAGTAATTGAGATCTATCAGTCTGGAAAAGGTTATAAAGTCATTTCTAAAGCTTTGGGACTCCAGCGAACCACAGTGAAAGCTATTATCCACAAATGGCAAAAACATGGAACAGTGATGAACCTTCCCAGGAGTGGCTGGCCGACCAAAGTTACCCAAGAGCACAGCGATGGCTCATCCAAGGGGTCACAAAAGACACCACAACATCCAAAGAACTGCAGGCCTCACTTGTCTCAGTTAAGGTCAGTGTTCATGACTCCACCATAAGAAAGAGACTGGGCAAAAATGACCTGCATGGCAAAGTTCCAAGACGAAAACCACTGCTAAACAAAAAGAACATAAAGGCTCATCTCAGTTTTGCCAGAAAACATCTTGATGATCCCCAAGACTTTTGGGAAAATACTCTGGACTGATGAGACAAAAGTTGAACTTTATGGAAGGTGTGTGTCCCATTACATCTGGCATAAAAGTAATGAACATCATACCAACAGTAAAATATGGTGGTGGTAGTGTGATGGTCTGGGGCTGTTTTGCTGCTTCAGAACCTGGAAGACTTGCTGTGGTAAATGGAACCATGAATTCTGCTGTGTACCAAAAAATCCTGAAGGAGAATGTCCAGCCATCTGCTCGTGACCTCAAGCTGAAGCGCACTTGGGTTCTGCAACAGGACAGTGATCCAAAACACCCCAGCAAGTCCACCTCTGAATGGCTTAAGAAAAATAAAATGAAGACTTTGGAGTGGCCTAGTCAAAGTCCTGACCTGAATCCGATTGAGATGCTGTGGCATGACCTTAAAAAGGCTGTTCATACTTGAAAACCCTCCAATGTGGCTGAATTACAACAATTCTGCAAAGATGAGTGGGCCACAATTCCTCTACAGTGCTGTAAAAGACTCATTGCCAGTTATCGCAAATGCTTGATTGCAGTTGTTGCTGCTAAGGGTGGCCCAACCAGTTATTAGGTTTAGGGGGCAATCACTTTTTCACACAGGGCCATGTAGGTTTGGATTTTTTTCCCCTTTAATAATAAACACCTTCATTTAAAAACTGCATTTTGTGTTTACTTGTGTTATCTTTGTCTAATATTTAAATTTGTTTGATGATCTGAAACATTTAAGTGTAACAAACATGCAAAAAATAAAGAGAAATCAGGATGGGGCAAACACTTTTTCACACCACTGTTTGTAAAGACAGAGGTAGTCTTGTAAGAAAAGCGCTATATAAGTGTAGGTTAGTTAGTTAGTAATTAGTTTATCATCAATGAAACTTGGGCCTGGTTAGATGAACACAAAGCTGATATCCTGGCAGGAACTGAAGAAAGGCAGACGGGTGTTTCGTTGTGAGGTCTGGACTCTGGCATTCATGGGACCATGAATGTCCCCAATTTCACTGTTGGATAGCTTTTTGCTGCACACCAAGCATAAGGGACTTGGATCCCTGGTGAAAGTAATTCCAAATGAAAGACAGTGTATGCTGCACTGCCTTGTCTTCACTGTCTTAGCTTTCTTTTGACCACTGCTCAGCCCTTCACCTGGGTTAGAATTTTGTCCAGGGCCTAGTTTGGAGTCTGAATCTTTCCTTTTCAAATACTTATCCATCACTCTTTTTCATCTAGTCACAGTGACCTCTAGCACATCTTAACAAGACCATTAACCACCTTAAACACATGAAGAAGGAGGAAGAAGATTGTTTTCATACTTCCACCTACTGACATGGAAGAGCCACTACAGGCACCCATGCACAATAACCGCAAAATTATTTGCAGTTTTTTTGGACCAGTTAAGAAGTGAAATCAGACAATTTCCAGAGAATCTCTGAACGTTCTCTCAAGGACCCCTTGGGTAGGGCTGTGCGATATGACCAAAATTTCATATCACAATATAGATGATCTTATATGATCACACACACACACACACACACACACACACACACACACACACACAGTGGACATAAAAAGTCTACACACAAATGCCAGGTTTTTGTGATGTAAAAAATGAGACCAAGATAAATTGTTACCTCCGCCAAAGAGGTTATGTGATCATCGGCGTTGGTTTGTCCGTCTGTCTGTTTGTTTGTTTGTTTTTTAGCAAGATAACTCAAAAAGTTATGGACGGATTTTCATGAAATTTTCACAGATTGTCAGAAATGGGGTATCCTACAGATGATTACACTTTGGTGGTGATCCGGATCACCGTCCAGAAGAAAACCGCCATTACGCAAAATGCCATTTTCGTGAATAACTACTGAGCCACTAATCCTATCATTGTCAATCCAATTGCTAGTCATATGTTTTCATGGTCAAGGAATCCGAAAACGTACACACAAACACTGTATGGGGGGAACTGTGGCCGCCATTACGTCAAATGACATTTTCGTGAATAACTACTGAACCACTAATCCTATCATTGTCAATCCAATTGCTAGTCATATGTTTTCATGGTCAAGGAATCTGAAAACGTACACACAAACACTGTATGGGTGGAACTGTGGCGCTTGGCAGAGGTCTGTGCTCTCCGAGTGCTTTTCTAGTTTCAAAACTTTTTCCACCATTAACGTGACCTATAACCTGTACAACCCAATTGAAAAACAAACTGAAATCTTTTAAGGGGAAAAATAAAAAACTAGAAAAGCACTCGGAGAGTGCAGACCTCCACCAAGCGCCACAGTTCCCCCCCATACAGTGTTTGGGTGTACGTTTTCAGATTCCTTGACTATGAAAACATATGACTAGCAATTGGATTGACAATGATAGGATTAGTGGTTTAGTAGAAATTCACGAAAATGGCATTTTGCGTAATGGCGGTTTTCTTCTGGATAGTGATCCGGATCACCACCAAAATGTAACCATCTGTAGGATACCCCATTTCTGACAATCTGTGAAAATTTCATGAAAATCCGTCCATAACTTTTTGAGTTATCTTGCTAACAGACAAACAGACAAACAGACAAACAAACCAACGCCGATGATCACATAACCTCCTTGGCGGAGGTAAATATATAAACAAACACAGTGCGGAGCATTGTAGCTAGATGGAATGAAACAGCATAACCGTCTACTTAGTTATCCTACATGGTATGATTATGTACCCATACATATTCTCACCCTCCATAGCGACCAGTATTTTCCTAGTTGTATACCGGAGGGGACCATTGTGTAAGTCTATTGCGTCTTTTGCATTCAATACTATTAGGTTGTCACGTCTTTTTGCTATCTCTGCGAGCAGCCCTGCTTAAGTTGTACAGTCTAACAGCCGTAGGAAGGAAGGACCTGCAAAACCTCTCGGTTGTGCACCTAGGATGATGTAGTCTGCTGCTAAATGAGCTCCTCAGTGCATTCAGTATGTCCTGCATAGGGTGGAACTTGGACTCCAGCAGGGATGACAGTTTAGCCACCATCCTTCTCTCTCCCATCTTCTCCACTGGGTCAAGGCGCTGCCCCAGGACAGAGCTAGCTTTCTTGATCAGTTTGTTCAGTCTCTTCCTATCGGTTGCTGTAATGCCACTGCCCCAGCAGACCACTCCAAAAGTGATGGCTGATGCCACCACTGTGTCGTAGAATGTCTTCAGCAGCGCCCCTTGTACACCAAAAGACCTGAGTCTCCTCAGTAGGAACAGCCTGCGCTGTCCCTTCTTGTAGAGTGCATCGGTATTGTGTGACCAGTCTAGTTTATTGTTTAGATGAACACCCAGGTACTTGTAGGATGTCACCGTCTTGATGTCTGTTCCCTGTATATTTACTGGTGCTGTGAGGGGTTGTCCTTGCCTGTGGCAGTCCACCACCAGCTCCTTAGTTTTCCTCATGTTGATCTGGAGGCAGTTCCGATGGCACCAGTCCACAAAGTCCTGGATAAGCCCTCTGTACTCAGCTTCATCTCCGTTGGAGATGAGGCCAACGATCGCAGAGTCGTCAGAGAACTTCTGTAGATGGCAGTGTGCTGTGTTGTGTGAGAAGTCCGCAGTATAAAGGGTGAACAGGAAGGGAGCCAAAACCGTTCCCTGGGGGGCCCCCGTGCTACCGATGATCGTGTTGGACACACAGTCCTGGGTTCTCACAAACTGAGGCCGGTTTGTGAGGTAGTCCAGGATCCATGATGACAGGTGCTGGTCCACCCCTGTGCACAGCAGCTTGTCCTTCAGGATCATCGGTTGGATGGTGTTGAAAGCACTGGAGAAGTCAAAGAACATGAGCCTCACCGCATTCCCGGGCTTCTCCAGGTGGGACAGAGAACGGTGAAGGAGGAAGATCACTGCATCCTCCACCCCAATGCCATGCTGGTAGGCGAACTGGAGTGGATCCATCGCTGGTCCCACCAGGGGGCGGAGGTGAGCAAGGAGCAGTCTCTCCAGGGTCTTCATCATGTGAGACGTCAGGGCCACTGGTCTGTAGCTGTTCAGATCTTTGGGGTGGGAAGTCTTTGGTACAGGTACCACACAAGATGTTTTCCACAGCTGTGGTACCCTCCCCAGCTTCAGGCTCAGGTTGAAGATGTACTCCACAATCCAACGCAGCTGGTCTGCACAGGACTTGAGGAGCTTTGTGCTGATGCTGTCCGGTCCCGACGCCTTCCTCGCCTTAATCTTCCTCAGCTACATCCTCACCTGGGTCTTAGTGAGGGTCAGGTTGGGGGAGCTGTGTTGGGAGTGGGGGGGGGGGTGTTGGTGGAGTGGGGAGTGGGCAGCAGGACTTGATGTCTTCAGAGGCAGCAGTGGTTGTTGTGCAGTTGGGGGGGAGGGCGGTTGGTCAAACCTATTGAAAAACAGATTCAGATTGTTCGCTCACTCCCTGCCCCCCGTGGCCTGGGGGGGGAGGTATTCTGGAGCCCAGAGATGGTTTTAAGGTTTCTCCAGACCCCGCTGATGTCGCTCTTTTGCAGCTTGTCCTCTATCTTCTTCCTGAAGCTGTCCTTGCCTTCTCTGATCTTTCTCCTCAGCTCCCTCTGTACAGACTTCAGCATCTCCCTGTTCCCCGACCTGAAGATCCTCTTCTTCTCTCTCAGAAGTGTTTTTATCTCAGGGTTGATCCAGGGTTTGTTGTTTGAGCAACACCGTATGGTCTTGGTGGGAACGGTGTTGTCCACACAGAAGCTGATGTAGCCCGTGATGGTGTGAGTGAGGCCATCGACGTCCTCACCATGTGGATCGCAGAGCTGCTCCCAGGCGGTGGTTTCAAAACAGCCCTTTAGAGCGTCCATTGCCTCCTCAGACCATAATTTCACTGTGCACATAACCGGAGGCTGTCTGTGCACTAGGGGAGTTGTGATCCGATCTCCCGAGTGGGGGGAGTGGTGATGAAGTGTACGCCTCCTTAGTGTTTGCGTAGAATAAGTCCAGTGTTTTATTGTCTCTAGTGTGGCATGTGACATACTGGGTGAACATGGGTAGAATGGGAGACAGTGAAACATGGTTGAAATCGCCTGAGATGAGAAGAGCATCTGGGTGTTCTGTCAGCAGCCTGCCAGTTACTGAGTGGATGACGTCACGCGCTGTCCCAGCGTTCGCCGTCAGATCTGCATAAATAACAATGCAGATCACGTGTGAGTATTCCCTCGGGAGATATGTAGGCCGCATGCTAACAGCTAGCAACTCGATGTCTTTGCTGCAGTGTTGTTGTTTAACAGTGACATGTCCCGGTCTGCACCAGTTGTTGTTAACATACATTATCACTCCACCGCCCCTTGCTTTGCCACTGTCTGGTGTTCGGTCTGCCCGTATCGCATGGAAACCCTCCAGTTCAATGTTAGCATCTGCTGCTAGTCCTGTTAGCTAAGACTCTGTGAATAGGAACAGGCTACACTCCCGGTATATGCTATCGTAGTGGGAGATAGCCGCTAGCTCATCTACCTTCCCCAGTATCGATCGTACATTCCCCATAACAACGGATGGGAGGGTGGGTCTGTACTTTATATTTCTTGTCCGCCGTCTTACTCCAGCATGACACCCACGTCATTTTCGCCTCAGTTCTCCCGGTATGTCAAGTTTTTCCGTTAGCACCGAGTGGCAGTTGAGTGCTAGCAGCTGTTCCCTGCTGTACCGTCTCCTGCTATAAACAGTGGCTCCGTCCACTGGCTCGGGAGACATTTGGGGCAATCTGTGTGTCCGTGATGTATAAGGTGTGTAAGGTGTCGCCGGATCAGAAAGTGAGAGGAAGAAAAAACTCAGAATTGAGCCTCTGTTGCAAAAGGCAGCCGACTCGTTTGGCGCCGGAAGACAGCTCATGGTTTGCACCTTGTGGTGAATCCTTTGTATTTACTCTCATGAAGTCTTCCCTTTATGGTAGACTTAGATACTGATACACCTACTTCCTGGAGAGTGTTCTTCACTCGAGTGGGTGTTGTGAAGGGGTTGTTCTTCACCATGGAAAGGATTCTGCAATCCTCCACCACTGTTGTCTTCCGTGGACGTCCAGGCCTTTTTGAGTTCCCAAGCTCACCAGTGCACTCTTTTTTTCTCAGAATGTACCAAACTGTTGTTTTGGCCACTCCTAACATTTCTGCTATCTCTCTGATGGATTTCTTCTTTTTTTCCAGCCTCAGGGTGGTCTGTTTCACCTCCATTGAGAGTTCCTTTGACCACATGTGTGTTCACAGCAACAGCTTCCAAATGCAAACGCCACACCTGGAATCAACTCTAGACCTTTTAACTGCTTAATTGATGACAGGTTAACAAGGGAAGAGCCCATGCAGCCTTATTTTTTTTTTTTGCAGCCTTCTGAGTCAATTGTCCAATTACTTTTGGTCCCTTGAAAAAGAGGCAGCTACGTATTAAAGAGCTGTAATTCCTAAACCCTTGCTCCAATTTGGATGTGAATACTCTCAAATTACAGCTGAAAGTCTGCACTTTAAGCCCATATTGATTATATAATTGTATCTTGAATATGTTTTCGTAAACAGCTAAAATAACAAAAGTTGTGTCACTGTCCAAATATTTCTGGGCCTAACTGTATATATACAGTTAGGCCCATATATTCACACGGTGGAAGGAATACTTCGAGAATCTCCTCAATCCTTCTGTCACGCTTTCCACAGAGGAAGCAGAGCTTGGTGACGATGGGGACGACTCACCCATCACAGGGACTGAGGTTGCCGAAGTGGTTAAAAAACTCTTTGGTGGTCGGGCCCCGGGAGTGGACGAGATTCGCCCTGAGTACCTCAAGGCCCTGGATGTTGTAGGGCCGTCATGGCTGCTACACCTCTGCTACACTGCGTGGAGGTCAGGGACCTTTGGCATGGCAAACCGGGGTGGTGGTTCCTCTCTTCAAGAAGGGGGACTGGAGGATGTGTCCCAACTTTAGGGGGATCGCACTCCTCAGCCTCCCTGGGAAGATCTATGCCAGAGTACCTGAGAGCAGAGTCCAGCCGTTGGTCAAACCTCAGATTCAGGAGGAGCAATGTGGGTTTTGTCCTGGTTGTGGCACATCAGACCAGCTCTTTACCCTCTCGAGAATCCTCGAGGGTTCGTGTGAGTTTCTCCAACCAGTGTACATGTGTTTTGTGGACTTGGAGAAGGCATTCGACCCCGTTCCTCGTGGTTTTTTGTGGGGGGTGCTTTGGTAGTATCGGATATCGGGCTTATTGTTATGTTTTAATTAATGTATTATTTAGTTAGTGTGTATGCGACCACTGTAACACACTTTTACAGCTTTAGTAATATTTTTTCAAACAAAATTAAGAAACTCTGCAATAATTTAAACCAAAGAAACGACGGCCTGATACACTATAATGCTTCCTATGAGCAACAAGTGAGCATTGTCCTTTAGCAGTTGCCGTTTTATAATTACAGAGAGATGGTGTTAACGTTACTTACCTCCAATTAAAACGAGATTAGAGGACTATCCTCTCTGACGCCGCACGGTGGGAAAAAGTCTCACATCCCTTGCAAACAGAAGTAGCGGCTATTTGACCAAAACATTAGCTTGGAGTTAGCTGCTGTACTAACCACCGGAACCCACACACCTGGCACACTGCGGGGGAGAGATGGGCGGTGACAAGTAGAAACTGGGTATGTGTGTTTTAAATCTCGATGTAAAGGATACAGTTTTATATGAGACGGCAGATGTTTTTTATCACGTCACTCGATATATTGTCATATCGCACAGCCCTACCCTGGGGTAAAAACACAACGTTTTCCGAATGGCCTTCAATTTTATGTTCATTTCTGTTGGTCTGCGTCAACACCATGCCTCCATCAGTCACTTCTCAGTACACTCCCTCTTTCTCACTCTCCCTTTGGATTTCCTCCCTTGGCTTTGTCGATAGGTTAAGAACTCTTTCCAATGGCAGATGTGGGTGTCAGTGTATGTGTGAGTCAATACAGCTTGAGTGCGTGTGTGCAGTCTGGTCAGTGATGGATGTGTGTGTGGCAGGTAATTAAAAGTGTGATTAGTTGGTAATTAAAAGAGGTCTCTGTCTTTAGAATATTTAACGACTTTAGACAGAGGACATGCGCGGGCACATACACACACACAGAGGATTCAGGAGTGTTGTAGTAGACTGTAATGATAGTTCCAGGGATGATATATTTTGCAATGAGTGAGACACAAATGAGGAAAAAAAGATGAAGTGTGCTGGAGAAAGCAGGAGATCAGATATAGACAAAAAGACACTGCACCTTTCATGAATACACATTTACAGAATTAATCATCATCAGACTGCACACACACACACACACACACACACACACACACACCCCGTTTCCCTCTCTGTTGGTCTTTGAATGATAAGCTCAGACTGAAGTAGGTGCTCTTTGGCAGATAGGAATAGATGAGTGAAGAATCACGAAAAAAAAAAAAAAAAACAGATCCCACAGCGCTGCACACATACAAACACATTTGAACAATGAAGATTTTACAATGGATGGATGGATGAAATTAAAATATGATCAAGTCCAGATATTAGCAGGTATCTGAATGTGTCATCCACACTGAGACTTTGTTGCAGTTTCTGTAAGAATTTGACACATTATTTTAAAATGTCATTTTTAAACACATCTAATTGTCCTATAGTTTGTCTGGAACATAAGGAAGCTAATACAAAATCTTGATTTGTTGTTACTACTGTCAGGCCAGCTAATGTGTCTGAGCACAGGCTTAACTTTAAACTCAGTTAACAGTAAACCCGTGTTAGCGCTACGAGTGGAGAAGCAATTGCTCAGCAGATATTTCAAATGAAACCTGCCAATGAAATTCTACAAACTGATGCACTACCAGGAATTGGCATTAACTTTTCTACTCACCAGCCACTGTAGTGAGTAGTTTCCCATAGTTAGTAGCCACTTTTACTAGCCAAGGGGGAAGCATGAATAACGATTTTTTTCTTCTTAAATTTCCTGCTTTTTCTCTCTTGAAACTAGTAAATTTACAACTTTTTTCTTAAAAATGTTGAACTTTTTCCATGTAAATTTGGTGACCCTTACAAATTTGCAGCTTTTTTCCTCAAAAAATTGTAACCTTTCATTCATCTAAGGACAATTTATCTTCAGTTGATGCCAGTTAAGCTCATGTGCATGTCTTTGGACTGTGGGAGGAAACCATAAAGCCCACGCAGACACGGGGACAACATGCAAACCCCACAAAGAAAGGTCACCGGTGGCCAAGGGTGGGATCAAACCCATGATCTTCTTGCTGTGCTGCCACAGCGCTAACCACTGCTCCACCGAACTGCCCAAACTTTTACATGAAAATGCATTCAAGGACATCCACCTGGATGAGGCAACCATGGTGCAGTGCCAGTTCCTTCACCATTCACACCTAGGGTCACTTTATACTCTCCAATTAACCTAACTTGCATGTTTATTTTTTAAATGTGGGTGGAAAAATGGAGCACCCTAAGTAAACCCACGCAAGCACAGGGAGAACATGTAAACTCTTCAGACAGGCTCTGTGGGCTGGTGGACTTGAACCCACAACCTTTTTACTGTCATGCAATAGTACTAACCTCTACACCACCATGCTGCCCATGAATTGAGGCTGAAAACAAAACCAAAAAAACTGTTGGTCAAACCTAACCATAACTTTAAAAATTGGTACTGATAGTGGTGCATGAATTCAACTGTAATACAATGCATGTACAAATAAAATATTAACTATTAAATGGGTTAAAGACAGATGAAGCATGAAATAAAACTACTAAAATGCTTTAAAGTTATTGTTGTTAGGATCAGTAAGGTCGATCGATCTTTGTACAATCTAGATATTCATAATAAACCTGATGTCCAAAAAGAGTCATCAAAAAGATGCATTTTTCATGAAAGTCAGCTTAATGAAACACAGCCACACAGCATGGTAAACAAAAAAAAATCATTGTTATTTGGATGTGATGCAGGACAGCATGTGTACTTTTTAATTGGAAGCATGGTGTCTTTCACAAATGCAGAATGGATGGGTGCTTTTTAGCACAGAAAAGGTGTTTGGAGCTGCTGCGAGCTACCACAGTATCCTGGTCATGCAGTGAGCCTCTGTGACAGCGAGTGCATGGCAGACTTCATAATAAGTTATGACAGTTCAACGCCACACGTACTTTTTTTACAAATCTGAAAACAGTATGAACTGCACACAAAAGTATACTGCGGCTGACTGTGGCTGAGATCAAAATGGGAGTTTTGTAAATTCAGTCACACTTCTATGGTAATGTGCGCTGAGTGTGTTTACACCATGAATAAGCATATGCTTTTGCTTTGCACAGACTTTCGGATACAGATGGCATTTTAATACCAGGGCCAGGGGTCTCAGTTTATGTAAGCAACACTCTAACAGGGCTTTTTACAGTACATAAAGGCTTGATTAAATGGTACAGAAAAAAAAAATATATATATATAATTATTCAGGAAGTATGCTAAAAACTATAGGAAAATAAAATCAGAGCGGTTAGTGGTTACTTATTTTGCAATTGCAATGTAATCATCTGTGTCGCACTCCTGCAGTTTAGGAAGCTTTTTGTTTGCAGTTCTCCTCATCCGCTACTCCCTTCTCCTGCTGTTTCTCTCCCTCCCATGAGTGTGTAAGGCAGAGTAAGCCAGCATCATTTGGGAGTGTCATTAAGTAGAGCCTCAGAGTTAATGTCATTTCTATTTTCTGCTTCAAAAAGTTTTTTTTCCTCCTTTTTTTACGTTAGTTCAGTTGAGAAATCCAAATGGATGAAGACTGCAAATTTGGAACACAGTTAAAGTCCCAGATTAACTCCCTATACTGTGTCAGTCAAACACTGATGCTGATATTCTGACAAGCACAAAATACATCTGACTGGTGACTGGGATCAGAGAATAACGACACAGCTGGCTCTGAAATATACATCCTTCTCCATGGAGATTCAAAAGAAAATGTGTTTTATTAAAAGATAATGTTTTACCTTCTGGCACTTGTGTGACTTGACTGGTAGCCTACAGACTTAGAAACCACATCAACAGTTTCAAGGAAAGCTACAACAAATTGCTTCTGGCAGAATAAGCGATGAATATTCATAGTCCGACAGAAGGCCCTAAAGTGCTGTCTTCATAATACAATTTCTTCTGACTGCACCTTGACAATGAATAATACCACCAGAAATGCAATGCAATTAAAGCAATCCCTTGTTTCCCATCTCCCATTGCCATGTGTCGCCCCACCACCCCCTTGCAGTACAGTGATAACATTAAAGATTAAAACCAAGTCATCTTGTTTCTTTACTGCAAAAAAAAAAAAATCATCATACAGTTGTAGCAGGGGACCCAAGCCGTCTCTGGACATCTTTTCCCACCAGCCACTCTTTTTTTTTTTTTTTTTTGCATACACTGGGCTTAAATTAGACATGTAAAGAGAGAAGTTGACATAAATGATAAAATAGCGGTGGATTAATTGTTATGTCTGAGGCTAGAAAATCCTTTCCCCATTTATTTAAACTGCTGACTGCAAATGTGGACAGGTGATTAGTTGCATTAGACAAATGTAAACACAAAGACAGTGCTATATTTTCCAGCAGTCTCAAACAGCAAAGGTAAGTTTTATGCCTTTTCCTTGGGCACAAGATGATTTCTTTTTCATCTCTGACTCCTTAGAGCTGTCTGGCTCCCGGAACCAAAACAGTGTGGCACCAAAACATATTTTTGCCTTATGGGCATGCTGATGAGGCTGCAAGGTACAGTTTTCTTTTTATCACTTTGGTGGAAATTTGAACTTACAATATACAACTTGCCCAAACAACTGTCTGGGTACATGGCAATGTACTTAGATGTAAGAAACAAATGCATTTGAAACCAAAAGTTTGCATACACTGTATAAAAAGACAAATAACCTTTTTTTCCTCTCACTGTCTGACATTAAATCAGACTAAACTTTTCCTGTTTTAGGTCAGTTAGGGTTACCAAACTTATTTCTATTTGCTAAATAGTTTTTACATTTGATAAATATTTTTTGGAGAATTTTTATTACTTCCTTCAAAGTCAGAAATTTACATCACGAAGGTTACTATGCCTTTAAACAATTTGAGAAAGCCCAGATGATGATGTCATGGCTTTAGAATCTTCTGATTGGTTAACTGAAAACATCTGGGTTAACAGGAGCCACATCTGTGGATATATTTTAAAAACACACTGCTTCTTTGTGTGACATCAGGGGAAAAACAAAAGAAATCAGCCAAGATGTCAGGTAGAGAATTGTGGACCTCCACAAGTCTGGTTCATCCTTGGATACAGTTTCCAGATGCCTGAAGGTGCCACATTCATCTGTTCAAATTATACACAGGTATAAACACCATGGGAATGCCAAGCCATCACACCGCTCAAGAAGGAGACGGGCTTTGTGTCCCAGAGGTGAATGTATTTTGGTGTGAAATGAACGTATCAACAAAAACAAAAGACCTTGTGAAGATGCTAGCTGAAGTTGGTAAAAGAGTGTCATTATCCACAGTGAAACGAGTCCTGTACCAACATGGGCTGAAAGGCCACTCACCAAGGAAGAAGCCATTGCTCCAAAATAGTGCTGGGCAATACAACGAATATATTGGTTATATCGATACATTCCTCTATGAGCGATACATATGATGTGTTTATCACTCATCTGAAACTTTTCCGCGGCAGTTTAAGGCCACTTCTCTTTGGCTGCACGGTGGCGCAGTGGTTAGCACTGCGGCAGCACAGTTTACCCTTGGCCGGGGGATTGTGGGGATCATGGGATCGTGGGTTCGATCCCAGCCCCCGACCAACAGTGATCTGTGTGGAGTTTGCATGTTCTCCCCGTGTTGCGTGGGTTTACTCCGGGATTTCTCCGGTTTCCTCCCACATGCCAAAAACATGCATGTTAGGTTAATTGGCTGTTCTAAATTGTCCCTAGATATCTGTTTCCTATAGGCCCTTAGAATAGAGGGTTAGTATTAATGAAAGCGCTTTGAGTGGTCTTTGTGACTAGAAAAGCGCTATATAAGTGCAGGTTAGTTAGTTAGTTAGTTAGCGTCTCCCTCCTCTCTCACTCACAGCCTGCACTTAGGCACTTTCCCCCCTCCCCCGCCTCTTCATGCCACATTTCATTTTAGGGTTGTTGCCAGGTCTGTTTTTTCCTGCATTTTTTTTCTCGAGAAACTGCTTCTTTTGAGCCCGTTTTCATGGAGCAGAGATGCTTGTTTTTTATGCACAATGTCAGACAAAAAAGCCCTGCAGAGGATAGTTAAGGGAGCTGAGAGGGTAATTGGAGTTTCCCTCCCCTCAGTCCAAGAATTTTTTCAGAACTGTTGTAGGAGCAGGGCACTGAACATTGTCAAGGACCATTCTCACCCTCTGCATAAACACTTTGAACTTCTGCCATCTGGCAAACGATTCCAGAGCATCAGAGGCAGAACCACCAGACTGATTAACAGCTTCCTTCCACAAGCTGTTAGGATGCTGAACAGCTGATCCGGAATCTCTCATACATACTACTGCACCTATGGACATTATGTACTGTATATTATTTGTATATTATAGTTCTGGTTAGTTTTCAAGTATGTCTCAGGGAAGTGTGAATGGCTGTGTTGGGGTGGGGGGTGAGGGTGTGTGTGAGTGTGTCTTAAATTATGTTCTTTTCTTTTACTTTTATGGATGCCGAGAGAAACACAATTTCATCTTGCCTGCACTACAGTTGTATGTACAGCAATATGACAATAAAGGTTGATTTGATTTGATAATCTGGCAACACTAGCAGAGCGTGGGAAAAGGGGCGAAAAAAGAAATGAGACACATACCTGCTGCAGTGCAGCAGACTTGAACGAAAGGAAAAAAAAAAAAAGCACCAGCTCTGTTCTCTGGCAGTGGTAAATATTGAACAAAATACAGTTTTGTGCAAATTATGTCACACTACCACTAATTTGTTTCACCACTTGAGATGTCATCCACAGTAATATAAAGAATGCATTAAGAGCCGCTCTCAACATCCCAGGTAGCCCCTACAAAATAAAAATAAAAATAAAGGAACCAGCCCTAAGAAAATGACTATATGGCTTCTTCATTTGAAAAATTTATCCCATACAACAAAAGCACAAAATGGAAAGAGATCACAAATGCGGTTACAAATTATACTGCCAAAGACATGACCCTTATTGTTAAAAACATGACCAAACAGAAAAAGTGGACTTTAATTTACATGATTTTAAAACATCTTTCTCTAGAATCTCTCTATAAATGCATGAGATCTCTGTCTGTGTGTCTATCTGTCTGTCTGTTCCATGCATATCTCTTGAACCGTTCATCAGACTGGCCTCAGATTTTATAAGTGCGTTGCTGAGGTTACGAGGGGGTGCATCCCCGAATATGGAGTCGTTCTGTCAAAATATGTAATTTTTATCAATAAAAGTTTAGCCACCACTCTCTTCATCTCTTCATGCCCTTCAGTGTGTGCAGGGTGTCGGATTGACTCCATGCTGATTGGATAATACGTGGCATCACAGCCATGATGATTGGATAATACACGGCATCACGACCATGCTGATTGGATAATACGTGCATGACCAGTCAGTCACCACAGCGTTTCACAAACAAAAAAAGGAAGTGAAAGGCAACAAATTTAACAAGAAAGAGAGAACAGTGAAGATGTAATGCTTAAAAAAAATTATACTGTAATTTGCTGTGATTGTGTACGTCTAAAGGATAATTCGGGGAATGCCAGTGGGGACCCAGGGTCTGCCTTCTCCAACACCGGTGTTGAAGAAACAGCAGGCAGAACGCGATCCTTCACAATGAATCAAGCCCAGCCTACCCAGTCAGTGGTAGACGGGAGTCCCGTTGCAAGACCACAACTTGCCGTTGGCACTCCTCTTAGTGTGCTCTCATGGCTATGTAAAATTTAAAGTTAATAATTGTGAAGCAGAATGCCCAAATCAACTGCACATCATATGCGGCCACATGCATGGTTTGACTAAATGACGACTGTCACCAAACTGGACACAAAAATGCTCAAATAACGAAATAAATATTTTTTATTTAAATATTTACTGACAAATGGGCAACACTGATGCAACAGTTGCAGCCAAACGAGTCATTCTGCTGTGTATAAAAAACATGCAAGTTAGGTTAACTGGAAACTCTAAAGTGGCCCTAAGTGTGAATGTATGTGTGAATGGTGAAGGGATTGGTGGCGTACTGTGGCTGTCTCATCCAGGTAGATGCCCTGACTTTCCCTCTGGCGAGCAATAAAATATACAAAATGCAAATACAAAAAAAAATGTTCGGTGTTTTGTACTTATAGCTAAAATATAAAAGGATGCACAACAATGGGTCTCAAATATTTGTAAACATGTCCTGTTAAAGTATTGCATGAGTTTATTGACGATAGACTATAAACTATACATATAAAATAAATTATAATGGTGACTGAACAACTCCCATTCCTCAAAGTGCAAGATACACTATTGTCAAGTATCTCCCCATGCACTATTATGCAGCGCACGGAGGAGTGAGGAGAAAGAACGGATTTAATGTTAATTTAATTTAATGTAGCAGCAGCTATATAAATTACATAACTCAGCCACAAGTGGACTTTGGACACATTTACACAAAGAATGGTTCAGTTTTTTTGACACCATTTCCTGTGGCGGTGGGGGGGGGGGGGTCGCTTGCTCACGTCACCGGTCCGTTTTTGCCCATCGTGATCGTTGTTTTGCATTTGGTCGGTCATTTATGCTTTCTACTACATCTACAAACTCTTATGATTATCCCATATGAATTTCGTTTGTATTACGCGGCTATTTTTCCTGTATAATGCAATTTCTGTGAGTCTCCATGACAATGATAGTCACGGCCATCTTGGTGTTGTGAGCTCAGTTTTTGCCCATCGTGATTGTTGTTTTGCATTTGGTTGGTCATTTACGCTCTCTACTACATCTACAAACTCTTATGATTATCCCACGTGAATTTCGTTTGTATTACATGGCTATTTTTCCTGTATGATGCAATTTCTGTCAGGATCGCCGCCACCATGACCATCGTGGCAGCAGCCACATTGGTGTTGTGAGCTCAAAGCAGAAAAAGGAAGAATAATAATGAGGATTTCTTCTTCTTTGCTGAATTCCATGTCAGCCATGATTCCTTCAACGCGTGTCTGCCACCTTTGGAACTGTCAGATCAGTTCAGATCAGTACAAATTTTCAGTATAGACGGGGGACGTCAGTGAGTTGACAGGTGCAGTTGCTGTGCTGTGCCACTGGGGGCGTGTGACCCGTCCATGAAATGTGGACAGTTAAAGAGTTAAGTACCACCATTGCTGGAAGAGGGAGATTGGGTGCACCTGGACAAGAAGTGGGAAAGGTAATCAACGGGAGTGGAACCAGATGACCAACATGAGAGAGGGGGCGTGGTCGGACCGGCAAGCTGTCAGAGAGCGCCCACACGAATGTAGGTCAAAGGAGGCTGCCTCACAGCTGCCGGCCAGAAACAGTGGCTACAGGTACAGAAGCGATAACACAATACACAAATACACAGATAAACCTGAGCCACAGAAGGTCAGAACCGAGCCCAAAGGACAACCCGGCTTGGTTCATGACAGAGCCCCCCTTTCTAGGGGTGGATTCTAGACACTCAAGGTAACATCACAAACGAAAGGAAACCCCCCCCCCACACACACACACACCCAGCAGGAACAACAACCAACGAACACGGGTGGGAGGTAGGGGGAACAGGTAGGGAGGGAACAAAAACAACCCCGCCCAAGGCCCACAACAGAAAAAACAATTACCCCCCCGTCCCGGTCCAAAAGCGTGGAGGCTCGGGAGGATGCCCAGAGTCCCAGGGCCAGCAGAAGGTCTGGTGGACAGAGTCCGGAGGCCTGCCGGGAAACATGGCACACCTGACCCAGAGACTCAGTCCTTCCGGCGGCCAGCCAGCACTGTTGAGCCACCAGGACCGGAAGGGTAAGGCAGGAGGCGGCCTGCCCACCGGGAGGCTTACTGGTGGGTGGCCGGGCCGCAGGAGGGGAACCCCCACAGTGCCTGGTGGAGAGATGAAGGGGACCACGATGGCATCAGGCTGAGGAGTGAAGGCCCCGGCATCCTCAGGCTAACTGGCAGCACCCTCGGTGGTCCCGGCTTGGGACACAGCTGCACCCGCAGTGGACTCTGGCTGGAGCTCTGCAGCACCCATGGTGGACTTTGGCTGGAGCTCTGCAGCACCTGTGGTGGACTCTGGCTGGAGCTCTGCAGCACCCACGGTGGACCCCGGCTGGGCCAACACTGCACCTTCAGTGGACCCCACGCTGGGGCGTGGCGCCCATAACAGGTCCATGCAGGAGCGCAGCATCCACATTGGGCTAACACTGGAGCGCAGCCCCCACGAGGGTCCCAGACCTGAACGACGCACCCACAGAGACTCAGCCTGTGGAGGGACCCACACAACAGCCTCAGGCAGAAGGGGAGCTGGACCCGCGACGTCGTTTGGCGGCGAGACTGGATCCACGGAAACCCCTGGTAATGGCAGATCCTCTCTGGTGGCCCTAAGAAGAAGCTCAGGAACAGCAGAAGAAGAAATGTGGTTAGGGTCGGCGGCAGTGGCAGAGCCTGGTGAGATGAGTTCAGATGCAGCTGAAGGCTGCACCTGACTCTCCTCCCTTAGAGCCAGGCAAGATCTCTCCAATATTGACATGAGAAACACAAGAGAGATAACTTGCCTGAGCTTGAGCTTCACTGCCGTCCAGGACTCCGTTGATCCTGGAGATGAAGTCTGAGGCCCGGCCTCGAGGAGGTCCAGCTCTGACTCCCATTCCGCAGCAGTAGCCTCCACAGCTGGCAAGATGGTGGTAGCAGTCCCAGTGTCCTCAAATGAAATAACCCCCACTGGAAATGGATCCGGCAAGGAGGCTGAGGGCTGGCTCCATGCAGGCTCTGGAGCTGGATCCTCCAGGGCCCCAGGCTCCTCCATCGTCTGGCGGCTTAGCTCTGGGGCCGGCGGACACTCAGGAATACATGGAGGAGACACAGACAGAACAGGAATAGAGTCAGCGTTTGCAGCTGGAGGAGAGGACCCAGCGGACTGCTGAGACTGGGCCTCTCCCTCGGGAGACAGACAAGGTTCATAGTAATTTAATTGAATTGAATGAAAAAACACTTGCCTGTCATCCCGGTGTTTGATTTTCACAGCTGCAGCTGGCAGACAGTCACCCCTCTCCGTGTCAATGGCGATTTCGGCCCCTTCAAAGGATGACCTCCGGCGTGACTGCAGGGGAACAGCTTTGTGCTGGCTCTGGCGCGGAATCCTCCAGGGCCACCAGCTCCTCCACCGTCCGACGGCTCTGCTCCAGGACCAACGGACACTCAGGGATAGGTGGGGGGGGACACGGAGAGGATAGGAGAAGAGTTAATAACTGCAGCTGGAGGAGAGCACCCAGCGGACTGCTGAAACTTGGTCTCTCTTCCGGGAGACAGACAAGGTTTAACACTATAAGATGTAATATCACGGTCCTTGATGTTGACAGCTGCAGTTGACAGGCAGTCATCCCTCTCTATGTCAACGGCCGTTGTGGCCCCATCAAAGGATGGCGGAGGAACCAGCCTTGATGACGTGGAGGTAGGCGTAGCCGGGAGAGTGGCTGTCGAAGAGGAGGAGGACTTCCTCCGTCGATCCAGCACGGGATGACGCTGTCTTCGGGAGGCTGCAGCGGGCTTCACCGGAGCAGGTACGGGCAAAGAGGGCTGGCGAGATGCAGGAATAACGGAGCCCCGGGATCGCCCTCCCTTCGACGCGAGCCCAGGTCTCTTCAGGGACTCCCTCCCCCTTTCGCTGTTCTCACGGCGCAGTGCTGCCAACCGGGTTATCCTCTCAGCTCCCTCTGGGTGCTCCACGAGCTGAGGACATTGCCAGACTTCAGCCTCCGCCAGGTTCACATCCCAGAGAATGTCCTCCGGGGTGGAATATTTGCTTGTCGAGGAAATTAGCCCATCTATGTCCATCAGGGCCTGGCAGCATTCCCGCCCCAGGCTCATCGGATAGCTCCGGCTTGCCACATCCATTGCCATCTCCAAAAACAGGTGAGTGAAAGGTTGTTCAAAAAAGAAAAAAGTTATGTGTGGGTGTAACCCGCTAAATCCTTTTATGGCTGGATCATTTTGTCAAGTATCTCCCCGTGCGCTATTACGCAGCGCATGGAGGAGCGAGGAGAAAGGACGGATTTACATGCAAGGGTTACACCACAAACACATTTATTAAAAGAAAGACGAACAGTTCCAAAAATTGTGCAGACATACAAAAACAACAAGCAGGGTACACTTACTGGCAAACACGGAGCGACGTGTTGCGGGCACACCACAGTGTACAGTGGCGAGCACTGCCACAGTGAACCATAACCAAGACAGGCACATATGACAATCCAATGATCCAGCAATGGTGGACTGGTAATGAGCTGCTTAAGTACCACCATTGCTGGAAGAGGAAGATTGGGTGAACCTGGACGAGGAGCGGGAAAAGTAATCAATGGGAGTGGAACCAGCTGACCAACATGAGAGAGGGGGCGTGGTCGGACCGGCAAGCTGTCAGAGAGCGCCCACACAAATGTAGGTCAAAGGAGGCTGCCTCACAGCTGCTGGCCAGAAACGGTGGCTACAGGTACGGAAAAGATAACAATACACAAATAAACCTCAACCACAGAAGGTCAGAACCGAGCCCAAAGGACAACCTGGCTTGGTTCATGACACACTATTATGAATATAACTCACAAAAGAGCACACAAATAAGTGATGTGACAAAAAAAAATAAACAAGCGGTTCTTAAACAGTGGCTAATATTGGATGTCCCATTCATTTTCAATTATTCTGTAATTAATATTCACACAATCAAATAAATCTCAGTTCAGTCTCTTGTCTCTTGACAAGTGTGACTGCCTACATACAGTGGTGTGAAGAAGTGTTTGCTCCCTTCCTGATTTCTCTTTTTTTTTGTATGTTTACCACACTTAAATGTTTCAGATCATCAAACAAATTTAAATATTAGACATAGATAACACAAGTAAACACAAAATGCAGTTTTTAATTGAAGGTGTTTATTATCAAGGGTAAAAAAAATCGAAACCTACATGTCCCTATGTGAAAAAGTGATTGCCCCCCTGTTAAAACATAAATTAACTGTGGTTTATCACATCTTTGGAAAGCTGAGTTCAATTTTCTAGCCATTTCTAAAGCTTTGGGACTCCAGCAAACCACAGTGAGAGCCATCCATCCATCCATCTTCTTCCACAATCCTTTTCGGGTCGTGGGGGTGCTGGAGCCTATCCCAGCATCTTTGGGCGAGAGGCAGGGTATACCCTGGACAGTCCATCACAGGGCCAGCACAGAGAGACAGACAACCATTATCCACAAATGGTGAAAACATGGAACAGTGGTGAACCTTCCCAGGAGTGGTCGGCTGACCACAATTACCCCAAGAGCACAGTGACAACTCGTCCAAGAGGTCACAAAAGTCCCCACAACAACATCCAAAGAACTGCAGGCCTCACTTGCCTCAGTTAAGGTCAGTGTTTATGACTCTACCATAAGAAAGAGACGGGGCAAAAATGGCCTGCATGGCAGAGTTCCAAGACAAAAACCACCGCTGAGCAAAAAGAACAAAGGCTCGTCTCAGTTTTGCCAGAAAACATCTTGATGATCCCCAAGACTTTTGGGAAAATACTCTGTGGACTGACGAGACAAAAGTTAAACTTTTTGGAAGGTGTGTGTCCCATTACATCCGGCATAAAAGTAACACAGTATTTCAGAAAAGGAACATCATACCAACAGTAAAATATGGTGGTGGTAGTGTGATGTTCTGGGGCTGTTTTGCTGCTTCAGGACCTGGAAGACTTGCTGTGGTAAATGGAACCATGAATTCTGCCGTCTAACAAAAAATCCTGAAGGAGAATGTCCAGCCATCTGTTCATGACCTCAAGCTAAAGTGGACTTGGGTTCTGCAGCAGGACAATGATACAAAACACACCAGCAAGTCCACCTCTGAATGGCTTAAGAAAAACAAAATGAAGACTTTGGAATGGCCTAGTCAAAGCCCTGACCTGAATCCGATTGAAATGCAGTGGCACGACCTTAAAAATGCCGTTCATGCTTGAAAACCCTCCAATGTGGTTGAATTACAACAATTCTGCAAAGATGAGTGGGCCACAATTCCTCCACAGCACTGTAAAGGACTCACTGCCAGTTATTGCAAACGCTTGATTGCAGTTGTTGCTGCTAAGGGTGGCCCAACCAGTTATTAGGTTTAGGGGGTAATCACTTTTACACACAGGGACATGTGGGTTTGGATTTTTTTCCCATTAATAATAAACACCTTCATTTACAAAACTGCATTTTGTGTTTACTTGTGTTATCTTTGTCTAATATTTAAATTTTTTTGATGATTTGAAACATTTAAGTGTGACAAACATACAAAAAAATGAAAAATCAGGAAGGGGGCAAACACTTTTTCACACCACTGTATAGGGTACACCTCTTTGTATTCTACTTTCAAACACATTTGGGCCTGTAAAGCCTGATTGGGCTACCTGTTTCAGATAGGAATACTTGCTTTCTACGGGCATACACTAGTTCTTGAGTAATGCACTTTTTATTGCGTTGACTACTTTTTTTGTTTTGTTTTTAATGGTTTTATTACAGGCCATAATAGACAACCCCACTCATAAATTTGCAACAAATCAGAATAAATAATGGTAGGCCTTCCTGACTGGTTCAGTAAAGTTTGCTAAATTTAACTTGCAAAAGTTTTAATATTTATACAATGGTTGGAGGAGATATCAAGATATTGTGATATACAGTATATTGTGTATCGCAGTAAAACCCTAAATGTATCGTGATACATGTTGAAAGCCATCTCGCCCAGCCCTACTCCAAAAGCAACAAAAAAAAGCCAGACTACAGTTTGCAAACAGTGACAAAGACCTTAATTTCTGGAGACATGTCCTGTGGTCTTATGAAACTAAAATTAAACTGTTTGGTCATAATGACCATTGTTACATTTGGAGGAAAAAGGGGGACTCTTGGAAGCCTGAGAACACCATCCCAACTGTGAAGTATGGGGGTGACAGCATCATGTTGTGCAACAAGTTCGGTTACCCTACCTTTTCTCACTTTATAGTAATAGTGCAAAGGGAATGTTAACATTGACCTTTTAACCTTTTGACCTCAAACCCATAGGTACAGTTCAGCTTAATGGAGTGAACCTGTGTACCAAGTTTGGTGGTCCCAGCTTTACCCATTCTATGGTAATGGTGCAAATGGAATATTAACACTGACCTTTGTCCATCCAAGATTTGTCTTAGATACAACTATGGCATTGATTTAAAAAGCATTATTTCTTTCAGTAATTATCACATTTACAAGATTTAAGCAAAAACTGACCTCTGACCTTGACCTCAAGGTCTATAATTCCTGCAAAAATTATCAGATCATAGTAGAGCTGTGTGATATGACGATATATAGCAGATGACGATATAAAAACACCTATTGTTTCATAGAATACTCTTATCGTTTATATCGTGATTTAAAATGCTCATACTCCCATTTCTTGAACAAAGCCCCACACCCACTACTTGTCAGCACCCCACCTCTCCCCCTGCAGTGCGTGCAGTGGAACAGGTGTGTGGTGGGTGGCTAGGCTCTGCAGAGGTTGCTAACTCCAAAACTCCAAACTACCGGTTTGGTCAAATAGCTGCTACTCCTGTTTGTCAGGGATGTGGGACTGTTTTCCATCACGCTGCATCAGAGAGGACAGTCCGCTAACCTCATTTTAATAGGAGGTAAGTGGGTTTTTTTTGCTATTCTCCTCTGGCTCAGGAAATATTTAACTTATTGATGTTTACTTTTATCCATATGATTTAGAAAGCCTGAAATTTCTGAGAATCAAGTCTCAAATGCACATTAAAAACCATTTTATAACAATGCAAAATTATGAGGGGAACAGGTGCATGTAAAAAAGTTAAAAAAGAGATGGTCATTTTTATGTGATTATCTAAACTAGAATTTACAGAAAACGTATAGCGTGACATATATCGTTATCGTGATATAAGATGACTTTTATCATGATATGAAATTTTTGTCATATCACACAGCCCTAGATCAGAGTCAAATACCAATATGCATCTCATCAGTGTATATCAAACCCTGGTACCACATTTCAAAACAATTGAAAGAAATCTGTAGGAGGAGTTAATTTCACAATACAGTTGCTGTCTATTCACTGAGGTGAAATAGGACATCATAAGTTAGGGGCTATAACTCCTGCAAAAATTAGCCAATGACAGTCAACTTGCAATCTGCTAGTGTATATCAAACAGTGGTACCAAGTTTCAAAACAATCGGCACAAAACTGCAGGAGTTGATTTCACAAACGTGAGATGAATAGACAGACTGACGGATGGACTGCCCCATAATATAATCCCCCTTTGGTCTTCAACTGGCGGGGATAATAAATACTATAGAAAGAAGAACTTTGTACTGTGAATAACTGCAGCACCAGTGTGCCCTAGACCGGGAGACAGCTGTCGCCCGCAATCGGAGTACAGCCTGTCGGCAAAGATTTTATAATCCACCAGAAGAACAAAGCATGGAATGCCGACATCCATCATTTCCTAATTTAACAGTTTTTTTTCTTCTCTTTCACCATCATTCTTTCAACAGAATGATTCAAAATCAAAGTAGAAGCAGGCTTTATTTGATCTTGTCTGCTGATATCCAGACAGTTTTTTAAAAAAAAAAAAATACAACAATTTTGCATTCAAAAGAGAGGGGGACATTAAACCTCAGGCTGAGATCTGCTAGAGGAATGGGTCACTCTTTCTCGGTTTAACAGAGGAGTTCAAATGACAGCCACAGTGGGTGGTCACAGGTCTCCCGTGTCCTGTGATAATAACTGAAGGAATTTTTACAACTTTGCCAAAATCATGGAAAAATAAAAAGACTAGCATACCCTCTGAACAGCACATCTCTCATCAGAGCATACTTATGTTAATTATCTTTTTGTGCTGCAGACTAATTTATTTATTCTTGCAGCAAATCTTGGGTGATTACACTGTATAATTTAAAGCCTATTTTATGAACCTTGATCCCCAGTGCGAGCAGGGCTGTGGATGGTTCTTACAGTCTGTATCTTGAATGCTGAGGAGCATTCAAGAATATTACAATCAGTTTTTACGGTAGCAAAACAGTTTTTCTTGTTGCAGAAACTGTCTACCACCTTAAAAACTGTTGGCGAACTGTTGTGCAACTTTTTACAAACACTGACAAAACCTCAACAATCTTAATGTTCCTCGGGATTCACCACTCCATGAGATACTTCCCTCAACACATGTTCACTTTGTGAACAAGCCTGTATTGTTCTCAGTGCAAAACTGATTTGTCCTCCCATTTAAATGATGTCATATTAAAGAGAATAAGAGCAAAGGCAGTGATTGTAGTCCAGGAGCCAGATAGGGTCCCCTTGCACCCCACACAGTAAAGCAACCCCTATATTTATGCCTCAGTGAAAATGGAGGCATACGGTAATCACTCAATGTGTCTGTGTGTGTATCTGTCTGTCTGTCCGCCTGTCTGTTTCAGCTCACCCAGTCAAAATCAACCAGAAGTAAAGGCTTGTATCATTGTATCGCCATATTTTCTTGACTTTTAATTTGCCAGAATTTCCAGATACGGCTTTGTTTTCAATATAAACACAAATTTAACTCCCCTTTACCGTCAATGGGGCCGGGAAAAAAGGTACTGCAATAACTATGCCTGGCCACTAGATGTGGCAGTGTGACTTTTTTTTTTACAGCACACAGTCACAGTCTTAGAGCTGGGCGATATACCGAATATATTTGTTGTATTGGTACATTTGGCCACCCGCGATACATAAATAATTATCTCATGGATACTCGAATATTTATCCTGTTAAAATGAGCTGCTGCTGCTGCGAGATAGGTTTGTCTGCAGCTTGGTCGCTGAAGTCTGAAAGCAGAAGCTCTCTAGCTCACCGCGGCTGCCCCTCGCCCCCTGCATGCTCACATAGAAATCTAAACTGCAGCGAGCAGAGATGAAAAGGAAGATAACAGAATAAATGTAGGCTCACCTTAAGCACAGCAAATGGGGTGGGGGGTGGGGGTGGGGGGATAAACATTTCAGGTCTGAACTCTGCATGTTTGTTCACCAAGTGAAGAACTTAGCAAACAAACTTTCAAAATAAAAGCTCCTATCTGGTCTTGCAACCTTTCAAAATAAGAGCAAGCAGCTCATCAAATAAACAACTGATGGAATGTACACATTAAAAAAAAAGTGATCGGGGGCTTCTGGTTGGTCTTGCTATGGATTAGACGTGTTTTGGAGAGCTCCACTTTAATCTCACCCTTTACCTCACCCAATAGTAGTAAACCCTCATTAAATTGGTTTAAGATAACTTGCAACGTGCCTTAAAAATGATGAAACCCAATAAAGGAAAGAAACAAGACAAAGGGCCTGGAGAAGATGACAGTACTGGCAGCATGTCTCCCCTGACAAATACGAGAGCTACTGAAGCTAACACACCTAGCCCGCCGCATCCATTAAGCAATGGGGAGCTCCTAGCAGTGATAAACAGGCTAAATACTACAGTTGACAAGAAGCTCAGTGATATCAATGAAACTGTATCAGGCCTTAAATCCGCCATAGCTGACGTCAGTGAGCAAGTCGCCTCATGAGAGGCTGCCTTGGAGTCACACGAGAGGAGAATTGAGGAGCTGGAGAAGCAACATGCTTCACAATATGTACAACAGCAGACTAAGCTAGAGGACTTTGAGGTCTGCTCTCGCCAGTTAAACATCCGTATTATTGGGCTTAAAGAGAAGACAGAAGGCAGCAGACCAACAGAATATGTAGTGTCTTTACTGCCACAATAACTGGGGCATGAAAACTTTGACCGACCGATTGAGGTTGACCGCACCCATTGGACCCCAGCACCTGCTAAGGAAGGTAAAACACGGGCCATTATTGCAAGGCTACACTGCTTCCAAGGCAAAGAGCTCATGTTAAAACTTGCTTGTGAGAAAGCACCGCTAAGTCTCAAGGGACATACTGTATTCATCTACCCCGATCTGACATCGGCTATTATGGAGAAACGCCAGGCTTTCCAAGACGTCAGGGAGAAATGCAGAGCTAAAAAGATCAGATGTGGATTCCGGTTCCCAGCATGGTTCATAGTCACAGCCAATAATGCCACCAGAGTGTTCGACTCTGTGGACGCAGCAGAGAAGTTCCTTGGCCACCAGGTGAAAGATTGGGCTATCACCAGCACATCAGACCAAGAAAATGACTGAATTATTATTTTGCTAAAACAATGAGTAAACAGTTTTTGTCACAATTATCAATTCCAGTTTCTGAGGGACTTAAGATGTATTAATGCCTAAATGTGTGAGGATTTATATTGTTCTATTCCTATATAATCTCGATCTGCTTTGTTAGGTGGGGTCTCTCCCAAGACCGTGGTAAGGTGGATAGTTATGTTGACCGCTAGGTCTAACTTTACATTAGGAGTTTGGAGACATGGCCCAACTAATGTTTTACTGTTCAGGGTTGGGAAGGGGTTATGGGATGTTAGCAATCCCTGGTTCTTTATTCCTCTTTTTGCTCATTTCTTTTCTTTATATTTCGTTTTAAGTGCATCTTCATGTTTTGTTTTAAATCCACGCTCACCATGGTCACAAGGCAGAATCTCAGAAGCAGTTCATGGCTCATACTACACATGCAGACCCACAAGTGCACAGCAATGCTCAGATCAAATTAATAAGCTGGAATGTTCGAGGTATAAATAGTCCATTAAAAAGGGGAAAGCATACACACACCTATGTGCACTCAAAGCAGATATTGGTTTTCTGCAGGAAACTCATATTAAAAAAACAGCAACAAAGATACTCCGCCCCCTATAGGCATCACAAATTTATCAGTCTAATTTCAGTACAAAAACTAGAGGAGTTGCAATATTAAGAAAAATGTGAATTTCATTCACTCCAAAACAATCTCTGACCAGAGGGACAGGTACTTAATAGTCACTGGGACATTAAATTCTGTACCAATTCTGGCCCAATTTTGATGACAGTTTTTTCTTTCTTTCTTCCAAAACCTTTTTAACACCATACCTGACATCTCTGACTCTAATATAATTATTGGAGGTGACTTTAACTGTGTCCTGGACCTGGTCCTAGACAGACAGCGTCCCTTAGTGAACACTTGGAAAAGCAGCCATATGCTTAACAATCTCATGCAAGCCTACAATCTAACAGATACCTGGAGACTTGTAAACCCTAGAGGCAGGGATTCCTCCTTTTTCTCCTTGGTTCACAAGTCTTATTCCAGACTTGACTACTTTTTATTGGACTCCAAATTAATAACCTTAGTAAATGATTGCTCTTACCATAACATACTAATTTCAGACCATGCACCGGTATCACTTAGTCTAAAATTCAATCACAAAAAAGGAGATTACAGTTGGCACTTTAACTGCACTTTGCTGAAAGACCAGACATTTCGTTCATTCCTTTCAGACAAAATAGATTTTTTTGTAAAGCTAACGACACAGGTGATGTCAACGACTCCACTTTATGGGAGGCTATGAAAGCAGTTCTCAGCGGCCATATATCCTATGAGGGAGGAGAAAAAAGAAATCTAACCAAAGATTAACTGAAATTAACCATGAACTAACAAAATTGGAGGCTTCATACAGAACTCAAGGCAACCAGAAAGTGTTGGATAAGGTAACAGCTTTACATGATGAATACAATGCAATAATGTCTAAAAAGGTTTCTAAATTGTTGACATAAGTCAAGCAGAGACATTTTGAATTCAGAGATAGACCACATAGACTATAAGCATGTCAGCTGAAACAAACACAAGCCTCGAGGGCCATACATTGCATCAAATCAAAAGATGGTAACTTAACAACTGACCCAGAAAAAATTCATGAGTGTTGCAGATTTTTATGCTACCGTTTATCGGTCACAGGGTGAGCCAAATTTTGAAGCCATGGATGCATTTTTTTAGGAATTTAAAGCTATCCAAATTGGCCAAAGACTCAATCAGAGCACTGGATGCTGACATACAGTGAGGCCAAGATCCAAAAAGTTATATCTTCCTCCCCAAACAATTAAGTCGGAGGCCCACCTCTGTGCTTCCACATACATTATATAAAGCTAACATTTCTTTGATCCCTAAACCTGGCCGTGACCCTTTGGAGGTTTCTTCATATCGCCCCCATCTCCCTGTTACCGACAGAAACCAAAACCTGGGGAAGATTCTTGCCGACAGGTCGAAGAAATGCATATGCACTGTAATATGTACATAATCTGCTGAGTAATTTAACAAACTGTAATGCTGTTGATACCTTCTAGCTGCAATGCTCCTGCAATGTACATATAACTGTGTGCATATGTATATTTATTCACTGCTTTGGCTAACCAGTTCTTATCTTATTATCTTATTAACTGTTGCTCTGAGTGCTGCTATCCCTTTCCTGCTGCAATCCTGGAATTTCCCCATTGTGGGACTAATAAAGGCTTATCTTATCTTATCTTATCTTAACTTAATTCATGCAGACCAAACTGGATTTATGCCAGGTAGGCATATTTATTTTAATTTATGCCGGCTCTATAACATCTTGTATACAAACGTACAGAAGAGGCTGTTATTTCACTGGATGCACAATGTGCATTTGACCAAGTGGAATGGCCCTACATGATATTGGCTTTAAAGAAATTTGGATTTGGATCCACCTTTCTGAAATGGTTTGAGATAATTTATGCTGCCCCTGTCATGTGCGGCGAGTGCTCGCCCCCTCCTTCCTGTTTTCCGGCTCCCTCATCAGATGCACCTGCTGATGATCCCTGTCTGCCAGCGTTCATAAGGAAGCATCTTCAGTGATTCCACGCTGGCTTGTTTGGGTATACTGCTCAGCTAGACGGCTCCACATAGCAGAACTCGTAATATGATCACTACTAACGTACATCTCCTTTCTTCTCTTCCAGGTTGCTGCCAACGAAGTGGTGCGTCTGTGGGGATTTAGTGCGCTCGCCAGCTCATTGCTCCTCCTTCAACAGCCTTCCCTCTTCGCCCGGTCAGACCCAGTTACCTTCCCTATCCAGCAGTTCCACCTGCTGGTACTTCTCCTTCGCTGGGTTCTGTGTGGGTCTCATCTAATCTCCCACGTGAGTGGCATAAATCTGGTTTTCCTGTTTGTCTTCCATTCCTCGCTGATCAGCCTCATTTGTTCTCCGCAGGGCTCCTGCTTTCTGGCGAGTGATTGGCGTTTTTCTCCTCGAGTGGCTGTGTTTGAATCATTTTAATAAAAGGCCAGACATTCTTTCTGTGTTCGCTTGGTGACTGCACGCTGCACTCAGGTGGCTTGTCCAGCCGATATGACAGAACGAGCCAGCCAGAGTCACCACCTGGTGGGTGCAACGTCATCAACCGACGACTCTGCGCTCCACCGCCTCGACATTACAGAGAGGCAGGTGGCTGAGCACACTCAACTGTTGCAGGCCGTTGCACAGCAGCTGACTCATTACCGATCGATTAGACCACGCAGGTGCTCCGGCTGCTCCGCCTTCACCTGCTCGTCCTTCCACCATAATCCGCCGAACCCTTGCTATTTCCACCCCTGCCCCGTACGCGGGGAAGGTGGGGAAATGCAAGGGCTCTTTATGTCAGGTTCGGCTTTATTTTGGGCAGGTGCAGGGGGAGTTCCCGGATGACCTCTCTAAAATTCATCAGTTTGTTCTCCTACTTCGGGGCCACGCTCTTAGCTGGGCGCGGGCTGTTATCGATAGTCGAAGAACCACGCCACCTACATTTGACCAATTTGTGGCCGAGTTTACCCACTTTGACCGTTCTGAGAGTGAGGGGAACATCATTAGTCATTTACTGTCACTCTGTCAGGGCAGCCGGTCGGCGGCCGACTACTCGATGGAGTTCCAGGTTGAGGCAGCGAAGTCTGGGTGGAATGAAGTTTCCCTACGCAGCGTGTTCCTCCAGGGTCTGAGCTCTCGCCTCCGGGACAACTTGGCGGTTCATGCCGTTCCCGCCACCTTAGACGGTTTGATAGATCAGGCGGTCGGGTTGGATAATCGATACCGAGAGCGCAATCGGGAGCGCGGTGCCCCCTCTCGCCCGCCTGTCTCTCTTTCCTTCCCGGCGGCTACGGACCGACGCGAGGCCAACCCCAAGCATATGGAGCTCAGCTCTGCTCATCTTCCGTGAGCAGAGGTGGAGCGACGGCGACGGGCCGGGGCGTGCGCCTACGGCGGTTCCTTGAACCATAAGCTGGACGCATGCCCCCTGCGGCCAAAAAGAATCGGCGCGTCAGTAACCGCGGGGGGTCTGGCAGGTGGGACTCCATCTGATCCCCCCGGTAATTTCTCCATTTCGGCCCTCATCCAACTACCGGGGGTCGAGAGGAGGGTCTCCGCCCTGATTGATTCAGGAGCGGAGGGTAATTTTGTCTCATCCGCGCTGGTGCACGAGCTGGGGATTCCGATGGTTAAATTGCCAGCTCCCCGCTCTGTGCGAACTCTTTCTGGCCAGATGGTGGCATCCGTTACTCATTGCACAGTGCAGCTATCCATCCTTCTGTCTAGTAACCACTATGAGAAGCAGACTTTTTACGTGTTTCCACGGGCTTCTCACGCTGTGGTACTTGGTTACTCATGGCTCCGGAGGCACAATCCGATTATTAATTGGGCCCAAAATTACCTCCTGGAGCGCAAATTGTTTGGCGGCGTGCCTAAATTCGGCCGAGTGTTCCCTGTCTTCTTCCGTCTCCTCCCCTCGGGTTGAGCCGCCGGACCTCAGCTGCGTACCCACGGTTTATCACGACCTCGGGGAGACGTTTAGCAAGTCGCAAGAGTTAGCACTTCCCCCGCATCGCTCGTACGACTGTGCCATTGACCTCCTTCTGGGCGCGCGGCTGCCGTCCAGTAAACTGTATAGCATTTCTGGCCCCGAGAGGGAGGCAATGGAAAGGTACATTTAGGATTCGCTGAACACCGGCCTCATTCGGCCATCCTCGGCTCCCCTAGGAACGGGGTTTTTCTTTGTGGGTAAGAAGGACGGGTCTCTGCGTCCGTGCATTGACTATCGTGAACTTAGCGCCATCACTGTGAAAGACAAATACACTCTGCCCCGATGAACTCCGCTTTTGAGCTCCTGCAGTGCTCCCGTGTATTCTCTAAACTCGACCTACGCAACACTTACCACCTAGTTAGAATACATCGAGGGGGATGAGTGGAAAACGGCGTTTAAATCCCAACTGGGGCATTTTGAGTATTTAGTTATGCCTTTTGGTCTTACTAATGCCCCCGCCATTTTCCAACGTTTAATTAATGATGTCCTCCGTGACATGCTTAATCGGTTTGTTTTTGTCTATTTGGACGACATTCTGATTTTTTTCTCGCATGCCAGAAGGGCACGAGACCCATGTCAGAGTGGTGTTACAGCGGCTCTTAGAGAACCAACTCTACGTCAAGGCAGAGAAGTGTGAATATTCTACATCTTCCACTTCTTTCCTTGGCTTCATTATAGCGGAGGGAGAGCTGGGGGCTGACCCAGCCAAGGTGAAGGCTGTGATTGATTGGCCAACTCCCCACTCCTGCAAGGAGCTGCAATGCTTCTTGGGGTTTGCGAACTTTTATCGCAGGTTTATCCAAAACTATAGTGGGATAGTACAGCCTTTAACCAAGCTGACCTCTATTAAGGTGCCATTTGTATGGACCGAGGCAGCTGAGCAGGCCTTCCACAAATTAAAGGACCTGTTCACGGACGAAAAAGTCTTGGCTCAGGTCGACCCTCAGCTCCAATTCACCCTGGAGGTGGATGCCTCAGAGACGGAGGTGGGCGTGGTCCTATCCCAGCGCTCATCCCCGGACTTGAAGCTCCACCCGTGTGCGTATTTCTTTTGGCGGCTCTCCCCGCCTGAGAGGAATTACGACGTGGGTGATCGCGAGCTGCTGGCCATTAAGTTGGTGTTTGAGGAATGGAGACACTGGCTGGAGGGAGCTGTTCACCCAGTAGTCGTGTGGACTGACCACAAGAACTTGGAGTATCTATGGTCGGCCCGCCGACTTAATCCTATATAGGCATGCTGGGTCTTGTTTTTCCAGCGTTTTAACTTCACTGTTACCTATAGGCCCGGCGCCTGTAACGGGAAGCCCAATGCTCTCTCCAGACAGTTCAGTCCGGACGTGACTGAGCCCCCTTCCCGCCCCCAGTCCATTCTCCCGCCTTCGTGCGTCCTGGGAGCCCTCACCTGGGAGGTTGAGAGGTGAGTCCGCCAAGCCCAGTCCTCTGAGCCTGTACCAGCGGGATGCCCCGCCAACCATCTGTACGTCCCAGCTGCTCTTTGCAGCAAAGTCATCCAGTGGGGGCATACTAAGCATTTCGCCTGTCACCCAGGGGTGGTGCGCAGCATTGACATTATCAGGCAAGCGTTTTGGTGGCCTGCACTACGTCAGGAAGTGCAGGAGCATGTCAAGGCCTGTCAGATGTGTGCCCGGAATAAGTCTTCCTCCACCCCCCCTGCTGGCCTTCTTCACCCCCTCCCCATTCCCAGTCGGCCTTGGTCCCACATCGCCATGGATTTCGTCACTGGTCTGCCCCCCCCCCTCCTGTGGCAACACTGTAATTTTGACGACTGTGGACAGGTTTTCCAAGGCCATACACCTGGTCCCCCTCCCCAAGCTGCCCTCCGCCGCCAAGACAGCAGAACTTCTCTCCTATCACGTCGTCAGGTTACATGGCATTCTTATGGACACCGTGTCTGACCGGGGTCCGCAGTTTACGTCACGGGTCTGAAGATCCTTCTGCCACTGCCTGGGGACCACCGTTAGCCTCACCTCTGGTTACCATCTTCAGAGCAATGGGCAGGCTGAGCGTGCCAACCAGTCCCTGGAGGCCGCCCTTCATTGTGTGGCAGCTGAAGACCCCACCTCATGAAGCTCTCACCTCACCTGGGTAGAATACTCCCTTAATTCTACGGTCTCTTCGGCTATGGGTCGGTCTCCATTCAAGGCGTCCGTGGGTTACAACCCCCGCCCCCCCCCCCCCGCTTTCCGTGGCCGAGAGAGAGGTTGCGGTGCCGTCCATGGGGGCCCATTTCCATTGCTGCCGCCGGGCCTGGAGATCCATCAGAGCAGCGATTCAGCGTACTACCGAGCGCAATTAGCACTACGCTGATCGCAAGAGGGTACCGGCACCAAGCTATAGTAAGGGTAAGCAGGTTTGGGTGGCCGCGGACCAGGTTCCGCTGAAGACGGAGGGTTGCAAACTCTCCCCCCAGGTTCGTGGGCCCCTTCCCGGTCACCGGGAACATCGGTGACTCTGCTGTGCAGCTCCAGCGACCACAGACGCTCCACGCGCACCCTACCTTCCATGTCTCCAAGATCAAGCCTCTTTCTTCCAGCCCTCTCTGCCCCCCCCCCCCGAAGTCCCCCCTCCCTCCGAGGCCCTGGGCGGGCATGTCACCCCCACGGTGAGGGAGATTTTGGACGTACGACGCCGGGGCCAGGGGTTCCAATATTTGATCAACTGGGAGGATAACGGCCTGGAGCAGCGTTCTTGGGTTCCTGGGTCTAAAATTCTCAACAAGGGGATGGTCCGGGACTACCATCGGGCTCATCCTGAGAAGACTGGGCGACCGCCAGGAGGCGTTCCTTGAGAGGGGGGCACTGTCATGTGCGGCGAGCGCTCGTCCCCTCCTTCCTGCTTTCCGGCTCCCTCATCAGATGCACCTGCTGATCCCTGTCTGCCAGCGTTCATAAGGAAGCATCTTCAGTGATTCCACGCTGGCTCATTTGGGTATACTGCTCAGTTAGACGGCTCCATGTAGTAGAACTCGTCATATGATCACTGCTAACGTACATCTCCTTTCTTCTCTTCCAGGTTGTTGCCAACGAAGTGGTGCGTCTGTGGGGATTTGGTGCACTCGCCAGCTCATTGCTCCTCCTTCAGCAGCCTTCCCTCTTCACCCGGTCAGACCCAGTTACCTTCCCTATCCAGCAGTTCCACCTGCTGGTACTTCTCCTTCGCTGGGTTCTGTGTGGGTCTCATCTAATCTCCCACATGAGTGGCATAAATCTGGTTTTCCCATTTGTCTTCCATTCCTCACTGATCAGCCTCGTTTGTTCTCCGCAGGGCTCCTGCTTTCTGGCGAGTGATTGGCGTTTTTCTCCTCGAGTGGCTGTGTTTGAATCATTTCAATAAAAGGTCAAACGTTCTTTCTGTGTTCGCTTGGTGATTGCACGCTGCACTCAGGTGGCTTGTCCAGTCGATATGACAGCCCCACTGCCTTAATTATCACAAATCAGAATATTTCCATCCATTTCAAAATTTATCAAAACACACATCAAGGATGCCCTCTATCTCCGTTTTTATTCGCTGTAATTATAGAACCTTTAACTTCCAGTATCAGACAGAATTCTTCAATTATCCCTATTGATGTGTTTGGGGATAAACATCATCTTTCTCGATATGCTGATGACATTCTTTTATATATTTCTAGGCCTCAAACATTGTTGCCCTCACTACTGGCATTAATCAACAATTTTGGTGACTTTTCTGGATTATCAATAAACTGGGATAAAAGTGAATTGATGCCTGCCTCCACAGTGGTTAACATGTTATATCTGCAGTCCACTTCCTTTAAGATAAAAAGTAACAACATTTCATACTTGGGTGTAACTGTAACAAAAAATTCTGAAGATCTTTTACGCTTGAACTGGCAAAATAAAATTATGCAACTTAAGCACAATATTGATTTTTGGAAAACCCTTCCCCTCTCCTTAGTAGGGAAGATTAATGTAATTAAAATGGTAGCCCTGACACGTGTTCATCTTTTTCCATCAGTTCCATGTTTCATTGCTCAGTCCTATTTTAAACAACTAGATGCAATTATTACACCCTTTATCTGGGGCTATAAAATGGCTAGGATCACAAAGAAGCATCTAATAAAGCCCAAAGCAGAGGGCGGTTTCTCACTACCAAACATTAAGATTATACTGCTGGGCTGCTTATCTGTCTGTCATTTCATGGTGGAAGAAGGGCCCTCCTTCTACCACAGACTCCTGCCCAGCATGACTATGTATAGAACGATTATTACGTAAGAAAACTTCACTGCCGGCATTTATCAACAGCCCTCGTCCAGTTAGCAAACTCCATATCAGTAGCAGTTTCATAATCAGCAACACCTTACAAATTTGGAAACAGCTTAAAAACATATCAAAGCTCCAGAAACTTATTTGGACACCCCCATTTGTGAAAAATCACTCTTTTGAACCCGGGCAAAATGAGGTGGAAACAAAAGGGTTTCTATAATCTAGGGGATCTCTACATCCAAGGTAACTTTGCAATATTTGCACAATTACAGGCTCTATTCAGTATCCCTACATGAGAATTTTTTCAGATATTTACAGATTTGAGATTATGTAAGGAAAACTGTACCAAATTTTGAACAAAAATGCACTCTTGATGCAATAAATAAATTTACTCCAGATAAGAATAAGGCTGTCTCCTACTTTTATCAAACCATATTAAACATGGACTCTGTAAACACCTTGATGATTAAGCAGGCTTGGACAGACAAACTGAATGTTGAATTAAATGAAGAGATGTGGGCAGAAAGTTTACTGAGTGTACATGTTCAGTTAATGTCAGACATAATCTCATACAGTTTAAGTCTGTACACAGATTGTATTACTCCAAAGAAAAGCTGCACAGCTTCTTTCCAAATACCTCACCAGTTTGCAACAAATGCATGACAGCAATCAGTAACCTAACTCACGCATTCTGGGCCTGTATTGAGCTCAGTGCATTTTGGAAAAGCATATTTCACTGCTATTCTGAAGTGTTTGGCAGAAAGTGGAAACCTGACCCACGCACAGCTATCCTTGGAGTAACCAGTTCTTTATTCTCTGTAAACAAGTATGAAAGAAATGCAATTCTGTTTGGAATGGTTACTGCAAAGAAGCTAATTCTGAAACTGTGGAAGATGGACTCTGTGCCCATACATGAACTGTGGCTTGGTGAAATGGCAAATACACTCTACTTGGAGAGACTGAGATTTTACAATGAGGACAGGCTTGATGTGTTTGAGAAGATGTGGAACCCTATTCTAACATTTCTTAAAGAGTACTATGCTATGTATATATGTATATATGTGCCCTGCAATGTTACTATGAAACTGAACTATATGAATGTGGCCATGTGATTTATTTTCCTTGAAATGTGCTTTTTGTTTGCTGTCTGCTATAGTTAAAAGCAGTAAATATATTTTAAAAAAACCCAAAACGATAAATTATACTTCTGTCACTTATTAGACCGCCAAGTATTAACTATGTGTGGTAAACTGAAACATTTCTGCCCATGTGGACACAGTTGATTACTTGATAATGTAAATTCTGTTAAAGGAGAAAAAGGCACTTTGCTAAGTTAGATACTGTGGTGTGAAAAAGTATTTGCCCCTTCCCGATTTCTTTTTTTTTTATGTTTGTCACACTTAAATATTTCAGCTCATCAAACAAATTTAAATATTAGACAAAGATAACACAAGTAAACACAAAATGCAGTTTTTAAATGAAGGTGTTTATTATTAAGGGGGAAAAAATCAGAACCTACATGGCCCTGTGTGAAAAAGTGATTGCTCCCTAAACCTAATAACTGGTTGGGCCACCCTTAGCTGCAACATCTGCAATCAAGCGTTTGCGATAACTGGCAATGAGTCTTTTACAGCGCTGTGGAGGAATTTTGGCCCATTCATCTTTGCAGAATTGTTGTAATCCAGCCACATCGGAGGGTTTTTAAGGATGAACCACCTTTTTAAGGTCATGCCACAACATCTCAATTGGATTCAGGTCAGGACTTTGACTAGGCCACTCCAAGGCCTTCAGTTTGTTTTTCTTAAGCCATTCAGAGGTGGACTTGGTAGTGTGTTTTGGATCATTGTCGTGCTGCAGAACACAAGTGCGCTTCAGCTTGAGGTCACGACCAGACATTCTCCTTCAGGATTGTTTAGTAGACAGCAGAATTCATGGTTCCATTTACCACAACAAGTCTTCCAGGTCCTGAAGCAGCAAAAAAAAACCAGACCATCACACTACCACCACCACCATATTTTACTGTTGGTATGATGTTCCTTTTCTGAAATGCTGTGTTATGTTTACGCCAGATGTAATGGGACACACACCTTCCAAGTTCAACTTTTGTCTTGTCAGTCCACAGAGTATTTTCCCAAAAGTCTCGGGGATCATCAAGATGTTTTCTGGCAAAACTGAGATGAGCCTTTATGTTCTTTTTGCTCAGCAGTAGTTTTCATCTTGGAACTCTGCCATGCAGGCCATTTTTGCCCGGTGTCTTATGGTGGAGTCATGAACACTGACCTTAACTGAGACAAGTAAGGCCTGCAGTTCTTTGGATGTTGTTGTGGGGTCTTTTGTGACCTCTTGGATGAGTTGTCGCAGCGCTTTTGGGGTAATTTTGGTCGGCCGGGCACTCCTGGGAAAGTTTACCACTGTTCCATGTTTTCGCTTTTATTTTTGAATTTATTTGTATCACAGCATGATGTCTAGCTTTTGAGGATCTTTTGGTCTACTTCACTTTGTCAGGCAGGTCCTCTTTAAGTGATTTCTTGATTGGGACCAGGTGTGGCAGTAATCAGGCCTGGGTGTGACTAGAGAAATTGAATTCAGCTTTCCAAAGATGTGATAAACCACAGTTAATTTATGTTGTAATGGGGTGGGGATCACTTTTTCACACAGGGCCATGTAGGTTTGGATTTTTTTTTACCCTTAATAATAAACACCTTCATTTAAAAACTGCATTTTGTGTTAACTTGTGTTATCTTTGAGTAATATTTAAATTTGTTTGATGATCTGAAACATTTAAGTGTGACAAACATACAAAAAAATGAGAAATCAGGAAGGGGGCAAACACTTTTTCCCACCACTGTATTGTGAATTAATTTAATTTTTTAATTAATTTGTCATGATTTCCAGAAAAGGCCTTGTTTTCAAAATAAACACAAATTAAACTCACCTTTACCATCAATGCAGCTCCGAAGAAAGCTATCTTACAACTATGCCTGCCCACTAGAAGTGGCAGTGGGACTTTTTTACAACCCTCCCCCATGCTCCCATGCCACAGGCACCAGGGCATTAGCACCCTGGTGCTTTCATTTCTGAAGCATTAGGATGTCCACAAATGAGCAGTTAATATTGTATAAACTCATTTGTACTATATTTTTTCAGTCTATATACCACCACGTGTTTTGGCACTCATTATAGATGCAAACAGTTTACTATGATGGTTCCTTCAGTTTTTCCATATTATTTTCATCCAAACCAAATAAATTATACCTTAAATTAAATTCCTCTAGAATACAACTATAACTTGACAATACTGAATTTTTACATGTAGAGGTTTTAAAAATATGGACTGTTTTACTGTAGGGGCGGGGGTACACAAGGGGTCCCCATTTGGCTTCTGGACTATTGGTTTATTGCACATTACGCACCTCTGAATTATTAAAATCATTAGGACGGCCTCTGAGATCAAGGGAAAAAAGTACCTGTAAGAGCAAAACCGGCTTCTGACCATTCTGCAGAAATGTTAAAATTAAGGCTGGGCAATAAATTCATTTAAAATTGAAATTCAAATTTTTTTCTGCTTGGATATTATCGAAAAATGAGTATTGTGAAAATTGATTTTCCCCATTCACAAGAGTAAATATGGTAGCTGTAATTTCCCCTAAAAATAGATTTAAGCTAAATTGATTTCTGCTACACTCATTTATGTTTAAAATCACCTTTACAATTGCTTTTAAAGGTATAAGCTGGGGTGACAATTACAACAAAAATAATACCAGGATTACTATTTTAGCTTTGAACTGTGATCAATAACCACTAATACCTGCTGTCAAGAAAGAAGGACAGAGAGAGAAAGTAAAAATAAGAAGCAGAAACACAGACAGACATCAATTGAAAAGAAGAGAGAGGTAAAATACTGAAGTGGAAATGGAAGAGTTTACAGTAGAGAATTTTCATTCTGTTATTTGCCGCCACATTAAGGGACCAAAGGAGCAATTCAATTATGGAGGGAAGGAAGGGAAAAAGAGGAGAGAGGGGAGGAGAGGTAAATTGGAAAATATCAAGTTCAGGCAGGCGTCAAAAAGAGTCCCCATTGCTTTATGTTCTGTCTTATTTTCCTCTCTAAAATGAATCAATAAAGAAAATTTGCATTTTTTTAGACCACAAATCTTAACACTACCCATCGTTGAGGCATTTGTTTCTCATAGATGGCAGAAATGTGATATTTTGCCATTTCAAAAGTCAACCAACTGTAATGACTGCTATTCATTTTGGCAAACCATGCAGCAGCATGATTTCTAAAAGGAAAAGCCCTAGCGTTTTATATCAGTTTAATAATTTTGTGAAAGGTACCCCACTAATTAACATATGGCATAAGCCTTACATTGCTAATAAAAATAACAGATGATATGCACATCACATGATCCACCTGGTTGGGTGCTGGAGCCCCAAAAAGGCTTATTAGAAAGATCAAAGGAAATCGACACACTGAAAAGCTCTCATTAATTAGTTATTAGTGGAACGTTTCGGGCCACCTGCCCTTCCTCAGACTTCTGTCAATATACCAAAGGATAGTCGCCAACTTAAATACCCACAAATAAGATGGCAACTATTACATACATACATACAGTAGTGCAGGGGTGTCCAACCATGTGCCATGGAGAGCCAAGACCCTGCAGGTTTTACCTCCAACCAGTGTCTTCAACAGCAGATTTCAGTGAACTTCTTCCCACTGATTGCTGATAAGTGAAAACACCTGCTGAAGAGACTGGGTAGAAGAGAAAACCTGCAGGGTCTTGGCTCTCCATGGCACATGGTTGGACACCCCTGCGTGAAAATGTGTTTGCCCCCTTCCTGATTGCTCATTTTTTTGTATGTTTGTTGCACTTAAATGTTTCATATCAAACAAATTTAAATATTAGACTGTGGGGAGCAAGGTGTTAGACTTCTCCACCCAGAGAGTAATGGACCATGAGAGGAGAGGTCGCCGGGGGGTCCAGACGGAACAGCAAAGGTTGGGCACCCCCCGGGGAGAAGAGGAGACACTGGGCCGCCGGGAGAGGAGTGAAGTGCGGCACCAGTGCAATGTTTTGTTAATGCGCCACACAGGCTTTGTTAAGTAATGGATATGAAGTCGGAGCCCCAGGCCACTATGCAAATAATTAAGGGTATGTAAGTGAGATGCACAGTGGCCTGGGAGCTCTTTTGTGAATCTGATTTGTTAGAGAGAAATAAAGTCTGTGTTGATCCAGCTCGTTGCCTCGCCTGATCATTCTCTCTACACTGGTGACCCTGACGTGCCATGGAAGGCGAAATGAGCACCCCGGAGACATCCTGGAGAGGGAACACCAGCGCTGCGTGTGCTGTTTCAGTCAAGACCCCGGATTTTTGGCTGCACGACCAGACAGCGTGGTTTTTACACACTGAGGCCCAGTTCGCTCTCTGCGGGATGACAGCAGATGAGACGAAGTACTACTATGTGGTCTCTGCGCTGGACGTGTGCACCACACAACAGGTGGCAAGCCTGCTCCAAGAGCCGCCAGCCCGAGGAAAATACGAGGCGCTCAAAAAGATACTTACCCAGCGCTACACCCTTTCGGACAGTGAAAGAGCGGAGAGGCTCCTAACACGTTCAGAGTTAGGGGACAGATCAGCCGTGGAGTTGATGGAGAGCATGTTGGCGTTGATGGGCAGAGATGACGAGTCCTTCCTGTT
The DNA here is from genome assembly GCA_020510985.1 of Pholidichthys leucotaenia. Lineage (NCBI taxonomy): Eukaryota > Metazoa > Chordata > Actinopteri > Cichliformes > Pholidichthyidae > Pholidichthys > Pholidichthys leucotaenia. The sequence continues at coordinate 237,008,839 of CM035848.1, read as the reverse complement.
TGCCCACCTGTTTCTCAGGAACCTACCGGCTGCAGCGAGGGCAGTCCTGCCAAACTCACCACTGCTGGCGACGAGGAACTACCGCGCACTAGCGCAGGAAATGGATCACATCATCCTAGCAACCAGAACCTTCATTGTGAACGCAGCGGCACCAGAGCCCAGAGGCGCTGCCAGCGAAGATCTAGGAGCCGCTGATGTTGGGAGGAGCAGACGCCAGGAGACACAAAAAGGAGACGATCTGCCACTATCATCGCCATTTCGGATCGGACGCACGACGATGCTTGCCATGGTGCCAGTTCAAGTGGTCGGGAAACACCAAGGCCAGCAGTCAGTAGCGGCTGCGACTGCTGGTGACAGAGACAAGCTGCTATACATCACAGACACACGTTCAGGGAGATGGTTTCTGGTAGACTCCGGCTCCCAGAGGAGCCTCATCCTGCCATTCAACACAGACAGAGTGGCAGGACAAAGCGGTCCCGAGCTGGCGGCCACCAATGGATCAGAAATAAGGACATTTGATGAGCGGACACTGACAATATGTTTGCATGGGCACAACTTCAAGTGGAATTTCACTATAGCCACATGTGCCTCCCCCATTTTAGGTGCAGATTTCCTATGTGTTCATGGTTTATTAGTTGATGTTGCTAATAGATGACTGGTGGATGCTGTCTCTTTTGATTCTCTGCCCTGTACAGCTTGGGGAGCCGGGTTGACAACAGTGGCCAACGTTACAGCTCCAGGGGGTTAAGTACCAACAGTTACTCGCCCAGTTCCCAGCACTCACGGTGCCGACGTTTTCAGCGGCAGTAACCAAACACGGGGTCGAGCATTTCATCACTACTAAAGGACCGCTCATATTCGCACGACCTCGGCGCCTGGACACAGCTAAACTGGCCAGCGCGCACGAGGAGTTCACCACCTTGGAGAGGTTGGGCATCGTCAGGCGCTCAAACAGCCCGTGGGCATCCCCGCTTCACATGGTGCCGAAAGCCGATGGGTTGTGGCAGCCACGCGGCGATTTCCGGCGATTGAACAAAGCTATGGCACGCGATCGCTACCCTATTCCCCATATCCAGGATTTTTCCGTACACCTAGCCGGGGCATGCGTTTTTTCCAAGGTGGATCTGGTCCATGGTTACCACCAGGTCCCAGTGCAAACAGGAGACGTCCCAAAAACAGCGGTAATAACTCCCAAAGGATGATGGACGCAGTGCTGTGCGATTTGCCCTGTGTTTTTGTCTACCTGGATGACATTCTGGTAGCCAGCGCGTCCGAGGATGAGCACATCGCCCATCTCGAGATGGTTTTCCAGAGATTGGAAGTGCACGGTTTGATAATCAACCCGGCGAAGTGCCAGTTCGGCGCGGCAGTGATTGATTTTTTTGGGCCACCCTATTTTTCCGGAGGGCGCAATCCCATTACCGGACAAGGTGCGCACGGTGTCGGACTTTCCGCGTCCGAAGACGGTGAGGGCACTCCAGGAGTTTTTGGGAATGGTTAATTTTTACAACCGTTTCCTCCCCAGGTAGCCCAGCTGATGCAGCCGTTGTACGCCACGCTAAAAAAAAAGAAACCTGCGGACAGCATCGACTGGACTCCCGAGCAGGGCCAGGCTTTTTTGAATGCCAAAACAGCGCTGGCAAAGGCCGCGTTGCTAGCGCACCCAGATCTGTCTGCATGGATAGCGCTTACTATGGATGCATCTGACGTGGCCATAGGGGCAGTGGTGGAGCAGTGCGTTGCAGGTTCGTGGCAGCCGCCAGCATTTTTCAGCAGAACTTTAGGCGACAACGAGTGCAAATCCAGCACATTCGACAGAGAACTGATGGCTCTCCACCTAGCAGCATGCCATTTCCAGTTCTGGCTGGAGGGGCGCGACTTCACTGCATTTGTAGAGCACAAGCCACTGATGTACGCCATGGCCAAGGTCTCGGAACTGTGGTCGGCCCGGCAGCTGGCTGCAATCTCAGAGGTTAGAACCGACATTTGGCACGTTGTCGGTAAACTCAACGTGGTGGCAGACTGCCTCTCATGCACACTGGTTGCTACGGTCTACGTGGGAATAGATTTCCCCGCTATGGCCGCGGAGCAAGCGGGGATGCAGACATTTGCGCAATCCAGTCTGAACTAACAGGGTTAAGGCTGGAGAGCAGGGTGCTGCAAGAAGGGTGCCCTCCCCTACTCTGTGACGTCTCCACAGGCCACCCGCGCCCAGTGGTCCCGTGCTCTTGGCGCCGTCATGTTTTTGAGTCGGTCTACTCCCTTGCGCACCCGGGAATGCGCACTTCAGTGAAACTAGTGGGGGTGAAATTCGTCTGGCCGCGTTTGCGTAAAGAGGTGAAAGAGTGGGCGGCAGCTTGCGTTGCCTGCCAACGAGCAAAGGTGCATAGACACACCAGAGCTCCCCTCAAGCTGTTCCAAATCCTGGCTAAGAGGTTCGACCATGTCCATGTGGATCTGGTGGGGCCCCTTCCACCATCACAGGGGTTCACACACCTTTTGACGATTGTGGACCGCACCACGCGCTGGCCCGAAGCGGTACCACTGGCTTCTACCACGTCCGCAGAAGTAGCATGCACTTATTTGTCAGCTTGGGTGGCACGTTTCAGGATCTCCTTCGGACATCACGTCCGACAGAGGCCCACAGTTCGTTTCGGAACTCTGGTCCGCGATGGCCCGGAGCCTGGGGGTCAACATTCACTACACTACTGCGTACAACCCCCAGCCCAACAGGTTATGCGAGCATTTCTACAGGTCACTTAAAGGAGCGCTCAGGGCTTCACTCATGGATGCAAATTGGGTAGACCGCCTGCCTTGGGTTCTTTTAGGGTTGTGTTCCACACCGAAGGAGGATTTGGCAGCCTCCTCGGCAGAACTCGTTTTTTCCCCAACTGCTGCAGATCCTCGGGGAATTTTTACCCGACAACCCCACGCCCAAGGCCAAGCCGCCCATATATTTTGTACGAAACACAGAGGTGAGGAGTGTACCGGGCCCAGCCCACCACTGTTTTCCCTGCGCATTCGTACCAAAAAGTTTGCAGAATGTCTCTTTTGTTTTCGTCAGGCACGATGCACACCGGACCCAGCGGCGCTCACCATACGACGGGCCGTTCAAAGTATTGGAACCTGGGGAGAAACATTTCGTGTTAGACTTGGGGGGACGTAGAGAGACCATCTGCATTGACAGGCTAAAGCCCGCTTTTGTGTTGGCAGACGAGCAGGTGGTGTTGGAACGGGCTTCCCGGTGCGGACATCCCCTGTTGGGGGCTCCGCAGGTTGGTGATTCCTCAGCAGGGACCGACACACACAAAGAGGATGTGTTTTCTCCCCCTCCCCTTTTCCCCCCACAGACTGACATGCCCCCCGGTGCGCCCCACCAGCAGGGCAGTTTGACGGGATCGGCAACCCCCAGTTACAGTCGTTATGGACGCCGGCTTAAGCCCAAGGACCGGGGGGGTTAAGGCCCATTCTGGATGTTCGGGGGGGGCAAGGTGATAGACTTCTCCATCTAGAGAGTAATGGACCATAAGAGGAGAGGTCGCTGGGCGGTCCAGACGGAACAGCAAAGGTTGGGCACCCCCCCAAGGAGAAGAGGAGATGCTCGGCCACCAGAAGAGGAGTGAAGTGCGGCAACAGCGCAATGTTTTGTTAATGAGCTACACAGGCTTTTTTATGTAATGGATATGAAGTTGGAGCCCCGGGCCACTATGCAAATAATTAAAGGTATACAAGTGAGATGCACAGTGGCCTGGGAGCTCTTTTGTGATCCTGATCTGTTAGAGAGAAATAAAGTCTGTGTTGATCCAGCTCGTTGCCTCACCTGATCATTCTCTCTACAAGACAAAGATAACACAAGTAAACACAAAATGCAGTTTTTAAATGAAGGTGTTTAGTATGAAGGGGAAAAAATTCCAAATATATATGGCCCTGTGTGAAAAAGTGATTGCCCCCTAAACCTAATAACTGGTTGGGCCACACTTAGCAGCAACAACTGCAATCAAGCGCTTGCGATAACTGGCAATGAGTCTTTTATAGCGCTGTGGAGAAATTATGGCCCACTCATCTTTGCAGAACTGTTGTAATTCAGCCACATTAGATGGTTTTCAAACATGAACTGCCTTTTTAAGGTCATACCACTGCATCTCAATCAGACTCAGGTCAGGACTTTGACTAGGCCACTCCAAAGTCTTCATTTTGTTTTTCTTAAGCCATTCAGAGGTGGAATTGCTGTGGTGTTCTAGATCATTGTCCTGCTGCACAACCCAAGTGCGCTTCAGCTTGAGGTCACGAACATATGGCGGGACATTCTCCTTCAGGATTTGGTAGACAGTGTGGCACATATGTTTGGTTCATATTTCCCACAAGAGTGTGGCACATATGTCTGGTTCATATCTCCCACAAATGTATGGCTTATGTGGATTGTATGGCTTATGTGGATTGGGGCTTCACGTCTGGAGGAACAAGACAGGAGATGGCGAGGAGGTGTGAAGTCGGGCCCTCGTCTCGGAGAAGAGGACCTGGGGGGGGTTTCCCAGAACACCAGAGAATAAGAGACAATGGTGAAACTTCAGAGACTTGCATTGTGATTGAATGTTTGCAGAAGCACCATGTGACTTGAGTTCTTAATCCCCCGGAGGTATAAGAGTGAGCTGTAACACTATTCTGCCTCTTCTTGCTTTTTGAGAATGTTGGATGATTGTGTTCTGCAATAAAGCCGAACCTGAGAAATACACTCAAGCCTCGTCATTGAACACATCTTCCACACTGGTGACCCACGACAAAGAATGGCCGGTGAGAATTCTCCCGAGCAGAGCTCATCAGAGGCCAGCCTGAGGGCTGCCTCCACGCTCCGGCTGCCCGATTTCTGGCAGCACAGCCCGCGCTCCTGGTTCAGCGCGGTCGAGGCGCAGTTCAACCTCCGGAGAATCTCAAAGGATGAAACGAGGTTCTACCATGTGGTGGCGAAGCTGGACAGCCACACGGTCCAGAGGGTGGAAGACCTGGTTAACCACCCACCGGACACCGACAAGTACGGCACATTGAAGGAGGCGCTGATCAGCCATTTCACCCCCTCGGTGCAACAGCGAGCAGAGGGGCTCCTAGAGTTGACGGAGTCAGAGAACGACGGACCGGCAGACCTGATGGTGAAGATGCTGAGACTGAAAGACTCCGAGGATGGCGAATTTATTTTCGCCCACCTTTTCCTCCGGACTCTTCCGCTAGCAGTGAGAGTGACCCTGGCAGACTCACCCCAATTGGCCAAGCGGGACTACCATGGGCTCGGCAAGGAGGCGCAGCAACTCGTCGACGCCCACAAGCGGAGCGCGGTTTTGGCTGCGGCAGCTGAGCAGAAGACGGCGCCCGGAGATGGTTTGGTCGTCTGGTGCCACCACCAGACGACCTGACGGCGGCGGCGACAGGCGTCAGACGACGCGGAGCTGAAGACGGCCTGTGTTTCTACCACCGCCGTTTTGCGGAGAGGGCACACAGATGTCTCCCACCGTCCCGCTTCAAGCGTCAGGGAAACGCCAAGACCGGGGGTCGGTAGAGGCTGCGTCCCTCGGAGAAGAAAATAAGCTGCTTTACCTGACAGATGCACACTCGGGGAAACAATTCCTCGTGGACACGGGCTCCCAGCTGAGTTTCGTCACGCCTACCTACGCGGAACGGCTGATGCCGTCCAAAGCTCCCTGGGTGTCAGTATCAGCAGCGAATGGCTCAGCGATTAAGACCTTCGGTGAGAGGACCATGCGTCTGTCCTTACAGGGCCGTTCATTCGAGTGGACCTTTATTGTAGCAGCAGTCAGTTTTAACATGTTAGGGGCTGATTTTTTGTGCTCACATGGTTTATTGGTTGACCTTGCTAATAGACGTCTGGTTAATGCACTTTCTTTTTATTCTATCCCCTGCACAGCTCGGGTGGCTCCGCCGACTGCACACACCAACGTCACAGCTGCGGGTGGTAAGTTTCATGCTCTGCTCACTCACTTTCCAGCACTCACAGTTCCAAAGTTTTCGGCGACAGTGGCCAAACACGGGGTGGAGCATTTTATCACCACCACTGGGCCCCCCGTTTTTGCAAAAGCCCGGCGCTTGGACTCAGCTAAACTGGCCATAGCGCGTGAGGAATTTGCCAACCTGGAGAAACTGGGCATAATTAGACGCTCGAACAGCCCCTGGGCTTCCCCGTTACACATGGTCCCAAAGGCTGATGGCTCGTGGCGACCTTGTGGCGATTTCCGCAGGTTGAACAACGTCTCAGCATACGACCGCTACCCGATTCCGCACATCCAGGATTTCTCAGTTCATCTGGCAGGGGCGCGCATTTTTTCTAAAATAGACTTGGTGCGCGGCTACCATCAAGTCCCCGTGCGCGCGCAGGATATTCCCAAAACCGCGGTAATAACTCCGTTTGGGCTTTTCGAGTTTTTGCGCATGCCGTTTGGGTTAAAGGGCGCCACGCAAACTTTCCAATGCATGATGGATGCTGTTTTACGCGACCTGCCTTTCGTGTTCGTCTATTTAGACGACATTTTGGTAGCCAGCACGTCCGAGGACGAACACGAAACCCACCTCACAGCGGTTTTTCGGAGACTGGCAGAGCACGGGTTGATAATTAACCCAGCGAAGTGCCAGTTCGGGGTGGCGCAAATCGATTTTTTGGGGCACCGCGTTTCGCCTGAAGGTGCGGTTCCTCTGCCGGAGAAGGTGCGCGCAATAACAGATTTCCCCCGACCTCAAACGATAAAAGCGCTGCAGGAGTTTCTAAGGATGGTTAATTTTTACAACCGGTTTCTTCCGAGCGCAGCGCGGCTTATGCAGCCACTGTACGCGGCACTGAAAAAACAAAAACCCACGAATAAGGTCGAATGGTCTCCTGAGCGGGAGCGCGCGTTCTCCCAGGTTAAATCAGCCCTTGCAAGCGCCGTTTTGTTAGCGCACCCGGTTCCAACAGCCCGTTTGGCACTCACCACCGACGCTTCGGACCTAGCGGTGGGGGCAGTCATTGAACAGTGTGTGGCAGGGACCTGGCAGCCTCTCGCGTTCTTTAGCAAATCCTTGCACGATAACGAGCGTAAATACAGCGCGTTTGACAGGGAGCTTTTAGCCCTACACTTGGTCATCCGCCATTTCCAGTTCTGGCTGGAAGGGCGGCATTTCACCGCTTTTGTGGACCACAAACCGTTAACTTTTGCGATGGCCAAAATCTCAGAACCTTGGTCAGGCCGACAACAAAGACAGCTAGCCGCAATATCGGAGTTCACCACCGATATCCAGCATGTCGCAGGCAAGCACAATGTAGTGGTGGACTGTCTCTCACGTGCTGTGGCAACGCCAGGCCACGTGGGGGCAGACTCGGTGGCTGTGGGCCAGGGCAGTGACGCGGGAGCGCGCACAGCCCCGGTCCACGTAGGTTTGGATTATGCAGACATGGCTGCGGAGCAGGTTGGTGACGCGGATGTGCGCGCGCTCCAGTCTGGACCAAGAGGGTTAAGGCTGGAGCACAGGGTGCAGCAAATAAGTATGCCCTCCTTAATATGCGATGTCTCCACGGGTCGGCCTCGTCCAGTGGTTCCAGCCGCGTGGCGCCGCCGCGTTTTTGACTCGGTCCACTCGCTGGCGCACCCGGGGGTGCGCGCATCGGTCAAGATGGTGGGGGAGAAATTTGTCTGGCCGGGGTTGCGCAAACAGGTCAAGGAATGGGCAGTGGCTTGTGTAGCGTGCCAGAGGGCTAAGATACACAAGCACACGAGGGCCCCTTTGGAGCCTTTTCACATCCTGGCTGAGCGGTTTGATCATGTGCATGTTGATCTGGTGGGCCCGCTTCCCTCGTCTCAAGGGCACACACACCTTTTGACGATGGTGGACCGCACCACACGTTGGCCAGAAGCGGTACCTCTGGCGTCAACAACGGCGGAAGAGGTTGCGCGCGCGTTTTTAACAGCTTGGGTTGCGCGTTTTGGAGTTCCGTCGGACATAACGTCAGACAGAGGCCCTCAATTTGTTTCCGAACTGTGGTCGTCTATGGCCCGCAGCTTAGGGGTGAAGGTACACCGCACTACCACGTATAACCCTCAGGCCAACGGTTTATGTGAACGTTTTCATAGGTCATTGAAAGCAGCCCTCAGAGCATCGCTCACGGATACAAATTGGGTGGACAAACTGCCATGGGTTTTATTGGGGTTGCGTTCTGCACCTAAGGAGGATTTACAAGCCTCCCCAGCGGAGTTGGTGTTCGCACAACCTCTCCGTTTGCCCGGGGAATTTCTCCCGGAAAATCCTGTGCCCAATTGCCCCCCTGCTCAGCTGTTGCAGAGCGGCACAGGATCAAACACGCTGCCTGGCCCAGTGCATCACAGTTTTCCACGCGTTTTTGTGCCAGAGGCTTTGAAAAACGCAGAGTTTGTTTTTGTTAGACATGATGCACAACGCCCAGGGCTGAGACCGCCTTATGATGGACCGTTCAGGGTGCTGGAAAAAAATGAGAAGCATTTTTTGCTAGATTTGGGGGGCAGAAGGGAGCTAATTTGCATAAACAGACTCAAGCCTGCTTTTGTCCTGGCTGATGAACGAGTGCAGTTGGCGAAAGCCCCCCGCCGGGGCAGGCCACCGAGAAGGCAGGCTCCAGAGCTCCCACAGAGATGTGCTAACAAATCTAATCCCCAGGTGCGAGGAGACGCTGCAGACGCAGCGAAGCCGGCCTACAGCAGATTCGGCAGGAAGCTCAGACCTAAGAGATTGGGGGATTGATTGTTGGTTATGTGGTAATGTTTTTTTATGTATGCATTTATGAGTGTTTGTCCCATGCAGACGTTTGGGTGGGGGGGTCATGTGGCACATATGTTTGGTTCATATTTCCCACAAGAGTGTGGCACATATGTCTGGTTCATATCTCCCACAAATGTATGGCTTATGTGGATTGTATGGCTTATGTGGATTGGGGCTTCACGTCTGGAGGAACAAGACAGGAGATGGCGAGGAGGTGTGAAGTCGGGCCCTCATCTCGGAGAAGAGGACCTGGGGGGGTTTCCCAGAACACCAGAGAATAAGAGACAATGGTGAATCTTCAGAGACTTGCATTGTGATTGAATGTTTGCAGAAGCACCATGTGACTTGAGTTCTTAATCCCCCGGAGGTATAAGAGTGAGCTGTAACACTATTCTGCCTCTTCTTGCTTTTTGAGAATGTTGGATGATTGTGTTCTGCAATAAAGCCGAACCTGAGAAATACACTCAAGCCTCGTCATTGAACACATCTTCCACAGACAGCAGAATTCATGGTTCCATTTACCACAGCAAGTCTTCCAGGTCCTGAAGCAGCAAAACAGACCCAGACCATCACACTACCACCACCATATTTTACTGTTGGTATGATGTTCCTTTTCTGAAATGCTGTGTTACTTTTATGCCGGATGTAATGGGACACACACCTTCCAAAAAGTTCAACTTTTGTCTCATCAGTCCACAGAGTAGTTTTCCAAAAGTCTTGGGGATCATCAAGATGTTTCCTGGCAAAACTGAGATGAGCCTTTATGTTCTTTTAGCTCAGCAGTGGTTTTTGTCTTGGAACTCTGCCATGCAGGCCATTTTTGCCCAGTCTCTTTCTTATGGTAGAGTCATGAACACTGACCTTAACTGAGGCAAGTGAGGCCTGCAGTTCTTTGGATGTTGTTGTGGGATTTCTTTTGTGACCTCTTGGATGAGTCGTCGCTGTGCTCTTGGGGTAATTTTGGTTGGCTGGCCACTCCTGGGAAGGTTCACCACTGTTCCACGTTTTCGCCATTTATGGATAATGGCTCTCACTGTGGTTTGCTGGAGTCCTAAAGCTTTAGAAATGGCTTTATAACCTTTTCCAGACTGATGGATCTCAATTACACACGATGAAGACCCTGGAGAGACTGCTCCTTGCTCACCTCCGCCCCCTGGTGGGACCAGCGATGGATCCACTCCAGTTCGTCTACCAGCATGGCATTGGGGTGGAGGATGCAGTGATCTTACTCCTTCACCATTCTCTGTCCCACCTGGAGAAGCCCGGGAATTTCAACACCATTCAACTGATGATCCTGAAGGACAAGCTGCTGTGCGCAGGGGTGGACCAGCACCTGTCTTCATGGATCCTGGACTACCTCACTAACCGGCCACAGTTTGTGAGAACCCGAGATTGTGTGTCTGATACGATCATCGGTAGCACGGGGGCCCCCCAGGGAACGGTTTTGGCTCCCTTCCCGTTCACCCTTTATACTGCGGACTTCTCACACAACACAACACACTGCCATCTACAGAAGTTCTCTGACGACTCTGCGATCGTCGGCCTCATCTCCAATGGAGATGAAGCTGAGTACAGAGGACTTATCCAGGACTTCGTGGACTGGTGCCATTGGAACTGCCTCCAGATCAACGCGAGGAAAACTAAGGAGCTGGTGGTGGACTGCCGCAGGCAAGGACAACCCCTCACAGCACCAGTAAACATACAGAGAACAGACATTGAGATGGTGACATCCTGCAAGTACGTTGGTGTTCATCTGAAAAATAAACTAGACTGGTCACACAATACCGACGCACTCTACAAGAAGGGACAGCGCAGGCTGTTCCTACTGAGGAGGCTCAGGTCTTTTGGTGTACAAGGGGCGCTGCTGAAGACATTCTACGACACGGTGGTGGCATCAGCCATCACTTTTGGAGTGGTCTGCTGGGGCAGTGGCATTACAGCAGCCGATAGGGAGAGACTGAACAAACTGATCAAGAAAGCTAGCTCTGTCCTGGGGCAATACCTTGACCCAGTGGAGGAGATAGGAGAGAGAAGGATGGTGGCTAAACTGTCATCTCTGCTGGAGTCCGAGTCCCACCCTGTGCAGGACATATTGAACGCACTGAGGAGCTCATTTAGCAGTAGACTACATCATCCTAGGTGCGTAACCGAGAGGTTTTGCAGGTCCTTCCTACCTACGGCTGTCAGACTGTATAACCTAAGCAGGGCTGCTCGCAGAGATAGCAAAAAAACGTGATGACCTAATAGTATTGAATGCAAAAGACGCAACAGACTTACACAAATGGTCCCCTCCAGTATACAATTAGGACAATATCAGTCGCTACGGAGGGTGACAATATGTATGGGCACATATTCATACTATGTAGGATAACTAAGTAGACGGTTATGCTGTTTATTCCATCTTGCTACAATGCTCCGCACTTTGTATATATATTTATATATTTATGTGTACGTATGTATATCCACTGCTCTTATTCATATTTTTTGTATCTTCTTAATTATTGCTCTCAGTGTTGCTATCCCTGTGCTGTTGCAATCCTGGAATTTCACCATTGTGGGACTAATAAAGGCTTATCTTATCTTATCACTTTGTTTCTCATGTGTTCCTGAATTTCTTTCGATCACAGCATGATGTCTAGCTTTTGAGGATCTTTTGGTCTACTTCATTTTGTCAGACAGGTCCTATTTAAGTGATTTCTTGATTGAGAACAGGTGTGGCAGTAATCAGGCCTGGGTGTGGCTAAAGAAATTGAACTCAGCTTTCCAAAGATATGGTAAACCAGTTAATTCATGTTTTAATGGGGGGGGGCAATCACTTTTTCACACAGGGCCATGTAGGTTTGGATTTTTTTTTACCCTTAATAGTAAACACCTTCATTTAAAAACTGCATTTTGTGTTTACTTGTGTTATCTTTGTCTAATATTTAAATTAGTTTGATGATCTGAAATATTTCAGTGTGACAAACATACAAAAAAATGAGAAATCAGGAAGGGAGCAAACACTTTTTCACACCACTGTAAACTTAGAAACTTATTTACTATAGAATCACCACAGTGATATATTCATTGATACCACATTCTTTTGTAATACTGCTTGATTATGAGCCTTGTCAATGAACTATAAGGGACAAGAAAGAAGGGAAAAAAACATGAAACCGACGTGAAAGGTTCAATTAACCGTGATGCTCAGTTGAGGTTAAATTGCCCAGCCATACAATGCAACCATGTTGTTTTGTAGACAACCCAATTATTATTATTAATAGAATCCTCATTTTAAAAGACTAAAAAAAAGTATTTTGGATAACATGCCATAAATATCTTATTCTTCAGGCACTGAAATTTTTACATGTGCATAAGTACAAAAGTTATTTGTTTGCGCAATACACAGTTTAACAGTGGTCTTGACAAAACAAGTAAAACTCGTTAAAGACTGTGGTTCCTATGTCAGTCAGTTTATGTAATAAAAAATAAAGCTTGGAGAATTCAAAAACAAATTGGAGAATGAATAGGAAGAGAAAAACTTGGCACATGGCTTTTCTTACTCCTGACATACGTATGTCTTTGAATTCTACATGTCTGAGACGTTGTTGTAATCCCAAAAGTAACTAAATCATATCATTGAGAAGAAAGTCACATACAGTATCTAAGCTTCTGGTGGCTCAAGAGATTAAGCTGCAGACACAATGGATTGAGATGAGCTTAAACTCTTTTTTTTCCATGATTTTTTTCCATGTCTCCTCCACCTACTCTCCCATTCACTTTAACCCCCCCCCCCCCCCCCCCCCGTCGTGAGAAACTAGTTATTATGAATTGCAGCACTACTGTCAGATGGATGAAGACCCTTCAAATGGCCAGTTGTATTTTCAACATGTGGGGGGATCTAAGCCTGCGCGTCCTTTAAGTCTCCATCCAAATGATACTCCTTTTCTCTTGATCCCGCAGTCCGTCTAATACACACACATGGAATGTATGAGCACGCTCACAGAGGCAAACACACACAACATCTGCTTGCAAAGTTCAGACACCGAGAAAGTTCCTTCTGTTCAGACCTCTGCTGTGTGTGTGTGGTGGAAAGTGGCAAAATAATGAATCGTTCCCTCTGTTAAAGTGCTGTTTGACAAATTAAAATGAATGAATTTTCAGGCGTGCACACACCTCCGCAGCATACGGCAGTTTGGGCCAGGTATGAGGAGAAAGATTTCCCATAAGGCCCAGCTCTGACACTGATGGCTTGTGACATCACCGCCCTCCACACCACTCAACTCCCCAGCAACAAGAAGCTGAAATATTCACTGTCTGTCCTGCCATGCTTCTGCATAGATCACTGCCTTTATTTGATCAATCTGGGCGTCATGCATCCCTGATGGAAGAAGAAAGCCGAGATTTCATTCTCCTCATTCCGCCTGCCCCTCTTGAAGCCGCTGGCTATCACAATTCTTTCACATCCATCTGCCACAGGCCTCAGAGCTAATTAAAAACAGCAGCTCTCCCCTCTCGACCTGAGCAGCAGGTCACATCTCAAATATATAACAGTGTCTGTGGCACCGGGGTGGCAGCACCCTCCCAAAGTTGTTTTTAACTGATTCTCGGTAGGTGGAGAGAAATCCGACTCAATTTGCCGGAAGTTTGGAGCCCATTTGAAACTAGGGGGATGAGGAGAAGAAGAAAAAGGTTTTGGTAAAGAGAAGGAGTGGAGGGACAAATCAGGAAGATGGCAGCGCAGCGAGGAGATGGAGCGGACAGGCAGCGAGGGCTCCATTAGATTAGAGTGTGGGAAGTGACAGCTTGTAAGTTCTGAGCTGGCCAATATTTTGAGGGCTGGGGAGTTTGGGAATGCTCACGGAGAGACAGGATGTGTCTGTATGCAAGGTTGGGGGGGTGGGGGCGAGTGTCCAAACACAGAGAGCGCTAGTGTGCGTGTGTGTCAGATATGCGAGCGGGGGGTTAGGGCAGGTGCGTGGACATAAATTGAGAGCAGTGGGAGAGGCAGGGATACAGACAGTGAGATGGGGCTGGGGACTCTGGGAGTGATGCATATCGGATCAATAAACTTCATAAACGACATCATCAGCTCGGTCACCACGAAGACAGCCAACCGCCAGGCACCATCTGGCCCCGTCTCACCGGACTGCAGGATCAGCCAGCGTAACCTCACACACATGCACGCGCACACACACACACACACACACACACACACGGAGAGAGTGAGGCGCGCACCCACACACGCAGGCCTGTGCAAATATTCACCGCTCTCGCTCAGACACGCATGAGCGCACGCGGATACGCTCGAGCCAGGTAGACGCAACTGAAATTGGTCTGGAGAGACCGACCTCGTGTCTGTGTCTGTGTGCGCGTGTGTTTTCGTGTGCACATGCGCCCGTGCGTGCCGCAGCCATTAAGCAGTTTATTCAGGAAAAGAGGTTTATGGGTTCAGCATAACACTATATCCTGTAGCATGATAATGACTGTAAAAGAGGCAGAGAATGAGAGAGGGACAGCCGACTGAGGGAACAAAGCAATATAAAGAATAATTTAGAGGTAGAAAAGTAGGAGTGAGACACTGAGCAGGGAGGTGAGAGGGGGAAAGAGAGTGTCTTGTAGAGACAAGAGGGGAGCTGTGAAGAAAGGTGCAAATTAGTCTTTTCTATGAGGGTTCAAAGGAAGTGTTAGGCACGAACCCTCATCACTGTGTGTGTATGTGGGCTGCAGCAGAATCAGAACATTTCACTTTATAATGCAGAGATGAACCTTTTTTTTCCATCCAGATTATATTAATACCTGAAACGCTGTGGAGAGATTTACTTCCTCTAGTGACTTTTTACAGGTGTGTATGGGTTTGTTTTTAGAGCACAAACAACAAAACATCAAGAACAAATGTTACTGCATATAGTTGATGACAACATTACTCAAAGCTGTTGTGTCTAAAAAAATAACGCATCACCATCTTTGGATTTAGTGGGTGGCAAAGTCAGCTGTCATTTATTTTCTTGTTTCCATGGATACAGTTACAAGTGCAAAAGCATTGGATTTCTGCAACCGAGGATCACGTCATTCAGGTATACTCCACCCCAAATATGTTCCCTACACGACTGCACCCAAGGGTGTAGCCAACACCTCGTTAGCAAATGAACGACCTGCAAATACAATCACTCCTTAATGAGCTATATATCACATAAGATCAAGCCTTCTTGGCCCAAAGAGACTTTTATAGGGCGAGGAAACTGACTGGGCTAAAGCTACATAGCTACTTAGCACCAATAATGAGCTTACTTTAGTTATAATGTACTATCAGTGTGTTCCTTTTTTCGAAGCAATTCACATTTGTTGCATGCCCGGTAAATACTTCCAGGCCATTAAGTTGGCTTCTTGCCCATGAATTTGGGTGGCCAGCAGTTTAAAATGTGCCATTTATTAGCGCTTCTATTTCATTAGTCTTCTATTCAGTCACACAGGCATGCACAAAGAGAGTTAAACGTCTATCTCTGAGCATGTCACTATGGTGTTTTTACATGCAAATTGCTACATACTATGTTGATTTTATTTGGCACTGATACAATTACTAATGGGTTAAATGGCTACAGCAGACTGATTTCCCAAAACGCATACAATGAAACAAGAGAAAAACTAAATTTGAAAATTCAAGGAGATAAAATCTGTTTTTTCTGTTTTTTTTTTTTTTTTTTTTTTTTTTTTTACATTGGTTTAGACCAAATGATGATGATGATAATGATGATGATGATGTGTAACAGTTAAAGTGACACTCTGGTGAAAATGAAGTTTTTTTTAATGACATATCAAGAGCGAAACCACCCATAAGTGTCATGTCTGTGTTTTCACAGCAGGAACAAAAAGGCGAGTTTAGACAGACCGTATTAGTGATGCCTCAAAATAATGGCGTCCAATCAGGACTAAGCAATGGGTATAGCTTCCGAGGAAGAGGGTGGAACTCAGGAGTCAGCCTAGCCTCCAGTGCCAGTTAGCACTTTTGGAAAGCTGCTTTGAAAACTTGACCCAAATTAAGATGGGTTTTACCATTAAACTGCTTTTAAGGACCAGTGCAGTTTTAACCATTTATTCTGGGGCCATGATGCATACAAGTGGGCATGTCGTTCAACCGGTAAGTCTGTAATTTATCACGGGATTTACGGCACATCCGGAAAGTATTCACAGTACTTCACTTTTTCCACATTTTATGTTATAGCCTTATTCCAAAATGGATTAAATTCATTTTTTCCTCAAAATTCTACACACAATACCCCATAATGACAATGGGAAAAAAGGGCTGGGTTTTTTTTTAGATTTTTTGCAAATTTATTAAAAAAATAAAAAAACTAAGAAATTACATGTACATAAGTATTCACAGCCTTTGCTCAATACTTTGTTGATGCACCTTTGGCAGCAATTACAGCCTCAAGTCATTTTTGAATATGATGCCACAAGCTTGGCACACCTATCTTTGGGCAGTTTGGCCCATTCCTCTTTGCAGCACCTCTCAAGCTCCATCAGGTTGGATGGGAAGCGTCGGTGCACAGCCATTTTCAGATCTCTCCAGAGATGTTCAATTGGATTCAAGTCTGAGCTCTGGCTGGGCCACTCAAGGACATTCATAGAGTTGTCCTGAAGCCACTCCTTTGATATCTTGGCTGTGCGCTTAGGGTCATTGTCCTGCTGAAACATAAACCGTCACCCCAGTCTGAGGTCAAGAGTGCTCTGGAGCAGGTTTTCATCCAGAATGTCTCTGTACATTGCTGCATTCATCTTTCCCTCTATCCTGACTAGTCTCCCAGTTCCTGCCGCTGAAAAACATCCCCACAGCATGATGCTGCCACCACCATTGGCGTGGTTATGAATGGTGCCTAATTTCCTCCAAACATGACGCCCGGCATTCATGCCAAAGAGTTCAATCTTTGTCTCATCAGACCAGAGAATTTTGTTTCTCATGGTCTGAGAGTCCTTCAGGTGCTTTTTGGCAAACTCCAGGTGGGCTGTCATAAGCCTTTTAGTAAGGAGTGGCTTCCTTCCGTCTGGCCACTCTACCATACAGGCCTGATTGGTGGATTGCTGCAGAGATGGTTGTCCTTCTGGAAGGTTCTCCTCTCTTCACAGAGCAATGCTGGAGCTCTGACAGAGCGACCATCAGGTTCGTGGTCATCTCCCTGACTAAGGCCCTTCTTCCCCGATCGCCTTTCACTTCATGCCTGGTTTGTGCTCTGACATGCACTGTCAACTGTGGGACCTTATATAGACAGGTGTGTGCCTTCCCAAATCATGTCCAAGCAACTGAATTTACCACAGGTGGACTCCCAGTTAAGCTGTAGAAACATCTCAAGGATGATCAGGGGAAACAAGATGCACCTGAGCTCAATTCTGAGCTTCATGGTAAAGGCTGTGAATACTTATGTACATGTGATTTCTTAGTTTTTTTAATTTTTAATAAATTTGCAAAAATCTAAAAAAAAAAAAACTTATTTTACACTGTCATTACAGGGTATTGTGTGTAGAATTTTGAGGGAAACATGAATTTAATCAATTTTGAAATAAGGCCGTAACATTACATCCATCCATCCATCTTCTTCCACTTAATCCTTTTCGGGTCGCGGGGGGACTGGAGCCTATCCCAGCATCTTTGGGTGAGAGGCAGGGTACACCCTGGACAAAATGTAGAAAAAGTGAAGCGCTGTGAATACTTTCCAGATGCACTGTATTATTGTTTGTGTCATATCACACTAGCTCTCATCAGCCTGTTAATTCATAAGATGCCAGCAGGACTAATGGCATCATACTAATGGTATGATTTTACGTACGATTAATGTCAAAGCCTTGTGTCATTTGTGTGTCAATGTGCTACAGAGAAAATGATCCACAAATATCCAGGTAAGGCTGGATATATTTAGATACTGTGCATGTTGATTTGTTTTTTCACTTTTTGGGAGAGACGCTGCTGCACGTTAAAGACAGGAGGAGAAAAGAGATGTAATCAGACGTAATCTGACAGTTTGGAGATGCCAGTTTTACTCTGCCCTAACGCAGCATGGCAAAGTAAAATACATCTATAAAATATGTTGAAATCATACAGAAATGATTATCCACAGAATGAATGTGGAGTGTTGTTTAGTAATTGTGAAGAGGACCAGAGCTGCGCAAGCAGCACAAGCAGAGCACTCTGTCCTCAACTGGGCGACCAAATACGTCCGCTCTCCGTGCTGTCGGCCTTGCCTCTTCGCTGTGATCTGTGCTACCCCAATGCATGTGTCCGCGCATATAATATGCAATGAATCTGGTTATTCCTCTCCACAGTCCTGGTATTATTAACTTTTACATTTTCTGATACAGATGCACAAGCACACTGGGAGGAGCACCAGTATGATGGTCTGCTTCGGGAGCCTCTGTGGGCTCACATCCCGGCAAAGGACAGGAGTAGCAGCCAGTGCATACACCATACCACTTTGCTGCAATGCACACATTCTCCACATATGCCGAATAGTTGTTTAGACCCTCCGCATTCAGGGCAGCATTATATTCCAATTTTTTAAGCATTAGATCTCCAATACTATAATTTTCTGGTCAAATTTGCCAGTCTGCAGACTTTTGTGTGTGGTTGTTTCTAGTCCTTGAGGAGAGGCAGCGCTATTAGTGTCCTCATGAGTGAGATGTGGGCGGACCTAATTAGAATATTCATAAATCCCAGCGTTTGACAGTAGAGGAAAAAGGAAAAGATTTTCAGAAGCAATTGTTAAGGCCATGAAAGGCTTTTTTGTGAGGAAAATAGCCTAAGATACTATTTTAGACAATGTAGGTTTGTTTTTAAGGGAAGTTATATAAGATAAGATAAGATAAGATAAGCCTTTATTAGTCCCACAACGGGGAAATTCCAGGATTGCAACAGCACAGGGATAGCAACACTCAGAGCAACAATCAGAAGGCAAGAAAAAAAAAAAAACAAGCAAGCAAGAGCAGCTAATATACATATGTACGTATTACTATAAAATATATATATATACACACACACACAGACACACAGTGCAGAGCATTGTAGCTGGATGGAATAAATATATATATCCACCACAGTGCATCTTTAAATTTGCCTGAACACACTGGTAAATAATCCTGTGTTATGGAAAGTGGTCGGCTCAGCTGATGTAATTTCAGCACATGGGTTTCAACCTCAGACAGAAATAGAACACACCTTATAACTTGTTCAATGACCAGTAAATTTAGTCCAAGTTATTGATCTAGCAACAATATTGATTGTCAGAGTGAAATTGTGTAAGATACTAATAAAGTTGCTGTATTTTACTCATTCAGATCACCCGAGGAGTGTAGAGATGTCTGTGGACAACAATTAAGATAACTGAGATGGGAATCAGAACTATTTATTTCAGGGTTACTGGAGCGGACACATGTTCCTCTCTGAAATGAATTGGTACATGGTTTAAATAAGATATCTCCTACACAGGCTTTTTATGTATGAAAAGCACCCCAGCTAGCTATTATCTAAATGTTGCTGACATTTTATTGCCCAAAAACGAATTAATTTCATACGACTTTAGCGGGGGCAGCCCAGTATTCAGCACAAGCTAATGTTGCCTGCAATAAATAGGCGAGGAAAACCATGAATTTACTGACTTGGTCTGACAATAAAATGCCTAGACTGTGCATTTTTAAGACAGCTTTATTAGTTTTTTTTCTTCAACCTAATCAAGATAAATGGCTGAGAGTAATTGAGCCAGTCCAGCTACATTTACTAAATATAACCACTTCCCAAACTGGCCACATCATCATCTGTGCCGTGATCAGAAGGCCAACTTCTCAGCTGACTGCTCAGCTGAGTACACCTGCCAAACTGTGACAGCCGATAGCTCACTGTCAAATTCTATCGTTTAAATGCCCCGCGAACCCACGCCTGCAACTCTTACATCAGCTCCTGCTCTGCAATCTCTGCAGCCACCACCGCTTTGCAACACAGTTTAGCAACTTCATTGTATACATTTATTATTAATTTCATCAGTTTTTCCTCATCTCATGTACTTACGTGACAACTATTATGGCTCTGGGTGGAAGACATCCAAGAAAAAAAAAAATCACCAGTGCCAAGCGTTGATATGCTAGTTAATCCTTGCTTGATAAGCCTCGAAGGGAAGTAGTTCTGAGAAAAAAAAACACTGACATTTTAAAGCTTTTATTCTTGTCAGGATTAATTTCCAGTAGCTGAAGCTCACACTGTGAATGCAAACGTATATTAACGACGTAAATGTTTACGAGCGGATATTTAACCTTGCCATAGTTACATGTCACATCTTATATAAATGAGATCTATTGGAGAATAATGTGACTCTACAGGCCCAAGGCCACTTCAGGACAGGTGTTTGGGGAAAGACAAGAGGTCCGGTTTGACCCGATTTTTAAAGCCGTTTAAGTGAATATGTAGCCTTTAAATAAACTGCCATTGCAGTTTGCTTCTGATACATTATTTAACAGCTATTTTTAAAATTAAATATTTTTTTTCATGTTGGTGCAAGTGACACTGTGAAAGAGGGATAGAGAAAAAGGACTTTAATTTTGAGACCTACTCTTGCCACATTTATGGTTTTTATTAAAATGCATGTGAAGCAGGCTGCTGACAAAACAGTCAGGAAAAACATCAAGGACTCGTGGTTTTCAGCTGCTCAGGGCTGGTAGTGGGGAGTGCAGATCATTGCTTTTTTGACAGTAAACACCTTTGATGAGGACAGCGTCTTGAGTGGCAAAAGAATTGTGGCTCGGTCTTATTAAGTTTACTCAATGAATTCCCATTAAGTTAACAGCAGTACATTATCCACGTTCATTCAAATTAAAACAGGAAAAGTCAAACTTGATGTGAACTAGGGGAAAAAAGTGCTTATGTAACCAGATTTTACAAAGCTTTCTCAAAGCTGTTTAGAGGTGGCGACTGTCATTAAAGCAGAGAAAAAGTTGCTGTCTGGCCGTTTACGTGTGCAGTGAGGCCACTGACAATTTCATCCAATAACACACCGGGGAGCAGTTAGTGCTCTTAATGGGGAGTTAGTTATCTCAGAGTGAAAGCGGAGCCCAATAAAATCACAGAGGGTCTCTATCTCAACACCTCTCCTCACTGATGAGCAGATCCAAAAAGGTACAAGCCCTAAAATAATTTAATGTGCTGCCTGAATCTATAGCACAGTGTTCTGAATACCCTTCACAACGAGCTGCTCTGCACACTCGCATTATTAATAGACCACACAAACATTTTTATTTTAAATAATGAAAGTGACAGGACACCTACAGCAACTGAGAAGCAACATGAAAATAGAGAATATTTCAAACGGAACCAGAGAATAGCATCAAACAAAAGATCCTGTGTGAAAGCTGAGACAACGCAACTGGGGACCCTCCTATCTCTGCAGCACAATTAATATAAAAGAACATCTCCAAGGCACCTAAAATTACTTAATAACCTCATAGTCTTGATTCATTAAAATCCAATTTTATCTCTTCATGATAATGTCATAGGTATGTTGTAATGAAAAAAGGGTCAAGTATCTCAATAGCTTATTATTCAGAAGAACTCACGTCTAAGGATTTTTTAAAAAAACCAAACTGCTGAACACTAATTGGTATACCACTGAGGGAAAAGAAAAGGAAAAATTAATATCTCACTTGCTAATTTTTTTAGACACATCATGCACTTTAGAGTCTCTAAACAGCACAGTTTAAACAGAAGTGTGTGTTAAATCAGGAAAGCACGATAGTGAGAGAGGTACCCACATTCGGTTGTTAGGGATCAGCTTGTGTCCGTCTTTGTGCCATGTGACAAGCGGCGGAGGGAAAGACACTAGAGGAGGTGGGTTGATGATGGCTGCTCGCCCTTGAGTGACTGTCTTTCTCTGTTCCTCAGCAGAAAAGTTACCCAAAACTAGAGAAAGAGAGAGAGATGAACAACACAAGTGTCAGTGTATCAGCTTACATTATTCCCTACTGTAGCATTTGTATACCAACAAATGCTACAGTAGATAAGATAAGATAAGCCTTTATTAGTCCCACAACGGGGAAATTCCAGGATTGCAACAGCACAGGGATAGCAACACTCAGAGCAACAATCAGAAGGCAAGAAAAAAAACAAGCAAACAAGAGCAGCTAATATACATATGTACATATTACTATAAAATATATACTATATACACACACACACACACACACACACACACACACACACACACACACACACAGACACACAGTGCAGAGCATTGTAGCTGGATGGAATAAATATATGAATATATAAACACACAGTGCAGAGCATTGTAGCTAGATGGAATAAATATGTAAATATATAAACACCCACAGTATGGAGCATTGCAGCTAGGTGGAATAAATATGTTAGTATATTAACACACACAGTGCAGAGCAATGTAGCTAGATGGAATAATATGTAGATATATAAAAACACAGTGCGGAGCATTGTAGCTAGATGGAATAAATATGTAAATATATAAACACCCACAGTATGGAGCATTGCAGCTAGGTGGAATAAATATGTTAGTATATTAACACACACAGTGCGGAGCAATGTAGCTAGATGGAATAATATGTAGATATATAAAAACACAGTGCGGAGCATTGTAGCTAGATGGAATAAATATATAGATATATAAATATAAACACACCCAGTGCGGAGCATTGTAGCTAGATGGAATAAATATATAGATATATAAATATAAACACACCCAGTGCGGAGCATTGTAGCTAGATGGAATAAATATATAGATATATAAATATAAACACACCCAGTGCTGAGCATTGTAGCTAGATGGAATAAATATGTAAATATATAAACACACACAGCAGGTAGGTAGGTACATACAGTAGGTACTGTATGTACTGTTATATATTACTAGAAAATAATTATACCAGAAGCTTCAGTGCCAAGATTCTTTGTAGGGGTTTTGTTGTTTGTTTAACCTTTATCATCAGGTTTGTTTTTTTTTAATTTTGTAGTGAGTTATTTTATTGATACAAAAGATAAAACATTTGAGCTATTTGGTTATCAGTGGACCTCATGCAAGAACAGGTTAGTACTAGTATGTGTAAATCCTGTGTACTTTGTTAGTAAGCCGCATTAGAATGAATGGGCCACTCCAGACTCACCAAACGCTTGTAGTCTTACTAAAGTGTGTAAACAGTCCTCGTAGTATTAGTGAAAGCGCTTTGAGTGGTCTTTGTGACTAGAAAAGCGCTATATAAGTGCAGGTTAGTTAGTTAGTTGGTGTGTAAGTAAGCGCATGTTCACGAGTATTGAAGATTTACATAATCGGTGCCCTAAAACTACCATATAAGGCCACGCTTCCATAGCAGCTGATAGAAGTTTCATTCACAAAAATGACTTTAATATCAAAGGGGGGGAAAAAAAAACAACTTCAAACAAAATTGAAAGTATCCTGTCTGGAAAAAAAAATAACAAGTAACAGCAGCAGTGGAATCAAAGGACTGGCAAAAATTAAAGAATCCCATCAGATTAAAGGAGATACTTCAGTGTGTGGTATTCCAGCAGCAGATGTTCCTCTTAACATGAAGACACAGGTGAGTGCAGCACACTTTGGTCAGGTGTGCCATCCATGTATACTGTACTGAAATGGTCTGACTTTGCTGAGTAGTATGACACATTTCAACAATTTGGGCTGAAAATGTGTGTGTAACAAAACTGTAAAAAAGCAGTTAAAAAAAAAAGAAGAAGCTTGCTTCACACCCCAACTCAGAGGTGAAGCCCACACCTTATATGAACGCAGTGAAATCAGTGTGATATCCATATGAGTGGCATTGTGACACTTGATACTCTAGGTCACTTATCGAACAGCCAGCCATCACCTTGCGTCAGACTCATCTCTACTGTGCTGTTCTCCAGTATAACAGAGTTGTGCACTGACCCAGCAACAACATTTAGAATCTTACATTTTGCATCTGACATGATTTGGACATTGATGGAATGATACTGCTTTTAAATATTTCTAAGATAAGATAAGCCTTTATTAGTCCCACAATGGGGAAATTACAGGACTGCAGCAGCAAAGGGATAGCAGCACTCATAAATAATAAATAGATAAGAATTGGTTAGCCAAAGCAGTAAATAAATATACATATGTACACAGTTATATACACAGTGCAGAAGCATTGCAGTTAGATGGTATTAACAACATTACAGTTAGTTAGCTTACCAGCAATATATAAATATAGACCCAGACAGTACAGTGGGGCAAAAAAGTATTTAGTCAGCCACCAATTGTGCAAGTTCTCCCACTTAAAAGATGAGAGAGGTCTCCAATTTTCATCATAGGTATACCTCAACTATGAGAGACAAAATGAAAAAAAGTAAATCCAGAAAATCACATTGAAGGATTTTTAATGAATTAATTGGTAAATTCCTCAGTAAAACTAGAAAAGCACTCGGAGAGCGCAGACCTCCGCCAAGCGCCACAGTTCCCCCCATACAGTGTTTGTGTGTACGTTTTCAGATTCCTTGACCATGAAAACATATGACTAGCAATTGGATTGACAATGATAGGATTAGTGGTTCAGTAGTTATTCATGAAAATGGCATTTTCCGTAATGGCGGTTTAGTGCCACAGTTCCCCCCATACAGTGTTTGTGTGTACGTTTTCAGATTCCTTGACCATGAAAACATATGACTTGCAATTGGATTCACAATGATAGGATTAGTGGTTCAGTAGTTATTGACGAAAATGGTATTTTCCGTAATGGCGGTTTAGCGCCACAGTTCCCCCCATACAGTGTTTGTGTGTACGTTTTCAGATTCCTTGACCATGAAAAGATATGACAAGCAATTGGATTGACAATGATAGGATTAGTGGTTTAGTAGTTATTCACGAAAATGGCATTTTGCGTAATGGCGGTTTTCTTGTGGACGGTGATCCGGATCACCACCAAAATCTAATCATCTGTAGGATACCCCATTTCTGACAATATGTGAAAATTTCATGAAAATCCGTCCATAACTTTTTGAGTTATCTTGCTAACAAACAGACAGACAGACAGACAAACCAACGCCGATGAAAACATAACCTCCTTGGCGGAGGTAATAAGTATTTGGTCACCTACAAACAAGCAAGATTTCTGGCTCTCACAGACCTGTAACTTCTTCTTTAAGAGGCTCCTCTCTTCTCCACTCGCTACCTGTATTAATGGCACCTGTTTGAACTCGTTATCAGTATAAAAGACACCTGTCCACAACCTCAAACAGTCAGACTCCAAACTCCACTATGGCCAAGACCAAAGAGCTGTCAAAGGACACCAGAAACAAAATTATAGACCTGCACCAGGCTGGGAAGACTGAATCTGCAATAGGTAAGCAGCTTGGTGTGAAGAAATCAACTGTGGGAGCAATTATTAGAAAATGGGAGACATACAAGACCACTGATAAGCTCCCTCGATCTGGGGCTCCACGCAAGATCTCACCCCGTGGGATCAAAATTATCACGAGGACAGTGAGCAAAAATCCCAGAACCACATGGGGGGACCTAGTGAATGACCTGCAGAGAGCTGGGACCAAAGTAACAAAGGCTACATCAGAAACACACTACGCCGCCAGGGACTCAAATCCTGCAGTGCCAGACGTGTCCCCCTGCTTAAGCCAGTACATGTCCAGGCCCGTCTGAAGTTTGCTAGAGAGCATTTGGATGATCCAGAAGAGGATTGGGAGAATGTCATATGGTCAGATGAAACCAAAATAGAACTTTTTGGTAAAAACTCAACTTGTCGTGTTTGGAGGAGAAAGAACACCATACCTACTGTGAAGCATGGGGGTGGAAACATCATACTTTGGGGCTGTTTTTCTGCAAAGGGACCAGGACGACTGATCCGTGTAAAGGAAAGAATGAATGGGGCCATGTATCGTGAGATTTTGAGTGAAAACCTCCTTCCACCAGCAAGGGCATCGAAGATGAAACGTGGCTGGGTCTTTCAGCATGACAATGATCCCAAACACACTGCCCGGGCAATGAAGGAGTGGCTTCATAAGAAGCATTTCAAGGTCCTGGAGTGGCCTAGCCAGTCTCCAGATCTCAACCCCATAGAAAATCTTTGGAGGGAGTTGAAAGTCTGTGTTGCCCAGTGACAGCCCCAAAACATCACTGCTCTAGAGGAGATCTGCATGGAGGAATGGGCCAAAATACCAGCAACAGTGTGTGAAAACCTTGTGAAAACTTACAGAAAATGTTTGACCTCTGTCATTGCCAACAAAGGGTATATAACAAAGTACTGAGATGAACTTTTGTTATTGCCCAAATACTTATTTTACAGAGGAATTTACCAATTAATTCATTAAAAATCCTTCAATGTGATTTTCTGGATTTTTTTTTCTTATTTTGTCTCTCATAGTTGAGGTATACCTATGATGAAAATTGGAGACCTCTCTCATCTTTTAAGTGGGAGAACTTGCACAATTGGTGGCTGACTAAATACTTTTTTACCCCACTGTATATTTCACATTTGAATGAACAGTGTTGTTGCCACCCTCAATAATAATTGTAACTGTCTTAGTTGTGTATTGGAGGGGACGATCTCTATGGTGCAAAGTTGTGACGTTTAATACGGCTTCTATGAGCAGCACCGCTTAGATTGTAAAGTATGACAGCAGCACGTAGGAAGGACCTGTGGAACCTCTTCCTCGAGCACTTAGAATGGCACAGCCTACCGCTAAATGAGCACCTCAGTGCATTCAGCGTGTCCCGCATGGGGTGGGACTCAAACTCCAGCAGAAATGACAGCTTAGCCACCATCCTCCTCCCTCCGATCTCCTCCACTGGGTCGAGGTGGCACCCCAGAACAGAGCTAGCTTTTTTAATCAGTCTGTTCAGTCTCTTCCTGTCAGCTGTTGTGATGCCGCTGCCCTAGCAGACCACTCCAAACGTGATGGCTGATGCCACCACAGAATCGTAGAAGGTCTTCAGGAATGCCCCCCACACTCCAAAGGACCCGAGTCTCCTCAGGAAGAACAGCCTGCACTACCCCTTCTTGTAGAGTGCATTTGTGCTGTGTGACCAGTCCAGTCTATTGGTCAGCCGAACACCCAGGTACTTGTAAGATGTCACCATCTCAATGTCTGTTCCCTGGATGTTTACCGGTGCTGCAGGGGGATTGTCTATGCCTGCGGCAGTCCACCACCAGTTCCTTGGTTTTCCTTGCATTGATCTGGAGGCATTTATTTGCCTTTTGTTCTTATTAAAGACAAAGAAAGAAAGGAGATGTTTTTACCTTCTTTTCTTTATATGTTTCGACTGTTCACTGCAGTCTTCATCAGAAGTGTCAACTGATTGTTGCGAGGTGTCATTTATCAGCCGACTTTCGTCATCTGGATCTGGAGGCAGTTCCGCAGGCACAAGTCCACAAAGTCCTGGATCAGTCTTCTGTACTCTGCATCATCCCCTTTGGAAGATGAGGCCGACAATCGCAGAGTCATCAGAGAACTTCTGTAGATGGTAGTGTGGTGTATTGTGTGAAAAGTCAGCAGTGTAGAGAGTGAACAGGAAAGGAGCCAGAACTGTTCCCTAGGGGGGCCCTTGTACTGCAGATAATGGTGTCAGACACACAGTCTTGGGTTCTCACAAGGTAGTCCAGGAGCTCCGATGACAGGTGCTGGACCACCCCTGCACACCACAGGGATGTGGGGTGTGTCTTTTTAATTTGAATCAAAGTATAAATTCTTGTCAACTAATTAAGTTTAAAGGGTTTACACTCATACTTTTACAGTGCATCCGGAAAGTATTCACAGTGCTTCACTTTTTCCATATTTTGTCATGTTACAGCCTTATTCCAAAAGGGATTAAATTAATTTTTTTCCTCAAAATTCTACACACAATACCCCATAATGACAATGGGGAAAAAAGGGTTTGGTTTTTTTTTTTAGATTTTTGCAAATTTATTAAAAATTAAAAAAACTAAGAAATCACATGTACATAAGTATTCACAGCCTTTGTTCAATACTTTGTTGATGCACCTTTGGTAACAATTACAGCCTCAAGTCATTTTGAATATGATGCCACAAGCTTGGCACACCTATCTTTGGGCAGTTTGGCCCATTCTTCTTTGCAGCACCTCTCAAGCTCCATCAGGTTGGATGGGAAGCGTCGGTGCACAGCCATTTTCAGATCTCTCCAGAGATGTTCAATTGGATTCAAGTCTGGGCTCTGGCTGGGCCACTCAACGACATTCACAGAGTTGTCCTGAAGCCACTCCTTTGATATCTTGGCTGTGCGCTTAGGGTCGTTGTCCCGCTGAAAGATGAACCGTCACCTCAGTCTGAGGTCAAGAACGCTCTGGAGCAGGTTTTCATCCAGGATGTCTCTGTACATTGCTGTATTCATCTTTCCCTCTATCCTGACTAGTCTCCCAGTTCCTGCCACTGAAAAACATCCCCACAGTATGAAGCTGCTACCAACATTGGCGTGTTTATAAGCGGTGGCTGGTTTCCTCTAAACACGATGCCTGGCATTCATGCCAAAGACTTCAATCTTTGTCTCATCAGACCAGAGAATTTTGTTTCTCATGGTCTGAGAGTCCTTCAGGTGCCTTTTGGCAAACTCCAGGTGAGCCGCCATGTGCCTTTTACTAAGGAGTAGCTTCCGTCTGGCCACTCTACCATATAGGCCTGATTGGTGGATTGCTACAGAGATGGTTGTCCTTCAGGAAGGTTCTCTTCTCTTCACAGAGCAACGCTGAAGCTCTGACAGAGTGACCATCGGGTTCGTGGTCACCTCCCTGACTAAGGCCCTTCTTCCCCGATTGCTCAGTTTAGACGGCCGGCCAGCTCTAGGAAGAGTCCCGGTAAGTTCAGAACTTCTTCCATTAATGGATGATGGAGGCCACTGTGCTCACTGGGACCTTCAAAGCAGCAGAATTTTTTCTGTACCCTTCCCCAGATTTGTGCCTCAAGACAACCCTGTCTTGGAGGTCTACAGACAATTCCTTTGACTTCATGCTTGGTTTGTGCTCTGACATGCACTGTCAACTGTGGGACCTTATATTGACAGGTGTGTGCCTTTCCAAATCATGTCCAATCAACTGAATTTACCACAGGTGGACTCCAATTAAGCTGTAGAAACATCTCAAGGATGATCAGTGGAAACAGGACGCACCTGAGCTCAATTCTGAGCTCCATGGCAACGGCTGTGAATACTTATGTACATGTGATTTCTTAGTGTGGTTTTTTTGAATTTTGAATAAATTTGCAAAAATCTCAAAAAAACTTTTTTCACATTGTCATTATGGGGTATTGTGTGTACAATTTTGAGGAAAAAATGAGTTTAATCCCTTTTGGAATAAGGCTGCAACATAAAATGTGGAAAAAGTAAAGCCTTGTGAATACTTTCTGGATGCACTGTATAATTGTTTATACTCTGAGACTCTTACTTTTACAACTGGTCTGGACTATATGTAAATTTTGTTCATACCTGTACTAAATTTCAAGGTACTAACTGGTGAATTCCACAAGTTCATGTAAAGTGATCGTAGGTCACATTTAATAACAAATTTGTTAGTACTAATGTTTCTTGCATGAGGCCCAATGTCTCTAAACCGTGTGCTCAACTCAGTGGAGTCATGTCTGTATTTTCCAAGGATAGCCTGTCAGAGGATACACTAGTACATGTTTTTCATTTTGTATACCAGTTTTCCAATAATGCACATGTGACATGATTTGAGGCTTAAACCCAGGAGTAGAAAACAGACTCAGTTAGAATTACAATGATCTTTATTGAACGTGAGTGTGTGTTTGCGTGTGTGAGTGCACAGCGGGAGGAGTCTGGCAACCCTGCAAGGACGAGAGAGAAGGAGATATGAGTATCTTGTAACACACGGAGGAATTAATGGTGTAAATGATAATCTTACGGAGCAAGGAAAGGTTGGATTGAAGCTACTTGTAGCCTTGTTCTTCTCCAGGTTACCATAGTCCTGCGACGGTGAGGAAGTGCCAGTGCAGATATGTACAGTGATCTGTGCAGAGGAATCTTCAGCTGAGGAGGGAAGGGGAAAATTCAGTCAGTGCTGAGGCACTTACGAGATGCAGATGAGGATGATGACCCTCCAGCTCATAGAGTGAGTCCTGGTCCACCGCCCAGAGTGGAGTTGGTCCGCCAGAAGGACGGTCCACCTGTGCACAAGTAAATGGACAAGGAGAGGATGATGCAGGTGGATGAGAGCAAGTAAACAGGCTGCTTACAATTTGTAGAGAGGGAGGTGAAACTCCAGGCTGACGAGGAGTAGAGCAGATGTAGTAGAAAGGGAGGTGAAACTCCCAGTTTGACGAGGAGAGTTGAGAAGCGTCGTGAAGCTCTTTCCCAGAGTTGGAGTGTTGACGTCTCTGTGCAGGAATGGAGGACCCTACTCCTTATAAAGACAGTCTGATTAGGAGACACAGATGTGAGTGAAGACTGCAGCTGTGGAAGATAATTAGAGAGGGGAAAAAACAACACAGCTCGGATCACCACAGTGCCCCCCCCCCACGGGATGCCTCCCGGCGGCCGACTCGACCTGCCAAGGTGAGCACGATGAAAAGCCTTGATCAGCTGTCGATCTGTGATAAATGAAGCTCGGACCCATGACCTTTCCTCAGGTCTATCCATACCCAGCCCAGTCCACCAGGTACTGAAGACCTCACCCCTCGAGTCGTACATCCATAATGTGGTTGACCTTGAACGCTGGCCCACCGTCGATCATCACCGGAGGGGGAGGCGGCTTAGGTGGAGGGCACAGAGGGCTGGTGGAAAACAGCTTCACCTGAGAGACATGGAAGGTAGGACAGACACAAAGAGCCGGGGGAAGAGACAGGCGGACAGCAACCGGATTGATTATGTGTAAGATGGCGTAAGGACCAATGAAGCTAGGGGAGAGCTTCTTGGACTCAGTTTTGAGATTGATGTTTTTAGTGGATAGCCATACCTTCTGTCCAACCCGATAAGGGGGGTCGGGGTCCTCCGGCGGTTGGCAATCTCAGAGTTGCGGCCCGAAGTGTAGCGGAGAGCAGCCTTGGTCGCCCTCCAAATCCAGTGACAGCGCTTGATGTGAGACTGTTCCGATGGAACAGTGATCTCCATCTCCTCCTCCGGGAATGGGGCGGGGGTGGGGTTGTACCCCAACGACACCTCGAAGGGGGAGAGACCTGTAGCCGCAGAAGGGGCGGAGTTGTGTGCATACTAGATCCAAGGTAGGTACGTACTCCAGGATGCAGGATTGAAGGCAGTGACACACCTCAGGACAGTCTCCAGTTCTTGATTGGCCCGCTCGCACTGGCCATTACTCTGGGGGTGATATCCTGAGGACAAGCTGACCGTTGCCCCAATGGCCTTACAAAAGGATCACCACACCTGAGAGACAAACTGAGGACCCCGGTCCAAAACTACGTCCACTGGGATCCTATGCAGGTGGACCACGTGCAGCATGAACAGGTCTGCCATCTCCTTGGCAGACGGAAGCTTGTTTAGGGGGATGAAATGAGCTGCCTTAGAAAACCGGTCCACAATGGTGAGGATCACTGTATGTCCAGCGGAGGGGGAAAGCCCGGTCACAAAATCCAGAGCCACATGGGACCATGGTCTGGTGGGGATGGGTAGGGGGTGCAGCAGTCCTGAGGGGGGAGAGGAGGATGATTTCCTGGTGGCACACTGGGGACAAGAGCAAATAAACCCGTTGACATCCCTCCTCATCGACGGCCACCAGAAGGTCCTTTGCAGCTGGGACAAGGTGCAAAACACCCCAGGATGACACATGACCTTAGAGGAGTCCAACCGATCGATGACCTCGCCACGGACTGAGGAAGGAACATAGACCCCGACCCCACTCGGGTTGGGCTCCGGGTCCTGCGTTCTCTTGACCCTCTCCTTGATCTCCCAGGACAGCATGCCAACCACACATGAGGGAGACACAATAGGATGTGGCTCAGGCAAAGCTGTGTCCAGGGAGAACTGTCTCGAGAGAGTGTCAGGCTTGATGTTTTTGGACCCCGGGCGACAGGTGATGGTAAAATTAAACCTGCCGAAGAACAGGGACCAGCGGGCTTGTCTCGAGTTCAGCCGTTTAACCGTTCTGAGGTACTCCAAGTTTTTAGGGTCAGTCCAAACCACGAACGGTAGCAAGATTCCTTCCAACCAGTGGCGCCACTCCTCCAAGGCCAACTTGACTGCCAGCAACTCTCAATCCCCCACATCATAGTTCCTTTTGGCAGGAGACAGGCATCGGGAGAAGTAGGCGCAGGGACGGACCTTAATGTCAGCGGTCGAGTGCTGAGACAGGACCACCCCCACTCCGGAATCCGAGGCATCCACCTCCACCAGGAACTGTAACCGTGGATCCACCTGACTTTAATTCAGAAAATGCCGCATCAACCTTTTTGGACCAGAGGCAATGCAACCACATTGTAGTCGTGGTTAAATCATCGATAAAAATTGGTGAAACCCAGGAACTGTTGCAGCTGCCTACAGGAAGAATGAATAGGCTACTCCACCACTGCCTTCACCTTACCTGGGTCAGCCCGGATTTCTTTATGGGCAATAACAAACCCCAGGAAGGTGGTAGAGGATGTATGGAACTCACACTTCTCTGCTTTGACGTAGAATTGATTTTCTAGTAGCTGCTGAAGGACCTGTCTCACGTGTACCCGATGCTTCTCTATAGAACGAGAAAAGATGAGAATGTCATCCAGGTACACAAACACAAAGGAATCCAAAAAGTCCCTCAGCACGTCGTTGATGAGCCGCTGGAACACAGCTGGCGCATTTGTTAACCCAAATGGCATCACTAAATATTCGAAGTGGCCACTAGGAGTGTGGAACCCTGTTGTCCACTCATCACCCTCTTTAATCTGGACCAGGTGGTAGGTGTTGCGCGGGTCCAGTTTGGTGAAGACAGTGGCCCCCTGAAGTGAGTCAAAGGCAGAGTCAATGAGTGGCAGAGTGTGCTTATCTTTCACCGTGATGTTGTTAAGCGCCCTAAAATCAATGCAGAGTCGAAGGGAGCCGTCCTTTTTGCCCACAAAAAACCCCCGCCCCCACCACCAATCAAGAAGGCTTGATAATGCCTGAACTTAATGACTCCTTAATGTATTTATCCATCGCCTCCCGCTCGTGGGCAGAGAGACTATAAAGCCTACTGGATGGTAATGGAGCTCCCAGAAGGAGGTTAATAGTGTGGGGGTAAAGAAAGTGCCTTCGCTTTACTGAATACTGGACCAAGGTCATGGTACTCAGGGGGAACCAAAGTGAGACTGGGCATGTGGGTGGGCGGGGAACGAATAGACACAGAGGGAGAACAGGTTGCAGACTGTAAACAAGTGGCTAAAGAAAAAGTGCTCCATGAAATGACCCTTCTTGCCTGCCGATCAACAACTGGGTTGTGGAGTCTAAGCCAAGGATACCCTAAAATGACAGGGGAGGCAGAGATGGGCAAAACAAAAAACTTTGGTGCAGACGATGGTTACCTGAAACCAAAACTGAAATGGGAGCAGTCTTCTTAGTAACTCCGGTGAGAGGCTCTCTGTAAACAGCAACCAAATTCAATGGAGTTTCCAGATTATGAACAGGAAGCTCTGTTCTGCACCTGAATCAATGAGAGCATTAGTAGAAAATCAGTGTGACAGTGTTGAAATCAAATGGGTAATATCAGTCATGCAAGGGTTTTAGGCCTCCCTACATCCGTTAGGCCCCCTACTGTGACTAGTGGACTAACCTCGCGATTGGCACTGAGATACGAGATCACAGCGGCATTGTCGTTCTGCAGGAGGCAACGTAGACCAGCCCAAAAGCATAGGTCCCCGGTGTCACAGGGTTCGGGGGGGAGGGCTGGGGGGGTGGGGGGGTTTGATGCAGCTGAGAGTCCAAATGCTCGTTAGCCCGCTCCCTTAAACGGTTATCTATTTTGATGGCAAGGGAGATTAACTCGTGTAAAGAGGAGGGTTTATCTAAACGAGCCAACTCATCCCTAAGGATAGGGCTAAGGCTGCGAGTAAAAATACTACAGCGTGAGGCATCTTCCCATCCCGCTTCATCCGCCACAACCCAGAAATCAATAGAGTAATTGGCCACGGACCTGGCCCCCTGTCGGAGATTAAGAAGGCGGGTGGTGAGTACATTATCCCCGTCTGAATGATCAAAAACCTGAGTAAATTCGGAAGCAAATCCCAAATCCCAATTATAATTGGGGTAATCGGGGCAATCCATTACAACATAAGCCCAGGCTAAAGCCCGCCCATCCAGCAGGTTCACCAAGTAGCTAATTTGACTGTGGTTTGTGGGGGAATCCTCAGGTACCTGCTGAAAAACAAGACTACACTGGAGGAGGAACCCCCGAGCCTCCCCTAGCCTGCCGCTAAAATGGGTCGGTGTGGGTACTGGTGTTAACCGAGGATGCTGAACTGAAGGGGAGGATGAAGGCGGCAGTATCTTGTAACACACGGAGGAATTAATGGTGTAAATGATAATCTTATGGAGCAAGGAAAGGTTAGATTGAAGCTACTTGTAGCCTTGTTCTTCTCCAGGTTACCGTAGTCTTGCAACCGTGAGGAAGTGCCAGTGCAGATATGTACAGTAGTCTGTGCAGAGTAATCTTCAGCTGAGGAGGGAAGAGGAAAATCCAGTCTTGGTGCTGAGGCACTTACGAGATGCAGATGAGGATGAAGAGCCTCCAGCTCATAGAGTGAGTCCTGGTCCACCGCCCAGAGTGGAGTTGGTCCGCCAGGAGGACGGTCCACCTATGCACAGGTAAAAGGACAAAGAGAGGATGATGCAGGTGGATGAGAGCAAGTAAACAGGCCGCTTACGATTTGTAGAGAGGGAGGTGAAACTCCCAGCCGACGAGGAGTAGAGTAGATGTAGTAGAAAGGGAGGCGAAACTCCCAGTTTGACGAGGAAAGTTGAGAAGCGTTGTGAAGCTCTTTCTCAGAGTTGGAGAGTTGGCGTCTTTGTGCAGGAGTGGAGGATCCCACTCCTTATAAAGGCAGTCTAATTAGGAGAAGCAGGTGTGAGTGAGACCGCAGCTGTGGAAGAAAAACAACACACAGCTCGGATCACCACAACATGTTGTTCAAGTGTTATATGACTTCACCTTCCCACCCTCAACCTGTGAGAAGACAACCAAAACCGTGCAAAAGTTATTCTCAAATAACCATCACTATATGGTTCATTACTTCTATAAAGTGACTGGATAGACATTTCTGGGTTAATGGCTTAATAGGTCTTATATCTTGCTCCCTCTGAAGATCTTAATTCAAGCACATAGCATAAGGGGTCATCATACATATCCTGGCATTGCCTCATCTTGTACAGAAATCTGGCTTGTTTGTCGCACTAAAGGTTGGACTGAAAGGAGCCCTGCCTCCAACAGGCAGGCCAGCTTGGGTGTAGGAGGCATCACCCCAGCTTATGACCCCAAATAATGTCACTCAGTACATTTGATTTATCAAATAAAGTTGAAGTCAAAATTACTCGGCCTCCTTTGCGAATTATACTGTAATTACTGGAAACATGCAGTCTCAGCTGTTTGTGAAAAACATATCAAGAAATAACAGGAAATACTGAAAACAAGACATACTGAAATAGTTCAACTCATAGTATTTACAAGTGGTTTCTCCACACTCAACACAGAACATCACGTTTAATGACTACTACCATCTCAAGATGAAACTCTTCATGACAAGTGTATTTAGTACTTCGTAGAGCATTCTTTTTTCTTTTATGATCTTCTGCAAATGTGATGCATAAACAGACATCGGCTTCTGGCAACATTTCTCAGGAATCTCATTGACATGTTTCCAGCAATAGACCCAAAATGCAGACACTGAGAGGAGACAGTTTTAAAGAGTTTGAACAAGTGTTTTTATTAACCAAGAACATGCAACGATGAGAACTGGCAACCCTGCGGAGAACAAATGAGAGAGACTGTAAGTATAATGAATTGCAAATTTGGTAATGAAAATACTGAACTAATCTTTTCTTACAGATGATGTTGCTGTGAGGAATGGTTAGTATATTACAGGTGAGCTCCCATTCTTCATCAGGTGGTGATCCTTTTCAATTTTGGCTTCGGTAAGTTGCGAGTCTGAAGGTGGTAAGAGATGGTGCCCCGGGCCCGAGGACTTTGAAGGTTAGAATATTGTGAATTTTGAGTTCTGATTTACTTGGATGAGATTTTGGGTTTCCGGATTGTGGTTCCGCCAGGTAGGAGTCAAAGACCACCATGGAACGATAAGTATAGGTAGTTCTGAGAGATATAGAGGCAGAAGTAAAGATAGGCTATTAAAGTTTGAGCTCACGGTTTCCAGTGTTAGGATAAGGTGGAGGAGTTAGGCATGAAACCACAACAGGTTGGCACAAGGGCTGCAATTAACAAATATTTTGGTAGTTGACTAATCTAACAACTATTTTTTTCGATTAGTCAACTAATCACGATTATTTCTGTCATGTCCACCATTTCTGCTTCCTTTTGGCATGGCTCCTGTTCGGGGCTCCAGTACACGTTTCACCTCAGCTGTGTAAGCCCGCACACCTGTGAAAATCACTTTGTTGTCAGTCTCTGCCTTAATATGACGTAGCCTATTATAATAAGTTCCACAGCTAAATAGAATAACGACCAGTCAAACAAGTTGGGAACTTGACAGCTTAATAAAAACTGTTTGGAGCAACACAAATAACAGAAACTAAAATGCAGTCTTCTAATACATACTTCTAAAAATGTATAATGGGTACTTCTAAAAATGCACAAATGGTTACAAGCCTGACTGTAGTGTTATATTTTATAGTTTTGGCGGATGGGATGCAATTCTTGGCAAGCGAGCAATTCCAGGCATAACACCGGCCGTTCCACCCCTCCAATCAGTCTCAACTGCTGCAGGTGCTTGTCTCCAGACAGTCAGAATTTAGTTTCAAAGGTCCTCAACCCACTGCAAAGTTGTCTAAGTGTGCTTTCACACCTAAATTTGTTTACTTTAGTCCAAATCAGTTGATATGTTTGTTACTTTGTATCATTCTCTCCTTGGTTCAGTTCCCTTCCACACAGGCAAAAATTCAAGTGGACCAAATTCCATCACGTAATTTCCCGTGAGACTTATGTCAGAATGTTCTCTGTTCTTATTGGTAGGATTTTTTTGCCACGAGAACAGGAAAGGTAAATAGAGGAAGTAGGATGACTACTGTGCATTTATGCATTTCTAGGGAGAAAATAATACAAATCGTAGCGCAATTCATCACCTTGGTTGTCATTTACTACAGTACGTGCATATACCACTTTCGGCAAATCATACAGTTTGAAAATGAAGTGTGGCTACGGATGGAAAATAACATGTTAACATTCATTAATCCTCCAGAACCATGACATGCTCAGCCACAGATATTTTGGAAGATCCATCAGGTATGTGCAGTGGCATAAAAATGTTTTACCGTTTGCTGCTGGTCCTGTTTTAGTATGGTCCCTTTCTCACCTGCAGGACTGTACCAGAGTTTGCTAGTTGATTTGAATCGACACCACCTCTTTCAGGTGATCTCGGCATGGTTGTTTTGGTGCACACCTGAGTGCAATTACTGTGTTCTCACCAGACAAAACAAACCGCACTAACGGAGAAAACAAACTCGAGTTCAATTGAAACGAACTGAAGCCTGTAGGTCTGAAAGCAGTCTAAGGCTGCATTCACACCAGGATATTCCAGGGGGTTTCAGTTCGATTGGGCGGGGAATGCAGAGAATTTTCGCACCTTTGTTTGGTTTGTATTCACACTGCGGCGGCCCAAACTGCCTGGACAACATCACGCAGTCACAACTGCTTGCTTGGGGTGCTGTAGCTGAAACCACTACTGACCAGGAAGAAAAAATCTCGGCGAAGAACAATCCAATTCATCGACTGGCCAGGACCAAAAACGGAAATCTGTTCCCTTCAGCCAGGTTGTTTGTCTGCCACAAATGAGACATTTTTTAACCTTTCCCCTCGGTTTTCTCTCGTAAAAGGACTTTTTGGATTCACGCAATCGTCTTTATTGTTATTTTCTACCCAAAATGCACTACGGTAAATGCCACTTCCTCTTCTCAGACTACGTGTTGCTATGGTTACACAAACGCCGAGGGACACTTCCGCCCTTTGGTCCGCTGGATAGTCCGTTTGCATTCACACTGCAAGCGAAGTGGTCTCGGTTCACTTGCAAGTGAACTGAGACCCCCCCCCCCCCCCCCCGTTTTCAGGCGGACCAGAGTTCGCTTGTTTGGTGCACACCAGAGTTCAAATGCATGTTCAGACTGCACCAAACAAACTGAACTATTCGTGGCAGTGCACCAAAGTTCCTTTGGTCTGGACAAAACAGTGGCCGTGTGAATGTGCCCTAAATTTTCTTGCACATTTGGACTCGCGGAAACTGAATCGAGTAGGGTTCAAGATGAGGTGGAGATGGGTTTGAGAGACCTGCAATGACTCAGACTATTTTGACAGAAAAGTTGTCGCACAAATTTTTTTCAACATGTTCAAAATTCCTGCAAGACCCTGCAACTCTGAAGACGAAACTGAGAACTGTCAAGAATGTTTGGAGACATTTTGGAAACTCCCACAAGAATGCCGTTCTCAAATGTTGGCTGTTGAAGCCCAATGGGATACTACCCTAAAAGTGGCATTTTCTGTTGAATTTGGAGAAACCACTTGTAATATTAGTTGTGTTGAGCTATTTAAATTGTTCCAGTTTGATCTGTTTATTGCAAGCAGCTGCTAGTTTGTGCATTTTGCCAAAAAACCTAATTTGCAGTTGGAGCTGAATAATTCTAATTGCAACTGTATACTGTAGGTCATGGAGTTCAGGCAAGGAGGCCTTCAGCATTTTGTATTCACCCAAATATACAAACTGAATCCCCAGTTTCTGCTGCCACAGAGTCTTGCAAGAGCTATTTTGCAGTCACTCAATGGTTTCTGACCAACTGCCTCCTTGGAAATCTGGTGGAAGTCACTGATATGTTCTTTTTTTATGTCACATCCAAGTAATGCAGCCACTGTTCCTTTAACTTTAATCTCATGAACGAAACTTCCAACTGTGTCTCTAGGAACATTCAGTGCCTTTATTATCTTTTTGAATCTGTTTTCTTGCTTGAGCCAGGCAACAGTCACTTCTCCAAGCATTTTTGGACAATTCTCTTGATTTAGGCATATCTCTAATATGAAATGAATTATCAGCATCAGCAAATCCCACGACAGTCAACACATCAAATATTTGATGTGTTGACACAACTAATGAAAGCCTCGACTAGATGGGTAAGGTGTGCTTGTGACAACAATTTGCAAATGATTTGCAAATGCGCTCTTACTGTATCTGGGATTTTATCAGGTGGTTGAAAAATTTTAAGATGTAGTTGTTGTTGTTCATCCGTCATTCTCAACGATGACCAAGGACATCACAGGGAACAGGACTGGATGTGGCGTGTCCAGCTGTGGCTGATCAGTCCGATGCAGGCATGGAAGGCTCTGCCATAGGTTGGGCACAGGTGGTCTGCGCGGGCAGAAGATACAGGGGTGGCTCTGGTTTTGCAAAGCTCACGATTTCTCTGGGCCTTGGCAATTCTGTTCAGCTCAAAGGGGGCAGCACCTTTGCTGATACAGCTATGCCAGTCTGGTCGGTCTAGCGCTAGGGTCTCCCAGGTGTCAGGACTGATGTCAAAGCTCTTCAGGGAGGCCTTAAGAGTGTCTTTGTAGCGCTTCTTCTGACCACCTTGTGAGCGCTTGCCCTCTGCTAGTTCATCGTAGAACAGTCTCTTTGGTAGGCGTGAATCAGGCATATGATTCAAGGTGGCCAGCCCACCTAATCTGGGCTCTCTTGAGCAGGGTGTGGATGCTAGGCAGCTCAGCTTGGGAGAGGACCTCTGTGTCAGAGATTTTGTCCTGCCAAGTGATCTTCAGGAGCTTTCTGAGGCAGTTCAGGTGGAAGGGGTTTAGCTTTCTGGCTGGTGCTCATAGACTGTCTAGGTCTCGCAGGCATACAGTAGGGAAAGCAGGACAACTGCCTTGTACATCTTCAGTTTTGTGGTCAGCCTGACGCCTCTCCTTTCCTACACTGTTGCACGTAGCCGTCCGAATGCTGAGCTTGCCTTGGCAATGCGCGAACCGACTTTGTCATCGATGTTGACAGACCTGGAGAGTGTGCTGCCGAGGTATGTGAACTTGTCGACAGCCTTGAGGGTCTCCCCGTTGACACTAATGGCTGGTTCTACGTAAGTCTTCTGCGGTGCGGGTTGATGCAAGACCTCAGTTTTCTTCTTACTGATTGTGAGCCCAAAGTTGTCACAAGCACTGGAGAAGCAGTTCAGGCTCTGCTACATCTGGGTCTCTGTAGCGGCGCTGAGTGCGCAGTCGTCTGTGAACAGGAAGTCGCGAACTGAGTCCCCTTCTACCTTGGTTTTGGCTTGGAGCCTCCACAAGTTGACGAGCCTGCCGTCCATCCTGTACCTGATCCTGATGGTGCTTTCTTCATCGTCACAGAAGGCATCAGACAGCATGGCTGTGAACATCATGCTGAAAAGTGTGGGCACGAGTACACAGCCCTGCTTGACCCCGTTGGTGACTGGGAAAGCTTCAGAGGAGTCTCCATCATCCAGTACTCAAGCAAGCATGCCGTCGTGGAACTGGCGCACCATGCTGATGAACTTGTCCGGGCAGCCAAACTTAGTCATGATTCTCCACAGCCCTTCATGTCTGACGGTATCAAAACCTTGGTGAGATCTACAAATGTTGTGTAGAGGTCCCTGTTCTGCTCGTGACACTTCTCCTGAAGTTGGCGTGCGGCGAAGATCATGTCAGCAGTTCCACGACCTTCTCTGAAGCCACACTGGCTCTCCAGCAGGTGACCGCCTTCCATGTGCTGAATGAGGTGGTTGAGAAGGACTCTTGCGAGGCTCTTGCCGGTGATGGCGAGGATAGAGATCCCACGGTGGTTGTTGCAGGACTGCCTGTTTCCTTTTCTCTTGTAGAGATGGACAGTGGAGGCGTCCTTGAGCTCCTGGAGGATAACTTTCCGCTGCCACATGGTCTGAAAGAGCTCGGTGAGTTTCTGTATTAGAACTGGTCCTCCTGCCTTGTAGATTTCAGCTGGGATGGAGTCAGAGCCTGGTGCTTTGCCATTTGAAAGGAGTTTGATTGCTTTTGGACTTCTGATTCCATTGGAGGTTCTGCCAGAGATGTGTTCACCTCTCCTTGGGGCATGCGAGTGATGGCTTCTGCACTGATGGACGTAGGTCTGTTCAGGACGCTGCTGAAATGTTCTGCCAATCTTTCCAGGATTGCGTTCTTGTCAGTGAGGAGAGTGTACCCATCAGCACTGTACAGTGGTGATGATCCAGAAGACTGAGGCCCGTAGATAGTCTTAAGGACATCATAGAAGCGTTTAGAGTTGCTGCTGTCAGCGTACTGCTGTATTTCATCTGCCTTTTTGCTAAGCCAGAAGTCCTGCATCTCGCTGAGCTTTTCCTGAACCTTTCCTTTGATGGAGTTGAAGGTTGCTTTCTTAGAGGCAGATCTGCTGTCTTGCTGGTACACTCTGTGGGTTTCATGCTTCTTGTCAAGCAGCTTTTGGATGTCCTCATCATTTTCATCGAACAAGTCTTGGTGTTTGTGCGTGTTCTGGCCCAGATGAGTGAGTGAGGTGTTGTATACCATGTCTCTGAAAGCTGCCCAGTCTTCTTCTGCTCTGTACGCCCTGAGGTCGAGCTGACTAAGCTTGCTGTCCAGGTCCTCACTGAGGTTCTGTCGCCCAGAGTGCTGTTCCAGCTTGCTGACATTGAGTCACTTGTTTGCCTTTTTCCCTGTGGACACCATTTGGGCTGGATGTGAATGTTGAGCTTTGAGAGAATGAGTCTGTGATCCATCCAGCAGTTTGCGCCACACATCGCCTTCGTCACTTTAACATCCTGCCTGTCTCTCCTTCTCACAATGATGTAATCAATCAGATGCCACTGCTTGCTGTGTGGATGCATCCAGGAGGTCTTGTTGCGATTAGGCAAGCGGTAGACGGTATTAGTGATCAGAAGGTCATGAGAGGTGCACGTCTTCAACAGGAGAAGACAGTTGCTGTTGCACTTTCCAACTCCATTTCTCCCAAGGACTCCCTCCCATGTCTGGTAGTCTGTACCAACTCTGGCGTTAAAGTCTCCAAGAACAATGAGTTTGTCCTCCTTCGGTACGCCTTCAATGAGAGTCTCTAAGTCCTTGTAAAAC
The DNA here is from genome assembly GCA_020510985.1 of Pholidichthys leucotaenia. Lineage (NCBI taxonomy): Eukaryota > Metazoa > Chordata > Actinopteri > Cichliformes > Pholidichthyidae > Pholidichthys > Pholidichthys leucotaenia. The sequence continues at coordinate 236,966,848 of CM035848.1, read as the reverse complement.
TTGTCTTTGACCTCATCTGGGTTCGTCATGGTGGGGGCATATGCACTGATAAATGTGACATGGCGTTTTCCTCGGAGGGGGAGCCGCAAGGTCATGAGGCGGTCATTGGATCTTTTGGGGATGCTGGTAAGCTTGCTAATCAGAAACCCACTCCTGCTTCACAGCGTTCTTCGCTGCCTCGGCTGCTTCAGAAAAAGGTGTAACCAGCTTTGACTTCTGTCAGCTGACCTTCGTTTGCAAACCTGGTCTTGCTCAGAGCTGCGATGTGGATGTTGTACCTGTTGAGTTCTCTTGCAACAAGTGCTGTCCTTCTTTCAAGTCTGTCCACTTTGGAGCTGTCCATAAGCATTCGCACATTCCAAGTGCCAATGGTGAGTGATGTCACCTTAGTTGATTTCTTCTGAGAATTTCGACCGCTAGGGTGGGATCCCCAAGAGCCGCGGCTTGCTGGCCAGGGTGTAGCGAAGCAGGCTATGTTTAGGGCACCTTTTCTAGCCCCTTCCTCAGGCCATGGAGGTGAGCAGAGCGAATCCTAAAGAGAGCTGCTCAGACACCCAGACTGCTGCTGAACTCCATTGCTGCTATGACAAGGAAATTAAGGGGGGGGTGATGTTTTGACTTGCAAGTGAATTTGATTTAAGTGAGGGAGAGTTGCGCAGGGTCATCAGCCTCACTCTCTCGTCCCAGCCTTTCTGGATCCAATGGCAAGACGTAGTCAAGACAACTGGAGATAGGTTAGGATGCAGTGGATGGCCAGCAGTGTCCTACATGTCTCACTGTGCCCTATTTGTGCTCCACAATGCTTTACTGGGTCTGCCTTCCTGCCTGTTGAGCCAATCTGGTGGTTTCCTCCACGCAGTCCGCCAGGTCCAGTCTACACATGCATAGGTAGACAAGCCCTACCTCACCGAGGGTTTCAAACCCGTCGGCTACCCTCACCTGGTTTTGCCCGCCAGCCAAAGCAGTTTACCGGGTGTGGCCGCTGTTGCATGCAAACAGCTACTTGGAGCCACAGGTGAGAAATGAGTGCCAAGTGGAAACCAAAGCAGACCGACCACCTAGAGGTGCGATTGTTGCCCCATCAGAGGTACTATCCCTCCCTGACACCCCATACACCCCCAATGTTTAATGTTTAGCTGTGTTGAACTATTCAATTGTGTTTTTGTTTGATATGTTTGTTGCAAACAGCTGAAAGTTTGTAAATTGGGCCAATAAACATAATTTGCAATGGAGGTGGAATAATTTTGATACTAACTGTATTACATAACAAGCTTGGTAACAGTCAGTGAAGAAGCTTAATAGCTTTGTGAAAAACAAACAAAAATCACTTTATTCAAAACATCTGTTTTAACCATCAACTCCTCTCTCTTTTCAATTTGAAAACCATTCCACTCTAATAGACACCGACTCTAATAAATGGTACATGATGAAACTAAACTTAGAGGTTCACTGACCTCTAAATTTTGAGGCAGGTATCTAGGCAACCCTAGATAGAAAGCGTCCTTGTTGTTTGTTGTAAAACATTCAGAACCACTAACACTTAGCAGGTGGCTTGAGTTTGTCAGTAAGAAAATTATATTTCAAAGTTTTATAATTGGTCGGTGGTCTTTGAGTTACAAGAACAAAGACTGGCACTGCCCAGAAGAATTGTTTTGGATCAGCGGCAGAACTTTGCATTACAAAGTTTACTGTAGGCATGAGAGTTACTGTAAGTTGCCCTTCTTTTTAATGGATTAGCATCAGTATAGATAACGTCTTTAAAATTATCTTCTTCTTCTTCTTTTGGCTGATCCCTTTAGGGGTCGCCACAGAGGATCTTCTGTCTCCATCTCACACTATCCCTTGCCTCTTCCTTTGTAACACCAATCCTCTCCAATGCATCCTTCACTACATCGATGAATCTTCTCTGTGGCCTCCCTCTTTTCGTTCTTCCTGGCAGCTCCATCTTCAACATCCTTTGTCCAATATATCCACCATCACTCCTCTGCACATGTCCAAACCATCTCAGCCTTGCCTCTCTTACTTTGTCTCCAAACCGCTCAACCTGAACTGTCCCTCTAATATACACATTTCCAATCCTGTACATCCTACTCACTTCCAGTGAGAATCTTTGCATCTTCAACTCTGCCACCTCCAGCTCCACCTCCTGTCTTTTTGTCACAGCCACCGTCTCCAAACCATACATCATAGCAGGTCTCACTATTTTGCAAACCTTCTCTTCCACTGTAGCTGCTATCCTTCTGTCACACATCACTCCTGACACTCGTCTCCACCCACTCCCCCTGCCTGCACTCTCTCCTTCATTTCTTTTGTGCACTGTCCATTGCTTTTGATGGTTGACCCCAGGTATTCAAACTCATCTGCCTTCACTACGTCTACTTTTGCATCTTCACCATTACACCTGCCTACTTCTCATTCACCCACGTCATGTCTTGCTTCTATTGACTTTCACTGGTTTTCTCTCCAGTGCATACCTCCACCTCTCCTGAATCTCTTCCAACTGCTTCCTACTCTAACTGCAGATCACAATGCCAACTGTGAACATCATGGTCCACGGAGACTCCTGCCTGATCTCCTCTGTCAGCCTGTCCATCATTATAGCAAACAAGAAGGGGCTCAGAGCTGATCCATGATGTAATCTCACCCTCATCTTGAATCCATCTGTCACTCCTACAGCACACCTCAACACTGTCTCACTGTATTTATACATGTCCTGCACCACCCTCACATACTTCTCTGCCACTCCCGACTTCCTCATACAGTACCACACTTCCTCTCTCAGCACCCTGTCATATGCTTTCTCTAGATCCACAAAGACACAGTGCAACTCCTTCTGACCTTCTCCACACTCCTTTATTAACACTATTAAAGCAAACATTGCATCTGTAGTACTCTTTCTTGGTATGAGACCAAACTGCTGCTTGATGACTGCAACATTTCTTCCTAGCCTGGCTTCAACAACTCCCACATCTTCACAGTGTGGGTGATCAACTTTATGTCTCAGTAGTTACTGCAGCTCTGAGCATCACACCTGAAATGATGTTTTTAAAATATTTTTAAATGTATGCAATACTAAATTTCGTTGAAAATGTGATATTATTTGATATACTTATATCACGGACACACAGATCGTCCTAAATGTCTCCTGAGCCGGTGGACGGAGCCACTGTCTATAGCAGGATACGATACAGCAGAGAACAGCTGCTAGCATTCAACCGCCACCCGGTCCCATTGGAAAAACTCGACATACCGAGAGAACTGAGGCGAAAACGCCGCGGCTGCCGGGCTGGAGTAAGGCGGAGGACAAAAAATATAAGGTACAGACCCTCCCTTCCATCTGTTGTCATGGGAAATGTACGGTCGATACTGGGAAAGTTAGATGAGCTAGCGGCTATCTCCCGTTATGATAGCACATACCGGGAGTGCTCTCTCCTTTTGTTTACTGAGACGTGGCTAACTGAACTAGCAGCAGATGCTAACATTGAGCTGGAGGGTTTTCACATGATACGAGCTGACCGAACACCAGACAGTGGCAAGGCTAGGGGCGGTGGAGTGATAATGTATGTTAACAACAACTGGTGCAGACCGGGACATATCACTGTTAAACAACGACACTGCAGCAAAGACATTGAGTTGCTAGCTGTTAGCATGAGGCCTACATATCTCCCGAGAGAACACTCACACGTGATCTGCATTGTTGTTTATGCAAATCCGACGGCGAACGCTGGGACAGCACGTGACGTCATCCATTCAGTAACCAGCAGGCTGCAGACAGAACACCCAGATGCTCTTCTCCTCATCTCAGGCGATTTCAACCATGTTTCACTGTCTCCCATTCTACCCACGTTCACCCAGTATGTCACATGCCACACTAGAGACAATAAAACACTGGATTTATTCTACGCAAACACTAAGGAGGCGTACACCTCATCACAACTCCCCCCACTCGGGAGATCGGATCACAACTTGGTTCATCTCCGGCCGGTGTACAAACCCCTAGTGCACAGACAACCTCCGGCCATGCACACTGTGGAGTTATGGTCTGAGGAGACAATGGACACCCTAAAGGGCTGTTTTGAAGCCACCGCCTGGAAGCAGCTCTGCGATCCACATGGTGAGGACATCGATGGCCTCATTCACACCTTCACGGGCTACCTCAGCTTCTGTGTGGACAAATCCGTTCCCACCAAGACCATACGGCGTCACTCAAACAACAAACCCTGGATCAACCCTGAGATAAAAACACTTCTGAGAGAGAAGAAGAGGATCTTCAGGTCAGGGAACAGGGAGATGCTGAAGTCCGTACAGAGGGAGCTGAGGAGAAAGATCAGAGAAGGCAAGGACAGCTTCAGGAAGAAGATGGAGGACAAGCTGCAACAGAGCGACATCAGCGGGGTCTGGAGAAACCTCAAAACCATCTCGGGGCTCCAGAATACCTCCCCCCAGGCCACAGGGGGCAGGGAGTGGGCGAACAACCTGAATCTGTTTTTCAATAGATTTGACCAACCGCCCTCCCCCCTGACTGCACAACAACCACTGCTGCCTCTAAAGAAATCAAGTCCTGCTGCCCACTCCCCACTCCACCAACACCCCCCCACTCCCAACACACAGCCCCCCATCCTGACCCTGACCAGGACCCAGGTGAGGACGGAGCTGAGGAAGATCAAGGCGAGGAAGGCGCCGGGACCGGACGGCATCAGCGCAAAGCTCCTCAAGTCCTGTGCAGACCAGCTGTGTGGGATTGTGACGTATATCTTCAACATGAGCCTGAAACTGGGGAGGGTACCACAGCTGTGGAAAACATCTTGTGTGGTACCTGTACCAAAAACTTCCCACCCCAAAGACCTGAACAGCTACAGACCGGTGGCCTTGACGTCCCACTTGATGAAGACCCTGGAGAGACTGCTCCTTGCTCACCTCCGCCCCCTGGTGGAACCAGCGATGGATCCACTCCAGTTCGCCTACCAGCATGGCATTGGGGTGGAGGATGCGGTGATCTTCCTCCTTCACCGTTCTCTGTCCCACCTGGAGAAGCCCGGGAATATGGTGAGGATCATGTTCTTTGACTTCTCCAGTGCTTTCAACACCATCCAACCGATGATCCTGAAGGACAAGCTGCTGCGCGCAGGGGTGGACCAGCACCTGTCATCATGGATCCTGGACTACCTCACGAACCGGCCTCAGTTTGTGAGAACCCGGGACTGTGTGTCCGACACGATCATCAGTAGCACGGGGGCCCCCCAGGGAACGGTGCTGGCTCCCTTCCTGTTCACTCTTTATACTGCGGACTTCTCACACAACACAACACACTGCCATCTACAGAAGTTCTCTGATGACTCTGCGATCGTTGGCCTCATCTCCAATGGAGATGAAGCTGAGTACAGAGGGCTTATCCAGGACTTCGTGGACTGGTGCCATCGAAACTGCCTCCAGATCAACGCGAGGAAAACTAAGGAGCTGGTGGTGGACTGCCGCAGGCATGGGCAGCCCCTCACAGTACCAGTAAATATACAGGGAACAGACATCGAGATGGTGACATCCTATAAGTACCTGGGTATTCATCTGAACAATAAACTAGACTGGTCACACAATACTGATGCACTCTACAAGAAGGGACAGCGCAGGCTGTTCCTGCTGAGGAGACTCAGGTCTTTTGGTGTACAAGGGGCGCTGCTGAAGTCATTCTATGACACGGTGGTGGCATCAGCCATCACTTTTGGAGTGGTCTGCTGGGGCAGTGGCATTACTGCAGCCGATAGGAAGAGACTGAACAAACTGATTAAGAAAGCTAGCTCTGTCCTGGGGCAGCGCCTTGATCCGATGGAGGAGATAGGAGAGAGAAGGACGGTGGCTAAACTGTCATCTCTGCTGGAGTCCGAGTTCCACCCTATGCAGGACATACTGAATGCACTGAGGAGCTCATTTAGCAGCAGACTACATCATCCCAGGTGCACAACCGAGAGGTTTCGTAGGTCCTTCCTACCAACGGCTGTCAGACTGTACAACCTAAGCAGGGCTGCTCGCAGAGATAGCAAAAAGACGTAACAAACTAATAGTTTTTTGAATGCAAAAGATGCAATAGACTTACACAATGGTCCCCTCCGGCATACAACTAGGAACATACCGGTCGCTATGGAGGGTGAGAATATGTATGGGCACATAATCATACCATGTAGGATAACTAAGTAGACGGTTATGCTGTTTCATTCCATCTAGCAACAATGCTCTGCACTGTGTGTGTTTATATATTTGCATATTTATTCCATCTAGCTACAATGCTCAGCACTGGGTGTGTTTATATATTTATATATCTACATATTATTCCATCTAGCTACATTGCTCCGCACTGTGTGTGTTTATATACTTGCATATTTATTCCACCTAGCTGCAATGCTCCGTACTGTGGGTGTTTATATATTTACATATTTATTCCATCTAGCTACAATGCTCTGCACTGTGTGTTCATATATTCATATATTTATTCCATCCAGCTACAATGCTCTGCACTGTGTGTCTGTGTGTGTGTGTATATATATATATTTTATAGTAATACGTACATATGTTTATTAGCTGCTCTTGCTTGCTTGTTTTTTTTCTTGCCTTCTGATTGTTGCTCTGAGTGTTGCTATCCCTGTGCTGTTGCAATCCTGGAATTTCCCCGTTGTGGGACTAATAAAGGCTTATCTTATCTTATCTTATACAGTAAAAAAGCTACTTAACAAATTACAGGCACAGTAGGCACTGAGAAAGTCTTATTTGTAAATCCAAAAGCATGAAATATTGGTTGCAATCATGCACAGACTGCACTAACGTCTGTGTGCTTCTTTGTACTTACAGGCCACCTGCACCTCTGTTCTCCGGTGTATTACTGCTCCCATCCTGTTCCTCACCATACACTGATACAGGCCAGCATCACTCCTCTTCAGAGAAGGCATGGAAAACCTATCGATGGAAAAACACATAAAGAGGCTGATGATTAGGCTGTGTCATTTCTCAAAGCTGTAAATAAGCATAAAAGGGGGCAATGCTAGTGATGTCTGGAGACCAGTGAGACAGAAGGCAAAGAAGGTGGAGGTCTGTTTGTCCATATGTACTGTATGCGCACTCTGTGTAATTTCCTTTTATGTCCTTGATCTCAGAAAATGGATTGGACCTGAGGTGAGAAAAGTTTGCCAATAACAGAAGGCAGAGTGTCACGTGTTGAAAGTATGCACGCGTACACGTATGTGTGTGTGTGGGGGGGGGCATGAGAAGTTCTTTGATGTCGGCATGATTTTTTTATTTCGTTTTTTTTGAGAGGCATTGTTAATGGGTTTTTAATGGACTGTGCTTCACTAATGGGAAGCTTGGCATAAGATCTAGGTTGGTGCCATGCTGGACAAACACACACACACATGCACACACATATCACACACAAAGCGGATACACACAGAAACTGGACATCGCTCTGGGGCTCATTATGAATACCGGGACAGCCAAGTATTTAACTCCCAGGCTGTCAGTGCACGCTGCCAACATACACAGACGTGCACATGCACATACACACATGTACATCAGACACACATGCACACAACTCTATTTGAATCAGGAATGACATGTTACACAGAAGCTCTGATCCTGAAACAGATTTTGATATTGGACACTTTCTAACACTTCACACCCCTCTGTCTGTGTTTTATTCCATGTTTAACGGGTATGTACAAGATTTCCCTTATACCCCCTTTACACAGGAGTCGAGATTGTTGAGAGATCAAAAATTGTCCAGCTCTCTCGACTATCTCTGAATGATCTCCCAGTGATCTCCACAATCGCTATGGTCTCCTCAAAGTTTTGACTCAGTCCAAAACACATAAGACTCTCCCAAACATTTACACAGAAATGACTTTTTCGAGGCATTAGGAGATCACTGAGACATTTTTGAGAGCTCAGACAAATTTTTTCTCTCAGTGATCTCTCAACGATCTCCATGCTGTGTAAAGGGGCCCCTACACTTTTTTTTAAATTCTCCAAAAAAGCCAGTTAGGACACTGACACAAGTTTTGTCATTTTAGCTGTTTACTAAAACATTCTCAAGATACAATTATATAATCAATATGGCCTTAAAGTGCAGACACTCAGCTTTAATTTGAAGGTATTCACATCCAGACTCGAGTTACAGTTTAGGAGTTGCAACCATTTTTATAAAGTCTCCCCATTTCTGGGGCTCAAAAATAATTGGACAAATTAACATTGCCATAAATAAAATGTTCCTTAACCTCTTGCACTCCGTTGTACCGTGGGCGGGCAAGTCCCTGCGTCCTAGGGCGCACGTCCTCGTGCGCTCTCGGACGCATGGTCCTGATGGTGGTGATGTAGTTGGTGTTGGCGTCCAAGCGCCACTGAAAAAAAAAGCTGCAGACACAGCCACGAACAGATTAGTTCATCTGATTGACCTCTCATTCGACTAATAAGAGCCTTGAATTGGGTTTCTGAAACCTTGAAGAACCAATGAATGAAAACCTAGGAAGGAGGACCCGCCTCCCAACGCTTTGAATGCAGTGAGCCAATTGAAGCAGAGAAGTTCGCGAGCTGTTTTTTTTTAAGGCTGGGTGAAGACTGGCTGCTGGAGCGGATCAAAAAAGGACGCAGGAAGAGCCCCACAGACCCAGCAGCATGGAGACCATCCACAAATGCAACCTGTGTGACAGGGAGTGCCATTCGTGGATCGGCATGTTCGGCCACAGGCGGTGCTTATTTTGTATTGGTTCCAGCAGAGTAGACGTTATGATTTCTTCCATGGTAATCATAGACCGATGGAGGCTGACGACGAAGGCTGAGTGACACACACGCCTTCGCCATTCATTTTTTAATTACTACTGTTATTTGTTTTGAAAAATCGTTCGCCAAAAAACGCAATCATGGAAGCACAAAACCGCAATAATGGAATTATGTTTTGATCGGGTCGCGAGACCAGAACCAGAGCGGACCAGCGTCGCGTTCGTCTGACAATGAGGAAGAGAAGTTGGCCAGGACACTGCTGCTGTGAAGAGGTAAGGTGTTATAAGCTAAATTATTCTCTATCCCTGAAAATTGTAATCCAAAATGACTTTTGACCGATCGGTAAATTACAACTGTGCGGCGCACGAAGTCTGAAGTTCGTGCGCCGCGGTACAAGGGGTTGCTCGCCGCGTACAGGCTGTGAACCTGAGCAGGATGTGCTCAAACAGTTCTCCAGACTGAACCCGCGCAAGGCCCCCGGCCCAGACGGCGTGTCTCCCTCCACCCTGAGACTCTGTGCGAAACAGCTGGCTCCTGTATTCACAGACATTTTTAACACCTCCCTTAAGTTATGCCACGTGCCGTCCTGCCTCAAATCCTCCACCATCATCCCTGTCCCCAAGAAGCCACGGATCACTGGACTTAATGACTACAGACCTGTAGCGCTCACCTCTGTAGTCATGAAGTCCTTTGAGCGCCTGGTCCTGTCCCACCTCAAGTCCATCACCACCCCTCTCCTGGACCCGCTGCAGTTTGCCTACCGAGCCAACAGGTCTGTAGACGATGCAGTCAACCTGGCCCTCCACTCCATCCTGCAGCACCTGGACTCCCCGGGAACCTACGCCAGGATCCTGTTTGTGGACTTCAGCTCCGCATTCAACACCATCCGCCCCGCTTGCTCCGGGACAAGCTGTCCCTGCTCAACGTGCCTGACTCCCTCTGCAGGTGGATCATCGACTTCCTGACGGACCGGAGGCAGCATGTGCGGCTGGGAAAGACTGTCTCAGACTATACTAGCATCAGCACCGGATCACCCCAGGGCTGTGTACTTTCCCCCCTACTCTTCTCCCTTTACACCAACTCCTGCACCTCCAGCCACCAGTCTGTCAAGTTGATCAAGTTTGCGGACGACACCACCCTCATCGGGCTCATCTCCAACGGCGACGAGTCCGCCTACAGGAGAGAGGTGGCCCAGCTGGCGTCCTGGTGCAGCAATAACAACCTGCAGCTGAACGCTCTGAAGACAGTGGAGATGATTGTAGACTTCAGGAAAGTCACTACTCCTCTGCCCCCCCTCACCCTCTCAGGCTCTCCCATCACCACTGCTGATTCCTTCCGCTTCCTAGGCACTACCATCACCAGGGACCTCAAATGGGAGCTGACCATCAGCTCACTCATCAAAAAAGCCCAGCAGAGGATGTTCTTCCTGCGGCAGCTGAGGAAGCTCAAGCTACCCACCAAGATGTTAGTGCAGTTCTACACAGCCATCATCGAGTCCATCCTCACCACCTCCATAACCGTGTGGTACGCAGGAGCCACTGCCAGGGACAGACTAAGGCTGCAGCGCATCGTGCGCACTGCTGAGAAGGTGATCGGCTGCAAGCTCCCATCTCTCCAGGATCTGTACATCTCCAGGACCCGGAGGCGTGCCGGCCGGATCATAGCCGATCCCTCACACCCTGGTCACGTACTGTTTGCCCCCCTCCCCTCTGGTAGAAGACTTCGGTCCATCCAGACTAAAACCTCCCGTCACATGAACAGCTTCTTCCCCTCTGCCATTAGACTGCTGAACACTAAGTGACTCTCGTGCACCATGTACAGCAGCTCAACCAGACTCATGTCAATCATCACTGTTTTCTTCCTGCATTACCGACTGCACTATATAGTTCTCCACAGTATCTGCTGCTGGCTAATATATATTTTAACTGTTGACCAGTATCACTTAATCTTATCCTACACTTTATTACATGTATAGTTTATTTCTCTTATCTTATCATGTTTAATGTTGCAGCATTGTACCGAGACAAATTCCTAGTTTGTGTACTACATGAACAATGGCAATAAACCTGATTCTGATTCTGATTCTGATTCTGAACGCCCCCCCACCCCCGCTATTCTTCTGCAGCAAGGGGGGGGGGAGCCGCGGTGATTGCGCTGCTGTCCCACATCACCACATGATGCTAATCCGTTGTGTAGCGATGGCCGAAGTCCATCCTCTGTAGCGAGCGGGGGTGGGGGGACAAACCCCCCCAACACACACACACACAGACAGCCCTGAGTGTGACCTTTCATTAGAGCCTAAAATGAAGCTTCTATATTGAATCATTCAGAAATTACAGACGTTTTTCCAAACTCTGCCATTTGGCACAATTTGGCACAGTTCCAAAACGCCTGGGAACAGCCTGAGAACAAAGCTGTGTAATATATTCATTTTTTGTGGTATTGTTACAAAATTTGGACCTCAGCTGAATAACACTTAGTTCTACATTTCTGTTGCATTTTCCACCCCGGATCTGAAGTTGTGTGTTATTTGCAAGCATTTGTATCCAAAAAAACACCCAGGCCAAATTTATTTTCTTCAAGTTCACTATGTTTAGATGACTGTAACTCAGTGGTCGGAGCACTTAGAGAGATCATGTTTTTTTTTGCCAAAAAATTCAAAGTGTTTTCTTTTAAATGAGACCAACCCCATGAAGATGCTGCAAAGGGTTGAAGAACAGCTTTCGATTTACTTTGGGCACATTTTTTTTGGCGTTTTTAGGAAAATTGACCGGAGTGCAAGGGGTTAATACTTTGTTGAGAATCCTTTGCAGGCAATGACTGCCTGAAATCTGGAACTAGGGCTGGGTGACATGAAAAAAAAATCCAGTCACAAAAATTTTTTTTCATGTCAGTCGATATCGCTATATATTACAATATAAATTAAATCACTATTTCTTACTCTTTTTCATAGTCTCTATTATTGTCGCGGTAATATCATTGGTCATTCTGAATATTGGTGCATCTTGGTAAATTAAAATATCATGATTTGTAATTTAATTAAAAAAAGATAACCATAATCATCACAAATAAATTTAAAATGGCTTAAATAGTTCACTATATGGGTGGTAAAGACTCACATTCCTGAACTGATATTTAAAGTGGTTTTTTTTTATTTATTTTGAACTGGAAGAAGTTCTTTTAATTTTCATCTGAAGCCTAATTAAACTGGAGTCCACCTGTGGCAAATTCAGTTGATTGGACATGATTTGGAAATGCACACACCTGTCTATATAAGGTCCCACAGTTGGCAGTGCATATCAGAGCACAAACCAAGCATGAAGTCAAAGGAATTGACTGTAGACCTCCGAGACAGGGTTGTCTTGAGGCACAAATCTGGGGAAGGGTACAGAAAAATTTCTTCTGCTTTGAAGGTCCCAGTGAGCACAGTGGCCTCCATTATCCATAAATGGAAGAAGTTCAGAACTACCAGGACTCTTCCTAGAGCTGGCCGGCCGTCTAAACTGAGCGATTGGGGGAGAAGGGCCTTAGTCAGCACAGTGGCCTCCATTATCCATAAATGGAAGAAGTTCAGAACCACCAGGACTCTTCCTAGAGCTGGCCGTGTCTTAGTCAAGGAGGTGACCAAGAACCGTATGGTCACTCTGTCAGAGCTCCAGCATTGCTCTGTGGAGAGAGGAGAACCTTCCAGAAGGGCAACCATCTCTGCAGCAATCCACCAATCAAGCCTGTATGGCAGAGTGGCCAGACGGAAGCCACTCCTTAGTAAAAGGCACATGGCAGACCACCTGGAGTTTGCCAAAAGGCACCTGAAGGACTCTCAGACCATGAGAAACAAAATTATCTGGTCTGATGAGACAAAGATTGAACTCTCTGGGGTAAATGCCAGGTGTCATGCTAGGAGAAAACCAGGCACCGCTCATCACCAGGCCAATACCATCCCAACAGTCAGGCATGGCGGTGGCAGCAGCATCATGCTGTGGGGATGTTTTTTCAGCAGCAGGAACTGGGAGACTAGTTAGGATAGAGGGAAAGATGAATACAGCAATGTACAGAGACATCCTAGATGAAAACATGCTCCAGAGTGCTCTTGACCTCAAATTGGGGTGACGGTTCATCTTTCAGAAGGACAACGACCCTAAGCACACAGCCAAGATAGCAAAGGAGTGGCTTCAGGACAACTCTGTGAATGTCCTTGAGTGCCCCAGCCAGAGCCCAGACTTGAATCATATTGAACATCTCTGCAGAGATCTGAAAATGGCTGTGCACCGACGCTTCCCACCCAACCTGATGGAGCTTGAGAGGTGCTGTAAGAAGAATGGGACAAACTGCCCAAAGATAGGTGTGTCATCCTCAAAAAGGCTTGAGGCTGTAATTGCTGCCAAAGGTGCATCACAAAGTATTGAGCAAAGGCTGTGAATACTTATGTACATGTGATTTCTTAGGTTTTTATTTTTAATAAATTTGCAAAAATCTTTACAAAAAACAAAAAAACTTTTTTACCATTGTCATTATGGGGTATTGTATGTAGAATTTTGAGGAAAAAATATTTAATCCATTTTGGAATAAGGCTGTAACATAACAAAATGTGGAAAAAGTGAGGTGCTGTGAATACTTTCCGGATGCAGTATAGCTCATGCAGCTCATTAAATAGCTTTTGAATCAGAATCAGAATCAGAATCAGAATAAGTTTATTGCCAAGCACATTTACAAGTAAATAACAGGTAAATATACGAGGAATTTGACTTGACACTGAAAACGTCATAGATGACATTCTCAATGACGCGGCGAGCCGTGGAGGCGCCTGTCAGCAGGAGGGGAACAGCAGGCAGTGGGGGAAGGGGAGGGTGGACACAGTAGGAGAGAGAAAAAAGCATTGTTGATCAGAATAAAGTTCATATTTGACCGATATTATGATTACAAGAAAAAAACTCTCAATGCACAATTAGCAGACAATAGAATCCACACAATGACACAAAGAGAGCAGTGAGTGAATGTCTTCATCAGTCAGTATAAATGGATCAGTATGTGTGAGTTGGGTGCAATCAGTGGCAAATCAGTTAGGTGGACAACAATAGTCTCTTCCTCAGCAGATGTTATGGCTACAGTCTGAAGCAAAGGCACGGGTCCTTGAGCACGGCAGATGGAATAGTTGAGCCAGACAGCTGTCCCTGAGAGTCAGATGCTGCCTGCCAATGTTATGAAAACAATTATACTGTTGATTATCAGGAGGACTGAATGCTGAGGGGTGCCGAAAAAAAACAGGTCGAATAGCACTGACTTCAGAGAAAAAACTTTCTATTCTCTTACGGATTCAGTGCTCCAATTCCATCATGGCCAGGCATTGAAATCGATTCGTGAACAGCTCTCAGCGTGATCGTGATGTAATCCATTTTCCTGTACAGTTCTCCATTGGCCGCTGTCAGAGTCCTGCCCAGTTGGTCAATTTGATGAGTGAGCTTCGCCGGGTCCGCTTTCTGATAAGCTCTGTCCATCTTCTTCAATTTGCGGTGCACCAGAACAATCCCAAAGCCAATCAGTAGAATTCCGATGACCATTGCTCCGAAAAGATATAAATCTTCAATATCTTCAATAGAAAGATCACACAGGCACAAGAGTTTCCAATTGCTTGTGTCCTTTAAATAACCCGCAGCAGCAGTTCCTGCAGGACAGATAGGCTCCCCCGGGCCCGATTTCCTCATTGAAAAAACAGTGTCAATTGCGTTCAAAGCCCAGCTTATTAAATCCATAATTTCGTTAGATAAATCAGCAGTAAAGACACGCAGACACAGACGATAGCAAGCTGGGATCCAGTCAGTTAGGGAGGGAGAGAGAGATAGGGAGCCGGAGCGGGGAAGAAAAGCGTCTGCTCTCTTTGGAGGGCGGAAGTGAAGTCAATTGAGTCAATCTGAGTCAATTGTCCAATAATTTGGCACAAAAAAGGCTGCAATTCTTAACTGTAACTCCAGTTTGGATGTGAATACCTTCAAATTAAAGCTGAGAGTCTGCACTTTAAGTCCATATTAATTAAACCTGACCAGTGGAAGGAATCTACCATCATTCCAATCCCCAAAAAGACTCACCCTAAGGACCTGAAAGACTACAGACCACTGGCCCTGACCCCTGTGCTCTGTAAATGTATGGAGCGAGTGGTGTGTGACTTTTTGACCAACATGTTGTCACACAAATTGGATCCCCTCCAGTTTGCCTATAAGGCAAAACAGAGTGTAGAGGATGCATGTTTTACACTTTTAGACACTGTCACCAAACAACTGGACTCTTCATACCCACACACGGATTTTGCTTATGGACTTTTCTTCTGCTTTTAACACTGTAAAACAGACACCTTGCTACGTACATCACCTGACAGACCTGCAGGTTCACCCAACATTGATTTTATGGATTCATTTTTTTTTTGTTTTTTTTTTTTACATGACAGGCGACAACAGGTGTTTTTAAATGGTTTTACATCTAGCAAGTTGATTTTAAACACAGGTCTTCCTCAAGGTTGTGTTTTATCACCAGTTTTGTTCTCTGTGTACACAAATAACATTTCCTGTAACAGTGAGGGAATGACTATTTAAATATGCAGACAACATGGCCTTGGTGGCTCATCTGAAGACAGTACTGCACTGACCCGCTATCAGCAGGCAGTCAGCGATTTAACTCAGACTTTTAATCAAAATTCTCTAGAATTAAACACTACAAAGACTAAGGAGTTGTGCTGTGGGAGCAAAGAGAAACTTTCAACTACTCTCTTTACACCTCTCAGTAACCAGGGTCAGGCTATTGAGCAAGTTCAAGTCTTTAAATATTTGGGAATAGAGATGGGCTGCAGTCTGTCTTTTGCACACCATGTTGACTCTATTTATAAAAAAGCACAACAAAGCCTCCACCTGTTGAGGAAATTGAGGACTTTTAATGTCAGCAGACACATTTTAACTCTGGTTTAAATTTCACGAATTGAATCCATTCTCACTTTTAACATTTCATCCTGGTACAGCTCCCTCTTCATCAAGAACCAAACAAAGCTTTCCTGTAGGCTAGCAAAATCATTGCCTCACCACACACACCACTGAACTGTATCAGCGCTCTGTGATCAGGAAAGCCACCCTGATCACAGAGGATTCATTTCACCCCCTTCATCACTCTTGTCAGTTACTGCCATAAGGAAGACGATATAAAGTTCCTTTGGCCCATAAAAACATTTACAAGAAATCATTTACTCCCTCTGCAATAACCATCCTGAACAAAATCAAATAGTTATCATACTTAACAGACATCGAGATGGTGACATCCTATAAGTACCTGGGTGTTCATCTGAACAATAAACTAGACTGGTCACACAATACTGACGCACTCTACAAGAAGGGACAGCGCAGGCTGTTCCTGCTGAGGAGACTCAGGTCTTTTGGTGTACAAGGGGCGCTGCTGAAGTCATTCTACGACACGGTGGTGACATCAGCCATCACTTTTGGAGTGGTCTGCTGGGGCAGTGGCATTACTGCAGCCGATAGGAAGAGACTGAACAAACTGATTAAGAAAGCTAGCTCTGGACTTCCGGTTATGGCTGCCACGTAGGACGGACGTGTCTCGCTCTGCTCTGCTCCTGGAAAAAAAAAAATCGGCAAATAACTCTCTCATTTGGGACAGAACGTATCCCAGCATTTGGGCGAAGATATGTCGGCGAAGCCTAAGGCTGGAAAACCAGGAAAAGGAAAAAGCGAGCCGCCGAAACAGTCCAAATTAACGGACTTTCAGGTCTGTGACGCAGTAAACAAAACTCCATATATGGCGGAGGAGGCTGGCAACGCTGCAATATCTGCGGGGAATGGCGCAGATGCGCTGATGGCTGCCATGAGTTCAATGAGAGCGGACTTTTCCTCTAGATTTGATGGGATTATGACAGCGTTGGAAGGAATAAGAAAGGAATTGGGTGACTGTGTAGAACGAATGGCGCAGATGGAGCTCCGTCTCGCTAGTGCTGAAGATGACGTCACCCGTCTTCAATTAAAGGTGCGCACTTTGGAAAAAAAAAATAAATCTCTGGAAGATAATATTTTGGATTTGGAATCTCGGTCGAGACAGAATAATTTGAGGCTGGTGGGTCTTCCAGAGGAATCAGAAGGTCGGGACGTATGTTCCTTTCTGGAAAAGTGGATTCCGGAGGTGCTGGGCAGCGAGGAGTTGCAATCAGCAGTGGTTCTGGAAAAAGCACATCGTATTGGCCCACGGAGAGATAAGGGACCGCCGAGGACCTTAATTATGAAGTTTCTTAGCAACAGAGACAGGATGAAGATCTTCAACGCTGCACGAGCTAAAAAAGGAGAGATTAAACACCAGGACCAGCAGGTGCGGTTCTACCCAGATTTGGCCACAGGAATCCAGCAATTGAGGAAGCAGTTTGATCCCGTACGTAAGGAGCTGCGCAACCTTGGGATTCGTCATGGTGTAATCTATCCTGCGAGACTGCTGACCACGTATGAGGGCAGAACCCACATCTTCAAGACCCCAGAGGAGGCGCAGGAGTTCATCAAGAAGATCAAAGAAGAAGAAGAGACTGGTGGGAGCTAAGCATGAACAAAATATAAGGTAGAATAATTAAGCATTTGCACAGGCATCTGACTGACTTGAAGTAAATAGTAAGTTTACAAAATATAGATTGTATTATATATT
This sequence comes from Pholidichthys leucotaenia, assembly GCA_020510985.1. Lineage (NCBI taxonomy): Eukaryota > Metazoa > Chordata > Actinopteri > Cichliformes > Pholidichthyidae > Pholidichthys > Pholidichthys leucotaenia. Next base: position 236,949,415 of record CM035848.1, on the reverse strand, counting down.
AAAAAAACAAAACAAAAACAAAACAAACAAAAAAAAAACAAAAACTATGATGTACAAAGTTGTTAAAAATTTTGGAGTTAAGTTGGAAAACTACAGAGGAGAGTTAATGTTACGTCATTAAAAGCAGTAGAGTTAGGGTGATTGGGAGGATGAAGAAGGAGTGGCTTAGGCTGTTCCCCGTGGGTGTGGAACGGTCGATGGCTATATCGGGAGACAGAATTTTTCTTTTGATTTTGGGGGGTTTGCCACAAGTGTGGGAAGGGGAAATTTGTTTGTGTGTAGTTTGTAGGATGAATGTTCAACCACTCATGTTTTTGCTTCTCTGTATGAGCATGTTTACACTGCAAGGTAATCCCAAACTCTCTATTGATCATGGACCAAAGTGTTAATCTTAATTTAACTTCATGGAATTGCAGAGGTCTACAAAATTTAAAAAAACTTAAACAAGTTATGAATAAAATAAAGGACATGGGTTCAAGAATTGTGTTTTTACAAGAAACTCATCTGATAGAGGAGGATGTTAAAAGAATTAGGAGTAGATGGCAGGGAAGTGTATTCACCTCTTCATTTTCATCCCGAGCCAGGGGAGTTATGACTCTCATACATAAATCAGTTCCTTTTCAAGTGAAAAATGTAATTGGAGACAAATTTGGAAGATATGTAATCATTCAAGGTTCTTTGCTATTAGAAAATATAAATCTTGTGAACTTATATGGTCCCAATATAGATGATCAGAAGTTCTTTGCTAATTTATTTCTCATCTTATCATCACTTACAGGGCAACATATAATAGCAGGGGATTTTAATTGTACATTGAATCCAGGTGTGGATAGATCAACAGGACTGGATTGTACGCACATTGGATGTAGGATGACTATTAATCATTTTATGAAAGAATTGAGATTGTTAGATATATGGAGAGAAATGAAACCACAAGTTAAAGCCTATTCTTGTTATTCCAGTACCTACAAGACATTCTCACGTATTGATTATTTTTTGATTTCCACAGAATTAAGGTCCAAGATTCAAAACTGCTTTTATGATAACATTGTGATCTCTGATCATGCACCCTGTTGTCTAATATATGTAGATAAAAAATTGACAAAGGAATCAGGTAGATGGCAATTTCAGCATAAATGGCTTCAGGATGAGGAATTTGTCAAGTATATAGAAAAACAGATAGACGAGTTCTTTGACATCAATACTACACAAACATCAGCATGTGTAAAGTGGGAGGCTTTCAAAGCTTTTATTAGGGGACATATTATTAGTTATACAGGATCAAAATCTAAGAAGACTCGAGAGGAGAGAGCTAAATTGGAACATAAAATAAAAAGTCTTCAGGAAAAAGTGTATGCAGGAAGTGACCCAAGGTTGGAGAATGAATTACTGATTTTGAGAGCTGAATACGACAAAAAATCAGCGAATAGAGCTGCCTCGAGTCTTCTAAGATTGAAACAATCTTTTTATGAACAAGGTGAAAAATCAGGAAAATTATTAGCATGGCAGATTAAACAATTGGAAATTAAAACACCAATTACCAGTATTATAAGTAACGGACAGGTAGTTATAGATCCTTTAGAAATTAATAGAGCCTTTAGAGATTACTATGAAAAATTATATGATACCAAAAATGAACCTGATTTAACAAAACTAAATGGGTTTTTGAACGAACTATCTATACCGTGTATACCAAATGAAAACAGGGAGATATTGGAGTCTAAAATTAGTCAAGAAGAAGTTGGGCTAGCCATTGATAATATGAAATCAGGAAAAAGTGCAGGACCAGATGGTCTTCCAGTTGACCTTTATAAAAAATTTAAGAATAAATTAATAAAACCTTTTTTGGAAATGGTTTTAGAAGCATTTCAAAATAATAATTTACCATCATACATAAATAATGCCTTAATTATACTGCTGCCAAAACCAGGTAAGCCCTCTAATAAATGTGAAAATATGAGACCAATAAGCCTATTAAACGCCGACCTTAAGATAATCTGTAAAATTTTAGCAAGACGAATACAAGAAATTTTACCAAATATTATTAATCGAGATCAGAATGGCTTTATAAAGGGTAGACAAGGCTTCCATAATGTAAGAAGACTATTTAATATTATTTATTTTAATAAAGAAGCACCGGATACAGCTCTCCTATCATTGGACGCCGAAAAGGCCTTTGATAGAGTTGAATGGCCCTTTCTTTTTGAAGTCCTACAAAGGTTTGGACTTGGAAATAATTTCATAAAATGGGTTCAAATAATATACAATAATGCTACAGCAGAAATCCTAACAAATAACAATATTTCAAAACTGAATCCTAAACTGTTTTTGTTGGGTCTGTACCCAGAAAAGCATAATTTTAATAAAAGTGAAAGAACATTCATAGACCTCAGTTTGCTTAATGCCAAAAAATGTATTGCACTATTATGGAAAAAGACTCATAGACCAGATGTGACTCAGTGGTTAAGACAGATGTTAACAAACCTTCCATTAGAAAGAATAACATATATACTGAAATCAAAGGAAATTGTGTTTGAGAATATATGGAGACCTTTTATTGATTATGTAAAAAATTTAAACATAACTCTTGAAGAAGAAGGTGAATGATGTGTGTGGACCTTGTAAATTCCAAACTGGTGAACATAATATGTATACTTATGTATTGGATTGTCTAGACTAAACAGAGGAGCATTGTTGAAGACTTGATTTTGTTGGTGGTTGTTGGTGTTTTTAGTGCATTTTTTTTTTTTGTAGTACTTTAGCGTTAGTGTTTGATTGTTTGTATCATGTTTGTTAAAAAAAAAAGGTTCAATAAAGATATTGTGGAAAAAAAAAAGAAAGCTAGCTCTGTCCTGGGGCAGCGCCTTGATCCGATGGAGGAGATAGGAGAGAGAAGGACGGTGGCTAAACTGTCATCTCTGCTGGAGTCCGAGTTCCACCCTATGCAGGACATACTGGATGCACTGAGGAGCTCATTTAGCAGCAGACTACATCATCCCAGGTGCACAACCGAGAGGTTTCGTAGGTCCTTCCTACCAACGGCTGTCAGACTGTACAACCTAAGCAGGGCTGCTCGCAGAGATAGCAAAAAGACGTAACAAACTAATAGTTTTTTTGAATGCAAAAGATGCAATAGACTTACACAATGGTCCTCTCCGGCATACAACTAGGAACATACTGGTCGCTATGGAGGGTGAGAATATGTATGGGCACATAATCATACCATGTAGGATAACTAAGTAGTCGGTTATGCTGTTTCATCCCATCTAGCAACAATGCTCTGCACTGTGTGTGTTTATATATTTACATAGTTATTCCATCTAGCTACAATGCTCAGCACTGGGTGTGTTTATGTTTATATTTATATATCTATATATTTATTCCATCTAGCTACAATGCTCCACACTGTGTTTTTATATATCTACATATTATTCCATCTAGCTACATTGCTCCGCACTGTGTGTGTTTATATACTTGCATATTTATTCCACCTAGCTGCAATGCTCCGTACTGTGGGTGTTTATATATTTACATATTTATTCCATCTAGCTACAATGCTCTGCACTGTGTGTTCATATATTCATATATTTATTCCATCCAGCTACAATGCTCTGCACTGTGTGTCTGTGTGTGTGTGTGTATATATATATCTTATAGTAATATGTACATATGTATATTAGCTGCTCTTGCTTGCTTGTTTTTTTTCTTGCCTTCTGATTGTTGCTCTGAGTGTTGCTATCCCTGTGCTGTTGCAATCCTGGAATTTCCCCGTTGTGGGACTAATAAAGGCTTATCTTATCTTATCTTATCTTACTTTAGTTAGTTATCAACATTAGTTATCAGTATTTATCTATTAATCACTATTAATTTTTAATAGTTATCAATATTTTCTGCCACATGATTTTATTTGCCATTTCCTTTTTAACCATGTTTACTTTGTAAAATTGTTTTAATCTTGTGAGTTTGAGTACTGAATGTGTTGTGTTGTGGCCGTGTCAAAGAGGAATTTCTGTCACCGACTGGGACAGACAATAAAGTTGTCTATCTATCTATGGATTTGTATCTTGAATAGGCTTTGGTAATCAGCTAAAATAAGAAAACTTGTGTTGGTGTCCAAATATATATGGACCTACAGTAACTGAACAATGTTATATATATTTTGTCCAAACCAATGCATACGTTTCTCAGAGATCCTCTAAGCCTTACTAGCGAACAGAAGTTTGGACATCAGATGGGATCAATTTTAAATCTTTATTAAGTTTTACAGCAGTTTTGCAGTCTTAACTGGCCAAACCGCCCTCTATATTTTTGTGTGAAATTATCAGATGAGACTTCAAGGCATAGCCGTTTTTTCCACAGGGCAGTGTATGCAAATGCTATAGCTGAGGGGTCTCCTAAGTGAGTGAGTAGAGCCCCACAAGCTACAAATATAGTCTAGGTGTTATCCACAGCAAGTACGTATCTGGTGTCATGTCCGCTGCGTCAGTGCGCAGCAAACAATTGAATAAGTGCGAGCCCAAATGCAGGTGAAGCTGACATGTTTATTAAACAGAATGTGGAAAACACAAAATACACAAAATGTCCAACTAATACAGTTGAGGGTTAGTAGAGATGGATGACCAGCTACAAACTCCATTGGCAAGCCCACGCACTCCCAAGGCCGAACTGAGAAGCAGAGAAGGAAGGCTATAATAATGAAACGAGGACTTACATGCAGGGTCGGAGCAACTGGCTCTGGGAAAAAACTCCATACACAGTCCAGGGAAAAGAGGTGAACCAACAGGAGCGAGTCTGGTCATCAAAGGTTGACTACTGCCGCCACACTGAGTGCATCCACTGACCAACATAAATACTCCAGTGCTAATGATGTCAAGTGGATGCAGGAGTGTGGCTGAGCAGGTGCATGAGTGAGTGTCAATGTTCCCAATGAGTATGTGAGTGAAGATGAATGTGTATGTGTGTGCATGTGTAGAAACAGATGATGGCAATCAGCTGATAGGTGCCTGGCAGAGAGAGGTGAGAGGAGGGCTGTGGCTGTAGACTGGCAGAGGAACCAATAATCTGCCAGCTGAAAATGATATCAATCAGAGGCTAAGCCACAGGTCATGAAACGGGGCAGGAAACAATAGCCCCGTTCATGACAGAGCCCCCCCCCCCCTCCCAAGGGGTGGATACCAGACACCCATTGTACCATCAAAACAAAGCAAAAACAACCTGCCCCCTCCCCCCCAGAACCCCTCACAACTAACCTGGGCGGGAAGTGGGGGAAACAGGTCAGGAGGGAATTAACCAATGGAACAAACAACACTATAACACAAAGAAAGAACAAAATTTCCCAATCCCACAATTAAGATAAACCCTCCCCAAAACCCAAGAGTTGTAAAGTTCAAGGGGCCGGCCAACATCCCAGGGCCCACGAACGGCCAAGTGAACCCGGCCTGGTGGCCTATCCAAGTCCATCACCAGCCGGACCACCAGGCAAAATGAGTCAGGTGGCCTGCCTGGGAAAATTGGCCACCTAACCCAACGGCACAGTCTATCAGGCGGCCGGCCGGAGTTCTTCAGCCACCAGGCCAGGTGCGACGGGTCGGGAGGTGACCCCCCCCCCCCCCACAGGGAAACCCAGTCCTTCAGGTGGCTGGCCCGCATATTTAAGCCACCAGGACCGGCAGGGTGAGTGAGGAGGCGACCTACCCACCGGGAGGCTGAAAGGTGGGTGGCCGAACAAGGAAAGGGGAACCCTAGCGGCTACCTGTGGCAGGACCTGGCAGACCACAGTGAAGCCCGGCAGAGGAGGAACGGACACCCCGAGGTCCTCAGGAAGGGAGGACGAGACCTCGGTCTCCCCCAGCTGGCCAGCCGCACCCTCGGTGGTCCCGGCTTGGGACTGGAGCTCGGCTGCACCCGGAGTGGTCCTGGCCTGGGACAACGTTGCACCAGTGGTGGCCCCTTCCCCGGACAAGGATACGTCCTTGTGGTAACGTATTGTCACTTCCTGTTTTGCTGTCTGTCTGTGTGGTTTGCTCTCCTCACTCTCCTGAGCTTTTGGGTTAGCCACTAGCGATGGCTACTAGCTCTCCTTCCTCTCCTCCTCTGGTGTGCTCTCTCTGTCAGATGTTTAGCTACACCTCTGCCTCTTTTAGTGATAATGGTAAATGTAATAAATGTTGTCTTTTTGAGGTGCTCGAGGCGAGGTTGTCTGATTTGGAATCCCGGCTCCGCTGCATTGAAACACCGTCTGCGCCAGTTGCTCTTGACGGACGCCCCTTAGCTGCAGCGGAGCTAGCTAGAATAGCTAACCCTGTTAGCGGTCCTCCGGCTCTCCTCAGCAGCGAGGAGACTGGGTGGGTGACGGTGAGAAGGAAGCCTAGTCGCAAAGCCCCGGTACACCACCAACCTGTTCACGTTTCTAATCGTTTTTCCCCGCTCAGCGACACACCCGCTGAGGAAAAAACTCTGATCATTGGCAACTCTGTAGTCAGAAACGTGAACCTAGAGACTCCAGCGGCCATAGTCAAATGCATTCCTGGGGCCAGAGCAGGTGACATCGAGTCAAATTTGAAAATGCTGGCTAAAAGTAACTGTAAATACTCCACAATTGTTATTCATGCTGGCATTAATGACATCCGTCTCCGGCAGTCGGAAGTTACGAAACTTAATGTAGAATCGGTGTGTGACTTTGCAAAAACGATGTCTGCCACTGTAGTATTCTCTGGGCCCCTCCCCAATCTGACCAGTGATGACATGTTTAGCCGCTCGTCATCCTTAAACCGCTGGCTGTCTGTGTGGTGTCCTGCAAATGACGTGGGCTACATTGACAATTGGAGCTCCTTTTGGGGAAAACCTGGTCTTATGAAACGAGACAGCATTCATCCCACTTTGGATGGTGCTTCTCATTTATCTAACAATCTGGCATCTTTTTTATCCAAATTTCCAAAACCTTGACTACTCAGAGTTGGGACCAGGAAGCAGAGTCGCAGTCTTACACGCCTCTCTGCAGCTCCTCTTCATCCGCCACCCCTCAACTTAGTAGTAGAGTCATTTTTGGGGGTTTCGTGACCAACCTCCCAGGACCTTTTTTTCTCACTGGATTTAGCATTCTAGACCCATTTTAATGAAAATAAGCTCCCATGTACCTCCCAAAAATTACGGGAAACCTTTTTTTTGCCCAAAATTCAAAATGGCCACCAAAATGCATACCACCACCTATATCTCAGTAACTAATTCAGCTAGGAGGTTGATTTTGGTGTCTAGACATAGGTTTTTGGGGTCAAGCATTCCATTAATGCTATTAGTTTACTTGTGAAACAAACCCATCACGACGAAATCCAATATGGCCGCCAATATGGCCACCGATTCACATTTTTTTTGTTTCTTGACTACTAAGGCACCTAGAAAGCTGATGTTGGTGTCAAAACAGAGGTTTAAGGGGTCATACTATCTGTTTATTCCAATAAAAGTGTGTTTAAATGATTACATAATCGAAAAATCCAAGACGGCGGCCGGCTGTCATTTTCACATGCAATGGACTTTTTCATATCCGTCACCAAATGAGCTAAAAAAAGTCAAGTGAGGCTCCTGTGAACCATCCATTGTGTTCATTAGTGCCCTCATTGTCTATCAAGCTCAAAATGGCCCCCAGCCGCCATCTTGGAATACACTTTACGCAGGCACATTTTCTCTAGACCTTATGTTAATGCCACGCAAACGTCCAACTCAATTACATGTAGTCCACTATCAATCACCACATCACATCATACTAAGATGTCCAACTACACATCACTATCACTACTTGATTCACTATCAATGAATGAGTGACTGTATGAACTTGCGCCATCTGAAGCACTGTCTTCACCACTGCTGCTCTCCTCACTGTTGACTTCTGTGTTCGGTTTCGGCATTGACAGGGGAAGTGGCGGTTGAGTCGATCGTACAGGTAGACATAGACCATTCACCAAATGCCACCCATGACCGATTGGTGATGGGTGACTTTGAAGGTGGAAGTTCGTCAGCAAGTACGCAAGGTAGTTTGTCCTGAGGAGGTGATGATGCAGACTGTCTGCGTCTGGTATATACCACAATACCAATGCTGGACCAGAGCCTCTTTGGTGAAAAGAGAGAAGCAGATGGAGATGGATCCCCCTGAACTGATTGATTGTCTCTTTCAAGATCTAACTCTAATTTATGCTTACGTTTCTCGGCTTGAGATAGACAACGCTTGTTAGATAACGTGGTGTAACATGTCTGGTGCATATAATGCCCTTTTGGCCCTTTGGCCCAATCAATATTTCCACATTGAAACCGATCAAGTCCTTTCCATCGTAGAGTTTTTTCACGAATTGAATTCCATTTTTGGTCCTTGGTATTATCCAAAGAGTCACTTTTGGTACATGGTTGACCACAACGTAGAATGCATTCGTATTCACCGGAAGACGTTGATGGTAATTCATCGTTGTCACTTGCAGTATCCATTTTATCCCTCACTTTATATGAACAAGTGTCTGAAAACAAAAACAAATTTGTCATTATCAGAACAGAGGAGAGAAAAAGGAGGGATGACAAGACCTAGAGTCAAAGGCCCTTGTACTGTCTACTGTCATTACGGTAGCATTAAGCAAGCAGCATGGTCAATATGCTAACATTACCTGACTATACAGTATGGAACAAGATTCAGAATTCTAACCTCTCCAGATAAGTTTAAAGCTAAATTTATACATACCTGGCAACCTTGGTTAAATTGGAAAGATTAGGACTACATATTATGGCAGCACAGACGTTACAAAATCACTGCATCCTCTCTCTTGCTATGCAAAAAGGAATCAATGAATCAAGCATAGGATTCCGGGAATCCTAAGGGGATTACCCAAGTGTTCCTCAGTGAAATCACTGAATCAATGCAGGAGCTTTCTAATAATTATTAAAAATGAATGTAAGGATACCTCATTTGACATTTTTAGCTCATTTGGTGACGGATATGAAAAAGTCCATTGCATGTGAAAAGGACAGCCGGCCGCCATCTTGGATTTCTCGATTATGTAATCATTTAAACACACTTTTATTGGAATAAACAGATAGTATGACCCCTTAAACCTCTGTTTTGACACCAACATCAGCTTTCTAGGTGCCTTAGTAGTCAAGAAACAAAAAAATGTTAATCGGTGGCCATATTGGCAGCCATATTGGATTTCATCGTGATGGGTTTGTTTCACAAGTAAACTAATAGCATTAATGGAATGCTTGACCCCAAAAACCTATGTCTAGACACCAAAATCAACCTCCTAGCTGAATTAGTTACTAAGATATAGGTGGTGGTATGCATTTTGGCGGCCATTTTGAATTTGGGGCAAAAAAAAGGTTTCCCGTAATTTTTGGGAGGTACATGGGAGCTTATTTTCATTAAAATGGGTCTAGAATGCTAAATCCAGTGAGAAAAAAAGGTCCTGGGAGGTTGGTCACGAAACCCCCAAAAATGACTCTACTATAGCCCCTGACTTCCCCATCAGAGAATCATTGTCTGCTCCCTCCAAAGTAAATAAAAATATAATATATAAGCATCCCAAAGTGATTAAGCAAAATACTGGTAAAACTCAAATTAAACATAAGGCCTCTAAATTGAATGATTTGGCCTCTGTTCCTACTCATAATTTAAAAATTAAATGTGGTTTCTTAAATATTAGGTCTCTAACTCCCAAGTCTCTGTTAGTCCATGATCTGTTAATTGATCATCAGATTGATTTAATTTCCCTTACTGAGACTTGGTTAGGGCAAGAGGATTATGCTGGTTTAAATGAATCAACTCCCTCTGGTTATTTAAACTGTCAAAATCCCAGAAGTTCTGGTCGTGGAGGAGGAGTAGCAACAATTTACCATTCCAAATTACTAGTTAATGTAAAGCAAAAAACATGTTATAATTCCTTTGAGGGCCTGGTCCTCAGTATTGGGCACTTTAGCAATTTTAGGTTAAGCCCAATTTTATTTGCCATAGTTTATCGTCCTCCATCAACCTACTCAGAATTTTTATCCGAATTTGCTGATTTCTTAGCTGATTTAGTGCTGAAATCTGATTTTAGACTTCATAGGGACTTTAATATACATGTGGATGTAGATAGTGACTGCCTTAATGTGGCATTTAATTCAATATTAGACTCGATTGGGTTTTCTCAGAAAATAGGAAATTCTACTCATTACCTCCACCATACATTGGACCCTGTTCTGACATATGGCATAGAAATAGAAAATCTTGTAGTGTCTCCTCATAACCCTGTACTGTCAGACCATTGTCTGTTAACCTTTGATTTTACTATTTCTGACTATTTGGCTCCTAAAGAAAAATATTATTACAGTAGATGCCTCTCAGATGATGCTGTTACCAAATTTATGCAGATTATTTCCTCTATGCCATGTGTCAACACAACGGAAATAAGCTATAGACAGCTTGCTCCTTCTGTAATTGATAACATGGTGGATAGTGTTTCAGCTTCTCTGCATCAGACTCTAGACTTGGTGGCCCCCTTAAAAAAGAAAAAGTCTAATCAGAGATTTCTAACTCCTTGGTTCAACACAGAAACTCATAGCTTAAAACAGAAGACTCATCAATTAGAAAGAAAATGGCGCTCAACTAATTTAGATGAAATCTATTTAGCTTGGAGAAATCATCTTCTAATTTACAAAAAATCTCTTAGAAAAGCTAGAACGAGTTATTACTCTGCATTAATAGAAGAGAACAAGAATAATCCCAGGTTTCTTTTCAGCACTGTAGCCAGGTTGACAAAGAGTCAGGACTCTGTCAATCCTAGCATTCCCTTAGAGCTTACTAGTCAGGACTTTATGAACTTTTTCAATAATAAAATTTCATCCATCAGAGATAAAATCAATCAGATTCTTCCCACAGTTAACTTAAATACTGTAACTACTACAACTCCTTCAATTGATGTCTGTCTTGATGAGTTTACTCCAATTGACCTTTGTGAGTTAGACAAAATAGTTTCCTCATCCAAACCTTCAACTTGTCTTTTAGACCCTATTCCTACCAGGTTATTTAAAGAAGTCTTCCCACTTATTGGTAGCTTTATTCTTCATATAATCAATTCTTCATTAACTTTAGGCCATGTACCGCAGGCTTTTAAAACGGCTGTAATTAAACCCTTACTAAAAAAGCCAACGCTAGATCCAGGAGCTTTAGCTAACTATAGACCAATCTCTAATCTCCCTTTCATTTCAAAAATCTTAGAAAGAGTTGCTGCTACGCAATTATTTGACCACCTGCAGGGAAATGGTTTACTTGAAGAGTTTCAATCTGGGTTTAGAATCCATCATAGTACTGAAACAGCCTTAGCGAAGGTCACTAACGACCTCCTCATCGCATCTGATAATGGACTGGTTTCTGTACTTGTCCTTTTAGACCTTAGTGCAGGTTTTGATACTATCGTTCATAATATTCTACTTGATAGATTAGAACACTATGTTGGACTTAATGGAACTTCGTTGCAGTGGTTTAGATCTTATTTATCTGATAGGTTCCAGTTTGTTCATGTAAATAATGAGTTTTCTTTCAACTCAAAGCTTAGTCATGGAGTTCCACAGGGATCTGTGCTAGGCCCTACTCTTTTTAGTTTATATATGCTTCCGTTAGGCAACATTATTAGAAAGCACTGTATACATTTTCATTGTTATGCAGATGACACACAATTATACCTGTCAATGAAGTCCGATGATAGTAATCAATTAGCCAAGTTAGAAGCCTGTCTTAAGGAAATCAAAGCTTGGATGACTTGTAATTTCCTGCTATTAAATTCAGATAAGACTGAAGTCATTATTGTTGGTCCAAAAAACCTTAGAAATACCTTTTCAAATCAAACTTTCAGTATGGATGCGGTTACTCTCTCTTAATAGCTCTGTGAGGAACCTTGGAATTATTTTTGATCAAGATCTGTCCTTCAATTCACATATTAAATTTGTTTCTAAGACTGCCTTCTATCATTTGCGTAATATTGCCAAGATTAGGAGCATCTTGTCTCAGAGTGATGCTGAGAAACTGATCCACGCTTTTGTTAGCTCGAGATTAGATTATTGTAATTCTTTATTATCAGGCTGTCCTAAAACATCTTTAAAATGTCTTCAGCTGATCCAAAATGCTGCAGCAAGAGTTTTAACAGGTACTAGAAAGAGAGATCATATCTCTCCGGTTCTGGCCTCCCTTCATTGGCTTCCCATAGAGTTTAGAATTAAGTTTAAAATCCTTCTTCTTACTTACAAAGCTCTAAACAATCAGGCTCCTTTTTATTTAAAAGATCTGATACTACCGTATAATCCTAACAGAGCACTATGCTCCCAAAATGCAGGATTACTTGTAATACCTAGAATCTCCAAAAGTACAATGGGAGGCAGAGCCTTCAGTTATCAAGCTCCTCTCCTGTGGAACCAGCTGCCAATCTGGATTCGGGAGTCAGACTCGATCTCTGTTTTTAAGAATAGGGCTAAAACCTACCTTTTTGATATAGCCTACAATTAGGGAGGGATCATGTGTTTCTGAACCCTCCCTTAGTTATGCTGCTAATAGGTTTAGTCAGCCGGGGGACCTCCAGTAATGCACTGGGCCTCACTCCTTTCCTCACTCTCAATGAAATATTTTTTTTTTTGCTGGTCATTAACATTTGTTTGTTCTCTCCCATAGATTGAGTCCCCATCGTGCTGTTTGCTCTCTACATGTCTGTTCTTTTCATCTTCTCTATCCCCTCACCCCCCAGCCAGTCGCAGCAGATGACTGCCCCTCCCTGAGCCTGGTTCTGCTGGAGGTTTCTTCCTGTTAAAAGGGAGTTTTTCCTCTCCAGCGTCGCCAAGTGCTTGCTCACAGGGGATCGCCTGATTGCTGGGGTCTTTCTGCAACTATGGGGGTTCCCCCTACAGTTGATAGTGCTATGAGATGACTGTTGTTGTGAAATGGCGCTATATAAATAAAGTTGAATTGAATTGAATTGAACCTCATTGCTCCCGCAGTGAGCCCCGACTGGGCCTGCGTTTCACTCACGGTGGACCCCGACCGAGCCATGGTTGCACCCATGGTGGAGTCCAACTGGACCCCTGCTGCACCCGCGGTGGACCCCAACCGAACCATGGTTGCTCCCACGGTGGAGCCCAGCTGGACCCCTGCTGCACCCGTGGTAGGACCCGGCTGAGTCACTGCTGACCCCAACGCCGCTTTAACCGTGCACCAGCCGACCCGTACGAGCACCCAAGCCAGAAGGAGGTCGATTACAGGCACCCTAGGCTGGAGCAGAGCACCCACAATGACCTCCTTGGCAGGGGAGGCCGGACCCACAGTGACCTCCAGCGGCAAGCCTGGATCCTCGGACTCATCTGGCGGTGTTGGACTCTCTCCAGCGACCCCGGAAGAGGACTTAGACAGAGAGAAAGAAGGGTCAGGGTCGCCGGCAGCAGCACAGCCCAGCGAGGCAAGCTCAGACGCAGCGGTTGGCTGCGCCTGGCTCTCCTCACCAAGAGCTAGGCAAAAATTATTTTACATCATTTACCATGTCCCTTCATCCGCAAGAGCTGCTGAAATATGTGTACCACACTGATGCACTGGGGGCTCCTGAATGCAATCTTCCAAAGGGTCCTCCCAAACAAGGAAATGGCCCTGCTGAAGGGTAACACATGTATTTACACTAAACACATACAGTGGTGTGAAAAAGTGTTTGCCCCCTTCCTGATTTCTCCTTTTTTTGTATGTTTATCACACTTAAATGTTTCAGATCCATTCATCCATCAATCTATCTTCTTCTGCTTAATCCTTTTTGGGTCATGGGGGGCTGGAGCCTATCCCAGCATCTTTGGGCGAGAGGCAGGGTACACCCTGGACAGATTGCCAGTCCATTGCAGGGCCAGCAGAGAGAGACAGACAACCATTCAATCTCACAGTCATTACCTAAGGACAATTTAGAATCCCCAGTTTTGATGTCAATTAACCTAACTTGCATGTTTTTGGCATGTGGGAGGAAACCGGAGAAATCCCTTAGTAAACCCACGCAGACACGGGGAGAACATGCAAACTCCGCACAGATTACTGTTTCAGATCCATCTTCTTCTGCTTAATCCTTTTCGGGTCGCGGGGGGGCTGGAGCCTATCCCAACATCTTTGGGCGAGAGGCAGGGTACACCCTGGACAGATTGCCAGTACATCGCAGGGCTAACACAGAAAGACACACAACCATTCACTCTCACAGTCATACCTAAGGACAATTTAGAATCCCCAGTTTGATGCCAATTAACCTAACCTGCATGTTTTTGGAATGTGGGAGGAAGCCAGAGAAATCCCGGAGTAAACCCACGCAGACACGGGGAGAACATGCAAACTCCACACAGATCACTGTTGGTCAGGGGCTGGGATCAAACCCAGGATCCCCCGGCCAAGGATGAGTTGCTGTGCTGCCGCAGTGCTAACCACCCCGCCACCGCGCTGCCCCTGTTTCAGATCATCAAACAAATTTAAATATTAGACAAAGATAACACAAGTAAACACAAAATGCGCCTTTTAAATGAGAGTGTTTATTATTAAGGGGGAAAAAAATCCAAACCTACATGGCCCTGTGTGAAAATGTGATTGCCCCCTAAATCTAATAACTGGTTGGGCCACCCTTAGCAGCAACAACTGCAATCAAGCATTTGCGATAACTGGCAATGAGTCTTTTACAGCGCTGTGGAGGAATTTTGGCCCACTCATCTTTGCAGAATTGTTGTAATTCAGCCACACTGGAGGGTTTTCGAGCATGAACCGCCTTTTTAAGGTCATGCCACAGCATCTCAATTGGATTCAGGTCAGGACTTTGATGAGGCCACTCCAAAGTCTTCATTTTGTTTTTCTTTAGCCATTCAGAGGTGCACTTGCTGGTGTGTTTTGGATCACTGTCCTGCTGCACAACCCAAGTGTGCTTCAGCTTGAGGTCACGATCAGATGGCCGGACATTCTCCTTCAGAATTTTTTGGTAGATAGCTGAATTCATGGTTCCATTTACCACAGCAAGTCTTCCAGGTCCTGAAGCAGCAAAACAGACCCAGACCATCACACTACCACCACCATATTTTACTGTTGGTATGATGTTCCTTTTCTGAAATACTGTGTTATGTTTATGGCGGATGTAATGGGACACACACCTTCCAAAAAGTTCAACTTTTGTCTCATCAGTCCACAGAGTATTTTCCTCAAAAGTCTTGGGGATCATCAAAATATTTTCTGGCAAAACTGGAACAAGCCTTTATGTCCTTTTTGCTCAGCAGTGGCTTCTGTCTTGGAACTCTGCCATGCAGGCCATTTTTGCTTAGTCTCTTTCTTTATGTTGGAGCCATGAACACTAACCTTAACAGGCAAGTGAGGCCTGCAGTTCTTTGAATGTTGTTGTGGGGTCTTTTGTCACCTCTTGGATGAGTCGTCACTGTGCTCTTGGGGTAATTTTGGTCGGCTGGCCACTCCTGAGAAGGTTCACCACCGTTCCATGTTTTCGCCATTTGTGGATAATCGCTCTCACTGTGGTACGCTGGAGTCCCAAAGCTTTAGAAATGGCTTTATAACCTTTTCCAGACTGACAGAGCTCAATCACTTTGTTTCTCATGTGTTCCTGAATTTCTGTAGATCGCAGCATGATGTCTAGCATTTGAGGATCTTTTGGTCTACTTCACTTTGTCAGGCAGGTCCTATTTAAGTGATTTCTTGATTGAGAACAGTTGTGGCAGTATCAGGCCTGGGTGTAGCTAGAGAAATTGAACTCAGCTTTCCAAAGATGTGATAAACCACAGTTAATTTATGTTTTAACGGGGGGAATCACTTTTTCCACACAGGGCCATGTAGGTTTGGATTTTTTTCCCCTTACTAATAAACACTTTCATTTAAAAACTGCATTTTGTGTTTACTTGTGTTATCTTTGTCTAATATCTAAATTTGTTTGATGATCTGAAACATTTAAGTGTGAGAAACATACGAAAAAAAAAGACAAATCAGGAAGGGGGCAAACACTTTTTCACACCACTGTATAACTGGAACAGTGGGACATAGAAGTCTCCTGCAGACTTTCTCTCAATTTAAAATTGTAGTTATTTCTTACTTTCCCCTGTAATGCTTGTTCTGTGAAAAATAACTTTGTCATCTGAACATTACGGTTTTGACGACAACACAGCAGCCTTGTCAACAGTGTCCCTGAAAACAAAGCAAATGTTACACTCTCCTTTTCCATGAGCCTCACTTGTCTCGTGGTGCTTTTATTCCAACTCCCTGTGCGTAAAAAAGTGACAGGCTACTCTACTCGAACTGACAATGACAAAAGCAGCCTAGTGGAATCGCCACTTAATGTAGATTCTTTTCACTTACAATGCAGCTCAGCTCAATTCTACACTGCCCAACACTTCAGACAGAATAAGAGCTAAAAGAATAATGAAATATTGTAAAGAGGATACATAGAAATGTGCTACTCAGTGAAGGTTTGAATTATTTTTTTGACTTTACATAAAAATGAAATGAACTACATTTATATAGCAATTTATTGGCGTTTCTATGCAGGTCTCACACTGAATTTTCCTAGCCTTAACTCTAACGAACTGCAATCTGAGGCTCTGGAGTGATACCCAGTTGTGAATTTATGTGAAAAAAGCTTCACAATTTACAAGTAGGTGCTTTGACAACATATGCACAGTTCTTGCAGGGAAATCAGTTTATATTCTGAGATCAGCTTTCTTAAGAAAATTTAGATCAGTGTGAAAGAACAGAAAAAGGCTAAGGGAAAATTTTGAATCATCCAACATGAATTCTGATTTTGTCTTTTTGAAAAAACAGTACAGGATTCAAAACAATAATTTAAATGCATTATAATGTATGCGTTTCCTTTAAGAGAAGAAGGTTGCAAATACACAATAAAAAAAAGTTGTACATGTAAAAAAAAAAATTAAAATGCTCACTTTTCTTAACACAGAGAGAGAGAGAGAGAGAGAGAGAGAGAGAGAGGGAGAGGGAGAGAGAGAGTTTGCGTTTTAAAAAATGCCTTTATTGCACGATTCAAGAAAATGTAAGAGCACCAATATCATTCCACCAAGTGTCTCACATTGGAAAAGTGCAAACATAAGTCATCCCCCTCTCCCACACAACACAAAGTATTCCTTGCAGTCCACCCATTCCACATTGCCAGTGGCAGTAGTCCGAGTCTTCCTTGTAGTCCGTGCAAAGACGAGCCACAGGCCTCCAGTTCTTAAGCAAGGCCAAGTCCCCTTCCTCCGGCAGCAGAGATAGCGCTGTGCGCCCGCAGCCAGTTCCGCTGTACGTCCCAGAGACATTTTCCTCATCTCAGATGGATTGTAGTCCTTAGACCATGCGGGATTTTCAAGCAAGTCATCTTTGCAGCAGGCTCGTCCAGATTGTAGAAAGAAAACGTTGGGGCATCCATGCCCTGCAGGCGAGTAAACCGTGACCTTGTAGTCCGTGTAAAGAAGAGCCACAGGCCTCCCGTTTTCAAGCCAGGCCAAGTCCCCTTCCTCGGGCAGCAAATATAGTGCTGCGCGCCGGCAGGAGACCAGTAAAGATCCAGTTCCGTGACAGTCAATTACAGTCAATTAGAAATGTCATATAAAAGTCTGATCGAACAATATCCCAAAAATGTGTAAAACAGGCAGAGGAATGACCGCCATTTAGTCCTTCTGTCGGGCGCGCTTGACCCCTGTTCCCCCTGCTGCTTTACGCAGGGCTGTCAGGTGTTTCTTGAGGCGAAAACGTTTCCTTTCATCCAGGAGGTCAAGACCAACCTGCCTTCTTAGCACATTAACAGACTTAATGAATTTATCAGTGTCACTGAAGTAGTCAGTGACTTTAATGGCCTTGTTATAGGTTTCATCCAGAAAAGCATTTATTTCTTCCAGTGGATACAAACTCGTGTTTGTACTGCATTTTGCCTCAATAGACTCAGTATTAGACACAGTGTCGTTATCAGATTCCATTTCCTCGTCAGCACAACTCAGCTGACTGTTTGGTTCATCTGGGCCAGTGGATTCATCATGGGCCACATTTTCCTGGGCGCCACCCACAGCAGCTGACTGTCGCTGTTCCGTCCCCTGCTGTGAAACGGTAGCAGCCTCCGGAAGCACAGTCGCTGATGTCACACAGCGAGATTCTGACGCACCATCAGTGACAGTTTGGGCGCCATCACCAGCGACGCTCCCGGCCGTAAGCTGGGCTGCGGGCGCCACAGCTGGGCTGTCCACAGACACAGTGGCAGGCTCCGGAGCAGGACCGGCGGAAGGCCCCGCAACGTCGTCCATAGTAGCGGCGGGAGCGGAGGCCGCGCCGGCAGCCTCAGCTGTGGCGGAAGGCCCCGCCACGCCGTCCGCAGCAGCAGCGTGAGCGGAGGGCACACTGCCGACACCAGCCGTGGCTCCATCAGAGCTCCCCGCCCACTGCCTCTGCAGACAAGCGAACCGTTTATGGCCCACGTCTCCACATTCAAAACACTTCATCTGTCCTGAGCTCGCATACACCATATAGGAGCCGTCCCAGTGTTTGACCCGGAAGGACACTTCCAGAGTCGCAGTTGGCGAGTCCAAAAACATGAACACCCGTCGCCTGAGTGATTTCACATGGTTTAACTTGGTCTCCTTGCATCCCAAAGTCAGAGTTCTAAACGGGCCCGCAAACTTCCCAAATCTGCAGAGCTCCGTCGCCAACTGCTTGTCAGTGATGAAAGGTGGAACACCTGAGATGGTGATACGTGTTGCTGGGACAGATAAGGGGGACACCTGTACATACGTTTCCCCGATAACAACACCGCTTGCAACCAGTGTGTGGACATCCTCTTCAGCAGCCAGAAACGCAACTACAGCTCTATTCATTCGGGACGCAAAGCAGATTGCATCATGGCCCACCTGCTCGCCCACAGCCAGAAGCACCTCCTCCACAGTAACAGTGCTGTCCGGGGGAACGATCCGCACCCCCTGGTGGATAGACGGAGAGAGAGAGAGCTTTTCTTGTTTTTCTTCCCAAGAAGCTGTCTTGACTCTTGTGGGTATTTTCCTGTACGTCTAGAAATGGGAAATGTCACTAAAAGATAAACGTCACTAGCCTTGATACCTGCCAACTGCTCTATTATTGGCCAACCTAGCTGTCTGTTATGTAGAAAATGAACCAAAAATATCAAGATGAGGCTGGAAATATTTAGATGCTACACATGTTGATTTGTTTGTTCAGACTTTTTGGAGAGACGCTGCTGCGCATTAAAGACAGGAGGAAAAAAGAGACTGACTCAGAGGGGACTGTCCAACAGTTCTGCCCCAGTGCAGCGGAGCAAAATAAAATATGCTTGGAGTGTATTGAGAGCGTGCATTGATGATTGTGCACAGAATTAATGTGGAGTGTTGTTTGGTAAGTGTGGAGAGGACTGGACCTGCACCGATGGGGCATTGTGCCCCCAGCTGGGCGCCTCAATATGTCTGCTCTCAGCTCCAGGCTCCTCGAGCTGGCGGCCTTGCCTTTCTGCTGTGTTCCATGCTGCTACAGTGTGTGGTTGCATGTGATATACAATCAATGTGGCGGCTGTTTCTTTCCCACAGTCATGGTCGTGTTAACTTTTAAATTTCTGGATATTACAGGGACACGAGCACCACTGGGGACTCGCCGTCTGCTTTTGGGTGACTGTGTGTACCTCGCATCCCGGCAGAGGACAGTGGCGACGGCCGGTGTGTGAGCCATGCCACTTTGCTCGTGCACTCTGCAGGTACCGAGTGGTTGTTTAGACCCTCCGCGGCTACAATAGCATTTTATTTTATATATATATATACAGTATATATATATATATACACACTTTATTAATCCCAGAGGAAAATTCAGGGCATCCACCTGGGTGGATGAGGCAGCCAAGGTGTGGCACCAATCCCTTCACACACACATTCACACCTAGGGCCACTTTACAGTCTCCAATGAACCTAACTTGCAGGTTTTTGGGGAGGAAACCGGAATACCCGGAGTAAACCCACGCAGACACGGACAGAACATGCAAACTCCACACAGAAAGGTCACTGATAGTTAGGGGATGGGATTGAACCCATGATGGTCAGGGGTGGAATCGATCCCATGACCTTCTTGCTGTGCTGCCACAGTGCTAACCCCTGCTCCACTGAGCTGCCCAAAGTAATGTTTGAGCATTAAATCTTCTATACTAGAATTTTCTGGTCAAATGTGCTAGCTTGCAGACCTCTGTGTTGTTGCTCCCAGCGCTGAGTGCTGTGGCCCTTGAGGAGAGGTGGTGCATCAGCATCCATGTGGGCGGGATGTAGGTGGGCCTAATTAGAATATTCATAGATCTCAGCATTTGAAAGGAGGGGAGAAAGTAAGGCTGCATTCATACCAGGATAGTCCGGGGGTCTCGGTTTGACTCGGTGGGGAATGGCGAGAATTTTCACAACTTTGTTTGGTTTGGTTTGCATTCACACAGCACTTTACTCAAGCAGACCAAACTGCTTGTAGCCAAAGCCATCACTGACCAGGAAGAAAAAATCTCGGCGAAGAAGAGAAATCCGGCTTATCGATTGGCCAGGACCGAAAATGGAAATCTGTTCCCTTCAGCCAGGTTGTTTGTCCGCCACAAACAAACAATGGAGAAGCACCAGAACGCGACCTTGGGGTTTCTGTTTTTACTTTGGTGTGGATACGCATTATTGTCTTCATAACACGCTGCCCAGTATGAGCAGGCAAGGCAGCGAACTATCCAGCAAGTTGCTCTGTACATGAGACAAATGCACGAGAGCCAAAGAAGGAGAGCGAGAGATGACGACACGTGCTGCTGTGGCTACACAGATGGAGACGGAGGTATTGCATGGTTTAAAAGTTTTAAGATCACATATATGGCCATAAACCATTCATGAGAGTGAATTAATCACGTTCCTCAGAAATCAGAACTACAGTTTTAACTAAAACCAGTCTGGCAAGAGTTGTGTATCTTTCCAAAGTACTTTGTAAAAAGAACCTGGTTATCAAGCACTGTTAAAAGCAGATTAACAAATTTATATTTCTGTATTAAATCCTTTATAACTTGATCCACAAAAAACACTTTATTTCTTAAAAACTCGATCCAGTAACAATATAAACATTTATGTAAGTGCCTTGTGTTTCTATGCACTTATATGTGCACAAATACATGTGTGTACGTGTGTGGTAGCCTTTATGCTGTCTTAACTGCTGTTAATAACTATGATACCACTGTCTTTACAGGAACATGTGGATCCAATCACATCCCTGCAGTTGGTGGCAACATATCAGCGACAACTGGGACGACAGAGACTGACAGCTGAACGTCTGAATGAGAAGAACATCCTTCATGGAGCTGTGTGACACCCTGCACCCCAGTTTGACATGCCAAAGTACACACTACCGATGCCCTGTTCCAGTTGAGCTACGGGTGGCAATATGTCTGTGGAGGCTGGCAACAAATTTGGAGTTCAGATCCATCTTTCACCTGTTTGGCATTGGCATCTCCACTGCATGTTTGGTCATGAGCCTGCTGTGGATGAAGATGGTCTGTTGGAGCCTGAGAATCACCATCAGGCCAACAGTGGGGGCCACATCAGAAATGCACTATGTGCCTATTTTAGACAGTGAGGGGCTCAGTCCCCCTATCAGCCACAAAAAGCGCTGCTGTGGACAATTATCTGTTTTTGTGGTTTGTGTTTTTGCTGTGTGTGAGACAAGCCATTGACTTGTTTATTTTTACAGTTTTCCTTTTACTGCTTAATATGCTGTGGTATTTGAAATAATAAAGATTTCAGTACACATTCTTCACAGCTGACTACATCTTTATTTTACTGTCAAGCAAAACAAGCAAACAGCTGCAATCTGTAATGATAATCTATAAACACTATGAGGTGCATTTTTGGAACAACTATTATAAAAATAGCAAGTACAGAACATTTAAGCAAAAATTGAAAACAATTATCTTTTCTTGTAGTTTGTTTTTGCTGTGTGTAAGAGACAAGCTATTGACTTGTTTATTTTTATGGTTTTAATTGTCCTGCTTAATATGCTGTGGTATTTGAAATAACGAAGATTTCCAGACACATTCTTCACAGCTGACAACATCTTTACTTTACTGTTAACAAGCAAACAGCTGCAATCTGTAATGATGGCCTATAAACAGTAGTAGTAGTAGATTAGTTTATTTGACAGGGACAGTGCAATAAACATAGACAATTAATCAAAGACAATCAATCAAAGCAACTACAGAACCTTTAGGTAAAAATTGAAACTAATGCTCTGCATTGAAAGTGTCGGACGCCAAAATGTACAATTAAATTGCACTTCACATCTGTCCATGTGCTATATGACGTACTGTGCAAATTTTTGTAAGTGCAGTCAATGTCAGTCTGTACACATTGCAGTAAATTGTGCTGGCGTCATGTAGCACTGCAGAAGTCGAGTCAGTCACTGTCGTGCGGTTACATGCAAGTCAGTGTGTTGTTGTGCGGGTGGGCCATAGCAGCTGGTGTGTTGTGGGGGAGCAGGTATATGGGGGGACTGTTGGGGCTGAGGACATCCACTGTGGCTGCGAGGGATGTGATAGAATAGAATAGGTTTTATTGTCATTGTACAGTAATACAGTACAACAAAACTGTGGATTGGGCCACTAGTGCCCTTGCCATAATTTGCATCAACATCCAGTGTCACCAGCATGTCGCTAAACATTTTAAAAACTTCAGTATTCTTGTGTGTAGTCACAAGCAACTGAGAAATCTGGCCCTCAGAACAAATATCTATCAGAGCCTGCATCTTCTCACTACTCCAAGTCTGTCCACGAGACATTTTTTTTAAACTCATGTCAATAATGAGTTTTCTTCTAACTCAAAGCTCAGTCATGGAGTTCCAAAGGGATCTGTGCTAGGCCCTATTTTTTTTAAGTTTATATATGCTTCTGTTAGGCAACATTATTAGAAAGCACTGTATACATTTTCATTGTTATGCAGATGACACACAATTATACCTGTCAATGAAGTCCGATGATAGTGATCAATTAGCCAAGTTAGAGGCCTGTCTTAAGGAAATCAAAGCTTGGATGACTTGTAATTTCCTGCTATTAAATTCAGATAAGACTGAAGTCATTCTAGTTCGTCCAAAAAACCTTAGAAATACCTTTCCAAATCAAACTCTTAGTTTGGATGCAGTTACTCTTTCTCTGAATAGTTCTGTGAGGAACCTTGGGGTTATTTTTGATCAAGATCTGTTTTTCAATTCAGATATTAAACTTGTTTCTAAGACTGCCTTCTATCATTTGCGTAATATTGCCAAGATTAGCATCTTGTCTCAGAGTGATGCTGAGAAACTGATCCACGTTTCTGTTAGCTCTATATTAGATTGTTGTAACTATTTATTATCAGGTTGTCCTAAAACATCTTTAAAAAGTCTTCAGTTGATCCAAAATGCTGCAGCAAGAGTTTTAACAGGTACTAGAAAGAGAGATCATATCTCTCCGGTTCTGGCCTCCCTTCATTGGCTTCCCATAGAGTTTAGAATTAAGTTTACAATCCTTCTTCTCACTTACAAAGCTCTAGATAATCAGGCCCCTTTTTATTTAAAAGATCTGATACTACCCTATTATCCTAACAGAGCACTATGCTCCCAAAATGCAGGATTACTTGTAATACCCAGAATCTCCAAAAGTACAATGGGAGGCAGAGCCTTCAGCTATCAAGCTCCTCTCCTGTGGAACCAGCTGCCAGTCTGGATTTGGAAGTCACACTCGATCTCTGTTTTTAAGAATAGGGTTAAAACCTTCCTTTTTGATATAGCCTATAATTAGGGAGGGATCATATGCCCCTGAACCCCCCCCCCCCCCCATTAGTTATGCTGCTAATAAGTTTAGACAGCCGGGGGACCTCCAACAATGCACTGGACTTCACTCCTTTCTTCACTCTTAACAAAATATTTTTGCTGGTCATTAACATCTGTTTGTTCTCTCCCATAGATTGAGTCCCTGTCATGCTGTTTGCTCTCTACATGTCTGTTCTTTTCGTTTTCTCGATCCCCTCACCCCCCAGCCAGTCACAGCAGATGACTGCCCCTCCCTGAGCCTGGTTCTGCTGGAGGTTTCTTCCTATTAAAAGGGAGTTTTTTCTCTCCACCGTCACCAAGCGCTTGCACACAGGGGATCGCCTGATTGCTGGGGGTTTCTGTAATTGTGGGGGTTTCCCCTACAGTTGATAGTGCTATGAGATGACTGTTGTTGTGAAATGGTGCTATATAAATGAAGCTGAATTGAATTGAATTAAACTTTTCTCCTCGGCTTTCTCCGGTAAAAGTATTTCTTAGATCTGCGTGGTTGTCTTTATTGTTATTTTCTACCCAAAATTGAGGCAGGAGGTCTGGGAGCTCTTCAGCTGAATTGGGATGTTGGAATTATTTACCCACGGATTCCTGTCATGGATGTGCTAGCAACCTAGCAATGGAAACACACATCAAGTTTTCAAGGCAGGGACAACTTTTTCAGGTGAGTGGCAACTTCACCTGTTTGCATCTCACCCAGACAGTGAATTCATGTCTTTTCACGTATTTACATTGAGTTATAATGTAATTGTGCTGTGCGAAAAATTTGCCCGCTCACGTTTGATGTGAAGGCACCTTTACAGTAAACGCCACTTTCTCTTCTCACTACATGTTGCAGTGGTTACACAAATGCTGAGGGGCACGTCCACCCTTTGGTCCGGTGGATACTCTGTTTACATTCACATGGCAAGCGAAGCGCACCAGACTTCATTTGCAAGTGAATCGAGACCCCCGTTTTCAGGGGGACCAGACTTTGTTTGATGCTGCACCAGAGTTCCACACATGTTCAGACAACACGAAATGAACCGAACTATCCGTGGAATATGCGCTTTGGTCCTTTGGTCCGGACCGAACAGTGGCCATCTCAATGCGCCCTTAAAAGATTTTCACAACCAACTGGATGGCCATGATTTTTTTTTTCTTTTTTTTGGGGGGGGGCATAAGATGCCATTTAAGATCATGTAGATTTGTTTTTAAGAGGATTTATATCCACCACAGTGCATCTTTAACTTTAAAGTGTAGTAAATTTAGTTATGGGGGCTTCATTGTAATTATGTGAATAGATTTCTGTAGCATCTGCATGGACAAGCTGTCTTTCTCCAACAGATATGAACATCTTTTTTTTTCAGTTGCTTGATACAATCAACTGGACTCACACGCTTCAAATGTGGCATCTATGCTGAGCATGTCTAAACCCAAACATATGAGGGTAGATCTGGATCTTTAAATCAAAATGCACAGCAATGACTTCCGGTTATGGCTGCCACGTAGGACGGACGTGTCTCGCTCTGCTCTGCTCCTGGAGAAAAAAAATCGGCAAATAACTCTCTCATTTGGGACAGAACGTATCCCAGCATTTGGGCGAGGATATGTCGGCGAAGCCTAAGGCTGGAAAACCAGGAAAAGGAAAAAGCGAGCCGCCGAAACAGTCCAAATTAACGGACTTTCAGGTCTGTGACGCAGCAAACAAAACTCCATATATGGCGGAGGAGGCTGGCGGCGGTGCGATGTTTGCGGGGAATGGCGCAGATGCGCTGATGGCTGCCATGAGTTCAATGAGAGCGGACTTTTCCTCTAGATTTGATGGGATTATGACAGCGTTGGAAGGAATAAGAAAGGAATTGGGTGACTGTGTAGAACGAACGGCGCAGATGGAGCTCCGTCTCGCTAGTGCTGAAGATGACGTCACCCGTCTTCAATTAAAGGTGCGCACTTTGGAAAAAAAAAATAAATCTCTGGAAGATAATATTTTGGATTTGGAATCTCGGTCGAGACAGAATAATTTGAGGCTGGTGGGTCTTCCAGAGGAATCAGAAGGTCGGGACGTATGTTCCTTTCTGGAAAAGTGGATTCCGGAGGTGCTGGGCAGCGAGGAGTTGCAATCAGCAGTGGTTCTGGAAAAAGCACATCGTATTGGCCCACGGAGAGATAAGGGACCGCCGAGGACCTTAATTATGAAGTTTCTTAGCAACAGAGACAGGATGAAGATCTTCAACGCTGCACGTGCTAAAGGAGAGATTAAACACCAGGACCAGCAGGTGCGGTTCTACCCAGATTTGGCCACAGGAATCCAGCAATTGAGGAAGCAGTTTGATCCCATACGTAAGGAGCTGCGCAACCTTGGGATTCGTCATGGTGTAATCTATCCTGCGAGACTGCTGACCACGTATGAGGGCAGAACCCACATCTTTAAGACCCCAGAGGAGGCGCAGGAGTTCATCAAGAAGATCAAAGAAGAAGAAGAGACTGGTGGGAGCTAAGCATGAACAAAATATAAGGTAGAATAATTAAGCATTTGCACAGGCATCTGACTGACTTGAAGTAAATAGTAAGTTTACAAAATATAGATTGTATTATATATTAAAAAAACAAAACAAAAACAAAACAAACAAAAAAAAAAAACTATGATGTACAAAGTTGTTAAAAATTTTGGAGTTAAGTTGGAAAACTACAGAGGAGAGTTAATGTTACGTCATTAAAAGCAGTAGAGTTAGGGTGATTGGGAGGATGAAGAAGGAGTGGCTTAGGCTGTTCCCCGTGGGTGTGGAACGGTCGATGGCTATATCGGGAGACAGAATTTTTCTTTTGATTTTGGGGGGTTTGCCACAAGTGTGGGAAGGGGAAATTTGTTTGTGTGTAGTTTGTAGGATGAATGTTCAACCACTCATGTTTTTGCTTCTCTGTATGAGCATGTTTACACTGCAAGGTAATCCTAAACTCTCTATTGATCATGGACCAAAGTGTTAATCTTAATTTAACTTCATGGAATTGCAGAGGTCTACAAAATTTAAAAAAACTTAAACAAGTTATGAATAAAATAAAGGACATGGGTTCAAGAATTGTGTTTTTACAAGAAACTCATCTGATAGAGGAGGATGTTAAAAGAATTAGGAGTAGATGGCAGGGAAGTGTATTCACCTCTTCATTTTCATCCCGAGCCAGGGGAGTTATGACTCTCATACATAAATCAGTTCCTTTTCAGGTGAAAAATGTAATTGGAGACAAATTTGGAAGATATGTAATTATTCAAGGTTCTTTGCTATTAGAAAATATAAATCTTGTGAACTTATATGGTCCCAATATAGATGATCAGAAGTTCTTTGCTAATTTATTTCTCATCTTATCATCACTTACAGGGCAACATATAATAGCAGGGGATTTTAATTGTACATTGAATCCAGGTGTGGATAGATCAACAGGACTGGATTGTACGCACATAGGATGTAGGATGACTATTAATCATTTTATGAAAGAATTGAGATTGTTAGATATATGGAGAGAAATGAAACCACAAGTTAAAGCCTATTCTTGTTATTCCAGTACCTACAAGACATTCTCACGTATTGATTATTTTTTGATTTCCACAGAATTAAGGTCCAAGATTCAAAACTGCTTTTATGATAACATCGTGATCTCTGATCATGCA
This sequence comes from Pholidichthys leucotaenia, assembly GCA_020510985.1. NCBI lineage: Eukaryota > Metazoa > Chordata > Actinopteri > Cichliformes > Pholidichthyidae > Pholidichthys > Pholidichthys leucotaenia. Next base: position 236,921,936 of record CM035848.1, on the reverse strand, counting down.
CCCTGTTGTCTAATATATGTAGATAAAAAATTGACAAAGGAATCAGGTAGATGGCAATTTCAGCATAAATGGCTTCAGGATGAGGAATTTGTCAAGTATATAGAAAAACAGATAGACGAGTTCTTTGACATCAATACTACACAAACATCAGCATGTGTAAAGTGGGAGGCTTTCAAAGCTTTTATTAGGGGACATATTATTAGTTATACAGGATCAAAATCTAAGAAGACTCGAGAGGAGAGAGCTAAATTGGAACATAAAATAAAAAGTCTTCAGGAAAAAGTGTATGCAGGAAGTGACCCAAGGTTGGAGAATGAATTACTGATTTTGAGAGCTGAATACGACAAAAAATCAGCGAATAGAGCTGCCTCGAGTCTTCTAAGATTGAAACAATCTTTTTATGAACAAGGTGAAAAATCAGGAAAACTATTAGCATGGCAGATTAAACAATTGGAAATTAAAACACCAATTACCAGTATTATAAGTAATGGACAGGTAGTTATAGATCCTTTAGAAATTAATAGAGCCTTTAGAGATTACTATGAAAAATTATATGATACCAAAAATGAACCTGATTTAACAAAACTAAATGGGTTTTTGAACGAACTATCTATACCGTGTATTCCAAATGAAAACAGGGAGATATTGGAGTCTAAAATTAGTCAAGAAGAAGTTGGGCTAGCCATTGATAATATGAAATCAGGAAAAAGTGCAGGACCAGATGGTCTTCCAGTTGACCTTTATAAAAAATTTAAGAATAAATTAATAAAACCTTTTTTGGAAATGGTTTTAGAAGCATTTCAAAATAACAATTTACCATCATACATAAATAATGCCTTAATTATACTGCTGCCAAAACCAGGTAAGCCCTCTAATAAATGTGAAAATATGAGACCAATAAGCCTATTAAACGCCGACCTTAAGATAATCTGTAAAATTTTAGCAAGACGAATACAAGAAATTTTACCAAATATTATTAATCGAGATCAGAATGGCTTTATAAAGGGTAGACAAGGCTTCCATAATGTAAGAAGACTATTTAATATTATTTATTTTAATAAAGAAGCACCGGATACAGCTCTCCTATCATTGGACGCCGAAAAGGCCTTTGATAGAGTTGAATGGCCCTTTCTTTTTGAAGTCCTACAAAGGTTTGGACTTGGAAATAATTTCATAAAATGGGTTCAAATAATATACAATAATGCTACAGCAGAAATCCTAACAAATAACAATATTTCAAAACCAATAAAAATCAATAGAGGATGTCGACAAGGCTGTCCACTTTCACCTTTACTGTTTACTATGGCAATTGAACCTTTAGCGATAGCGATACGTTTACATTCACAAATATATGGAATTAAAGTTGGACCAACAGAACATAAAATCTCCCTGTACGCCGATGATATAATTTTGTTTATGTCGAATCTAAAAAAATCAATTCCAACCTTGTTGAATTTAATAAAGAATTTTGGGGAAATATCAGGATATAAAATAAATAAAACTAAATCTTCAATATTAATGCTAAATGAGACCCAGAGAAATTACCCAGCCCCTGAGGTAAATCAATTCAATGTTGTAAATCAGTTTAAATATTTAGGAATCCAAATTATGCCTAAGCTAGAATCAGTCGCCAGTGTCAACTATGAAGCCTTAATGTCAGATATCAATGAGTTAACTCAGAGATGGATGTCACTACCAATGTCGATGATTGGGAGAATCAATATACTTAAAAGTAATATTTTACCTAAAATACTTTATTTATTTCAATACATTCCCTTATCACCACCTTTAGATCTATTCTCAAGAATAAAAAAAAAGTTAGTGGAATTTATATGGAACAACAGGAGGGCTAGATTACGTTTGTCTTTATTATATTTACCATTTGATCGTGGAGGTCTGAAATGTCCAAATTTTATGTTGTATTATTGGTCGGCACAACTGAGGTCTATGACATATTATTTTTCATCAAATGATCTCCCTCACTGGACTGAAATGGAATCATACAATTTACCTTTACCTCTTCCCATATTCATATACTCAGATTCGGCAAAAAAATTACAAAAACAAGTTAAAAATCCATTTGTAAAGCATATGATCAAAATATGGTGTGAAGCTAAAAACTATTTAAAAGAACCACAGTTATTGTCACAATTTAGTCCAATATGGGGTAATCAATATTTTAAACCAGGGAGAGCGGACGCTGTATTTAAAGTATGGAATTTAAAAGGGATACAAAAGATTCAGGATTTATATTTGCCATGTGCAGACAACATAATGTCTTTTGAAGAGCTGAGGATCAAATTTAATCTCAATAGAACACATTTTTTTAAATATCTTCAACTTAGAAACTTTATTCGATCAAATCAAAATAAAGCTCTCACTCGACCTATTTATTCATCCTTGGAAAAAATGATGATGAAAGATAGTAAAAGAAAGGGTATTATTTCAGAGTTTTATAACTCATTGACACTATCTTCAAGTGAAAATTCACTGAAAAGATTAAACTACTGGAAAGAAGATCTGCAAATTGAAATTTCAGAGGAACAATGGGAATTGGCTTGTACAGAAGCTCAAACCAAATCAATAAATGCACGCCTTAAATTGATACATTTCAAATGGTTAATGCGGATGTATGTTACACCGGAGGAGTTAAATAGATATAACAAAAATATACCAGATACATGCACAAAATGCATGGAAAGTAAAGGAACCCTATTTCATTGTTTATGGGAATGTAGATTAATAAGAATGTTTTGGGAGGAGGTGAGGGTAACAATTGAAAAAATAATCTCAAAACAAATCATATTGAATCCTAAACTGTTTTTGTTGGGTCTGTACCCAGAAAAGCATAATTTCAATAAAAGTGAAAGAACATTCATAGACCTCAGTTTGCTTAATGCCAAAAAATGTATTGCACTATTATGGAAAAAGACTCATAGACCAGATGTGACTCAGTGGTTAAGACAGATGTTAACAAACCTTCCATTAGAAAGAATAACATATATACTGAAATCAAAGGAAATTGTGTTTGAGAATACATGGAGACCTTTTATTGATTATGTAAAAAATTTAAACATAACTCTTGAAGAAGAAGGTGAATGATGTGTGTGGACCTTGTAAATTCCAAACTGGTGAACATAATATGTATACTAATGTATTGGATTGTCTAGACTAAACAGAGGAGCATTGTTGAAGACTTGATTTTGTTGGTGGTTGTTGGTGTTTTTAGGGCTTTTTTTTTTTTTTGTAGTACTTTAGTGTTAGTGTTTGTTTGTATCATGTTTGTTAAAAAAAAAAAAAGGTTCAATAAAGATATTGTGGAAAAAAAAATGCACAGCAATGAAGAGAGCCAAAATGGTTTCGAGACAGTATTGTCCATCCATCCATCTTCTGCTGTCCAGGTTGTGGGGGCAGCGGTCCAAGCAGAGAAGACAAACTGCTGCCTGGTTCACATCACACCATGATCCCCATGATACCTCCTGCCAGTAGTGAGCCCACTGGCGGGCCAACCCATGTGGCTCACTGTGTACAACTGGTCCTTGATGTAACTTTTTCATGGGCTGGACCAGTCTTGGTCTGGCCCTTCAACCAGGAAGAGTTTGCCATGGGAGACCCAATCAGGGGCAAGCTGCCCCCAACAACATAGTTCCTGGACTCATGATAGCACGCAAACCCCTCCACCATGATAAGATGGTGATCCACAGAGGAGTTTACAGTATTGTGTCCATTTATATGACAAACAGCTGAGAGCGAAGTAATCAGCTGATATTCATCTATCACGTGAAAGCTTTCTGGCTCTTCAAACCTTTGTTCAACCTGTCAGCATTCAGTCTTGTCCAGATGTTTTTCAGGCTGCAGTTGATACTTTTGTCTACCATAAAAACTGCCTAATAAAGAGCCAGCACAGACAGTTCCTGTCGCGGTAAAATGTACAAAGATAAAGTCAGCCTTTAACTGTGGAAAAAATGGTCCAAAACACACAAATATGAGAAATGGTTAAAACATCAGGGGCAAGTGAGGTTAGCTGCCTCATTCAATAGATGACTCACCATATTCAATAGCAAAAAAAAAAAAAAAAAGTTGTCAGGTATAACACTAAACCCAGGCTCACCAGATGGTTACACGTACACACAAACACACACTCATATTCACTGCACCCTGCCAATTCAGCCTCACCAGACTATAGTAGCCAGAATGCTGCGAGCGGTCCAGGGCTCCACAGCACCTCCTGGCTCCAGCAGCGGCTGCCGACAAAACTGCTGGCTCAACCGCCCCCCCCCCCTCCCTCTGTGTGTATGCATTCCCAAGATTCCCTCTATTTCTGAATGATGTGAAAAACTATTTTGTTTCACAGCTGCAGTTTTGACGAGAGGAATTGCTTAGCTCTTACCGGCCAAGGCGCGCCGGGACAAAGAGGGAGGGACAGAGGGAAGGAGGGAGGAAAGAAATGGCTCAGACATACTGACTGGATCTCCGCTTCTTTACCCACACCATATACATATTTATAGCCCTAATGTAATTATTAATCTCACTTTGGCTCCGCTGTCTAAATGCTCTGACCTTCTCTAAACACACTCCATCACTGAGGGGCACCGCTCTTAACGCTGCAGTGGTTTGTCTATGCTACAGCCATGACTGAACATGTAGGTGGAAACAAGGAAAAAAAAAGAAAAAGAAGAACGGGTGTCAGACAGACACGCAGACCCACACTGGAGGAAAGCAGCGAGATCCATGAAAAGAGGTCTGGCACAATAACCAGTTAGACGGTGCTAACTGACCTGTGCTGCGGCGTCCAGTCGGTGATGTTGCTGTTGTTGAGAGTCCAGCGGTACTGCAGGGGCCAGCTGCCTCCAGCCAGGCAGGTCAGCACCAGTCGGTTTCCTTCCAGCACCACCTGCTGCCCCTGTCCACCCCCTCGCAGGTAGGGAGCCACTTCTGACGGATGGAGACACAGAAAGGAAAAAGATGTTATTTTGTATTTGAAAATGTCTCCATTAGTCATCCACAGACAATATGGCAGAATTCGGCTGTATTCATCCACTGCGGCACACAGCCTTTTCTACAGCCTTTGATTGAAAAGGAGCACTCTATATTGTGCATATATTCAGACCAGAAAATGAATTAGGGACCATTTAACTAATGGAAAATGAGATGTGCAAAATTAGAATTGCATTTAAAATATGACTTTTTCATGAAAGCAAAAGTAAAAATTACAGTATACTACCATATCTACCTCCAAGTACTTTAAGGTAAATGCTCTTTTTTCCTGGCCCTCTCTGCAGAACTGAGACCTTACAACTCCAATCACGACATTTTTTTTAAATGTCCTTGTTCAGCTCCTCCTTCAGACAAAAATCACTGAAAAATCCCCACTGCTGAAAAGTATCATTAAAATCTAATTTACTATTTCAGAAATTCAGCACGTAAACATTGATATACACATACAGTGGTGTGGAAAAAGTGTTTGCCCCCTTCCTGATTTCTCTTTTTTTGTATGTTTCTCAAACTTAAATGTTTCAGATCATCAAACAAATTTAAATATCAGACAAAGATAACACAAGTAAACACAAAATGCAGTTTTTAAATGAAGGTGTTAAGAGAAAAAAAAATCCAAACCTACATGGCCCTGTGTGAAAAAGTGATTGCTCCCTAAACTTAAGAACTGGTTAGGCCACCCTTAGCAACAACAACCGCAATCAAGCGTTTGCGATAACTGGCAATAAGTCGTTTACAGCACTGTGGAGGAATTCTGTCCCACTCATCTTTGCAGAATTGTTGTAATTCAGCCACACTGGAGGGTTTTCAAGCATGAATCACCTTTTTAAGGTCATGCCACAACATCTCAGTCAGATTCAGGTCAGGACTTTGACGAGGCCACTCCAAAGTCTTCATTTTGTTTTTCTTAAGCCATTCAGAGGTGGACTTGGTGGTGTGTTTTGAATCACTGTGCTGCTGCAGAACACAAGTGTGCTTCAGCTTGAGGTCACGAACAGATGGCTGGACATTCTCCTTCAGGATTTTTTGGTAGACAGCAGAATTCATGGTTCCATTTACCACAGCAAGTCTTCCAGGTCCTGAAGCAGCAAAATGGCCCCAGACCATCACACTACCACCACCATATTTTACTGCTGGTATGATGTTCCTTTTCTGAAATGCTGTGTTATTTTTACACCAGATGTAATGGGACACACACCTTCCATAAAGTTCAACTTTTGTCTCGTCAGTCTACATTGTATTTTCCCAAAAGTCTTGGGGATCATCAAGATGTTTTCTGGCAAAACTGAAATGAGCCTTTATGTTGTTTTTGCTCAGCAGTGGTTTTTGTCTTGGAACTCTGCCATGCAGGCGATTTTTGCCCAGTCTCTTTTTTTGTGGTGGAGTCATGAACACTGATCTTAACTGAGGCAAGTGAGGCCTGCAGTTCTTTGGATGTTGTTGAGGGGTCTTTTGTGACCTCTTGGATGAGTCATCGCTGCGCTCTTGGGGTAATTTTGGTTGGCCGGCCACTCCTGGGAAGGTTCACCACTGTTCCATGTTTTTGCCATTTGTGGATAATCGCTCTCCCTGTGATTCGCTGGAGTCCCAAAGCTTTAGAAATGGCTTTATAACCTTTTCCAGACTGATAGATCTCAATCACTTTGTTTCTCATTTGTTCCTGAATTTCTTTGGATCACCGCATGATGTCTAGCTTTTGAGGATCTTTTGGTCTACTTCACTTTGTCAGGCAGGTACTATTTAAGTGACTTCTTGACTGAGAACAGGTGTGGCAGTAATCAGGCCTGGGCATGGCTAGAGAAATTGAACTCAGCTTTCCAAAGATGTGATAAACCACAGTTAATTTATGTTTTTTTGTTGTTGTTTTTTTTTGCGGGGGGGGGCAATCAGTTTTTCACACAGTGCTATGTAGGTTTGGATTTTTTTTTACCCTTAATAATAAACACCTTCATTTAAAAACTGCATTTTTTGTTTACTTGTGTTATCTCTGTCTAGTATTTTAATTTCTTTGATGATCTGTAGCATTTACGTGTGACAAACATACAAAAAATGAGAAATCAGGAAGGGGGCAAACACTTTTGCACACCACTGTTTAATTCCTGTGTTAATTTCAGCCATCTTAACTTAAACAAGACCATAAATTATGACAGTGGCATTACAACAAACCTGCTTAAAAATAAGACAAACGTTTCTCCCTTAGTTGCAATATAGGCATGTGATGCATGTCAGAACACTTGCTGCTTTTGTGTTCTGTGTGATCCCACACGCCATAAGCATGTGCATGACAACATGGATTGACACATCCCATTTCCCATTACTGATGTGCACCAATGGTCCAGAAAAGCAGCCATTCTCTCACATTTGTTCCCTGAAAGGCACGAGGAAACTTGACTACGTCTCCTGCCTGTTCAGCATCTGCCCCGTGTTTACTGATATTACTTAAAGCATGTTAAATGTCAGCGTATGTTGGCCTTACTGTTCTGAATCAAGACAAAGGTCAGACTAAACATCCAATTCTGAGTCAGTTTGAAAATAACAGTGGAAACTGCATTTGTCCCAGGCAATTAAATGTGGAATTGATCAAAAAGGTACACATCAGGTAGGGCTGTGCGATATGACGATATACAGTATATTATAGATGGTTGATCTTTTATACTACACATCACTTGACGTACATTTGTCATGCTCTGGAGTACCTAAGCCCATACTACACTGTTCAATACTGTACTGTACAGTCACTCCCAGTGGCTGGGCTGAATCTTATGAGCCTGCCCTGCCTAGCAAAGTACATTTACTGAATGACTCAGCTGCAGCTGCTGTCCAAGTGAAGCCATCCAGTCTTTTAGCTTGCAGCGCAGGTGTTCAGGCCTGGCTTATCGTCACACAGCACAGGGCATTACAGCTAAAGAGACTGTCCAAAGCAATGAGCTGCTGGACTTTTCTGTGCATGTTGAGACCTGGAACTGTTTGACAAAGAGGCTCATCTGGGTTTGGGTTGCACCGGGCTGTAAAACATGCATACATACATAAATTGGGAAAGAAAGGGCAAGGTTATCTACTCGCTACAATATACATGGACAGGTCCATAACTCTTCCCCTCTCTCCTTATACTGTCAATTGAATCTTTCCTCCTCCCTGCCACATCAGCTTTCTCAGATCTGTATTTCTTCCAGCCCCCTCACTCCATCTCCATTGTCTCCATTTCCTTTCTTATTCCTTATTCCCTGTGGATGTCTCAGGGCCACCTTTTCCCTCCTCTTCTTCTACTTTCCGCTGTTTTACCCACTCTCCCTTCCTTCTAGATTGATAGCTGCCTGCTCTGTGCACAAGAGGGAAGTGTTCCTTCAGAGACAGATTTATTATGCGAGTCTGCCAATGTGTGAGTGTGAGTGCATGTGCGCGTAAGGATTTATTTGGAATATTCTGTTTCTACAGACGATGGCTGGCAATGCAGACTCCAATGTCATACTGCTGACCAGCACTATAAGTCACCGCTGCCTGCCTGCCTGCCTGCCTGCCTGCGTGTGTGTGTGTGTGTGTGTGTGTGTGTGAGTGTGTGTGTGTGTGTGTGTGTGTGTGTGTGTGTGTGAGTGAGTTAGAGAGAGAGAGAGAGAGAGGGGGAGAGAGAGAGCGAGAGTGTGTAGGGGGATTGAACGAGAGAAAGATTGAGAGCGCACAACTGGTACAGCTACCTTTGTGAAGACCAGTTTGAGTTTCAGACCAAAGAAATGAGGCCATTTTGACAAAGTGAGAACATTTGACCAATCCTCTCTTCTGAACACACCTTCAAAGAGTTGTTTGAAGGTTAAGGTTTGATTTAGGAGTTTGGGTTTGCCAATAGTTGCATCTTTTTCTTTATACCCCCTTTACACAAGAAGTGGAGATTAGTGAGAGATTGTTGAGTGATGAAAAAATGGCCAGATCTCTTAACGATCGTTCAATGATATCTCAGCAACTGCCAAGATCCCCCAATGATCTCTCAATGATCTTCACTGATCTCCATGGTCCTCAATGTTTTGACTCAGTCAAAAAAACAATCTCTCAATAATCACCAAAGGGAAGTAATCTTTCAACGAACTCTGAACTCTCAAGGAGTGCTCAACGATCTTGTTGATCTAACAATAATAATCTCTCAGCGATCTCTGCCATGGTCTTTCAATGAACTCTATTGCTCTTTAATTGAACGCTCAGCTGTCCCTCACTGATCTCTTGGCTTTCTCTACCTTTGGGGTGGAAAAGTTTGGCGTTCATTGAAAGATCGTCGACAAATCACTGAATGATCTCCCAGAGAGCATTGGGAAATCAATGAGATCATTCAGTGGTCAAGGACAGCTCAAAGAGTGCTCAAGGATCTCATTGATCTCCCAATGATCTCTCAGCGATCTTTCAATGAACTCTAAATTTTCCCACTCCAAAGGTAGATATGGCTGAGAGATCAGTGAGAGATTGCTGAGCATTCAATGAAAGACCAATAGAGTTCACTGAAAGACTGCAGTAAAGATCGTTGAGAGATCACTGGGAGATCAATGAGCAAGTTCAGCACTCCTTGAGAGTTGTTGAGAGATTGCGTTCCTTTGGTGATGGTTGAGAGGTTGTTTTGGACTGAATCAAAACTTTGAGGCAACAGTGATGACCATGGAGATCACTGGAAGATCAGTGAGAGATCCTGGCCATTGCTGTGAAATCACTGAAAGATCATTGAGAGATCTAGCCAATTTTTCATCACTAAATGATCTGTCAGCAATCTCCAACCCTGTGTGAAAAGGGTATTAGACCATTAGAAACCTCTCAAATACTCAGTAACCTCCTTGGTCGCCCAAGAAACTCTCAGTGATCTGTCATTGGTTTCTCTTGGACTCTCGATGATCTCTCCTGGCCTTTCAGTGATATTTCCTGGTCTCTCAATGATCTCTACAGGTCACCATGAAAGTTGCCAAAAACTGAATTTTTGATCTCCCAACATGTAGACAGAAATGGCTTTTTTTTAATATTTTAGGATATTATGGTGAGATGGGGCCAAATTTTGATCTCTCAATGATCACTCAACAATCTCCATTCTGTGTAAAGGGGCCCTTGCAGACGAAGGAGATACCTAGCTTTTTGTGAAACTAGATGACAGGTTACGATGCATACATACTTTAATTATTACAGTAAAGGTTAGGTTAGGGTGCTATTAAATGTATTATGTCAACTCAGTGGAAGGTTTTACCTTCCACCCAGTGGAAGGTAAAACCTGCAGGGTCTTGGACCTCCATGGAATGAGTTTGACACCTGTGCTATACAGTGACCAGACTTAAAATGGAATATTGAGAACTGTACATTCTACTGAACAAACAACTCACTCTTATTTAAAAAGTATTGTCATGTTTCCTCAATAGAAGACTGATAAGTTCCTGTTATGACCCTCCAATAGGGCTGAGTGATGTGATATCAAGCCAGCGTACCGACCAATTGAACATTTTACTTCTGTTTTAGTTACTGAACTTGACAAGTGTCCTCAGTTTCTTGTAAAAATTCATCTTTTATTTTGAAAATTTCTGCTTCCTGCAGTCAGACCTGAGCAGCAGTTGACTGCCTTTTCATCTGCTGTCATACAGCTTATGATTTGGACTTGCTGCTTCCTGTCTTCGCTGATTTGTTTTAAGCCTGCTGCTAACAAGAAGTGAAAGGTGAAGGGAGCACAGCTGCAGATGCAGACCATAATAAATGTGAGCAATTCTGTGGTTTGTTTCCACAGAGACTCTGAAGAGACTCGCTTAAATACCAGCTGATTATCATTCTGCTATTCACTGTCACAAAGGACTACTGTTTCATACCAAATTTAACAAAACATTTATTTTGTGTCCACATCCGGGGAAGAGTATCAAGACACATTTGAGACACTATTAAAAGAAAAAGAAAAAACAATATGGACGGGCTGGTTAGAGGTTCTGAATGTCTGTTTCAGTCATTTTTCAGTTAACTGACCAGCCCTACTCTCCAGAGAGTCTTTGGGTCCTGACTCTGCCGACATGGACATTTAGTCCTTGTGCTGTTCTGCACATTTGTGGCAAGCTAGCAGGCCCCCCTAACCACTGCCAGGCAGAACAGGCAGAGAACTGCTTTATGTGCCACTATGTTGAGCAGCAGAGCAGAACCAGGTCTACACCTGCTAGCTGCAGTTCAAGACCGTAGCATCTGCTGGATGAGAGTCTGGCCACTGGGGCAGCTGGTTATACTGGTTTCTTACATAAGCTACGATCACAAAGATTTTTACGAACGATGGGTTGGTAAGAATCTCCCAGTTCCGACGAATTCTGGAGTTCACAGACATTCTTGGAGGGAGCACAGTTTCTTATAGCTGCCATTCAATTCACAAGAGCAACCTGAGGCATTCTTAAGAAATGAGGTGCTTTTCTGTCATACAATGGCCCTAGAATTCTTACGTTCTTTGTAAGGTTGCCTTGGGATCTTCCTACGCCATACTTACTGCCATCTTACGAAAATGTTTTTGCAACTCACGGCACTCTCAAGTCGTTGGTATGAAAATCTTATGGCTTTCGGCACAAATGTTGCACAATGTACACTACCGTTCAAAAGTTTGGGGTCACCCAGACAATTATTTTGTGTTTTCCATGAAAAGTCACACTTATTTACCACCATGAGTTGTAAAATGAATCGAAAATATAATCAAGACATTGACAAGGTTAGAAATAATGATTTGTATTTGAAATAATATTTTTTCCAGATACTCAACCTGCTCAAAGGAAGGTCAGTTTTATAGCTTCTCTAACCAGCTAAACTGTTTTCAGCTGTGCTAACATGATTGCACAAGGGTTTTCTAATCATCCATTAGCCTTCTGACACAATGAGCAAACACATTGTACCATTAGAACACTGGAGTGATAGTTGCTGGAAATGGGCCTCTATACACCTATGTAGATATTGCACCAAAAACCAGACATTTGCAGCTAGAATAGTCATTTACCACATTAGCAATGTACAGTATATTAAGATAAGATAAGATAAGATAAGCCTTTATTAGTCCCACAACGGGGAAATTCCAGGATTGCAACAGCACAGGGATAGCAACACTCAGAGCAACAATCAGAAGGCAAGAAAAAAAAAAAAAAAAAAACAAGCAAGCAAGAGCAGCTAATATACATATGTACGTATTACTATAAAATATATATATATACACACACACACAGACACACAGTGCAGAGCATTGTAGCTGGATGGAATAAATATATGAATATATGAACACACAGTGCAGAGCATTGTAGCTAGATGGAATAAATATGTAAATATATAAACACCCACAGTACGGAGCATTGCAGCTAGGTGGAATAAATATGCAAGTATATAAACACACACAGTGCGGAGCAATGTAGCTAGATGGAATAATATGTAGATATATAAATATATAAACACACCCAGTGCTGAGCATTGTAGCTAGATGGAATAAATATGTAAATATATAAACACACACAGTGCAGAGCATTGTTGCTAGATGGAATGAAACAGCATAACCGTCTACTTAGTTATCCTACATGGTATGATTATGTGCCCATACATATTCTCACCCTCCATAGCGACCGGTAAGTTCCTAGTTGTATGCCGGAGGGGACCATTGTGTAAGTCTATTGCATCTTTTGCATTCAAAAAAACTATTAGTTTGTTACGTCTTTTTGCTATCTCTGCGAGCAGCCCTGCTTAGGTTGTACAGTCTGACAGCCGTTGGTAGGAAGGACCTACGAAACCTCTCGGTTGTGCACCTGGGATGATGTAGTCTGCTGCTAAATGAGCTCCTCAGTGCATTCAGTATGTCCTGCATAGGGTGGAACTCGGACTCCAGCAGAGATGACAGTTTAGCCACCGTCCTTCTCTCTCCTATCTCCTCCATCGGATCAAGGCGCTGCCCCAGGACAGAGCTAGCTTTCTTAATCAGTTTGTTCAGTCTCTTCCTATCGGCTGCAGTAATGCCACTGCCCCAGCAGACCACTCCAAAAGTGATGGCTGATGCCACCACCGTGTCATAGAATGTCTTCAGCAGTGCCCCTTGTACACCAAAAGACCTGAGTCTCCTCAGCAGGAACAGCCTGCGCTGTCCCTTCTTGTAGAGTGCATCAGTATTGTGTGACCAGTCTAGTTTATTGTTCAGATGAATACCCAGGTACTTATAGGATGTCACCATCTCGATGTCTGTTCCCTGTATATTTACTGGTACTGTGAGGGGCTGCCCATGCCTGCGGCAGTCCACCACCAGCTCCTTAGTTTTCCTCGCGTTGATCTGGAGGCAGTTCCGATGGCACCAGTCCACGAAGTCCTGGATAAGCCCTCTGTACTCAGCTTCATCTCCATTGGAGATGAGGCCAACGATCGCAGAGTCATCAGAGAACTTCTGTAGATGGCAGTGTGTTGTGTTGTGTGAGAAGTCCGCAGTATAAAGAGTGAACAGGAAGGGAGCCAGCACCGTTCCCTGGGGGGCCCCCGTGCTACTGATGATCGTGTCGGACACACAGTCCCGGGTTCTCACAAACTGAGGCCGGTTCGTGAGGTAGTCCAGGATCCATGATGACAGGTGCTGGTCCACCCCTGCGCGCAGCAGCTTGTCCTTCAGGATCATCGGTTGGATGGTGTTGAAAGCACTGGAGAAGTCAAAGAACATGATCCTCACCATATTCCCGGGCTTCTCCAGGTGGGACAGAGAACGGTGAAGGAGGAAGATCACCGCATCCTCCACCCCAATGCCATGCTGGTAGGCGAACTGGAGTGGATCCATCGCTGGTTCCACCAGGGGGCGGAGGTGAGCAAGGAGCAGTCTCTCCAGGGTCTTCATCAAGTGGGACGTCAAGGCCACCGGTCTGTAGCTGTTCAGGTCTTTGGGGTGGGAAGTTTTTGGTACAGGTACCACACAAGATGTTTTCCACAGCTGTGGTACCCTCCCCAGTTTCAGGCTCATGTTGAAGATATACGTCACAATCCCACACAGCTGGTCTGCACAGGACTTGAGGAGCTTTGCGCTGATGCCGTCCGGTCCCGGCGCCTTCCTCGCCTTGATCTTCCTCAGCTCCGTCCTCACCTGGGTCCTGGTCAGGGTCAGGATGGGGGGCTGTGTGTTGGGAGTGGGGGGGTGTTGGTGGAGTGGGGAGTGGGCAGCAGGACTTGATTTCTTTAGAGGCAGCAGTGGTTGTTGTGCAGTCAGGGGGGAGGGCGGTTGGTCAAATCTATTGAAAAACAGATTCAGGTTGTTCGCCCACTCCCTGCCCCCTGTGGCCTGGGGGGAGGTATTCTGGAGCCCCGAGATGGTTTTGAGGTTTCTCCAGACCCCGCTGATGTCGCTCTGTTGCAGCTTGTCCTCCATCTTCTTCCTGAAGCTGGCCATTGCACTCCGGTTGGGCTGACCTCTGCGAATTCCCCAAATGTGGGAATCTCGACTGCATAATTTCTGGTAGTGGGGGACTGCGTTCGCGCTCTCCCCTGATTTACCGGAGTGGTGGCTCAGTTGGTAGAGCATCCGCCCCACACCCGGGAGGCAGGGGTTCAAATCCCGATATATTAGATATTAGAGTGTATTTCTGATTAGTTTAAAGTTATCTTCATTGAAAAAAAAACAGTGCTTTTCTTTCAAAAATAAGGAAATTTCTAAGTGACCCCAAACTTTTGAACGGTAGTGTACTTCTGCCTTATGAGTGCCTCACTACCACCTTGCACACACTGTACAAATCTCCAGAGCCCTCAAGAACAACTTAAGGTGTTCTTGAGGTATACTTGTGGCCAACATCTTGCGTAGTTCTTATGTTGTTCCTAAGGCATTCGTACGGCTGCCCTGCGATGAAGGGTTATCGTGGCGCTGAATTCTCCTACAACTGCTTAAGAAGGCCGTACGAAATGGTCCAAAAATCGTTGGTACGGTGTTCGCTGCCGTTCGTAAGGGTATTTGTGACCATAGCTTTACTGTCACAGAAAGATCAACATGACATATGAAATATTTGTGAAAGACATAGTATTAATTACATCACTCATTCAGTACATTTGTGTGTGTGCGTGTGTGTGTGCGCGCGTGAGCGAGACATAGAGAAGAGGCTTAAAAGCTTACAAATCATCACCCTCAGCAACAACATCTGGCACATGAGAGCAAATATGATTTTTTTCCCAGCACCTGAATCCATCTTTTCCACTCATCTTTTTCACTTCTTTCACACATCAATCCTCACATGTACAGTGCATGCTGCATCCGCCCGTCAAACTCAACACACTCCACGCCTTAGGCTCTTTATTCGCTTTCTTCTACTTTAAAGACGATGCAGGAGGAACTACAGATGGAGGACAGTACATCTGAGAATAGTGAGGTCAGCTAACAGCATGTTTCAATCACTGAAGCTCTCTCTCTCTGTCACTCACCATCGACACGTCATGCGCCCTGCCCCACAGTCCTCTCTTTTGTCCTGACCCGTCTTTCTCACAACACTGTAGGATTCCTCCATTTGCTCCTTCCTCTTTCACTTGTTGCCCCTCAGTCCATCTCTGTCAAAGTGTGCTCCAGCTCAAGGTCTCCTCCTTGTCTCTTCAGAGGAGCAGTGCCTGACAGAGAAACTGGCCTTCAAATGTGACAAGGGAGTCAAGACGCAGACATACACATGTACAGAATCGTTTCTTGCTCCCCCCCCCCGACACACACACTCCCGAATCACGTGCCCATATCCACTCTCAGGCTAGCCTTATGAAGCTGCTTGGGCAGATTCTGGGGAGGAATTCGATTTGCAGAGAGATGAGCATGGTGATAGTGGAGCGAGGGAGGAGATGAGGATGAGAAGACAGGGGCACAAGGAGAACAGGGCTGCTGCTCCAAGGTGGATAGTCCAGTACCAGGGTGGACTATCTTATATAATCAGAGTATATCATGATGGAAATTAGTCATTAAATGACTCGTCCTTTACAAATGGGCCAGAAAGGGATCATTACTCTTCTCGTGCTGCATTAAACGTTTCTACATCCATCACAATTTTTACCGCAACAGCTGTGATGAAACGCAAAAACTTTCTGCAGCCCAACACGGGGTCAAGGTGCTGGCTGACCGAAAACAGTGCGGGTAAAAGTGTTGATTTTTGCGTGTGGGAAGTTTGAAAGGCAGCCAAAAAGCCCTTTACTGGTGCAGCTCGCATTCCGATATGCAATGAGACCCCGCAGCGTAGATGCATTTCAGAGCACTGACATTACAGAGCGAGGGCGCTGGGAAGAAACAGAGGTTGAGCCGTGGACCTTAGTCCCGCCTGCTTAATTACTGCATACGAGTGTGGGCTTGTGCGTGTTCAGTGTGGGCGTGAATACATGTGTGTGTAGGTCAGAATCAGGGTCACCCACTCCAGAAAAAAAAAAAAAAAAATCACTTCATCTTCATAGAGCTGAACCCCTACTGTGAGACAGGGCTGCCAGGACTGGTAATAGTCTATGAATACTGATCCACGGATCGCCTGTCTCACTCACACTCATGCACAGACAGACTCACCATTCACCATGCATTTTTTGACACGTGAGGTTTTGGATAACTGAACCAGTCTGTCTACTGAGTAATTTTGATTTGAATACGTAGCTACAAGACGCATGACTAAGCATTTTTTTTTTCCCACGGGTAACAGGAGTCTATTTGATTATAGGGTGCAAATGAGTTCTATTCCTTTTTAATCTAATAAGTCTGCCTCCGCTTGTTTCAACAGGCATTTAAAAGCACTTAATTGGACTGACAGTGTGTGAGGCGAGAGGAAGAATTACGAGTTTTTTGGTGTGTTGCTACTAGTCGGAAAAGGGAGAAGAAAAAATAGGGGCTAATTAATTGGAACAATATAACATGGAAGGGCTGAGAAATTAGATTTGATTTCCCCTGTCGAAGAGTTCAGGCATGTCAGGTGAAAACATACGTGTGGAAGAGAATCGGGAGCCTCCAAACTTGCCAAAATGCCACTGTGAAGACTTTGGGCATAAAGGCGAGGGAAATTACTCCAACTCGGGAACCTTAGGCAGCCGTGATCTGACTGTCAGAAGGCAGCACTTATCGCTCCAATGAGTAAATACAGGGATCAGCACACTGGGTAACATTCAGAGTATGATTAGAGTCGTCATTAGACAAAATCAAAATCATACAGGAAACAAAAAGAATTCACCAATGCAGAATTTTAACCAAAACTGTGAATTACTAGACGGGGAAACTAGGAGTTGTAGGGTTGTGTGATGTGACCAAAATTTCATATCACGGTATATGTAATGTTAATTGATGCTAACAATATATATCATGATATACAATTTCTGTCAATTCTATAGTTTGTATATAAAAACAACCATCTCTTTGTTTACATTTTAAATCACATACTGAAAAAAATCAATTGTACAAATTCATCTGTCATTAATTTTATGCACTTTCCCCCTCTTAATTTTGCAGTATTATAAAATTGTTTTTAATGTGCATTTGAGATGACTTCAACTTTATTCATTATCGCTACTTGACTAATTAAAAATTATTATAAATCGAGTAAGTTACATTAAGAGTCAGTTTGTTCCTCCACCACGTTTTATTTATTATTTATTTAGTGTGTATGCGGCCATTGTCGCGTACTTTTACAGCTTTAATAATATTTTTTCAGACAAAATTAAGAAACTCGGCAGTGATTTAAACCAAAGAAACGATGGTCTGATACACTATAATGTTTCCTATTAGCAACAAGTTAGCATCATCATTTAGCAGCTGCTGTTTTATAATTCGAGTGAGATGGTGTTAACGTTACTTACCTCCAATTAAAATGAGGTTAGAGGACTATCCTCGCTGACGCAGCATGGTGGGGAAAAAGTCCAACATCCCTGGCAAAAAGAAGTAGCGGCTATTTGACCAAAACAATAGCTTGGAGTTAGCTGCTGTGCTAACCACCAGAACCCACACACCTGGCACACTGCCCGAGGGGGGGTGGGGGGGGGCTGTCTACACATCCTGGTACTTGCACGGGAATGTGCAAACCTGGGAAAGCGAGGAGGTAAGAAAAACCAGCAGTTTACCATTGAAACGATAGGGCATATCAATATTATGACTAGCTTTCACCACAAGATCAGATCAGATGTGATCAAAAACTTTAAATCTGTGATCTCAAAAAGTGTCCCTACAGTCTACCAGCCAGTATGTGGAAGAATGATTCAATAGAGCAGGGGTCACCAACGCGGTGCCCGCGGGCACCATGTCGCCCGCAGGGACCACATGACTCGCCCGCAGGCCTGTTCTAAAAATAGCACAACTCGCAAGTGAGCTGCGTCTAAGATGTAATTTTTTCTGCCGCTATTTTTTAAAATCACACTTGCATTTATATAGATTTTAAAATGACAATGTCTTAAAAATAAAAAAAAATGAAAATATGTTTATTATACGTAAAGTTAATGTGAACTCTGACCTAGTTCAAAGGTCAGTATTGTGCGCATGACAAAACCTTTGCGCTTGTGGAGCATAAGCTAGCGGGTGATGAAGATGTGAGTGGAGTGCAGTTTCCTACACAGTTCTTTTTCCCAAAAAAAAAAAAAAAGACAGAAAATTTATCATTTTCAAAGTGAGCGGGAGGAAGAGTTCTTTTTTACTACCGTGAAAGGAAGCTGCGTGTGTTTCATCTGCGGGGCGACTGTGGCCCACTGCTGCCCACTCTTTTTTTTTTTTTGACGGAAGGTAGATTTCTTCTGCAGTCCAGTGACAAGCCACTAGCTTCCGGTTGCTGTGTGCGCAAGCGCCCCTTAACTCCCTAACCTGCATGTTTTTGTCATGTGGAAGGAAACCGGAGAAATCTCGGAGTAAACCCACGCAAACACGGGGTGAACATGCAAACTCCACACAGATCACTGTTGGCCGGGGGCAGGGATCGAACCCACGATCCCCCGGCCGAGGGTAAATTGTGCTGCCGCGGTTCCACCGTGCATATAAGCACTCTGTGCTGTTTAGCTTCTTCTCAAGCATGATTCTTGGCAAGAACTGTATGGATATAATTCCAGTGAAGAAGAACACACAAAAGTGTGTTTATTAAATGTAACAGATTTTGAGCAGAATTGCAGCAGATTTGTTCAGTTAAAAATGTGATAAGATTTATTTAATATGAAAGTTGATTTTTCTTAAATGTTGCATAACTTTTTCAAACATGGTTCAACATAGTTCATGAATTAACAGGGTTTAGTTTTTTATGGTTAAAAGAGACTGGTGAAAACTGGACATTTTTTTAATGTAGAAGTGATCATCTGAACAATTGCTGAGATTAATAAAAATAAAGTGTTGAATGGGCTGCACGGTGGCGCAGTGGTTTAGCACTGTGGCAGCACAGTTTTACCCTCGGCCGGGGGATCGCGGGGATCATGAGATCGTGGGTTCGATCCCAGCCCCTGACCAACAGTGAGCTGTGTGGAGTTTGCATGTTCTCCCCGTGTTGCGTGGGTTTACTCCGGGATTTCTCCGGTTTCCTCCCGCATACCAAAAACATGTAGGTTTAGGGCGCTCGCGCACGCAGCGACCGGCAGCCAGTGGCTTGTCACCAGACTGCAAACCAAATCTACCTACGGGTACAAATAAGTAACAAAAAAAAAAAAAATATTGATCTTGTCTGTTACCCACTCTAAGTTATTGATAATTATTTATATATATATATATATATATATATATATACTGTATATATATACACACACACACACAATTTGTTATTTTAGAGGAGTGTGTCAAGCTGGTGCCCTTCACATGACTCGATACCCATGAAGTAGCTCTTGGTTTCAAAAAGGTTGGTGACCCCTGCAATAGAGTGTCCAGAAACAATATTTATTGATATTTGTAACGACAAATAAATGTGCCAGCTTGGCTGTACATTGGCGGAACACTCCAATAACAGAAAATAAATTGTACCTTCTGTGGAAATCCCCAAAAGCCGTCATGCTTAGGTTTGCAAAATTTATCCACCGGAGCTCATAGGAAAAACAACCTGTTTGTTTACACTCGTTTACCCTGTTAATCCTAACACTTCGTTCAGCTCTACAGAGCTTTGGTCCATTTGTCAGTAGGTGAGTGTCAGTCTTATTTTTAAACTAGTTTAATTGCAGTGTTGATACGTTTACTCTGAGGCTGATTAGCAGCTCAAATTGGAATTAATATTCCTACCAAGCCGATGCGTTTCTATGCTAATGCTATTTTAGCTATTAACTCCCTCTGATGCAAATTGGGGTGTTTTTCACATGTTCGCATTAACATGCATTAGCTTGGTAAACAGACATACCTGCAGCAGGAGCAAGCTCCATTTGTGGCCAGACAGAGATGTGGGTCATATCATCCCTCAGCCAACTCATATGAAAAGGCAGCCCACAAAATCTTCCTTCGGTAATCTCTGCGGGCCAATGCGAATCTAAAAAACTTGTATTTCTGATTGCTATCACCATATTTCATAAGATGGTGATGGCTACATGAGCCAGCTGCACAACATTTCAACATTTTCTTTGCTTAAATTTAGCTAACATTGTCAGAGAAATGCACTGAAATCGTCGTTTGTTGATACCTCGGCACGCTGTTAGTGCGCGTTCATGAGATCGGTGACGTAAGCGTAGACAACCCTACGTGTCCTTTAAATCCCGATATAAACAATATAGTTTTATATGAAACAGACTTTTTTTTATCGAGTCACCAAATGTACATCGTCATATCACACCACCCTAAGGAGCTCTGTGTCATATTTTATGATAGTGTCAATAACATTTGCATTTAAAGGTAATAACATATAAGAAAATCATTTCACGGTATGTAATTTTACAGAGCACTGTACTCTTCAGTGTAACAGACAATAACATTAAGATTCTGACACAAACATTTCATATGCTACATTATGTTTTAGTAGTCATGATGCATGTTCTGATAGTTATTTAATGTTAAAAGTTAAGGTGGAATATTATTTATATTCTTAATTAATGTTGAATATTGTGTTGTAATATTGTGTTGGTTTCATCTTAGAATCGGCATAGTTCGCAGCCGAAGGTGACATCACCTTCGGCTCCGACTAACTGTAAACAGGAAGTCGATTGGAGAATTGAGAAGAAAGTTAGTTATGCATGTTTACCGTCATCAGTTAACTTCAGCAGCAGTCACATACATCCTCTGCCTTTGGTAGCATCGTGGGTATGTATTAATTTGTGTTATTGCTTGTGTGCATTTCTGGATAATTTGTTTGAGGTTATGTTAAGTTTGATGACTTTAAATGCTAAAAATATTTTCCTGTGATTTACGTTAGCAATAGCCATTAGATCAGTTAAAGGGCATTGACAAATAATTTAAAGGGAAAACAATTCATTATAGCAACAGGAGTTGTTGTGAACATAATTTCATATTGTATTTGAGTTAAAAAGCAAAGTAATTCATATAATTTGTGGGAAGATAAAACATGATTTGTATTAGAAGCTGAGTTCATATATTTTCGTTGTAATATCTGTACAACGGTTAAAGTGATTATGCCTTGTACTGTATGTTACAGTTTCACCTTTCCCTGTATCATTAAACCTGTGGACCGAGAGCTGTGTCATCAGAGTCTTGATGTGGGGAAGGAGTTTAACTGACTGTCCAATCAGCAGAGGCAGTACAGTGAAACCACTGCTTCCTAGCGGGCATGAAAACATGAACATGCTGGCAGACAGTGAGAAGATCATCATCACACTCAACCAGTAAACGATCAACACATCAGTGTCTATCCAGAAGTACGCTCACAAACTGTGCTAAGTCAGAAAAAAGAGCCATGTCAAAGACACACTCACACGCTTCTTCTGTGCACTCCAGTGTGTCATCTACAGAGTCTGCTGCAGCCAAAGCTCGCCTTTCCTACGCTGAAGAGGAAATAAACCTAAAACTAGAAAAAGCTAAGTTGGAAGCATCAATGCAAATGCTACAATATAAGAAAGAGACTGCTGCAGTTGTTGCTGAAGCAGAAGTGCTGGAAGCTGCAGTTGACAGTAGTGAAAAACGAAGTTGTGAGTTTGTATCATTAGATGCTACCTCCTTGACAGCCACACAACGCACTCAACAGTGTGTTGCTGACCAAGCCAAAGTGTTGAAGGCAGAACACCAGCTATGTGAAGATGATGCCCCAATAAAATCAGACTCACACCCCAGCCCACAGCGGGTTCGGACATATAAGGATGAAAATGTTTGTGACCCACGACAAGTGAAATTTGAAAGCACCAATATTACTCCAACACAGCACTCCAGATTTCAAAATGACTACTGTAGTACATTTCCCCCATCTTATCCTGTACCTCCTAATTCCAACCATAACAGCTCCAATCCAAATGACTTTGTGAGGTACCTTGCATGCCGTGAGCTTGTGTCTACAGGCTTACTTCAATTTAGTGATAAGCCTGAGAATTACAGAGCTTGGAAGCGCTCATTTCTGTCTGCAATCAGTGGCTTAGATCTAACAGCAAGTGAGGAGATGGACCTTCTTTTAAAGTGGCTCGGTAAGGAGTCAAAAGAACATGTTGAGCAGCTCAGAGCAATTCACATCAATCATCCAGAAGCAGGCCTGAATATGATTTGGGATAGACTTGAGCAAACTTACAGCTCGACAGAGGCAGTAGAGGATGCTCTCTTCAAAAGCATCAACACTTTTCCAAAGATAGGAAACCGAGATTACACCAAACTGACTAAGTTGAGTGATCTTCTGATGGAACTTCTATTAGCAAAGGATGAAGGAGACTTACCTGGTCTCTCCTTCCTCGACACGGCAAGAGGTGTCAACCCAATCGTGCAGAAACTCCCCTTTCGTCTGCAGGAAAAGTGGGCTTCAGCTGGTGCATCTTATAAGCAACAAAAGCATGTGCCTTATCCTCCCTTTGCCTTTTTTGTAAAGTTCATTAGCCAGGAAACTAGCATTGCCAGTGACCCAAGTTTCAACTTCATCACTCAGACAGACACTGTTCCCAGGACTGAAAAGTTAGCATGGCAGCCAAACAAACATCAAAGAGTCTCAGTCTGCAAAACAGAGATATCCACCAGAGCTAGTTCTGATTCTACTGACTCCTCATTAAAATCTAATGGCCGTGACAAAATGTGTCCTATTCATGGGAAACCACACCCTTTAAGCAAATGCTGTGCTTTCAGAGAAAAATCCATTAAAGATTGTAAGATGTTTTTGAAAGAGAACAATCTGTGTTTTAAATGTTGTTCATCTTCGTCACACATCGCTAAAAACTGCAAGGCCAAAGTTCAGTGTTCTGAGTGCAAGAGCGAAAGATATAACTCAGCCCTACATCCAGGACCCGCACCATGGACAGAAGTGAAGGATCCTGCTCCAGAGCATGGCGGGGAGGAGGTCGAAACCGAGCCTCAACCTCAATCTGATATTATGACCAAATGCACAAAGGTCTGCAGTGGAGATCTGACATACAGATCCTGTTCCAAAATATGCCTTGTGAAAGTATATCCAGCCGGTCACAGAGACAAAGCAGTGAAGCTCTATGTAATTCTGGACGAGCAGAGCAACAGGTCACTGGTTTGTTCACAGTTCTTCGAAGTGTTTGGCGACAGAAGTCCAAGTGCTCCTTACACACTGAGAACATGCGCAGGAATGAAGGAATCATCGGGAAGGAGGGCAAGCGGCTATGAAGTGGAATCTCTGGATGGGACAGTCCGCATTCCATTACCCAGCCTCACAGAGTGCAACGACATTCCCAACAAGAGATGAGATTCCAACCCCTGAAGTTGCTCTTCATCATACACATTTAAAGACAATGGCGCACCTCATCCCAGATATGGACCCAAATGCCCAGATCTTGTTTCTCCTCAGTCGGGACATTATCAGAGTGCATAAAGTTCGCAAACAGGTGAACGGCTCACACAACCAGCCCTATGTACAGAAATTAGACCTAGGGTGGGTTGTTGTAGGCAATGTGTGTCTCGGCAGCATCCATAGACCATCAGTAATCAACGCCTTCTACACAAACACCGCAGAGCTACGTCAGCCATCTCTCTTTGAACCATGCCCTAATGTGTTCTGTGTTAAGGAAAAGTACAGCACCGTCCAGGTCACAAACCACCCACCAGCATATTCTGTGGAGGAAGCTACCTGTGACATTGATCATCTTGGATGCAGTGTGTTCAAGAGGACCAGAGAGGATAATCAAGTTGCTCTTTCAATTCAAGATGCTTCATTCATGAAAATAATGAATAATGGACTACAGAAAGGCTCAAACAACAGCTGGGTAGCTCCATTGCCCTTTAAGAATCCACGTCGGCGGCTTCCCAGCAACAGGCCTCAGGCACTGAACCGCCTCATGTCTCACACGAAATTTCGAGAGGAAGCCAGAAATGAGGGAACACTTCCTTAGCTTCATGGAACAGATGTTTAAAAATCGTCATGCTGAGTTAGCCCTTCCCCTCAATGAGGAAGAAGAACGATGGTATTTGCCAACATTTGGTGTGTACCATCCTAAGAAACCAAAAAAGATTAGAGTGGTTTTTGATTCCAGTGCCCGATTCAATGGTGTGTGGCTCAACGATGTGCTGTTGACTGGGCCTGACCTGAACAACACATTACTAGGTGTACTGATCCGCTTCAGAAAAGAAGCTGTCGCATTCACGGTGGACATTGAACAAATGTTCTATTCTTTTTTGGTTAGAGAAGAAGACAGGAACTTCTTGAGGTTCCTCTAGTTCTGTGATAACGATCTCTCCAAAGCTGTTGTTGACTATCGCATGACTGTCCATGTCTTCGGAAATAGCCCTTCACCTGCAGTGGCTATTCACGGCTTGTACCAGTCCGTTCAGGTCAGCGAGTTTCACATTGACCCTGACGTAAAGCACTTTGTACTGCGAGACTTTTACGTAGACGATGGACTGAAGTCTCTGCCCACAGTCGAAGCTGCTATTGACTTGCAAAAAAAGACACAGGAAATCCTAGGAAGTCCCTAGGCTACAAAAGATTGCAGCAAACAATAAAGAGGTCATGGAAGCCTTTCCATCTAAGGACCATGCGAGTGACCTTAAAGACCTTGACTTCAGTACAAAGTGCCAATGCAACGCAGTCTCGGACTCAATTGGAACCTCCAAAGAGATTGCTTTGTCTTCGTTGTCTCTGATGAGATAAAACCTTACACTCGCCGAGGTGTCTTATCCACCATCAACAGTCTCTATGACCCTCTTGGGTTTGTAGCACCGGTTACTATCCAAGGATTCTGAGGGAACTCACTGTTGAGAATGGTGACTGGGATGCGCCATTACCCCGAGAAATGGAGGAAGTCTGGACTTCATGGAGAGCTTCTCTAAAAGAGTTGTCAAGGCTGTCAATCTCCAGGCCCTACACTGAAACTTCACCATCAGCAGCTGTCAGCAGGGAATTATGTGTCTTCTCTGATGCCTCAACGAAAGCAATCGCTGCACTAGCATATCTTGAAGTCACGGACACTGCTGGAAATAATCATGTAGGGTTTGTTATGGGAAAGGCCAAGCTGGCCCCCCGTCCAGAGCATACAAACCCGAGACTAGAGCTTTACGCAGCAGTACTTGCTGTTGAGTTAGCTGACCTGATCTCATCAGAACTTGATCTCCATCTCGATGCAGTGACATATTACACAGACAGCAAAGTGGTTCTGGGCTACATTTGCAATGAAACCAGACGCTTTTATGTGTATGTAAATAACCGGGTCCAACGTATTTGAAGATCCTCCAGTCCACATCAGTGGCGCTATGTAGCCACAAACCAGAACCCTGCAGATCATGCAACGCGTTCTGTTGCTGCAGGCCTGTTAAGCAACACTAACTGGTTTAGTGAACCTAGTTTTTTGTCCAAACCAGAGCAAGATGTCTCTGAAAGTACCTATGACCTTGTGGACTCAAGTTCAGATCCAGACATCCGTCCTCTAGTGTCCACTTTAAGCACTGCAACTGCATTCAAGCAGCTTGGTTCCCAAAGATTTGCCAAGTTCTCTTCGTGGAAGTCACTGACTCGTGCCATTGTGCACCTGAAACACATAGCTCGTTGTTTCAACACAACCATGATGAACAACTCTTGTAAAGGCTGGCATCTCTGCAAGGCAGAATTTAGTGTTGAGGAACTCAACCAAGCCTCAGCTATCATCATTCAAACGGTGCAGGAAGAGGTTTACGAATGCACAAAAAGATTCCTAAAAGCAGTCCCCTCAAAAATCTGGATCCGTTTGTCAACGCACACGGCCTGCTAAGAGTCGGAGGTCATCTTTACCATTCAAGTCTTGATCAGAGTGAGAAGACTCCTTTGATCATTCGAGGCAATCATCATATTGCAACCTTACTCATTCGACAGTATCATGAACAAGTCCACCATCAAGGGTGTCTCATTACGGAAGGAGCTGTCTGTTCAGCTGGCTTTTGGATAGTCGGCGGCAAGAGGAAGATGAGCAGCGTCATTTACCGATGTGTAACATGCAGACGGCTCAGAGCCCCAACTAGTAGCCAAAAGATGGCCAGCCTCCCGCCAGACCGCCTTTCATCAGATCCTCCCTTCACAAACGTCGGGCTCGATGTATTTGGCCCCTGGAGTGTTTCTTCACGCCGGACTAGAGGAGGCCTCTCACAAAGCAAACGGTGGGCTGTGATTTTTACATGTATGAGCGTAAGAGCCATTCATATTGAAGTCAGAGAATCCCTCGACACATCCAGCTTCATCAATGCATTAAGACGGTTTCTAGCTGTGAGAGGACCGGCCAAAAGCATTCGTTCAGACAGAGGCACAAACCTTGTGGGTGCATGCAAGGCTTTGAAGATACCTTCTAACATCGACTACAAAAGTGTGAAATCTTACCTGTCGGATCAAGGATGTTCTTGGACTTTCAATCCTCCACGTGCCTCCCATTCGGTGGGGCGTGGGAAAGAATGATTGGTCTTGCTAGGAGGATTCTGGACTCCATGTTCCTCCAGCTGAAGGACAAACTTACCCATGAAGTTTTGGTAACCTTTATGGCAGAAGTAGCAGCCATCATTAATGCCCGGCCTCTTGTTCCTGTGGCAACCGACCCCGACGAGTCATTCATACTCACACCAGCTGCTCTTCTAACACAAAAGGTGAACTTTGTTCCCGCTCCTGCAGGAGAGTTTGGGCCTTCAGACCTCTACAAGCGCCAGTGGAGACAGGTTCAACACCTGTCCAACACCTTCTGGGATAGATGGCGTAAGCAATTCCTTCCAACACTTCAAGCACGTAGGAGGTGGCAGTCACCTCACCCAAACATTGAGCCAAAGAGCGTTGTTCTCCTCAAGGGCAGCCAAGTACCAAGGAATGAATAGCCACTTGGTCTGGTAACACAGGCCTTCCATAGCGAAGATGGAAAAGTCCGTCAGGTGGCAGTAAAGATCATCAAGCCAGGAAAAGAAACTTTGTTTGTGAGACCTGTTACAGAAATAGTACTTCTTCTTCCCCCAGATGCCTAAGTGGACTAAATGGACTAGATGGACTAAGTGAGGTGGCGTAGAATCACGCCATGCGGGGAGTGTTCTGATAGTTATTTAACGTTAAAAGTTAAGGTGGAATATTATTTATATTCTTAATTAATGTTGAATATTGTGTTGTAATATTGTGTTGGTTTCACCTTAGAATCGGCATAGTTCGCAGCCGAAGGTGACGTCACCTTTGGCTCCGACTAACTGTAAACAGGAAGTCGGTCGGAGAATTGAGAAGAAAGTTAGTTATGCGTGTTTACCGTCGTCAGTTAACTTCAGCAGCAGTCACATACATCCTCTGCCATTGGTTACATCTTGGGTATGTATTAATTTGTGTTATTGTTTGTGTGCATTTCTGGATAATTTGTTTGAGGTTATGTTAAGTTTGATGACTTTAAATGCTAAAAATAGTCTCCCGTGATTTACGTTAGCAATAGCCGTTAGATCAGTTAAAGGACATTGACAAATAATTTAAAGGGAAAACAATTCATTATAGCAACGGGAGTTGTTGTGAACATAATTTCATATTGTATTTGAGTTAAAAAGCAAAGTAATTCATATAATTTGTGGGAAGATAAAACATGGTTTGTATTAGAAGCTGAGTTCATATATTTTCGTTGTAATATCTGTACAATGGTTAAAGAGTGATTATGCCTTGTACTGTGTGTTACAGTTTCACCTTTCCCTGTATCATTAAACCTGTGGACCGAGAGCTGTGTCATCAGAGTCTTGATGTGGGGAAGGAGTTTAGCTGACTGTCCAATCAGCAGAGGCAGTACAATGCATTTTCTATTATTCACTAATCAGTGAAACCAGTAAAAATCAGTGTCAGTTGTGGAGTAAGTTAACCCTGGACTGACGATCGGGTGATTGCATTCCTACTAGCGGTGTGCCATATTGCATCCTTCACAATAATCCCAATATAAAATTTGATCATGGGGTAAAGGTTGATATCGTAATATTCAGATTTGGCTGTGTAATGACATTATGACATGACGCTGCTGGCATAAGTGTCGCGTTACCATAGATACGGCAAAACATACACGGAGCAGGAAGACAGAAGCCACTCCATCATCGGAGTTACATGAAACAAGATCTAGTTGTGTGGAAAGATTTTAGTTTTAAGGCTGTTTCAAATTGCTGCCATGTTTTAAAAAAAAAGGTGCAGATAATTGGCCTGCGAATTTTTTCCGCACGTCAACAACACCACTTCATTATGAAGCTGATGGTGTACAGTGATCTAACTTCGTTCCATTTCAGCCGCTTCATGTTGAATTTATTCAGCCACCCAAAGAAATGTGCGACAACAGCCAAGAAGGCCAAGGAGAGGTCTGTGCAATAGAGACTAAAGGAATTTTCACACCTGAAAGTCTGCACCAAGGTCAGGACTAAAGTTCGTATTTTGTTATAACGTACACATTTGGTCTGGCTTGGTTTCACACTGCTTTTGATCCAAGCGGACCAAACAACATAACACCCAGATGTTAGCAAACACGATACTCACCCTTAGAGGTGTTTTCTGCAGCTCTGGACACACCAATAACTGCAGTTTAAGTTGAAACGGGAAGACTCCATCGTATTAGAAAGTGAACTACTTTTGTGAGGCGAGAAAATTATCCAGGTCATCATTAAAAATGATGTTTGTCCTTTTCATCAGATGTGATGAGCTTCACCTGGCATTGTTCCTCCAATCTTCCATATACTCCTTGTCACATCCCCTCTGAAAATATCTGGTACATTTCTGCATTTTTATGATTTTGTTAAATTTACTATTTATGCGGCTAACGGATGGCATTTCAATTAAAAACTGGGTCTCCTCATCTCTCCAAGCCCTACCACAGCTCATTTTCCCTCTTACAGGCTGCCTAAACTACCTGTGTATGGTCCGAAAGTCTGAACCTTTCTGATAATTGCTTTCACACCATAAACAAACCGGATCAAGATTATTTTGATCCGGCCTGAGATCAGCTTTTTTCTCTGGACCAAATTTTGGCTCTTTGGTCTGTACAGTGGTTTGGGGGAGGGTTCACACCAAATGTTTGGTCCAGATCAAACTGAAAAGTCAAAAAGTCCAGACCAAACAGGTGAGGTGTGAAAGCATCCTTAAACTGATTCAACATATAGACCCCCGCATCTCATCATCAACTGCACTTAACATGTGGTGGTTTATATTATTTTTTCTTGTAATATTTGATACAGAATTAAAAAAAATATAAAAATAAAAATACTCAATCTGAGCAACTGTTTATAAACAGGTGAAATATGAGTTTTTTTGTTTATTTATACTTAATATGCTGAAGGCAAATAACACTGGCCTGTGAAACATTATTTTGCAATCTTCAAGAATATAGTTATTTGTTGTGAATTCCTGCCTATTTGAGGCAGGAAGAATTAAAACCCAAGTGTAGGAGGCAGTTGTGTGTATTTATTGTGCAAAACAATTCAAACAAACAGTCCAGAAAAACAAACAGATAAATGGCACCGGGAGTACAGAACAAGAGAAGAATGTCCCGAGGCGCAGGCATGCGGAACTGCAGCAGGGGTAGTGAAAGAGAGATGCCCGGGGAAAAAACCTCCAGACGGCACTGGAAGGCAGGGGCGAGGCAAATAGTACTCACGGGGCTGAAGCAGTCCAAATTAGTCCAAGTACAGTCCAGGGTGTAGAACAGACACCAAAGCTGACGAGGAAACTAATGACATGCAGAGTGACGCGGTACAGAATAACAGGCAGGGCATCTAGTCATGCACGCATTGAGCAGAACAGTATAAACAACAAACACAGAGTGCAAACTGACAAGCAGTCAAACAATAATCCGGCAATACACTGGAGCAGACACAGGGCTTAAATAATGCCAAACATAATGAGGGAAGTGACTGCCGGTGTGGGTAGTCAGAGTCAGTGCGGAGGAATGAGTGGGCGGAACAAAATGGAAACAGGTGTGTGTGTGAATGTCTGTGCGTATGCAAGTGAGAATGAATGGGTGTGTGCACGTATGTGTGCAAGAGTGTGCATGAGTGCAATAATGAAGGCATGCATGTATGTGTGTGTGTGCGTGCTCGAAAGAACAAAAGAGGAAACACAAATGATAATGACAATCAGCTGGCATGAACTGGCAGGAGAGGGAGGCTTGGCTGTAAGCTGGCAGGGAGCCAAGACCCAGAGGCTCCTAAGATCTGCCAGCAGCAAATAAGGAAATCAACTGCACAAGGGAAAATACAGCCACACGTCATGGAGTTGGACTGGAATCCTATCCAGTCCATGACAGTTATCATGAAAATTCACAAAAATATTGTGATGTCTTTTTTGACGTATGTGAGGGTGGTGCAGGACATGTATGAGAACAAGGAAACAGTGGTAAGTGCGCTGTAGGAGTGACAGATGGATTCAAGGTGGGGTGGAATTACATCAGGGATCAGCTCTGAGCCCCTTCTTGTTTGCCATGGTGATGGACAGGACTTACAGACGAGGTCAGGCAGGAGTCTCCATGGACCATGATATTTGCAGATGACATTGTGATCTGTAGTGAGAGTAGGGAGCAGGTGGAAGAGAACATGGAGAGGTGGAGGTATTCTCTGGAGAAAAGAGCAATGAAAGTCAGTAGAAGCAAGACAGAATACATGAGTGTGAATGAGAGGGAGGCAGGTGTAATGGTGAAGATGCAAGGAGGAGAGGTAGTGAAGGTAGATGAGTTTAAATGCGTGGGGTCAACCATCCAAAACAATAGAAACTGCACGAGAGGTGAAGAAGAGGGTACAGACATGGTGGACTGGATGGAGACGAGTGTCAGAGGTGATTCGTGACAGAAGGACGGCAGTTAGAGTGAAAGGGAAGATTTACAAGACAGTAGTGAGACCTGCTATGATGTATGGTTTGGAGACGGTGGCACTGACAAAAAGAAAGGAGGTGGAGCTGGAGGCGGCAGAGTTGAAGATGCTAAGATTCTCATTGGGACTGACTAGGAGGGACAGGATTAGAAATGAGTATATCAGAGGGACAGCTCAGGTTGAGTGGTTTGGAGACAAAGTAAGAGGCAAGACTGAGATGGTATGGACATACAGTATATATGTATTGACATGGCGTGTGCAGACGCTGTGGTTACTCTCTGCCCTGACAGAACAGTGTTTTTGTGTTTTTTTGTCTTGTGAGTCCCGGTGTTTTTGTTTGTCTTTGTCGCGTCTACGCACATACAGTCGTGAGTTTCTCCTCAACATCGGTAGAACCATGTACATAGAGTTAGACTCTGCACATGGTGAAGAGCTACGGAATTGCGGACTGCTCCATCACCCACCCATGCATCTCACCCGCAGTGGAGGCACCATAAGTAGTAGGACAGAAAGCCAAAAAGGGGTAAGCGTGGAGGTACCCGAACTAGGCTAGCGGCTAACCCACACAAGCCAGCTAACCCCACCATAGTACTTGCCAACATATACTCTTTAGACAACAAGCTGGACCACATCAGTCTATTATGTTCAGCTTCAAGAACTGTGAGAGAGTGCTGTGTTTTTGTGTTTGTGGAAACATGGCTAGTCCCGAAGCATCAGAGAGGCCAAGAGGCAGTACTCCAGGAGAATAGGCTACCATTTTAGCGACAGCAGAGACACTCGGAGTCTGTGGCAGGGAATACAGACCATCATGGACTACAAGCCCACACTGCAGACCTGCAACAGCAACACCTCTCTGCTGAACAAGCTGAACAACTTCTTTGCTTGCTTCGAGGCACTCAACAGCACCCCTGCACAGAAGTCACCACCTCCTGGTGACCAGGTGATTACACTGTCCCCAGACAGTGTGAGGAGATCCCATGGCAGGATCAATGCATGCAAAGCTCCAGGTCCTGACAACATACCTGGGTGCGTACTGAGACCCTGTGCAGAGGAACTCACAGGTGTCTTCACAGACATCTTCAACATCTCACTGAGACTGGCTGTTGTTCCCATGTGCTTCAAAGCTACCACCATCATTCTAGTCCCCAAGAAGTCGCCTCCCTCCTGCTACAATGACTACCGTCCAGTTGCACTTGCTCCCATTATCATAAAGTGCTTCGAGCAGGTGGTCATGCAGCACATCAGGTCTGCCCTGCCACCCCTCCCTGGACCTGTTCCAGTTTGCATACCAGTCCAATCGCTAAACCAATGATGCCACCTCTACTGCCCTCCACTCAGCCCTCACACACCTAGACACAAAGGACTCCTATGTCAGAATGCTGTTCACAGACTTTAGTTCAGCATTCAATGCAATCATCCCCCAACAGCTCATTCACAAACTGGACCAGCTGGGACTCAACACTTCACTGTGCAACTGGCTGTTTGACTTCCTGACGGGGAGACCGCAGGCAGTACAAGTTAGCAGTAACACATCCAGTACCATCACTCTGAATGCAAGGGCACCTCAAGGATGCGTGCTGCGTCCCCTCCTCTTCACTCTGCTGACCCATGACTGTACACCGACATATAGCTCCAACCTCTTCATCAAGTTTGCGGATGACACAACTGTGGTGGGTCTCATCAACAATGGAGATGAGACAAACTACAGCAGCGAGGTGAGCTGCCTGGCCATGCGGTGCGGAGACAACAGTCTCTCTCTGAATGTGGAGAAGACGAAGGAGATTGTTGTGGACTTCAGAAGAGCGCACACCCAGTATGCTCCCCTGGCCATCAATGATGCTGCTGTGGAGAGGGTGAGCAGCACCAAGTTCCTGGGTGTGCACATTAGAGAGGACCTCTCCTGGACAACCAACACTGTATCACTGGCCAAGAAAGCTCAGCAGCGACTCCACTTCCTCCGCAAGCTGAGAAGAGCCAGAGCCCCGGCCCCATCATTTGTACCTACTATAGAGGCACCATCGAGAGCATCCTGACCAGCTGCATCACCGTGTGGTATGGCGCCTGCACTGTGTCCTGCCACAAGACCCTACAGTGCATAGTGAGAACAGCTGAGAAGATCGTCGGTGCCTCTCTCCCCTCTCTTGAAGCCATCTACAGCACCTGCTTCACCCGCAAAGCTCTCTGCATTGCAGGAGATCCCACCCACCCATCACACAGCTTCTTCAGTCTACTGCCATCAGGGAGGAGACTGCAGAGTCTCTGGGCCAGGACCAGCAGACTCAAGGACAGCTTCATCCACCGAGCTGTCAGGAAGCTCAACTCTCTCCTTGCTCTGCCCCCTCTCCCCCCACACACGAATCCTGGACTCTGACCCCACCCCCCCCGCCCCACAACAACTGAACTCTTCCATCCCCAGGTGCTGTACACACACACACACGCACGCACGCACGCACACACACAGATTTCAGGAGCTTCAAAAACTGACCTATGTCATCCAGGAACTGCTCACTCCAACACATGCACACACTGATCCCAGGGCTGCATCACAGTCACTTTATGCAGCAATGGACTGCTCTCTTTGCACTCCATGCCACTTCAACCCTCTATGTGTCCTGATATGTGCCTTAAGTCACTACATGCTGTCTTAATTTTATCTTATTTCGTTATTTTGCATATCCTTAGTTTGTTTTCTTTGCACTGATGTTTGATGTTTGGTGTTAGATGTTATACTTTATGTTCATATTTCTTACTTAGTGTTTACCTTGTTGCACCGTGGGTCTCAGAGTAACGTAATTTCAATTCTCCGTATGTGCTGTACGTATGGCAGAATTGACAATAAAGTTGACTTTGACATGCAGAGGAGGGATAATGGATATACTGGACAAAGGATGTTGAAGATGGAGCTGCCAGGCAGGAGGAAAAGAGGAAGACCACAGAGAAGATTCATGGATGCAGTGAAGGAGGGCATGGAGAGTGTTGGTGTTACAGAGGAAGATGCAAGGGATAGGGTGAGATGGAGGCAGATGATCCACTGTGGTGACCCCTAAAGGGAGCAGTCGAAAGAAGATTTGTCATTGTTTTATGAAATTACAAAAATATTAGTTACCAATAGTACCATTCTGTAATGATATAATATAATAAACTCAAATGCAAGGTGTGCAGTGTGAACTTAAGGTGAGTGAACTTCACAAGTGAGGTGAGTATCAGATGAACTGAGCCACAGACCTGAAAGCTGACGAAGTGAATTATAAAACAATTCTGCACTTTTGAAAACCATTTCCACATTTGTCCAACTGGATGATATTGACAGCACTGAGCAAAGATGTAGAAATCCAACAAGTTTGAAATCATTTTAGTGAGGAGGACAGGCAGAGTCTGGATCAAAAGGCAGACGATTAGTCTCATTAATCAGACACACACATCCACACAAAATGGAGGATTTTATCTTCTAAATGTCAACACTAGTAGCTTATATTGGTCAGTTATGATACCCACAATCAGCACAAGTCATTTTCTCCCTCTGGCTACCATATTTTCCACACACACCTATGCACACACTTTATGGAGAACTAACTTAGGGAATCTACTGATCGAAGGAGATGACGGTTAAGCAGAAAACACCTGCTGTCTTTCATGATGATGAAATCAAAGTGGCTCTGACGCTAATCCACAAGGCTAGAGCTCACCCACTGATCCCAGCAGGCCACGGCTGAACTATGAGATAGTGAGTTCATGGGGAGCCAAACCACCACAGACTAGAAGCACTACTCCTGGACATGAAACAGCAGACAAGCCTGCACAGGAGACAAAAATGTTTCAGTTCCTTCATCTGCAGAACAAGTAGGATATGAGCAATAAAAAAAAGAAAACTTTGATCAGGAGTTTAACTTGTGACTTTTCAAGTTGGCAGCTGCCTTAATTGACTAGTGAATGTCAGACTGCCTAGGAGAACAAAGCATCTCCCACTGAAGACATAACATCTCCTGAAATCTCTTTCTGCTCAGACAGCCAATCACACACACCCCCCGAGCTCTAAACTTGCCTGCTCCAATCATGATTTCTCTGAGCTCTGACTGATAGCTGTCTCTTAAGAGCTGGCAGATGACTGACTAATCCCAATGTGCTGATTGGCAGATGTCAGACCCACAGACATGATGCTGAGTCTAACACACGTGCACACTGTGCACATATACGAGGGGGGGCTGAAAAGATGATAGGCTGAAAAGTTCATAGTGGTCAAATTTGACCAAATGTGGTTTATTTTTCAACCGCAGGGATCCAAGCGCTGCAACACCGATGGAAGGAGTGTGTGGACTGAAGGGGAGACTACTGTATGTTGAAAAATAAACCACATTTGGTCCAATTTGGCCCCTATGAACTTTTCAGCCCCCCCTGTACATACGGAAATGCACACATGTACATACGAGCTGTGGAGATCCAAGCCAACGTGCTTGGCTTAGTGTTTGCCACTTTGTCTCAGAGTTACTGACAGTGTTATGTGTTGAGAGTCAGACACTTAAACGACAAAAAGTTTGTCAAGGAGACACTTTTCAAAGCTTCCTCTGCTTGTTCTTTTATGAGTACACTCAAATTCTGGTTTGTGTGATGCTGCTATAGTGGCAGGTGAAAGGAAACAAATGTGCAGAATCTACTGTATTGACTTTGGCCACTCGCCAGTCTGGTCTTTGCTCATTTAGGGAGTGTATAATTAAGACTGCTGGAGTAACCAAAAATTGAGATTAAGCAGTCGATTATGAAATGTCAGTTTATTGCTTCCACTGGCATTTAATAATGTCAGCTCAACCATATGAGTATACTTCTGTGCGTGAGCATGCATATGCCTCCACAGGACATCTTGCCTAGAAATGTCACTTTTGAGCATGTTGCATTCAAAGTGAACATGACTTTTCTGTGCAAAGCTCCACTTTGTTACAATGGGACACATGATGCTGTGGCAGTTATCATGGTACGCGTGTACTCTTACACGGGGTCCCGCTGATCTATGGAAAGGGATGAAAAAGGGGTTAATAATTGGGGCAGAATGGATGCAGCACGGGGGTTGGGAAGAGGGTGGGGGGGCGGGCTGGAGTAATCATATGGAAGAGACTATGATCAGTGACATTTAAGTGGTGGGCCACACTGCAGGGCATATCTGCTATAAAAACAAACACACACACACACACACACA
Source organism: Pholidichthys leucotaenia (assembly GCA_020510985.1). Taxonomy (NCBI): domain Eukaryota; kingdom Metazoa; phylum Chordata; class Actinopteri; order Cichliformes; family Pholidichthyidae; genus Pholidichthys; species Pholidichthys leucotaenia. Next base: position 236,885,499 of record CM035848.1, on the reverse strand, counting down.
CACACACACACAGAGACAACTGTCAGCTCCTATCTTCTGATGAGCAGACAGGCGGACAGGAGAAACATGGAGGTGACTGGGGGTATTGAGAAGAAGTCAAACAAATACTTTCACAGAAACAACAGAAAGAAGCAAGGTGACTGTAAAATATACTTCAATACTGGTGAATGGCACAAACAGAGACAATAATTATTCTCTGTTTTAAAGCTGAGAAAAAAAAAAATCTGAAACTGGCTTGAACAGACAATTTTAATGGGTTCTTCTTCACAAAGCTGAAGAACATTCCCGCAAGCTTAAAAAAGGATCCACACAGCTTGATCTCAGCAGATGTTATGTGCTGAAATATACACTGGACCAATGAGATCCTTGGTTTTAAATGATGTCACTTTCTGAAAGATTTTTGGGAAAAAATGTCCAATTTTAGGCCTAAATAATTTCATGGAACACTTATGGCTCAAGATCGCGAAGACACTGGGCCCTATTTTGACGGTCATCAGCAGAACTTTGCACCAGACTTCCAGCCGTACATCAATGTTTTTTATTAGTTTCTGTCAGAACACTGTCTGCTTTTAACACTTTGCGTCATGCCATCTAATTACCAGCAGACGGTGCGCCCACTTTGCGCTGAGAAGTGGAGGCTCATTTCATAAGAGGTGTGGTGGCATACAATCTCACACGCAATAGTATTATGGTGCATGTTATGACAATGCACTTTTGATCAGGAAAAAGGAGGTCTGTTGCCAGAAGTGCACTGTTTAATGCTATTTCAGTGACATGTTTTGAAATTGCGCGGCTCCAGATGTCATGAATTACCCCTCGGGGCAGGGAGGAAAGACCCACGCGCTGAACTGCAGTTTGTGAAATTTATTGGCAAAAACAAAAATCCAAACAGTGCACAAACACAAAATCCAAAAAGTGTATAAAGCAAACTTATGAACAAAGCAGAGAACACAGGATACAAAGGAAATGCCAGAACGGGAACAGGGTTCTGACACAACGATTCTTTATCAAGATGCCAGCAAACAGAAAAGAGAAAACCACCTATGAATAGTGCCAAAAATAATTAAATACAAATAGTAACTGGTGTGAATCACATGAGCGGGCTGGGGAGAAGATGACAATCAGCTGTGAGTCATGAGGAGAGGAGAAAGGGCTGACAGCTTGACAGGGGCACCGCCCACAGCCAGGGAAAAACCTGGAAGCGCCCCTGACCGCTGCAACCCCAGAGAGAGAAAGAAAGACAAGACAACCAGCAAATACCATGTGGTAACAAATAAAGACAAATAAACCCAAATATGTAAATAACAAAACTACAATGAACGTAAACAGGAAAATAAATCATACTAAGAAACAATGCAGAATATGTGAAAACTAACCATAGATAACATAACAGGAGTAGAACTCAAAAATACAACATTATACAAATAAGGGGGAAAAAAAAAGGCAAAGAGACAGAGCACGGTGGAATCCCCCCATGCTCAGATCGTGACACCGGAGCTCATGAGGAAACACCGTGAACTGGGATTTTCTGTCATTTTGATGGAGAGAGTTGTAACAGTCATGCTATAATTGCTTGTCATTTTAATTATAATATGATGATACACTAAATTGTTTTTTTTATTCCATCCACATTCTCATTTTAATTGTGGACTTACCGTTGGAGTCTATAGATTAATGTATTCTTTTTTTAGGGGAATGAATGAATAAACAGGGAGCATGCGTGGTGGTGCACGGAAGGAGGGATGTCAGTCTGAAGATTTTTATTCCATCCACATTTTCGTTTTCATCATGGACTTGTTAGGCATTAATGAGTTTATTTTTAGGGGAATGAAGGAATGAATGAACAGGGTTTTACTTTTCACTGTAACTCCCCAGAGAGACAGGATATGAGTCCAGATCTGCCTGCGGCCGCATTCCCCCATTTTTCCAGTGGTCCGAGGCCACCCGCACCATGCTCCAACAATCGGGGTTCTCGAGCTGGTTCTTGGCACCCTGAACAGCTGCCACCCATCAGCACTGGGAGGGGCCACCAAGAGTGGGTTCACTTCGTGGTGGGGGTTGGTGGCCGGATCTCCTCCTTCCCTCTTGCCAGGGACAGAGAGCCACAAATCTATGCAGATCCCAGCACAAGACAGGGGAGCCCCTCGGTTGGCAAAAAAAAAAAACAGGAGAGGGAGCACTCAATCCCCCCACAGGCTGGGAGCAACTTCCGCGCCACTGTTCATAATCCTTTTATAAAAGTTTGCGCAGGCATCACCCTCTTTTCTTGAAGTATCAAACCCATTCATGTCTGTGTGTTGCATCTGTGCGTACTATGTTAAACCATTTAGCTGATTTTTCAGCCCAACATTATATCTTCCCCGTTTGTGCTCTCTAAAATAACTAACTGGCCATCAACTGTAATTGATGTCTTCCTTATTATCAAGCAGCGTTACTATTGTGTGAATTTACACCCTTTGGCCAGTGCAAAACCCATCTTAAATAAGTCACCATGATCAGAGTTCACTTTAGATAATGTACCTCTGTGCATTAAAGGGATAGGCAGGAGCCCTTTGGATTGGATTATCCAAAACACACCTCTGAATAATTTGACCAGCCTCTTTTACACCTTGCGCCTAGCGGAAAATTCATTTATGCGTTACTGTAACAAGGAAATGAACTTGGAAACGCCCATAAAAGTGTTCTGTGTCAGTGACAACTGACTATGGACCAGGTCATTGTAATATGCCCTACTGTGTTACAGTGATGGTATGTAGCTGATGTTTGCTTGGAATTACTATACGCTGGAACAAAAAACAGCTAACTTTAGCCACAAAGGCTAATGGCAACAGCTAGCATAAGGGTCTTATTGGGCCTAATTCATTAAATGTTAGTATGCCCAAGAGGCTTTCAAACTGTACCACAGTCAGCCAAAAATATTGCTCAAAGCAACAGAACCAGAACAAAAATGGAACTCTGCATGCTGGAAGTTTTGCACTGGACCCCTCTGAACAGTTGATACGTGGGGGGGGGGAAAAACATATGGATTTTCTGCACTGTCACACCACATTTTTGTATCACACCAGAGTGAAACTGCTTTTACTCCAATTCTTTTTTATCCACCAGCTTCCCCCTCTCTCCAACTGCACCCGAGTACAAGTGGAAGGAAATACAAGCACACAACAAACATTTATTTACACACACATTATTGATCAATGAGACTCGCGGCCATCAGCATTATCTGAAAAAGAGGGACAGTGTAAAGAACTGTGCATGCTACCTGCATCACCTTGTTATAATGGGTGGAGGCAATACCAGTCTGGTCCTGAATCTGACAGAATCACTACACCACCTTCACAGCACAGCCATTGGGCTTCACGCACACGCGCACACACACACACACACCTGACCCAGATCCACACTGACGCTGAGAGATTTTATGAACACAACTGCAACACAGAGATTGCTTGAACATGTTGTTAGACTATCAGGACTCTGATAGTCTGACAACATGACTTCAGGCTGCCTCGCTCTCACATGTCAACACCCACATACACATATAGAGAATGCTGTATATTTCAAACGAGACACATTAAAAGGTAACATACAGACTTCAAAGAAATTAAACTACAGCAATCACTAAAAACTATGCCCTTTTTCTTTTCTTTACTGTCAGCTTTTCTCTTCTCGCTTTCTACTTTCAGCCTGTTTTAATTGTTCTCTTTTAATACCCGTCTCTGTTCACCTCCCTGTCCTCAGATGAGTCTTTCATTTTCATTACATTTTTCGCCTTTACCGACGGTCAGGTGCTGTCTTTGGTGTGTATGTGTGATGTATTCTTTGCCCACCTGCCTATGCTAGCCATCATCCCCTCTGACAGCTGCCACTGTCCTGACCTTGGGCAATGCGGGCTACGCGGTTTTGAAGTGATTGACGAATTGTATCCTTTCATTCATTATTGAAGGCAGAGATCAAAACCACGGTGCTCGGGATATCACCGTGACAGCCCGGCAGACCAGACTGAGGTGAAGAGGAGTGGGGGCCAGAGGAGGACGTGGGGGAGGAAGAAGGTCATCTGAGCAAAGAAATGCAGGTGAGGGAGGTGAAAAGCACAGGGAGCAGCAGAGGTTGGCAGGGAAAAGGGGGAGCATCCTAAACAGCAGCATCATATTTTTTACCCAGCAGTCTCTTCTTTTATTCAAACTCAAGTTCAAAGATCTTGTGGCTTAGCCTGTGTCTGGACCTCTTCTCACAAAGGCCCAAAGATTTAAAAATAATATTAAATATCACTTCTCTTAGTTGCCTGTGAACTCAATTATATGTGAAGGACAGGAGATGGATGACATTTACGCTCACAACCTGAAGCAGTAAGTGAATGTCTCTTTTCCACTTCACTACTGATGATGATGACTCCACAAACCCTAGCTAACATGAGCTAATTAGAAACAGAGTCCACAAATCTCCAATCTCAAAAAGGTGATTCTCCCGAACTTCATACCCTGACCACCCCGATACTGTGACTGTTTTGACTTGTGTTGCAGGGGGACAGTCCTTCATTTATTTACTTAGAGATATACAGTATGTCAAGGGTGGCAAGCCCGCAGCTCTTTTCTCGTTTTCTAAATTGGGTCAGGTGCAGCTCTTTTTTTTAAAAATAATATACTTTTTTCTTAGCGTGGCAGCTCAGTTGTTGGCGTAGCAGCCCACCACGCAGAAATGTTACCAGCAAAAACCCTGAATAAGCAATTAGGAAATGAAAACACTAACTGTTGAAGTTTTGTAGGTAGAATTCTTTCCGATTCTTGCTTGATATGTAACTTCAGTTGCTCAACAGTCCAGGGGCTCCACTGTCACATTTTGCAGTTCATACTGCAACACATATTTTGAATGAGAGACAGGTCTGGACTGCAGGCAGGCCAGTCTAGTACTTGCACACTTTTACTACAAAGCCATGCTGTTGTAACACATGCAGAATGTGGCTTGGTATTGTCTTGCTGAAATAACCTACCTGAAAAAACATTGCCTGGATGGCAGCATATGCTGATCCAAAACCTGTATGTACTGTTCAGCATTAATGTTGCCTTTACAGATGTGCAAGTTACCCATGCCATGGGCACTAACACACTCCCATACCATCATAGATGCTGGCTTTTGAACTTAATGCTGATAATGCTGATGATATGATGGTCATTTTTCTCTTTAGCCTGGAGGACAAATGTCAACTTGTCAGACCACAGCACACTTTTCTACTTTGCTTCAGTCCATCTCAGATGAGCTCAGGCTCAGAGCAACTGGCGGAATTTCTGGATGTTGATATACAGTATCTCACAAAAATGAGTACACCCCTCACATTTTTGTAAATATTTTATCTTTTCATGGGACAACAGTGAAGATATGACACTTTGATACAATGTAAAGTAGTCAGTGTACAGCTTGTACAACATTGTAAATTTGCTGTCCCCTAAAAATAACTCAACACACAGCCATTAATGTCTAAACCGCTGGCAACAAAAGTGAGTACACCCCTAAGTGAAAATGTCCAAATTGTGCCCAAAGCGTCAATATTTTATGTTGCCACCATTATTTTCCAGCACTGCCTTAACTCTCGTGGGCATGGAGTTCACTATAGCTTCATAGGTTGCCACTGGAATCCTCTTCCACTCCTCCATGATGACATCACGGAGCTGGTGGATGTTAGAGACCTTGCGCTCCTCCACCTTCCGTTTGAGGATGCCCCACAGATGCTCAATAGGGTTTAGGTCTGGAGACATGCTTGGCCAGTCCATCACCTTTACCCTCAGTTTCTTTAGCAAGGCAGTGATCGTCTTGGAAGTGTGTTTGGCATCGTTATCATGTTGGAATACTGCCCTGAGGCTCAGTTTCCAAAGGGAAGAGATCATGCTCTGCTTCAGTATGTCACAGTACATGTTGGCATTCATGGTTCCCTCAATGAACTGTAGCTCCCCAGTGCCGGCAGCACTCATGCAGCCCCAAACCATGACACTCCCACCACCATGCTTGATGTAGGCAAGACACACTTGTCTTTGAACTCTTCACCTGGTTGCCGCCACATGCTTTGATTGATTTTTTGATTGACTTTATTTATTTGAACATCCAGACAAAAAAGAAAAAAAAATTAAAAACAAAAATCAAAACGAAAAAAAATAAAATGTTCAAAAGTAGTGGGAAGAAGCCAGCGCTTATATAGTCCCATCCCTTCTCCATACCCAATAAATTATAATAACATTCTAGTCATTATTTATCCCACAATTACATTCATTATACAATACCATAATATATAATACACCTTAAAATTAAATTATGCAATCAAAATTATACAACAATGACCGTTTATATTGACAATAACAACATCCAATAATAATTGTAATAATAATAAATAAATACTTCTGGTATATTTAATATAATTATAGACAATATTATCATCATCATCATAATCACCATATATATCACCATATACCCCCACATGGCTTACAATACCTAAGCGTAATAAGTAACCATATAATAATAATAATCATAATAATAGGTAGCCATATGGTAGTTACAACAACAACAATAATAATAATAACACCACCTGGCCTATATAATACTTCAAGTAATTCCATCCTGACAACAATCTTAATACTATAATTCTAGTAATAATGATATCAATAATAATAGTACTCAGCATATATATTCACAATAACAACCTTTCTTCATTAAAGACACATTGTAATATTACTGTCCTTTATTTTTACATTGCTCAAAAAAATCATTTCTTTATATGTTGATTTAAAGTAGAACTGAACTGAATGGCATTGAACGGCACTGGGTGATAGTACATACAATTATAAAGATAATTTATCATTGGCACCCCCTCCACAAATCCTGGAATCTTAGAGAAAATCGCGATTTTGAATTTCCCGCCCTGAAAAATCAGACAAATCCGCCGATTAACTGGAAGTGCAGCCGGAGTTCCACGTGACGTCACGAGTGTGACACAGTCCTCCATGTTTACCATTGCGAGCACGTCGACACTGGTTGTTTTTGGTGCATTTTGTCGTGATAGTCGACTACAAAACACTTCCAACACCTGGGAAGATCTGTTCAGTGGCCAAGGAAAGCTGTCATGGCGACAAAAGAAAAGAAAGGGGGAGGAAAAGCGACCGGGAAGCGATGAGTTTCTAGATATAGATATTACAGTGATCCCTCACTTATCGCGTTTAATGGGGACCAGAACCGACCGCGAAAAGTGAAAAACCGCGAAGTAGCGTCACCCCCCCCCCCTCCAAGGGTGTCACAAGCACTATTTTGCACAAAAAGGCACAAGAGAACAGCGAAAAGTGCCACTAAGCAACACGAGCGATAAAGAACAATGAATGCGGTCTTCCTTCGCTGGGTATGGGCGCTCTGCAGGGAGAGAAGCTGGGTAAAACGTCTCGGCCAATCAGCCTGCGAGGTAAAACGTCTCGGCCAATCAGCTTGCGAGATTCCCGAGCGGTGAAGAGGTGGGCGGAGAGGAGTGGAGCGGTGGTCAGAGAGGTGGATTTTGAGTTGTGCGGGCTCTCCGTGTTGATACCTGATGTTCTAATGTACTCTCCCTGCCTTCTGCTAGCGCCCGGGCAACTTTCGTGCCATTTTTTCTCAATTTTGAATTTTTGATGAATATTTTTGAAAAATCCGCGATGCACTGAGGGCGCGAAAGGTGAAACGCGAAGTAGCGAGGGATCACTGTATTTATAAATAGTACAGTCAAATGCAGAGGCCAGTTCTGTTCATGTGTATTGCCACTATAGTCTGTAGAAGTATTGTAATACATAGCCCAATTTTTTGAATGAATGAATGAATTTATTTATTTCGGATAGTACAGTACAGGTTGAAAGAAACTGAATGATATAACAACAAGGTCAAATTGAACAATGACTCATCTGATTATATAATTCAACGTAAGTTATCCGAAATGGGTGATGGCTGAAGCCGCAGCTTATATTGCCCACCCATATTCCATCCAAGAATTCAAAAGAGAAAACAGGCAAGAGCGATTACAATTCAAAACAAAACTAAGACAAAATATGACAGAGAAAAAAGAAAACTAAGCTACAACACAACACAGGCTGGATATGTTACAACTCGCCGCTCATTAGCGGCGCCAGCTGCGCGCACACTTGCGCCTCGTCAGCAGCGTGGGATATAAGCCACTCTGCCCTGGGCTTCGGCATGAAGCCGTCTGATTCCTTCAGCCCTCTTGCTGCAGAGGAACCCCCTCATCTCCCAGCAAGATCAGATCTACAGCGTAAGCATACCTACCTTTGCCTTTCCAGTCTCTCCCCTGTGCACAGGTGTATTCCCCGGCGGCGGACCTCGCCTCTGCATCGCCGTCTGCCAGCTGCTGTCACAGGTGCATCAGGTCGCTGTCTCCCGGGCTCGCATGCACGCCTGCCACCTGCCACACTCCTGCATCCTCCTCTGTCTCGTCACCGATCCTGAATGCCTCTTCACTCTGAAAACTCTGGTGTTCTTGACTGCTGGAACTGCTATCATCTGCCATTGTTGTTTTGTTTAGAGATCACACTCGTGACGTCACGCAGCGTTGTCTGCACTACTTCCGGTTTGTTTGGCACTGCCAGCCAGAGGCAAAAGTTTATCGGCTTATAGCTTGGCCATCGCACGGCCTAAAAATTTCTTTTATGTGTTGAAAAATACAATAGGTAATAAGGAATTAATCTGCTATTCTACTTTTTGCGTCAAAAGGTGGGTTCAGTTCTACTTTAAATATATGGATGTTGGACATTGCCTGTGTTTCTCCCACAACCCATTCCACAATTTCACCCCACACACAGACACACACAAATCCTTCCTAGTAGATCTTACTAGGTGCATACAGTGGATACGCTTGACACCATCTAAACCAAATAAGTTTATCTTGGTCTCATCAGACCACAGGCCATGGCTCCAGTAATCCATGTCCTTAGTCTGCTTGTCTTCAGCAAACTGTTTGCAGCGTTTCCTGTGCATCATCTTTAAAAGGGCTTCCTTCTGGGACAACAGCCATGCAGACCACTTTGATGCAGTGTGCAGCGTATGGTCTGAGCGCTGACAGGCTGACCCCCCACCCCTTCAACCTCTGCAGCAATGCTGGCAGCACTCATATGTCTATTTTCACAAGACAACCTCTGGATATGACGATGAGCACATGCACTCAACTTCTTTGGTCGACCATGGCGAGGCCTGCTCTGAGTGAAACCTGTCCTGTTAAACCGCTGTGTGGTCTTGGCCACCGTGCTGCAGCTCAGTTTCAGGGTGTTGGCAATCTTCTTTTTGCCTAGGCCATCTTTACATAGAGCAACAATTCTTTTTTTCAGATCCTCAGAGAGTTCTTTGCCATGAGGCGCCATGTTGAACTTCCAGTGACCAGTATGAGAGAGTGTGAGAGCAATAACACCAAATTTAACACAACTGCTCCCCATTCACAACTGAGACCTTGTAACGAGTCACATGACTCGGGAAAATGGCTAATTGGGCACAATTTGGACATTTTCATTAGGGGTGTACTCACTTTTGTTTCCAGCGGTTTAGACATTAATGGATGTGTGTTGAGTTATTTTTAGGGGACAGCAAATTTGCACCGTTATACAAGCTGTACACTGACTACATTGTATCAAAGTGTCATATCTTCAGTGTTGTCCCATGAAAAGATATAATAAAGTATTTACAAAAATGTGAGGGGTGTACTCATTTTTGTAAGAGACGGTATATATTGATGCTGACCTTTGACCTTGCGATACCAAAACTATCGTCACAGTTCAGGGTCACAGGGTAGACCTGGGTACCAAGTTTGGTGAACCTAACTTTACTCGTTGTATAATAATAATAATAATAAATAAATTTTATTTGTAATGCATTTTACATTAAAAAAATTTCAAAGTGCTACATGTAAAAACCATCTAACATGTAAGAAGCAAAAAAGGATATAAGAAGATAAAACCAAAACCAAAAAAAGAGAAGCGGTTAAAACAGCAACTCAGTGATCAAATGTCTGGCTAGAAAGAAAGGTTTTAAGTCCTCTTTTAAAACCGTCTGTGGATTGTGATGCCCTCAAGGTGTCAGAGAGGGCATTCCACAGACATGGGGCAGCAGCACAGAAAGGTGTCATAACTCAACCCTCAGGACAGGAAAAAGACTCAAACGCTGGACTGTGAGTTACTGACATTTAATAACAAAAATACAAAAATATACAAAAACACAACACTTACAAGGCAGGGACAAACCAAAGAGAGAGGCATATGAGAACACCAGGGAAGATGGGACTCATGTCCGGAGGAATTCAGGAAACATTTCAATTCAATTTTATTTATATAGCGCCAAATCACAACATAGGTCATCTCAAGGCACTTTACAAAAAAGAGTTGGTTTAGGCCACACTCTCAAATTTATAGAACCCAGCAGAGACCCCTAAGAGCAAGCACTGCGGTGACACAGGAGAGGAAAAACTTCCCTTTAACGGGCAGAAACCTCGAGCGGAACTATAGCACATAGAGGACGGCCATCTGCCTCGACCGGCTGGGTTAAAAAAAAAGGTAAGAAGTAGGAGGCCTGGCAGTAGCTAGATTCAAAACAAATGTAACAACTACAATTCAGCATAAACATTCACAGCCAGACCTTCCAGTATCAAGCCGGGTTAGGCTCCACATGTATGTGAAGGCCTGGCAGCGGCAACATTTTTAACTATAGGCCTTATCAAAGAGAAAAGATTTCAACTTACTCTTGAATAAAGAGAGAGTGTCTGCCTCCCAAACTGAACACGGAAGATGGTTCCACAGGAGGAGAACAGCCTGGATGGAGCCAGGCTGAGGCATACGGGAATGCCAGAATACAGGGAAAAGGAAGCTGAAGGCTCAGACGGAGCACACCCATCAAAACACACAGTAGGACGCTGCCACAAGTAGTGTTGTAGCCGTCCTTAAACAGGGCAAAGGAAAATGAACACAAATCAAAACAGGTGTGGGTGATTAGAGGTATGGGTAGTATGAGTGAAAGTAATCAGATAATCTATAGCCACGGTTACATGTGCAAAATTTCTTTAATCTGATTACAGTTCAGATTAGAACTTTACTGTTTACATGGCGCCTGAAAAAGTTGATCCAATTAGGATGTGCGTTTCCATATGTCACACGTTTGAACAGAATAAATCATTTTGACATGCGCACAATTATCCGACATTCCGGAAATAGTAGAAGAAGAAGCAACTTCCGATGTAAACATACCCCGCTTCGTGTCTTGTTTTATTCAGACTGTACTTTTGCTTCTGCTGGTTGCCGTAATGAAGCTACAAGCCCAGCAGTACATACTTCTGCATATGACGAACAGAGGGAGACAGCAGGATGATACAGACCAATTTTGTTTTACTCCCGTTATGTCTTCTGCTAGCTGCTGTAAAGGCGGAAATACGTCACATTGACGTGTAGCTGATGTACAGACATGTGCAGTAAACATATTTTCTACCCAAACTTCAAAATAAGTGTTTACATGCGCACCAATCGGATTAACAATTGGCATAACCCACCCATCTCAATTGGAAGGAAATTTTAATCTAAATGAGTGTGATCGGGTCAGAATATTCAGATTGGCATGTTTACATGAAGCATTTTTATTCTGACCAGGCTTTTAATCCGGTTACTTGTGTCCATGTAAACATGGCTAGTGACAGCTGTGACAGCTCGCAAACAGAACTTGAAACAACGGAAATAACAAATCATGCTGTCACAACAAAAGCATAAAACGGAAATGACTGAGAGTAAGGTGAGGGCAGGCTCATGTCTAAACAGGAGAATAATAATAATAAACTGGATGGTAATAAGTGTATAAGATTAATGACAAACTAACAGTAACTAAACTAAGAACAAAAACTTTCATACACAAAAACAAATGGTAAACTCAAATCTCATACAGACAAAACCAATACTCAAACATAAAGTAAAGACGAGATGAGAAAAGTACAGAAGATAATCTAAACAAACTGGAAGCATGAGCATGGTGCCCCCCCCCCATGCTCAGCAACATGACAGAGCCCCCCCCTCCCCCCAGAGGTGGATACCAGACACCCCAACATAACATCATAAAGAAAAAGAAAAAGAAAACCCAAAAAGAACACACACCCCCCGCCCCCCAACAAGAATAGAAAAATAAACCACCCCGGGAGGGCGATGGGGGAACCCAGGTTAGGAGGGACCAAAACAAAAAACACGCTCATGACTCAGAAAACAGAACAAATACGGTGACAACAGAACTTAGGACCACCGGGTGAAAAGTAAGGCAGTTCAGGTGGTCTCCCAGAGTTCATGAACCATCCAAGCAAACGGCACAGTCCGTCGGGTGGTCTCCCAACATCTCTGAGCCAACGGGCCACAGGGAATGATGCGCCCCCTCCTGGAGGCGGTAGCCAGAACCCATGCCCCCAACAGACCGCAGGGACTGCAGCGTGGATGAGGCAGAACAGAAGCTGCGGGCAGTTGACTCCCGACAATGATTGCTGGTCAGATGGCAATGGGGCCTGACCAGTGAGGAAACCAGGCAAAGGAAATGACTGGTCCGCGGGGGAACCAGACAAAGAGGATGGCTGACCAGCAAGGGAACCAGGCAGCAAAGACGGCAGCAAAGACAGCGGTGAAGACGGCTGCTTAGTGGCAACCTCAGGAAAAGGCGGAGGACCCTCGATAACCTCAGGCGAAGGCAGAGGACCCTCAATGACCTTGGGTGAAGGCGGAGGACCTTCAATGACCTCGGGCGAAGGCGAAAAATCCTCGCCGACCTCGAGTGAAGGCGGAGAACCCTCAGTGACCTCAGGTGAAGGCGGAGAACCCTCAGTGACCTCGGGCGAAGGCGGAGGACTCTCAGCAACCTTGGGCAAAGGTGGGGGACCCTCAACAACCTCAGATGAAGGCGGAGGACCCTCAACGACCTTGGGTGAAGGCGGAGGACCCTCAATGACCTCAGGCGAAGGCCCTTGGTGACCTCAGGCAAAGGTTGATGACCATCAGCAGAACCAGATACAGCAGACTGATGACCATCGGTGGAACCAGATGAGGACTCAGACAGGGAAGAAGAAACAAATACCGGATCAGTATCCCTGGCAGAAGTGGAGCCCAGTGAGGAAAACTCAGGAGCAGCTGGCTGCTGCAGCTGGTTCTCCTCACCAAGAGCAAAGCAAGATCTCTCCAATACTAACATTGTGGGGACAGAAAAGAGGACTTGCCTTAACTCGAGCTCCACTGCCGTCCAGGAATCCGGCGATTCAGGCAGGGGCGTTTTGAGTACATCCATCTGGGAATCTATCCCCGACGCGACCACCTCAGAGGGGGAGGAAGAGACAGACACCGGAACACAGTTACAGACAGCAGTGGAGGCCGGCAAGAAGAACTCAGGAGCAGAGGGCATCTGCAACTGATTGTCCTCACCATGAGCAAGATAAGATTTCTCTAGAACTGATAGTGTAGAAACTCCACCGATGTCCAGGACTCCGGTGACTCTACTGCGGCGGCCCTTGCAGCAGGCATGATGGCGGGTAAAGCAGGTGGAACCACAGACGTGGTGGCTGGCACTGGTGAAACTCCAGGCACAGCGGCTGACTCTGGTGGAACCTCAGATGTGGCGGCTAATGCTGGCGGAACCTCAGACGTGACGGCTGAAACAGGTGGAACCCCAGAGGTTAGGGAACATCTCATTGATGGCACCAGGTCCTGTGATGCTGAAACCATGGGACAATTTCTTGTCGGCTCAAGCTTTGGGACACAGGGGGTGCTTCTCTCCCATCCAGAATGTGACTGTGGGACTGTAACAGGACTCTCCTGAGCTGCAGGCCCCTCCATTGTCCAGCGGCTCCCTCCCAGGACCGGCGGACACACAGGGGAAACAGAGCGGGACACGAGAGAGGCAGGTGAGGATGAAGAAATGACTGAAGCAGCAAGTGGTGAGGGCTCAGCCAAAGTGGGTGACTGCTGCTGAGCCCACCACCAGGAATAAGGCAAGACAATTAATTTTTAGATGTTAGAGAATGAAAAGAATTTTGTCTCATTTCCCGAGGCGTGATGGTTGCTGCTGCTGCGGGTCCAGACGAAGCCCTTCCAGTGACTGCGAAGGTCATCTGGTGAGGAGGTGGAGATACAGGCTCATGGCAAGGTGGGTGAGGCTCTGGAGTCAGGGGACGCTCAATCGTCGGTTCAGACTCCAACCCACTTGGTAATCCTCCATCCAACTGGGCCACAAATTCAGGAAGGAGCCATGGCTTGTAGTCCAATAACAATTCAGTCTCAGCCACTAAAACTCGCCGGCACTCCTCCAACTCCTCAGCAGTGGGACCGTCGGGGGGCACAACAGCTGTGTATCTAATCCGGCAAACTGCGGGCTTTTCCAGCGCCAGATTGACAGCAGATGGGAGGGTGCCACTGTTTAGGAGGAGGAGGCGGGGCTGCAGCTGGATGACCGTGAGAGACGCAAGATTTACGTACCCGGGGACGCTTCTTCGTTGGCACAGGTACAGATGAGGAAGAGGTTTCTCCTAACCCGCGGAGCATGGGTTGAGGATTGGTGGCTGAAACAACAAGACCCACGATGGCTCCACAGGCTAGGGCACGCATCCAGTACCAGTGCCGAACCATCCAGGCATTCCTGGGCCACTTCGGGAGTGCAGGAGGCACGAGCCACCAAAATTATGCCCTACAACACTCCCGACAGCCCAGCACTCCACTTCGTTCAGTCCATGATCATTGTAGTCCGTGTAGGCTGACATTCCAGTGGAAAAAACGGACTAAAACAAAAATCGACGGGAGGGAGAAAACAAAAAGCAAACTCACAGCCCGCTGGGTCCACTCTGGCAGCATCCTTCTGTCATAACTCGCCCCTCGGGGCAGGAAAAAGACCCAAATGCTGGACTATGAGTTGCTGACATTTAATAACGAAAAGACAAAAATACACAAAAACACAACACTTACAAGGCAGGGATAAACCAAAGAGTGAGGCGTACGGGAATGCTGGGGAAGATGGGGCTCATGTCTGGAGGAATTGGGAGAACAGCCTGGATGGAGCCAGGCTGAGGCGTACGGGAATGCCAGAATACAGGGAAAAGGTAGCTGAAGGCTCAGACAGAGCATACCTGTCAAAACACACAGTAGGACGCTGCCACGAGTAGCGTTGCAGCCATCCTTAAATAGGGCAAAAGAAAATGAAAACAAATCAAACAGGTGTGGGTGATTACAGGTGTGGATAATATGAGCAAAAGTAATCAGTGACAACTATGACAGCCTGCGAACCGAACTTGAAACAATGGAAATAACAAATCATGCTGTCACAACAAAAGCACAAACCGGAAATGACTGAGAGCAAGGTGAGGGTAGGATGCATGTCTAAATAGGATAATAATAATAATAATAATAATAAAGTGGATTGTAATAAGTGGATAAGATCAATGACAAACTAACAGTAACTAAACTAAGAACAAAAACTTTCATACACAAAAACAAATGGCAAACTCAAATAATATACAGACAAAACCAATACTCAAACATAAAATAAAGACGAGATGAGAAAAGTACAGAAGATTATCTAAACAAACATGAGCTCAGCAACATGACAAAAGCCCTATCCCCCATGATGCTGAGTTTTGTCCTGGGTGTATGAAGGCAGTTTGAGTGAGTGGAATGTGTTGTGGTTAGTGGAGTTAGCAGTTCTTTGAGGTGGTGGTGAGGGGGGGATTTCCGTGGATGCACTGAGTGAGGAGGGAGACCTTATAATTGATCCTGATGGAAACAGGAAGCCAGTTAAGTGATTTAAGAATGGGTGTGATACGTTCATATTTTCACACCCTCATCAGGACCCTAGCTACAGAATGTTTGATGTACTACAGTCTTTGAAGACTCTTTCCAGGGATCCCAATGAGGAGCATGTTGCAATAATACAGTCTGGAGGAGACAAAGGCGTGGACCAGCTTTTCAGCGTTTGGGAAAGTGAGAGAGGGGCAGAGTTTTGCAATGCTCCGGAGGTGGTAGAAAGAGAGCTTACAGAGGTGATTTACATGGGAGTTGAAGGTGAGATTTGAGTCCCTTTTTACACTGAGATTGGTGACCGATGAGGAAAGGGGGATACTGTGACTACAGAAGGTGATGCAGGTTATGGATGATGACTGAATCTGGTGAGGTGTACCAACCATGATGGCTTCAGTTTTGGAGCTGTTGAGCTGAAGAAAGTTGTGCTCCTTCCAAGCCTTTATCTCCTCCAGACAGATGGTGAGAGATGATGATGATGATAACGACGACAACGATACAGATGGAGCTGCAGCAGTGGTTTTGACATACAACTGTGTGTCATCGGTCAAGGTTAACATAAGGCATAGGGAATGCTAACCTTGACCTTTGACCATTTGATCCCAAACCCATAGTCTGAGGTCAGGATCCCAAGGTGAACCTGTATACCAGGTTTGGTGGGCCTAGCTTTACTTGTTTTATAGTAATAGTAAATGTAGCATGAGAGTGAAATTGCAATATGCCCATGATCAGAGTATCTCAAACCATGGTACCAAGTTTCAAAACAGTTGGAACAAAACTGTAGGAGTTGTTGATTTCACAAGACAGTTACTGTCTATGAAGTGAGGTGAAACAGGAGGTCATAGGTCAGGGGCTACAATTCCTGCAAAAATCATCCGATCAGAACCAAACTGCAGTATGTGTATCCTCAGTATATATCAAACCATGGTACCAGTTTCAAAACAATCGAACCAAAACTGTAGGAGGAGTTGATTTCACAAAAGTGGGACAGATGGACGGACTTTGGTCTTTGCCCAAAGGGTTTTTCGATCCCTTTGGGCTTCAACCTGCAGGGGATAAAAACCTGGTACTCTCACACCTCTCTGTGAGAGCATGGAGTGACTTCTATGAATTATGTTCCATTTCAACAATCCATATGGTACACCATTTGCAAATAAATATAAAACACAGGGTTTTAAATAGACTAACAGCATGACTAATGTTTAATTTTGACACATTTTCCCACAAAGTGAAACAAAGTATTCTCTCATAAAAGGGGAACCATGAGAAAATTGTAAATTCTTCCAGTCAGGAAAATACTTGACATCTGTTGAGGTGACGAGTAAATTTACCATTGCTATATTTATACCTATTCTAGACAAAAAAGGCAGCAGCATGTCTACAGTGTCCTTTGTGGACACACTCTCTGAACTTTGTTCCACAGTCAACAGTGTTATGTCTCTTTTCAGTCTTATCAAATCTGCCTTCATCAGTCTCCACCATCGTCGCCTTATGCTCACCTCTATCCTCCTTTCATCTCTACCCAGAGGCACTGATTTGGAGCTGGACTGAAGCATTGCTGTCTGTTCTAAAGGAGTACATGTTATGTCCTCTGGCAATGCCATTTACTGTACCTGATACCTGTGGGCATGAAAAAACATAATAGTGTGAAGTTTTACTTTTTCAACCTGCCTTCCTGAATAACTCATTCACTGTCTTTGACCCACTGCCCTTTTCTTCATACATTTCAACTAATTTGTTGTTGTTGAGTACGTAGGAGGTTTTTCAAGTTGTGTGTGTGCGTGTGTGCATTATCTCCATATGCTTTGCGTATTCAAGTATGCCAATGTTTGCTTCCTCTACTTCCTTTTTTTCCACAGTGACAACATCTGCCACCACATACAATCCTTGTCTCACTCAGTTTTCCAGCTTCCCTTCCTCCTCCTCCCCAGACAAGGGCAGCTTGGTGACACACCATTTGAAGGGCAGACTCTTAAGATTCTTGCAGACTCAAATTAATTCAATAACACTGAGAAACGTCCTTGTCAAGACACAAAATGACTTTCTTTTCTGACTGTTTACCTACTCCCATGTTTATACATATAAACGTGACCACAAATATATATAGCTTAAGTTACAGAGTTAGGTGCATACCTATCCCAGCACAGATGTTTCCAGTAATAGCAAACAAGTCTACTGTTAATGACTAGGAAAATCCAGACAAATATGCATTTGAGGCATATGTTCTCATTGTTTGCAGCATAATTCACTGCTGAACTCTTCGATTTCTTGACAAGCAAGTAACCCAGTGGAATGATTATTTTTAGATGTCTCGGTAAAAATTTAAGAGATGCTCATGTGAACGGCTGTTCAAAATATCTTTAATCATCTTGCTGTCACAAATACTCTTTGAGACAAACTTGAGTTATGCCTGTTTATGTGTATACTTTTCATTCCCCCAAAAAAGTCTCTAAAAACACTAGTCATCCCAGTTTAACAAGCATGGTGGTTGCCAAGTCAGCCTGTAGTTTCTTGTAGTTTTTTTTTTTTTCCAAGTAAAGATCAAGCAAAGATGGTGTATGTCTATCCAACAGACCAGACCATCAGTGAAGGAGTATCTCATTCCAGCCTGATCAACACACTTCAAGGTTACCAAGAACATTTTTTCTCTCCCTATGCAGACAGTATATAGCTTAGGTCTACTCCAAGTTGAAACAGGCACAGTGTTATGCTAGTTTCACCTTTGTCAGACTGAGTTAAAAGCTACAGGCCACAGCACTATCACTTTTTTAAACTATTAAAGGTGGTATTTACTATTAAAATAACTCATGTCTTTCCCCATTGTCACTGCATAATAGTACCAAATATATATTTTCATTATGCTGGGGTCATTTGACAGACTGCAAAATAAATCTATGTCAGAATAAATATACTGAGAGGCATTAAAAATGTAATATACAAAGAAAACAAAATCTTGCATATTTTTACAGTATAATGATTACATGTTAGGATCTGGGCACTGGCCCTCTGACCTTGCCCGCACTTTAAGTTATTTTGACATCTTTGTGTTTTCCCTTATCATTACTGTCATTTGTGCTTAGTTCTTGGTGATTATTATTATTATTCATATTGACTGTCCTTTGTGTTCCCCGGTCTGTAGTCATGTTGTGTCATCCCCGTTTGTCCTGAATGTCATTAGTGATGTCTCTGTGTTTTGCTCTGTTATGGTTATGGTCAATCACACAATATTAATGAATGATAAAATCAAGAGAAATGATGGATGAATTTTTGTTCCATATCTGTAAGTCCAGATGAGCTGAATTTGTGCACTAACCATTAGCAAACTAGAGGGCACTCAGAGAGTGCATACCTCTACCAAAGCTCTGTCCCTCCCTTCCTTTGTCCGTCCATGCAACCATTGGTCCATACTAGGGATGAGCTGATCTGATCTGCCATACTGGTATCAGGTTCGATCCAGGTAAAATGGCTGGATCGGTATCTGCAAGGAATAATTCAATTCAATTCAACTTTATTTATATAGCGCCATTTCACAACAACAGTCCTCTCATAGCACTATCAACTGTAGGGGGGACCCCCACAGTTGCAGAAAGACCCCAGCAATCAGGCGATCCCCTGTGAGCAAGCACTTGGCGACGGTGGAGAGGAAAAACTCCCTTTTAACAGGAAGAAACCTCCAGCAGAACCAGGCTCAGGGAGGGGCAGTCATCTGCTGCGACTGGCTGGGGGGTGAGGGAATAGAGAAGAAGAAAAGAACAGACATGTAGAGACCAAACAGCACGATGGGGACTCAATCTATGGGAGAGAACAAACAAATGTTAATGACCAGCAAAAAAAAAAATATTTCATAGAGAGTGAGGAAAGGAGTGAGGCCCAGTGCATTACTGGAGGTCCCCCGGCTGACTAAACCTATTAGCAGCATAACTAAGGGAGGGTTCAGAAACACATGATCCCTCCCTAATTGTAGGCTATATCAAAAAGGTAGGTTTTAGCCCTATTCTTAAAAACAGAGATCGAGTCTGACTCCCGAATCAAGATTGGCAGCTGATTCCACAGGAGAGGAGCTTGATAACTGAAGGCTCTGCCTCCCATTGTACTTTTGGAGATTCTAGGTATTACAAGTAATCCTGCATTTTGGGAGCGTAGTGCTCTATTAGGATGATACGGTAGTATCAGATCTTTTAAATAAAAAGGAGCCTGATTGTTTAGAGCTTTGTAAGTAAGAAGAAGGATTTTAAACTTAATTCTAAACTCTATGGGAAGCCAATGAAGGGAGGCCAGAACCGGAGAGATATGATCTCTCTCTCTAGTACCTGTTAAAACTCTTGCTGCAGCATTTTGGATCAGCTGAAGACTTTTTAAAGATGTTTTAGGACAGCCTGATAATAAAGAATTACAATAATCTAATCTCGAGCTAACAAAAGCGTGGATCAGCTTCTCAGCATCACTCTGAGACAAGATGCTCCTAATCTTGGCAATATTACGCAAATGATAGAAGGCAGTCTTAGAAACAAATTTAATATGTGAATTGAAGGACAAATCCTGATCAAAAATAACTCCAAGGTTCCTCACAGAGCTATTAAGAGAAAGAGTAACTGCATCCAAACTGAAAGTTTGATTTGGAAAGGAATTTCTAAGGTTTTTTGGACCAACAAGAATGACTTCAGTCTTATCTGAATTTAATAGCAGGAAATTACAAGTCATCCAAGCTTTGATTTCCATAAGACAGGCTTCTAACTTGGCTAATTGATTAGTATCATCTGGCTTCATTGACAGGTATAATTGTGTGTCATCTGCATAACAATGAAAATGTATACAGTGCTTTCTAATAATGTTGCCTAACGGAAGCATATATAAACTAAAAAGAGTAGGGCCTAGCACAGATCCCTGTGGAACTCCATGACTAAGCTTTGAGCTGAAAGAAAACTCATCATTTACATGAACAAACTGGAACCTATCAGATAAATAAGATCTAAACCACTGCAACGAAGTTCCATTAAGTCCAACATAGTGTTCTAATCTATCAAGTAGAATATTATGATCAATAGTATCAAAAGCTGCACTAAGATCTAAAAGGACAAGTACAGAAACTAGTCCATTATCAGATGCAATGAGGAGGTCGTTAGTGACCTTCGCTAAGGCTGTTTCAGTACTATGATGGATTCTAAACCCAGATTGAAACTCTTCAAGTAAACCATTTCCCTGCAGGTGGTCAAATAATTGCGTAGCAACAACTCTAAGATTTTTGAAATGAAAGGGAGATTAGAGATTGGTCTATAGTTAGCTAAAGCTCCTGGATCTAGCGTTGGCTTTTTGAGTAAGGGTTTAATTACAGCCGTTTTAAAAGCCTGCGGTACATGGCCTAAAGTCAATGAAGAATTGATTATATGAAGAATAAAGCTCCCAATAAGTGGGAAGACTTCTTTAAATAACCTGGTAGGAATAGGGTCTAAAAGACAAGTTGAAGGTTTGGATGAGGAAACTATTTTGTCTGACTCACAAAGGTCGATTGGAGTAAACTCATCAAGACAGACATCAATAGAAGGAGTTGTAGTAGTTACAGTATTTAAGTTAACTGTGGGAAGAATCTGATTGATTTTATCTCTGATGGATGAAATTTTATTATTGAAAAAGTTCATAAAGTCCTGACTAGTAAGCTCTAAGGGGATGCTAGGATTGACAGAGTCCTGACTCTTTGTCAACCTGGCTACAGTACTGAAAAGAAACCTGGGATTATTCTTGTTCTCTTCTATTAATGCAGAGTAATAACTCGTTCTAGCTTTTCTAAGAGATTTTTTATAAATTAAAAGATGATTTCTCCAAGCTAAACAGATTTCATCTAAATTAGTAGAGTGCCATTTTCTTTCTAATTGACGAGTCTTCTGTTTTAAGCTACGAGTTTCTGTGTTGAACCAAGGAGTTAAAAATCTCTGATTAGACTTTTTCTTTTTTAAGGGGGCCACCAAGTCTAGAGCCTGATGCAGAGAAGCTGAAACACTATCCACCATGTTATCAATTACAGAAGGAGCAAGCTGTCTATAGCTTATTTCCGTTGTGTTGACACATGGCATAGAGGAAACAATCTGCATAAATTTGGAAACAGCATCATCTGAGAGGCATCTACTGTGATAATATTTTTCTTTAGGAGCCAAATAGTCAGAAATAGTAAAATCAAAGGTTAACAGACAATGGTCTGACAGTACAGGGTTATGAGGAGACACTACAAGATTTTCTATTTCTATGCCATATGTCAGAACAAGGTCCAATGTATGGTGGAGGTAATGAGTAGAATTTCCTACTTTCTGAGAAAACCCAATCGAGTCTAATATTGAATTAAAAGCCACATTAAGGCAGTCACTATCTACATCCACATGTATATTAAAGTCCCCTACTATAATTATTCTATCAGATTTCAGCACTAAATCAGCTAAGAAATCAGCAAATTCGGATAAAAATTCTGAATAGGTTGATGGGGGACGATAAACTATGGCAAATAAAATTGGGTTTAACCTGAAATTGCTAAAGTGCCCAACACTGAGGACCAGGCCCTCAAAGGAATTATAACATGTTTTTTGCTTTACATTAACTAGTAATTTGGAATGGTAAATTGTTGCTACTCCTCCTCCACGACCAGAACTTCTGGGATTTTGACAGTTTAAATAACCAGAGGGAGTTGATTCATTTAAACCAACATAATCCTCTTGTCCTAACCAAGTCTCTGTAAGGGAAATTAAATCAATCTGATGATCAATTAACAGATCATGGACTAACAGAGACTTGGGAGTTAGAGACCTAATATTTAATAAACCACATTTAATTTTTAAATTATGAGGAGGAACAGAGGCCAAATCATTCAATTTAGAGGCTTTATGTTTAATTTGAGTTTTACCAATATTTTGCTTTATCACTTTGGGATGCTTATACATTATATTTTTATTTACTTTGGAGGGAGCAGACAACGATTCTCTGATGGGGAAGACAGGGGCTAAGCTGAGCGGTGGCGGATGAAGAGGAGCTGCAGAGAGGCATGTAAGACTCTGAGTAGTCACGGTTTTGGAAATTTGGATAAAAAAGATGCCAGATTGTTAGATAAATGAGAAGCACCATCACAGTTGATTTCTTCACACTAAGCTGCTTACCTATTGCAGATTCAGTCTTCCCAGCCTGGTGCAGGTCTACAATTTTGTTTCTGGTGTCCTTTGACAGCTCTTTGGTCTTGGCCATAGTGGAGTTTGGAGTCTGACTGTTTGAGGTTGTGGACAGGCATCTTTTATACTGATAACGAGTTCAAACAGGTGCCATTAATACAGGTAACGAGTGGAGGACAGAGGAGCCTCTTAAAGAAGAAGTTACAGGTCTGTGAGAGCCAGAAATCTTGCTTGTTTGTAGGTGACCAAATACTTATTTTACTGAGGAATTTACCAATTAATTCATTAAAAATCCTTCAATGTGATTTTCTGGATTTTTTTTCTCATTTTGTCTCTCATAGTTGAGGTACACCTATGATGAAAATTGGAGACCTCTCTCATCTTTTAAGTGGGAGAAGTTGCACAGTTGGTGGCTGACTAAATACTTTTTTGCCCCACTGTAGGTGACAGAAACAAATAGCTTTTTTTTTTTTTGTATTTTGTATACTTTATTAATCCCAGAGGGTGCAAGGCTACATGAACATGAAATGGAGCAAGAATGACTTCAAAATAAGAGCAAACCTAAACTCTAAGAATGGACAGACAATAATATCATAAACACTACTAAATAAACCAAGGACCAGGAGAATACAGCATTTTTTACTTCATGCATAAAGTGGCACTTTGAATTTCATCTGAATATTTATTGAAATACTCAGCTTCAAAGTTTTGTATAGACTTGCACTTAAAACTTAAAACAGAGTGCATGTTTAAGTGGCGCTGACCAGTGAAATGCTGCCAGTGTTGCAAAGTTTAAAAAAAAGAGCAGCAGCATCTAACTAGTCATTAACAAAATATGTTCTGTACTTTTGCTGTTTTAAATAAGAGACTGTCTTGGGTTGGATCGGTATCGGCCGATATTCAAAGTCACAATATCTGTATCGGTCTTGAAAAAGTGGTATCAGCTCATCCCTAGTCCATACATTGCGAGATAGGGCCTTGGTGGAGGTATGCACTCATGGATCACTGCCAATGTATAATGGATTTATCATCTTTGGGCCAAGGGCCACCTCTGGTGAAGATTTCATCGAAATCCATCTAGGAGTTTTCAGCATGATCCTGCTAACAAATAAAAACACCATCAAAAACAATATGACTAACGTTGTAATTGTACTGACCATTATTAGGACTTGGCAATTCGACCTTAAATCAGCATCATGGTTTATTGACCCTTTTAGGTTGGTTTTTGGGTTTCTTCATTTTTTTCCCTCCTCTCTTCTCCCTTATATACTGTATAATAGAGATCGTCCCCTCCAATACACAACTAAGACAATTATGGCAACAACACTGTTCATTCAATGTGAAATACTGTATACTGTCTGGGTCCATATTTATATTTTGCCGGGTAATTTAACTAACTGTAATGCTGTTGATACCATCTAACTGCAATGCTCCTGCACTGTGTATACAACTGTGTACATATGTATATTTATTTATTGCTTTGGCTAACCAATTCTTATCTTATTTACTATTGCTTTGAGTGCTGCTACCCCTGTGCTGCTGCAATCCTGGAATTTCCCCACTGTGGGTCTAATAAAGGCTTATAGTTTACTGCGAAGGCTCATAATTATCAAGCAATATCACACAACAGTCCTATTGTCATGTCACACACAAAAAAATTAAACATTGTCGCTGAAGTGTGTTTACAAGCCATGTGGGTCACGTGGCTCGTGAAGACATACTTTTTCTGCTGTATTTTGCTGCTTCCAATCAGTGCTTAAGAGTGTGCCACTTTCAGGATGTGGAGGTACGTGGCCCACAAGGGACCCAAAGGGGAAGTACATGAAGAGCACAATATTAATACTAGAAAAGCACTCGGAGAGCGCAGACCTCCGCCAAGCGCCATAGTTCCCCCCATACAGTGTTTGTGTGTACGTTTTCAGATTCTTTGACCATGAAAACATATGACAAGCAATTGGATTGACAATGATTAGTGGTTCAGTAGTTATTCATGAAAATGGCATTTTGCGTAATGGCGGTTTTCTTGTGGACGGTGATCCGGATCACCACCAAAATCTAATCATCTGTAGGATACCCAATTTCTGACATTCTGTGAAAATTTCATGAAAATCCGTCCATAACTTTTTGAGTTATCTTGCTAACAAACAGACAGACAGACAAACCAACGCCGATGAAAACATAACCTCCTTGGCGGAGGTAATAAAATAATTTTTAGAATTCTGGATCCACACAGTGATCGGATCAGCACCAAAAACTAATCGTTTGTTCCTTGGCCCATTTTTTTTTATTATTATTATTTTGTGTACTTTATTGATCCCCAGAGGGGAAATTCAGGGTGTCCACCTAGATGGATGAAGCATCCACGGTACGGTGCCAGCCCTTTACCATTCACAGACACATTCACACCTAGGGCCACTTTAGAGTCTCCAATTAACCTAACTTGCATGCTTTTGAGCTGTGGGAGGAAACCGGAGAAATCCTGGAGTAAACCCAAGCAGACACAGGGAGAACACGCAAACTCCACACAGAAGGGTCACTGTTGGTCCTGGGGGTGGGATCAAACCCACGATTGTCAGGGGTGGAATTGATCCTGTGACCTTCTTACTGTGCTGCCACTGTGCTAACCACTGTTCCACCGTGCTGCTCAACCATTTCCTACCTTCCATGAAATTTTCACTGAAATCCATTTGCTACTTTTTGAGCAAAGTTGCTAACAGACAAACAATATAACCAAAAACAAACCTCCTTGGCGGAGGTAATAAACATTATGAAGTGCATCTTCATTTGTGTTTTATTCAATGACAACTTATACCACTTTCTGAAATTGATACAATGTTGTATTTTTAATGCCTCTCAGTACACACACACGCGCACGCACACACACAGTAGTATTTGGAGAACTGAACAAGAAAATATAAAGTATTAATGTATTCAAGAAGCAGAAGCTGGCAGTCAAACTGCACCAAATGGCTTGTCCAGTGTAATCTTTTAAATAGTCTTTTGGCACCGGTGTATCAATAGCTGAAGGATGCAATATGATAAGTTGTGTCCATTTTGTTCCATTTCAGTTGACTACAAGGCAGAGCCAAACAAGCTCATGTGTGCAAAATCCAGAGGAAACTATGGATGTTTTAGGGCTAAGTGAATATCCTCTAGGCTCACGGGAAGTGTAGAAACAAAATTTTTACCCTCATTATGACAGACAAGAGAACATTCATTGGCACATAATGCAAAGAGACAGGCCAGCTCATTCAAGCTCAGCATAAGCGCCGAGCAAATGTTTGTGCTAGTTAGTGAATCACTAGGTTAAAAACGACAGGACACAATGAGCTTTTTTTTATGCTTATTTGCAACAGTCCTAAAAGTTCACCTTCACATTTCAACAACAGGATTTGCCATTTAGACATACGCTTTTCTACGGTTTATTTGAGGAATAATAAAACACAAAGTTCACAGTTCAGTATAATCTCAAATCGGAGTATATTTTGTAAAGAAGAGAAAACAAAAGATACACATGGATAAAACCAGACTGTCAATGATGGCAGCCAGATGAACACACGCTGAAGCCACCAAGAGTCAGTCTCTCTCTCTCCCTCTCTCTAAGTATACACTACTCAAAAAGTTAGGGATAATTGGCTTCCGGGTGAAATTTATGGAAAATGTAAACAGTTCACGCTACAGTGACATTATATCATCAAAGTAGGGCATTTAAGGAGAAGCACGCAATGGTGATTTCCTCATCTCAAACAATCTATTGAAACAAAAGCCAACAACAGTGGTGGGTATACCAAAACAAAAAATGTCAGTGTCTCAATAACTTGTCATGTGCCCTTGAGCATCAATTACAGCTTGATAACGATGTCTCATATTGTTCACAAGTTGACTTATTGTCTGCTGGGACATGGCATTCCACTCTTGTTGAAGGGCGGCCCTCAGGTCATTGAGGTTGTGGGGTGCAGGGTTACAAGCCTCTACACAGCGACTCAGCTGATCCCATAGAATTTCTATGGGATTCATGTTTGGAGAAAGTTCAGGCCACTCCATTTGAGGTACCTCAGCCTCCAGCAGCCATTACCTAAGGACAATAACAATCGCTATGGACAACTAGGCTGATTCAAATACAAAATATGCTGTATGGGTACATATTCATACTACCTGGGGTAACTGAATAGACTGTTATGCTGTTTATTCCATCTAGCTACAATGCTCTGCGCTGTGTATATATATTTATGTGTACATATGTATATTCACTGCTCTTATTATCTTATCTTCTAAATTATTGCTCTGAGTGTTGCTATCCCTATGCTGTTGCAATCCTGGAATTTCCCCATTGTGGGACTAATAAAGGCTTATCTTTTCTCATCTTATCTAATGATGCGACCTCAATGAAGTGGAGCATTGTTGTCCATGAAGATGAAATTAGGCCTGTGTTGTTCATGCAGGGGCACAATGACTGGATTAATGACATTATTCAGGTAGCATCGGCTTGTCACTGTACCATTCACAAGGAGTAGGGCAGTTCTGTATTGATTAGACAAACCTGCCCAGACTGTAACACCACCACTACCAAAGGCTCATCTGGCGACAACAGTAGCTGATGCATAGTGTTCTCCTTTACATCTCCAACATCGTTGGTGGCCATCACTTCTGCTCAATGTGAATTGACTTTTATCAGAGAACAGCACTGAGGCCCACTGGTCCCTTGTCCAGTGTAAATGCTTCCTGGCCCAGGCAAGACGATGACACCTGTGCCTGATGGTGGTGTGGTCAGGTCAGGTACCCTTGCAGGTCATCTAGCACGCAGACCATGCTGATGTAAATTGCTTCGAATGGCCTGACGTGACATTTAGGTGCCTCTCACTTCCCTTAAATGTGTGTGGGGTTGAGTGGGACACCGTTCACAATGAAGCAGTCATCAGTGTGGGATGTGGCCAAAGGACGTCCACTTCTGTGCCTTTCTGTGACTCTTCCAGTCTCTCTGTTGCAACCTGCTGATGACACTCTGTGACACTCTAAGCTCAGTGGTCACTACCCTCTGAGAGCATCCTGTTTGAATCCTCACAATGGCGAGGTGCTGTTGGTCAATTGTTAGGTGTTGCCTTGGTCTCATGATGTCAAAAGGTGAACATCATGATGAAGAGGACTGTTTAAATACTAATTCTAATTGAACCAGAAAATGTATTGGTCGATTCATGGATCAAACATCTGTTGTGAATTTTGCCATTAAGCACCTTGTTAGAGAACAGCAAATTATGCAAAAAGTACTGAAACAATGAACAGTTGGACATGTGCATTCAAAAGGTTAGAGAAGGTCAAATTAAGTTCACCTCTAAAAGTTATAGTGCATTTTCGGTGCATCCTGAAATTTTACCCGAAAGCTTATACAGACGTGGACAAAATTGTTGGTACCCCTCTGTTCATGAAAGAAAAACCCACAATAGTCACAGAAATAATTTGAATCTGACAAAAGTGGTAATAAATAAAAAGTCTTTGAAAATTTACCAATGAAAATCAGACAATGCTTTTGAATTGTGGTTCAACAGAATTATTTAAAAAAAACAAACTCATGAAACAGGCCTGGACAAAACTGATGGTACCTTTAACTTAATATTTTGTTGCACAACCTTTTGAGGCAATCACTGCAATCAAACGATTTCTGTAACTGTCAGTGAGACTTCTGCACCTCTCAGCAGGTATTTTGGCCCACTCCTCATCAGCAAACTGCTCCAGTTATCTCAGGTTTGAAGGGTGCCTTCTTCAGACGGCATGTTTCAGCTCCTTCCACAGATGTTCAATAGGATTTAGATCAGGGCTCATAGAAAGTCACTTTAGAATAGTCCAATGTTTCGTTCTTAGCCATTCTTGGGTGTTTTTAGCTGTGTGTTTTGGCTCATTATCCTGTTGTAAGACCCATGACCTGCGACTGAGACCAAGCTGTTTGACACTGGGCAGCACATTTCTCTCTAGAATACCTTGATAGTCTTGAGATTTCATTGTACCCTGCACAGATTCAAGACATCCTGTGCAAGATGCAACAAAACAGCCCCAGGACATAACAGAACTTCCTCCATGTTTCACAGTAGGGACAGTGTTTTTTTCTTGGTATGCGTCATTTTTGCGTCTGTGAACATAGAGCTGATGTGCCTTGCCAAAAAGTTCCAGTTTTGTCTCGTCTGTCCATAGGACATTCTCCCAGAAGCTTTGTGACTTGTCAACATGCAGTTTGGCAAATTCCAGTCTGGCTATTTTATGATTTGTTTTCAACAGTGGTGTCCTCCTTGGTCATCTCCCATGAAGTCCACTTTGGCTCAAACAACAACGGATGGTGCGATCTGACACTGATGTACCGTGACCTTGGAGTTCACTATGAATGTGTTTAGAGGTTGTTCTGGGCTCTTTTGTTACCATTCATATTATCCGTCTCCTCCTGCGGCCACGTCCAGGGAGGTTGGCTACAGTCCCGTGGATCTTAAATTTCTGAATAATATGTGCAACTGTAGTCACAGGAACATCAAACTGCTTGGAGATGGTCTTATAGCCTTTACCTTTAACATGCTTGTCTATAATTTTCTTTCTAATCTCCTGAGACAACTCTCTACTTTGCTTCCTCTGGTCCATGTTTGGTGTGGTACACACCATGTCAACAAACAGCACAGTGACTACTTGTCACCCTTTAAATAGGCCGACTGACTGATTACAAGTTTGTAGACACCTGTGATGTTAATTAGAGGACACATCTTGGTTGAACATGTCCCTATGGTCACATTATTTTCAATCTTTTCTAGGGGTACCATCATTTTTGTCCAGGCCTGTTTCATGAGTTTGTTTTTTAAAAAAATTCTGTTGAACCACAATTCAAAATCATTGTCTGATTTTCATTGGTTAATTTTCATAGAATTTTTATTTATTACCACTTTTGTCAGATTCAAGTTATTTCTGTGACCATTGTGGGTTTTTCTTTCATTAACAGAGGGGTACCAACAATTTTGTCCACGTCCGTACCTAAACTTTTGTCAGTAGCGTGTATGTATATATATCAGGTCACTCCCTAAGGTGGTGTCGGCAGCAATGACTGGTTTATCTCAGCAGCTGACTCAGCTCAGAGCAAGAGTAGGTCTTGTTTTTAAGTGTTTAAATTTCCAAAGTTTACAAAACACTAAGCTGGGGTGCGTCTCCCAAAAAGGTTGTCACTAACTAAGATAGCAACTTCCGTGGTATGAACTATGCAGCTGCAACACAAGTATTTCTCAAAACCTATGATCAAAGTACGACAGTGCTACTTACAAAATCCAATGCATTGCTGAACAACACCAGTGTTTCCCAAAACCATAGTTCCGGTGAATGTTCACAAACACTGTCGCAAAATTGTGTCTTTGCTGTGACAGCTCAGGAGCTGCAGTTGAAGCATAGTAGCTAAAGAAAACGGTAAATACTGACAGAGGACGCAGTTGACAGTAATGATATAATTAGTGTTGAGCATTATGTGGGTGGCTCTACAATATGAAGGCAATTTAGGCTTCAACAATTGAAAAAAAATACCCTTTATTTTATACATATCTATTTTTTTTTTTTTGATTTTGTATCATATTGATCCCCAGAGGGGAAATTGAGGGCATCCACCTGGATGGATGAAGCAGCCACGGTACGGCGCTATCCCTTTACCATTCACACACACATTCACACCTAGGGCCACTTTAGAGTCTCCAATTAACCTAACCTGCATGTTTTTGGCCTGTGGAAGGAAACTGGAGAAATCCTGGAGTAAACCCACACAGACACGGGGAGAACATGCAAACTCTACACCAGGGGTGTCCAATCATGTGCCATGGAGGGCCAAGACCCTGCAGGCTTTACCTCCAACCAGTGTCTTCAACAGCAGATTCCACTGAATTTCTTCCCACTGATTGCTGGTAAGTGAAAACACCTGCTGAAGGGACTGGGTAGAAGAGAAAACCTGCAGGGTCTTGGCCCTCCATGGCACATGATTGGACACCCCTGCTCTACACAGATCACTGTTGGTCAGGGGCTGGGATCGAAACAGGGATCCCATGGCCAAGGGTGAGTTGCTGTGCTGCCGCAGTGCTAACCACTGCGCAGGCAGTGCGGTGGCCGATATATATATACACTACCGTTCAAAAGTTTGGGGTCACCCAGACAATTATTTTGTGTTTTCCATGAAAAGTCACACTAATTTACCACCATGAGTTGTAAAATGAATAGAAAATATAGTCAAGACATTGACAAGGTTAGAAATAATGATTTGTATTTGAAATAATATTTTTTCCAGATACTCAACCTGCTCAAAGGAAGGTCAGTTTTATAGCTTCTCTAACCAGCTAAACTGTTTTCAGCTGTGCTAACACAATTGCACAAAGGTTTTCTAATCATCCATTAGCCTTCTGACGCAATGAGCAAACACACTGTACCATTAGAACACTGGAGTGATAGTTGCTGGAAATGGGCCTCTATACACCTATGTAGATATTGCACCAAAAACCAGACATTTGCAGCTAGAATAGTCATTTACCACATTAGCAATGTACGTATATTAGATATTAGAGTGTATTTCTGATTAGTTTAGAGTTATCTTCATTGAAAAAAACAGTGCTTTTCTTTCAAAAATAAGGAAATTTCTAAGTGACCCCAAACTTTTGAACGGTAGTGTATATATATATATATATATATATATATATGATATTACATAAGTTACATGTTGGTCAGTTGAATGATGCATGGTACTACAGTATGTTGGTTCAAGGCTAACCTCCATCATAGTTTGGGAAACACACTCCTGATCCTCTGGTACTCAGGACAACTTTTTGGGCACAAGTCCCACTTCAAGCATGTGCGCGCGCATGCGCACGCACGCACGCACACACACACAAGCCTTATCATCACTGATTGGGCTGCTTGCCCAAAAGTCAGCATGTGAGCGGGGGAAACTATATAAAGTGAATAAAAGCTTCTCACTCACTGTTAAGGTCAGGAGCTCTGCAAATCAATTAAAAACTGCTCCCTTTGTGCTTTTATGGGTTGAGATAATAAGAAAAGTTACATTAAGTAGAAGCACTTCCTCTCTGACCGTGTTGGTAAAATGGTAGTTTTGCAGAGAAATCATCTCTCTTTATATTAAACTGAAAAAGAATATTACAAATTGACATCATAAACTGTAAAATGATTTAATTTAATATACAGTACAATCATGATTGTCAAGTGTTCATGTTAAGGGCATTTGTCTGACATTAATGTAACAGTATTTTAGGAAGCTCTGTAGCCCTGTGAAAACTAATAGAGGACCTGTTCGAGCAGTTCTTTTGCTGAAAATGTTAGTCACAAGTATGTTCAATGAATAAAAATGCAATTAAAAGCTGCTGAAGTATACTTTATCATTGATTCTTTTATGCAAAGTTTAGCAATTAATTCCAATTATAGAAAAATGCAGTTAATTAGTTTCATTTTTTTTTTAATCAAAGCACAGCCCTTTTGTATCTACAAATCTACAGTGGATATAAAAATGCCGCTGTTCAAATGCCAGGTTTTTGTGATGTAAAAAATGAGACCAAGATAAATCATTTCAAAAATTTTTCTACGATTAATGTGACCTATAACCTGTACAACCCAATTGAAAAACTGAAATCTTTTAAGGGGAAAAAATAAAAATTTGCAATAACCTGGTTGCATAAATATGCACACCCTGTTAAAACTGGGGATGTGGCTGTGTTCAGAATTAACCAACCACATTCAAACTCATGTTAAATGGAAGTCAGCACACACCTGCCACCATTTAAAGTGCCTCTGATTAACTCCAAATAAAGTCCAGCTGTTCTAGTAGGCTTTTTCTGACATTTTTGTAGTCACATCTTACAGCATGTAGCATCAATCCCTTTTGGCTCTAATCTATAAAATCACTCTCCACCTTAAAGAAATTGTTTCACCCAAAAGTCTGGTCAAGAATTGTTTCCTTCACCTAAGAACCACAGTTGGAAAACACATTCCATGGTTAAAAAAAAAAAAAAAAGGATGATAAGGATCCCATTTCGTGCCAGGAACGGATTTAGTCTGCAATCATAAATCCCTGAACTTCCTCCCAACCAGACAGTTTTGTGCTTCAAAGTACTGTTTGAAACATCCCAGACCCCTTGAGTGCATTCCACAGGTCTCTAGGAATTATCCATAGCTCAACATTACCCCCTGGTGGACAACTCTGGAATATGTTCGCTGATGCCTCTACAAGCTGGACTGAGGATAATGAAATGAAATGACTTCCTTTTACAAAAACTCTCAATTCTCAAATTATTTTCTTTTTCAGGACAACCTGGAAAATCAAGTGGGATTCTGACATATCATCCTGGTTTGAGGGGTTTTAATAATCATTGATTTTAAATGTGTTGCATGTTGAAAATACTTAAATGAACCTTATTCTAATGCTTGTTAATTACAGAAGGACAAGTTTATAAAAGTGCAAGCTCACTGAAAGTTAGTCATGAATCACTGAAGTTAGCTTAGATTTTATATATAAGCATAAGTGAAGTTTTATGTTAATCAAGATATGTTTATCCTGTTGGAAAAGCTTACTCAAGTCATCTGACTGGCTCAGCCAATCACCAGCCAGTCTCTGTTGGACAATGGCCCCTTTCATTCTATTGGTTGGTTACAGACAAAGGACTGTTTTCTTATTGGACCAGAGTTCATTCGACTCTCCGGCAATGGGAGACAATTGGTTCCCTTTCATGTCAGTCAAGTTTTTCTCCTGAAAACTATACTCAGTTTAAGGGAGGAACCCCTAGTTCAGAGGGAGAGTTGTTCTGTGTGAAAGTCTAAGCCTGTGTCCTGCCTTGAATTCTCTTTCCTTTAAACGTCTGGGAAAAATACTTTTTCTTCTTTTTGAGCTCAAACTTCTTTTATATGGAGTGAAACTCTGTGTTCACAGACGTTTTTTAATTTTATTCTGTTAAATTTTTTCTTATCGATTTTCGTAACTCACCGTGTTTTAAAGGGGACTGATCGTTTTTCTCACACTGGAAGCTGTTTTCGCCAACCCCCACAGCATCTGGAGAACTCGGATTTCGTGGCTTAAATAATTTTTTTAATTTTCTCTTCGATTCTGTGACTGTGATCAAACTTTGAACTATCTCTAATTTATTTGGACCCGAGAACGCCGCTGAAAAATTCTTGTGTTGTCCCATATGGCATGCTCTGCAGCCAGCAGCCTCATCAGCGTCCCGGGACCTCAGCTCCTGACTGTTGCCCTGGGAAGAAATATCTGCTGGCAGATATATTCCAGTATCATCAAAGAAAATCTCAGCTCCTGGATCCAGCTAAAGAAATCCCCAACGCACAAAGTTCACGTGAGCAAGATTCCTTTGTTTCATCTGCTGAATAATGCGATGTCCATCGCCTTAAGTATGTCATAATTTGTCTCAGGTTTAAAACTTGTTCATAACTCTGATTGGCGCTATAGAAATAAAGAGAAATAGTATTCCTCTTTTCATTAAATTCCGTTTTTATTTTCAGAGTAACTCAGAATTTCTTTTCCATATAATTAGCTTTAATAATTTTCTTCATAAAATTTGCATCCAATTTTCTTCATATTTTTGTTACAGTTATTTCAGTCTCCATTTTCATCACAGTTACAAATCCATACTAAGGTTTCCTTGGTTCCACAAATGTGATTACACTCTGTTGCTCAATAATCAGTAACAAGTTGAATGTGATGCTTCATACATGATCATTTCGCTTTACTAACAAATCCTTTGAATGTAATGTCATTTAATCTGAGTCTGATCATTAAAACTGTAAACGGTATATGAAAGTTTCTGTTGATTTCTTTTCCTGCGTTTGTTTCTAAAGTCACCCAGGAGAATTCACAAGTATTTGAGACTGATTGATTGAAGGTATAAAGATTAGTGATTAATAAATTGTCCAAGCTTTTGGACTGGTGCCCCTTTACAAGTGTTTTCCCCTTGTTGTTGTGATCTGTGTGGAGTTTGCATGTTCTCCCCGTGTTGCGTGGGTTTACTCCGGGATTTCTCCGGTTTCCTCCCACATGCCAGAAACATGCATGTTAGGTTAATTGGCTGTTCTAAATTGTCCCTAGATATCTGTTTCCTATAGGCCCTTAGAATAGAGGGTTAGTATTAATGAAAGCGCTTTGAGTGGTCTTTGTGACTAGAAAAGCGCTATATAAGTGCAGGTTAGTTAGTTAGTTAGTTGTTTGTGAGTGTTGGTGGTAACCCAGTAAACCGCCGTTTCCACATACACCTCTAAGTCTAAATTAAATAATCTTTGTACCTTATAACCGATTAAATGTTCCTACAAGCACAAACCAGGGTCCGCAGAGAGCTTCCAAAGCATCGGAGGGATCTCATTGTTCAAAGGTATCAGTCAGGAGAAGGGTACAAAAGAATTTCCAAGGCATTAAATATACCATGGAACACAGTGAAGACAGTCATCATCAAGTGGAGAAAATATGGCACAACAGTGATATTACCAAGAACTGGACGGCCCTCCAAAATTGATGAAAAGACAAGAAGAAAACTGGTCAGGGAGGCTGCCAAGAGGCTGACAGCAACATTGAAGATGCTGCAGGAATTTCTAGCAAGTACTGGCTGTTTAGTACATGTGACAACAATCTCCCGCCTAGCGTGGCAAGACAGAAGCCTTATGAAGAAAAACATCCAAGCCTGGCTACCTTTTGCAGAAACACATTTGCAGAAACACATTTGAAATTTCCTAAACGGAGGTGGGGAAATGTATTATGGGCTGATGAAAACAAGGTTGAACTTTTTGGCCATAATTCCAAAAGGTATATTTGGTGCAAACACCACGCTGCTCATCACCAAAAGAACACTACACCTACAATGAAGCATGGTGGTGGCACCATCATGCTTTGGGGCCGTTTTTCTTCAGCTGGAACTGGGGCCTTAGTCAAGGTGGAGGGAATTATGATCAGTTCCAGATACCAGTCAGTGTTGGCACAAAACCTTCAGGCTAGAAAGCTGAAGAGGAACTTCCCCCTTCAGCACGACAATGACCCAAAGCACACATCCAAATCAACAAAAGAATGGCTTCACCAAAAGAAGATTAAGGTCTAGGAATGGCCCAGCCAGAGTCCAGACCTGAATCCGATCAAACATCTGTGGGGTGATCTGAAGAGGGCTGTGCACAGGAAATGCCCTCACAATGTGACAGATTTGGAGCGTTTTTGCAGTGAGTGGGAAAATATTGCCACATCAAGATGTGCCACGCTGATAGACTCCTACCCAAAAAGACTGAGTGCTGTAATAAAATCCAAAGGTGCTGCAACAAAGTATTAGTTTAAGGGTGTGCATATTTATGCAAACTGATTATTGTAAGTATATTTTTTTATTTTTCCTCTTAAAAGATTTCAGTTTGTTTTTCAGTTGGGTTGTACAGGTTATAGGTCACATTAATGGTGGAAAAAGTTTTGAAATAATTTAACTTGGACTCATTTTTTTTACATCACAAAAACCTGGCATTTGAACAGGGGTGTGTAGACTTTTTATATCCACTGTATATAACCTACGCCTCCTCAAAGTTGAAATGACATTAAATCATAGCTTGTGACTGTTGACCAAGGCTGGGCAATAAATCAATTTTAAATTGAAATTCAGATTTTTTTTTTTTTTTTTTTGGTTTGGACAATGTCAATAAAATTAATATAGTGAAACTCAATTTTCATTTAACCCTGTTCCCAAAGTAAGAAGGCCACTGCAAATGTGTGCACAGCTTGTTCTCAGATCAGAATTATAATTTTTGGAGTGACCTCTTCAAGACAATGCCCCCATTATAAAGGGAACAACAGATTGCTGAATGATTTGAGGATTATATTGAATAAGTTGACTTTATCAAAGAAAAAAACATGCTGCCATAACAAACAAAAAACAGAACATGCTCACCATGAAGTTAGGGTTCTAAAAAAACCCAGCTGTAGCCAGCAGCAGAGAACTTTCTTTTTAAGAACAATTACAAAAGCTTTTCCTGTGGATAACAACAGCCACCACTCCTTTCTCGAGTACATGCATTAGGGGAGAGGGTCGAAAGGGTGAAAGAGAAAGATGTCTGACAACTTCAAAGCTAGTCAGGGACTCACAAGTTCAGAGTTTCATCTCTCCAAGTCTTCTTGCAATTTGTAAGTCAATGTGGCATCTGTCTGTACATGTTTGACTGCATGTGCACATTCCTGCAGGTGTGCGTGTGTGTCAAGAAAGAGCAAAGCAACACTGCAGTCCATGCATCGCCTGGTAGTCCACATATGAGCTGACGATCTGTAAAGTCATTATAGAAAAATAGATACAGTACAGACACAGAGCTGAAATCTGTATTGGAAAGCGCCCAGCTCAGTTGAACTATAAATAAAAAAGGACAAGTGATTTCAGGTGAGTACATACACCACCACTCACCTCACTCAACCTCTTTGCTTCTCACTTCATTGAACGCCCTCTCACTTCTATTCGATTCCTCCTTCCCCTCCTCAAGCTCTCCCCTCCCCTCTCGCTTTGATTCAGCACCTAAGCACGCTGCCCAATCATCTCCATCTCACCCTCCGCCTCATTCTCTCGCTCCCATGCTGTCACTTAGCATTGCGCCCAGTCATGGAGTAGCCCATCACGGCCCCCACGCAGTCAGCACTTTTATTCATTCACGCCTTCATTTCAATCTCTCCACCTCTCCTGATTTCTTTCCTTTTATTATCTCTATCTGGTTTTATGGATATGATGACAAATGGTGAAGATGGGGTCGATGGCATACATGCAAAGCACAGGTGCAAAAAAAAAAAAATATATATATATATATATA
Source organism: Pholidichthys leucotaenia (assembly GCA_020510985.1). NCBI lineage: Eukaryota > Metazoa > Chordata > Actinopteri > Cichliformes > Pholidichthyidae > Pholidichthys > Pholidichthys leucotaenia. The sequence goes on along the minus strand of CM035848.1, from coordinate 236,847,743 downwards.
TATATCAACAAGTGCAGAAAATCCTGGGCTGTTGATTCTCGATTGCAGATGTTTAATGTCAACACACATCCACAGACACAGCTAATCACTGTGTCCACAGAACAAATTGGTATGGGTCAGGACCTGCTATTCTTTCAGTCCACTGATGAGCTAAGCAACCATCCTCTCTCTCTCTCTCTCTCTCACACACCCCTTGCCTGTATTAAACGTGACACTCTCGTTAATTCACAATCTGTCAGCCAGGTACACGGACCTGAGCCTGGAGAGCTCATGAATAGATAATGGGAAAGAAACAACAGCCTTCTGATTCTAACAAAACGGTCTTCACACCATACAGAGCAATACCATAAGCTAGAAGAGATGAGGTCAGCTTAATTTAACATAAAAGGTGAGAGAGCAGAACGAAATGTGTTTGTGTTTCTATAAAAAAAAAAAAAAAAAAGAACGAGTAACAAAATGTGAATGAAAGCAAACATTTTAAGATTTGGACGGGGATTTCTCCGGTTTCCTCCCACATGCAAGTTAGGTTAACTGGCATCAAACTGGGGATTCTAAATTGTCCTTAGGTATGACTGTGAGAGTGAACGGTTGTCTGTCTCTCTGTGTTGGCCCTGTGATGGACTGGCGATCTGTCCAGGGCGTACCCTGCTTCTCGCCCAAAGATGCTGGGATAGGCTCCAGCCCCCCGCGACCTGAAAGGTATTAAGCGGAAGAAGATGAATGAATGAATGAACCTATTTCAATCAATACAGGTGCCATGTACAAGGTCTACCCAAGGCAAACGTGCAGCAAACCATCATGCAGTTCAATCAACATCTTAACATACAGCATCTGTCAGAGGGATGGATTATCTACGTCAGGGGTCACCAACTGGCGGACTCTGGTCCGGATCTGGACCTCGAGAGCCCTTTGTCCGGACTCCGAAGCTTTTTAATATAATTTGGGGAAAAATTATACTGTCTTATTTTAACCGAGCAAAAAAGCGGAACTGAAGTGCTGTATTGGCGGTGGCCGCCCGGACATTTCATGGCGTGGGACCTTGGACGTTCTCCTACGACGTTCTCCGTGTGCGGATAGCCCCGCCTCCTTCCCGGTGTAACCCGCGGAATGAAACGCTGCTGTGAAGTGTGTCAACCGCCACTCTGGCTGCCTTCGATGGTACGTTTCCACCTGGGGGGTTGTTGACGGAAGGTCCCCGCGGCTCCTCCACACCTTCCTGGGACAGCATGACGTTGTTTACGGAAGTAATTTCCGCGACCCTCTGATATCATGTAAAAACAATACTTTGCTCTGTGTGTTACTGAACATGAAAAGTTCCACACATCCACCTCCTCTCTTCCTGTGACAGAGAGTTACTCAGACAGACCCAGACCAGGTTAAAACGATAAAAACACTGTTGACATAAAAAAAAAAAAAACTCCAACGGAATTCTGTACTGTTGAATTAATTATATTTTCTGTCCCTTTTTTAGGCTTACAGTTTGAAACTTTTTTTTAAATACTGAAAATACAGTATATAAAGGTGGACTTTTGTGAGATTTTTCTTTGTAAATATTAATCTTTTTAAATGTATATAATTTAGTTTGTGTCCTGTAAAACTTTCCATTTTTAGGATTTAAGTAGTAGATTTTAGAGCTATTTATTTGGAGTCAAAAACACATTTAGTGTTCCCTGTATTATTATGATTAAATTATTATGTTTTATTTGAAATTGAGCAAAGAATGTGATTTTTTTTTTGTTCAAAAAATACAGAGCTAAAAGCAGCTAAAACATCTAACTAAAATAATATGTAAAAGCAAATGATATTGGCCTGCTGGAGACACCTGTGGTCTTCTGAAAGAATATCCATGAAAAGATGACAGTTCTTAACAGCACACTTTCAGATAAATTTGTCCATGTGACTTGTCACATTTCTCTTCCATTTCTTTTATTAAAAAAATGTTTGACGTAAATTCATGGGTCGTTGTAAACACTTGGCTTTAAAAGTACCAAGCTGTCACACGGTGAGAGGAAAAAATCCTGAGAAAAACAAACAAAAAAAGCACCGAGAATCATTTTAGAATCAAATCAGAGGCCATCCATCCATCTTCTTCCGCTTAATCCTTTTTGGGTCGCGGGGGGGCTGGAGCCTATGCCAGCATCTTTGGGCGAGAGGCAGGGTACACCCTGGACAGATCGCCAGTCCATTGCAGGGCCAAATCAGAGGCCCTGAATCATAATTGTATCGTGAGGTGCCAAAAGATCCCCAGACCTAATTCGGACCTCAGCTGGGGAGGAGGACTGACTGATCGGAGCTCTTGCATTTTTAGTCGGTGACCCCTGATCTACGTGCTCCACCAGATGCTGTGCTGCATTGGTGGTATACGGAATGTAATACCATGAACATACACTTAAAACACCATTCATGCAAGTGATACTTCCTTTATATGCAACGTTCAACCATACATTTGTAACTTTTACTGTAAATTTGTGATTTATTTTTTTTTTGAGATGAGAGATGAGATGAGATTCAACTTTATTGTCATTACACATGATTTTTGGTGATAAAGTGGGTTTTCTTCAGGTAAATCTCACCAATCAGTATTCTTTTCAATTTGAGTTCTATTGAGTCACATTGGCTCTATGTGTTTTTTTGCAAATATTTTACGCTTTTTTTATTTGCAACATTTTTCTCTTGCAACACAAGGAGCTACTTGTTATGAGCAAAAGAGTTTCATGTAACTGTGCAGCTGAAGGGATTATAAGCATGGATGACATGCAAAAAAGGTAATCAACACTAGAAACAAACACAGACTCATAAGCACTTGACACAAGATCAAGGATCTCTTTTTATATAGAACATTTTTCTAATCTCAATGATCACTCAAAGCACTTCCAACTGTTTGCTGCATTAACCATCTGTCTATTCAATGAGCTTTACAGACACATACTGTACAGTGGTGTGAAAAAGTGTTTGCCCCCTTCCTGATTTCTCTTTTTTTTTTTGGTTATGTTTGTCACACTTAAATGTTTCAGATCATCAAACAAATTTAAATATTAGACAAAGACAACACAAGTAAACTCAAAATGCAGTTTTTAAATGAAGGTGTTTATTATTAAGGGAAAAAATATCCAAACCTACATGGCCCTGTGTGAAAAAGTGATTGCCCCCTAAACCAAATAACTGGTTGGGCCACCCTTAGCAGCAACAACTGCAATCAGGCATTTGCGATAAATGGCAATGAGTCTTTTACAGCGCTGTGGAGGAATTTTGGCCCACTCATCTTTGTAGAATTGTTGTAATTCAGCCACACTGGAGGGTTTTCAAGCATGAACCACCTTTTTAAGGTCATGCTAGAGCATCTCAATTGAATTCAGGTCAGGACTTTGACTCGGCCACTCCAAAGTCTTCATTTTGTTTTTCTTAAGCCATTCAGAGGTGCACTTGCTGGTGTGTTTTGGATCATTGTCCTGCTGCAGAACCCAAGTGTGCTTCAGCTTGAGGTCACAATCAGATAGCTGGACATTCTCCTTCAGGATTTTTTGGTAGACAGCAGAATTCATGGATCCATTTACCACAGCAAGTCTTCCAGGTCCTGAAGCAGCAAAACAGACCCAGACCATCACACTACCACCACCATATTTTACTGTTGGTATGATGTTCCTTTTCTGAAATGTTGTGTTACTTTTATGCCGGATGTAATGGGACACACACCTTCCAAAATGTTCAACTTTTGTCTCGTCAGTCCACAGAGTATTTTACCAGAAGTCTTGGGGATCATCAAGATGTTTTCTGGCAAAACTGAGACAAGCCTTTATGTTCTTTTTGCTCAGCAGTGGTTTTTGTCTTGGAACTCTGCCATGTAGGTCATTTTTGCCCAGTCTCTTTCTTATGGTGGAGTCTGGAGTGAGGCCTGCAGTTCTTTGGATGTTGTTGTGGGGTCTTTTGTGACCTCTTGGATGAGTCGTTGCTGCGCTCTTGGGGTAATTTGGTCGGCCGGCCACTCCTTGGAAGGTTCACCACTGTTCAGTGTTTTCACCATTTGTGGATAATGGCTCTCACTGTGGTTCGCTAGAGTCCAAAAGCTTTAGAAATGGCTTTATAACCTTTTCCAGACTGACAGATCTCAGTTACTTTGTTTCTCATTTGTTCCTGAATTTCTTTGGATCACAGCATGATGTCTAGCGTTTGAGGATCTTTTGGTCTACTTCACTTTGTCAGGCAGGTCCTATTTAACTGATTTCTTGATTGAGAACAAGTGTGGCAGTAATCAGGCCTGGGTGTGGCTAAAGAAATTGAACTCAGCTTTCCAAAGATGTGATAAACCACAGTTAATTTATGTTTTAACATGGGGGGGGGGGCAATCACTTTTTCACACAGGGCCATGTAAGTTTGGATTTTTTCCCCTTAATAATAAACACCTTCATTTAAAAACTGCATTTTGTGTTTACTTGTGTTATCTTTGTCTAATATTTAAATTTGTTTGATGATCTGAAACATTTAAGTGTGAGAAACATACAAAAAATGAGAAGTCAGGAAGGGGGCAAACACTTTTTCGCACCACTGTACCTACAGCCAATTTTTTTAATTATTTAAATCACCTTTTATTGTCATTCAACCATACAACCAATCATGTACAGTAGAACGAAATTGTGTTTTACCTATCTACAGTGTTAATCACACACACCCCAAGTGTAGAATCAGAGGGCCGCTGCCATGCAAGGCGCCGCCACAGATTTCCCTCCTCCATTCCATTATTGCTGAGCACCAAGCTGGATGGCAGGAAGTTCCACTTTTATATGGTCTTTGGCATGACCTGGCCGGGATTTGAACCCCTGCCTCCCGGGTGTGGGGCGGATGCTCTACCAACTGAGCCACCACTCCGGTAATCTTTCAATCTAGAAACATCAATTAACCTACCAAGAATGTGTAACCCACATGATAAAATGGGCTAAATATAAGACACTAAACATGCAGAACATCAAAGATACAGTAGTTCATTAAAATTAGTTACTCTCTTAAATCTTTGCTAAGTGAAAATTATCAATTAGGCTGCGTGTCCACCAAATGCGGTTTTTGTCACCAGACTGCCCTGAGCTTTTTTTTTCAGCGTTTGTACTCTGCACTCTGGGAGAAAAAAAAGTCTGTGGCCTGTATCCCTGCAACAGTTTGTCACTCTCAGCTCATCACTCCCACTTTTCCTATTGTCAGACTTTCTACAGATTTTTTAATATCAGTCTCTAAATAACAATAGACAGGAAATGTTTTCTAGCAGCTCTGGATGTAAAATATGATCAGACGGAAAGCAGGCGCCTGAGTACAGACAAGTACTGGTGTCCTATGTCCCGCCCACGCAGCAGTTCTGATTGGCTGCTTAAGGTCTGACATTGACAAGTTCAGCTGCAGCCTCTGAAAAGTTTAACATTTTTCAACTCTGAGCACTCTGAGCGCTGCGACAAAAAACGGCCACCGCCGAGAGCGGTTCAGCACCATGGGCGCTCAGCGCTGTAAACACTGGACTACATAGAGAATGAATGGAAAATAGCCTCCCAGAGCTGAAAAAATGCGTTTGGTGGACACGCAGCCTTATTGCGCTAAGAGAGAAAGAATACATTTTTATTTCATTTTATTTGCCATTAATTGTCAAATGTGAAGTGGCACGTTTTCACCCAGTGAACAGTTCAGAATGTACTTACAAGGTTGGCTCGGCCAGTCTGACGGTTGCCCATGGCAGTTAGTCCTGCCCACCTGCTAGGAGAGTGGGTAACGCTGTTGTGGGTCAGAGAGATGTTTGGATTTCAGCAGGAGAGTACATGGTCATAGTGTACGTAAGCGGGAGTACACAATAAGAAGCGGAGCGAGAGTGAACAGAGATAAACCTACAATATACTGAAGGTAAATTACTTTTACTAAAGCAGTGACTTGTAAAAAGTAACCATAAGTGAGCTAAATCAGCTCAGTAGATACCGATTAGCAATAAATGCTAGGCTAAGTCTCATTTAACTGCCCCCCCCCCCCATGCAGCTAAAAAAGTGAAGCTTCCCAACGGTTTTCTACAACTTATTCTTTACTGCCTAAAGCTGAAAGGTAATACATATGACGCCCAATTAATGTAGTAGTTTTAATTTGGTCATCAGTGTGAGCTATCTTGTCTGGAAAGTAAAAGATTGCACTGCTGTATGTTTGTTTAGAGGCCTGTGGTTAAGCTGGGTGCCTCCATTTCGCACTGTGTGCAAAACCCCCCAGAGAGATCGTGAGCACGAGTTTTACTTTGCCACTGAGGGATTTCATTCACTTTGCACTTATTGCACAATTCTGGATTTTTCTACTAAATTTATAGCTGTTGAATATAAGGTTTATTTGTCATGTTTGTTCAGTGAATATAAGCTATTCTATTTTTCTACTTGTTAAAGGAAAAAGTTATTTCTTGGTAATTAAATTGCTAGATGCACTGGGTCATCGAATCCTTATTTAAATCCTCCACCTGAACAACGAGAGCAAGTTTTTAGCCAAAGTCAAATTCCTTGTATGTGTTGTGCATACTTGGCCAATAAAGCTGATTCTGATTCTGATTTCATGGTGAAACATTTTAAGGAAATGTAAACAATGAAACATTGCATGTTAATTAATTAATTAATTCAGAAGCCTTCGGACTAGAACCAGCAGGTTTAGGAACAGTTTCTTTCCAACAACTGTCACGTTATTGAACTTAGTTCCCCGCTGACTCTCTTACAATCATCTTTTACCATCCTCACCTGTACATAACTGCATAACTACATAACTACATCTAACTTATTGCACATTATTTGCACATAACAGTACTTTTAACTTTCTGCACTGCTGCATATATTGCATATATTTGCATAAATTGCACATACTGTTAATTACCGTATATACTGCACTGCTGTCCTTTGCACTTCTGATTGGATGCTAAACTGTGTTTCGTTACCTTGTATTCATACATGTGTAATGACAATAAAGTTGAATCTAATCTAATCTAATCTAATGCATTTTATTTTATTGTTAAAAAGAAGTCAATACAGATTTCATGATTTGACTGCAGTAAAAAAAAGAGAACTATTTAGATATTTGACTTATATTTCTCTGACCCTGTCTGTTGACAGGTCAGGGTTTGTTTTTTTTTAATGTGCCTTGATTCTACGATGATTGCCCTGCGTGATTCTGTCCTGTGAGGATCCATGCTTTGACCTTGATGGCGAGCCGTCCCAATAGGATCTAGAAAGGATCATCAAGATATCACTGGATTCTGGACCAGTTCTGCTGCACTCCTCGGTGTGGTAGGGCCAGTATTTGCAGATGCCTTTACACTCAGCCCATTACACAATTTCCCCTTTCGCCCAACATCACACACACATTTCCCCTTCTTCCCTTCGACTCTGGACACTACTGACATTTTTTTTTTCCTTTTCCTGGGAACTGTGGACTTATTTTTGTGTTTTTGACTGTTTCTAATATTTTGGACCTATGTCAACTACTGATGGCTAATTGTTAAAATTGTATACTGGTGCTGAAGTGCAGGGTATCCCGGTCAGAATGTTGTTTGTTACTGCTTTGAACAGTGAACTGTGAACCTAGAATTGTAGTCATGAAGTCCTTTGAGCGCCTGAATTAGATGAAAATCCCTTTATGGCAAAGTAAAACTCGTGCTCACCAATCTCTGGGGGGTTTTGCACACGGCGCGAAATGGAGGCACCCAGCTTAACCACAGGCCTCTAAACAAACATACAGCAGTGCAATCTTTTACTTTCCAGACAAGTTAGCTCACACTGACGACCAAATTAAACAACCACCTTTAATTGGGTGTCATATGTATTACCTTTCAGCTTTAGGCAGTAAAGAACAAGTTGTAGAAAACCATTGTGAAGCTTCACTTTTTCAGCTGCACGAGGGGCGACAGTTAACCAGAGACTTAGCCTAGCATTTATTGCTAATCGGTATCTACTGAGCTGATTTAGCTCACTTATGGTTACTTTTTACAAGTCACTGCTTTAGTAAAAGTAATTTACCTTCAGTATATTGTAGGTTTTTCTCATTTCACTCTCACTCCGCTTCTTATCGTGTACTCCCGCTCACATACACTATGACCATGTACTCTCCTGCTGAAATCCAAACGTCTCTCTGACCCACAACAGCATTACCCACTCTCCTAGCAGGTGGACGGGACTAACTGCCATGGGCAACCCTCGGATTGGCCGAGCCAACCTTGTAACTACATTCTGAACTGTTCATTGGGTTAAAATGTGCCACTTCACATCTGACAATTAATGGCAAATAAAAATGAAATAAAAATATATTCTTTCTCTCTTAGCAAAAAGATTTAAGAGAGTAACTAATTTTAATTAACTATTTTATCTTTGATGTTATGCATGTTTAGTGTCTTATATGTAGCCCATTTTATCATGTGGATTACAAATGCATTTGACTGTGGGAAGAAACCAGAGCACCCTGGAGTAAACCCACACAAGCACATGAGCTCAACACAAAAAGGCTCCGACCCCACCAACCTGGGGATTGAGCCAGACACTTTCTAGCTGTGATCCAACAGTTTTAACCACTGGTGTATTTCTTCACCTCAGAATCAGAATCAGGTTTATTGCCATTGTTCATGTGATACACAAACTAGGAATTTGTCTCGGTGCCATGCTGCAACATTAAAAACATAATGAGAAAAAGGGATAAACTAAAAAACTAAAGGACTAGAACGTGCAATAAGTGTAGAAAAATAAGTAATAATAAGTAATAATAATAATAATACTAGTAATAATGAGTAGTACTAGTCAAGGCAGTTTAAAAAATTAGCATGTAGCAGATAATGTGAAGTACCACATAGTGCAGTCAATAATGCAACAGAAAAACAGTGATGAATGACATGAGTCTGGTTGAGCTGCTGTACATAGTGCACGAGAGTCAAAAGTCACTTAGTGTTCAGCAGTCTGATGGCAGAGGGGAAAAAGCTGTTCATGTGCCGAGAGGTTTTAGTCCGAATGGACCGAAGCCTTCTACCTGAGGGGAGGGGGGCAAACAGCACGTGACCAGGATGTGAAGGATCGGCTATGATCCGGCCAGCACGCCTCCGGGTCCTGGAGATGTACAGGTCCTGGAGAGATGGGAGCTTGCAGCCTATCACCTTCTCAGCAGTGCGCACGACGCGCTGCAGCCTTAGTCTGTCCCTGGCAGTGGCTCCTGCGTACCACACAGTTATGGAGGAGGTGAGGATGGACTCGATGATGGCCGTGTAGAACTGCACTAACATCTTGGTGGGTAGCTTGAGCTTCCTCAGCTGCCGCAGAAAGAACATCCTCTGCTGGGCCTTTTTGATGAGGGAGCTGATGGTTGGCTCCCATTTGAGGTCTCGGGTGATGGTGGTGCCCAAGAAGCGGAAGGAATCTGCAAAGGTGATGGGAGAGCCTGTGATGGTGAGGGGGGGCAGGGGGGATGTGACTTTCCTGAAGTCCACAATCATCTCCGCTGTCTTCAGAGCATTCAGCTGCAGGTTGTTGTGGCTGCACCAGGACACCAGCTGGGCCACCTCTTCCCTGTAGGCGGACTCGTCACCGTTGGAGATGAGCCCGATGAGGGTGGTGTCGTCCGCAAACTTAATCAGCTTAACAGACTGGTGGGAGGAAGTGCAGGAGTTGGTATAAAGGGAGAAGAGTAGGGGGGAAAGTACACAGCCCTGGGGTGATCCAATGCTGATGCTAACAGAGTCTGAGACAGACTTCCCCAGCCGCACATGCTGTCTCCGGTCCGTCAGGAAGTCGGTGATCCACCTGCAGAGGGAGTCAGGCACGTTGAGCAGGGACAGCTTGTCCTGGAGCAGATCGGGGCGGATGGTGTTGAATGCGGAGCTGAAGTCCACAAACAGAATCCTGGCGTAGGTTCCCGGGGAGTCCAGGTGCTGCAGGATGGAGTGGAGGGCCAGGTTGACTGCGTCGTCCACAGACCTGTTAGCACGGTAGGCAAACTGCAGCGGGTCTAGGAGGGGTGTGGTGATGGACTTGAGGTGAGACAGGACCAGGCGCTCAAAGGACTTCATGACTACAGAGGTGAGCGCTACAGGTCTGTAGTCGTTAAGTCCAGTAATCCGTGGCTTCTTGGGGACAGGGATGATGGTGGAGGATTTGAGGCAGGTCGGCACGTGACATTGTTTAAGAGAGGTGTTAAAAATGTCTGTGAAGACAGGAGCCAGCTCTTTCGCACAGTGTCTCAGGGTGGAGGGAGACACACCGTCCGGCCCGGGGGCCTTGCGCGGGTTCAGTCTGGAGAACTGTCTGTGCACGTCCTGCTCACTGATGACAAGGGGAGGGGGGGAGGAGGAGGAGGAGGAGGGGGGGACCGCTCTTGATGAATTAGGGGCTGAGGAGGCAGAGGAGCTGGGTGGAGTGGGTGAGTTGGACACAGCTGACGAGGTGTCAAAACGGGCATAGTGTTGGGACAGTCTTTGACAAAGGGCTTTGTCATCCTGACCTTTAGAAGCCTGAGGCCGATAGTTGGTGATTTGCCTCAGTCCTCTCCACACAGAAGCCGAGTCATTAGCAGTGAACTGCTGCTGGAGTCTCTCAGAATATACAGATTTAGCTCTCCTCAGCTCTCTGTTAAACCGATATTTGACCTCCCTGTAGCAGTCCCTGTCTCCACTTTTCAACGCTGCTTCCTTCTCCTTCCTGATCCGTCTGAGCTTAGCTGTGAACCAGGGCTTGTCATTAGAATATCTTATCCTGGTGCGCGATGGGAGAATGTGCTCTTCACAGAAGTTGATATATGAGTTCACAGTGTATGTGTACTCATTAAGATCATGTGTGGCTCTTTTAAACATGCCCCAGTCAGTTATTTCCATGCATGTGTTCAGTTTCTCTCCAGCTTCACTGGTCAATTTCTTTGTGGTGGTCACCACAGGTTTAGTGAGTTTCAGTCTCTGTCTGTATGTGGGGATGAGGTGAACCATCACGTGATCAGATAGTCCCAGCGCAGCGCGGGGAACAGCGCGATATGCGTCCTTTACTGAAGTATAACAGTGATCCAGCGTGTTATTTCCTCTGGTTGGACATTTAATACACTGTTTGTAGCGGGGGAGCTCGTGACTCAGATTGCTCTGGTTAAAATCGCCCACCACGATAACCAGGGAGTCTGGAAAGTTCCGCTCCGTAAGTTGGATGTGATCTGCGAGCACGCGCTGAGCTTCGCGCGTGTCCGCGTCAGGAGGGGCGTACACAGCGACGAGAATGAATGAGGCAAACTCGCGCGGGGAATAGAATGGCTTGCAGTTAATGAAAAGAAATTCCAGGGCGGGAGAACAGTGTTTGGAAATCACCGTTACATCAGAGCACCAGCTGTTGTTAATATAGAAGCACACTCCTCCTCCGATAGACTTACCGGACAGCTCTGTGACGCGGTCAGCACGAATCAGCTGGAAACCCTCGAGGCTGATCGCGCTATCTGGAATGTTCTCATTAAGCCAGGTCTCAGAGAAGCAGATGACAGACGAGGAAGCGAGGTCCTTGAAACGCATCAGCAGTCTTAATTCTTCTACCTTGTTCAGGAGAGAATTGGCATTGGATAGAAATATGCCAGGCAAGGCTGTTCGCGAGCCTCTTTTTCGTAGCCGAGCGAGAATCCCTCCTCTCTTCCCTCTTTTCCGCCGTCTTGCTTTTTTGGCCAAACAATGGATCAGATCAACGGCAGGAGCTAAAAAAACTGGAAGAAGGTCCATGGGGGTGAGAGTCCTGATATTTAGTAGTTCTTCACGGGTGTATGAACCGGCAGATGCACAATCAGTGAACAAAAACAGACAAATTATAAAAATTAAAGGGCAGCGATACACCATGGCGGCCGCTGTGGGCGCCATCTTGTTTGTTTTTCACCTCTGAGAACTGCTGATCTGAAGCATGCCGTTAAGTCTTTTTTAGCCATCGATCCATCTTCTACCACTTATCTGGGGGCATCAGTCCATGCAGAGTAGCCGAGACTTCCACCCGGTTCACATAGCACCATGATCCCCATGATCCCTTCAGCAAGTGGTGAGCCACTCCACACAAGTGGAGGTCAGACCCATGTGTCTCCTTTGGGTACACTGGGTCCTTGATGCAATGTTTTTCATGGAAATCCACTGGACCGCTCTTAGTCTGGCCCTTCACCCAGGATCAGTTTGCCTTGGGAGACCCTACTAGGGGCAAGTTGCCCCCAACAACGTAGCTCCTGGGATCATTCAGGCACTCAAACCTCTCCACCATGATAAGGTGGCAATCCATGGAGGGGTCATTCTTTTTTATTTAATCTAAAATACCTAATGCAGTCAAAATATTAAACAGACAAATGAATACACATGAAAAATAAGTGTAACTTTAGCACTTTATTTCTTCCTCCTCATTTTTGCTGATATGTTCTTCATATTAGCTCTGTATTTGTTTGTATGCAGCAAGAGCAAGCACATGAGTGGCTTTTATAGTGCCATCCCTCTTTGTTTCCAGGCTGCCTCATGATTTGTCAGGTACCTCCATTTTAAATGCATCAGGAAACACAAAGACTTTATACTAGACTCTTGACAGTTTTTGGTCCACAGCTGGGCATTATAACAAGGGATTGTATGGGAATTGGCTTGCTTCATCAAGTGACCATTTGATGAACTGCAACAATTTGTGAGAATTTTTCAGTCTTGAAGGTAATCAGCAAAGTCTTAACAAACCACTAATAGCTCACTATAGAAGGTAATTTGACAGTAAATATGTAGTTTAAGAAGAAAAAAACAACTCTGCACCAGAAACCTTCCTCTCTATCAAGAAAACAAGAACTACTAGCACTGTGACAGAATGACACTCATTTTGTTAAATAATGATGGTGATGCATCCACAGTTAAAAGATTACTATGTCCAAAAAAAGTGTTGGTGGTGGTGGTGGGGTCATATTTTAAGCAAATCTGGGAATAAACAGTCAATGTTTATTCAATTCAAGGGAGAGGGAAAAGCAAACAGGCTCACTGACAACACAAACAGTGCAACAACTGCTACCATTACCGAGGGCCTCTTTGCATACAAACTCCAAATATCACTTTGATAAAGTCTGGATCTAATTAATCAAGCTAATCAGTGGGGGAGCTGGCAGCTAGTCCTCCCTGCTCTGTAGTCTCGCTCCCTGGCTGTGGCTCTGCAGCAATCTACTCACTGAGACTAAAGTTTTGGGATGTTTATGCAGATTTGAGCTTCTACATTAGCAAAAACGAAATTGGACCACTGGAAAGTTAAATAGTTTTGATATTTTCTGTAAAACATTAATTCAGTAATTTAAACTTTTATTGATTAAACACATTTTAAATGTTCAGAGGAGTTGACTGAGATGCAAGACTGTTTCAGTTTTTTATTTTAATATGCCATTTATATTTGTCTTGTACATTTTACTCTAAGTAAAAAAAAAAACCTGGATGATGTCCAAAATTATTCACTACTCTGTTGATATTTAAAAAATAGAAGACGAGCTGCCAGTGCCATGCTTATAAGCCTATCTGAGAGTAGTCTTCTTGTTCTTTTGGCTGCTCCCTTTAGGGGTCGCCACAGCGGATCATCTGCCTCCATCTCACCCTGTCCTTTCCGTCTTCCTCTGTAACACAACCCTCTCCATGTCCTCCTTCATTACATCCATGAATCTTCTCTGTGGTCTTCCTCTTTTCCTCCTGCCAGGCAGCTCCATCTTCAACACCCTTTGTCCAATATCTTCACTATCCCTCCTCTGCACATGTCCAAACCATCTCAGCCTTGCCTCTCTTACTTTGTCTCCAAACCGCTCAATCTGAGCTGTCCCTCTGATGTACTTATTTCTAATCCTGTCCCTCCTAGTTAGTCTCAATGAGAATCTTAGCATCTTCAACTCTGCCAGCTCCACCCCTTGCCTTTTTGTCAGCGCCACAGTCTCCAAACCATACATCATAGTAGGTCTCACTACCGTCTTGTAAATCTTCCCTTTCACTCTAGCTGTCATCTTTCTGTCACAAATCACCCCTAACACTTGCATCCACCCACTCCACCATGCCTGCACTCTCTTCTTCACCTCTCTTGTGCATTTTCCATTGCTTTTGAGGGTTGACCCCAGGTATTTAAACCCATCTACCTTCACTACCTCTACTTGCATCTTCATCGTTACACCTGCCTCCCTTTCATTCACACTCATGTATTCTGTCTTGCTTCTACTGACTTTCATTCCTCTTCTCTCCTGAGCATACCTCCACCTCTCCAGGTTCTTTTCCACCTGCTCCCTACTCTCACTATAGATCACAGTGTCGTCTGCAAACATCATGGTCCATAGAGACTCCTGCCTGACCTTGTCTGTCAGCCTGTCCACTAGGTATGGGAATAGTGACGGACCTCACGATTCGATTCAGATTGCGAAACTTGGGTCATGATTCGATCCTATCAGGATTCAACGATAATTATGATATCATGATGATCGAGTATCACAATCCCATATATTTCAATTTTTTTCCACTTTATTCAACCTCAAATCATGTCCCAAAGTAAAACTGTTGGTCTCTCTTTCATATAATAAAGTATTCTCGGGGCTTCATTTTCCACAGAGACATGTCTTTGCACACAGGGAGGGTGGTGGACGGTGCTGTTTGGAATAGACTCCCACTCCACATACGTTTAGCTGACTCTGTGGAGTCTTTTAAAAAGCAGATGAAAACTTTTTTGTTTAACAGGGATTTCTGTTGAGTTTCAACTGCTTTTCAGTGGTGTAAGTCTGATATTTTAAATTATTTTAATCTTGTGTTTTAACTTGTTTTTGTATTTTTAATAAAATGATTTTCATCTATCAACTTCCTTTTATTCCATTTTATTGTGCAGTGCTCTGTGACTATATGTCTCTAAAAAACGCATCATAAATAAACTTTACTTGGCAATCAGAGAAAAAGCCCCATGCCGGTGTCTCTTTAGCTTAGCCCTTGCTAATGCTACTCTGAGACCTGTGTGGCCCACCCCGATTGTTTTTTCTTTTTTTCGTGCAGTGCTTCTTGCAGGTTGTGTGTCATGTCAAGGTCTTTCCATCCATCTTTGTTATAAAATCCAAAAAAGGCCCGACATTTGAGCTAACTTTGAGCTAACTGCTTCCTAACTTTCAAAGCTGGCTGCTGAGGCAAGCTATGACTTCACTTGACTGGGTGCTTGCTTGGCACCATCTAGTGGACAGAAAACACCATTGATTAATTGAAAACCCAAAAGTATATGTGTGTGCATTTTTTTTTTTAATAAAAGATTGATCCGTGCATTTATGGATCGATGCACTGTCACCAGTGACAAGTATCGCGATCCATCACTGAATCGATCTTTTTTCCCATCCCTACTGTCCATCACCATGGCAAAAAAGGGGCTCAGACCCAATTCCTGATCTAACTCCACCCCCACCTTGAACCCATCTATCACTCCTACAGCACACCTCACCACCATCTCGTTGTCCTCATACATGTCCTGCACCACCCTCACATACTTCTCGGCCACTCCTGACTTTCTCATACAGTACCACTTGGTACCCTATCATATGCTTTCTCTAGATCCACAAAGACACAGTGCAACTCCTTCTGACCTTCTTTACACTTCTCCATCAACATTCTTAGAGCAAACACTGCATCTATAGTACTCTTTCTTGTCATGAAATCGTACTGCTGCTCACTCATTGTCACCTCTCCTCTTAACTCAGCTTCAACAACTCTTTCCCATATCTTCATAGTGTGGCTGATCAACTTTATGCCTCTGTAGTTACTACAGCTCTGAGCATCACCTTTGTTCTTGAAAATTGGTACCAAAACACTTCTTCTCCACTCCTCAGGCATCCTCTCACTCTCCAAGATTGTGCTAAACAATCTGGTTAAAAAGTCCACTGCCATCTTTCCTAAACATCTCCATACCTCCACAGGTACATCATCTGGATCAACTGCCTTTCCATTCTTCATCCCCTTTAAAGCTGCCCTCACTTCTGCCTTGCTAATCCTCAGGACTTCCTTGTTCACTATCTTTCCTTTATCCGTCCTCCTCTCTCTCTCATTTTCTTTATTCATCAGCTCTTCAAAGTACTCCTACCTTCTCAACACACTCATCACTTGTTAGTACATTACCATTTCTATCTAATCAATCTAACTTGCTGTACATCCTTTCCAGCTCGATCTCTCTGTCTAGCTAATTGATACAAGTCCTTTTCTCCTTCCTTAGTGTCAGCCTCTCATACAACTCACTATATGCCTTTGTCATGTGCCTAGATTCCAACTACCCCTGTTTACTTTCATCATCTCCCTGACGTCCCACTTTTTTCTTTGTCAACCTCTTCCTTTGAATACTCTCCTGTACCTCCTCATTCCACCATCAAGTATCCTTGTCTTCCTTCATCTGTCCACTGGATACACCACATACCTTTCTACCGCTTTCCCTCAAAATTTTTGCTGTACTTTTCCAGTCATCTGGTAATTCTTCCCTACTACCGAGAGCCTGTATCAACTCCTTCCTGAACTCTGTGCAACCTTCTTCCTTCTGTAACTTCCCCCACTTAATCTTTGGCTTTCACTCTTCTTTTACTTCTTTCTTTCCAAAGTCATCCTACAGTCTGCCATCCAATGCTGTCTAGCTACATTCTCCCCTGCCACTACCTTGCAGTCTCCTATCTCTTTCAGATTTCTCCTTCTGTATAAGATATAGTCCACCTGTGTGCACCTTCCTCCACTCCTGTAAGTCACCCAATGTTACTCTCTCTTCTTGAAGTATGTGTTCACCACAGCCATTTCCATTCTTTTAGCAAAATCCACAAGCATCTGTCCTGCCACATTTCTCTCCTTAATACCATACCTACCCAGAATCTCCTCATCCCCCCCCCCACACACACACACACACTGACAGACACACAGAGATTTCTTGAATTATACACAGAGTGATGATATAGAGTGAAGTACGTGGCGGTAATGCATCTGTAAGCTGGTTGCCAACTGCCAATCAAATCTAAAAGAAGAAGAAGAAATCCCCAGGCTGGCAGGGGTAGGAACCTTTCTGTGTGGAGTCTGCATGTTCTCCCTGTGCTGCGTGGGTTTACTCCGGGCACTCCATTTCCTCCCACAATCTAAAGACATGCATGTTAGGTTAATTGGTTGTTCTAAATTGTGCCTAGATATCTGTCCCCTATAGGCCCTTAGAATAGAGGGTTAGTACTAGTGAAGTGCTTTGAGTGGTCTTTGTGACTAGAAAAAGCACTATATAAGTACAGGTCCTTATCCCCTTATCCTTAAATTAGAGAACAATGCATTAATACTTGATTTATTCTTACATATGTTATTCTTCAAGGTAGCGCAGTGGTTAGCACTGTGTCAGCACAGCAAGAAGGTCACGGGATTGATTCCAGCCCTGACCAGAGTGGTGGCTCAGTTGGTAGAGCATCCGCCCCACACCCGGGAGGCAGGGGTTCAAATCCCGGCCGGGTCATACCAAAGACCATATAAAAATGGTACTTTCTGCCTTCTAGCGTGGTGCTCCGCATAATGGAACGGGGAAAGTAAAGTTACGCACAGAGCGACTGACCCCCCGCTGTAGCTTTCACTACTTACAGTAGCTGTGTGGCCTAGGGTCAGAGAAACGGAGATAGGCGCCGCCCCATACACCAACATGGTGTGAAGGGAATTAACTAACTAGTACTAGTGAAGCGCTTTGAGTGGTCTTTGTGACTAGAAAAAGCACTATATAAGTACAGGTCCTTATCCCCTTATCCTTAAATTAGAGAACAATGCATTAATACTTGATTTATTCTTACATATGTTATTCTTCACGGTAGCGCAGTGGTTAGCACTGTGTCAGCACAGCAAGAAGGTCACGGGATCAATTCCAGCCCTGACCATCGTGGGTTTGGTCCCACCCCCTGACCATCGGTGACCCTTCTGTGTGGAGTTTGCATGTTCTCCCCGTGTCTGTGTGGGTTTACTCCGGTTTCCTCCCACAGGCCAAAGACATGCAGGTTAGGTTAACTGGGATCAACTGGGGATTCTAAATTGTCCTTAGGTATAAATGTGAGAGTGAATGGTTGTCTGTCTCTCTGTGTTGGCCCTGCGATGGACTGGCGATCTGTCCAGGGTGTACCCTGCCTCTCGCCCAAAGATGCTGGGATCTTTGGGCGAGAGGGATCCCCCCCCCCGACCCGAAAACCCAAAAAGGATTAAGTGGTAGAAGATGGAGCGGTGGCTAGTGGGTAGAGCATCCGCCCCACACCCGGGAGGCAGGGGTTCAAATCCCGACCGGGTCATGCCGAGGACTATATAAAAATGGAACTTCCTGCTGTCCAGATTGGTGCTCAGCAATAATGGAATGGAGGAGGGAAATGTTGGTTACCCAGCCACAGTGAGAGCACAAGTCAAGTGGGCGCCCTGTGCCGGTCCCAAGCCCAGATTGAATGGGCAGGGTTGCGTCAGGAAGGGCATCCGACATAAAAACATTGTTTCAATAACTATAAAGACTATGGTGGATACATCAATGACTGCTGTAGCGCCGTCCAACCCACTTGTAGTGGAAAGAATGGACATTAAAAGATTAATAATTAAAAAAAAGATGGATGGATAGATGTTATTCTTCATTGTTCCTAATTTTACAGAATATCACCTGTGGCTATACCACTGCTGTACTAGCATGTTTTTTAAATGACCAAGGTACTTCAACACAAACATTTATTTTGTTAAAAAAAAAAAAAAGACTGAGCAAAATTAGAGAACAGTAACGACTGTGTCAAAAGAGAAGATTTAAACTTTTTTTATTTTTAAGGCTGTAAGGTTCAAAAATTAATTGGAAGTGTAGAGGCCCTTGCTTTGAATGACTTCAGCACATCTGTGCCCACAGGACATCACTAGTTTCTCACACTGCTCTGGTTTGATCTTCGTCCATTCTTCTTGCAGTCTCTTCCACAGTAGTCATTACTTTGTCGCCAATAATTTTCCAGAGATTTTCTATGGAGTTTAGAGCTGGATTCTGGGCTGGTCATTTCATTGTTTCAATATTGTTAGATTCAAGGAACTGTTTAACTCGTTTCGCGGTGTGACAGGGGGCACTGTCTTACATGAAAATTGTGGGCTGATTGGGAGACAATTGGAGTGAAGGACTTGCACGTTGCCGAAGGAAGTTCACGTAAACATTTGCATTCACCCTGCCATGTAGCTGTGCAAGAGGCCCAACTCCTGCTGCAGAAAACAATGTGGCTCTACCTCCTGAGCCACTACTGCCCTAAGAGTAAAAAAATGCATGGCAAAGTCAATATGACCTCACATCATGTCAACAAACCTTTATGTGTCATTGGATCTGTTCAGTTGATGGTAGATTATGCAGCGGAAATATCCCAAAAATTGTTGGCATGTGTGTGAGCTACAGTGCCAGGGACAACAATTTCATTTTCCAATATAGTACCACTGAAAGTAATCTATTGACTCACTGATATTTACAGATTTCAAACCACAATTCATTCATGTTTGGATAAAAGTTCATGTAACAGGGAGATTATTTTTAATGTGTTTTCAGTGACAACTGGCTCTTTTCACTGATGGAACTGATAATATTTTAATACATGTATTTAAAGCCCACTTGGTATTAATGGGCAATCTGTAACTGAATATCAGGGTATAAAAAAGCATAGTAATGCAAGGTGCAAATACCTAAAGAACACATTGCAGTCAGGTTTCTAAAGAGCTCCCAGCCCACAACTGGACCTATATAAATGCAATCC
Source organism: Pholidichthys leucotaenia (assembly GCA_020510985.1). NCBI lineage: Eukaryota > Metazoa > Chordata > Actinopteri > Cichliformes > Pholidichthyidae > Pholidichthys > Pholidichthys leucotaenia. The sequence goes on along the minus strand of CM035848.1, from coordinate 236,828,024 downwards.
ACCTGCTGGCATTTAGTGGAATCAATTCTTTCCTCTACCCATGCAATGTTTCCTGCACACATGATAAATCTACCTCAGTGCTTAACAAATCACAAAAGGTTTTTCATGAAATGATCTTCCTATTTTTCTCCAACTTTTGCTGACTGCGGCTAAACAGTTCCATTTTACCTTTATCAGTCCACAGCATACGCTTTCAAAACACGTCAGGCTTCTGTGGATGTTCTATTGCATATGCTGGACATTAGATTTTATTGATGAGGATACAGGTAACGATTTCTCCCACAGGCTCCTCCATGAAGGGTTTTTTTGTACAAGTACTGCTGCATGGTAGAATGCTCCATGACAACTCCTGAGTTTGCTAAATGCAGGTTTTTGTTGTCAAATGGGGGTTGGGATTTGCCATTCTGGCCAGTTTACATGCCCTCTAAGAGTTTTCTTGGTCTTCCAGATCTCCTCCTGAACTCTACAGTTCTCCTCAAATGCCATATTTTAATTTTTTTGCCCTATGGAAACTGCAAGTTGAAAATGTTTAGCTATTTTCTTATAGCCTTCTCCTGCACCATGGGCATCAGCAACTTCCAGTTTCCGTGTCTTACACAGCTGCTTCGAGAAACATGTGGTTGCTGAGTGTTTGCATAAGGTGAGGAGTCAAGCAAATTAAAAGCTTTGAAATTGGCCTCAACTGACACTAATGACAATTATTGACATGCCTAATGAGGGAATTTAGATCTAGCTTGTAAGCACTTGCAAAAAGAATATACATTGGAACACTAAAGGTGCCCAGACTTTTGCACATGCAGGGTTTCTGCTGGTAACATTTCTGCGTGGCAGCCCACTACGGCAAAAACTGAGCCACCATGCTAAAAAAAGTATATATATATTTTTTTTTTAAAAAGAGCTGCAAAGCAGCCAATTTTAAAAAAAAAAGAGAGAAAAGAGCCATAAAAGAGCCACAGGTTTGCCACAACTGACATATATAATATTTTCGCTAAGAATATAAATGAAGGGATGTCACTCCGCAAGCATGCACGTGAACAACGCATGTCAAAACAGTCACCGATAGGAGTTCGGGAGTTCCAGCTGCCAGCCAAGTGTATCTAGCATTGCTGTACGGGAGATAAGACTGAGTCCACAGGGTTTCCCCTACCATTATATTTGGGTAATATGTCACATCAACCACCTAAAAAGCAGACAAAAATGCAAGCATTTTTTAAATCCTCCCAGGTGGTGAAGATGGAAACAGTAGCTCTCCTGCTCCAGGTCCAAGTAAGTAAATACATGAACATCATGACTGCTTTGATGCCATCCGCTGCTGATTAGATGAGTCACCAGCATTTTTTACAAGTAGCCTATTTTAATTTTGTCACCCCGTGTCAAACTCAGTGCAGCTCAATAGTTGATTGAAATACACCGATCTATAGTTCAATGGTTTCTGCCCTTGTCCTCCGTTTTGAAGAACCGAGTTGCAAAATAAGGATAAGCCATCTTTATTGTCATTCAAATCTATACAGCCAATCATGTACAGTAGAACGAAATTATGTTTCTCTTATCTACAATGTTAATCACAAACATATATAAAATCAGAGGGGTCGCTGCCATACAAGGCACTGCCACAAACTTCCTTCCTCCGTTCCATTACTGCTGAGCACCAAGCTGGATGGCAGGAAGTTCCACTTTTTATATGGTCTTCAGCATGACCCAGCTGGGATTTGAACCCTGGCTTCCCGGGTGTGGGTCGGCTGCTCTACCAACTGAGCCACCACTCCGGTGGTGCACCCAACATAATTAGTCTGCTGTATTTTTTCATATCGGCACTCAATAGTTCTATATTTAAAAGAAGAGTGCGGTGTGTGTGTGTTAAGTTTTTTCAGAGGGAGCTGTCACAGACAAACAGAGGAGCAGAGGTGCCTGTTAAGAGCAGCGCTGAACAAGAAGCGTGCCGAACCGTTGTCTCGAGCAGCCAAGACGGTCCGAACGCTGCCGACTCTGTGCGAGAGTGAGTACGAAAGTGCTATTTTTCTTGTCACTCTGAGACACTTCGATATTTGTGTAGCTGTGGCACGCACGTTTGTGTGCTGCAGTTTCAAAATTAATCTAATTTGTCAAATTCATTCCACTCTCTGCCGCTGTGCTGCACACAGCCAGCTGACCGTTGTCATGCCAAGCGCTTCTCACTCAGCTGTTTCTTCACCGTTTTGGCTGCTTTCTGCCAATGCAAAATGTCAAAATGATGTGTCGTGGCTGAATGTATGGAGCTAAAGCCAAGAGCATTTGCCACAGATTTGAGAGCACAGACACCATAAAAAGTTGTTTCCATCTCATCATGCCATATGCCCAAATAAAGCGGGGGGATGGGGGGCGTCATGCCCCTAAACCTGGAAAAAAGGGAGAATTGTCCCTCTCAATTCATATTGAGGGACGTTTTTCCTGTTGTCTGGGTGGTGAGGAGTGTTCTAAACAATTATAAATATAGAGAATTATTATAACAGAAATAACTGCATCTTTGGTCATTTTAGTTAATTTTATTTATTAAATATAATTTTGTAATACTTTTATATTTCTTTGAAATCAGAGTTGAAATGACTCTCTTCCGGTTCTGCAAAATTATGATCAAAAGTTTAAATTATATGAGAAAAAAATAAAAAATATTTACCACAGAGTAATTTCACTATAAAAAATAGACAAAAAATTAGCCATAAAATAATCCACAAATTAATGACAAAGTTCCAAATGTACAAGAAGTCATAACTTTACAAGAAAAAATTACAAATTTATGAGGAAAATAGTTGCAAATTTAAGTAAAAACAAATTTACAGAGGAAAAGTAGAGAAGAGCACTCTGAGGCGAGTGCAATATCCCCCGCCTCTGTTTTCTTTGAAAATCCCAACACTTACTGACAAAGAGCAGTTTTCAACTTTTCAATATAATTACTGTAGCAGAACCAAATTATGATAAGCCCATCATCCACGAATATACAACAAAGTATACAGCCCATACTTGTAGGTCAGGATCCTGAGATGAAGCTGTGCAGCAAGTACAGAGCTTTACACGTTCTATAGCAAGAGAGCATAGAATGTGCCAACCTTGACCTTTGGACTCCAAACCTGTAGTCAGAGGTTATGGTCTCAGAGTGGACCTGAGTACCAGGTTTGGTGACCTTAGCTTTCTTTGTTGTTGAGATATAGTTTATAAGCCATTTTGATGGTGACCTTTGACCAATAAGTCACTAAGTGACTTACTGACTCTCGTGCACCATGTACAGCAGCTCAACCAGACTCATGTCAATCATCACTGTTTTCTTCCTGCATTACCGACTGCACTATATAGTTCTCCACAGTATCTGCTGCTGGCTAATATATATTTTAACTGTTGACCAGTATCACTTAATCTTATCCTACACTTTATTACATGTATAGTTTATTTCTCTTATCTTATCATGTTTAATGTTGCAGCATTGCACCGAGACAAATTCCTAGTTTGTGTACTACATGAACAATGGCAATAAACCTGATTCTGATTCTGATTCTGACCGTGCGATCCCAAAACCATAATCCCACTTCAGGATCCCAAGCTGAACCTATATACCAGGTTTGGTGGCCCTAGCTTTACTCGTTTTATAGTAATAGTAAATTTAGCATTTACCATTTACCAGTGCAACTGGAATGTTAATTTTGACCTTTGACCCCTTGCCCTCAAACCCATAGTCAGGTCGTGTTCAAGCCATCCAAGATGTGTATTAGAAACAACTACTGTATTGATTTGAAAAGCCTACATAATTTCTTTCAGTAGTTATTGTGTTTAGAAGATTGAGGGAAAATCTGACCTCTGACTTTTGACCTCAAGGTCATCTGATGAGAGTGAAACTGCAATATGTGCATCATCAGTGTATATCAAACCATGGTACCAAGTTTCAAAACAATCGGAACAAAACTGTAGGAGGAGTTGATTTCACAAAAGTGGGACAGATGGACGGATGGACGGACTGACCCATAACATAATCCCCTTCAGTCTTCACGCAAAGGGCTCGTCGACCCCTTTGGGCTTCGACCGGCGGGGGATAAAAACTACAAGAAAATGGTTAGAAATTTAGGAGAAAAACCTCAAACGTCATTACTCAATTATTTTTTTAAGTGGGTGTTTTTGTACTTTTACTCAACCAGTGTTTTTTTTTTTGTTTGTTTGTTTTTTTGGGGGGGGTACTTTAAATTATTAATTTCATAAGACAACATTGTTTTTACATACTGTAACTACAATTTATGGCTACTATACCTACCTCTATATACCAGAGTGGTGGCCGAGTTGGTAGAGCATCCACCCCACACCGGGAAGGCCGGGGTTCAAATCCCAGCCGGACCATACCAAAGACCATATAAAAATGGTACTTTCTGCCTTCTAGCTTGGTGCTCAGCATAATAGAATGGGGAAAGGAAAGTTACGCGCAGAGCTACTGGATGGCTGACCCCCCAACTGTAGCTTTCACTACTCACAGTAGCTGTGTGGCCTAGGGTCAGAGAAACGGAGATCGGTGCCGCCCCACATGATGTGGAAGGGAATTAAGTAACTTAACTATTCCTACCTCTGTTCATACAATTTAAGTATGCATGAGTAAATTACTACAGTATTATGAATGGGCTTTTTTTCCCTTTGAGTGTCATATGTTTTCTCATGTTTACACATGCTTTACATACCACCCCCCCCCACCCAAAAAAACCGTTGCCACCATGCCAAAGTCTTTAAGCCAGAGGAAACACTGCTCATGACATAATTATGTTGTTTTTTACATTATTTTTTGATCAGTTTATAAAATAAAAAGTAACTATGCATTTATGTTTTGTAATATTGTTCTTTTTTTCCATATTCAATAGCGACTGTTTTAAATTTAAACAATTTAAAACATACTTTTTCAGAGCTTTTCAATAAAAAAATGCTATTGTTACACATCATAAAACTTTTAGCAAACCACATTAAACCAGACAGATGAGAAATCGCAATACTCAATGTATCACAAGGTCGTAGTGCCTCTGGTGATCTCAGGTACTTCAACTTGATGTCACAGACAGTCCAACACAAGACAGATGCAAACTTCCTAATCATGAAAGTTCAAGAAAAGGAGCAAATCTTATTTTAATTGAACAAAATCAACCAAAACTAAAATCACTCCACAACTGGATATTGACAGCTGAACTATTATTCCACACCTATTAATCCAGTGTTTACTACAGTACACAGTGCATTTTATCAGACTATATTTATCTTGTAATGTTGAAAAGTCATTCAAGCAGTTGCCATGAAATTCATCACAATAAACTGGCAAATCAGTGAAATCAAAACTGTGGATATGGTGAATCGTTTTAAATAAAGCTGCCTTTTTTCAGCAACTGCAGTTTTTTTTTCTTAAACCTGTGTTACTGGGCGGTCACTGCCGCCCAGTAACAGTGGCTCAGTGGCCAGTGGCTCAGGAGGTAGAGCAGGTCGTCCAATAACTGGATGGTTGGCGGTTCAAATCCCGCGCTACCCAGATATCCTGCTGCTGTGTGCCTGGGCAAGACACTTTACCCACCTTGCCTCCAGTGTCCATAACACTGGGTATGAATGTGTTTGGTGGTGGCCAGAGAGGCTGTTGGCGTGGACTGGCAGCCATGTTTCCGTCAGCCTGCCCCAGGGCAGCTGTGGCTACAGTAGTAGCTTACCACTACCATTGTCTGGAGTGAATGAATAATGTATCTATTTGTAAAGCGTCTATGATAAAGCACTATATAAATCTGATTTTATTAATTCCATAACAATAAACCTTTTACTGCCATTAACATTTTCAGGCTGCTACATATACCCAAGAAAATGCTGATGTAGAAGTTCTAACGTACTGTTGTAACTTGAAACATTCCATCTAGACGGTTAAGAAAGTTGACAAAATGTGATAGGATCTTAACCACAATAACACAGATAACACACAAAAAAGGACATGAGCCGTCATCATGCAGGTGCACTCCAGTTGCCACCGCAGCTTTAGAGGACCAACGCCACTGTGACCCACACTCAGAAGCTCCCCAAGCAGCAATATCCCACAGCTGCCCCTCGGGACGGCCCAGCAAAGACAGGTAATAAGCTGCAATCTCACAGTGAACGCCGGAGTGCAGCCAAGACAGAGATAGATGGTACAGTAGAAAAACATCTCACAAACACACCTGACCACACAAAACACACACACACGCAAAGATACTGGCCTGCACGCACAAGCACAATTTACAAAAGCTGCACTGTGAGGATGAGCTGCTGAGTGCTCCCTAATTGGAACATTCATTACTGTTACGCTGAATTACAGCATTGTCTGGGGTTCCATTGTATTGATCCCTGAAACATGTTTGCCTGTTGTGCACACCTGTGTGTGTGTGTGTGTGTGTGTGTGTGTGCGCTGTCTGTATTTCCTCCCACATCTTTACAGCCAAACCACAACCACTAAACAAGATACTTCTCAGCTCTTTGATGCGACTCTTGACTTTGACCTTTTAGTAGACTGCTTTCAATCAGGTCCTCACAGTCCCGACATCCTGACAAACAGTCACCGGTATCTTTCTCTCTCACACATACACACACATGCATGCTTAGTGACAGGTGCCGTCTTCCTCTGACAGGGTTTTATATCAACTCAGACATCAAGCCACCCACTCCCCCCGCCCCTCCTGCCTGACCCTACAACCATGCCATGATGAGAGATGGGACGGTCTGCTCCATGACAGCCCCACTCACACAGTGACACTCAACCATGCAGGACACATGCACACACACTGTCTGAGTACAAAAGATAAGGCTCCCGTTAATGCATTCTTGTGTTGTGTAAGTGTGTGTGCACATCACAAGAAAACATGCCCGCACCCTGTCTGTGTATGGGGGGGGGGGGGGGGGATGTGCGCGCGTGCATGTGTGTGGCAGCTTCTTAACTGAAGGCTTTGTAAAACTCTTGTTCATCATAACTGTGATGTTCTAGCCCAAGGGCTTAGCAGCATAAAGCAATTTCCCTCTCGTTACACCAGGCGTATATTAACCTCCAGAAACCGCCAAACACACAAACACTGGCTCAGACACACGTACACACAAGCTGCTCTCTTGCCATTTATCTGTCGTGTCGAGTTTAGCAGGGACTATTCTCTTGAGTAGGTTATTTATAATGTGACTGTACGTCCTTATCAGCTTGCTAGTCTACTGAGTAAAATCTGTCTCACTGTAGACACTGTGAAGCCTTCGCCTGAACAGTAACTGCCAAGTTAGACACACTTTAGTTAAAGGCCGTATTACACCACCTGCCTTTGCTGTCAAAACTTGATGGATTGCTTTGATATGCATCTCAGAATTAAAAAAAAAAGATCATTATTAGCAGCTAAGCTTTTTATGTAATGCTGTGTTTAAAAGATAAAAGCTTAACATTGAACAAAAAAGAGGTCTGTAATTACTGAACTGAATTGTATTAAGATATAAAGGCACCCTTCATCCAAAGGTCACCCTTTGTCTAAAACAATTTGTAACTTTTTAATCTCCTTAAAGGCTAAATTCTTTTGATTATCTGCATCATACAGACAGAACATCTGAACAGCAAGTGGAAGTGACTGCAGAGCTGAATGCTGATATGATCAGGGATAATGATCCCCTCTCTTTGACTTTATACACATACAAGAGTCAAAAATGGCCAGAAGTAGAATATTTAAAGTAGTACAGCACTTGAACTTTTTGGTTACAAGGGTTACTTGACCATCGACTGAGCTGACACCCATAAATTGATTTGAAACTTTCACCATTAAAGAAATGTTTCAGATCAAACAAATTTTAATATTAAACAACGATAACCCGAGTAAATACAAAGTGTAGTTTTTAAATGATGACTTCACTATTAATGAGAAAACATGCTACCTACCTGGCCCTATGTGAAAAAGTAATCCCCCCAACCCCCTGACCAAAAAGAGCGCAAAGGCTCATCTCACATTTGCAAAAAAACAAAAAAAACAAACAAACAACAAAAAAAACCCATCTTGATGATCACCAAGACTTTTGTGAAAATATTCTGTGGACTGATGAGGCAAAAGTTGAACTTTTTGGAAGGCGTGCATCCCATTACATCTGGTGTGAAACTAAAACAGCATTTCATTATCAAAAAAAACCCCATCACAACAACAATCAAACATGGTGGTGGTACTGTGATGGTCCAGGGCTGCTTTGGTGCTTCAGGACCTGGACGACTTGCCATAACTGATAGAACCATGAATTCTGTTCTCTACTAGAAAATACTGAAAGAAAATGTGTTTGTGACCTCAAGTTCAAGCCCTTCAATGTGGCTGAATTAAAGCAATTCTGCAAAGAAGAGTGGGCCAAAATTCCTCAACAGAAATGTAAAGGACTTACTGCCAGTAATCGCAAATGCTTGATTGTAGTTGTTGCTGCCAAATGTGGCATAACCAGTTATTAGATTTAGGGAGCAATTACTTTTTCACAGCACTGTATTTCTCTCCAAAGTTGCTCCATTTATGTGTCCCTAAGCCACCAACAATGTAATTCATATCATGGACATTAGTAGCTTTATTGGTCTATCACACCCATGACTATGGCTGATTGTTTGGATCACTGTAATTGTAATAGCTTAGTTTATGTCTGTGAATTAATTCAGTCCTCAGCTTTGTAAAATAAAGCACTCATTGACATACTTCCTCCACCCGGTTAATTCCTGCACTTGTTGTATTTATCCAAGCCTTAGGAAATATGAAGGAGAGGTTAGCTAATTCAAACTAAAACTGAAAGTGTACTTTTTCAAAATGCCAGCTTCAGCATTTCACCTGTGACCTTCTTAAAGTCCATTAAATGTTATCTGTCTTTGATGCTTATTACCTGCCAATCAACTCCTACCATCCTAACATCTTCCTTCTGTTCATCACAAATTTCACCTTAAAATATGCAATGAGCAGAAAATATTAAACAAGAATGATGGGACAGAGGGGTTAGGATAAGAGGGAAATGCAAGAAGAGGGTGATAGGACAGTTCAGACTTGTCGAAGTTAGAAATAGTAAGAAGCAATTATGGTAAAACCTGCAGGGAAAGCATAAATTTATAAAATGCAGTAATGAAGTACAGCTCAGAAAAACTGAGAAGAGAAGCGAGAGTGTGGGGAGAAGCGAGAAGAAAAGAGGGAAACAATGGAGGGAGTTGGAGAAAAAAGTCTTGACCAAAATTGGACAGCAACTCAGTAGGTCTCAACAATAATGCAGCAGTATCCAGAAAATAAAGTGAGGGGCATTATGGGAGGCCAGAGGGAAAACTTTTAATTAGTGTCATAGCTTTCTGTGCAACAGTTACACGTTTATTGTGGTTATTTACATTATGCCGTGCCTCTGCTTTTAGAAATGATGTCAACTGGGATGAAGTTGGAGGCACATGAAGAAATTGAGATAAACACAAAAGGATTGCTTTTAAATGTTAGAGAGAGAGAGAAGTGGAAACAACTGAAGTCAAATCATTATGCTGCATTTTCTTGGTTGTCACTGTCAATACTTTGTGTGCAGTGCTAAAAACATCAAGCCCTCAGTAATGTTTAAGTAGCTTTAAAAGCTGTTAAGCATAAGACAGATTAAAAAGAAAAACACTACTGGAGCTTCTTGTCAGTGAGAGCCTTGTGTTCTTTTTTTTAATGTCATTATAGATTATATTTTTGAAGGAAGGGTAGCTTCTCTAGATACCGGAGTGATGGCCTAGTGGTAGAGCACAGGCGGGGGGTTATGGGTTCAAGCCTCAGTCAGGTCATACAAAAGACTTTTCGCCTTCTAGCTTGGTGCTCAACATAACAGAATGAGAAAAGTGAAGTTTGTTACCCAGCCACAAGAGCAGCACAAATGAGTGTACTGTAATGTTAGTCCCAAGCCCAGGCAAATGGATAATGTTGCATCAGAGAGGTCAACAGGTGAAAAATCCTCACCAAATCACATGTGTTGACCGTGAGCCGGTGTGGTGACCCTGATAAGGGAGCAGCTGGCAGAGAGATTATATTTTCTGAAGCTGGTGCCTAATACTACTAAAATTATTTTTGGATAACACTACTTAATTAATTTGTGAATTGATGAATCAGATATTTTTGACAAACAGCCAAACATTTGACATTTATTTTTATTTTTAAAATGACGGAACTTTTCCTAAGGGTCCCTTTACACAGCACAGTGATCGTTGAGAGATCATGCCAATTTTTGATCTTTGGGATCATTTGGGAGATCCTTGTCTGTTTTGGACCGAGCCAAAACATCGAGGAGATTGTGGTGACTGTGGAGATCACTGAAGATCATTGACAGATCAAAAATTGGCCAAATCTCTCAATGATCTCCACCCCTGTGTAAAGGGGGTATAAAAGAATACGCAATATTTCAATATTTTCCATTATCATTGATGGTGCAATCAGTGTAGACTGTGATCCCAGCGTAAATGAGACTTGGCAAGGTTGCATGTGTACAGAACACGGTCTGCTGCATCTGTTGCTCTGTAGGACCGTCTGACTGTGCGTGGTCTGTGTTGTCTGATGTGAGGAGTGCTGTAAAAACTATTTAACTGCAGTAAATTGTTTTTTGGGGTTTTTACAGTAAAATATTGTAAATAATTTGATTCTGAAGCATTTCCAGATTCATGTAAAACCCCACAAGACAGAAATAGCAACCTTAAAAGATGGCTGTTAAGAGGAGACAAATCATAATTTGTGCTGTGAACTTAAAAAAAAGAAAGGAAATCACACAAAGGATGCTTTGTTTTACTATTTATAAGTCAGGGTGTGATTTGAGCCTAAAAAGCCAACCCAGCTCTCCACCTCTTGCTCAAAGGAAACTCTACTAAAAATGACTGTGACTCCCTCGGCTCGTGTAACTGACCCATCACCCGTTCCCCCAGCTAGCCAACCATCTGAGGTCAGTGGCGAGACACACCTTAAAGATCAACACCGGCACGCTCCACGGTCAAACACTGGAGGCTTTGATTCAGGAAACACTGTGACCTTTCCTGAACACACCTTCTTATCCTTTCCTCCTTACTCGCATCCTCTGGTCCATTCATCACAGAGACAGGGAGCGCTGTTTTTTTTAAAAAAATTTTTTTACCTGTGCTCTGTGTCAATAGAGCAGTTGCCATCTGAGTGGAAAAAGAGGTTGATTCTGGAAGATGCACATAAAGGTGAAAAAGAAGTGGAAGGGCGGAAGCAGTGGTCAGAAAGAGAGTCGTCTGGAAAACGAGGGCGACCTCAAATGACCGTCTTCCTCTTTGTTAGTTTGTCTTGTATTGGTTTGAAACAACAGCTGAAGAGCTTCCTCGTCTTCCTTAAAACCCAGACTCTAAACTTTGAGATTGGCTTTATCAATCCCTCAACACCGACTTTTAGCAAATAATCATTTTAGCTGAAATGTCCAGATGACTGTGGCAGTTGTGCACCATTAAAATGATCCCAAATAACACCTAAATCAGGGATTGACTACTGGTGGCCACCACCTTCCTTCTGTGCGGCCTGTCAGTCCGTTTCCAAAACTCAATTAGTTATTTATATCACATTTGACCATATTTGGAACTGCATTCTTAAATGTAATTATAGTGTCCGTCAGCAGAAGGAGCTCTAATCGAAACCTAGGTGCTGCTCTGTGGTAGTAGTCAAGCGAGAAATCAAGAGTGAGGGAGCGCTGCGCACCCGAGTCCATGTTGTAAGGTATGTATTGCATGCTGAGACTGGAAAGAATAGAGCTCGTAGTAGTAGTCAAGCGAGAGAACAAGAGTGAGAGAGCGTTGTGCACCCATGTCCATGTTGTACGTTTGTGTTGTATGCTGAGACCGGAAAGAATAGAGCTTATAGTATTAGTAGTCAAGCAAGAGAGCAAGAGTGAGGGAGCGTTGTACACCCGAGTCCATGTTGTACGTTATGTGTTGCATGCTGAGACCGGAAAGAATAGAGCTTGTAATTGGAGCAGGAGTAAAGTTGGCATTAACAGGCTGTAGACAGCAGTAAATGTACAAGATAGACTGCAGGCTGCTTTTAAACAACAATAAATGATACAGCTCCTAAGTAACGATGGGCAGGTGAAGCCTCAATGAAGCTCTGAGGCTTTCCTTCTAATTGTGCTGACAAAGATTCAAAGCTTCGAGGCTTCATTTTAACTATGAACAGTGGCATCTAGTGGCCAACTGAAGCCATAACAACCTCTCAAGAGTGTGACTGAAGCACTGACACTGTTTCAATCCCATGTCAGCAATAAAAGTTCAGAGAATACTGTGTGGTAATTTTAATCTGATGATGTTTTTGTTGATTTATACCAGTGGTTCTTAAACTTTTTTTATTCCGCATTTTGGGGAGGCAGGTGATTACCAAGCCCACCTACACACACAGGTCTTTCTCTGCCTCCTCCACACCCACAATGAATCAAAGCACAAGCTAAGCCTCATCATATTTCCTTTTCTTTTTGGGTTTGTTGTTAATTACCATCAGAAATTTCTCTTTGCCCACCATTTTAATGGACAGAGTTTTAAAAATTAGGTCATGATATAATTTTACCAGTAATTTTAATTCTAATATGATAAAACACTGAGTAGCTTTTATTTTCATTTGTATTTTCAGTTTTAATTGTGAAACTTTTGACTTTGAAGAAAGTAATACAAAAAAAATCCCCCTAATGAAAGTTTACATGTAAATCTGGCCCTCGGGAAGTGAGGAAAACATTTTTGTGGCCCTCGCTACTACCAAAGTTGCCCATCCCTGACCTAGATAGTCCTCTGTGAGACCAAATGTGTGAAATCTCAAACTGCTTTTTATGTGCTTGTTTGTATCTGCTGCATGTCATGTGTACTCTCATTGGAGAAAAAGAAATTTAATTTCCAACGAGTCTTATGTGGCTCATTCAATCCTGCACCAGTGCCTTTCCTCTGCCAGCTTGTGTGTGTGCATGTCTGTGTGTGCGTGTGCATGCGCATGTGTGTGTGCATGCATGAGTGAGTGTGTTAAGATTCCAATTTGCTCTGATATCTGACAGCACCTCTCTAATTCCCACAGAAGGCCAAGTAGCGGGCAGGAGGGAATTACTACTGTTACATACCCGCCAACTGATTACCTATCGACTGGTCTAAACACTCTGGCAAATCCTCAATGTGTCTGTGTGTTTATGTGGGTGTCGTGGATGCTGGGGCACACCTGCATTAAACAGAGTTATCTGCGACAATGCAATGCTTCCTGAGTTACAATCCTTATCTCTGTTTTAGGCAGACATAAACACACAAGCACTAGCGCACCTCGACATTTGTCTTGTGGCTTTATTGGGACCAATTGGCTGGGTAGAACCACACCCACAGCAATCAATATGACAGGGATGACATCACGGTGTGAGACGATCCCAGGTTAAACACTTATTGGTCCAATCAGATGTTCGGCTGACACTAATGCCCTCAATGCTAATCGCAAAAGCTGAGAATTGGTTGTGCACCTCAAAGAGAGAATGAAGTTATCAAAGATCACTTCATTAGATAATTTTGAAACTTCTTCAAAAGATAATTGCTCGGAAGTAGTTCCCATTGTTCCTCTGCCTGAATACAAGATTGTCAGGTTGTAGAATTAAAATATGCCAAAAGGTACACTGCAGGGACAAAAGGGATAATGGCTTTTATCTGAAAAATTGATTTCAGATTGAATTTGACCTGTGGGACTGCAAGAAGATGAGTAACAACAGGAGAAAATGAATATGGCACAGATAAATGTGGACTAAGTATGAATTCTTCCAATTCTATTCTTACGTGATATCTATAAGGGCATATTACTTTCAGTTGATCAGGACAGACTAAGTGGCCTTGTCCAAATCCACTACCTAATTATCATAAAATAAAATATACAACAAATTACAGTACTTTCAAAAAAATGGGATATGCACAACTGTTTGCAAAGAAATTCTGCAGCAGTTGGCAATCCCCTACGAGGGATGAATGTTATAGTTTTGGAATGGATGAAATGAAGCAGGGCTTTTGGCAGACAAAAAAGTAAAAAATCATAAAAAAGAAGATCTGGAACACAATTGTACAGGCTGGCCACGCACGGGAGGATTTCATGCCCGAATTTTGGCCCGATTTGCCCCCAGAGTGATTGGGGAGTGGCCGGATTTGAGCATCATCCCAGTAGTTTTTTTATCAATACATGTGTGGCGTCAAAACAATTCTTTAACAGCTCCTGATCAAGTTGGAGACCCTGAGATCTGGAATCATAAAATATCAAATACGTTTGATATTTTACGATTTCTACCTCCGACGGAATGGTCACACAGCCGATGAGAGTCAGTTGACGTGGAAGCAGCGCTAACCGGATGTTACATGCTCACCTCCAGCTCACACTGCAGAGTGTGAAAGTCCCTAATGTACATTCTCAGCTGGGGTTTCACTCAAATTCTTTTTTCCCTTTGTTTTTCACCACAAAATGAGCAACAGCCAGTTGATGATGTCGACAGTCCTCCATATTTGTTTATATCCTGAGGTCAAGCTTGAGCGTCACATAATCACATTTGATCACACAAGATTCTGTGAGATCTTGTGCCAGTTGGGAAAAAATGGTGCATGTGCGGTTTACCAATCTCAATTATTTATTGTGAGTATTTGCAGTATTGGAATGTTTAAAAAAAAAAAGTCATTGTAAGCTGTCCTGATGTCTGTGGTCTTCCACATTTTAAAATTGGTAAAGATTTAAAAAATCCTCTCATCTGTGGCCAGCCTTAATTAAAGATTAAGATTTAGCCCACATGAATAAAAGTGTATAATGTTAAAGGTGATTCTGATTCCTGCTAATATACACTCTTGTTGAGTGTTATTCATTGGCACCCTTACTCATTGTATTATAGTATCAGCCATACTGTTGTTGCTAAGGTTACAGCAGGCCATAATGTGACATCACCACGTATTAGGTCCCCATTTCCCTGTGTGTGACAGTGAGCAGACGTGTGTGGTCTGTCAGCGCAGTGAGCGCACAGGAGCGATGTCTGTATGCTGCTATACCTGATGGTTAAAGAGAAAACCAAGTCAAGCTTTGCTAATCCTCTTTACACCAGAAGAAGACGGCGCAACTCAGCTTTAAACAACTCTTCTTATAGGTACCTGTAGTGGATGTACTGCATGTCCATATGTCAAAGTAACGTCAATAGCTAAAGAAAGCCTTCTCCTGTATTGTTCCTGTAGCAGATACTTTACCACCATGCGAGGAATTAATCATATAAAGCTTTCTTCACTGTCCCTTTACCTCCTAATTTCTATGAAAGACAAAAAAAAAAAAATACAATTCTGTTGATAATCAACTTAAAATGCAAAAAACCCAGAAATTAATCGTATGATCAAAGTCCAGCATGCTGTATTACTATTAATGGGAGCAGACCCAAGTGAAAAGAGGGACGAGGTAATATACTCACTGCCAATGAAAATGCAGCACTCTGGAAAAGTTTGATATTTTTTACTAATTGTTATGGAAATGGTCAATTAAAGGATGCAAATTTTTTTTAGACATCTTCAAAACATTATCAGAGATCGACAAGTGAAAGTCTGTGTGTCGAACAATTTTCAAAATTGAACAAAACAGAAGCACCCCGACTCTCTGAAATCACAACAAAACGTCTGTCTTAAAAACAAAGTTCAATATGGAATATGGCCTCCATTTGCTCTAATGCAGGCAGTAATATGCCTCATGAGCCATCTCATATCCTGGGGGATATTAGCTACTCCTCCTACAATGCGCTCAACCATTTTTTTTTTTTTTTGATTTTGTATACTTTATTGATCCCCAGAGGGGAAATTGAGGGCATACACCTGGATGGATGAAGCAGCCACGGTACAGCGCTATCCCTTAACCATTCACACACACATTCACACCTAGGGCCACTTTAGAGTCTCCAATTAACCTAACCTGCATGTTTTTGGCCTGTGGGAGGAAACCAGAGAAATCCCGGAGAAAACCCACGCAGATACGGGGAGAACATGCTAACTCCACACAGATCACTGTTGGTCAGGGGATGGGATCAAACCAGGGATCCCACGGCCAAGGGTGAGTTGCTGTGCTGGTGCAGTGCTAACCACTGCGCCACCGCACCGCCCAGTTCCTGTCTGTTCTGCGGTGCTGGTTGTTACACCCCGGCTCGAAGGGAGCAACATAAAGGAGCCAGACCTTACTGGCAAGAAACAAGTGTGGCGGACAGCAGGTCTGCAGTCATGGCTTCCATGCTGAGGCGAGAGACCAGGGGTGGGGCCTAGCCAGACATTTATAAGAAGCCAGGGATGACATGATCTCATAAGTGTCCTTAGATTGCTTGAAAAAAAGAACAACACAGATGAGGACAAAATTGTTGGTACCCCTCTGTTAATGAAAGAAAAACCCACAATGGTCACAGAAATAACTTGAATCTTGCAAAAGTGGTAATAAATAAAAATTCTATGAAAATTAACCAATGAAAATCAGACACTGCTTTTGAATTGTGGTTCAACAGAATTCTTTTAAAAAACAAACTCATGAAACAGGCCTGGACAAAAATGATGGTACCCCTAGAAAAGATTGAAAATAATGTGACCATAGGGACATGTTCAACCAAGATGTGTCCTCTAATTAACATCACAGGTGTCTACAAACTTGTAATCAGTCAGTCGGCCTATTTAAAGGGTGACAAGTAGTCACTGTGCTGTTTGGTGACATGGTGTGTACCACACTAAACATGGACCAGAGGAAGCAAAGGAGAGAGTTGTCTCAGGAGATTAGAAAGAAAATAATAGACAAGCATGTTAAAGGTAAAGGCTATAAGACCATCTCCAAGAAGCTTGATGTTCCTGTGACTACAGTTGCACATATTATTCAGAAATTTAAGATCCACAGGACTGTAGCCAACCTCCCTGGACGTGGCCGCAGGAGGAGACGGATAATATGAATGGTAACAAAAGAGCCCAGAACAACCTCTAAACACATTCAAGGTGAACTCCAAGGTCAAGATACATCAGTGTCAGATCGCACCATCCGTCGTTGTTTGAGCCAAAGTGGACTTCATGGGAGATGACCAAGGAGGACACCACTGTTGAAAACAAATCATAAAAAAGCCAGACTGGAATTTGCCAAACTGCATGTTGACAAGCCACAAAGCTTCTGGGAGAATGTCCTATGGACAGACGAGACAAAACTGGAACTTTTTGGCAAGGCACATCAGCTCTATGTTCATGGACGCAAAAATGAAGCATACCAAGAAAAGAACACTGTCCCTACTGTGAAACATGGAGGAGGTTCTGTTATGTTCTGGGGCTGCTTTGCTGCATCTGGCACAGGGTGTCTTGAATCTGTGCAGGGTACAGTGAAATCTCAAGACTATCAAGGTATTCTAGATTGAAATGTGCTGCCCAGTGTCAGACAGCTTGGTCTCAGTCGCAGGTCATGGGTCTTGCAACAGGATAATGAGCCAAAACGCACAGCTAAAAACACCCAAGAATGGCTAAAAGCGAAACATTGGACTATTCTAAAGTGGCCTTCTATGAGCCCTGATCTAAATCCTATTGAACATCTGTGGAAGGAGCTGAAACATGCCGTCTGAAGAAGGCACCCTTCAAACCTGAGACAACTGGAGCAGTTTGCTCTTGAGGAGTGGGCCAAAATACCTGCTGAGAGGTGCAGAAGTCTCATTGACAGTTACAGAAATTGTTTGATTGCAGTGATTGCCTCAAAAGGTTGTGCAACAAAAATATTAAGTTAAGGGTACCATCATTTTTGTCCAGGCCTGTTTCATGAGTTTGTTTTGTAAAATAATTCTGTTGAACCACAATTCAAAAGCATTGTCTGATTTTCATTGGTTAATTTTCATGGAATTTTTATTTATTACCACTTTTGTCAGATTCAAGTTATTTCTGTGACCATTGTGGGTTTTTCTTTCATTAACAGAGGGGTACCAACAATTTTGTCCACATCTAACACCCTCACCCATCAAAAGGTTGCTTTAAAACAACCTTCAATACCATGAAATATGCCACAAAGTTTTAAGCCATTACATTGGCACTTACAACCTTGAAAGAGTGTGTCAGTCATTAGGCTGTTTTTTTCCCCTGATGTACTGAAGGTCCAAGATAAACCCCTGTAGGAAAAGACTCCAGTGCATGAAAGCTGTGACTGAAGTTTTCATCCTCAAAGTGCTCCAAGGCCAGAATGAAAGCTACAGCTTCTTTCTCAATCATCAATACTAGGGATGTTAATGATTAATTACCTCTGCCAAGGAGGTTATGTGATCATTGGCGTTGGTTTGTCTGTCTATTTGTCTGTCTGTTTGTTTGTTTGTTTGCTAGCAAGATAACTCAAAAAGTTATAGACAGATTTTCATTAAATTTTCACAGATTGTCAGAAATGGGGTATCCTACAGATGATTACATTTTGGTGGTGATCCGGATCACCGTCCAGAAGAAAACCGCCATTACGTAAAATGCCATTTTCGTCAATAACTACTGAACCACTAATTCTATCATTGTGAATCCAATTGCTAGTCATATGTTTTCATGGTCAAGGAATCTGAAAACGTACACACAAACACTGTATGGGGGGAACTGTGGCGCTTGGCGGAAGTCTGCGCTCTCCGAGTGCTTTTCTAGTTTACTTTTGATTTTGATACCTTCTTCCGGCATTCAGAGAGAGCAGACGCTTTTCTCCCTCCTCTCCCTCCTAATCCTCTCCCTTTTGATCCCAGCTTGCAATGTTGCGTTTTTGTCTGTGTTAGTCGCTCTTCTTCTGCTGAATCTTAATCTAAACGGAAATTATGGATCTGGAAAGCGGCTTAAATGTGATTGTCACCACTTTAAAAGAAGATCGGGTCAGGGGGGACCCAAGGGGAAGACTCATGGACATTGGGAACTCATGCGTCTGTATGATTCGACTGGAGATGCAGAAGACATCTATTGGCTATGATCACAGGACTTCTACTTTGGCTTTTGGAGTTTCCTGATGTTTCAGAAATTGAGGAAGGTGGAGAGCTGTTCAAATGCGGACCCAGGCAAGCTCCTTCACCAAATTCGATCAGTTGGGGAGTGCACGAGGCGGCATGGTGAACTGAATGGTAATTGATTCAGATGGTAGGAATACATCTTGAGTCACTAGTGCTCTCCAGGGAATGTTTTTTAAGCCTGTACATGGAAATTATGAAGCACAGAATCGCATGAGAGAGGAAAATTCTATTCTCTGAGTGCACTGTGCAGATTTGACCTTGTTTTTTTTTTTGGTGCCCTGTTTACATTCCTCCTCGATGAAGATAAGGTGGAAGAGGCGGCTCTACTAACCCAAACAATCGACAAACAATTGCTGTTGTTTCAGCAGACTGAACTCTTCAAGGACAGTGTTACCATGTGTCTTCAAACTCTGCCATCTGCAAGCACGAGAGAGCTAGACTGTGGACTTGCTTATAGATCACATGATTATAACATCCATCCACTGCCAGGAGGCGCCCTCTGCTGTTCACTAGCAACTGACACACCCACACTACACACTGCATACAACATCACATGACTGATACATACACTGACACATATACACACACACGGTCTCTCTCAACTTTTGTTTTTGTGTGATCTATTGTCTGCTAATTGTGCATTGGAGAGTTTTTTTCTATGTAATCACAATTTTGGTCATAAAATGAGCTTTATTTTGATTAACAATGCTTTTTTCTCTCTGCCCATTGTGTCACTTCCTTTTCCCCTCATTCCCTTCTTTACCCTCTACTGCTGACAGGCGCCTCCATGGCTGCCGCGTCATTGAGATGCGCTTATTCAGCGCGCCCAATGTCAAGTCAAATTCCTCGTATGTTTATGTTTTTTATGTAAACATGCTTGGCAATAAAGCTTTCTGATTCTGATTAACTGTCGATAAGAATTTAGTTGATGAAATTAAATTAGTTGTCAATTAATTGATAACTCAGCAGTCCTTTTCAATGGAAGCTTATTCTATGAAATATAGTGGCATCGCCATCCAGGCAGGGGTGCACAAGGTCACCCACCCACTGCTGCATTTCAACCGAAAAAGCAGAAGGCGGCACCAAGCCCCCAGAGCACATGTGCTGTGCAGAGCAGAGCAAAAAAACTCACCCTTCCGGGTTACATCGGAGTGCCACAACAAGTTCTAATAGCACGCAAGCTTGAAGGTCCACCTGCTTCAAATTAACGTAGCGGAGAAACTGACCGGTGCAAAGAAAAAGACTAGATGAGCGCAAAAACACATCCCTGCCCTCAACTCACCGCAAGACAGGAATGCAGACCGGACTCAAGTCACCACTGAGGTAGCAGACAACAGAGGGAGCCCAGACCGTACTGGGTTTGCCTGGATTGCCGGGGTACTGTCATAATGTTTAACATGCAACAGATGAAGCAGCTCACAATTTAATTTCCTGTTAAGACAGTCTACTAGTGAATCTCAGTAAATTAGAATGTGAACTTTTTGTAATGTAACTAAAAAAGATAAATTTCTGTAATAGTTTTTAAAATAAATTCAAAATCATGACATTTGTAATTTACTGAGATGTACCAGCACATAGTACACACTATGCAGTACAAAATTTATTAAACTACAGAAAATGCCATTGTCTGTAGTAAAAAAAAAATGCAAATGGTACAATAAATCATTAAGGAACAGGATGTTCGTGTTTTATTCAGGATATCAAAAACAGTAATTAACTTTTTGTATGTTAAAGATAGAAAGACCGTACTGTACCAAAGGAAATTCAGGTTCTCAGGAAAATTTCCACTTATCAGTTAAGCGTTAATCGATCGATAAGGTGACTCAATGAACAATTAATGAATTAACTGATAACTTGCATCCCTAATCAATACCTATGTACATCAAAAGTTAAAAACAGTATGGCCTCCTGAATAGTGATGGGAATTCCGGCTCCTTTTAGAGAACCAGCTCTTTCGGCTCGGCTCACTAAAAAGATCCGGCTCTTTCGGCTCCCAAGCGGCTCTTCAGGTTGTTTTGTTGCTTTAATTTATTAATTTATTATCAACAGCAATATAAAATTGTGCACAAAATGAATTAGTAATGTAAAAAAATGTTTTTATTTATATATGTTTATTATATAAATATGCTTTTATTTATTCACTCCACATAAAATGTAAAAAGTAAATTATAAACTACAAAAACCAACTACAGTATTTACTATTCAACTTTTAGCTCTTTAAATTTTCAGCTTTTTCCTTTAAAACAAATTTAAAGTGAAACAACACCAAACACTGCAAACCACAACACAATAAAATATAAATTAAAATATGCAAAACAAAAAGAAAAAAATGAACACCCAGATCTTTAATTAAGGTAAAGGTTGGCATTTAGAAATATCAAGTGCCTCAGCTTTGAGGAGCTGATCCGGTTTCTTCTTTCAGTAATTATCTGCCCTGTTTTGGAGAAGATTCTCTCAGAGGGGACTGATGTTGCCACAATGCACAGTCTCCGTGTCATCACCTGGGTAAGATGTGGATAAATTGAAGCCTTGGTCTCCCACCAGCTCAGTGGGTCTGCACTTCTCTGGCAAAGGGGCTCATCAATGTAGGATCTCACTTCCAGTATTGCATCTGCTGAGGGATTTTCTGGCAGACTCTACACTCTGCCTTTGTATTGTCAATAAAATTAAAATGGTTCCAGATTTTGCTTCTTTTCCTGGTGTCACTCATTTACTATAGCTTTCCAATGCGTCAATGTCATTTCTTCCCCGGCTCTCTCTCTCCCCCTCCTGCTCTGTTCATGTGCTACTGCTGCTGTGAGTGTAACTACTGCCCCTCCCCCCTCAGCGCAAACACAAGGCAGGCACAAACACATATTGACCAATCATGTGCGGCTTGAAGAGAAAAAAAAAGTGAGAGAGAGAGGGTGAGAGAAAGTGGGGGGAAAAAAACAAACAAAAAACACGGCTCCCAATAAGGAGCCGGTTCCCGTCTTCAAAGAGCCGGCTCTAAGAGCCGTTTCATTCGCGACCAACCCATCACTACTCCTGAAGCAATGGCCAACCCAAAATCCATAGCTTTACACTGACTTGATATGGAACAATCAAGTTTTCTACTTACATTCTGGAGTTTTAATCAGGTAATCACATTCCTGACACTCAGTCACTCAGGGCCCACTATATTGAGCCTGCAAAGTAGATACTGACAGTAGGAGAAGTGCCAACACTTTACCCGCTGGAAAGAACACCTTGTGTTTTGCCTTATACCATCATTTCATTTTTCTTTCAGCCTTTTCCAAGTTTTCTTTGGCAAGTTCAAATGCTCTGTGAAGAATAGCTTGACATACATCGCAAGTCTTACAGTAAAGTGCAACATCTGATTGTATGCAAGGCCAATAAGTGTCTTTCACTCCCCTGTGCCCTGCCAGGCCATTGTCATGTGCCAGTTGTAAAATATCCCAACAAACATCAGGCACGACAACTTGAAACATACGATTGCAGGCATTAGAGATTTTGGGAGGGGTCCACTTCCTCATACAGTCATGTGGAAAAATTAGGACACCCTGTATAAGCCTGTGTTTTTTTTAACATATTTGGACATATGGATATTTAATATCGATGTTAAAAATACTGGGAGATTCACGTAATATGGCTAAACAAATAAAAATGAATTAAAGACTTTTTTCAAATTTTCTGTAAAATGTAATTCTAAACAAATAGTGAGGAATAAATTAGAACACCCCCCATCTTTTTTAGGACACCCCCACATTCATTCCCACTTACAATGGCTAAAATATTTTTAAAAAAAAATGCAAATAAAAACAAAAACAAGGTCAGACATACAGTGGTTCCTCTGGCTAAAAGACCTTGGCGCGGTGGCAACATATTTTTTCCCGGGGGGGGGGGGGGCATACCGGAATATGTTAATTTTATACTACTTATTTCTTTTTCAAATTTTACACAGTAATGTTGCATATGGAACTTACCATTTGAAGTATTCTACAACCGAGGCTTGAATATTGGGCCAGCTGGGGTCCCACCCAGACATCCTGTGTTTAGACTTTTTAGTGGTGTTATCCTTCTGTCCTTCCTCTGCCTGAACACTTTCCTCTCCTTGGTTCCTTTCTTCTGTCTCATCTTGCCCTCTCTGAGCTCTGTCTAATTCAGCTTCTCTCTCTGTCTATGGTGATATACAAACAGGTTAGAAAATATCAAGTGTCATGTTTTATCCTGCAGGATTTTTTTGCCATGGTTTACATAAATGACAAAAATATGTGTATTTTTTGTATTTTTATTCTAGTGTTTCTTTTTTTCAATTGAGAGAGTAGGGAAGGGAATGTAATGGCCTGAGCGCCGATCCCATCTGCACTCGGGTTGTCCAGTATTTTCCCCGTTCTATCTTATTTCGGGCCTTGTCATATGGCCTCCTCCAGGGCTCTTATTTTGACAGCATCACAGTGGGACTTCCAGCTGTCAAAGCCAAGCCGCGCTGTGACAGCTGTGTGGTATTTCGTTAATTACATTCCCTTTTCCTGATTGGTTTTTGTCCTCCATTTAAGGGAGCAGCTGAGGCTTACTCCTCGCTGCGACCTACAACAATATTGTGCACCTTCGTGTACGTGACTGGAGTTCCTATCCCCGACTCCAGTCTCTCCCGTGATTCCTCTCGTCCTTCCTCCTGTAAGTGTTTATTGTTCAGCGTTGGCTCCGTCCTCGCTGCCTCTCATAGCTTATCTCCAATGACAGTGTTCTTGTGTCAGAGTTTATGTTCGTGTTTTCCCCCATGTGACTGTTTATTTTGTTATCCTAGTCTTTTGAAAATAAACAAGTAAACTCACTGGTCAGCCTCTAGCGTCTCATTGATGCCCTGCAAGGGGCATCCATAACAGTAGGTTGCAGCCAAATGAGACGCCGGCCCCCGTGAGTCTGTTTTGTGGGCTTGTACTTTTCCCCTTCTTTTTTTTTTTTTTTTCCCATGTACCAGTGTGCTTTAGGAAATGGTGTTGCTGAGAAAGCAGTATTCTTTGAACTTGGGCTACGAGCTAATCGTGTTTCTCATCGAGGTAGATGGCATCCTCTCCCAAGCTCGTAGCCACCCATCCCTAGCGGCTCACGCTGGTACCTGGACCTCGCTGAGGCGACAATTAAGCGCAATCCTTGCCACGCCGATGACGCCGAGGTCAGGAAGAGGATGGCTGAAATTACGGCACTTCGGGAGAGTATCCGTGGGCCGGAGAGGAGTCCCAGCAGGAAGCCGAAGTCAAAGCCGATGGTGAGGCATCCCCGTTCCTCGCCTCGTGATCCGGTTCCTGCTACCCATCCAGCCCAGGGGTCTGCGTCACCAAAGTGCCATTCCCATCCGCAGCGGAAGAAGAGGACAGCCGGGATTCCCCGTGAAGAGATGCAGTGGGCAGCTGAGCTCATCCGGGGCCGTGTGGCTGAAGGACGCTCCTCCTCTCATCCCAGCCAGATCCTTAAGCATGTGGTGGCGGCAGTTAGACTGGTGGAGGTCAATCCTGAACTTCATCATTATCCTGAGTACGCTGAGCTGCTAGCCTCCGTTTCTGCGCAGCAGCGGCGCTTTCCAGATTTGAACCTAGCCTCGCCCTCTGCCGGCAGACGTCGTCACCCTGGCTGCAATCAGCCTCATCAAGATCCCTGTCCGGATCCTGTTCTGGGCCACCGTGAGAACTCTGCCTCCCAGCCAGCTGTTTCCCCTGCGTCGCAACAGAATGGACAGACAGCAGCCTCAGCCTCCGGGTCATCCGTCCCCGCTGTTCTGTCAGCTCTTCGTCCCCGGACTGCCTTGGCTGCTCCTCCCTCCTCCTCGGCGCCCTCTTCAGCTGCTGTGAGTTCAACGAGTCCTGCTCTGGCTCTGCCCATCTCTGGTTCTGCGAGAGTGGCTCCTCATTGTCTTCCCGGGGGGCCCTCCGTCACCATCCATAGGGGAATGGGAGAACCAAGCCCGCTACAGCAGTCACCATCGGTCCTCAGGAGAACAGGCAAGTGCTGTTTCATGCTCACATTCCGCATAATGAGTTACCTTGTCTGAATCCTGGGGGTAGAGCGTGGGGTTCACAGTCCCCTGAGCTTCCTCCACCTGCTGTAGCCATAAATATTGAACCTGCATCCTCTGTGTCTCCTTCCCCTCTCTATGGGTGTCCCCCGGTGCCAGGAATAGACCGTCGGACGAAGGAGGAGCCTGCGGCCCTGGAGAGCCTGGTGCCAGCCCTGCAGCCACGTCACGGGCAGAGGAGAGGGGCGGAATGCCTTTTGGAGCCCATGCCGATGATCAAGCATCCCCGGGTCTCCATGGAGGAGCAGTCGGGCCCAGCAGGTCACAGGTCCCCTGCCACCACGCCGTGCAGGCCGTCGGTGTGGGCTTCAGCGCTAGGGGGTTCCCAGACTGTGACGACCATCATGCCAGCTGCGGAGCCCGCCACAGTCGAGTCGGAACCAGGAATGGACCTCCGGTCATTGAACCTGGATCGTCGGAGTCCTGGACGGCGGTAGAGCCCGAGATCAGGCAAGTGCTCTATTTTGTCTTCTTATTCTCCGTTCTAGAGCATTCTTGCCTGTCTCTCAGGGAAATGTGCCGGGTGCAGCCGACCGCTGCATCCGAGCTCATCTCGCCGGGCTCTGCCGCTGCCGGTGATCCTGATCCCGGTTCCTTTTGTTTCTCTGAGCTTTCTCCCAGGGTCACCGGAGACAAACCAGCTCCGGTTGTCGTCGTGGAGGCTCCAGGTTCGTGCTCGGAGGTCATCCCTGATGCTTCGCTGGCCCAATCGGGGTCCGACATGGGTGCTGCACCAGTCCAATCGGGGTCCGGTGTGGGTGCTGCACCGGTCCAATGGGGGCCCATCAAGGACGCAGTGCTGGCCCAATGGGGGCCCGTCGAGGACGCTGCGCCGACCCAATTGGGGTCCATCGAGGGTGCAGCGCCGGTTCGGTTCGAGGCTGGTGAGGGAGCTGTGGATTCCCTTTCACCGGACGTCGGGCTGGTCCCTCCTCTTTCCTCCTATTTTTCCCCACCGGGTGCTGTTGGGGTTCCCCTTATTTGGGTTGGCTCTCCCCCGCTGTCCCTCTCGGTAGGGAGGCCGTATCTGAGCTTCCCCCTCCGGTCCTGGAGGTCTAAGGACACGAGACAGCCGCCTGAAGAACCATCTTGTGGGATCGGAGACCTGGTTCGGCCGCCCGAAAAACTGCTTCGTGGATTCTGCATTCTGGGTCGTCCGCCTGAAGAACTGTCTTGTTGATGCGGCGAACTGGTCCGGCCGCCTGAGGTACTGTTTTCCCGGGTCTGGGACTTGGATAGACCGCCTGAACTGCCCTTTTTTTTTTTCTTCTCCGCTCTCTACCTGCCGGCGCCTCTGAAGTTTTTTTTTTTTTCTTTTCTTCCTTAACTTATTTTTTTCCTTATCAATTTACTACTTGTGGTTAGGATCTGGGTGTCCTCGCTTTATGTTGTCATTTGTTTTCTGAGACCTTCGGGACATGAGTTCAGCCATGTCTTCGTCCTCAGCTCATTGTGTTTTCCTGCCTTAGCCTTAGTTTAGTCGTTGTGTTTATTTTCATTATCATGTCTCTTATGTCCTGTAATCTTGATTTTTTCCCCGATGTGCTCCATCTGTCTGTTCAGGCCAGTTTCTTATTTTGGTAGTATGAGCTATGTGTTCTTGGTATAATTGCTTTGGAAACCTCATTGCCGTTGCAGAGAGGAGGAGAGGTTTGTCACTTTTGTTTAAGACTTTCAATAATGACATACTTAAAATCAGTGTTTTTGAGCATTAGGCCTCCATTTCAATATTTTACTGAATGAAAGGATCTGTTTGCTTGGCAGCATTTATTTTTCTGTTTTTACATAGACTTTCTTTAAACACGTACCTTGGGAAGTGAATTTTCCTTTTTGGTTATCTGGCAGTTCTCAGGAAGTTATTTTGCATTTCGTTTAGCAAAGGAGAGTGGACATGAACAATACTGTGCAAACTCTGTCTCATGCTGCACTTCTGCTTTCTTGTAGCTAACTTGTGAAGACCAAATTTGCGATCAAACCGCACTTGCTGGATAAACATACTTTCTTTTTTTTCCCACAATATTTTTTATTGAACTTTTTTTTATACAAACAGCACAAACAATCAGACACTAACACAAAAGTAATTTAAAAATTAAAAAGAACAATAACAAAAAAATGTGTAATAAAAACAACAACCATTAACAAACACAAGTCAACAACAATGCTCCTCTGTTTAGTCTAGGTAATCTATTACATAAGAATACATAATATACATTCAACAGCTTGGAATTTGCAAGGTCCACACATATCATTCACCTTCTTCTTCAGACATTATGTTTAAATTCTTTACATAATCAATGAAAGGTCTCCATATTTTCTCAAACACATTTTCCTTTGATTTCAGTATATATGTTATTCTTTCTAGTGGAAGGTTTGTTAACATCTGTCTTAACCACTGAGTCACATCTGGTCTATGAATCTTTTTCCACAGTAGTGCAATACATTTTTTGGCATTAAGCAAACTGAGGTCTATGAATGCTCTTTCACTCTTACTAAAGTTATGTTTTTCTGGATACAGACCCAACAAAAATACAATATGATTTGTTTTGAAATTATTTTTCAATTGTTACCCTCACCTCTTCCCAAAACATTCTGATTTTTCTACATTCCCATAAACAGTGAAATAGGGTTCCTTTACTTTCCATACATTTTGTGCATGTATCTGGTATGTTTTTGTTATATCTATTTAATTCCACTGGTGTAACATACATCCGCATTAACCATTTAAAATGTATCAGTTTAAGGCGTACATTTATTGATTTGGTTTGAGCTCCTGCACAAGCCATTTCCCACTGTTCCTCTGAAATTTCAATTTGCAGGTCCTCTTTCCAGTAATTCAGTCTTTTCTGTGAGTTTTCACTTGAGAATAGTGTCAATGAGTTGTAAAACTCTGACATAATACCCTTTCTCTTACTATCTTTCATCAAAATTTTTTCAAAAAATGAATAAGTAGGTAGGGTGAGAGCATTATTTCAATTTGATCGAATAAAATTTCTAAGTTGAAGATATTTAAAAAGGTGTGTTCTATTAAGATTGAATTTAATCCTCAGTTCTTCAAAAGACATTATGTTATCTGAGCGTGACAAATATAAGTCTTGAATCTTTTGAATCCCTTTTATATTCCATATTTTAAATACAGTATCCGCTCTCCCTGGTGTAAAATATTGATTACCCCATATTGGGCTAAATTGTGACAGTGAGTGTGGCTCTTTTAAATATTTTTTGGTTTCACACCATATTTTGATCATGTGCTTTACAATTGGATGTTTAACTTGTTTCTGTAGTTTTTTAGCCGAGTCTGAGTATATGAATAAGGGAAGAGGTAAAGGTAAATTGTATGATTCCATTTCAGTCCAGTGAGGAAGATCATTTGATGAAAAATAATATGTCATAGACCTCAGTTGTGCTGGCCAGTAATACAACATAAACTTTGGACATTTCAGACCTCCATGATCAAATGGTAAATATAGGAAGGACAAACGTAATCTAGCCCTCCTATTGTTCCATATAAATTCCACTAACTTTTTTTTAATTCTTGAAAATAGATCTGAAGGTAGTGGTAAAGGAATGTTTTGAAATAAATAAAGTATTTTTGGTAAGATATTACTTTTAAGTATATTAATTCTCCCGATCATCGACATTGGTAGTGGCATCCATCTCTGAAGTAACTCATTAATATCTGTCATTAAGGCTTCATAGTTGGCACTGGCAACTGATTCTAGCTTAGGCAAAATTTGAATTCCTAAATATTTAAACTGATTTATAACATTGAATTGGTTTACCTAAGGAGCTGGGTGATTTCTCTGGGTCTCATTTAGCATTAATATTGAAGATTTTGTTTTGTTTATTTTATATCCTGATATATACCCAAAGTTCTTTATTAAATTCAACAAGGTCGGAATTGATTTTTTAAAAATTCGACATAAACAAAATTATGTCATCGGCATACAGGGAGATTTTATGTTCTGTTGGTCCTACTTTAATTCCATATATTTGTGGATGTAAACGTACTGCCATCGCTAAAGGTTCAATTGCCATAGTAAACAATAAGGGTGAAAGTGGACAGCCTTGTCGACATCCTCTATTGACTTTTATTGATTTTGAGATATTGCTGTTTGTTAGGATTTCTGCTGTAGCGTTATTGTATATTATCTGGATCCATTTTATGAAATTATTTCCAAGTCCAAACCTTTGTAGGACTTCAAAAAGATAGGGCCATTCGACCCTATCAAAGGCCTTTTCGGCGTCCAATGATAAGAGAGCTGTATCTGGTGCTTCTTTATTGGAATAAATAATATGAAATAGTCTTCTTACATTATGGAAGCCTTGTCTTCCCATTATAAAGCCATTCTGATCTCGGTTAATAATATTTGGTAATATTTCTTGTAGTCGTTTTGCTAAAATTTTACAGATTATTTTAAGATCAGCATTTAATAGGCTTATTGGTCTCATGTTTTCACATTTATTAGGGGGTTTACCTGGTTTTGGTAACAGTATAATTAAGGCATTATTCATGTATGGTGGTAAATTACCATTTTGAAATGCTTCTAAAACCATTTCCAACAGTGGTTTTACTAATTTAGTCTTAAATTTTTTATAGAGGTCAACTGGAAGACCATCTGGTCCTGCTCTTTTTCCTGATTTCATATTATCAATGGCTTGCCCAACTTCTACTTGACTAATTTTAGACTCCAGTATCTCCCCGTTTTCATTTGGAATACATGGTATAGATAATCCACCCAAAAACCCATTTAATTTTGTTAAGTCAGTTTCATTTTTTGTATCATATAGTTTTCCACAATAATCTCTAAAGGCACTATTAATTTCTAAAGGATCTATAACTACCTGTCCGTTACTTATAATACTGGTAATTGGTGTTTTAGATTCTAATTGTTTAATCTGCCATGCCAATAATTTTCCTGATTTTTCACCTTGTTCGTAAAAAGTTTGCTTCAATCTTAGAAGACTCGAGGCAGCTCTATTCACTGGTTTTTTGTCATATTCAGCTCTCAGAATCAGTAATTCATTCTCTAACTGTGGATTACTTCCTGCATACACCTTTTCTTAAAGGATTTTTATTTTACGTTCCAATTGGACTCTCTCCTCTCAGGTCTTCTTAGATTTTGAACCTGTATAACGAATAATATGCCCCCTAATAAAAGCTTTGAAAGCCTCCCACTTTATACATGCCGTTGTTTGTGTAGTATTGATATCAAAGAACTCATCTGTTTTTCTATGTACTTAACAAATTCCTCATCCTGAAGCCATTTATGTTGAAAATGCCACCTAACTGGGTGGGTCCTTTGTCAATTTCTTATCTACATACAGTGGGGTAAAAAAGTATTTAGTCAGCCACCAATTGTGCAAGTTCTCCCACTTAAGATGAGAGAGGTCTCCAATTTTCATCATAGGTATACCTCAACTATGAGAGACAAAATGAGAAAAAAAAATCCAGAAAATCACATTGAAGGATTTTTAATGAATTAATTGGTAAATTCCTCAGTAAAATAAGTATTTGGTCAATAACAAAAGTTCATATCAATACTTTGTTAAAGGCCAAATGTCACGTAACAGGGTACTTTAAATATCTTGAAACTAGATATAAAAGGGAACCGATCCGTTCAGGTCTTGGTGCATATGCTTCAGTAACAACGGAATATTCGTTAATTTAAAACTGCCGCGCTTGGCCTGACACGGCCCCTGGAATCGCCTGGGGAAGAAGGCGGAAGTGACGAAATCGATTGTACCCTAGTTTGATGCTTGGGGTATTTCAATTGATTGTTTATATGGAGACTGGAAGGTTGAAGTGAGCAACAAGAAAGAAAAAATTGGATATTTCACCCATACCTTAAAACGGGACTATCAGGGACAGCTGGGTAATAAGGGACACTTCTCTGGGAAATGTTTTCATACCTGTCAAGTGAGACGTTTTCGCCGTACTTCAACACCGTAAAAAGCGGCTATAAGGAACGGCGGAGCAACAAGGGACACCTCTCTGGGAAATGCCCCAAATGCAACTCGTGTTGTTATTGTCAAATATTTTAAGGATTCATGGATATTTGACAATAACAACACAACTCAGCGTCCGGCGCTAAATAAAAAAAAAAGCAGAATTCTGTATTTGTCAGGCGATCTCTGTCTGTTCCGCAACCGCTGCACAGCTGAACGTGTTAAACCATTGTCCTAATGACTTCTCATTGTAGTGAGAATAGCTCAAGCTGAGCGATCAGCCCGCCCAGATAATTAAACTAATGACTGACTCCACACTTCGAACAGTAGTGATAATAGCTCACGCTGAGCGATCAGCCTGCCCAGACAATTAAACTAATGATTGACTCCACACTTCGAACAGTAGTGATAATAGCTCACTCTGAGCGATCAGCCCGCCCAGACAATTAAACTAATGATTGACTCCACACTTCGAACAGTAGTGATAATAGCTCACGCTGAGCGATCTGCCAGCACGAGCTGTGGGTGATCACACACAAGAGTGCTCCTCAAGACACTCAATTTTTTTTCCAGTATATTTTTCTTTGGGGCGTACAGAAATGGCAATACGCCCGTTTTTGCTAAAATTGCATTTTCCCCGTATTTTCCTTAAAATATTTGACAATAACAACACGAACTACATTTAAAACATTTCCCAGAAAAGTGTCCCCCACAGCCGCGCTTGGCACCAAAATACGGCGAAAACGTCTCACTTGACAGGTATGCGCCTCCATTTTCATATTGACCTGGTCAATTTCTTGACAGCAGCGGCTCTCCTCCACTGTAATAATAATGGCTTCCGAAAAATCAATATTTATGGGGCGCCCTCGACAGACCCCCTTCGGCTTCGCAACTCTGGAGGCGATTAATGTCCAGTTCAATGACATTTTCCACTGGTTCTGCTCTCTGGTCATCGTTGGAACTGTTGTTATCAGACAAAGCATCTGATTCCGTCTCGGACGGCTCGAACCGGTAAGGTTCTATGCCTCTGTCACTGTCTGAACCACTGACAAAAAAAAAAAGACAAAACTAAACTAATTTGTTCACAATCGCTGTCACTTTCCGTCATGATTGTCCAATGTTGATAAGTGTGAATGTGGATAGGCAGGGCAGCCAGGGTACAACTGGTGATGTCAAAAACATGGGCGTGGTCTGGACTGGCTGTCACAAGCCAGCAAGCAAGGTGGGGCCTTCACCTGGTGTATTTTGTGCAATTATGTAAATACAGGTGGGTGATATGGTCTCCGGTATGAATATTTGGTTTAAGCTATGTGTATTTTATCTAAATTCATTGTCATTTAGAAAAAAAAATTACATGACATTTGGCCTTTAAATACCCCTTGTTGGCAATGACAGAGGTCAAACGTTTTCTGTAAGTTTTCACACACTGTTGCTGGTATTTTGGCCCATTCCTCCATGCAGATCTCCTCTAGAGCAGTGATGTTTTGGGGCTGTCGCTGGGCAACACAGACTTTCAACTCCCTCCAAAGATTTTCTATGGGGTTGAGATCTGCAGACTGGCTAGGCCACTCCAGGACCTTGAAATGCTTCTTACGAAGCCACTCCTTCGTTGCCCGGGCGGTGTGTTTGGGATCATTGTCATACTGAAAAACCCAGCCGCGTTTCATCTTCAATGCCCTTGCTGGTGGAAGGAGGTTTTCACTCAAAATCTCACGATACATGGCCCCATTCATTCTTTCCTTTACACGGATCAGTCGTCCTGGTCCCTTTGCAGTAAAACAGCCCCAAAGTATGATGTTTCCACCCCCATGCTTCACAGTAGGTATGGTGTTCTTTCTCCTCCAAACACGACAAGTTGACTTTTTACCAAAAAGTTCTATTTTGGTTTCATCTGACCATATGACATTCTCCCAATCCTCTTCTGGATCATCCAAATGCTCTCTAGCAAACTTCAGACGGGCCTGGACATGTACTGGCTTAAGCAGGGGGACACGTCTGGCACTGCAGGATTTGAGTCCCTGGCGGCGTAGTGTGTTACTGATGGTAGCCTTTGTTACTTTAGTCCCAGCTCTCTGCAGGTCATTCACTAGGTCCCCCCATGTGGTTCTGGGATTTTTGCTCACCGTTCTCGTGATCATTTTGACCCCACGGGGTGAGATCTTGCGTGGAGCCCCAGATCGAGTGAGATTATCAGTGGTCTTGTATGTCCTCCATTTTCTAATAATTGCTCCCACAGTTGATTTCTTCACACCAAGCTGCTTACCTATTGCAGATTCAGTCTTCCCAGCCTGGTGCAGGTCTACAATTTTGTTTCTGGTGTCCTTTGACAGCTCTTTAATCTTGGCCATAGTGGAGTTTGGAGTCTGACTGTTTGAGGTTGTGGACAGGTGTCTTTTATACTGATAACGAGTTCAAACAGGCGCCATTAATACAGGTAACGAGTGGAGGACAGAGGAGCCTCTTAAAGAAGAAGTTACAGGTCTGTGAGAGTCAGAAATCTTGCTTGTTTGTAGGTGACCAAATACTTATGTTACTGAGGAATTCACCAATTAATTCATTAAAAATCCTTCAGTGTGATTTTCTGGATTTTTTTTTTTTCTCATTTTGTCTCTCATAGTTGGGGTATACCCATGATGAAAATTGGAGACCTCTCTCATCTTTTAAGTGGGAGAACTTGCACAATTGGTGGCTGACTAAATACTTTTTTGCCCCACTGTATATTAGACAGCAGGGTGCATGATCAGAGATCACAATATTATCATAGAAACAGTTTTGAATCTTGGACCTTAATTCTGTAGAGATCAAAAAATAGTCAATACATGAGAATGTCTTATAGGTATTAGAATAACAAGAATAAGCTTTGACTTGTGGTTTCATTTCTCTCCATATATCTAGCAATCTCAGTTCTTTCATAAAATGATTAATGGTCATCCTGCATCCATTGTGCGTACAGTCCAGTCCTGTTGATCTATCTATACTGGGACTCAATGTACAATTAAAATCCCCTGCTATTATATGTTGCCCTGTAAGTGATGATAAAGTGAGGAATAAATTAACAAAGAAGTTTTGATCATCAATATTGGGGCCGTATAAGTTCACCAGATTTATATTTTCTAATAACAAAGATCCTTGGATGATTAGATATCTTCCAAATTTGTCTCTAATTACATTTTTCATTTGAAATGGGACTGTTTTATGTATGAGAGTCATAACTCCCCTAGCTCGGGATGAAAATGATGAGGTGAACACATTACCTTGCCATATTCTCCTAATTCTTTTTACATCCTCCTCTAATAGATGAGTTTCTTGTAAAAATACAATTTTTGAATCTATGTCTTTTATTTTATTCATAACTTGTTTAAGTTTTTTAAGATTTTGTATACCTCTGCAATTCCATGAGGTTAAATTAAGATTAACGCTTTGATCTATGATCAAAAGAAGTTTGAGATTACCTTGCAATATGAACATACTCTTACAGAGAAGCAAAAACATGGATGATGGAACATACATCCTACAAACTACACAAAAACAAATTCCCTTTCCCCACATTCGTGGTAATCCCCCCAAAATCAAAATATTCCGTCTCCCGTTATAGCTAGTGACTGCTCCACACCTGCGAGGATCAGTCAAACCACTCTCTCTTTCTCCTCTCAATCACCCTGACTCTACTACTATTTTTATGACATTAACTCTCTTCTGTAGTTTTTTTCAACATAACTTCAAAGTTTTATAGCAACTTTGTACATAATAGCTTTTTTTTTTTTAAATACAGTCTGTATTTTGTAGACATGTTTATGTTTCAGATCAATCAGATGTCTGTACAAATGCTTAAATGTTCTACCTTTGTCATGTTCATGCTTAGCTCCCACCAGTCTCCTTTTGGATTTGCTTGATGAGCTCCTGCGCCTCTTGAGGAGTCTTGAAGGTGTGGGTTCTCCCCTTATATGTGACCAGCAGTCTTGCCGGATGAATCACTCCGTGACGAATCCCGAGGTTGCACAGCTCTTTGCGGGCGGGGTCGAACTGCCTCCTTAATTGTTGAATTCCTGTGGCCAAATCTGGGTAGAACCGCACCTGTTGATCCTGGTATTTAATTTCCCCTTTAGCTTGCGCCGCATTGGTGACCGTCATCTGGTCTCTGTAGTTGAGGAACTTCATAATCAGCGTCCTCGGTGGTGTCTTATTATCTCTCGGTGGGCCAATTCGGTGAGCGCTCTCTAAAACGACCGATGACTGCAGATCCGTGTTATTCAGCGCTTCTGGAATCCACTTTTCCAAAAAGGAACATGAGTCCCGTCCCCCCGCTCCCTCCGGAAGGCCCACCAGCCTCAAATTATTCCGTCGCGAGCGGGATTCCAAGTCCAGGACGTTATCTTCCAGACGTTTCCATTTTAATTCCAGTGTTTGCAACTTTGATTGTAGGCTGGTGACGTCATCTTCAGTGCTTGAAATTCAGAGCTCCGCCTGCGATACTCGTTCCATACAGTCGCTTATTTCCTTTCTCATTCCTTCCATCGCTGCTATCCCATCAAATTTAGACGAAAACTCTGTTCTCATAGAGTTAATGGCAGTGAGCGCTGCGTTTGTCCCCTCTTCAGCAGTTCCCGCTCCGCCGCTGGCCCCATCCTCCACCATCGTCTCTGGAGTTTTTTCTGTTTCGCCTCGAGCGTGGAAGTCTGTTAGCTTGGGTTGTTTTGTCGAATTGCTTTTTCCTCCACCTAATTTCCCAGCCTTGGTCTTTACCATATCCGCGCCTAAACGCTGGGATGGGTTTTTGTTCCAATTAAGAGAGTTTTAGTAAACTTTTTATTTTTAGGAGCAGAGCAGTGTGAAACACGTCTTCCTACGTGGCGGCATTAACCGGAAGTCCCCATAAACATACTTTCTAATGTTTTATTTAAGTGTTTGTTAATTTTGGTCTCACAGTATGTTATCTATAGTTTGTCTGCCTACTCTGTAGTTATGGAATTTTTTCGTTCTTCTCCTTGGTGCTTACATGGTACTTGTGGGGTTTTTTTTTTGTTTTTTTGTAGTATACCTGTATTTTGGTTTTCTTGTTTCCTTGACCGGGCAGTGTATTTCATATATTTTTGTTTATTCATTCTTTTGTACCTGAGTATTTCTCTGAAGTGTGGTCTAGTTTTGGTCACTCTGGTGTTTAAGCCACGGCATTTTATGTTCATCCATGTTACCCGTCCCTTGTGGGGGGGTTTTCTGTGTCATTCTTTGTTTGTTTTTTTTTTGGTTCTCTCCCTCCTGGCCTGTTTCCCCCTCCGCCCTCCCTGGGTCGGTCCTGGTAGCCTTCTGGTTGGGGGAGGGGGCCTTGGATGTTAAGTTTATGCCTGGAATGCGCCTTGTGAACAGGGGGTACTGTGATGGCCTACGCGCCAATCCCATCCGCGCTCGGGTTGTCCAGTATTTTCCCCGTTCTATCTTATTTCGGGCCTTGTCATATGGCCTCCTCCAGAGCTCTTATTTTGACAGCGTCATGGCGGGACTTTTGGCTGTCAAAGCCAAGCCGCACTGTGACAGCTCTGTGGTATTTCGTTAATTACATTCCCTTTTCCTGATTGGTTTTTGTCCTCCATTTAAGGGAGCAGCTGAGGCTTACTCCTCACTGTGACCTACAACATCGTGCACCTCCGTGTGCGTGACTGGAGTTCCTACCCCCGACTCCAGTCTCTCCCGTGATTCCTCTCGTCCTTCCTCCCGTAATTGTTTATTGTTCAGCGTTGGCTCCATCCTCGCTGCCTCTCATAGCTTATCTCCAGTATCAGTGTTCTTGCGTCAGAGTTTATGTTTGTGTTTTCCCCCACATGGATGTTTATTTTGTTATCCTAGTCTTTTGTAAATAAACAAGCAAACTTACTGGTTGGCCTCTAGCGTCTCATTGATGCCCTGCAAGGGGCATCCATAACAGGGAAAGAAATATTTATAATAGTAATGTACTCATGCATACTTAAATTATATGATCAGGTGGATTTAGTAACCAGCAATTCTACTCATGTAAAAGCAGTGCTTTTAAATTAATAATTAAAAGTAGACAACCAAAAATTTCTAGTTGAGTTAAGGGTACGAAGAGCACCCACTTAAAAACTTGAGTAATGACTTCAGTCTTGAAGGTTTGAGGTTTTTCTCAAAAATTTATAACAATTTTCTTATAGTTTTCTACTTTTCTCTGTAAATTTATCTAAAGTTGAAACCCTGTTCCTCGAATTTGCAATGTCCTCTTGTAAAATTGACTTTTCTTGTACATTTGAAACTTTATTATAAATTTGTGGATTATTTTATGACTAATTTTTGTCCGTTTTTTAAAACAAAATTACGGTTTTCAAGATAAATTTGAAACACACTGTGATAATTTTTTTTTTTTAACTTTTTTCCTTATAACAATTTACATTTTTGACCATAATTTTGCAGTCAGAACAGAACAATAATTTAACTCTGATTACAAAGAATAAAATATTAATAAAATTGTATTTAATGAAATAAATTAACTTAAATGACCAAGGATGTCGTAATTTGTTATAATATTTTTTTATATTTATAGTTTTGGGTTTTTTTCCAGAAATTTCCTCACCACCCAGACAGCAGGAAAAACCTCGCTTATTTTGAAATCAGATGTTGGCACGTTTAGTTTGTCTGAAGGCTGCTGACAGATTAAAGTCACTGACTTCGTGAATTTCGGTCACCTTTCGGGCAGCGCGGTGGCAAAGTGGTTAGCACTGCGGCAGCACAGCAACTCACCCTTGGCCAGGGGATCCTGGGTTCGATCCCAGCCTCCGACCAACAGTGATCTGTGTGGAGTTTGCATGTTCTCACTGTGTCTGCATGGGTTTACTCCAGGATTTCTCCGGTTTCCTCCCACATGCCAAAAACATGCAGGTTAGGTTAACTGGCATCAAAATTCTAAATTGTCCTTAGGTATGACTGTGAGAGTGAATGGTTGTCTGTCTCTCTGTGTTGGCCCTGCGATGGACTGGCGATCTGTCCAGGTTGTACCCTGCCTCTCGCCCTAAGATACTGGGATAGGCTCCAGCACCCCCACCCCCACCCCCCGCGACCCAAAAAGGATTAAGCGGAAGAAGATGGATGGATGGATGGATGGATAGCTTTTTTTTTTGTTTTTTTTTTTCAGAAATCTCCTCACCACCCAGACAGCAGGAAAAACCTCCCTTATTTTGAAATCAGATGTTGGCACGTTTAGTTTGTCTGAAGGCTGCTGACAGATTAAAGTCACTGACTTCGTGAATTTCGGTCACCTTAACCTGCCAGGTACATAATAGGGAACTGTAGCGGACTCTAAAGACATAATTCACCACAATATGTGTTCATGTACAGAATGATTTGCTTAGGCAGTTATAGTTGTGCTCTCAGGCTTTGTCATCAGGCACCTCTCTATGCAGCCGCTGAAGGACCTCAGTTTAGAGCGAAAATAGAGCTAACGTTTTTTAGCTGTTACTTTTTGTCACTGCCGCTGGAGAATAAAAACGGCACGCCTGCTCGTGCGAGAAAAGAAAGAAATTGCCAGTCTCTTCATTCCTGCAATTCCTACAGAACATAACTTAATATTGTAGTGGCTGGTGAAATATATCCTCAGCAATTCATCAGTCCCCCACCTTTCCCTTCATATGAAACCGGCTGCATATGAATTCTAACCACATCTCTTAGCTAAGCAACTCTTCCATTATTGCTCCCGTTAACAGTGGGTTAAAACCATGATAAACGCCTCCAGTGCTTAGACACATACCTCTTCTGATTTTTTTCCGCATTTAAAGTACTTGAACAAACTCATGTTTTTGTCGACAGTCACACTTAGCGAGACACTGCCTGCTGACTGAGTCGAGAACTTGCGTGGGTGGGGCGCTTCTAAACTCTGCACGGATGATGGCCACGCGCGTTGTTCGTGTGCATGCTTGCGGAAAGTCATTGCTTTATATATTTTTCTTAATAAAATCATATCGCCTTGGCGTGGCGGTACAATTTCTGGCGAGGCAGCCCACCATGGAGAAATGTTACCAGAGGAAACCCTGGACATAGATACGTGAACATTTCTTAATAAAGAACTGAATATTTAAAGGGGTGTCCAAATTTTTTCACATGGCTAAGTGCACCACTGGACACAAAATATCTACAAGCAATGTCATTCATCTCATTCTCTAAGAAAACACTGTCAGACAACAAGGACAAGGAGTTATCATTTCTCTGTGCCACTTTAAAGCACTCAATGGAAGGAAACTTTGCACCAAACCGCAAACTATCACCTCTTGCAAAGAAAGTATCAGCAAGTGTAACTCCAGAACCATTTTTGTCAGAACTTCATTTTGCCATAGAATGGGTTGTAACAGAGATGGGAAAAGTGTCTGGATGTTAATACACAAGATCATCAGGGCCTTTAGCTGCAACACGGATATTTACTACTGTACAGGAGCAACAATCACCAGCCAAGTCATTTCCAAGAATGAAGGACACACCTTTTATTGGAATAGAGGGACAAACTGCCACTGCAACCGCTTCAGAAACCAAAGATGTCTGCAAATTAAGAGTATGAAGGGGTAGAGTTAAATAATCACTACCATATATCACTACCAAATTATTTTTTTTTCCCTGGTTCCGGTTCTGCCGGACCGGCGGCGCCACATGAGTTGGCTGTCTTTTGCAACTGCCTTTTTCTTATCTTCCTTCTTTCTACACCTTTCACTCTATATATATATATCACGGACACACAGATCGCCCCAAGGGTCTCCCGAGTCGGCGGACGGAGCCACTGTTTGCAGCGGGGGACAATACAGCAGGGAAGAACCAACCACCACCCGGTGCTAATGGAGAAGCTCGACATGCCGAGGAACTGTGGCGAAAACGACGCGGGTGCCGGGCTGGAGTTTAAGCGGCATGCAAGAAATATAAGACAGAATAATAAAGCGCGATGGCAAGAACCAAGCAGACCACCCGTAAATCTACTGGAGGAAAAAGCCCCCCAGGAAACAGCTAGCCACCAAGGCTGCTTGAAAAATAAAAAAGCGCTCCGGCCACCGGCGGAGTGAAGAAGCCTCACCGTTACAGGCCCGGTACCGTGGCTCTCAGAGAGATCCGTCGCTACCAGAAATCCACGGAGCTGCTCATCCGTAGGCTGCCCTTCCAGCGCCTGGTGAGGGAGATCGCTCAGGACTTCAAGACCGACCTGCGCTTCCAGAGCTCCGCCGTCATGGCTCTGCAGGAGGCTAGCGAGGCCTACCTGGTGGGTCTCTTCGAGGACACCAACCTGTGCGCCATCCATGCCAAGAGGGTCACCACCATCATGCCCAAAGACATCCAGCTGGCCCGCCGCACCCGCGGAGGGAGAGAGAGCTTAGACTTTCTGCTGCACATTCACCAACCACAATGCTCCGCACTGTGTGTCTATATATTTATAGTAATATGTACTTATGTATACTAGCTGTTCTTGTTTTTTTCTTGCCTTCTGATTGTTGCTCTGAGTGTTGCTATCCCTGTGATGTTGCAATCCTGGAATTTCCCCATTGTGGGACTAATAAAGGCTCATCTTATCTTAAAACCATTAACAATGGCACTAGAACCTACCATACAGGCATCATTAATTGGAAGAACATCCTGGTGGATTACAGATTAAAAAGCTCCACTATCCAAAAGGAAGAGAGACAAAACCATATAACAAAAAAACATGACGGGCAGGTTATCTCTGGCTTTGAAAAAAATTAGCAATGTTGGTAGGGGCATAGAGGTCTCACTAGCAACTTTTATTAAAGACGCTCTCTGGCGGCTCTAAAACCACCTTAAAAACAAATGTATATTGCTCAAAATAGTATGTTGTGGCTTTTTATACACAAAAAAATTTCATTGTTTTAGAATTGCTTAGAGCAGGGGTGTCCAACCATGTGCCATGGAGAGCCAAGACCCTGCAGGTTTTCTCTTCTACCCAGTCTCTTCAGCAGGTGTTTTCACTTATCAGCAATCAGTGGGAAGAAGTTCACTGAAATCTGCTGTTGAAGACACTGGTTGGAGGTAAAACCTGCAGGGTCTTGGCTCTCCATGGCACATGGTTGGACACCCCTGGCTTAGAGCTTTTACATCTTCCACCTACTTAAGTATGCGCAGATCTATGAATATTCTAATTAGCTCCACCCATACTCCCACGCACCAGTAGCAGATGCTGCAAGGCCAGCCCTCTACTGTCCTCTGATCTGAGAACACCGAAGACTGCCTCTCTAAGCAACAATGGCTAGTCAAAACATCGGAGTGATTCAGCCGTACGTGCACACGCCGCCAACCCCCGCCAAAGCAAGCTGGCTCTCAGCGGTCCCACCTGGGGGCTGACGGGTGCCCACTGGGCAGCTTGCTGGGGGCCAATGGTGCGGTGTACCCGCCCGCTGCTGTGGAACCATGACCTCAGCGCATGCAGCTTCACCCTGACCATTGCACATTGCACCAGGTGCCCCCTGGTTACCCAACTCGCCTCCCTCCTCCAGAGGGGGGTGAGAAGTGTTTTTAATGTCTCCTCCTCTGTCCTCCCTGGCAAGGACGGATTGGAACACCTGGGGGGTTTTGTATCCCCCCTGAAAACCCCTTCACCGAACCAAGTCAAACGAATGCAAAATGAAAGTGTAGCAATCTTGGCACCTTCATCCCCCTGAGAGCAGATGTTTCTCTCTGGTTCGGCCTTCCGACCATGTGCCTCCCATTCCCTCCATGGGCACCTATGGGCCCCAGCACATGCAGCCGGGAAGGGATGCTGACTGTCAGCGTGGTCAGTGGTGGGTAGACCATGAGCTTCCATCTGCGGAGCCACGTTGGCTCCTCCCTCATCCCCTGGGGGAGTGAACTCAGGTGTTTAGCCATGCCCAGCACTTAGCATGATTGGTTATAGCATTAACCAATCAGGCTAAGCACGGATGCTTACGTGGCTAAAAATGCTCTGTCCAAAGTCACCTTTGTTTGGAGGAAGGGGTTGAGGGAAGCTAAACTGCACATTCACAGCAGTAAAACACAGACTTGGGACTTGGGGTCTGATTTTGCTCTTGGTATGTCTTGTAAGTCACAAAAAAACATGTTACAGACATGTTAACAACAGGAAAAATGTGATTTTTGGCAGTGTCACTTTAATGATATAGGCTTAGGCTTCACTGCAGAGGAGCCTTGTTTTCTGTTCAGAATGGTACACTGCAATAAAATGATCAGGATTCTTGCAATAGAAACATATCTTTTCAGAGGAATACCCTACAGCACC
Source organism: Pholidichthys leucotaenia (assembly GCA_020510985.1). Taxonomy (NCBI): domain Eukaryota; kingdom Metazoa; phylum Chordata; class Actinopteri; order Cichliformes; family Pholidichthyidae; genus Pholidichthys; species Pholidichthys leucotaenia. The sequence continues at coordinate 236,785,812 of CM035848.1, read as the reverse complement.
TGCATGCTCAGGTGAGACTGCAGCCATTCAGAAAGAACGAGATCTAAATGGAAAAATTTGTTGCTCATCCTGGGTTTTACTGAAGTCAGCTTGATGAGCCAACCTGAACTCATCTGCCAACACAGCAGCCTCAGCAAGAGTGGGTACTTTTCTCTTATTTAGGTATGTACCGATTATGCTAGGTACACAGTTCTTAAAATCTCTAAACAAGATCAGCTGCCTCACCTCTTCTGCTGACTCTGCCTTTTCAGATTCACACCATCTGTTAAATATTGTCTCCTTGTCTTTAGCAAACTCAACATACGTTTGTGTATCAAGCTTACCGAGACTCCTGAAACATTGACAATAAGAGCCTCAGGAACTAGTTCATAAGCCTTGAGGATGGCACTTTAAACAGTTTTATAATCCCCACTTTCTTCAAGATTTAAAGCAGAATAAGTATCCTGAACCTTCCCCACCAACACACTTTGTTGAAGAAGCGGCCAAACCTTTTGAGGCCGCTTAGAAGTTGTTGCTACCCATTCAAAATTACAAAAATCAATCAAAAATCAATGTTCTTCTCCACAAAAGGAGGAACCACCTTGATATTTTTAGCAACATCAAATTCAGCTGGTTCAGATCTGTAGAGTGCAGCAATTTTAAATTCTAACTTCTTAAGAAACCTCTTGTGTTGTAACATCTGTTTTCTTTTAATTTCAACTCGTGTTGCTTACTTTCTATTTCTCCTGCAAAATCAACTTTCTGCCTCAACTCAAGAAAAGCTTCAGACAATGGATGTGACAAAGCCACTGAGGCTGTGGACGGAGGGTCAGCCACAGCTTCTGTAGCTGAAGGATAAGTTACAGGGCCAGTCTCAAGAAAACCCCTTTTAGTTAAAATAACAGCTTCTTTAAGGCTCTCTTTTAGATATTTATCGGCACCAGCAAGCTCAATATCATAGACATTAGCAACTGATGCTTGGATAACTGCTCCAAGGACTACTCTGAAGGAGCTTCAACAAAACTTCCAGGAGTAGCCATAATAAACCCTGCCCTGAGAGACTACCAGTCTCAAAGAAGAACACTAAAGCATTTCAGCACTGCAACTCATGGTAGATTAGAAAAAAGAAAAAAAGAAAAAAAATCATCTACAGCTTGCATATTTTTTAATCAGTCTCCCACTGCTATCACAAATCACATAGCACCGAATTAAACCACTGAATACAAAAAACTTCTTTTAAAGGTAATCTCCCTGGTACCTGCCTAACATATGCTAAACCTACATATCTTCATGAGGTTGCCAAACTTGAGGTGGCTTTGAAGGCAAACATCAGCAGCCTCAGCCAGATTAACTGCACCTAGCTGCAGCTCTGATTCGCTTACCCCTGAAAGCGTGCAAGTCTGCACCCAGGATTCCCCCTCAAAAACACAAAAAGGCCAAACAATAAATGAATGAGCCGATGGAAGTATTACAAATTAATCCAGCTGGAACATCCCCTGTCTCACCAGGGAGCTAACCCCCCAAAAAAGTTCAACATACACTCAGGATCTACACTCACCAAATGAAGAAATGGGAGACAAGCATGGCAGCCACCACGTCAAACCACATGGTCCACCTACATACCACTAAACAAACTCAATTAAAGTCCCCCAGGTCTTATGGACGATCCCCCCAATATGTTACACCCTGGCTTGAAGGCAGCAATATAATGGAGTCCAAACCTAGTAGGACAGCTTTAACATACATAGCTTATTGGCAACAAACAAGTGTGGTGGACAGCAGGTCTGTAGTCTTGGCTTCCATGCTGAGGACAGAGACCAGGGCTGGAGCCTAACCAGACATTTATAAGTAGTCAGCAGGGATGTGATTTGGGGTTGGTGAAATTATCTGAAAATTTTGCAGGGGGTCTGGGGGACGCATGATTTTTAAGTACCAGAACTGTGCTTAAATGACGTAAAACAAACAGCTGAATGCCATTTATTACTGTATAATATTGACTTATGTTCCAAGAAGATAGTATTCCTAAAATATTCCAACAAGCATTATCCATGACATGCTTTAACACTTGATCAAATCAAAATCAGTTAATTTTGTCTATTCCATAATAGAAATAAAATTCCAACATACCATTACTTTTAATAATTTCAGCATTCATTTCAGATCACCAGTTTCATCTCCATTGAGTCTTGAGCAGTTCATTTTGCACAATCACTGATGTAGCCAAGTCTTAGAAATATTCAAAAGTTATGAGTCAATGTCCACTGTGCACTGCGTTAAAAATATTTTTTAAATAAAGTCCAAAACATCTTCAGCAGGCAAGATGAAGAAAATATTAACTAGATGACATGTATACAAAAATATATCTTCACATACCTCAAAATTCACTACTGTATCCGCAACTGGCACTGGTTGTTGGGGTGGATCATTCCTTTCGATTTCCGTGTCTGATCGTGTCATTAACAAAGGGTGGAGGCCGTATGGGTTCGATGGTTTTTTCTGAACACCGAAAGTTCCAGCAATTGAATAATTAGTGGACCTCGATTTGACCTCTTGTACATGTTTTTTGCTCCTTCTTGGACATGTTTTCCGCGCCTTCCCGGCATGGTCGATTTTCCATATAAAATCGCTAAACAAATTTGACACAGTTTTCTTCCCAACATCCGTTGCAATCTCCTTTTCTAGCCAATCCCAACGAAATTTGTTTTTCACGATCTTGTCAATTTCTTTAATTCTCGGAGCATCTTTATGTTCAATCACCGACATCATTGCACGGTGGCGCAGTGGTTAGCACCGCGGCAGCACAGTTTACCCTCGGCCGGGGGATCGCGGGGATCATGAGATCGTGGGTTCGATCCCTGCCCCCGGCCAACAGTGATCTGTGTGGAGTTTGCATGTTCTCCCCGTGTTTGCGTGGGTTTACTCCGGGATTTCTCCGGTTTCCTCCCACATGCCAAAAACATGCAGGTTAGGGAGTTAAGGGGCGCTTGCGCACACAGCGACCGGCAGCTGGTGGCTTGTCACCGGACTGCAGAACAAATCTACCTACGGGTACAAAATAAGTCAAAAAAAAAAAAAAAATCACTGCAACAGCCGCGTTCATTGGTCACTGCAAGGACGATCAGCCAATCAGGCGCGTCGTTTCATTACGGTTAGGGAATTACTAAAAGTCGGAATCCGGTATATACTCATATAATATTTTTTTTATTTTGGAAGATAAAAAAAGCGGAATTCCGCGAATTAGCGGAAAAATCACATCCCTGAGTCAGGGATCACATGATCCCATAGGTGTTCTCAGATTGCCTGAAAACTCAAAAAGAACAACACTTAACACATAACACCAATACTCTGGCTGAAACACGCTGCCCAAGTTGATCCCACAAGTGTTCATTTGGGGATCAATCCAGAGAATAAGAAGGCCAAGGAAGGACATCAAAGTTCTGTTGCTGTAGGTACTCCCTGGTGACTTGGGCGGCATGTGGACGAGCATTGTCCTGCTGGAACACCTGGAGGTCAGGGTGGTCTTGAAAGAAGAGTGTCACAACAGGTTACAGAACATGGTCAATGTACTGTCGGGAGTTTAAAGTGCCATCAAGGATGACCAACTATGTCCTGTAGTTACCTGAAATGTCAGCCCACACCATGACTCCAGCGCCACCCCATCAGTTGAGCTGTCGGACACAACATGGGGCCCTAAACTGGCAAAATCAGGATCCGTCAGAGAAAAGAACAATGTTCCACTGCTGCAGGGTTCACAAGCTGACTTGTGGTGATTTTGTTGCCACTCTGCCCTCAGGATCATCCCTCGAAAGGGTCTTCTGGCTCGTAGGTCCTGACACCTGAGGCACCTTCTCACGGTATTGGCTGAGATCCTTGGCTGGTGTCTCCCTGGAGTTACCTGGGCCATCTGGGTGGCTATGCAGAACCGATCTCAGAAGGGCTACAGCATAATGTACCAGTCTTCTTCCAGGGTGGCGACACGTGCTCTTCCTGGACGTCGTCTATCGGCCACAGACCCAGATTCAACCTGGTGCTGTTGCAACTGAACAATGGTTCATGCACTGCAGCCCAATCTGAGCGCCACCAATCGTGCTGACAGTCTGCCTCCAGAAGGCCCAAAGCATAGTTATGTTTGTTACATGACAGTCATGGCATTGTGGAGATTTCACAACATAATGCTATGCATTTTTGTTCATCTTTATATAGGGAAGATGATTAACCCTTTAACTGCTCTAGGTGCCATGTGGCGCCTGGGGCAATGCAAGTCAACTCAAGGCCGCCCAGTGATCAAGAGTGGTAAAAAATTTTGTCAATAAAATAGTTCAGATTTCCAAGGCTGTAACTTAAAAGTTACAAGAGATAATGGCTTACTGTCAATTAGAAAGATGTAGAACATGATCCAAAGTTTCAGATAGGAATAAATTTACACATCTAATTTGCATAATGTCGCGGCAGCTATATAAATTACATAACTCAGTCAAAAGTGGACTTTGGACACATTTACATAAAGAATGGTCCGTTTTTTTTGACACCGATTTGTCTACAGGGGTATGTTTTTATCTAATCTTCAAAGTATATGAACCAGAAAATCAATAAAATGTCAAAAAAACATATTTCTCTCTTACCTGTTACCGGGAGGGGGGCTCACCCGCCTACGTGTCCGGTCCGTTTTCGTCCATCGTAGCCGATGCTTCTGTGTTTGTTCAGCCATTTACACCGTGTACCACATCTACAAACGCTTATGATTACCCCACATGAATTTTGCTTGTATTACGTGGCTATTTTTTCTGTTTGGTGCATTTTTCCTGTGGGAATCCATGCCGCCCGTGGGCGCTGCCATCTTGGTACGGGGAGCTCAGTTTTTTGTTACCGATGTAACACGTTTACTTAGCAATTTACACCCATGTACCACATCTACAAACTCTTATGATTATCCCACGTGAATTTCGTTTGTATTACGCGGCTATTTTTCCCGTTTCATGCAGTTTCCGTCATCATCGCTGCTGCGATGACCGATCGTGAAGGCATACACATTGGTGTGTGAGCTCAAAGCAGAAAAAGGAAGAAGAACAATGAGGATTTCTCCTTCTTTGCTATATTCCATGTCAGCCATGATTCCTTTGGCACATGTCTGCCACCTTCTAAACTGTCAGATCAATGGAGGTCAATAAGTTGACATGTGCAGTTGCTGCGCTGTGCCACTGGGGGCGCGTGACCCATTCATTTAATCTGGGCAGTTAAAGGGTTAAAATCACACATTTTTGACTTTTGAGTAGCCAAAACAAACAACGAACTCAAAAAGACTACAGAGGCAGAGCTCGAAAGTGGTGGGCCGTGACAGTGAGCACAACCACTGAAAATGAGTTCTAGATGTATTCTGAGTCATACAAACGCTATTACTCAAGCTCAGACAGGATGGGCCCAAAAATATTCATATAAAAGTAGTGTTGTGTTTTCATTGGCAGTGAGTATCCCTTTCACTATGTGAAAAAACATAGCAGGCAATGACTCATAATGACACAAACAACAATTTGTGCTAAAAGCTCAATCTCCCAGTCATGTTAGAATAAGGTACTGTGTATTACACTGCATGTATGGATACAGTGATGTCTGATATTTCGCCACAGAAAATTAACCAATCAAGTTGTTTTATACATGAATGAAGTACATACACGTTGAACATCCATAACAAAAATTCAAACTTTTCCATGCAAAGTGATTATAGAGTAAAATCTCCAAACACTATAGCAGTAGACACTCCAATCTCACTCATTTGTACTGTTAAAGTTGAGTATAACCTGAACAGTAACCCCTATTTAAAAAAAAGCTGTATGTTAAGATGATTATTTGTCTTCCCTCCTGCTTGACAAGGCTTGAAAGAAAGTCTTTCACAACCCCAAAATATCACATTAGCACATTTGTTAGGTCACTTATGATGACTTGGACCTCACAGGGTTAATTTGAACACACACGCAAAGAAGTATTTTTATATTATAGCTGTAAAGACACAATAACACAGTGGCCTGGGTGAAAGTCTTCTTGACTTCATAGCCTTCTGTACACGCTGCAATTGTATCTGTAAACTAGATGAACAAATACAATTAAGTCAAAACAACGTAGGCATCTCACAATTTCGGCACCTTTTCTAGAAAAGTATTGGCACTGCAGGCCCATTTAACTGACAGGCAGATTGATACCAGACCAGGAACAGATACTGAACCTTGATAGGAAACTGTAGATTTAAAAATCTTTTTCTCTATAGCTGTAGAAAATAAAATGCAGACAGGAGAAAAACACAAACACCAATTTCTTCCTTGTAAATCGGATATGCCAGCTCAATATATAGGCGAGAAAAGGCGAATGCAGTTTCTATTTTATATGTGGACGTGCCAATGAGCGAATACATAAAGACACTGGTAATGCTGAAATGCTGCAAGGAAAGGCTACTGACCAAGTTACTTCATCCCACAAACATGTCGCACTCGAGGTTGTGGGTTCACGCCCCAGCCGGGTCATACCAAAGATCATATAAATAAAATGGTGCTTTCCACCTTCTAGCTTGGTGCTCAGCATAACAGAACGGGGAAAGGAAAGTTAATGCATAGAACTACCAGAGGACTGACCTCCCACTGTTGCTCTCACTACTTACAGTAGCTGTGTGGCCTAGGGTCAGAGAAACAGAGACAGGCGCCACTCCTATACACCACATGGTGTCCCACGTGCTGTGGAAGGGAATTAACAAACATGTCGTGATGAGCGCCCAATTAGAAATCAGAAATGTTACCTAAAGTAGCAAAAGGAGGCTTTAATAAAAGTGGACAAGTGAGCCACTTTTCTTCCAGAACGCTCTTCACATTAAAGGACTTTGATGGCTAAAAATATGACAAAAAGATCTAGCCTCAGTGCCTTCAATCTGACACCTTAACCCTGATCAAAGTTCCATTTCTGGACAGGTATGAGACAGCTGTAGAGGGGGAAAAATAAAGGTAGCTAGGGTGGGGGGGGTGGCAGCTGATGTAAGAACATTACTGAAATTAGGTGACAAGAGAATTTATTTTTAAGGAGATGAATGGGGGGGGCAAGGATAGAGCTGAACAAGAAAAGGATGTACATTAGCAAGCACAGAATTAACAGGGAGCAAAAGCCCTTCCATTTCTGTGATTGTAGTACCCATTATGAACATCCACTAACACAAAAACACACAATTTATGGCGGCATTAGCATTTAGTGCTAAATGAAGTGATAAACGCAGAAAATAAATAAATAAAAGAGACAAGGGAGAGATGGTCAAGCAAAGCACCCACAGCAGTCTCTAAAGCGCGTGGGTGCTGTGATGAGACAGACAGAGGAGGAGGAGGGGGAGGAGGAGGGGGGCCTAATGTTACAGGTGGAGGCCAGACAAACGGTGCTTAAAAGGTTAAAAAGAATAAACCTTTTGTTCAAAAGTCATCTCTCACGCACGCAAAACTGTGTCCAAGCAGGGACACAAACGTACGCGCCCCCTCAATTCAATCAAAGCAGCTGCCATTACACTGGCAACACGCAATGAATCATGGGATTGATGATGCACCCTTGCAAGGGGACAAGTAATTTCTACTGCCCGGGAGATGAAGGGAGGACGGAATGAATGCAGAGAGTGAGGGAAAGGCAGAAAATAGGAAGAGGGGAGTTAACAGAGTGTGTAGTGTCTACGGAGGGCCTGGAGCCTGCTCTTCCTCACTTGCCCCTTCTCGTGGCCCCATCGACCCGCTAACAAGAACACAGAACACTAAATGGCAGGAAAGACAAGTAATAGGTAGGGGTGGTGCATGGGGCTTATCACAGACGAGAGCTCCATACATCATTCAACCTCATTCTGCAGCAGGGTGTGTGCTTGATACACAGGGAATGTAGAAGACTGAGCAAAAAAGACAAACTCTCTCGCCATCTTCCTCTTGGCGCCAAGTCTGCAGCAGGAGAAATGAAAATTCAACTCAGCACCATTGAATCCTCCTCTACATTCATGCCAATATCTACCAATTTCACACAAGTGAGGCTGCACATACAGGCATGCACATGCTTGCACCCACCCACACACGTAAACACACACAAACTCAGGTAGGATATTAAAACCCTTTTTTCCTACAGTCCCAGGGAGCAGATCTGTACTTTCCTCTGCGGATTAGTGTGAGAAGTGAACGGTGAGAATGATGGGATCCAATGAATGTGGGAGACAGAGTGAGAAAGAGAGGTGGGAAGGTAACTGTTACAAGGAAGGAAAAAAAAAAACAGGCAGGAAAGAAAAGAAGATTGACAGGTGGCAAATGAGAGACGGAAGAAAAGCTCAAGGAAAGAAAAAGCTAAAAAGAAAACATATACTGGGGAAAAAGGCTGCAGAGAGACACGAGAGACAGATTCTTTTTGTCTTTCAGTTGCTCCCTTTTGGGGTCGCCACAGCGTATCAACTTATATCGCAATGATCCACATATTGATTTGGCAAGGATTTTTTTTTTTACGCCGGATGCCCCTCCTGATGCAACAGTGCCCATTTATCCAGGCTTAGGACTGGCTTGTGCTCCCCCTGTGGCTGGGTAACCAACTTTCCTTCCCCCATTCCATTATGCTGAACACCAAGCTAGAAGGCAGCAAGTACTATTTTTAAATGGTCTTTGGTCTGACCCGGCCAGGGCTCGAACCCACAACCTGACAGTTGTGAGGCTGATGCTCTACGTCTAGGCCACCACTCCGGTATGAGCTATGGTGAAGGTTAGCCTTAAACCAACATAGTACAATGGATTGTTCAACTAACAATTTTCTACCTTATGACTGTTTCTCCTTCAGAACGTCTGACAATCTTAGTTTGAACTATGATGATTTCAACTAGCATGGTTCAAACTACAGTGTCTCGGAGAATGTCGGAATACTTCGGTCACATCCGGCAGTCGTCATGGTGTGTAGTGTATCTAAAGAAACACTAAATTCCCTACATGTAGCGCACATGCAGAATCGAAAAATATGAGCAGAATAATTATTACAAGCATGAAATATAGTCTACTTTAGTGAAATATATCGTACCAAATAGGGTGCTGATGCCACTCTATAGCTCTGGTACACATCATAAAAATGTCTGGCCAGCCAGCGGTGCCATGATAGGGTGGTGAAACTGGTGTATAGCATAGCTGCACTGCATAGCTGCACTGCATAGCTGCATGGGTTTGAGTCTCAGGGCTCTGGTTGATTTTTTTTTTTTTTTTTTTTACTTATTTCAATAAGTAAAAAGTACTGTTACTCTAATTCCAACCCTACTGAAACATCATTTTAATTAAAATAATCATAATTGGTTGTATCAGCTCACGAGGGTTTAACCTGTTGCCTTTGTAACAGTTACTTGCACAGTGTATTTGAGCAAAGATTTTAATATAAATACTGAAATTACAAAAAAAACACCACACACAGGCGGGTAGGGAGGTTTCAAAAGTTATTTAAATTACTATGTAACGTCTTATAATAATAATAATAATAATGCATCAGATTTATATACTGTAGCGCTTTATCATAGACACTCAGAGGCGCTTTACAAGTAGATACATTATTCATTCACTCCAGACAGACAATGTAGTGGTAAGCTACTACTGTAGCCACAGCTGCCCTGGAGCAGGCTGACAGAAACGTGGCTGCCAATCCGCGCCAACGGCCTCTCCGGCCACCACCGAACATTATGTGAAAATGAATGAGTATTGAGACTATTTTTTAATAGTCAGATATGTTAAACAATATTTTTTTTGGTAACAGGGTTCACAAAATGTGTTACACAATGAACAAATGTTATAAAAAGTGCATCTTTGATGAGCTGGGCAAATCCAATTATTTGATGGTTTGTTTTTTTTAAATGCATATTAGAAATGCATAATTTTTTTTTAAACTGAACCCTAAATTGCCCTCAAATTGCAGAACAGGCCACATGATGCTCACTGGTAATTATTTAATTACCTGCCAGCTGCATCTTCTGTCAGTATTTACTGTTTTCTCCAGCGACTATTCTTCTACTACAGCTCCTGAGCTGCTGCAGCAACGACACAGCTTTACAACGGTGTTTGTCAGCGTTCGCCCGAACTATGGTTTTAGGGAACATCTGTGTCATTCAACGATGCGTGGGACTATGTAAGCAGCGCTGTTGTACTTTGGTTGCTGTTTGTGGGAAGCATTTGAGACGCAGCTGCACAGTTCATACCACAGAAGTTGCTACCATAATTTGCAACAATCCTTTCGGGAACCACACCCCTGATTAAGTAGAGAATGGTATTATTGAATGACTGTTGCAGCTCTGTAAGTCACTGTAACCATGAACTGCAGGGAGGACAAAAGAGAGTATAAGATCTCCACCAGGGAGCACCCGGTCCATCTATTTTCACGCGTGAGACTGGTTTTCTGGAACCCAGCAGGGAAATGAATTGGCAGCTTACCCTGTGGATCATTACGGGGACAGTTGCAAGTCATTTGAGTTTGGAGGTTGGTCGTATCTTTTTGAACCAGAGGAGCTAAATCAAATGGGAGATGAGAGCATTGAGGGGGGAGGCAGAAAGGCGACGGAGGCGCTCTCGTTGGCGCTCCTGCTGACTGAGGAGGAAAACCTTTGCTGTGAAGACTTGGAATTGTTGATGACAGACTTGGAAAATAAAAACACGGCACTGCAGCTTTGATCACCAGCAACCAGCAGACGCTCCTACAGCTTTTCAAAATCAACTGAAGGGAAAAAAAGACTAAGACTGACCAGAACAAAACATTGCTACTGGAGATGCACACTGGAAAATGGCATCCAATATCCTCACACATATTTACACGTAATAATCCCTCACCTAGATCCAAAAAGGGGATTTTTTTGGTTACTTTATGTTTGATGTAAAAATTTTCCATTTTAGCTCAGTTTATTTCTGTCTGTGTGCTGCAATAACACAAAAAAGAAACCAACAGATGGCAAAATAAATCAATACTCAGCTGTATATAAAAAGAGTCTACATAGAAATGCACTTCATACTTGTTTTAATATTTACCATTTTTGCAGCTTTTTGCATCTCCAAATCTTCACAAATGGAGTATAAATTGTAAGTTAATATAATCTCCATTACCCAACAGCTGTACTACTGGCAAACACATTACACTAAAGCAAATTAAAATTATTGGCAAATACACTGTTCTCATTTGAACTTAATAAATGTGCAAAATAACAATGAAAATCAATTGACGAATCAAAGATTTATATTATTAATACAAACTCCAATTCCAATGAAGTTGGGGTGTTGTATACAATGTAATGATCTGCAAATCCTTTTCAACTTACAGTCAATTGAATACACTACAAAGACAAGATATTTAATGTTCAAACTGAAAAACATCATCGTTTTTTTTGCAAATATTCACAAATTTTGAATTTGATGCCTGCAACACATTCCAAAAAAGCTGTGACAGGGGCAAGAAAAGACTGGGAAAGTTGAGGAATGCTCAAAAAACATCTTTTTGAAACATTCCACAGGTGAACAGGTTAATTGGAAACAGGTGAGTGTCATGATTGGGGATAAAAGGAGCATCCCTTAAAGGCTCAGGCATTCACAAGCAACACTGGGGTGAGGTTCACCACTTTCTGAAAAACCGCAAGGCCAAATAGTCCAACAGTTTAAGAACAACATTTCTCAATGTACAATTGCAAGAAATTTAGGGATTTCATCATCTACAGCCCATAATATCATCAAAGAGTCAGAGAATCTGGAAATATTTCTGCACAAAAGCGGCAAGGACAAAAATCCACATTGAATTTCTGTGACCTTCAATCTTTCAGGCAGCACCGCATTAATAATTACGGCTGTGGCACAGGTGTAGTGTAGCCGACTACTAATCGGAGGAGTCAGTTGTTCAATTCCTGCCCTGCCTGCAGTCTGCATGTCAAAGTGTCCTTGAGCAAGACACTGAACCCCCAGGTGCTCCTGGTAGGTCAAGCCAACGCCGGTGCACGGTAGCTCTGCCGCCATCACTGTGTGAATGGGTGGATAGCAGGATCTGTAAAGCGTTTTGGTCATCCTGAGATGAGAAAAAGCACTGTATAAGTGAACGCCATTTATCATTTACCATCACTGTCTAAAGGATATTACCATGTGGACTCTGGAACACTTCGGAAAACCAGCAACACCCAGAAATGCCGCCAGTTGCTCTAAGCCTGAACTCATCTGAAATGGACTGATACAAAGTGGGAAAGTGTGCTGTGGTCTGATGAGTCCACATTTCAACTTGTTTCTGGAAATCATGGATGTTGTGTCCTCCAGGCTAAAGAGTAAAAGGACCATCCAGATAGTTATCAGCACAAAGTTCAAAAGCCAACATCTGTGATGGTGCAGCATGATGGTGCAGTGGTTAGCACTGTGGCAGCGCAGCAACTCACCCTTGGCCATGGGATCTCAGGTTCGATCCCACCCCCTGATCAATGGTGATTTTTCGGTGTGGAGTCTTCATGTTCTTCCCGTGTCTGCATGGGTATACTCTGGGATTTCTCTGGTTTCCTCCCACAGGGGCCAAAAACATGTAGGTTAGGTAAACTGGCATCAACTGGGGAGGTATGAATGTGAGTTGCCCCTTCCTCCCAGGCAACAGTTATAAATAAGAATGTGTTCTTAATCTGTCCTGCCTGGTTAAATAAAGGTTAAATAAAATAAAAGATGGTATGGCGGTGTGCCAGTGCCCATGGCATGGGAAACTTTCATGTCTGTGAAGGCACCATTAATGCTGAGCGGTACATACCGATTTTGGTGCAACATATGCTGCCATCCATGCAACGTCTTTTGAAGGATCATCCCTGCTCACAGAGATAGCAAAAAGACGTAACAAACTAATAGTTTTTTTGAATGCAAAAGATGCAATAGACTTACACAATGGTCCTCTCCGGCATACAACTAGGAACATACCGGTCGCTATGGAGGGTGAGAATATGTATGGGCACATAATCATACCATGTAGGATAACTAAATAGACGGTTATGCTGTTTCATCCCACCTAGCAACAATGCTCTGCACTGTGTGTGTTTATATATTTACATATTTATTCCATCTAGCTACAATGCTCAGCACTGGGTGTGTTTATATTTATATATCTATATATTTATTCCATCTAGCTACAATGCTCCGCACTGTGTTTTTATATATAAGATAAGCCTTTATTAGTCCCACAATGGGGAAATTCCAGGATTGCAACAGCATAGGGATAGCAACACTCAGAGCAACAATCAGAAGGCAAGAAAAAACAACATCTAGTAAACATATGTCCATATTACTATAAATGTATATATATAGACACACAGTGCAGAGCATTATGGTTGGTTGGTGAATGTGCAGCAGAAAGTCTAAGCTCTCTCTCCACGGATGCAGCGGGCCAGCTGGAAGTCTTTGGGCATGATGGTGACCCCCTTAGCGAAGAAGAGACCACCAGGTGGGCCTCGCTGGTCTCCTGCAGAGCCATGACGGCGAAGCTCAGGAAACGCAGGACGGTCGTGAAGTCCTGAGCGATCTCCCTCACCAGGCGCTGGACGGGCAGCTTACGGATGAGCAGCTCCGTGGATTTCTGGCAGCGACGGATCTCTCTCAGAGCCACGGGCCTGTGACGGTGAGGCCTCTTCACTCTGCCGGTGGCCGGAGTGCCTCTCCGAGCAGCCCTGGTGGCTAGCTGTCTCCTGGGGGGCTTCTTCCTCCAGTAGATTTTACGGGCGGTCTGCTTGGTTCTTGCCATCGCTCTTTATTATTCTGTCTTATATTTCTTGCACGCCGCCTAAACTCCAGCCCGGCACCCGCGTCGTTTTCGCTATAGCTCCCGGTATGTCGAGTTTCCCATCAGCACCGGGCGGCGGCCAAGTGCTAGCTAGCACTAGCTCCTCCCCGCTGTAACGTCTCCCACTGCAAACCGTGGCTCCGTCCGCCGACCCGGGAGACCCCCGGGGCGATCCGTGTGTCCGTGATATATATACAGAGTGAAAGGTGTAGAAAGAAGAAGGAAGCTAAAAAAAGGCTGTTGCAACGGGCAGCCTACTCGTGTGGCGCCACCGGTCCGGCGGAACCGGAACCGGAAAAAATATCTACATATTATTCCATCTAGCTACATTGCTCCGCACTGTGTGTGTTTATATACTTGCATATTTATTCCACCTAGCTGCAATGCTCCGTACTGTGGGTATTTATATATTTACATATTTATTCAATCTAGCTACAATGCTCTGCACTGTGTTCATATATTCATATATTTATTCCATCCAGCTACAATGCTCTGCACTGTGTGTCTGTGTGTGTGTGTGTATATATATATTTTATAGTAATATGTACATATGTATATTAGCTGCTCTTGCTTGCTTGTTTTTTTTCTTGCCTTCTGATTGTTGCTCTGAGTGTTGCTATCCCTGTGCTGTTGCAATCCTGGAATTTCCCCGTTGTGGGACTAATAAAGGCTTATCTTATCTTATCTTATCTTATTTCAGCAAGACAATGTGAAACCACATTCTGCAAGTGTTACAACAGTCTGGCTTCATAGTAAAAGAGTGCAGAAACCAGACTGGCCTGCCTGCAGTCCAGACCTGTCTCCCATTGAAAATGTATGGCGCATTATAAAGATAAGATAAGATAAGATAAGATAAGATAAGCCTTTATTAGTCCCACAACGGGGAAATTCCAGGATTGCAACAGCACAGGGATAGCAACACTCAGAGCAACAATCAGAAGGCAAGAAAAAAAAAACAAGCAAGCAAGAGCAGCTAATATACATATGTACATATTACTATAAAATATACTGTATATATACACACACACAGACACACAGTGCAGAGCATTGTAGCTGGATGGAATAAATATATGAATATATAAACACACAGTGCAGAGCATTGTAGCTAGATGGAATAAATATGTAAATATATAAACACCCACAGTACGGAGCATTGCAGCTAGGTGGAATAAATATGTAAGTATATAAACACACACAGTGCGGAGCATTGTAGCTAGATGGAATAAATATATATATATATATAAAAACACAGTGCGGAGCATTGTAGCTAGATGGAATAAATATATAGATATATAAATATGAACACACCCAGTGCTGAGCATTGTAGCTAGATGGAATAAATAAAGAGCAAAATACAACAGTGGAGACCCCACTGAGCAACTGAAGTTGCACATCAAGGAAAAATAGGAAAGAATTCCACCTACAAAGCTTTAACAGTTTGTGTCCTCAGTTCCCTAAACGCTTATTGAGTGCTGCAGGCATCAAATTCAAAATCAGTGAATATTTGCCAAAAACCAACAAAGTGTATCAGTTTGAACATTAAATATTTTGTCTTTGCAGTGTATTAAATTGAACAGAGGTAGAAAAGGATTTGCAAGTCATTGCATTCTGTTTATATTTACGTTACAACATTCCAACTTCATTGGAACTGGGGTTTGTACTACTTGAGTTTGACATAACGAACACATATTCTGTTCTCCTGTCTAAATTAATGTTCACAACATTTCAGTGAGGTAATGCGTCATGCCCATGCCTTTCCATCCACACACACACCCACACATACCAATAAGCAGTGAATAATGCAGCAGACGAGAGAGCTATCTGTCCAGTAATGCACCTTTCATAAAAACCCACACAGTCTCTTCTGCCAAAGTAGTACACAATGCACTTCAAAATGCACATCCAGTCACATGCACACACTGATACACACATGCGGTTGCAAGTTGGGTCTCTGCAACTGAGCTCTACGTGTGATCCAAATAAAAATTTCGTCAGCATAAATACTACTCTCAGAGATGGCTGCTATGATTTCCTGCAAACAATTGGCACACTCACTAGCGAGCAGCAAAAGTCAGTGCTAATTGCCATTAGCATAATGGCTGCAAATGAACATTTGGGTCTCGGGGCTTTATGATGCCAGTAAAGCAAAATGCTTAAAAGTCGTCTAACCACCCCTTCCTCAATTTTCCCAGAAAAATATCTAATTAGGGAGCAAACATCACTGCTATTTTTTCAGAATCCTTCAAAAACTCTTCTGGCCCAAATTCTGCGAGGATGCAAATGAAGTAAAGTGACTCTCTGCCAGTGAAGTGACAATTCTGTTGGCTCTCCGGCCTGGAGTGCTTTAATTCACACTATGTCACGCAATGTCATCTTGAGCCATGACACTATAATCAGTACAAATTGGGTTCCACATAACAGTTTTGGTGCCAGAAATTAACACTGGTACATCTGCCCAAAAAGTTCATTTCAGTACAAGAGCTCCTTTTACGCATTTCTCGCAGCTGTATTTTGCATAATCATATGAGCCCACAAAATTAATATTCTAGTGAGAAGGCACTTGAACTTGCCAAGCAATTCAGGTTAAACTTTGGAAACTTTTTACACATGGACTGCCATCTGACTCAACTTAATGGGCAGTGTATGAATTACAGAGTAGTTCAAAGGTTAACTTTAATTTTGCCCAAGTTGGCAGCTGTAAATGATTGAATTTATTTTGAAAACCACAAATGCATCTGAAATGTGTATGCTCATAACTTATACCGAACAGTTCATCTGCTGCAGCAACAGACAATTCAAATTTCTGGAGTCTCAAATGCTGATCTTACAGATATTTCCTTTACATCTTTTTCTAAACCCAATCAAGAAGATTTTGGTGCCCAAACCAAAGTAGTTTTCCAATGACTGAACTTAATCACTAATTGAAAGTGAAAGTAAAACTAATCAAAGGGCGTAAAACAACAGCAGTCTGAAGCGAGTGTAAGATCACCCACCTCTGTTTTCTTTGAAGTTCCCAATATGGTACTGAAGTTTTCAGCTTTTGCATATAATTATTGGGGCAGAATCAAATTATGATAAACCTATCATCCATGAATATACAACAAAAATAGTTGTATACAGCCCATAGTGGTAGGTCAGGATCCCAAGGTGAATCTCTATAGCAAGTTTGGTGACCCTAGAGAGCGTTACTCATTCTATAGTAATAGAACATAGGAAATACTAACCTTGACCTTCGACCTTTTGACCCTAAACGCCATAGTCAGAGGTCTGGGTCTCCGGGTGAACCTGTGTACCGAGTTTGGTGATTGTAGTTTTACTCGTTCTAAAGCAATAGTGCAAAGGGAATGTTAAAATTGGCCTTTGACCTTTAGACTCTAAAGCCATAGATGTAGGTCAGGATCCCAAGGTGAATCTGTGTAGCAAGTTTGGGGACCCTCGCTTTCTTTGTTGTTGAGATATAGTTTACATGGCATTATGACCTTGACCTTTGACTATGCAATCCCAAAACCATAGTCGCAGTTCAAAGTCACAGATTAAACCTGTGTATAAAGTTTGGTGACCCTAGCTTTGTTGATTTGACAGTAATAGTGAAAATGGACATGTTAACCTTGACCTTTGACCTTCTGACCCAAACCTAGTCAGTGGTCAGGGTCAAAGGCATCCAAGATTCATGTTAGGTACAACTATGGCAGGGGTTGTCATGACCCGAGCGCCGATCTCATCCGCGCTCGGGTCATTCATCATCCTTTTCTGGCTTTGACAGCAGTGTGTTCCTTCTGGCTCCCCAGGCTCTTATTGTGACAGCGCCCGGTGGAGCTTCCTGCTGTCAAGGCCGAAACAGCTGTGCTGCATTCGGGGTCATTAGTGACCGGCGTTAAAAGCGGACGCCGAATGAACCCCGATGCAGCAGTCTCTGTTAATCTCCCTGTCAAGCTCCGTGAAGACTCCTCGCCGTCTGTAGCATCGGGCATCCCCCGGCTCAGACGCCGTCTTCTCATCATCCTCCATTGTAAGTTATCCTGTTGTTATCCTATCCTCGTTGTAGTGTGTTTTAGCCCACCGTGGCTCTTTCCTTTGTTAGTGTGTGTTATCTCCTGTTCCCTTATCTTTAATAATAAACACCTTTGCAAACTCACCAGTGACTGTTGGCGTCTTATGGCGGCTCGCGAGGGCCACCGTGACAGTAGACTGCTGCCAGAGCATCTAGAGAGAGGCGCCACACAGAGACGCCATTCACCGTGAGCGTTGCATAAATTGGACTGTTGTTCCTACCTTCTGGGTACCGTGCTGGAGACATGCGGTCGTGGAGGGCCCACACTCAGAGTCAGAGCGACGATCTGGCAGACGCTCTTGAGTGCGTTGATGAAATCCTCATCACCGCCTCCCTCCTCGACTTCAGCAGCGATGTGCACCGGTACCTGGACCAAGCTGAGGATGTCCTCAATCATCTCCCCCGCTTCGTTAATCACCCTGAAGTTAGTGCGAGGAGATATGACATCGCCGCACAGCGTGAGATACTCCGTGGGCTGGAGGGAAATCCCAGCAGGAAGCCGAAGAGGAGGAATCGTCGCCCCTCGCTTCGGGATCCCGCTCCTGCCTCCGTTCCGGCCCGGGAGTTTGCACCATCCAGAGGTCTTTCCCCATTGGGCATGACGTCACTCGGGATTCCCCCAGAGGAGTTGCAGCTGACAGCAATCAAGATCTGGGACCGAGTGGCTGCTGCTCGCTCCGCTGTGCATCCTTCTGTAATTATGAAGCATGTGGCGGCGGCAGTCAGACTGGTGGAGAGGAATTCCGGGTAAAGTGACTTTCCTGAGTTTGCCGACCTCCTCGCCTCAGTCTCTGCACAGGAGCGGCGATTCCCGGACCTCACCTTTGCCTCACCCTCTGCCAGAAACCGTTGTCACCTCCACAGACAACCTCAGCTTGAATTCCGTCCGGATCCAGTTCCGGGTCGCCGCAAGGGCTCAATCTCCCACACAGCTGTCACTCCTGCGCCTCGTCAGAGGGGACTCCCCGCAGCCTCATCCCCCGGGCCATCTTCTCCTGCTGTCCCATCAGTGCTCCGTGCCCGGCTCGTCTCGGCTGTCGCCCCTTCCTCCTCGTGGCCTATCCCGGCTGCTGTGTGTCTCTGGAGTCCTGTTTTGGCGAGCCCCGTCCCAGAACCATCTCGAGCGGCTCCCCCTCGTCCTCCCAGGAGGATGAGGTTTGTCCCGTCCTCTGTCGGTGTCTCTGTCACCGTCTGGCGGGGAAAGGGAGGAGCAACGTCCGCCGCAGCAGGCACCATCCAGCCTCCAGGAGACAGGCAAGTCCAAACTCATCCATATTCTCATTATTGTGATTTGCCTTGTCAGACACCTGGGGGTGGAGTTCGGGGTTCGCAGTCCCCCGAGCTCCCACCACCTGCTGTGGCTTTAGTTTTTGATCCCGCATCCTCTGTGTCTCCCTCTGCTGAGCGGTCCTCGACTCCAGGCCAACGTCGCCAGGCCAACGTCACCGGATGAGGAGGGGGCCTGTGGTTCTGGAGAGCCTGGTTCCAGTCCCGCAGCCATGTCATGAGCGGAGGAGGAGAGCGGACTGCAGCGTGGAACCTGCACCAACGAGGAAGCGTCCCCAGGTCTCCATGGACGAGCGGTCCGGTCCAGCGGGTCGAGGGTCCCCTGCCACCACGCTGTGCGGGCCGTCAGCGTTGGCATCGGTACCGGAGGATCCAGAGGCTGCGGATACCATCATGCTGAGTGGGAGCCGGATGACGACCTCCTGCCGTCTGAGCCTGGATCTTCGGAGTTCTGGACGGCGTCAGAACCTGAGATCAGGCAAGTGCTCTGTATTGTCTTTCTCCTTTCCTTTCTCGAGCATTTTTGCCTGTCTCTTGTGCAGACGAGCCGGGTGCAGCCGCCCTCTGTGTCCGAGCTTGTCTCGCCGGGTTTTGGCGCTGCCGGTGATCCTGATCCCAGTTCTTTTCTCTCTCCCGAGCCTTCTCCCAGGGTCGCCGGCGAGGAGCTGCCTTCGCCCGCTGTGCCAGAGGTTCCGGGTTCAGGGTTGGAGGTCGGTTCTGGTGTGGCGCCGACCCAGTCGGGGTCCGACGCGGGTGCAGCCATGACCCAATCGGGGTCCGTCGCGGGTGCAACCGAGACCCAATCGGGGTCTGACGAGGGTGCAGCACCAGCTGGATCCAAGTTCGGTGAGGGAGCTGCAGATCCCCTGCCACTGGACCGGCTCATCTTCTCCCCCATCTTCACCATCGTCCTCATCTTCACCTTCATCATCCCCCCAAGCCTTCTCCACCAGGGGCCGTATGGACCCCTCACTTTCGGCCCGGCTCGCCCTCGCTATTCCCCTCTGCCAGGAAGCCGTTGCCTTTCTCTCCCCTGCGGCCCTGGTGGCTGAGCGA
The DNA here is from genome assembly GCA_020510985.1 of Pholidichthys leucotaenia. NCBI lineage: Eukaryota > Metazoa > Chordata > Actinopteri > Cichliformes > Pholidichthyidae > Pholidichthys > Pholidichthys leucotaenia. The sequence continues at coordinate 236,765,657 of CM035848.1, read as the reverse complement.
TGCGGGTCGGCCGCTAGAAGGACTGCCGCGCCCATTCGGCTCTCTGGCCCGGCCACCCGACCCACTGAACTCTCTATTTGGCGGCCTGGTCCGGCTGCCTGAAGCACTGTTTTTTTCTGGCCTGGGATTCGGGTAGGCCGCCTGAATTCGTCCCGTTACCCCTGTTGGCGGTTTGGATGCTGGGGGCAGGGAGACCCCCCGAACTGTGTAATTGTGCCTGTCATCCCTGTGTTTTTCTCCTCTGTTCCTTCGTAATTTTGTGGATGTACGGGTGTATTATGATTTCATATAATCTCATCTCTGTTAGTATGCCCTTGTTTTTTTTTCTAGGCCCCTCCTGTTGTTGCATTCCTTTTTCTTTAGGGTTTGGTCCATATATTGTCTGCATTTATGGAGTATTGTGTTTTTTTTCTCTTCCCCACCGTACTCTGTGATTGCTTCGTTGGTTCCCTGTCAGCGTCTTGTCTTTTTTTCTTCTCCTTTTTTACTCCCTCCCTCCTGGCCTGTGCCCCATCCACCCAACCTGGGGGGGGGGGGGGGGGGGGGGGGGGGGGGCTTGGGTGTTATTGGCCGTTCTGAGCCCGGCCTTGAGGGGGAGGTAGTGTCATGACCCGAGTGCCGATCTCGTCCGCGCTCGGGTCATACATCATCCTTTTCTGGCTTTGACAGCAGTGTGTTCCTTCTGGCTCCCCGGGCTCTTATTATGACAGCGCCCGGTGGAGCTTCTTGCTGTCAAGGCCGAAACAGCTGCGCTGCATTCGGGGTCATTAGTGACCGACGTTAAAAGCAGACGCTGAATGCACCCCGATGCAGCAGTCTCTGTTAATCTCCCTGTCAAGCTCCGTGAAGATTCGTCGCCGTCTGTAGCATCGGGCATCCCCCGGCTCAGATGCCGTCTTTTCATCATCCTCCATTGTAAGTTATCCTGTTGTTATCCTATCCTCGTTGTAGTGTGTTTTAGCCCACCGTGGCTCTTTCCTTTGTTAGTGTGTGTTATCCCCTGTTCCCTTACCTTTAATAATAAACACCTTTGCAAACTCACTGGTGACTCTTGGCATCTTATGGTGGCTCGCGAGGGCCACAGTGACAGGGGTGGGCAAACTACGGCCCGCGGGCCACATCCGGCCCGTTGGTCTTTTTAATCCGGCCCGCCAAAGATTGGTACATAATTGCCCAAATCATACCATAATTATGACTGCATTCATTTGACCTTGTCCTGTAATGCCTGGTAATTCCACCAGGTGGCGCATTAGGCGCAGCAAAACACTTGATTTTGCAGCGCCAGGGTTGCTCTTTGTTATTATTCTGCTACTGCTCCGACAACAGAACCCATTTGCAACAATGAGTGGGCCAAAGAAAAGAAAAGTTGACAGTGAGTGCCAAGTGTTTAATAAGGAACAGACAACTAAATACTTTTTTCATCGGAGGGATTAATGACAATTTTGAGATAACGGAGGAGTTTTTGGCCATGGAATCCCTAAAAAGGAAAACGTGAGGAGAGGACTTGTATAACAGTGTGTCGGGGGTCATCATGAGGCACAAGCTACCTTGGAGTAAGCTCGCCAATGTTACCACAAATGGATCGCCAAATCTGACAGGAAAAAACGTTGGGTTGCTCAAAAGAATCCAGGAGAGGGTGAAAGCGGACAACCCCAAACAAGAGGTAATTTTCTTACACTGCATAATCCATCAGGAAGCACTGTACAAATCCATATTGCAGCTTGACTACATAGTGAAGCCAGCTGTAAAGCTCGTTAACTTTATTCGAGTGAGGGGATTTCAGCATCGTCAGTTTATTAAGTTTCTTGAAGAGACTGACGCCGATCACCAGGACTTGCTTTATCATTCCAATGTCCACTGGTTAAGTTTGGGGAAAGTATGTCAACGAGTGTGGGAGCTGAAACAGGAGATTATCTCATTTTTGGAGCAACTTGAGAAAGCTGACAATTTTCCTGAGCTGAGTGATACCAATTGGCTTTGTGCTTTAGCTTTTGCTGTGGACATACTGACACACATGAATGAGCCAAACGTGAAGATACAAGGGAAAGACCAGTTTGTGCATGAAATGTACACAAACATCAGAGCCTTCAAAACCAAGCTGGCTTTATTCTCAAAGCAAATGTCAAACAAGTCATTCACTCATTTCCCCACGCTGGCTACACTGAAAGAGGCCCCTTGACATGTGAAAAAATGCAGAAAATCACTGGATGACCTGCATGGAGAATTCTGCCGTCGGTTCTCTGATTTTGGAAAAATTGACAAGTCATTTCAGCTGATGTCATGTCCCTTCACACAAGATCCTGAAACGGTGACACAGGAGTTGCAGTTGGAACTGATTGATCTCCAATGTGACACCATCTTGAAGGAGAAGTTCCACTCTCTTAAACTGGATGAGTTTTATGCTTCGTTAAGCCCAGCAAAATTTCCAAACATCCAGAAGATGGCACAGAGGATGCGTTGTTTGGATCTACGTAGGTCTGTGAACAGACGTTTAGTGTGATGAACACCAACAAAGCACCTCACAGATCCCAGCTGAGTGATGAACACCTCAGATCTGTTTTGAGAATTGCCACAACAAAACTAACAACAGACTTTGACGCACTGGCAAAAAAGGGTGATCAACAACACTGCTCCCACTAAAAGTGAATGTAAGTATTAACAATGTAATGCCATTTTTATGTTTATCTTTGATATGCTGATATGATATGATATGCTTTGACATGCATCTGGTGCTGGCCCGGCCCGTCTGTCAAATTTTAAAAGTCAATGTGGCCCCTGAGCCAAAAAGTTTGCCCACCCCTGAACTATGGTATCGATTTAAAAAGCCTACATCATTGCTCCTGAAGACCTTCTACGACACGGTGGTGGCATTAGCCATCACTTTTGGAGTGGTCTGCTGGGGCAACGGCATCACGGCAGCCAACAGGAAGTGACTGAATAGACTGATCAAGAAAGCTAGCTCTGTCCTGGGGCAGCGCCTCGACCCAGTGGAGGAGATAGGAGAGAGGAGGATAGTGGCTAAGCTGTCATCTCTGCTGGAGTCCAAGTCCCACCCTATACAGGACATACTGAACGCACTGAGGAGCTCATTTAGCAGTAGACTACATCATCCTAGGTGCACGACCGAGAGGTTTCGCAGGTCCTTCCTACCTACGGCTGTCAGACTTTATAACCTAAGCAGGGCTACCCGTAGAGGCAGTAAAAAAAACAACAACTTTACGACCTATTAAGTACTTAATGCACAAAACGTAACAAACTTGCACAATAGTGGTCCCCTAGGCTGACTCAGATATGAAATATGCACATGGGTACATATTCAGTACTATGTGGGGTAACTGAATAGACCGTTATGCTGTTTATTCCATCTAGCTACAATGCTGCGCGCTGTGTATATTTCTGTGTACATATGTATATTCATTGCTCTTATTATCTATCTTTTAAATTATTACTCTGAGTGCTGCTGTCCCTGTGCTGTTGCAATCCTGGAATTTCCCCATTGTGGGACTAATAAAAGCTCATCTTATCTTAGTTATCACATTTAGAAGATATATGGAAAAAGTAACCTCTGACCTTGACCTCATGGTATGTAATTCCTACAAAACTAGTCCGATCAGAGTCAAACTGCAATATGTGTATCAGCAGTGTATATCAAATCCTGCTACCAAGTCTCAAAATAACTGGAGCAAAACTGTAAAAGGAGCTGATTTCACAAAAGTGGGACAAATGGGCAGATGGATGCCCAATAACATAATCCCCCTTTGGTCTTCCCGAAGGGGGATTTTATTATCCCCTGCCGGTTAATAATACAATGACAAAAGGAAAATAAGAATTTTCTACTGCCAGCCCTCTAACATCCAAATGTGGACTTTGTAGTCCAGGGGTGTCCAATCACGTGCCATGGAGGGCCAAGACCCTGCAGGTTTTACCTCCAACCAATGTCTTCAACAGCAGATTCCACTGAATTTCTTCCCACTGATTGCTGATAAGTGAAAACACCTGCTGAAGAGACTGGGTAGAAGAGAAAACGTGCAGGATCTTGGCCCTCCATGGCACATGATTAGACACCTCTGTTGTAGTGCTTTTAAACAAGACCACCGGCGCACACAGTACATTATTTGCCCGTCTATAACCACTATCAATGGTGCATAACTAGCACACCTACAACAGAAAAAGGGATTACAAATTCACGATTCAATATACTCTAGATCTGTAATAAAACTAATAACCGTGTAATTGCAAGGAGTTTAAGCAAAGAAAACAATCTACAATTCAAAGTGGAACAAATTTTGAGAAAATATCAGAAATTTATTTAACCCCTACAATAAGCACCTCTTCAATACATGTAAAAACCCTGTGTGAAATAAAAAGGTCCTAGCTTAATTACTGTGGGAGGAGTGCGCCACAAAAACCTGTACTGAGGGACAGACAGACAGACATCGTCATATCATAACACGTCTTGTCTTTCGACGGGCATATTAAAAGGATCCTTACATCTCATAATGGTGTATAGAAGGTTTATGCCAAAGGACAACTATCTAACAGTGAGACACCAGAAGTATCTCAAAGCCTGACTGAACACATTAAGTGATGCCTTTCAAAACTGACTTTAAAATGACTCATTAAAAAATGAAAAAAAAAATAAAGATATAAAAAGCGTAAACATCCAAAGACGATGCTGAACCTTTGCTTGCATTTCCCAAAGATTTTTTTTTAAATTATATGCAGTGTTTAATCTTTATCTGTCAGCCACAACAGGTACTGTATGAAGATCATTCATTTTGAAATAACCTTACAGGTATGCATTACATTTAAAGCATAACAGGTCCATAAATGGAACTACTTAATATAAGTCAAATTGTCCTTTATAATATTCATCACAGAAGGTTTGATTGCTTTTCATTCCAAATGCTTCTAAGCATACAAAAATGATTAGATTTTAAGCTCTGCCTTCCCCCAAATTTTCTGAGGTTTTGCAATGTAACTACTAATCCGGCAAAAAAAGTGACAAGAATATGAAAAACGTCATCCTGCAAATATAACTGCTGCAGCAGTTTACACAGATTTATTCCAGATTCTAGTTGCACATAAAGTTACCGATCCATGTCAGGACCACCCGCTCCAATCTGTAAATCCCCATCAAAACACACTGACTGTACGAACTGCAGCACGAACATGTGTCGCCTGCTGTCTTTAAACATTTGTCTTTATAGTACATGTACACCCCTTAAGACAGTAAGCGAGGGAGTTTATAAGCTATGATTGTAATAAGCCTCTAATCAAAACTGTCAGTGTTCTGTTCTCCCTCTTCCTCGACCAATTTTTGTAAGAAATGCAGAACAGCTGTGACACTGTCCATGAAAAACAAATTACATTGGGGTAAACAATAAAATTGCCTCTTGATAGAGTATCAACAAATAAGACACATTTTCAGTGTCAAGGTTCTCCTTTTCTTGGTGTTTCCAAACAGATCATCATGAAAAAAAAAAAAAAATCTGTTTAAGAAAGCCATTAAAAAGACCTGCATTGGTTTATCTCATTCAAACCCTAGATTATGTGAAGGGGTTATATAATTATTGCTTAAGGTATCCTCTCAATGACCATAAAGATATTGTGTTCACAATTATAAATCATGTTTATGGCCCTTGTGAACAAGACAGCTGGGAAGCAGAGGGACAGACTGACGGATCTGATCACAGGACAGCAGGGACACATGTCACTGAATATTCAGTAGTCATAACTACACAGCAGTGCAGCCAGAACCCCTTTAAAGATTTAATTTAGCACGGGTGCACAAAATTACAGTGGATGTTTCCAAATTGATGGTGTGCCAAGATTTTATGGTTGATCAATTAAAGTAAAGCAATGATATACAGTTTTTGATCTGCGTATTCTCTGCCATATTTATACAAGTCCTTGGAATTCAGTGTTTCCTTGCTTTAACACTGGAAAGCATTTTAAGAACATTTCGACTCACCTTAGGAAGCAAATGTGACCAACCACAGCGCACCGGCACGAAGCAGCGGAGCAGGCAGGAGGAGCAGGTCATGAAAAAAGAAGAGGGGGAAACAGAGCAAAATTAGCCTCATTACAGTCATACATTCCTCACACAAATGTAGCAGAAAAACACTTTTCTCTGGAGGGGTTCGTGAAAATTTCACTGGAAAGAAAAGATGGCTCCAAATGTGACACAACAGACAGAAACAACGAGCAACTGCGCTGGATTTGTGGGCTACAGTTCAAAGTTGCACATAAAAGCGCCACCTCAAGTGTGCCTGTCGCCTATACCACCACACATATAAACAAATAAAAAGAGCCATAAAATGTCAGTAGCAAAACGTTTTTTATAGCCTCAGAAGTCTGAAGGGCTGAACGCATAGCTCCTCCTGAGAGGAGAGGCAGAAAGGCACACTCAACATATAGCACATTTTGATTGCTTCTCTTGTGATGCTGTGACAGGAGTGGCTGTACAGCGGTGTGAAAAAGTGTTTGCCCCCTTCCTGATTTCTCATTTTTTTGTTTGTCACACTTAAATGTTTCAGATCATCAAACTAATTTAAATATTAGACAAAGATAACACAAGTAAACACAAAATGCAGTTTTTAAATGAGGGTGTTTATTATTAAGGGGAAAAAAATCCAAAACTACATGGTCCCATGTGAGAAAGTGATTGCCCCCCCCCGCCCCGTTAAAACATAAATTAACTGTGGTTTATCACGTTTGGAAAGCTGAGTTCAATTTCTCTAACAAGCCCAAGCCTGATTACTGCCACACCTGTTCTCAATCAAGAAATCACTTAAATAGGACCTGCCTGACAAAGTGAAGTAGACCAAAAGATCCTCAAAAGCTAGACATCATGCTGCGATCCAAAGAAATTCAGGAACAAATTAGTAACTGTAGTGATCCCAAGCACGGGTCTGTCCCAAGCTCGAGTCACTTATTATTTTCCCTATTTTCTGTCTGTTATTTAGTCTCACTTATTTATGGGGTCTATTGTGCTCTTATTTTGACAGCGCCGCGGCAGGACTTCCAGCTGTCAAGCCTGCTCGCGGCCTGTCACAGCGGTTTGTGTTTAGTAATTACTCTCTCCACACCTGTTTGTAGTTTGAGGTTCTGTGTGCTATTTAAGATCGCTAGCGAGGGTTATTCCTCGCAGCGACCTTGTCCTAGCCAGGCTGGAATCCCCAGCCCTGATTCCGCCCTTTTCATCATCAGGGTTCGCCCTCGTTATATTTATGTGTTTGTATTTGACTCATTATATTTCTCCTGTTATTCACCCTTCACGGTCGTATGTTTAGTTGTTTGTATTTCGCCCCTTGTGGCGCATAACTTTGTTCCATTTCATTAATAAATAAGCAAACTCACTGCTGCCGATTTGTGCCTCATTTATGCCCCGAAAGGGGCATTCATAACAGTAGGTCGCAGCCAGTAGGTGCCAGTCACAGTGAGTTTGTTTTTTGGCTCTATATTTTTTCCTTTTTCGGGTGCCAGCATTTTTTGGGAGTTATGGCATCTTTCGGCAGGTGGTATCCAATGAGCCTGGGTTTTGAGCTCTGCCAGGCTCTTATGGAGATAGACGACCTCCTGGCCATAGCCCTTCAGTATTCCACACCCAAAGATGCGTTATGGTACCTGGATGTTGCGGAGGCGGCTGTGAAGCGTCATCCTCACCTTGCTGAGCATGCTGAGGGCAGGGAGAGGATATCTGAGTTATCAGCGCTTCAGCAAAAGAAACATGAGTTGACTAAGAAGTGTGCCAGGAAGCCTAAACTGGGGCAGACGGTGAAGCACTCCCATTCCTTGGTTCGCTATGAGGTTCCTGCTATGGCTCCAGCTCCGGTGTCTCCATCGTCAGAAAGCCATTTTCCAGCACACCGGAGGAGGGGGGCAGCCGGGATTCCCAGTGAAGATGAACAGTGGGCAGCTGAATTAGTCAGGGACCGCATGACTGAAGCTCTCTCTTCCTGCAACCCGGACAAGGTTCTAAAGAGCGTGATGGCAGCTGTCAGGATTGTGGAGGCACATCCCGGTCTGAATAATTATCCTGAGTTTGCGGAGCTGCTGGTCACTGTCTCCACTCAGCAACAACGTTTTCCTTATTTGACAATCGGTTCGTCTCCAGCCCAAAGACGCCACCACCTAGCACAGAACCCTTCCCCTCCCCGTGATACGGCTGTCCCAAAGTGGAAGGAGGAGGACCACTGGGTGAATAAGCCACGAGGTTCCCATTTGGATCCAGCTACGGGCCGCCAGAAAAATTCCTCTGTCTCCCAGCCAGCTGTTTTTTTTCTTCACCACCGCAGTGAGACAGGACATCAGCTTCAGCCGCCGGGTCTTCTTTGTCAGCTGTTTCACCAGCTCCCCTTCCCCAGACTGCCTCGGCTGCTCCTCCCTCCTCTATGGCAGCTCCTCCTTGTCTTCCCGAGGGGTCCACCATCATCGTTACAACGGGAGAGGGAAGAATTGAGCCTGCTGCAGCAGTCACCACCGTATCCTAGGAAAATAGGCAAGTGTCCCCCCCCCCATTCTATAGCACAATTTGATGAATTACCTCGTCTGATTCCTGGGGGTGAGGCTCAGGTTATACAGTCCACTGATCTCTCACCACCTGCTACAGCCACAACCATATTACCTGCTTCCTCTGTGTCTCCTCCTATACCCCCCCAAGTGTCCGCCGGTGCCGGGATCAAACCGCCGGATGGAGGAGGAGCCTGCGGCTCTAGTGAACCTGGTCCCAACCCCGCAGCCACAGTATGGACAGAGGAGGAGGGCTGCCTGCCATCTGGAGTCTGAGCCGACGAAACGTTCCCGGGTCTCCTGTGAGCAGAGTTCAGTCCCAGCTGGTAATGGATCTCCTGTCGCCACGCAGAGCAAGCCATTTGTGTGGGTTACAGCGCCAGGGGTCCAGAGACTGCCAACACCATCATGCCTGCTGTTGGGGCTGCCGTAGCAGAATTGGAGTCGGACCTCCAGGAAGCCGGGTCAGTTGGATCGCCATCTGGATTGACGGAGTCCTGGACGGCGGTGGAACTTGAGCTCAGGCAAGTACTCTCCTTTGTTTTCAATATTTCTGTATTGAAGAGGTCTTGGTGGTGCTGGGGGTCTGGTAGGCCGCCCGACCTTTTCCTTGTGACGGTTGGGTGGAGCTGGGACTCTGGTAGACCACCGGAACAGCTCTCTTGTTTGACTGGTGATGCTTAGCTCTTTGCCTCTGTTTTTTCAGCATTACCACCGTCTAAATTACTATTAGTTTAGCTCTACTATTAATTAACTATAAGTATGAATGTTCAAGCCTTCTTAGTCTGGATTTCTATCCTGGTTTGACATTGCTGGGTGTAATTCTCATTTGCCCTTAAAGTTTTGGTACCTTCTATGATATTTTTGTGTCTAGGTACAATGATAAATTTTCACTTTGACATTTCTAATAGAAGGGGAAAAAAGAAGCAAAACGTAATTATTTTTTGTACTTGTAGTTGTGGGTCTTGCTTTTTTTTGCGTGGGGTACATTAAATTTTCTCATTGTCATTTCTAATGAAGAGGATTATTCTCATTGGTCCTTGAACTTTTGATATCTGCTATGATATTTTTGTGTTTAGGTACATTGTTGTATTTTCACTTTTACATATGCTGAGAGTTTTCACTGTAAAGCATTTTTGAGTATGTTTTCATGTTAGTGTCTTGCCCTCCAGGCCTGGATTCCCCCTTCGCCCTCCCGAGGCTGGTTTTGATAGTTTTTCTGGTTGGGGGGGGGGGGGTCCTTTTTTTCCTTGATGTTACAGTGGGATGCCTGGAATACATCCCTTAAGGGGGGTGGGCACTGTAGTGATCCCGACCACAGGTCTGTCCTGTACTGTCACCTCATCCTAGCCAGGCTGGAATCCCCAACCCTGATTCCAGCCCCTTTTCAGCATCAGGTTTCGCCCTCGCTATATTTATGTGTTTGTATTTGACTCATTATATTTCTCCTGTTATTCACCCTTCGAGGTCGTATGTTTAGTTGTTAGTATTTTGCCCCTTGTGCATTCTTTTGTTCCTTTTTATTAATAAATAAGCAAACTCACTGCTGGCGATTGGTGCCTCATTTATACCCTGAAAGGGGGATTCATAACAGAAACAAAGTAATTGAAAGCTAGCGGTCTGGAAAAGGTTATAAAGCCATTTCTAAAGCTGTGGGACTCCAGCAAACCACAGTGGGCTTATTTCCACCAAAATAAGAGCCAGTGCTAGTTCGGTTCTGGAGCTGGTGCCAGTGCTTAACCAGTTCAACTGTAGTGCCTCATAAGAACCAGTTGGTTTTCCACCAATATGGAGCTAAGCGGGGATTACGTCAGGACTACGTCATTACGTAGTGTGAAGCACCTTTATGCAACCCCACAGAACACCACAGAAGAAGAAGTAGCAGCGCTAGCTTGTCAACATGTAGGAGTTTGTTGTCTCTTTGGGAGCACTGCTTTTATTATTCCAAACCTGTAATACCATCCAAAACAGTTTTATTCTTAATGGCAGAGAACGGTGGCTACATTTAAGGAGACTGGTAATTATCAATATTTCAGTTATCAGCCGTTGTTAGATCAAGTCTGTAGCGCGAGCATTGACTACATTTTTAAACATAATATTTATATCAGTTCTGTAATAGGTGGTGTTATGGCACATTACGAGACGGAGGTCGCCTGTTATGTCATGCCAAAAAGTGATCAGCTGCCCAAAAAATGATCGCCAGGGGCCATACTGTTATGGGTTTATATTAGCCGTTAAACATATTTTTCAACAAATAAACAGTACTTAGTTAGGTATAACAAGATATATTTAACACTTATGATGCATTTTGAACCCGAAACAAACTTGATCTAGGATTAAAAGCAATTAAAATAATGCAGTCACAAGGTTACATGGAAAAATGCATAGATTTACTGCATATACACATGAAGATACTGTATAAATATATATTCTATGTACCTCCAAATAACGATGTTTTTGCACATAAATATTGCAATCGGATAAATTATATACTGTGGAGGAAAAATAAGTTCAAGCGAGGTACGACGAGCTGGAAGGTGGCAGAGTTTTATTTTCCTCCAACATAATGAGACGCACTTGTAGCACTGTGCACTACTGTGCTGTACTGTGTTGCCCTGTTGAGGCATGTATAGCAAGCTCTTTTATACATGTTATACACACAGAGAAAATGCATGGCACATCTGCATATTGATATACATATCAGTCAATACATATCATTCGCGTGACCAACTGGCACCCGGACGTCCTCTCCTTAATCCGGGGATGTATAACAATAGTCCATTGTTCTATTGTCTCCCAGGGGCTCTCTGTCCGTATGCAAATTGTCCTCTGCTTTCTGCAGGCTAGCTGAGTGTGAGGATTGAATGTCCATGTAGACTGTGGTGGGTCACCACAGGGCTCCCCCCAGAACACTCAGAAGGGGTTGTGCCCCCCCCCACCCCCATCGTGTGGCTCCAGCTTCGGTAGAACTGTCGGAGGGCATGTTAGTCCGTGAGGGGGACGGGGAGGGGTGGAAAAAAACAGTGTGCTCCGCTCCGGGTTCCAGCACATTGAATGGCCGTGGATCGTGGGTGCATGGGCCGGTGTATTTCATGCGTAATGGAACAAGACGGCGATCGGCTGGCTTTAGGGAGTGAGGTGCGGGAAAAGCGCTGTGCAGGAAGAGGGGGAAAAATTGTGTGTGGATCCGTGATGGTGAAGGACTTTTCCCGGTAAACCTGACGGAGATCCACAGCGGCTGTGAAAAAAAAATTTCATCTCTGACTCCTCTTGCAGCTCAATCCAGCGAGGATGTGGGGAAGGCGAGTGGCCAAAATTCCCCGAGGATGAGCAGCGGCTGTGAAACAACTGCAGCTGTGTGAGGGTGTGAGGCGGTTTGGCTTTTAGGTGCGGAAGCAGCCCTAAAGCCATCGGGGACAGCAATCGGCTAAATTCCCCTTGTGCGCTGCGGCTGAGAAACCCATACCAAGTCCTGTGTGTGGGCTGTGCATATGCTTCAGGTGCGTGAGCAGCCCTGAAGGTTCCGAGGGTGGCGATCGGCCGTGTTTCTCAGGCATGTGCAGCAGCGGAGGACGCTGTATCAGTCTGTGAAGCCGGTTTTGTCCCGTGCGTGGCGCGCGCTTGGCACAGTGACCACATAACTGGCAGTTGTGCTGTCCTCGTAATCCTGCGGTGTGCGTGCGGGGCTTCGTGCGTGGGAGGTCTGCTGTCGTGAGGATAGTCAGGTTCAGGGAGCTTGGCAGAAATCAATGCAGTCGGCGCCGATGCCCTTCCCCGTTCAGGCTGCTTCATTCGGCTCGCTCATGTCGCCGTTCATGGTGCGTTTTGGTCCCAGCGCTGCGCTCCGGAGCGCGCGCTCCTGTGAGGATGAAGAGGTTGAAGGCGTTCTCTGGTCCTCTGTGTCCACAGCGCGGTGAGAGGGAGCAGACGGTCATTCTCTCTCGTCATGTCACCAGTGTGGAGGGAAGAGATCAGGTGAGGGGCGCACCATGACGCATGCTGAGGCTTTCCCGGTCGGGGTCATCTCCGGAGTGTTCGCCTCGTGTTCCATTCTTCATCAAGGGTCACCAGTGTGGAGGAAAAATAAGTTCAGGCGAGGTACGACGAGCTGGAAGGTGGCAGAGTTTTATTTTCCTCCAACATAATGAGACGCACTTGTAGCACTGTGCGCTACTGTGCTGTACTGTGTTGCCCTGTTGAGGCATGTATAGCAAGCTCTTTTATACATGTTATACACACAGAGAGAATGCATGGCACATCTGCATATTGATATACTGTACATATCAGTCAATACATATCATTCGCGTGACCAACTGGCACCCGGACGTCCTCTCCTTAATCCGGGGATGTATAACAATAGTCCATTGTTTTGATTGTCTCCCAGGGGCTCTCTGTCCGTATGCAAATTGTCCTGTGCTTCCTGCAGGCTAGCTGAGTGTGAGGATTGAATGTCCATGTACTGTAGATTGTGGTGGGTCACCACAATACATTGTTTTCCAAACTGCAACACTTTGGCCAACACTATAATTTTTCAGATGTGATTAAAACCTCAAAACATTTAGACACATTGCAGGTGGACTGAGACCAGGCAGTACACCTTTAACAAGCGGGCACTCCTGGCTCCTGTAGACGGTGATCACTTTTTGGCACGACACCAGATTTCACCAACCAGCCAACCCCACACAGAAGTGACTGATGAAACCCTTTTCGGACACAGGCAGACTTACCCCTGAACAACATAACTACAACGACTGGATGAGCCGTGCACGTTCAGTTGTGGAAATGGCTTTTGGCGGCTTGAAAGGACAATGGAGGTCCCTCCTGACAAGGAATGACTGCAAACTGGAGCTGAGCAGGAAAATGGTGCTCACCTGCTGCATACTTGACAATATTTGTGAGGAACATGGTGACAACTTTGGTCTCCCAGGTACACCTGATCACAGTCAGCCTCCAGTTCAACCACTACCTAACCAGGCCAGTGTAGAATGACATTAGGGCAGCTTTAATGGAGTATTTTAACAGTGGGAAGCAATAACCTGTTTAATGCCTGCCATGTCATTTACAAAATGAATCGGTGAATTCAAAAAGGGCCCAAGTCCACACTTTTTCAATGGGGACTTGGGCCCTTTTTGAATTCACCGATTCAAATATAACGTGAAGTAGTTCAAAATAATTAATGAATAAAACATTCAGCTGACAATCAGTCCTCAGTGAACTCTGTTTTAAAGTATTTATATATTTTATAGGCACACGTACAGAGTTGTTAAAGGTATACCCTTCTGTACTTGTATGTCATCTATTCTGGTTAAAGTACTGATTCAAATTTTTATTCATGTAGGGGTAACCAGAGACAGACTGTAAAGTGTAAAAGTTAAAAGTGCTTTCCGCAGAAATGATCTTGTCCAGAGCTGACAGAATGGCTGCACGGTGGCGCAGTGGTTTAGCACTGTGGCAGCACAGTTTTACCCTCGGCCGGGGGATCGCGGGGATCATGAGATCGTGGGTTCGATCCCAGCCCCCGACCAACAGTGAGCTGTGTGGAGTTTGCATGTTCTCCCCGTGTTGCGCGGGTTTACTCCGGGATTTCTCCGGTTTCCTCCCGCTTACCAAAAAAACATGTAGGTTTAGGGCGCTCGCGCACGCAGCGACCAGCAGCCGGTGGCTTGTCACCAGACTGCAAACCAAATCTACCTACGGGTACAAATAAGTAACAAAAAAAAAAAAAAAAAAAAAAAAAAAAAAAAAAAAAGAATGTCATGTGGTATGTTGTCAAAAGAATATAAACTCATTATCATTTTTGAAGCTGGCAACTTGGAACATTTTCCACAGAAAAAGTGCATAGATTTAAAGTCTGTTGCTGCTTGTTCTTTACAAAATGTAAAAAAAGTTGTCAAACATATGAGTAAAGTCCACAAATACCTGATATATTGTCCAATACCTGAAAAAATTAACTTAAGTGCAGTAATTCAGTACTTGTACTTTCACGTCCCACCACTATAGTGTTAGTGATTTGCACTGTTTGTCCTAAATAGCTTTACATTTCATGCATATGTTTGATGTGAGGATAACAATTAATATAGAAGCAGAAAAACACTTAAGGAAAGAAAGCTTTTATTTACAAAATGTTCAAAAACTTAAGACTGCTACATATGAAATATTATGTACACACAGCCAAAAATATCAATGCTGTGATAACTACTTTGTTTGCAGTCCTTCAAGCACAGACAACGTGTCCCATCAGTCCAACAAGGGCATTGGTCCTGTCCTCCATCTTCTGGATGCTTTGCAGCAAAGCAGAGGTCAGCTGCTCCTCCCTCCTGCTCTGCTCCTGCTGTCTCTCATCTGACCTCTCCAGGTAGTCAAGAAGGAGGTCCATGTTTGTGTCCCACTTCTGTTTCCTGTTTTAAAGTACAAAAATAAGCAATATAAAATAACCACACACTAAAAAATGCAGGAATTGTCAATACAAGATTGAATGTGTCTATTCAATATCCATTTACTGTTAGTGGCATCACAACATTCAATTCAAGTGTATAATTGATTTAATTCACTCCCTCCTTTGTGTGAATGGGTCATGACCTGAACTTATATTACCTAATCTGGTCTGATGAGGAGAGGAGGGAGAGCAGGAGGAGGACAAGCTTGGTGCTGGTGAAGGTGAGCTGGACACCACAGGTCTGGCTGGTTCTCCCTCATCATCCAGCTGTGATAAATCTGTAAATACAAAAAAAAGTGTTTTAGTTTGTGGAGTGTCCAACTTAAGCCTTCCATTAAAATGTGCAGACATAGAAGGAAATTTTATTCAATATCAATATTAGCAAAGTTTACATGTCTCATTATGGAATAGAAGAATAGGAATAGAACAGGCTTTATTGTCACTGTACAGTTGTACAGTACAATGACATTGCAGGTGCTCCACCAGGGTACTGCGCAATAAAGTAAGAGAAGGATTAGATAAAATACGGTTACACAACACACAATTAAACAAGTGAAATTTTTAAAAAAATGGCCCAAGATTATGGAAATATTACCAAAATAGTAAAAAAGACTACGTTACTAGTGTCTTAGGTAGAAAAATCTCCCATAACACAATGCACCCATTCATACACAGTATTAATTCCACAAAAAAACTATTTTGCGCTGGATGCCTTTATAAAAAAAAAAAAAAGTATTCTGCAAGACGCTAACATTTTTGTTCTCGTTTTCTCTCAAATGAGCATTTCAAGATATATGGCGATGCCACTAACATCATTTGAGACAACAATAAACCGTATTGATACTGAACAAACAGCGTATTTTGCACTGGAAATCTAACAAAGTATTTTGTAAGACGCTAAGATTTTTGTTCTAGTTTCTCAAACGCGCATTTCTTTATGGCGAGGAGAAACGTTCGCGGTAAAAACACTGTTAGCTTGTTAGCATAGCTAACCGAAAATACTATAGTCACAACAGTGAGTAAAAAAAATATCCGCACTTTGGCTATTACATATCAATACAAGCAGATATAGTACATGTATATATATATTCGTTAACTTTTGGCATTTTAAAGACAATACACTTACCAGTGTGTTCTGAGCAGTTTGTTGTACGGACTCAACCGTGGCAGTTAAGATGGTCCGGCTGGCTGACCTGTCCCCAGAAACAGTTCATCAGATGAGTGGCCCCCTCCAGCTTATCTTGTACTTCTGCTCATGTCCACAGAGCCAAGAAATGTGTCTCCTCTTTGCTTCAAATCTGTTTGGTTTTGGAATCCGTTGCTTGCTCTGCTGTTTGGAAAGCAACATGGCAGTCAGTAATGTTTTGAAGATAGTCAGTTAACCACGCCCATGGCTGTGGACATAACCAACGTAAACTGGTGCTGCCGCTGGCCCAGCTAGGAGTTGGGGTCACGATAGCCCCACGTTTGAGAGCCTGGGAATGGTGCTTCAGGTGGTGGAAAACCAAAGAACTGGTGCAAATCAGGCTCTGGCTCCAGTTAAGCACTGGAACCGTTTTGGTGGAAAAGACCTAAGTGAGAATCATTATCCACAAATGGTGAAAACATGGAACAGTGGTGAACCTTCCCAGGTGTGGCCGGCCGATCAAAATTACCCCAAGAGTGCAGTGACAACTCATCCAAGAGGTCACAAAAGACACCACAACAACATCCAAAGAACTGCAGGCCTCACTTGTCTCAGTTAAGGTCAGTGTTCATGACCCCACCATAAGAAAGAGACTGGGCAAAAATGGCCTGCATGGCAGACTTCCAAGACGAAAACCTCTGCTGAGCAAAAAGAACATTAAGGCTCGTCTCAGTTTTGCCAGAAAACATCTTGATGATCCCGAAGACTTTTGGAAAAATACTCTGTGGCCTGACGAGACAGAAGCTGAACGTTTTGGAAGGTGTGTGTCCCATTACATCCGGCGTAAAAGTAACACAGCGTCTCAGAAAAGGAACATCATACCAACAGCAAAATATGGAGGTGGTAGTGTGCTGGTCTGGGACTGTTTTGCTGCTTCGGGACCTGGAAGACTTGCTGTGGTAAATAGAACCATGAATTCTGCTGTCTACCAAAAAATCCTGAAGGAGAATGTCCGACCACCTGTTCGTGACCTCCAGCTGAAGCGCACTTGGATTCTGCAGCAGGACAATGATCCAAAACACACCATCAAGTCCACCTCTGAATGGCTTAAGAAAAACAAAATGAAGACATTGGAGTGACCTAGTCAACGTCCTGACCTGAATCCGATTGAGATACTGTGGCATGGCCTTAAAAAGGTGGTTCATGCTTGAAAACCCTCCAATGTGGCTAAATTACAACAATTCTGCAAAGATGAGTGGGCCAACATTCCTCCACTCATTTTCACACAGGGCCATGTAGGTTTGATTTTTTTTTACCCTTAATAATAAACACCTTCATTTAAAAAATGCATTTTGTGTTTATTTGTGTTATCTTTGTCTAATATTTAAATTTGTTTGATGATCTGAAACATTTAAGCGTGACAAACATACAAAAAAATGAGAAATCAGGAAAGGGGGCAAAGACTTTTTCACACCACTGTAAATCAATTAGTTTTTCAGTGTTGAATCTCTTAGTCCCGAGAGGAGCCATCAAAGTCCAGTTTCCTCACTTATCAGATGAGCCCATCTCACAGCTCCCTCTGTCCCTTCTTTCTTACATACACAAGAAAGAAATGAGGCACATTGTGAAACAGAATAGAGAGACGTTATAGTAGAAACAGAAATAAGAAGGGCAAATGGTGTGTGTGTGTGTGACAGAGAAAGAGAGGGAGAGAGAGAGAGAGAGAGAGAGAGAGTGAGAGTGAGAGTGTGTGTGTGTGTGTGTGTGTGTGTGTGTGTGTGTGTGTGTGTGTGTGTGTGTGTGTGTGTGTGTATGCCTATGGGCTGTGAGCCGCAGCATCTGGGGTTGCCATTTGAGACCAAGTCTACCGGGTGTAGAGTCTGAACTTGGCAATCTGCCAAGACATGCCTCACGCACAAAATGAGGTGGAAAATAACACACATGTGCATGAGGCCACACACAAAATGGCAAAGGCTTTCAAATCAGCTACAGTAACACAAGTATAAATGCTGAATTTTGGAATAGTCAAACACACACACAAATACACAAAATTTCACACCACACACACAACTATTAAATGCATACATACTCTCTATATATGGCATTATATCACATTTCTGCAACACGCCAAGTAGACGTGTAATCCGTGCGTGTGTGTGTGTGTGTGTGTGCGTCCCCTTTCATGGATGGTTGGAAGCAGTGAGAAACGAGAATCTGCAGCGTCTACCATTACTCATCGTGGAGGCCAGTGACCCTTTCAATTCGCCTTTCTCGCATTTCAGTAAAACAAGAAAATAAAGGGAGAATCAAAGGTCAAACTATTGCTGTTTGTCCATCCATCCATCCATCCATCCATCTCTGGGGTCTAGCAGCAGTCACAGCACAGATGCTGTAACAGAGGGAGGAAGTCGTCAGTTTCACATTCAGGTCACCATAGCAGACTTGTACAGATCCCTGTCACTACTAATATTGCACCAACCCATCTGTCATCCTCCAGCTCCACTCTAACCCTACATGTGAATAAGACCCCAAGATACTTGATCTCTTTCACTTAAACTTGTTTCCAACATGCGCCTTCTCAGGCTGAGAACAATGCTCTCTTCCATGGAGGTCCTAATTTTCTCAAAACCTTTCCGAGGGCAAGTTTGAGCTACTTGATCGATAACACCACAGCAACATCCTCTGGCAAAAGCAGATCCAGAGATCATGAACAATAATATTTATGTTCTAGAAATTCTATTCATACAAGTAATATACAATGCTGTGAAAAAGTATTTGCCCCCTTCCTGATTTCTTATATTTTTCACACTTAAATGTTTCAGATCATCAAACAAATTTTAATATCAGACAAAGATAACCTGAATAAATACAAAATGCAGTTTTCAAATCATAACTTCATTTATTAAAGGAAAAAACTATCCAAACCTACCTGGCCCTATGTGAAAAAGAAACTGCCCCCCGTATTACATCATGAATTAACTGTGATTAACCACATCTTTTGGAAAACTGAGTTCAATTTCAGTAGCTACACCCAAGCCTGATTACTACCAGACTTGTTGAATCAAGAAATCACTTAAATAGAACCTGTCTGGCAACCTGAAGTAGGCTAAAAGATGTCAAAAAGCAACACATCCCACTGTGATCTAAAGAAATTCAAGATCAGATGAGAAACAAAAACCCAGAACAACGTCTAAAGAACTGCAAACCTCACTTGCCTCAGTTTGGACACTGGTTCATGATGGAACAATAAGAAAGAGACTGGGCAAAAATGACATCCATGGGAGAGTTCCAAGACAAGCTGCTGGACAAGAAGAACACAAAGACTCATCTCACATTTGTCAGAAAACATCTAGATGATCCTCAAGACTTTTGGGAAAATATTCCGGGGACTGACGAGACAAAAGTTGGACTTTTTGGAAGACATGTCCCGTTTTATCTGGCATAAAACTAACACAGAATTTCATTTAAAAAAAACATTGTATCAACAATCAAACATGGTGGTGGTAGTGTCATGGTCTGGGGCTGCTTTGCTGCTTCAGGACCTGGACAACTTGCCCTAATTGACAGAACCATAAATTCTGCTCTCTACCAGAAAATCCTGAAGGAGAATGTCCAGCCATCAGTCCATTTAAACAATTCTGCACAGAAGAGTGGGTCAAAATTTCTCAACAGCGATGTAAAAGACTCATTGCCAGTTGTTGGCACCAATGGTGGCACAACCAGTTATTAGGTTTAAGGGGCAGTTAGGGGCCAATTCCTTTTTCACATAGGGCCAGGTAGGTTTGGATAGCTTTTCAATCTATGAAATCGAGACATCTCTGTCTGTTTGTGTGTCTGTACATCTGTGTGTGTGTGTGTGTTCCTCAGATATCTCTCAAACCGTTCAACACACTGACCTAAGATTTTAAACGTGCTTTGCTGAAGCTGCGGGGGTGTGCATCCCTGAATATGGAGTCACACAGTCAAAATATGTCATTTTTATCAATAAAGGTTTAACCACCGCTGTATGAATGCTTTATGTCTTCACCCCCCTGGCTTCAAGAAGTGTGGGCGGGGTTTCAGATTGACTCTGTGCTCATTGGAGAACACGCTGCATCATGGCCATGCTGATTGGACAGTAGTGGCATCACGACCATGCTCATTGGATAACACAGCATCATGATCTGTCAATCACCACAACGCTTCGCAAACAAAGATTTTAGAAGTGCTTTGCTGCTGAGGTTACCAGGGTTTGCATCCACGAGTATGGAGCCGCTCAGTCAAAATATATACCAGAAAGTTGCATAGGTCTAATGGATATATTCGCCATAGAGAACACAAGGTGCGTTGGTGGTGGTGGTGGTGGGGCTGCCGGGACAAACAGCAGCAGAGACTCCCGTTAACTGGCCAACACCTGTGTCCCACTGTGTGATCCACGAACATTCGGGGGGAGGCACGCTCAGCCTTCCCAGTCAGTGGTACACAAAAGTCCTGACTGCTGCTTCATTGTGGAGCAGAATGACTCGATCAACTGCATATTACATGTGGACACATGCTTTGACTAAATGACAACAAGACGCAAAAATGTCCAAATAACGAAATAAATCATTTTTATTTAAATATTTACAGACAAATGGGCAACACTGATGCAAAACTTGCAGCCAAGTGTGTGTGTGTGTGTGTGTGTGTGTGTGCGTGCGTGACTGGTGAAGGGATTAGCGCCATATGTGGATGCCCTGAATTTCCCTCTGGTGATCAAAAAGGTATACAAGGTACAAATACCAAAAAAATAATATTAATAATGTTCGGTGTTTTGTACTTACAATATTGCTAAAATATAAAAGGATGCACTACAGTGGGTCTCAAATATTTCTAAATGTGTCCTGTTATAGTACTGCATGACTTTATTGATGATAGACTATAAACTACACATATAAACTAAATTATAATGGTGACTGAACAACTCCCATTCCCCAAAGTGCAAAATACATTTATGAATATAACTCATAAAAGATCACACAAATAAGTGATCTGACAAAAAAAATAAACAAGCGGTTCTTAAACAGTGGCTAATATTGGATGTACCATTCATTTTCAATTATTCTGTAATTAATATTCACACAATCAAATAAATCTCATTTCAGTTCCTTTCATATCTGTCCAAGTCTAACATGTGTGATTGCCTACATATAAGCTACACCTCTGCATTCCACTTTCAAACACAGCCTACATTTGGGCCTGTAAAGCCTGACTGGGCTACCTGTTTCAGACAGGAATACTTGCTTTCTACGGGCATGCACTAGTTTCTATTAATAAATTAAATCATCATCTAAAAACTGTATTTTGTATTTACTCTGGTTATCTTTGTCCATCCATCCATCCATCCATCTTCTACCGCTTTTCCGGAGGTCCGGGTCGCGGAGGCAGCAGCCCAAGCAGAGAAGCCCAGACCTCCCTCTCCCCAGCCACCTGCTCCAGCTCTTCAGAGGGGACACCAAGGCGTTCCCAGACTAGCTGGGAGACATAGTCTCTCCACCGAGTCCTGGGTCTGCCCCTTGGTCTCCTCCCAGTGGGACGTGCCTGAAACACCTCAAGTGGGAGACGTCCAGGAGGCATCCTAATCAGATGCCCATACCACCTCAACTGACTCCTTTCAATGTGGAGGAGCAGCGGTTCCACTCTGAGCCTCTCCCGGATGACTGAGCTCCTCCCCCTCATGGATCGTGACCTTATCCCCCTCATGGATCGTGACCTTATCGTGGTGGGGGGGTTTGCGTGCCCCAGTGATCCCAGGAGCTATGTTGTCCGGGGCAATTTGCCTCTGATAGGGTCTCCCAAGACAAACTGGTCCTGGGTGAAGGGCCAGACTAAGAACGATCCAACAGACTCTCATGATAAATTGTATATCAAGGATTCAGTGTACCCCGCCCGGTATGGGGTTACCGGGGCCCCACCCTGGAGCCAGGCCTGGGGGAGGGGCTCGAAGGCTAGCGTCTGGTGGCCAGGTTTCCACCCATGGGACCCGGCCGGGCTCAGCCCGAAGGAGTTACATGGGTCCGCCCTCCAGTAGGTTCACCACCTGCAGGAGGGATCATGGAAGTCCGGTGCTATGTGGATTAGGTGGCAGTCAAAGGCGGAGACCTTGGCGGACTGATCCCAAGCTTTCTTTGGTTATCTTTGTCTAACATTAAAATTTTGTTTGATGATCTAAAACATTCAGGTCTAACAAATATGCAAAAATATAAGAAATCAGGAAGGGGGCAAATAATTTTTTACAGTACTGTAAGTCGTGGACACCACAACACTATAGCAGCCATGACTGAGCCACAAAGGGCAACCAAAACAGAATCCAACTCTGACTGTGATCGAGTTTGACTAACTGCTAGGAATTCAAACTAAACTCTCACAATGGTCATGTGTTTATCCTATAGCCTGTAGCAACAGGCATGTTAAACACATGACCATGTGTTTAACATGCCTGTAACCTCTCATCAGGAGGCTGATTTGAGAAGTTGAGCTACGTGTCTTGTTTAATCACAAATATATTTAGCCTGTATCTTGCAACCCCATGAGAAAGGTAACAATCCCTGTCCCTGTAGCTACCCGTGTAGCTCTCCAGAGAGTTTTTCTGTGCCTTAGCCAACAGTGTTCTCCTTGCAAGGTAACGTGGTTGCTTAAATGAGACATTTCATAATGGGTCTTGTGAATCATACTTAGCCTGGCTCCTCTCCAGGACCATTTTTCCTTTCACTGCCAAACTGTTCTGGCAACAGTGTTCCTGGGAGTAGGAGGGCTGCAAACATGTCCATAAGTGAAATTCTTGACCCAAACCTTGTCTCCTTGTTTTTTCAAGCTCATATTTGTAGTGTTGTGGTGAAATTCAAATAGACAAAATATAATAGCCGCAGATAATTTGGTGTGATTTTTTTAATAAAACTACAATTGTGTCAAAGTCAACTGTAATTTGTTTTACAGTTCACAAATATATTTATACTTTTAATGGCTGCCAGTGGTTAAAGTCTAATAGGATAGTAGAATAATTCATCCCTGAAGGGTTGATAAAAGGCTGATTGGGTTGTAGTGACAACAAAAAGTGGAAAGTTGGATTATTTGTTTTGTTTTTTTAATATTTATCAATTTAGCTAAAATTGCAGATTACACAAACAGAAAAGCATCTCATTTTTAAAAAAATAATGTACAGCAATGAAAAACTCACCCTTAACCAATCAGTTCATATTACAGTCCCCATAATTTCCAACAACCAAGAGCTTCACTTCCTATCTTTTGTTCCTCTTAACAGAATCCCTGTTTGTCTATTAAGAGCTGGTAGAGCCTTTTTTCTATGATCAGAAATCCAAAATAGGCTCAAAAATGATCATGTAAGTCTATCCCACTTTTATATTTTAGTTACTCTTTCTTTCTCCATCCAAACTTCAGGAGCTTCTAAAGATTTCTGGGGTACAGTATAGGTATAATGTAAGTTAGAACTCTAACTCAGAAGCACAAGCACCACATTTTTTTTTTTTTTTTTTTTTTTTTTCTCCTCTCGGCGCCACACCAGTCGGCTGCCTTTTGCAACAGCGGCTCGATTCAGAGTTTTTTTTCCCTTCCTCTCTCTTTTGATCACTTTTTTTTTTTCACCCCACTTATATCACGGACACACAGATCATCCCAAATGTCTCCTGAGCCGGTGGACGGAGCCACTGTTTATAGCAGGATACGATACAACAGGGAAGAGCTGCTAGCATTTAACCGCCACCCGGTCCCACTGGAAAAACTCGACATACCGAGAGAACTGAGGCGAAAACGCCGCGGCTGCCGGGCTGGAGTAAGGCGGAGGACAAAAAATATAAGGTACAGACCCTCCCTTCCATCTGTTGTCATGGGAAATGTACGGTCGATACTGGGAAAGTTAGATGAGCTAGCGGCTATCTCTCGTTATGATAGCACTTACCGGGAGTGCTCTCTCCTTTTGTTTACTGAGACGTGGCTAACTGAACTAGCAGCAGATGCTAACATTGAGCTGGAGGGTTTTCACACGATACGAGCTGACCGAACACCAGAGAGTGGCAAAACTAGGGGCGGTGGAGTGATCATGTATGTTAACAACAACTGGTGCAGACCGGGACATATCACTGTTAAACAACGACACTGCAGCAAAGACATTGAGTTGCTAGCTGTTAGCATGAGGCCTACATATCTCCCGAGAGAACACTCACACGTGATCTGCATTGTTGTTTATGCAAATCCGACGGCGAACGCTGGGACAGCGCGTGACGTCATCCATTCAGTAACCAGCAGGCTGCAGACAGAACACCCAGATGCTCTTCTCCTCATCTCAGGCGATTTCAACCACGTTTCACTGTCTCCCATTCTGCCCACTTTCACCCAGTATGTCACATGCCACACTAGAGACAATAAAACACTGGATTTGTTCTACGCAAACACTAAGGAGGCGTACACCTCATCACAACTCCCCCCACTTGGGAGATCGGATCACAACTTGGTTCATCTCCGACCGGTGTACAAACCCCTAGTGCACAGACAACCTCCGGCCATGCACACTGTGGAGTTATGGTCTGAGGAGACAATGGACACTCTAAAGGACTGTTTTGAAGCCACTGCCTGGAAGCAGCTCTGCGATCCACATGGTGAGGACATCGATGGCCTCATTCACACCTTCACGGGCTACCTCAGCTTCTGTGTGGACAAATCCGTTCCCACCAAGACCATACGGCGTCACTCAAACAACAAACCCTGGATCAACCCTGAGATAAAAACACTTCTGAGAGAGAAGAAGAGGATCTTCAGGTCGGGGAACAGGGAGATGCTGAAGTCCGTACAGAGGGAGCTGAGGAGAAAGATCAGAGAAGGCAAG
Organism: Pholidichthys leucotaenia; assembly: GCA_020510985.1. Taxonomy (NCBI): domain Eukaryota; kingdom Metazoa; phylum Chordata; class Actinopteri; order Cichliformes; family Pholidichthyidae; genus Pholidichthys; species Pholidichthys leucotaenia. The sequence continues at coordinate 236,740,724 of CM035848.1, read as the reverse complement.
GACAGCTTCAGGAAGAAGATGGAGGACAAGCTGCAACAGAGCGACATCAGCGGGGTCTGGAGAAACCTCAAAACCATCTCGGGGCTCCAGAATACCTCCCCCCAGGCCACGGGGGGCAGGGAGTGGGCGAACAACCTGAATCTGTTTTTCAATAGATTTGACCAACCGCCCTCCCCCCTGTCTGCACAACAACCACTGCTGCCTCTAAGAAATCAAGTCCTGCTACCCACTCCCCACTCCACCGACACCCCCCCCCCCCACTCCCAACACACAGCCCCCCATCCTGACCCTGACCAAGACCCAGGTGAGGACGGAGCTGAGGAAGATCAAGGCGAGGAAGGCGTCGGGACCGGACGGCATCAGCGCAAAGCTCCTCAAGTCCTGTGCAGACCAGCTGTGTGGGATTGTGACGTATATCTTCAACATGAGCCTGAAACTGGGGAGGGTACCACAGCTGTGGAAAACATCTTGTGTGGTACCTGTACCAAAAACTTCCCACCCCAAAGACCTGAACAGCTTCAGACCGGTGGCCTTGACGTCCCACTTGATGAAGACCCTGGAGAGACTGCTCCTTGCTCATCTCCGCCCCCTGGTGGAACCAGCGATGGATCCACTCCAGTTCGCCTACCAGCATGGCATTGGGGTGGAGGATGCGGTGATCTTCCTCCTTCACCGTTCTCTGTCCCACCTGGAGAAGCCCGGGAATATGGTGAGGATCATGTTCTTTGACTTCTCCAGTGCTTTCAACACCATCCAACCGATGATCCTGAAGGACAAGCTGCTGCGCGCAGGGGTGGACCAGCACCTGTCATCATGGATCCTGGACTACCTCACGAACCGGCCTCAGTTTGTGAGAACCCGGGACTGTGTTTCCGACACGATCATCAGTAGCACGGGGGCCCCCCAGGGAACGGTGCTGGCTCCCTTCTTGTTCACTCTTTATACTGCGGACTTCTCACACAACACAACACATTGCCATCTACAGAAGTTCTCTGATGACTCTGCGATCGTTGGTCTCATCTCCAGCGGAGATGAAGCTGAGTACAGAGGGCTTATCCAGGACTTTGTGGACTGGTGCCATCGGAACTGCCTCCAGATCAACGCGAGGAAAACTAAGGAGCTGGTGGTGGACTGCCGCAGGCATGGGCAGCCCCTCACAGCACCAGTAAATATACAGGGAACAGACATCGAGATGGTGACATCCTACAAGTACCTGGGTATTCATCTGAACAATAAACTAGACTGGTCACACAATACTGACGCACTCTACAAGAAGGGACAGCGCAGGCTGTTCCTGCTGAGGAGACTCAGGCCTTTTGGTGTACAAGGGGCGCTGCTGAAGTCATTCTATGACACGGTGGTGGCATCAGCCATCACTTTTGGAGTGGTCTGCTGGGGCAGTGGCATTACTGCAGCCGATAGGAAGAGACTGAACAAACTGATTAAGAAAGCTAGCTCTGTCCTGGGGCAACGCCTTGATCCGATGGAGGAGATAGAAGAGAGAAGGACGGTGGCTAAACTGTCATCTCTGCTGGAGTCCGAGTTCCACCCTATGCAGGACATACTGGATGCACTGAGGAGCTCATTTAGCAGCAGACTACATCATCCCAGGTGCACAACCGAGAGGTTTCTTAGGTCCTTCCTACCAACGGCTGTCAGACTGTACAACCTAAGCAGGGCTGCTCGCAGAGATAGCAAAAAGACGTAACAAACTAATAGTTTTTTTTTTTTTTTTTTTGAATGCAAAAGATGCAATAGACTTACACAATGGTCCTCTCCGGCATACAACTAGGAACATACCGGTCGCTATGGAGGGTGAGAATATGTATGGGCACATAATCATACCATGTAGGATAACTAAATAGACGGTTATGCTGTTTCATCCCACCTAGCAACAATGCTCTGCACTGTGTGTGTTTATATATTTACATATTTATTCCATCTAGCTACAATGCTCTGCACTGGGTGTGTTTATATTTATATATCTATATATTTATTCCATCTAGCTACAATGCTCCGCACTGTGTTTTTATATATCTACATATTATTCCATCTAGCTACATTGCTCCGCACTGTGTGTGTTTATATACTTGCATATTTATTCCACCTAGCTGCAATGCTCCATACTGTGGGTGTTTATATATTTACATATTTATTCCATCTAGCTACAATGCTCTGCACTGTGTGTTCATATATTCATATATTTATTCCATCCAGCTACAATGCTCTGCACTGTGTGTCTGTGTGTGTGTGTATATATATATATTTTATAGTAATATGTACATATGTATATTAGCTGCTCTTGCTTGCTTGTTTTTTCTTGCCTTCTGATTGTTGCTCTGAGTGTTGCTATCCCTGTGCTGTTGCAATGCTGGAATTTCCCCGTTGTGGGACTAATAAAGGCTTATCTTATCTTATCTTATCTTATAAACAAAATCCCAGTGTGAAATTTCCCCTCAGACTTCCTCTCACTTCCCCTAACCTTCCACTTTAATCTATTTTCTTCCTCTCAATTTTCAGATGACTTTCTGTCTCAGCCCTCTGCCCCCCATCTCTCCTCCCGCAGCCTGAGCACACCAAAATGAAGAGCTGAAAGCAAAAAACAAAAACTCCATTGTTGTTGTCGTCAGCGCTGCTCGAAACTGGAAGCCTGTCAGGAGGTCTCCACCACAATGGTCTTTGTAGTTGTCAGAAAGACTTAAACACTGTCTTTAGTGCTGTCACAAAAAACACACACACACGCACATAAGCACACACAATCACTGTAATTGAAGCACAGCTCTGGCGTCCTTCACATCTGTATAGGGTGTGCGCGCGTGACAGTACAGTAATATCCCATTCGTCTCGGGATAAGTGAGGACAGTGATGCTAAAGTAGCTCATTTTGTGCCTATGCAGCCTTTAAGAGATGTTAGAATGAGACACAACTAGCTATGGCAGCTCATTCTCTATGCTCTTCCACACCACATGGACACAGTCAAACAGTTGCTTGCGCACACAACCAGCTACACACACACACAAAAAGGTACACACCTGGGTGAATGACCAAGGTTAAAGTTATTGCTGAATGAAAGTGCTGTATGACTGAGATGTATTTGCCCCAAATTGCTATCTTTACCATTACTAATCTCTCATAGTGCATAAAGGCTCCAAGCGACACACATGGGACACGCACGCACGCGCACACACACACACACACACACACACCTGTCAGAGACTACAATGGTACCCCCTGCAGGAAAACCCCATAATACTATACACCAGGTCAGTTGGCCAGAATAGCAGAAAGAAACAGATGGAGCAAGGAAAAAGAGGATGATGGAGTGAGACGCTCTGAGCAGAGAAAGGCTTGGGGAGCAACAGGTGAGGGAGCTGAAGAGAACTGCTGAGTGCAGAAGGTAGAGGAGGACGATCATTTAAAAAAAAAATAAATAAATAAAATAAAGGACAGAGAGTGATTCTCAAGAGAAGGGCCAGAGAGAAAATTAAGGTTCGAAAGGCTGTGTGTGTGGGGGGGGATGGGGCTAAGAGGTGAGGAGGGGAGAGGCGCGAAAAGATGAGGTCGTAGCCTTGGAGGGAACTAATGAAGATGGCAAAGTCGGTGAGGGGGATGGAGGGAAACTGCGTAGGGGAATAACCCATCTGCTGCCCAGCCCGCTGGGACATCACAATCACCTCAGCGGCTCCCACTTCTCACTTAGACAAACGTTAACAACGAGAGTGAGATGGGGCGGAGGGTTCGGTGGAGAGGATGGGGCGGGGGAGGCCACACTGTGTGGATTGATGCCTTTCATTTTGCTTCATGACATCACAGCTATTCAAACTAATCTCTAAACTTTGAAAACACATAAAGTGTCGACTATTACATTAATACAATCCAACCGCCACACTTCAAGTCATTCAAATATAATAAGCCAGAAACACCTTATAAGTCCAAGGCTGTACGTTAACTTTTTTGCTCATAGCACTGGTGCTACTGAGGTTCATAGTCGTATAGCACAAGATAAAAACATCTGCTACATTTCTAAATTTTCTAGTCTCAAAAACCACTCAAAACACTTCACTAGTACTAACCCTCTATTCTAAGAGAGGGACAGATACCTAGGGACCATTTAGAATCACCAACCTAACATGCACATCTTTGGATTGTGCGAGGAAACCAGCTCACCTGGAGTAAACCCACACAGCACAGGGAGAACATGCAAACTCCACACAGAAAGGTTCCCACCCCTGCCAGCCTGGGTATTCAAACCTGGAACCTTCTAGCTGTTAGGCAACAGTGCTGACCACTGTACCACTGTGCAAGTAGTGCAGTTTAATCATTAAAAATATAGTATTTCACATTATGATTAAAAGCAACTTGTCAAGATCAATAAATGATTTTAAATTTATATACATTTCCAGATCAGTCATAAGTCCTAACCACCTAAACACACTCACCATACAAATTAACGGGCCAGTTTTGGCCCACACACCATATGTTTGACACACCTAGACTAGCCCGTAGCCTACGTCACTTCATGGAGCTTCCTCTCTCTCCATCACACTCCAACTCAAGACCTGCGCAAAATGACCACTGTGGGACCAGGAGAACCCGAAACAAACTGGAAAAAACTCCCAGAGCCTGCAGCAGCTCTGACCATCCCCCAGCGGCTGCAGAAACGAGTCTATGCATCCCAGTTTAACTCATATCCACTCTTTTTTTTTTTTTGTGACAGCACCCTCCGAAATAAAACATATCCTGTTTTGTGTATCGCCTTTAGTGGCACACAAAAGTGCAGCCTGCACACACAAACACACGGTGTCTGTTCTTATAAATATGAAAGCTGTTCAGAATGAAAAAGAATGTCGGGTGCATTTTAAAATCCTCTGCGTTGTAACGGAGGACAAAGAGCAGGAACCACTGAACTCTGTATATCGGTGTACTCCGGCACTGATCTGCACCGAGTTTGACACGGGGCGACAAAATTAAAAGCCTTATAAAAAATGCCGGTGACTCCATAGCAGCCTGCACCACCGGCTTCTGGGCTGAGCCTGGCACGATCAACAATGTGAGCACATGAAACTCGATATCCAGAAGAACTGCGTTGTTATCTGCAGGAGATTATTGAGGTATGAATTTATGCTGATGGAACTCACGACTGCAGCTCGCCAATTGTAGTTTTACCAGTGCGATGAGAAACGGGTCTGTTTCTCATCACACCAGTGCTACTTCAGTTCATTCATTTTTAGCACAGACCAATTTTCATGTAACACGTGCGACATATATGTCATGCTGTACAGCCCTAAACTGGGTAGCTTAAGAATGACCGCAAAATGCATTTGTTTATCAATGCATCGAGGAACTGAATGGAATTTGAATAAAGGCAACAAAGATAACTTTTCCCAGTCCACCACTGCTAAGGTTTCAAATGGTGCTGTGATCACTCACAATCACTACCTACACTGTCATAAACAAACTGTTCTGAAAGAAAATCTGTTTTACTATAATAAATATTTTTTTTCCAGCAGAGAAAAAATGACTTTGACACAGAACAATAAAATAAATAAATAAAATCTAAACAACCAATGAATGTTTATTATGTCATAGTGGACTTGTATGTAAGGTTTTTAAAGCATTGTAAGCTTTGAAATGATCACCTAAACACAATCTATGGTGTTTGTGGTGCATTTAGTTTGCTGTTGAGTAAGTTTATTTCTTTCTGTAAATACTGGCAAGCTGTGAGGCTGGTCCCATGTATGAACACTAAAGTGACCCCCCCCCCTCAAAAACAAAAAAAAAAAACATTGTGCAGCTCGGCCAGCATCAGCTTTTTGCTAGGCTTTTATTCACAGCACTTTGTGGTTTCATGACCGCCGTGCCAATGCCATGGTCTCATTGGCAGTAGTAATTCTGAGTGCTCAGTACAATCTGGGGTATATTCTGCTGTGATTTTGTGCCTTTACCCTGTGTACTCTTCTTCTCCCAGGTTTTTCAGAAAGGAAGCATGCCAAATGTTACAGCTATCAAATGTTACAGCTTGGCTATGTCACAGACTTGGAGGTACTACTGATGCTTGCATGCACAATAGTATCAGTGTTTCCCTTACCATTATATTGGGGCCGCACTCCCCCCCCCCCCCCACAGAATGTCAAGTTAATCTTCTATCTATCTAAATGCAAGGAATCTCTGTGTAGAAAGGGTAGTCCCCAGAAGTGATGATCAGAAAATTGGTCCCCATCAAACATGAAAACCAGTATGCATGTGTGTGTGTGTGTGTGTGTGTGAGCGTGTGTGCTCCTGTCTTTCTATTCTTGTGTGGACCACCCCTTGGCAAACCACCTTTTCTTGTGAGGACATTTGGCGTTCCCCAAAGTACAAGATACATATTATGAATATAAGTCATAAAAGATCACACAAATAAGTGATCTGACAAACAAATAAACAAGGGTTTCAAAACAGTCACTAATATTTGATGTCCCATTCGTTTTCAGTAATTAGGTATTCTGTAATTTTTCTATGTTTACTTTTCTATATAGTGCCAGAAAACCATTCCTTTAAGATTCTAGTGGGCAAGTGGGCAGCATGGTGGTGAGGTGGTTAGCCCTGTTGCCTTACAGCTAGAAGGTTCCTGGTTCGAATCCCCAGGCTGGCAGGGGTTGGAACCTTTCTGTGTGGAGTTTGCATGTTCTCCCTGTGCTGCGTGGGTTTACTCCGGGGGCTCCAGTTTCCTCCCACAATCCAAAGACATGCATGTTAGGTTAATTGGCTGTTCTAAATTGTCCCTAGATATCTGTGTCCTATAGGCCCTTAGAATAGAGGGTTAGTACTAGTGAAAGCGCTTTGAGTGGTCTTTGTGACTAGAAAAGTGCTATATAAGTGTAGGTTAGTTAGTTAGTAAGATTCTGTCATTGTTGACCTTCACACACACACACACACACACACACACACACACACACACACACACACACACACACACACACACACACACACACACACACACACACACACACACACACACACACACACCATCCCAGGCTGTAAACCTAGTGGAAGCACTGACTATATATGTACTTCTGTTGTATAAATCTTCTTAATCAACCTCTGGGCTTCGGCTTATGTGAAAACAACTTTCAGCTGGAACATCTCTGTGACAAATAAGACAGCAGCTCTACTTGGTTGGTAGTGCCAAGGTCACTGTGTGGCTCCTGTGTGACTAATATTCATGGTAATGAATATAATTCAAATTTGTGTCATCATGCTCTTACCTGTGAACGTTACATCTCAAAAATGTTGAATGGGGAAAAAATACTTGAGTACTTTGACCCAGAAAAATTATTTCCAAGGCTTCTTCTCAAAATCTCCTCTGAGATGTCCTCTAAGGGGATCATTTTAAATTAGAAACATTGGACTATGCTAATAGCAGTCTGTGAAATGTTTTGCTCCTCATGTTGAAATGAAATTATTGGTAAGATATTTTGAAGAAAAATTATCTGTATAAAAGAATAATTTAAAAGTCAGATACATGCTACTCACTTTCAAAGGATTTTTCAGAGGCCAAATGGAAAATTGGTATTGGTGTATTCAAGGTAATGGCATAATGGCATAATGACTCTGCAAAGCAAGCCCATGTCTGAAGTATTATTTTTCTTTTCAAAAACCCAGAGAGCACTTTCTAGAGGATGAGTATATTAAGAAACTGACTGAAGTCCAACTTAAATTCAAGTGATCATTTTGATAAACTAAGAATACATATATGCTGTGGTTTCATATTTTTCCTGTGTTCTCTGAGGGGAAAATACAATCATCTGGTACATTTTTAATGGCATTCCCTGGTTATACATTATTTGACAGGAATCAGTTCCACAAGCTGTCTCAGAAGATGGAAATTCTTTTTGATGTAACCAATCAAATCTTAGATAATCAGTAACAGCCTGTGCTCTGTCAAAAGCTTTGCAGAGGAGACAGTGAGGCAGCTAAGAGTCTGTCATTATGCTGAAGCCAGAGACTAACAATAACTCACAATACTCTGCTGCTAACTTGGAAATATAAATAAACCCTTTGTCCTTTGACAGCAGTTTATGGCTACAGTAGAGGGATAATTAGCTGCTGCACTACATCAAGGAAGTTGTCATGATTATTTGGCAGATGTTACTTGTAGCCTTAACTTCCTGAATTGTAATTTATAATTCGGTGTCAGTGAGTTTAGTTGCCGAGTTTAACCTGCTGGAGATTCTGAAGGTTCCTCTAATATGTTTCACTCTCACTGAGTAATAAGACTGCTGATGAGCTTGGAAAAAACAGTGTTGATATAGAGAAAAAGCCTCTAAATAGCTTTCACAGATGAAATTACTGGCTGTAATTCTTCATTAAACCCAATTATGAAAACGTTTCACTCATCTTAATGGATATCTTTTGTTACTTCTTCTAAGTGGCTGTATACAAAATGTAAGCACTTCAGTGAGAATTATAGAGGTTCAGCACATTTTTTTTTTTCCACAGAAAATGTAAAATGCATTGCTTATGTTTGGTTCCTTTCGCTCTACTCAAAACTTCCACCGCAGTGACTCCAAAGCCATTGGTGCATTTTTCCCCAATACTACAGCATATCTTTAAAAAATATTATGAAATTATTATTATTATTTAAAAGATTACTCCTTGACATGATTTTAGACTGCCAAAAGGGTAACCAAACATGTTTATTAAGCTTGAGCAATGTTTCAAAAACTTTGGTCAGAATTTTTGCAAATCTGAACAGGGCTGGCTCAAGCTTTGTTTCACACTTGGCTTGTATGACATCAAATAGAGGAATATCATTAATGTGTGTTCATCCAGACACAAACTCAGGCTGTGAACACTGTACTGCCCATCTGCTGCACCCACCACCCTTCTCCCTATTTGAAAAGTATGTTCTTTTTTTTTTTTTTTGAACATGGTTTGTTTTGATGTCTGTTCCTTTTATCAGTTTTTGCACCTGCTGGGAAAAGGTTTTCCTTCTTGGATAACAAAGTTAACCTGAACAGAACCTAAATGAGGGGCAGCCCAGCAGATAACATATGAATTAAAAGGAGAGAAGTAAAAGTCTCACAACTTGAATATGAACATGAACTTGTTACATTTTAAATGAGATCTATGTAATGTTCCAAAATTGCTGGTACTTGCGTTCATTAAGTGAACTACATCCAATCTATGTGATCACGATGACATGGATGCTTATACTCCTCTGTTGGTTGAGAGCAGGGAGCAGTATAAAAACATTCCTTTATCACTAATGCTGCATTGTGTTTCTGACGGAACAGCTGCTTGGACAAGACATTCAAGCTGTTTCACAACAACTATGGATTTTCATTTAAAAAAAGAACAAATTATTTGAACAAATTGAACATGTTCTTATAAGCATATACGTACACACCACTGCAGAACAAATACACTGTATACACACAGACCTTGATGGTAGTGGATTTTAACAAAATGAATAAGTTGATGTTCACTTGGAAACACGTACAGAAAGGAGCTAACATTAGCCACAAAAGCTAGCATATACAGCGGGGAAAGTAAGTATTGAACACATCATTTTTCTCATTAAACATATTTCTGATGGAGCCACTGACCTGAGACTTTCACCAGATATCAGGAACCCAAGTAATCCATACTTATAAAGAAATCAAGGCAACTGTGTTTACAAAACAAGTTATGTTTAATAAAGTGGAATGACACAGGGAATAAATATTGACCACATTTGGTGAAATTCATTTAATATTTAGTAAAAAAAAAAAAAAAAAGCCTCTGTTGGTGATAACAGGTTCCAGATGCCTCCTGTATGGAGAAACTAGGCGCAGGCATTACTCAGGAGCGATTTTAGCCCATTCTTCCACACAAACTGTCTTCAAATCTTGAAGGTTCCATGGGTGTCTCCTATGAACTCTGATCTTCAGTTCGTTCCATAGATTTTCGATTGGATTCAGGTCAGGTGAGTGACTGGGCCATTCTAGCAGCTTTATTTTCCTTCTCTGGAGCCAGTTGAGAGTTTCCTTGGCTGTGTGTTGGGGATCATTGTCTTGCTGAAATGTCCACCCATGTTTCATCTTCAGCATATTGACAGATGGCAACAGTTTCTTATCAAGGATGTTTCTGTACATTTGTCCATTCATCTTGCATTCAATTATATGAAGTCTGCCTGTATCATGTGCTGAAAAACACCCCCACACCATGATGCGCCCATCTTCAAACATCACTGTTGGTATGGTGTTTTTGGGCTGATGTGCAGTGCCATTTCTCCTTCAAACATGCCGTTCAATTTTGGTCTCATCTGACCAGACTATATTCTCCCAGTAATTTTACTGGCTTGCCCAAATGTTGTGCAGCAAACTTTAAACAAGCTTCATCATGCTTTTTCTTTGGCAATGAGCCTTGCGAGGTGAGCTGGCATAGAGCCCATGTCGGTTGAGTGCATTTCTTATTGTTTTCTTTGAAACAGCAGTACCCACTAACTCCAGGTCTTTCTGGAACCTGACCACAAGTGGTCTTTGGCTCTTGGATAACTCTTCTGATAATTCTTTTGACTACTCTGTCAGAAATCTTGTGAAGAGCACCTGGTTGTGGACACTTTATGGTAAAATGATGTTCTTTCCACTTCAGAATGATGGCTCTGATAGTGCTCACTGGAACATTCAGCAGTTTAGAAACACGCCTATAACCAATGCGATCATTAAGTTTTGCAGCAATAAGGTTGCAAAGGTCTAGAGAGAGCTCTTTGCTTCTACCCATCATGAGTTCTTTGTGGTGTGACAATCTGATATTCACAGACCTTTTTAAAGGTTCGTTTGTGTTGAGGTTTGCCTGTGTTAGGCACCATCTCAAGTAAAACAGTCATCTATCAGGAGTGCACATGGTATATCATTTTTTGTTTAAAACCCTCCTGATAGAGGCAACAGAGGAAAATAGGTGCTGCTTCTCATTTACATTATCTAAGCTTTATTAAGATTTAAGTTCTTACATTTTGGGGGTCAGTGCTAGTATCATAGTTTAAAAACTATAAATATTCAGCTTGAAACAACACTAAAACCAGATATAAACACCTTCATTTGACAAAATGTCCAGCTGTTTGATGACACCATTTACATCTAATAGTAGCCTAGTAACAATTTTTTTCAACACTCGACACAAGTGAAATGCTATATTTAGTTGACAGATTTATCCACTGGTTAATATTTGAAACATTATACTTTGGGACTGTGTGGCACATAGTGTTAAGGAAAACACTGTGCTAATAGAGAACATAGTGCCTTTCACAAAAATCAGTTCTGGGTAAAAACTTACATAGAAATGTCATGTAATAAAAGGCAATCACTGAAACTGAAAGATGGAGCTGAACAGGCTGAAACTATAAAGAGGTCTGAAAGGAAAGTGATTCAAAACATACAGCTGTGCTCATAAGTTTACATACCCTCGTGGAATTTGTGATTTTTGGCCATTTTTCAGAGAATATGAATGATAATACAAAAACTTTTCTTTCACTCATAGTTAGCGGTTGGGTGAAGCCATTTATTATCAAACAATTGTGTTTGCTCTTTTTAAATCATAATGACAGCAGAAACTACCCAAATGACCCTGATCAAAAATGTACATACCCTAGTTCTTAATACCGTGCATTGCCATCTTTAACATCAATGACAGCTTGAAGTCTTTTGTGGTAGTTGTGGATGAGGCACTTTATTTTCTCAGATGGTAAAGCTGCCCATTCTTCTTGGCAAAAAGCCTCCAGTTTCTGTAAATTCTTGGGCTTTCTTTCATGAATTCACGTGCCATCACATCGCACGTGATGAAGTGTTGGGGTCTGAGAATGGGTTGGGGACCATGCTCCCACTTTAAGTTTGTTTTTGCTATTCTGCGTTTCTCCTGCCTCAATTCAGTTGCTTTTTTTTGGGGGGGGGGGGGGGGTTCTGTATTTATTATTATTCATTATCATAGTCATGTTATGTTCTTTATTTTGGTCTTAGGTTTGAAGTTAGTTTTGTATAACTCTCTGTTATGCAGCGTGACCTTGAGTTCCAATTTATAAATTATTCTTTGCTGAAGAATTTTTTTTTTCCAACTCAAAAGTCTGGCTTCTGCTTCTCTCACCCAAGAACAAGAGCTGTAACCCTATCCATCGGCCATAAAGTGGAAGTTAATCCCTTTCTCCAAGACTGTTTGGCAAAGGAATGTTCTGACAGTTTTATGATCGACATAGTCAAGACTTTGGAAGCCAAGACTCTCCAGTAAACAACCTGTTTCACTGTGTCATCTGGTGGACGAATCAGGAATATTTAACTTTTTCCTTTGCAGTGGAATTTATGCCTTATGGACTATGAACTAACTCATATTCTTTCTCTTAAGACAGTATCTGCCAACAAAGACCTGATTGAACTCTGGGACGGACAATGGGTTTCAAATGCTTTTATTGATATGATTCGATTTGATATGATTGTGATATGTTCTGATATTTTCAGGAAGAAATTAATGTTTGCATGCTTATTATCACAAGTTAATTACAGTAGATGTAGATGCATTTTATGCTCCTTTATTGAGTAGAATAGCTTAGTCACTAAAGTTAAAGGAATTTATGCTTTTGTCAGCAACATGCGTCTTAAAAGGGGGTCTCACTTCTCAGATCAAATGTCTCTTCCCCTCCTCATTCTTCAGCAGACCATAGCTGCACTTTAACTGACTAACAGAGTTCAAAGCTTCATTGCATTTCCCTTTTTAGGTCGAGTTTATGATCCTTGTTGGAAGAAGCTCAAATATAATCGGGCCACCTCAGGTCTCATGAAGTTTTGGGACCACCCTGCAACACTAGAGAAAACTTAAGTTTTATTGCTCTTTGTTCAGAGTCTGCTCGGGTGTGGTTGGCCAAAGCTGTGAACAGCTTTCTCTGCTTCTCCAATTTTTCTCCTATCTTTTTAAAAAAAGGGCCCAGAGCCTGTCATGCGCTGTGTAAATCCTGTTTCTTTTCTTTAAAATTCATTTTTCTTATTTTATTCTTCTTTTTCTTTAAATCATTGTGCAAGAACATTTTGTTTACTTTTTTTTAAAGCTTAAACCAACTCATTTAACCCCTTGCACTCCGGTCAATTTCCCTAAAAACGCCAAAAAATAACGTGCCCAAATTAAATCCAAAGCTGTTCTTCAACCCTTTGCAGCATCTTCATGGGGTTGGTCTCATTTAAAAGAAAACACTTTGAATTTTTTGGCAAAATAGTCATAATCTCTCTAAGTGCTCCGGCCACTGAGTTACAGTCATCTAAACATACTGAACTTGAAGAAAATAAATTTGGCCTGGGTGTTTTTTTGGATACAAATGCTTGCAAATAACACACAGCTTCAGATCCGGGCTGGAAAATGCAACAGAAATGTAGAACCAAGTGTTATCCAGCTGAGGTCAAAATTTTGTAACAACACCACAAAAAATGAATATATTACACAGCTTTTTCCTCAGGTAGTTCCCAGGCGTTTTGGAACTGTGCCAAATGGCACAGTTTGGAAAAACGTCTGTAACTTTTGAATGATTCAATGTAGAAGCTTCATTTTGGGCTCTAATGAAAGGTGACACTCAGGGCTGTGTCTGTGTGTGTGTGGGGGGGGTTGTCCCCCCCCCTCGCTACAGAGGACGGAGATCGGCCATCGCTACATGACGGATTACACTCATGTGGCGATGTGGCCACAGCGGCACAGTCACCGCGGCTCCCCCCCCGTTACTGTGTGTGTGTGGGAGGGGGGGGGGGGTTGTCCCCCCCTTGCTACAGAGGACGGAGATCGGCCATCGCTACATGACGGATTACACTCATGTGGCGATGTGGCCACAGTGGCGCAGTCACCGCGGCTTCCGCACCCTCGCTACTGTGTGTGTGTGTGTGTGTGTGGGAGGGGGTTGTCCCCCCCCCCGCTACAGAGGATGGAGATCGGCCATCGCTACATGACACATTACACTCATGTGGCGATGTGGCGACCGCGGCGCAGTCACCATGGCTCCCCCCCCCCTCACTACAGAATAGTAGCGGGGGGGTGTTCACGGTCCGGACGGGGCAAACGACCCGTGTACTGCAACGTACACACTTCGGACATCGTGCGCCGCACAGTTGTAATTTACTGATCGGTCAAAAGTCATTTTTGATTACAATTTTCAGGGATAAAGAATAATTTAGCTTATAACACCTTACCTCTTCACAGCAGTGTCCTGGCGAACTTCTCTTCCTCATTGTCAGACGAACGCGACGCTGGTCCGCTCGTGGTTCTGGTCTCGCGACCCGGTCAAAACATAATTCCATGATTGCGGTTTTGGCGAATGATTTACGACCTTCGTTGTCGGCCTCCGTCGGTCTATGATGACCATATAAGAGAATCCTAAACACTCTGCTGGAATTAAAAAAATAATAATAAAGCACCGCCTGTGGCTGCTGTAGCAGTCTCTCTTCACCCAGCCTTTGTAGACAAAACAGCTCAGCGAACTTCTGTGCTTCAATTGGCTTGCTGCGTTGGTAGGCGGGTCCTTCTTGCTAGATTTTCAGTCATTGGTTCTTCAAGGTTTCAGAAATCCAATTCAAGGCTCTTATTAGTCGAATGAGAGGTCAATCAGATGAACTAATCTGTTCGCGGCTGTGTCTGCAGCTTTTATTTTCAGTGCGCGCTTGGACGCATCTCCATCATGCGTCCTAGAGCACATGAGGGCGCTCTCGTGCGCCCTCGTGCGCTCTGGGATGCAGAGACTTGCCCTCCCACGGTACAACGGACTGCAAGAGGTTAAACCACCAACATTGGAAGAAACGAGTTTGTGATGTAATTTGACTTTCTGATGAGACTTTGCACAATAAACCAATTCCTTTCAGTGCATAAAAGAGGACCTCACCCAGTTTGCTGGAACAGGCTTTGTGATCCTGGGAGGAGGCCATAACAGTGGTGAGCCTGTTTGCCAGCCTCCCCACAGACCCATGCTGGTCCAGTGAAACAGAATCCGGTGGACCCGTCTACTAACCACGGGGACGCAAAGTTTCTGCGGCTGACGGTCTGTTATGTAATTTACACTTGTCTTCAGAATATTCCTGGTATAAGTTCTTTGAACCTAATTTTATGCAAACACCCATCAGAATCTCAAAATACGTCATCTTTCATTAATCTACGTTCTTTTTCACAGTAAAACAAATTTTCTAATTTTTTTTCCCCCTTGTCCTGTCAGGCAGCTAGGCAAACAGAACAGGGATCTGTCACCCTTATTGTGCCAAAATAGATTTAGTTTGCCAAGAGGAGCTTATACAGTACCTAACTGTGTACTGTATATTGTTGTAAACTCCTCCTGTAATAACTTTTAATACTTTATTTTAATTATTTTACCCATGGAAGACCCAACAGGATAGGGAAGAGGGAAAGGAAGTGTGTGGAGGGGGGAAAGAAAAGGGAGGGGAACAGACAAAAAAACAAACAAACCAACAACTAAAAAACAAAAGACAAACTGCTTCTTCCACCAAAGATGTCTCAACTTGAGTCTGGTTTCCGCACCTGTTAAAGGAGAGACACTTGTGCGTGTACGTCTGCGTGCATATACAGTATATGAGAACACATGCAAAATAAGTGTGTGCATGTGAGTGGTTTGTCAGGAAACATACGAAGCAGAGGGCCGGTCGCAGCAGCTCTCCCCCCGGGAACCCCGAGCAGGCAAGGCAGCACCACCAACCCCCACGGGGCACAAATGTCCGAGGTCGGCAAGCCCCAGGAAAGCCAGGCATCCACCCCTGGAGGGACGATCAAGGGAGGCCAGGCTGCTCGGTTGCCGGCGCGGTGAGCCCCCACCCCCCCCAGCGGGGCCAACGCCTGCCCCCGGGCCCCAGGCACCAGAAGGCCAGCGACCCCACCCCTGGGGCAGAGACCGGCCCACGACCCCTGGCTCAACACCCCCCCCCCCCCCACCATCCACTTTTCTCAACCAATGCTATTTTATGGTTTTCCAATTTCCAGTATACTGACAAATTAAACCATGCTTCATGTGGTTCCACAAATGCTTGATTCATAAGTAACTCAGTAACAGTCTATGATGCCCATGATGCATGTAAATTCTCTGTTTTAAAGTTATGCAAATATGTTAGCCTATTTTGAAATTTCTTATTAAATCATTGAAAGACATATGGGAGTTATTGTTTGATTTCATGTCCATCTTCTTGATCATCAGAGACAAGAACTCACACAAGGGTTTATTATGAGACTGATCAAATATTTTCAATAGGATTATTAACTAAGGCTTAACTTACCAATTGTTACATTCTTAAGCTTAAGTCTTTGTGCATAAGAGTTTTCACCTCTATAAAACGTGGATGGTGCCCTAACGAGGAATTGAGTGTGATGAAAGTAAATCTTCATTCCTACTCACAGTCATATTTACACTAATATGTGTACCAACAATAAATTACCTATAAACCCTTTAATTTCACTACAGTTATTATTATCATTTGTCACGGTTGTGCATTCCCTGGTCCTGTGTTCATGTCTCTGGTTTACCTTTTGTCTTATCCCCTCATGTTTCCCGTGCCTATAGCCACTCCCTGGTGTCTCTGATTCCCCTGATTGCTCCCACCTGTCTTGTATTGTCTTGATTGCTCCCCGTCCATATGTACTGGTCTCAGTCTGTGTCCTGTGTGGCGTCATTAATGTTTCTGCCCATGACTTGTGACGTTCCTGTAACATTCCTAGCCTGTGTCCAGCCTTGTTCCTGTTCTTTGTGAATTTTGCTTGTCTGGTTTAAGTTCTGTTTTGCAGCCCACATGGTGCAGTTTATCTGTTCCTGAGTTGTTATCCATTCACTTTGTTTATTAACTTCTTCCGCCGTTTTTTGTCATCTAACTAATCCCACAGTTTTAGTGTTACAGACTTGATTCTGTTATCAAAACGTTTGGCTTTTCAGGAGAAGTATGCTTGCATTTTTCTTCATCCGAAGTTTTATACTTTTCGTAAAAATTATGATTTTTCAGCTTTTTAAATCCCATTCATTCATATGGCAAACTTCCAAAAATTCAACTTTTTCTATGCTTAATAACTTCTGTAATTTTGCAGTTACAGAAACCATTCTACCTTTACTTTGTTTCTGCAAGTGTCAGCTATTTAACTTCCATTCAGCTTTTCAATAACTTTTACGGTTTTTGAAATATCTGCATCTAAAGTCAGGTACGTTTTTCATCAAAAATCACCGTTTAACACTGAAGTCAATGGGAGGGGATCCCAGCAGCTTACGAGTGTGTAGCATCATCGCTAGAGTGTAGAACCTTT
Organism: Pholidichthys leucotaenia; assembly: GCA_020510985.1. Classification (NCBI taxonomy): domain Eukaryota; kingdom Metazoa; phylum Chordata; class Actinopteri; order Cichliformes; family Pholidichthyidae; genus Pholidichthys; species Pholidichthys leucotaenia. Next base: position 236,723,456 of record CM035848.1, on the reverse strand, counting down.
TGAAAATATTTCTGGATAAATCACGATTGTGGCCACAATTTTTGCTCTACTCACGTCATTTTTTCCAAAAACATAGCCACAGATGTCCTGACGCTCACAAACTTTTCATCTAAGCCATAAGTATTGTATTTTTTGCTCCAGGAACCCTGAAGAGGAGAAAAAATGATGAATCCTGCCATACCTTATAATGGGGCAGAAAAATATTGATCCAAAATTTTTCTCAGTTTTTAACTCGCAAGTGTGAGCAAAGTTTTGCATTTCAGAACATAAAATTTACTTCACTGCGTAGCTCAGAGTCTCAGGATTCTCAGGGTACCAAAATTATATTTGTCAGTCTTACGAAAGGTTTCTGTTCTATTCACGGTTGTTCGCGGGGTGGGCTTCAAGGTTTTGCCTGCAATATTAATGTGATCCTCTGACTGGATGAATCCGAATTTATCCAAAACTTTCTCACCCCAACTGCTATGTGTGTGTTACTATGGTAACCCAGCACATGCGCTGAGACAGCTGCATGAAGCTGCATAAACTGTTTTATTTATAATTCAACAACCAGTTACCATAATGACATGAAATCTTCTGAGGTTCATCACAGTGTATGGATGATCCTAAATGTAACTCACGTTTACCAATCCATTACTGCGGTTGCCACGGCAATGCCCTCCTCACCATCAACTCTGTGATTTTGTTTGGAGAGTTACGAAAATCGTGGAGTCATGAAATTTGGAACATATGTCAAGGTGACCACCCTCTGTCTTGAAGATGTACCTACTATTTTACCATTTCCATGGCGATGGCCTAATTTTGATGTGTCGCCATTTTCCATGTTACAGCTGTATCTCAGACAGGGAATTTTCGATTTGCCCCCAAATTTTTTATGAAGGATAGTGATTGGACCCTTGACAAAACTAGGAAGTTACTTTTTATCTTGGGGTTCTGAATTTTTCTTAAAAAAATGCTAATTTTTTACCATTATGGCGACTACGATTTTCCCACTAAATCAATGTAAATTAAGATTCTCATAGAAATAAATCAATGTAATAAATCACACTGAGTAAAAAATCATTGATGGAGCCGGATTTAAAGGGTGGCCTTCTGCTAGGACTCATTAACAGAACATGTACATAGTACAGAACTGTTTCCATGATGACCGGCATGCGTTGACAGTGTGCTCGCCATACAAAACGTGACAGTTACAGCTCAGATAAATCTTGTCGGATTTGGACCAAATTTTGCACAATGGATTCTAATCCCACTCTTAACACGTCTGTATATTAATATTTAAGAAATATTCCCAGTGGCCCCCAGTGCCGACATAAGGTACTGCACAAAACTGTTTGAATTTTCATTCAAAGACCAGTAGCCACAATGACATGAAATTTTCAGAGGTTTATCACAGTACACTGGATGACCCTCAGTGAAGTCAAATTTCTCCTGTTATCACCGTTGTTGCCATGGTAATGCCTTTGTTGCCAATCAATGCATTTTTTACATTCAAGGGTTACGAAAGTCATGGCTTCATAAAAATTGGAGCATACAGTAAGTCAAGTTGACGGCCCACTATAGTCCTATATGGGTCTTGAACATGTATCTATTACATAACTGTTTCCATGGCGATGGACTCCTTTTGATGCTTCACCATAAAATACGTGACAGTTGTATCTCAGATACGCAATTTCCAATTTGCACCAAGTTGTTTATCATGGACAATAATCCTGCTGCCAATGATAATATGCATATTGATTTTCCCGTGGGTTCCTAATTTTTTGTAAAAAATTGCAAACTTTCTTTTCCCTATTATATTCAGTGGGTTTTCCATTGAAAATAATGTAAAATGTTCTTGGTTTTGAAGCATGAAGCTGCATAAATTGTTTTATTTATAATTCAACAACTAGTTGCCATAATGACATGAAATGTTCTGAGGTTTATCACAGTGTATGGATGATCCTAAATGTAACTTGTGTTTACCAATCCATTACTGCTGTTGCCATGGCAATGCCCTCCTCGCCATCAAATCCATGATTTCATTTGGAGAGTTATGAAAATCGTGGAATCACAAAATTTGGAACATACGCCAAGGTGACCACCCTCTGTAGTATATGTATCTTGAAGATTGACCTACTATGTTACTGTTTACATGGCGACGGCCTAATTTTGATGCTTCGCAATTTTCCCATGTTACAGCTGTATCTCAGACAGAGAACTCTCGATTTGCCCCCAAATTTTTATGATGGATAGTGATTGGACCCTTGACAAAACTAGGAAGTTACTTTTTATCTTGAGGTTCTGAATTTTTCTTAAAAAAAAAAAATGCTAATTTTTTCCCAATATGGTGACTACAGTTTTCCCATTAAAATCAATGTAAACTAAGACTGTCATCGAAACCAATGTAAAAAAAAAAAAAAAATCACTCTGAGTATAATATTATTGATAGAGCCAGATTTAAAGGGTGGCCTTCTGCTAGGACTCATTAACAGAACATGTACATAGTACAGAACTGTTTCCATGACGACTGGCACGCATTGACTGCGTGCTCGCCATACAAAACGTGACAGTTACAATTCAGATAAACCTTGTCAGATTTGGACCAAATTTTGCACAATGGATTCTAATCCCACTCTTAACATGTCTATATATTATTAATATTGATGAAATATTCACAGTGGCCCCTAGTGCCGACATGAGGTACTGCACAAAACTGAATTTTCACTCAAAGACCAGTAGCCACAATGACATGAAATTTTCAGAGGTTTGTCACAGTACACTGGATGACCCCTCAGTGGAAGTCAAATTTCTCCTGTTATCACCACTGTTGCCATGGTAACGCATTTGTCACTATTCAATCCATTTTTTTTTTACATTCAAGGGTTACAAAAGTCATGGCTTCAAGAAAACTGGAACATAAGTCATGTGGACAGCCCTCTATAGTCCTACTGTATATGGGTCTTGAACATGTATCTATTACATAACTGTTTCCATGGTGACAGACTACTTTGATGCTTTCCCATAAAATGCGTGACAGTTGTATCTCAGATACGCAATTTCTGATTTGCACCAAATTTTTTATCATGGAAATAATCCTGCTGCCAATAATAATACAGTATACACATTGATTATCCCTCGGGTTCCAAATTTCTTGTAAAAAAAAATTACAAACTTTCTCTCCTCAATTATATTCAGTGGGTTTTCCATTGAAAACAATGAAAATTTAGAACTTTTTTCTCGAAGATTTGTAAATTTTTTTCATAAATTTGCAGCTTTTTTCTCATAAATTTACTTCTTTTTTTTTCTAAATTTACAAACTTTTGTCATAAATTTGTACCTTCTTTTCTCGTAATTTTGGAACTTTAACTTAACCTTTTGTAAATAAGAACGTGTTCTTAATCTGTCTTGCCTGGTTAAATAAAGGTTTAAAAAAATAAAAGCTTTTTTCTTCTAAATTTGCTACTTTTTCTTGTGAAATTATGACTTTTTTCTGGTAAATCTGCAATTTTCCCCCATTGTAAATTTTCTAATTTTTTTTCAGAAATTTTCATTTTTTTCTCTTAAGATTATGATGTTTTTAAGCATAATTTCTGAACTTTTTTCTATTAAATTTACAAGTTTTTCTCGTGAATTTGCAACTTTTTCTCATTATTTTGCAACTTTGCTGTTTTAAATTTGCAACTTTTTTTGGATAAATTTGCAACTTTTTTCTTTTGCAACTTAACTTTATATGATTACAATAATTTAGCTTTCAGCTAGCATTTTTTTTAAAGTTTTTAAGCTCATATTTAGCAAAATTATGCTAAATTCAGGCAACATTAAGCTACGTCTACATATATACTTTTCAAGCTATGTTATGCCAACATATTTCTGCATTTTGAAGCATTTCAGGAATGCATTTTCAGCTAAAAGCATTCACACCGCATTTCCGCTAGGAAACGCAAATTTTTCTCGTAAATAATTATTTTTTGCACTTGATACTGCCTGCGCCTTAGTCCACCACTCCAATCTGTGACATGAAGGTCCTGGAGAGACTTGTCTTAGCCCACCTGAGGCTGCAGGTGAATACGTGGCTGGACCCTCTGCGGTCTGCATATCAGCCCCATTTCGGAGTTGAAGACGCTGTCATCTACCTGCTGCAACGAGCCTATTTGCACCTGGATGGCGGAGGAGACACTGAGAATCACGTTCTTTGATTTCTCCAGTGCTTTTAACACAATTCAGCCACGACTGCTGGGTGAGAAGCTGCGGGTGATGGGAGTTGACAGCTCTGTCATCTCCTGGATTACTGACTACCTGACAGGTAGGCCACAGTTTGTCCAGCTGGGAAGTGTCTTGTTTGATGTTGTGGTTAGTGACACGGGAGCGCCACAGAGGACTGTGCTTTCTCCTTTTCTCTTCACCTTATACACCACCAACTTTCAGTACAACATCGAGTCATGCCACCTGTAGAAATTCTCTGATGACTCAACTGTGTTGGGTGTATAAGGGGGGGAGAGGAGAGAGAGTACAGGGCACTGGTAGACAGATTTGTGGACTGGACCAAGCAGAATCACCTGAGGCTGAACATCAGCAAGACCAGAGAGATGGTAATCGACTTCAGGAAGAAGAGGATCCCTTCCCACCCATTGCAGATTGGGGGGGGGGGGGGGATGTGGGGGTAGTGGAGGACTACAAATACTGTACTTGGGTATTGTGATCAGCAATGGACTGGACTTGAAATCTAACACTGATGCTGTGTACAAGAAGGGGATGAGCAGACTCTTCTTTCTGAGGAAGCTGAGATCCTTCAATGTGTGCAGCGAGATGCTGGAGCTTTTCTACCAGACTGTCATTGCCAGCAACATCTTCTCTGCTACCGTTTGTTGGGGTTGTAGTATCAGAGCCAGTGACACCAACAGATTTGACAAGATTATCAAGAAGGCTGGCTCTGTAATTGGTCTCAGGCCGGAGACCTTTGAGACTATGGTGGAGAGGACACTGAACAAACTGTTATCCATCATGGGCAACCCTGATCACCCCCTCCACCCCACAGACAGCGGAGCACTTTCTCCAGCAGACTGCTACAGCTCCGCTGCCGAATGGTCAGGTACAGGAAATCTTTTTTGCCACATGCCATTTCAGTGTACAATAACTCACTCTAATATTGAATCTTGGGCATAACAATGCTGCCACACTGCACCTACAGTCTAATTGGTACCTCACATTTCACCCTGCACCTTATAATCCTTTGTACAGTCAGTACTATCCATAGACTCATAAGGATCATCATCTATTTAACCTAGTAGTAGCCTGTGTAGTATATTAAGTTATGTAAGCATTTTTACTTCCCTGGGTAACTCCTTTTTCTATTATGCTGTGTGTATTTCTGTTGGTTTGGGTCGTCTACCGTGTCCTGCTGCTGTTACACTGTAATTTCCCAGTTTGGGATCAATAAAGTACATCTATCTATATATCTATGAACTGCCCATTTGAGATCTCCCCAAAGCAGCTCAATGATACTGAGGTCAGGAGACTGAGATGGCCACTCCAGAACCTTCACTTTTTTCTGTTGTAGCCAACGACGGGTTGACCTGGCCTTATGTTTTGGATCATTGTCATATTGGAATGCCCAAGTGCATCCCATGCGCAGCTTCCTGATAAGTGCAAATTTCCTTCCAGTACTTTCTGAAAACATGCTGCATTCATCTTGCCATCAATTTTGACCAAGTTCCCTGTGCCTTTGTAACTCACACATCCCCAAAACATCAGCAATCCACCTCCGTGTTTCACTTTTCATCATAGGCCTTGTTGACTACTTGTCATATCCAGCTCTAGGGAGCCGGGCAATCAGAGCCAGGGACAAGCCAGTGAGTCGCGATGGTTTATTTTGGGTAAGGGATAAGGGATGAGGAGAGCACAGATACTCATGCAGACGTACACTCACAGGTTGCACAGCGCAGAGGTAAGCAGCTCGTACCGGACGTGGGGGTAACAAGACGTACATACTCACAGCGGGATACAAACACAGGAATGCTGCAAGAGGAGTATAAGCTGACACCAGACGAAAGGGCTTCAGCTTAGCAATGTGTTTATGTCGCAGCCCCGAGTCATCGAGGCTGCTCCTATTTATCCTCATTGGCAGCGCCCCAGCTGATGAAGACTAATTGGCCCCAGCCGTCCATAATGCTGCCAGCTGGGGGCCAGCTGAGACGCTGCTCAATGGGAAGCAGGGATGAGGGAAAACATGGGCTGAGTGCCGGGACGGCATCTCAACCCATGGTGACAGAGCCCCTCCCTCAAGGTCGGGCTCCTGAACGACCAGGAACATCCCAGCCCCCCCCCCCCCCACCTAGGGTGGGAGGAAGGGAGGCGGACCGGAGGGGAAGAAGCCAAGGGAAGGACAACACCAATGGGGCAATGTAGGGTAGCGGGAAAGAAAAACCCAAATACAATACTGACAAAACAGAATAATTAACCCAGGTACAGATGGGGAGAAGAACTGGGTCAGCACGCCGGTTACATACTACCCAGAGAGTACCAACCATGCGTGACCCAGAGCAAGGAAAAAAGAACCACCAAAAAGGTACAGGGCAAAAAATGCTGAGTACGGTTAAATAAAGGGGAACCTATACACAGCGCTAATTTAAGTACATACACACAGTCACCAAGAAAAGTGAGGGTGACTGGAACAAATGACAATTATAGAGCATGGTGTTACGGAAAACAAGGCACATGACTATAATGAACCAACAGGACAAAAAAGAAATACTGAGTGCAGGCAAAGAAAAACCCACACACACGAATATATAAATACCCAGTCACCTAAAGAAATGAAAGTGACTGGAATAAATGGATAACTGCAGAGCATGGTGTTACGGAAAACAAAACATAACTCTACAATACAAAAAACGAGGCTAAAAACATGGCACAAAAAGTAAAATGCTGAGCATGAGCGATGGAAAACACAGCACTATAAAAACGAATCCACCAACAGGACAGAACATTACACCCGAGTGACCTTAATAACAAAAGAAAAAGTGACACCCGAGGTGAATGGCAGGCAGAGTCCAAAAATGGCCGAGATGGCTCCGGAGATCTCCCCGCCCATTGTCCAGCTGGCGAATCAGGGGAAGAGAAGTGTTCGGACGGCGAACTCTGGACCCAGATCCCAGGAATCCAGTCCACCGGCAGCCGAACCAGGCTGCCCAGAGGGAAACACAGACCAGTGGGGGGAACCAGATCACTGAACCGAAAGTTCTGTGGGTCGGGTCGTCGACCCGCATCACTCAACCACCAGGACCGTTGAGACGGGCGAAGGATCAGAGCGGATCCCGGTGGAAGAGGCTCAGGGGAGAGCCGATGACGAGGGCGGCGGGCGTCAGGCCGCAGGAAAACGGCCACCTCCTCACCGGACCTGGACAATACTGGGGCAGCACCCACGTCGGACCCCGATCGGGCCTCAGGCGAACCCACGTTGGACCCCGACTGGGTCTCGGGCGAACCCACGTTGAATACTGCACCAGAACCGACCTCCAACGTTGAACCCGGACCCTCCAGCACCACGAGGAACAGCAACTCCTCGCCGGTGACCCTGGAAGAAGGCTCAGAAGAGAAAACAGAACCGAGATCAGGATCACCGGCAGCGCCAGAACCCGGCGAGACGAGCTCAGACGCAGCGGACGGCTGCACCCTGCTCGTCTCCCCTGGAGATAGGCTGAAGTGCTCGGGGATAAAAAGAGAGAAAAGAAAGGAGAGCACTCGCCTGATCTCGGGTTCTGACGCCGTCCAGGACTGCGAAGATCCAGGATCCGTCGTCAGGAGGTCGTTGTCAGGCTCCCATCTAGCCGCGTCGGGCCCCGCAGCCAGCACGATGGTCAGCGCAGCTTGAGATCCCTCCAGCTCAGGTAACCCCGCCGACGATCCACTCGGCGTGAAGCCAGAAGAATCTCGTCCCGCCGGACCGAACCGCTCCTCCGTGGAGACCCGGGGACGCTCAGTCGTCGGCGTAGACTCCACGCAGCAGTCAGTCCCCCTCCTCCGTCCGCAATGTAGCTGCGGAACCACAGGCCCTCTCCATATCCCACCACGTTGACCCGGAGCCGGGGACCGCTCGGCGGAGAGAGACACAGAGGATGCGGGATTAGGCATACAGGTTACAGCAGGTGGGGAGAGTTCAGGGAGCTGCGAACCCTGAACTTCTCCTCCAGGGATGTGACAGAGCAAATCATTAAGCAGGTGTGAAAAAACAATGACTTGCCTGCCCCCTGGAGGTTGAGTATCGCCTGCTGTAGTGGAATCTGCTTCTTCCTCTCCCCGCCCGGCGATAACGGAGGACCCCCCGGGAATTCGTCTGAGGATCGCTCGCGTTGTCTCCAGCAGAGAGCTCACCAGGCCGGGATTCCAGGCACACACAGCGGTCAGGAAGCGCGTCGAGGAGGAGGGGGAAACAGCCGGGGTGAGCCAGCCCGAATGTCCAGGAATGACAGCGGGGGAACGAGGCTCAGGGGACGAGGCTGTAGAATCTCCACACTGACGAGGCGAAGGGATGACAGCTGCGTGGGAGGAACGGTCCTGACGATGACCCAGAACTGGATCCGGACGAGGTTCGTGCAGAGGTGACTCGGCGATGTGATGACGACTACTCCCAGGGGACGAAGCGAGGGGGAAACCCAGGATTCGCCGCTCCAGATCGGAGATCGAGACGAGGAAGGCGTCGAGCACGGGAAAGCTTCGTAGCCCTGAAGTCCTCACCATCAATCTCACTGCCGCCGCCACATGCCTGAAGGTGGTGACAGGAAACACAGTGGAGCTCGCGACAGCCACTCGACCCCGGACATAACTGCTGTCAGCTGCGGCTCCTTGAAGGGAATCCCGAGTGACGTGGCGCAGGTCGGGGGAAGTCCTCTGGTTGGCGCGAACTCCGGAACTGGAATAGCGGCAGGAACGGGACTCCGAAGCGGGGAAAGACGTTGCCCACTTCGACTCCCTGCCGGGATTTCCATCCACCCCGTGGAGCTTCTCTCGCTGTGTACCTGCAGCGTCTATCCTGGCACTGTCCTCCAGATGGTACAGAGAGTGAGGGTGACAGTCCAGGAGTTCCTCAGCACGGCCCGGATGCCAGCGTCTCGCGTTGGAGGCGTCGTGCAGGGTGAAGAACGTCCCGTCGACAGCCTCCGAGATGGACCTCAGCTCGTCGCCCTGGCGCCGGAAGTGACTCCTGGGAAACGGCATGCTAGCAGCGCTGACACCCGGACAGAAAGGTACATTTCCACAGCGACTCACGGCCGCCGGCAACTCTTCTGGCTGCGACATACTGTCATATCCAGCTCTAGGGAGCCGGGCAATCAGAGCCAGGGACAAGCCAGTGAGTCGCGATGGTTTATTTTGGGTAAGGGATAAGGGATGAGGAGAGCACAGATACTCATGCAGACGTACACTCACAGGTTGCACAGCGCAGAGGTAAGCAGCTCGTACCGGACGTGGGGGTAACAAGACGTACATACTCACAGCGGGATACAAACACAGGAATGCTGCAAGAGGAGTATAAGCTGACACCAGACGAAAGGGCTTCAGCTTAGCAATGTGTTTATGTCGCAGCCCCGAGTCATCGAGGCTGCTCCTATTTATCCTCATTGGCAGCGCCCCAGCTGATGAAGACTAATTGGCCCCAGCCGTCCATAATGCTGCCAGCTGGGGGCCAGCTGAGACGCTGCTCAATGGGAAGCAGGGATGAGGGAAAACATGGGCTGAGTGCCGGGACGGCATCTCAACCCATGGTGACACTACTCTCCAAATGTAGCATTTGGTTGTGGTCAAAAAGTTCAATTTTGGTCTCATCACTCCACATAACTTTGTTCCAGAAGTTTTGAGGCTTGTCTCTGTGCTATTTGGCGTATTGTAAGCAGGTTGCTTTGTGGCATTGGCATAGTAATGTCTTTCTTATGGTGATTCAACCATGCAGCATATTTTTCTTGAAGTGCCTCCTTAACTGATAAGACAGGTGTGTGTCAAGACACACAGACAGGATAGGCAAGAAGTTGGCACAGGAAGAGAGAGAATATTGGATAGCTTTTTCAAAATAAAACAGACTTTGATAGTCAATATAGAAAAACAGAACAAATATTTCTTTTCACTGCAACCCAGTGGATGGGGACAACTGATGTAGAGAGCAGTAAGCTAACAGTGTTACTAGGAAGTTTGGTTAACAAGCGTGATTTATATTGTTATTTTCTTTAGATTTCAATCACCCTAATAGGCATTCCTGTTTCCATTGGTTCACTACTCCACAGTTGATGATATATCTCACGTCATTCTGGCTTATTTTGTTATATTTTTGCCGTGATGCTACATCAAACCATTAGTATTTGCTTGGCAAGGCAGTCAAACAGGGTGCTTGGTGTTAATTTAACTGTTGATTTGGCAAATTTTTGATCGCCATTTTCTATAAATTCCCCCCCCCACACACACACACCATCAGGTGCCTAGCATATTTTAAGTGCCTTTGGGCCGCCAGTCACTCATTTGTGAATGCTTCTGTGTTTATTGTACTCCAGAGACTGGTCATATCCTATCGACCAGAGAAATCACATGGCCCTGTCCACCAGTAATGCATTATTTCAATCATTCTTTAAGATAAATATTATTATTATTTATTTATTATTTGGTTCAGGCTCATTATATTCACTGGCTCACTAGCCAGCTAAGATTAGCAACAGTAATGTAAGAGGGACGACAGAGTTAACAGCAGGTCTCTGGCATTTAAAGAGATATACTGTCCGCTGAAACAAGCTGTTGTGAGGAATGCTTCAAAAGATGATTCACAAATATTCTGCAATAATTACATAACTGAAGAAGATCTGACCAAAATATGTCACAAACATTTCACTAAGACCTGTGGGAGCTGTCAACATGCGGGAAAAGTGCAGTCAATGACCCCTTTAAGAAAATAATGGTGATTTCAATGGAGAGGTTGGCTTCTAAAAGTAGTTATAGATTTTAATTATTGATTACTTCATTTTTCACAGTCTTATTTTATTTCATTTATTTTTGGGGTGGGCAGCAGGAGTGTGAGGGGGCCAAATTCGCTGCTGCTGGGCTCCAAAATTTGGTGCTTTCTCTTTAGATGGGTACAACGGTATATATCGGATGACAAAAGAAAAACGTCTACTGTTTCATCTAACACAATAGATAGATAGATAGATTAATCTAACAAAAACAAACAAATGACAAATGCAATAAAGTAACAGTATACACTGTTCGAAAGGGAGAAGGAAGAAGTGAACACTTATTAATTCCATCTCCTCTTTTCCATAAATACACTCATGTGAATTTTATACAAATTACCACCTTTAAGACCCCAAGTAAACAATTTACTGTATTTTTTACAAATCAACATCAACACCCATCCATCCTAACATACATTGATGTCCATACATCAAAACCAGCCTCAAACAACACAGATATACACAGTGCTGTCCCACCCACCATTCCATAGTGTCCCATAATGTCCCAGAGTGAACATAATGAATCGTACATATAAATACTACCCTTCTAGCATATATCCTTTCAGCAAATAGTGTTTATACCTCTTTTTGAATTGATTTCTGTTTGTACATAGTTTCAGTTCCGGCTCCAGACTGTTCCACAAATCCACCCCACAGACAGATATGCACATACTTTTCTTGGTTGTTCGTATCTTGGGTTTTGTAAAGTTTAAGTCTCCTCTCAAATTATGATCATTGTCTCTTTTTTAAAATATTTTTTGTATATTAGTTGGGAGTTGATTATTAATTGCCCTGTACATTACTTGTGCTGTCTTAAATTTAACTAAATCGATGAACTTTATGACATGTGACTTTAAAAACAACGAATTGGTATGGTCTCTATATCCTACATTGTTTATTATCCTTATAGCTCTTTTTTGTAATGTGCATATTGACTGTAGGTTGGTCTTGTAGGTGTTTCCCCAGACTTCTACACAATAGTTAAGATAAGGTAAAAACAGTGAATTGTACAATAAGACCAATGATTTATAGTCCAAGATGTGTCTTGTCTTCCCCAGTATGCCTATACATTTTGCTAACTTGGCCCGGATGTGACTGATGTGAGGTTTCCAGCAGATTTTATTGTCTAGCGTCCCCCAGAAATTTATTTTCCTGTACTGTTTCTATTCTGGTATCATCTATCGTTACCATTATTTCATGATTTATTTTATAATTTCCAAACAACATAATCTTTGTGTTTTTTAGATTTAGAGATAATTTATTTTTGTTGAACCACTGCGTTAACTTTTTCATTTCAGTTGTGACCACCTCTAAAACCTGCTGCAAATTCTCACCAGTGCAAAGGATATTTGTGTCATCCGCAAACAAAATAAATTTCAGAATTTTTGATACTTGGCATATGTCATTTATATACAAAATAAAGAGTTTGGGTCCCAAAACTGACCCCTGGGGCACACCACAAGTGATGTCCATGAAGGGTGATTTGTGCTCACCAATTTGTACAAATTGTTGTCTGTTACTTAAATAACTTTCCACCCAACTCAGTCCTACCCCTCTTATCCCATACCTTTCCAGTCTCCTTAGTAGTATTCTGTGGTCAATGGTGTCAAAAGCTTTCTTTAAATCTATAAATACTCCTACAGCAACCTTTTTTTTTATCTATACAACTAGTAATTTCTTCTATAAGTTTGATCAGTGCCAAAGATGTAGATTTATCTGCTCTAAAACCATACTGGCTATCTGTAAGGAGGTTGTGTTTTTCAATGAAATCATCCAGTGTCTTAGTGAAGATTTTTTCAAGTATTTTGGAGAATTGTGAGAGTAAAGAGACTGGCCTGTAATTTGTGAAGCGATGACTGTCTCCTGTTTTGTATAGAGGTATTACTTTTGCTATTTTCATTTTGTCTGGAAATGTACCAGTTTGAAATGACAGGTTACAGATGTGGGTGAGTGGCTTAACAATTCCTTCAATTACTTTTTTCACTATTGTCATGTCAATTTCATTCCAGTCCGCTGATTTTTTGTTCTTAAATTTACTCACAGTCTCGATAATTTTCTTTTCAGTAACTGCACCCAAAAAGATTGTGTTTGGATTTATATCTTCTATTTCATTCACAGAACCACTATAGTTTGTTTCTGGTGTCACTATTGATTTTGCTAATTCAGGACCAACGTTTACAAAAAATTTATTGAAACCACTGACTATCATTTATATTGGGATTTAAAAGGCATATACTTCATTTCTTCAGCAAAACTCCTCACTCTCTACTTGTCAGCACCCCACCTCTCTTTCCAGTGCCCGCAGCAGAACAGCTGTGTGGGTAAGTGGCCAGGCTTCATTCCAGTGATTAGCACAGCAGCTAACTCAAAACTAATGGTTTGGTCAGATAGCCGCTGCTTCTGTGTGTCAGGGATGTCGGACTGTTTCCCACCATGCTGCGTCAGAGAGGATCGTCTTCTAACCCCGTTTTAATTGGAGGTAAGTCACGTTAACACTATCTCCCGCTAATAAACGGCAAATGCTAAATGACGATGCTAAGTTGTCACTAAAAGTGAATCACACCATTGTTTCTTTGGCTTAAATTACTACTGAGTTTCTTAGTTTTTTCTGAAGAAAATGTATTAAATGTATTACGTATTGAATTACAAGCTATTCGGTCTCTGTACAACCGTTGTGAGAGTATGGTTCGTATTGCCAACACTCGGTCAGACTCATTCCCAGTGAGAGTTGGACTCAGCCAGGGCTGCCCTTTGTCACTGATCCTGTTCATAATTTTTATGGACAGGATTTCTAAGCACAGCCAGGGAACGGAGGGTGTCATGCTTGGTGACCACAGGATTTCATCTCTGTTGTTTGCAGATGATATTGTCCTGTTGGCTTCATCCAGCAATGACCTACAGTTCTTGCTGGGACGGTTTGCCGCTGAGTGTGAAGCGGCTGGGATGAGAATCAGCACCTCCAAGTCTGAGTCCATGGTCCTCAGCTGGAAAAAGGTGGATTGTCCTCTCCGGGTTGGGGACAGGCTCCTGCCCCAAGTGGAGGAGTTTAAGTATCTTGGAGTCTTATTCATGAGTGAGGGGAGAATGAAGCGAGAGATTGACAGACGGATCGGAGCAGCATCTGCAGTGATGCAGACGTTGTACCGGTCTGTTGTGGTGAAGAGGGAGCTGAGTTCTAAGGCAAAGCTGTTGATTTACCAGTCAATCTACGTTCCTACTCTCACCTATGGTCATGAGCTTTGGGTAATGACCGAAAGAACGAGATCGTGGATACAAGCGGCTGAAATGAGCTTTCTCCGTAGGATTGCTGGACTCACCCTCAGAGATAGGGTGAGGAGCTCAGTCATCCAGGAGAGGCTCAGAGTAGAACCGCTGCTCCTCCACATTGAAAGGAATCAGTTGAGGTGGTATGGGCATCTGATCAGGATGCCTCCTGGACGCCTCCCACTTGAGGTGTTTTGGGCACATCCCACTGGGAGGAGACCCCGGGGCAGACCCAGGACTCGCTGGAGAGACTATGTCTCCCAGCTGGTCTGAGAACACCTTGGTATCCACTCTGAAGAGCTGGAGCAGGTGGCTGGTGAGAGGGAAGTCTAGGCTTCTCTGCTTGAACTGCTGCCTCCGCGACCCAGACCTCCGGAAAAGCGGTAGAAGATGGATGGATGGATGGATGGAAAATGTATTAAATCTGCAAAAGTTTGTGATAGCTGCACATAAACAAAATAAATAATAAATAAAATGTCGGAGGAGCAAATTGACTCTTAATGTAATTTATCTAATTTCTAATCATTTTAATTAGTCAAGTAGTGATGATGAAAAAAGTTGAAGTCATCACATGCATTTTTTACATTACCTTTTGTGCCTTTGATTTTCAGATCATGGCCAATCTGAAATATTTTTACAAAGAAGCAAACAGGTTAAATCAGATCAGAATGGCAGTCTTCAGGCTGACATTTGTTCAGTTTGTACAAATTTGTTAAATTTCTACAACTGATTTTTTTTTAGTATGAAATTTAAAATGTAAAAAAAAGAGATGGTCCTTTTTATGTGATTATCTAAACTGTAGAAACACAGAAAATGTATATTGTGATATATATCACTATCATGATATAAGATGAGTTATATCGTGATATGAAATTTTGATCATATCACACAGCCCTAGTATAGAATGCAGACTGCACACTTCTACTCAATCGGCTTTGCATCCACACCACACACAACAGAAAATCAACTGCTCGCCATTGAAT
Organism: Pholidichthys leucotaenia; assembly: GCA_020510985.1. NCBI lineage: Eukaryota > Metazoa > Chordata > Actinopteri > Cichliformes > Pholidichthyidae > Pholidichthys > Pholidichthys leucotaenia. Next base: position 236,708,242 of record CM035848.1, on the reverse strand, counting down.
TCTAATATTAGCAGGATTTTAGCATTTTTAAAAAGCTAAATGGGTTCAAATTTTTTTTTTCCACAATATCTTTATTGAACCTTTTTTTTTTTTTTAACAAACATGATACAAACAATCAAACACTAACGCTAAAGTACTACAAAAAAAAAAAAAAAATGCACTAAAAACACCAACAACCACCAACAAAATCAAGTCTTCAACAATGCTCCTCTGTTTAGTCTAGACAATCCAATACATTAGTATACATATTATGTTCACCAGTTTGGAATTTACAAGGTCCACACACATCATTCACCTTCTTCTTCAAGAGTTATGTTTAAATTTTTTACATAATCAATAAAAGGTCTCCATATATTCTCAAACACAATTTCCTTTGATTTCAGTATATATGTTATTCTTTCTAATGGAAGGTTTGTTAACATCTGTCTTAACCACTGAGTCACATCTGGTCTATGAGTCTTTTTCCATAATAGTGCAATACATTTTTTGGCATTAAGCAAACTGAGGTCTATGAATGTTCTTTCACTTTTATTAAAATTATGCTTTTCTGGGTACAGACCCAACAAAAACAGTTTAGGATTCAGTATGATTTGTTTTGAGATTATTTTTTCAATTGTTACCCTCACCTCTTCCCAAAACATTCTTATTAATCTACATTCCCATAAACAATGAAATAGGGTTCCTTTACTTTCCATGCATTTTGTGCATGTATCTGGTATATTTTTGTTATATCTATTTAACTCCTCCGGTGTAACATACATCCGCATTAACCATTTGAAATGTATCAATTTAAGGCGTGCATTTATTGATTTGGTTTGAGCTTCTGTACAAGCCAATTCCCATTGTTCCTCCGAAATTTCAATTTGCAGATCTTCTTTCCAGTAGTTTAATCTTTTCAGTGAATTTTCACTTGAAGATAGTGTCAATGAGTTATAAAACTCTGAAATAATACCCTTTCTTTTACTATCTTTCATCATCATTTTTTCCAAGGATGAATAAATAGGTCGAGTGAGAGCTTTATTTTGATTTGATCGAATAAAGTTTCTAAGTTGAAGATATTTAAAAAAATGTGTTCTATTGAGATTAAATTTGATCCTCAGCTCTTCAAAAGACATTATGTTGTCTGCACATGGCAAATATAAATCCTGAATCTTTTGTATCCCTTTTAAATTCCATACTTTAAATACAGCGTCCGCTCTCCCTGGTTTAAAATATTGATTACCCCATATTGGACTAAATTGTGACAATAACTGTGGTTCTTTTAAATAGTTTTTAGCTTCACACCATATTTTGATCATATGCTTTACAAATGGATTTTTAACTTGTTTTTGTAATTTTTTTGCCGAATCTGAGTATATGAATATGGGAAGAGGTAAAGGTAAATTGTATGATTCCATTTCAGTCCAGTGAGGGAGATCATTTGATGAAAAATAATATGTCATAGACCTCAGTTGTGCCGACCAATAATACAACATAAAATTTGGACATTTCAGACCTCCACGATCAAATGGTAAATATAATAAAGACAGACGTAATCTAGCCCTCCTGTTGTTCCATATAAATTCCACTAACTTTTTTTTTATTCTTGAGAATAGATCTAAAGGTGGTGATAAGGGAATGTATTGAAATAAATAAAGTATTTTAGGTAAAATATTACTTTTAAGTATATTGATTCTCCCGATCATCGACATTGGTAGTGACATCCATCTCTGAGTTAACTCATTGATATCTGACATTAAGGCTTCATAGTTGACGCTGGCGACTGATTCTAGCTTAGGCATAATTTGGATTCCTAAATATTTAAACTGATTTACAACATTGAATTGATTTGCCTCAGGGGCTGGGTAATTTCTCTGGGTCTCATTTAGCATTAATATTGAAGATTTAGTTTTATTTATTTTATATCCTGATATTTCCCCAAAATTCTTTATTAAATTCAACAAGGTTGGAATTGATTTTTTTAGATTCGACATAAACAAAATTATATCATCGGCGTACAGGGAGATTTTATGTTCTGTTGGTCCAACTTTAATTCCATATATTTGTGAATGTAAACGTATCGCTATCGCTAAAGGTTCAATTGCCATAGTAAACAGTAAAGGTGAAAGTGGACAGCCTTGTCGACATCCTCTATTGATTTTTATTGGTTTTGAAATATTGTTATTTGTTAGGATTTCTGCTGTAGCATTATTGTATATTATTTGAACCCATTTTATGAAATTATTTCCAAGTCCAAACCTTTGTAGGACTTCAAAAAGAAAGGGCCATTCAACTCTATCAAAGGCCTTTTCGGCGTCCAGTGATAGGAGAGCTGTATCCGGTGCTTCTTTATTAAAATAAATAATATTAAATAGTCTTCTTACATTATGGAAGCCTTGTCTACCCTTTATAAAGCCATTCTGATCTCGATTAATAATATTTGGTAAAATTTCTTGTATTCGTCTTGCTAAAATTTTACAGATTATCTTAAGGTCGGCGTTTAATAGGCTTATTGGTCTCATATTTTCACATTTATTAGAGGGCTTACCTGGTTTTGGCAGCAGTATAATTAAGGCATTATTTATGTATGATGGTAAATTATTATTTTGAAATGCTTCTAAAACCATTTCCAAAAAAGGTTTTATTAATTTATTCTTAAATTTTTTATAAAGGTCAACTGGAAGACCATCTGGTCCTGCACTTTTTCCTGATTTCATATTATCAATGGCTAGCCCAACTTCTTCTTGACTAATTTTAGACTCCAATATCTCCCTGTTTTCATTTGGTATACACGGTATAGATAGTTCGTTCAAAAACCCATTTAGTTTTGTTAAATCAGGTTCATTTTTGGTATCATATAATTTTTCATAGTAATCTCTACAGGCTCTATTAATTTCTAAAGGATCTATAACTACCTGTCCATTACTTATAATACTGGTAATTGGTGTTTTAATTTCCAATTGTTTAATCTGCCATGCTAATAATTTTCCTGATTTTTCACCTTGTTCATAAAAAGATTGTTTCAATCTTAGAAGACTCGAGGCAGCTCTATTCGCTGATTTTTTGTCGTATTCAGCTCTCAAAATCAGTAATTCATTCTCCAACCTTGGGTCACTTCCTGCATACACTTTTTCCTGAAGACTTTTTATTTTATGTTCCAATTTAGCTCTCTCCTCTCGAGTCTTCTTAGATTTTGATCCTGTATAACTAATAATATGTCCCCTAATAAAAGCTTTGAAAGCCTCCCACTTTACACATGCTGATGTTTGTGTAGTATTGATGTCAAAGAACTCGTCTATCTGTTTTTCTATATACTTGACAAATTCCTCATCCTGAAGCCATTTATGCTGAAATTGCCATCTACCTGATTCCTTTGTCAATTTTTTATCTACATATATTAGACAACAGGGTGCATGATCAGAGATCACGATGTTATCATAAAAGCAGTTTTGAATCTTGGACCTTAATTCTGTGGAAATCAAAAAATAATCAATACGTGAGAATGTCTTGTAGGTACTGGAATAACAAGAATAGGCTTTAACTTGTGGTTTCATTTCTCTCCATATATCTAACAATCTCAATTCTTTCATAAAATGATTAATAGTCATCCTACATCCAATGTGCGTACAATCCAGTCCTGTTGATCTATCCACACCTGGATTCAATGTACAATTAAAATCCCCTGCTATTATATGTTGCCCTGTAAGTGATGATAAGATGAGAAATAAATTAGCAAAGAACTTCTGATCATCTATATTGGGACCATATAAGTTCACAAGATTTATATTTTCTAATAGCAAAGAACCTTGAATGATTACATATCTTCCAAATTTGTCTCCAATTACATTTTTCACTTGAAAAGGAACTGATTTATGTATGAGAGTCATAACTCCCCTGGCTCGGGATGAAAATGAAGAGGTGAATACACTTCCCTGCCATCTACTCCTAATTCTTTTAACATCCTCCTCTATCAGATGAGTTTCTTGTAAAAACACAATTCTTGAACCCATGTCCTTTATTTTATTCATAACTTGTTTAAGTTTTTTTAAATTTTGTAGACCTCTGCAATTCCATGAAGTTAAATTAAGATTAACACTTTGGTCCATGATCAATAGAGAGTTTGGGATTACCTTGCAGTGTAAACATGCTCATACAGAGAAGCAAAAACATGAGTGGTTGAACATTCATCCTACAAACTACACACAAACAAATTTCCCCTTCCCACACTTGTGGCAAACCCCCCAAAATCAAAAGAAAAATTCTGTCTCCCGATATAGCCATCGACCGTTCCACACCCACGGGGAACAGCCTAAGCCACTCCTTCTTCATCCTCCCAATCACCCTAACTCTACTGCTTTTAATGACGTAACATTAACTCTCCTCTGTAGTTTTCCAACTTAACTCCAAAATTTTTAACAACTTTGTACATCATAGTTTGTTTTTTTTGTTTGTTTTGTTTTTGTTTTGTTTTTTTAATATATAATACAATCTATATTTTGTAAACTTACTATTTACTTCAAGTCAGTCAGATGCCTGTGCAAATGCTTAATTATTCTACCTTATATTTTGCTCATGCTTAGCTCCCACCAGTCTCTTCTTCTTCTTTGATCTTCTTGATGAACTCCTGCGCCTCCTCTGGGGTCTTGAAGATGTGGGTTCTGCCCTCATACGTGGTCAACAGTCTCGCAGGATAGATTACACCATGACGAATCCCAAGGTTGCGCAGCTCCTTACGTATGGGATCAAACTGCTTCCTCAATTGCTGGATTCCTGTGGCCAAATCTGGGTAGAACCGCACCTGCTGGTCCTGGTGTTTAATCTCTCCTTTAGCACGTGCAGCGTTGAAGATCTTCATCCTGTCTCTGTTGCTAAGAAACTTCATAATTAAGGTCCTCGGCGGTCCCTTATCTCTCCGTGGGCCAATACGATGTGCTTTTTCCAGAACCACTGCTGATTGCAACTCCTCGCTGCCCAGCACCTCCGGAATCCACTTTTCCAGAAAGGAACATACGTCCCGACCTTCTGATTCCTCTGGAAGACCCACCAGCCTCAAATTATTCTGTCTCGACCGAGATTCCAAATCCAAAATATTATCTTCCAGAGATTTATTTTTTTTTTCCAAAGTGCGCACCTTTAATTGAAGACGGGTGACGTCATCTTCAGCACTAGCGAGACGGAGCTCCATCTGCGCCGTTCGTTCTACACAGTCACCCAATTCCTTTCTTATTCCTTCCAACGCTGTCATAATCCCATCAAATCTAGAGGAAAAGTCCGCTCTCATTGAACTCATGGCAGCCATCAGCGCATCTGCGCCATTCCCCGCAGATATCGCAGCGTTGCCAGCCTCCTCCGCCATATATGGAGTTTTGTTTACTGCGTCACAGACCTGAAAGTCCGTTAATTTGGACTGTTTCGGCGGCTCGCTTTTTCCTTTTCCTGGTTTTCCAGCCTTAGGCTTCGCCGACATATCTTCGCCCAAATGCTGGGATACGTTCTGTCCCAAATGAGAGAGTTATTTGCCGATTTTTTTTTTTTCCAGGAGCAGAGCAGAGCGAGACACGTCCGTCCTACGTGGCAGCCATAACCGGAAGTCCGAAATGGGTTCAAATTTATTCCATATTTACATCACTTTACCTGCCAACAGACAATTGACAGTGACTGGACAGCACCAGACGTTAAAAGGTAGGATGTCACAAATTGTACTGCAAATTTAACCTCTTGCACTCCGGTGTACCGCGGACGGGCACGTCTCTGCGTCCTACAGCGCATGAGGGCGCTCTCATGCGCCCTCGTGCGCTCTACGACGCACGAGGGTGCTGCGTCCAAGAGCGCACTGGAAAAAAAAGCTGCATTTCCGTTCTTCCACTACAGACACAGCCGCGAGCAGATCAGATATGATTGACCTCTCATTCGACTAATAAGAGCCTTGAATTGGGTTTCTGAAACCTTGAAGAACCAATAACTGAAAACCTAGCAAGAAGGACTCGCCTACCAACGCTGCGAATGCAGCGAGCCAGTTGAAGCACAGAAGTTCGAAAGCTGTTTTGTGTAGGGCTGGGTGGAGAGACTGACTGCTGCAGCAGATGAAAAAAGGACCCACAGGAAGAGCACCCAGCAGCACGGAGACCACCCACAAGTGCGACCTGTGTGACAGGGACTGCCATTCGCGCATCGGCCTGTTCAGCCACAGGCGGTGCTTTTTTTTTTTTTTTATTCCAGCAGAATAGACGTTTAGGATTCTCTTCCATGGTCATCACAGACCGACGGAGGCCGACGACGAAGGCTGGGTGACACACACGCGTTCGCCAGTCTTTTTGAATTACTACTGTTATTTGTTTTGAAAAATCGTTCGCCAAAACCGCAATCATGGAAGCGCAAAACCGCAATAATGGAATTATGTTTTGACCGGGTCGCGAGACCAGAACCACGAGTCCGTAACAAGCGGACCAGCGTCGCGTTCGTCTGACAATGAGGAAGAGAAGTTCGCCAGCTACGCTGCTGCTGTGAACAGGTAAGTGTTGTAAGCTAAATTATTCTTTATCCCTGAAAATTGTAATCAAAAATGACTTTTGACCGATCGGTAAATTACAACTGTGCGGCGCACGAAGTCCGAAGTCCGTGCACCGCGGTACACGGTTCGTGCGCCGTGTCCGGACCGTGAATGCCCCCCCCCCCGCTACTCTTCTGTAGCGAGGGGGGGGGGGGTGCGGTGACTGACTATTCCGTCATGTAGCGATGGCCGATGTCCGTTCTCTGTAGCGGGGGGGGTGGGGGGGAGTTGTTATCTTCTACATTACAAATATTTTAGAATAATTATTAGTGCACTGTAGGTTAGTTTTTCTTGTAAAAAAAAGCCACACATTTTTTACGTGGCATGCTTCTTTGTGTGTGGGGGCTTGTTTGTTCATTCATTCATGAATGAATGAATAAACATCCCCCCCCACACACACACACACAGCCCTGAGTGTCACCTTTCATTAGAGCCCAAGATCAAGCTTCTACATTGAATCATTCAAAAGTTACAGACGTTTTTCCAAACTGTGCCATTTGGCACAATTTGGCACAGTTCAAAAACACCTGGGAACTACCTGAGAACAAAGCTGTGTAATACAGTGATCCCTCGCTACTTCGCGCTTCACCTTTCGCGCCCTCAGTGCATCGCGGATTTTTCAAAAATATTCATCAAAAATTCAAAATTGAGAAATAATGGGCGGGCGCTAGCAGAAGGCAGGGAGACTACATTAGACCATCAGGTATCAACACGGAGAGCCGCACAACTCAAAAAATCCACCTCTCTGTTCGCTGTTCTCGTGTTGGCTCGGATCGGAAATCTCGCAAGCTGATTGGCCGAGACGTTTCACCCCGCAAGCTGATTGGCCGAGACGTTTCACCCACCTCCTCTCCCTGCCGAGCGCCCATGAAGGGAAGGAAGACCGCATTCATTGCTCTTTATCGCTCGTGTTACGTAGTCTCGCCGCGTGGAACTTTTCGCTGTTCTCTTGTGCCATTTTGTGCGAAATAGTCTTCCCGTCGAGCCACTACGCCGCCTCCTGCAGCTTCTCCAGCTCTATCGGAAGCTGCCCTCGATGATCCTGCGCTTCTAGCACCTGACGATAAGGTGTCACCTGAGGAGCAGTAAAGCTCTCATTAACCTGTGAAGTAAATCATCTTCATCTTGAGTTACGTATCTTGTTATAAGAATAAAAGAGTTCTAAAAACATATTTATGTACACTTTATTTACATCTATGTATGTATGTACACGTACACACACACACATACGTATCATATGAGAGAGAGAGAGTGAGAGAATGAACGTACGTATTATTTATGGATGACGTCATTATGGGTGACGCTACTTCGCGATTTTTCACTTTTCGCAGTCGGTTCTGGAACCCATTAACCGCGATAAGTGAGGGATCACTGTATATTCATTTTTTGTGGTATTGTTACAAAATTTTGACCTCAGCTGGATAACACTTGGTTCTACATTTCTGTTGCATTTTCCAGCCCGGATCTGAAGCTGTGTGTTATTTGCAAGCATTTGTATCCAAAAAAACACCCAGGCCAAATTTATTTTCTTCAAGTTCACTATGTTTAGATGACTGTAACTCAGTGGCCGGAGCACTTAGAGATATTATGACTGTTTTGCCAAAAAATTCAAAGTGTTTTCTTTTAAATGAGACCAACCCCATGAAGATGCTGCAAAGGGTTGAAGAACAGCTTTTGATTTACTTTGGGCACGCTATTTTTTGGTGTTTTTAGGGAAATTGACCGGAGTGCAAGGGGTTAAGTTTGTATGTTAAAATTGTTGTCTTAAGTACTTTGGTGGATTTGAAAGGAGCACTTCATTTCTTAATGATCATTGCAATCATTAATATATCTAAAATCAGCTGCTCAGCAGGAATCCTTTCATTTAATAAGAAAAACAACTGTAGCAACTCTAATTTACACTCAGAAAAGTCCCATTCTACAACATTTTTCAAAACTATCACAAGTAACCAGCATAAACAAAATCTCTACTATTGGCCAAATTTATATCGTCAACCGTTAACACCATTTATACCACCCACACCTAGTGGATAGTTGGCTTAGCACACATGCCAATATAAAGTGTAGTGATGATTATAGCGTGCCACTGATCTCTATAGAAAAACTGTGTGGATCATTGGCCGCCAGAAGTGAAGCCACCTGGCCGCCATATTAGTACAACCAAGAGAGAGAACAGAGGGTCATAACATTGCAACTAGCCAGAAGCACCTGGACTACAGTCTATAATATATACGTAACACAAAGACCTGGGCTGTCATTCAGCTCAGACACACGCCCAAACACACTTTATACAAAGATCCCTCAAAAGCAGTGTTTGTGAGATCACAACTCCCATCAATCAACCACTATATTATCACTGTTTTACTTTTTTTTCCTTCTCTCGTGCAAGCACACAAATATACACCATCACCCGCCCGCCCCCCACACAGCAGCAGAAGATGAAATATAATGAATAAAGTTGTCTTTAAAATACTGTTTTATCTGCTAAGCAAACTAACTAACTGGTGCAGGACACAAACACAAATACCTCATCACTCTCACTACATCCCTCAATGTTTTCTCTCTCGCTCTCTCTCTCTCTCTCTCACTCTCTCTAATGAGGCATAAAGTTAAAAACTCTCTGTCCCCATAGCACTAGTAAACACACATACAGTATTTTCTACTTTTTGCACTCCAACGCAGCATGGAAAACAGCAGCTTCACAAAATTGCGTCTGAAAGCGCTTTCTCTCTTTGCCTTTTCTTTTCTTTGTGTCATAGCTTGTGTGATGGCTTAGACAGACAGAATGACAATGCCATTAGACGGCGTCGGCATCGAGATGTCTTTTTCAGGCCACATGTTCCCCTCGTCATGCAGCACGCACAGAACATGTGCGCGCCTCAAATTCCCCAAACCACAATTTTGGAGCCCGAGGAGAGTGCGAGGTCGTTGAGCGGCGATCAGACTTTCCCTTGAGGAATGTGACCAGCCGTTTGCTGGTATGGGTTTGTGTGAGGCCTGGTGCTACAGTGCAGTGCAGCAAAGGACAAACGAACACACACGCCTTACAGGGTGTCAAAAAAAGGACCAGACTGTTGCAGTGCTCTGGATGAGAACGCACACAACCTGAGAAGGCATTTGACATTCAGCCCCTCCCAGCTACAAAACCGTCATAGAAAGAGCTCTGGTGGTGGGCAAATATGCTGCTATTGAAACCCGGGAGAGACGTAAAAATATATATATGAGACAGAAAGTGATGAGTGAGGTTGTGCAGGGGTGGGAGGATGGAGGCATGAAAGCATGAAATAAGGGAAAGAAATGGAGAAAGAAGTCTGCTATCACTGAACCAAATGTAAATACCGTGCACACCTATCATGCCATACTACACAGTGAGAAACAAGCAGGAGAAACACATCCATTTCCAGTGACTATGCTCGTCTGCATATCACTGTGTGTATGCCTGCACATTGCTACAATGTAACACTTATCTTGTTGGATTATGCTGACTTGTAGCTATTAAGAACTTTAACGCATTCATACCAACAGGGAGCTATTTCTGCTCCTCAATAGGCTGTCTATCATTCTATTGTCTGGTACTCTGTGAGTGTGAGGGGATGCAGTGTGAGTTTATGTGTATGTAGAGCTTTCAAATGGGTGTGGGGGGGGGGGGGAGAAGTAGATAGTGGAATATAATGGAGGACAGATGTAGAGGATGTAGGCCGTAATGAGGAAGGGTGGTCGGGACAAAGCAAATGATAGCGATGGATGGATAGGGAGAAATGAGTGGACCACAATGGGCAGTGGGCTGGTATTGACGGCAGCCTTCTATCAGCGGAGACTGGATGAGATATGATGTAATGTGATGTGATGGCAGAGCACATGCTCCAGATGTTCCCCGGCACTGAAACAGACAGCTTTTTGGATCAACATTACACCAACATCAGCACATCAGCAACGCTTGCACAGACAGACACGAGGCGTGCATCTATCTGTCAAGATGTGTTTGTGCATGTGCAGGTTGATGAGCTTGCTCAAATTGGATTATCGAAGGGACTTTAAAATACCTGGAGATTCACTTTCTGTTGGGTGGAAGTAGGAGCAGCATTTGGAGGTTTGGAGGTGGAGAAATTTCAAATGAGTGTAAGGCCTCCAGCAACGGTTAGCCTACTCAAAGAAAGATCTGTTGTTGGTACAGCCCTCAGCTACAACACACACACACACACAGAGTACTGCACAAAGTCCTGAGCCACTGCTAAATTCTTTATATATTTACAGGAAAACGGGAAATAGGTGCAGTAATTTACTGAAACATGCAAAAATAAATGGAAATACAGTATATAAGACAAAAACAGTTTGTCTCTATCTATAAATGATAAGATAAGATAAGATAAGCCTTTATTAGTCCCACAACGGGGAAATTCCAGGATTGCAACAGCACAGGGATAGCAACACTCAGAGCAACAATCAGAAGGCAAGAAAAAAAAAAAAAAAAAAAAAAAAAAAAACAAGCAAGCAAGAGCAGCTAATAAACATATGTACGTATTACTATAAAATATATATATATACACACACACACAGACACACAGTGCAGAGCATTGTAGCTGGATGGAATAAATATATGAATATATGAACACACAGTGCAGAGCATTGTAGCTAGATGGAATAAATATGTAAATATATAAACACCCACAGTACGGAGCATTGCAGCTAGGTGGAATAAATATGCAAGTATATAAACACACACAGTGCGGAGCAATGTAGCTAGATGGAATAATATGTAGATATATAAATATATAAACACCCACAGTACGGAGCATTGTAGCTAGATGGAATAAATATGCAAATATATAAACACACACAGTGCAGAGCATTGTTGCTAGATGGAATGAAACAGCATAACCGTCTACTTAGTTATCCTACATGGTATGATTATGTGCCCATACATACTCTCACCCTCCATAGCGACCGGTATATTCCTAGTTGTATGCCGGAGAGGACCATTGTGTAAGTCTATTGCATCTTTTGCATTCAAAAAACTATTAGTTTGTTACGTCTCCCTGCTATCTCTGCGAGCAGCCCTGCTTAGGTTGTACAGTCTGACAGCCGTTGGTAGGAAGGACCTACGAAACCTCTCGGTTGTGCACCTGGGATGATGTAGTCTGCTGCTAAATGAGCTCCTCAGTGCATTCAGTATGTCCTGCATAGGGTGGAACTCGGACTCCAGCAGAGATGACAGTTTAGCCACCGTCCTTCTCTCTCCTATCTCCTCCATCGGATCAAGGCGCTGCCCCAGGACAGAGCTAGCTTTCTTAATCAGTTTGTTCAGTCTCTTCCTATCGGCTGCAGTAATGCCACTGCCCCAGCAGACCACTCCAAAAGTGATGGCTGATGCCACCACCGTGTCATAGAATGACTTCAGCAGCGCCCCTTGTACACCAAAAGACCTGAGTCTCCTCAGCAGGAACAGCCTGCGCTGTCCCTTCTTGTAGAGTGCATCAGTATTGTGTGACCAGTCTAGTTTATTGTTCAGATGAATACCCAGGTACTTATAGGATGTCACCATCTCGATGTCTGTTCCCTGTATATTTACTGGTACTGTGAGGGGCTGCCCATGCCTGCGGCAGTCCACCACCAGCTCCTTAGTTTTCCTTGCGTTGATCTGGAGGCAGTTCCGATGGCACCAGTCCACGAAGTCCTGGATAAGCCCTCTGTACTCAGCTTCATCTCCATTGGAGATGAGGCCAACGATCGCAGAGTCATCAGAGAACTTCTGTAGATGGCAGTGTGTTGTGTTGTGTGAGAAGTCCGCAGTATAAAGAGTGAACAGGAAGGGAGCCAGCACCGTTCCCTGGGGGGCCCCCGTGCTACTGATGATCGTGTCGGACACACAGTCCCGGGTTCTCACAAACTGAGGCCGGTTCGTGAGGTAGTCCAGGATCCATGATGACAGGTGCTGGTCCACCCCTGCGCGCAGCAGCTTGTCCTTCAGGATCATCGGTTGGATGGTGTTGAAAGCACTGGAGAAGTCAAAGAACATGATCCTCACCATATTCCCGGGCTTCTCCAGGTGGGACAGAGAACGGTGAAGGAGGAAGATCACCGCATCCTCCACCCCAATGCCATGCTGGTAGGCGAACTGGAGTGGATCCATCGCTGGTTCCACCAGGGGGCGGAGGTGAGCAAGGAGCAGTCTCTCCAGGGTCTTCATCAAGTGGGACGTCAAGGCCACCGGTCTGTAGCTGTTCAGGTCTTTGGGGTGGGAAGTTTTTGGTACAGGTACCACACAAGATGTTTTCCACAGCTGTGGTACCCTCCCCAGTTTCAGGCTCATGTTGAAGATATACGTCACAATCCCACACAGCTGGTCTGCACAGGACTTGAGGAGCTTTGCGCTGATGCCGTCCGGTCCCGGCGCCTTCCTCGCCTTGATCTTCCTCAGCTCCGTCCTCACCTGGGTCCTGGTCAGGGTCAGGATGGGGGGCTGTGTGTTGGGAGTGGGGGGGTGTTGGTAGAGTGGGGAGTGGGCAGCAGGACTTGATTTCTTTAGAGGCAGCAGTGGTTGTTGTGCAGTCAGGGGGGAGGGCGGTTGGTCAAATCTATTGAAAAACAGATTCAGGTTGTTCGCCCACTCCCTGCCCCCTGTGGCCTGGGGGGAGGTATTCTGGAGCCCCGAGATGGTTTTGAGGTTTCTCCAGACCCCGCTGATGTCGCTCTGTTGCAGCTTGTCCTCCATCTTCTTCCTGAAGCTGTCCTTGCCTTCTCTGATCTTTCTCCTCAGCTCCCTCTGTACGGACTTCAGCATCTCCCTGTTCCCCGACCTGAAGATCCTCTTCTTCTCTCTCAGAAGTGTTTTTATCTCAGGGTTGATCCAGGGTTTGTTGTTTGAGTGACGCCGTATGGTCTTGGTGGGAACGGATTTGTCCACACAGAAGCTGAGGTAGCCCGTGAAGGTGTGAATGAGGCCATCGATGTCCTCACCATGTGGATCGCAGAGCTGCTTCCAGGCGGTGGCTTCAAAACAGCCCTTTAGGGTGTCCATTGTCTCCTCAGACCATAACTCCACAGTGTGCATGGCCGGAGGTTGTCTGTGCACTAGGGGTTTGTACACCGGCCGGAGATGAACCAAGTTGTGATCCGATCTCCCGAGTGGGGGTAGTTGTGATGAGGTGTACGCCTCCTTAGTGTTTGCGTAGAATAAATCCAGTGTTTTATTGTCTCTAGTGTGGCATGTGACATACTGGGTGAACGTGGGTAGAATGGGAGACAGTGAAACATGGTTGAAATCGCCTGAGATGAGGAGAAGAGCATCTGGGTGTTCTGTCTGCAGCCTGCTGGTTACTGAATGGATGACGTCACGTGCTGTCCCAGCGTTCGCCGTCGGATTTGCATAAACAACAATGCAGATCACGTGTGAGTGTTCTCTCGGGAGATATGTAGGCCTCATGCTAACAGCTAGCAACTCAATGTCTTTGCTGCAGTGTCGTTGTTTAACAGTGATATGTCCCGGTCTGCACCAGTTGTTGTTAACATACATGATCACTCCACCGCCCCTAGCCTTGCCACTGTCTGGTGTTCGGTCAGCTCGTATCATGTGAAAACCCTCCAGCTCAATGTTAGCATCTGCTGCTAGTTCAGTTAGCCACGTCTCAGTAAACAAAAGGAGAGAGCACTCCCGGTATGTGCTATCATAACGGGAGATAGCCGCTAGCTCATCTAACTTTCCCAGTATCGACCGTACATTTCCCATGACAACAGATGGAAGGGAGGGTCTGTACCTTATATTTTTTGTCCTCCGCCTTACTCCAGCCCGGCAGCCGCGGCGTTTCCGCCTCAGTTCACTCGGTATGTCGAGTTTTTCCAATGGGACCGGGTGGCGGTTGAATGCTAGCAGCTGTTCTCTGCTGTATCGTATCCTGCTATAGACAGTGGCTCCGTCCACCGGCTCAGGAGACATTTAGGACGATCTGTGTGTCCGTGATATAAGTGGGGTGAAAAAAAAAAAAGACGGATCAAAAGAGAGAGGAAGGGAAAAAGACTCGGAATCGAGCCGCTGTTGCAAAAGGCAGCCGACTCGTGTGGCGCCGAGAGAAAAAAAAAAAAAAAAAAAAAAAAAAAAAAAATGCAGCACATATCTATCTCTGTGTGTGTGTGTATGTGTCTATCTGTCTGTCTGTTCCTCAGATATCTCCCAAACCGTTCCTCAGACTAACCTCAGATTTTATAAGTGCTTTGCTGAGGTTACAAGGGTGTTCATCCCCGAGTATGGAGTCGCTCAGTCAAAATATACAATTTTTATCAATAAAAGTTTAGCCACCGCTCTGTCTCTTCATGCCCTGGCTTCAGGAACTGTGGGCGGGGTTTTGGATTGACTCTGTGCTGTTTGGATAATATGCGACATCACGGCCATGCTGATTGGATAATACACTGCATCACGACCATGTTGATTGGATAATACATGGCATCACAGCCATGCTGATTGGGTAATATGTGGCATCACAGCCATGCTGATTGGATAATACGTGGCATCACGGCCATGCTGATTGGATAATACACGGCATCACGACCGTGCTGACTGGATAATACGCGGCATCACAACCATGCTGACTGGATAATACCACCACAGCGCTTCGCAAACAAAAAAAGGAAGCGAAAAGTGACAAATTTGACAAGAGAGAATAGTGAAGATGTAATGTTTAAAAAATTATACTATAATGTTGCCATGACTGCGTATGTCTAAAGGATAGTTCAGGGAATGCCAACGGGGAGCTGGGATTTGCCTAAAGAACACTGGTGTTGGAGAAGCAGTGGGTGGAATGCGGTCCTTTGCAGGGAAGCAAGCCCAGCCTGCCCGGTCAGCAGTAGATGGAAGTCCCTTTGCAGGATCACGACTCGCCGTTGCCGATAGCGCTCCTCTCAGTGTGCTCACATGGCTATCTAAAAATTTTAAGTTAATAATAATACCACTGTGGTGACCCACCACAACCTACGGGACGGGCAGAGCGCTCAGCTTGAGCAATTAACAGAACAATGGGATGTATGGACTGATATCAATATGTAGATGTGCCTTGCAACCTCTTTTGTCCTACAGCTCCAGAGCAGAGAGGAATTCCGGCACCAGTAATCCTGCTATTGATATGTGTGACTCTCATGTAAATGTCCCATGCATTCCTGCTTACTGTGATGCTGATATGCCATGCATGCATTGTCTGTGGCTGAGTATATAAGCTGACTGTATATGCCTCACTCCAGCTCTCTCTCTCTTTGACGACCCTTGTGCTTGTTGCTGACTTAGAGACGCAGGGCTCACTCCAGCGCGCTGCCACAGCCCTGAGTGAGCCTCGTGATGGAGGATGAATAAAGCACCCTTTTAACCTTCAGTTCGCCGTGTCCACCTGCACTTATTTGATCCTTGCCTCCACACTGGTGACCCTTATTCGTATCCTCCACACCACCATGATTGTGGAGCAGAACGCCCAGATCAATTGCATATCATATGCGGCCACATGCACAGTTTGACTAAACGACAACCATAACCAAACTGGACACAAAAATGCCCAAATAATGAAATAAATAATTTTTATTTAAATATTTACTACAAATGGGCAACACTGATACAACAGTTGCAGCCAAACAGGTCATTCTGCTGTCTATAATAATGTTTGGTGTTATGTACTTATAATATTCCTAAAATATAAAAGGATGCACTAGAATGGGTCTCAAATATTTGTAAACATGTCCTATTAGAGTACTGCATGAGTTTATTGATGATAGACAATAAACTACACATATAAACAAACAATTATGATGATGACTGAACAACTCCCATTCCCCAAAGTGCAAGATACAACACCTATGAATATGTTATAAAAGATCACACAAATAAGTGATCTTGTGGTGACACTAAACACAGCGGGAGACATTCCTCTGGGATTTTCTTCTGGAGCTTTCCTCACACCCAGCAGTGAGCTTGGAGGAAGCAGAGGACAATTGACACATGACCAAAAGAACCACAGGAGACAGTCAGACGGGATTGAATGCATACATCTTTGTGCCAACCAATGACATGCTAATCATGTGTATTGACCAATGGTATTAGATGACAACTGATATGCTAATGTGCCATGCATTCTCTCTCTGTTGGTATAACGTGTATAACAGAGCTTGCTATACATGCCTCAATAGCACACACAGCACAACACAGCACACAGCGCTACAGTGTGTCTCATGATGTTGGAGGAAAATAAAACTCTGCAACCTCTCAGCTCGTTGTCCCTCACCATCGCGGATCCACACACAATTTTTGCGCGGCCCAGACACCTTTGACGTCCCAGGCTGGCACTCACTTACTCCTACCCCCCTCCCCCTCCTCCTCCACAGAGCTTTCCCCAATGACTTTAGGGCTGCTTCCCGCACCTAAAAGCCAAACCACTCTCAACCCATCATGACTAACCGGGCCCCAGCGACCACGCTGGGGCCAACAGGCTGTACTCATGTTAGAGGGTAAATAAAGAATCTGTGCTGACCTACGCACGTGCCTCGCCTCCACATCCTTTCCTTCGCACCCTCTACATTGGTGACCTAACGTGAAATGGACTATCTCTCCCTCTCACCGCGCTGTGGATTCCAGAGACTGGGGATCGCCTACATCCTTCGCACCCACACGGGAGCGCACGCGCCTTGTCCTCTCTCCACAATGGCAACTTCCAGGGCCGGACGGAGAGCGCAGCACTGGGACCGAGATGCACGAGGATCAGCGACACGAGCAACGCACAGAAACAGCCTGAACAGGGAAGACCATCGGCACCAACTGCGTTTCCATCAAGCTCCCTGACCCTGACTCATCTCTTGGCAACGGACCTTCCGCGCACAGAAGCCACACGCGCACACTGCAGGATTATGAGGACAGCGCAACTGGAAGCTACGTGGCCACAGCGCGCGCTACGCACCAGGGACAAACCAGCTCCATTGTTTTATGGGTTTCTCAGCCGCGGCACACAACGGGGATTTAGCCGATTGCTGTCCCTTCCGCATCTTCGGCCACACCGCCAAGTCCCTCACACAGCTACAGTTGTTTCACAGCCGCTATGCATCCTCGGGGAATTTGGGCTCCCGCCTTCCCCACATCCTCGCAGGACGAGCCGCGAGAAGAGTCAGAGACGTAAGTTTTCTTTTTTTTTTTCCACAACCACCGGCTTTTCCACCCCTCCCCTTTCCCCCCCACAGACGTACAGGCCCTCCAACACTCCTCACCAGCATGCAGTTCGACTGGAGAGGCACCTCCCCCCCCCCCCCCCCGCAGCCTCCACTGGCGTCGACTTGAGCCCAAACGACAGGGGGGGGGGGTCACAGCCCTTTCTGGATGTTCGGGGGGGGGGGCTGGTGTGGCGACACTAAACACAGTGGGGAGACATTCCTCTGGGACTTTCTTCTGGCGCTTTCCTCACACCCAGCAGTGAGCTTGGAGGAAGCAGAGGACAATTGACACACGACCAAAAGAACCACAGGAGACAGTCAGACGGGACTGAATGCATACATCTTTGTGCCAACCAATGACATGCTAATCATGTGTATTGACCAATGGTATTAGATGACAATTGATATGCTAATGTGCCATGCATTCTCTCTGTCTGTATGACGGTATAAAAGAGCGGCTCTTCCTCATCTCTCTCTCTTAACTCTTACACTCTCAACCCATAACGACTAACCGGGCCCCAGCAGCCACGCTGGGGCCAGTAGGCTGTATTCATGTTAGAGGGTAAATAAAGAATCTGTGCTGACTTACGCTCGTGCCTCGCCTCCACATCCTTTCCTTCGCACCCTCTACAATCTGATAAAAAATAAACAAGGGTTCTTAAACAGTCGCTAATACTGGATGTCCCAATCATTTTCAATAATTATGTAATTAATATTCACACAATCAAATAAATATTGGTGCCATTCAGTCCCTTTTATATTTGTTTAACATGTGAGTGCCTACATATAGGCTACACCTCTTTGTATTCCACTTTCAAACATAGCCTACATTTGGGCCTGTAAAGCCTAACTGGGCTACCCGTTTTCAGACAAGAACACTTGCTTTCTACGGGCATGCACTAGTAATTCTAATGAGCATGAATTTCAAAATTTGGTGTTACCACCTTTAAGCTTCAACACAACCTAATTTCTCTTTCCTGTGATTTCTTTAAGCAGTCTTCAGAAGTCTTAACCTGGGGGGACAAAGCCTTTTCCATCGCGGTCCCCTCCCTCTGGAACTCTCTCCCCCAACACATCCGTGACTGCACAGACTTAAACTACTTTAAATCATTACTCAAAATCCACCTGTTCAGACTTCCTTTTAATGTTTAATTTTAACTTTTTTATATATAAAGCATCTTTGAGTGCCTTGGAAAGCACTATACAAATAAAATGTATTATTATTATTAAGTAGTCTTCTTTCTTCCATTCTTACCATGATCTCACTTCAAATTTGGATTTCTCCCTCTATAAGGCCTGTTCCTACTGATTTTGAAGGCAGTTCTGTAGTGGACAGGTGACCATGCACATTCTAGTTGTTCTAGCTCTATGTGGTAGCTAACCTTTTCTCTCTAGGGCCAAGGAGGGCTGACTGCATGTGGCTGACTGAAATCCCATTTGGGATCAGCTCTCTGATGGATTGTCAAGTGGTAAACATCCTTGTGAACAAACCAAAGGTGCTTTGTCCAATGTATCCTGCTCACCTGCTTTTTACTCCGATGTTCGTAAGAAAACCTCCGTCTCCCAGCCTGCTGATGCGCCCTCCTTGGTTTGTGCACGCTCACCTGACAACAAGGCACTTACCTCTTTGTTCTACAGACCCTACCTGTTCACCTCGATGCTCTGTGAAATCAAGGACATATGAAAGCTTGGCCCAAACATCTAAGTATTATTTCTCAGTCTCAAAATTGGCTCAAATCAATATCAATCAATATCTGGATGTGGAAACTCTGTATGGTCTTCAAACTCACCTCGACTCCTTTGCTATAGCCCCTCAAAAACTGGACCTCTCTGGTCCATTGCCCACCTGTTGAAACCCCCCGCCAACCAAAACACTCGCTGGAAGCAAGCAAGCGCCTCACTCTAAAACAAACAATTATACTTACCACCGCCCGCGTTCCAATTACTTATACTGTCCTCTTCCTTCTCCCCTGCAGGCTAAATTCCCGCAGTGTGTGTTCCATTTGTCAATCACTTGTCTGTTCAATAAAAAAAACTTCCTTGCCTCGAGCCCTGCCACCGTGTGTTTGTGTCCTGCATTTGGGTTCCTGTCTAGTGTAATCATAACAAGTTCTTGTATAATTTGGCATACCTCAGGCTGTCGTTTCTGTTTTTCTTCCTTAAAAATGGTTTATCGACAGCCACCCCACCACTAATATCATTCTGATTAGGCTTCAGCGAACAGTAGCTGTATTCGCTGAAGGGTCAGATGCATCACTCAGGTTGTCAGGTCTTTAATGTTTTTTTTTTTTTAATATTTCTTCAGGGCATGACTTTTAGATACTGTTCATCCACTGTGAATAGTCTACGGCCTGCTACTTCTTCTTTTGCCCTTCACTTGTCCACTTTCACCAGGTACAAGGACAAGAGTGATAATCAGTGAAAAAGCAGCCAATGTCCAAAGATAAACTTTGAAAGACCTTCATAAAGCTTGAAGAACTAAATTAAAGTCCACCTCTGTGGAAGCAAAATATAAAGAAATGAAGGGTGGCTTAAGACTTTTGCATAGTACAATATTTCATCCAGCAATAAAAATTCCCGACAACACTCAAAGTTGATAGATCATTACTCATTTATGTGTGCACGTGTGTTGCACTTTAGACTGCAAGTGCGTATGTACGTAGTATGGTGAGATCTCTGTGAATGTTTGTGAGAAGACAGAGACCGAGATAGAAAGGGGAACAATCCACATCATTGAAAGGTCTCATATGCATATGCATACTAATAGGAAACTGGTCAGAAGACTTCAGGGTGTGATGGATGAGGGAGACAACACAATGAATTTTGCAGATTAGACGACGCCTGCTGACTGAAATCTAGATAAACAACCAGTTAGAGGAACACACACACACACACACACGATGCAGTAGAATGAACACACTGAAGTTAAAGTGTTTTTTTTGTCAGAGTCTACTTCATGATGTAATAATGACAGGTTAGAGAAAGTAAAGTGCAAAATGGCAAGTCTGAAGGAGAGAACTGCGAGTGAAAAAGAAGGGAGTGGCTTGTTGGAGCAGTGAGTCTTTTCCTGAGTAAAAGCACTCTGGGGAGCCAGAAGCCTGACAGAGGGAGTTAGTATGCAGGTGAATTTGTGCATGTGCATTTGCGCCTTGGTACCAGTGCACGGTTTCTTTGCCTTCGCTATGAATCATTGAAATTAGAGGTCATTACTAAGAGATAGAGCAGACTGAAAGTGAAAGTCAGAAGTGCTAAAATGACCAGTGCGCCTTCCTGCCATTCTCTGGGGACAAATAAATCATTAACGTAAAGGAATGGACTTCAGTGGACATAGTGTGGTAGAATAACTATGAACTGATTCTTCTCTCCTTTAACTTTTAGTCAAGTTTCTATAAAATCTTCCGTATTGCATCCTTTTGTGACAGCTGTGAAGCACCTTTCCTAGGCTACTATTTTGGTTTGACAGAAGCACTTTTCTCAGTTCAGCAGAGCTCAGAAACATGAAGAAAATTTGATGAGTGGATATGGAGGGTAAAGAAACAGACCAAAAAAGAAGCAGTCAAAGGATAAAAGGAGCGTGTTTAGTCATTTCAGTTAAATTTGTGAAAATGAGTGCAACTTCCTTTTCTTAGAAACAACAGGGCTTCAAACTGCTGTCTATGATATCATCAAAAGGCACAGCCTGGAGATGCTTCACTGAGAGTAAATAAAAGGCCAGGCATTTCGGAAGATGGGAAAGCACTGAGGGTGATCCTTTGCAGATGCGGGTACATTTTCCTGTTAAGAGCTCTTGAGAGGCATAAACATTCAGCAAAGTAGCACCATCTCTCTGCAATATGGTTCAATTAAGGGAGGAAGCAGAGAAAAGGTGTGTGAATGACAGTAATGTCTGCAATTTCAAACATTCTCAACATTTAGAAAATGCCATTTGCAGAAATCAATGTACTAGATATGTTTATTATGGGATATTAAAAGCTGAAGTGTGTTTTGAATTTTGCTAAAGGTGCAACAATTCTCCAAATCTACTCCTGCGTTCACAAATGCATTTTCAACTCACAGTTTCTGTTCACACCTGATTATTGTTAGGGGATGAAAAAGAAAACAAACACGCACGCTAATGGAAAATGGATTATATTCAAGAAACTACTATTTTATCTGTATGATTTTACATCTTTAAAGCTTTCACCAGACTCTCTCATGTCTGACAGAAATTAAGAGCTTCATGTGACTATATATTAATATAAAGGATATGCAGCAAATATTCACATTTTTACACATTTTCATTATCCTAACTGTTCTTTGAATAAATTTATGAATGATTTATAAATATAATTGCTTCAGTTTTACTTTCAGTTTTTCCATCAGTCAGAGAGACTTAAATTTATTGGCAATCTCCTTGCTTTTATTGTGAAAGTTCATCTTTTATTTTGAAACTTTCTATTTCTGCAGTCAGACGAGCAGCGTTTGACTCTGCGTTTTATTTGCTTGCATGCAGTTGATTTTTAATTTCCTAATGTGAAGCTGAAGAAAATGTCTCTAACATTAAAGCAGTTCTACATCTGCCATTGTTTGACGTTCCATTTCCTGCATTAGCCTGTTTGTTTCTAGCCTGTTGGTAACAGGAATACTCAAACCCTTTAACCTAGCAACATCTTGACCTGTCATTTACAGCGGCATTTGGCATGGGGACCCTCTATTTACAACACTATACCACAACAAACTGGTAAGAAAAAAAGAAAAACATCCCTCCAAGCTTTTGATCATGGTTTAGCATAACTGTGATTAGCTGGTTAGAGAGTTATGCCAGTGAGGAACCACGCAGAATTCTAAAAGTTGAACTGTTCCAACTCTCAGCGCTCTGGAAGCAGCAACAAAAACCACTCACTGAGAGTGTTTCTGCACCGAGGACACGGAGCCATTTGACTGTGTAGAAAATGAACAGAAACAGATGCTCGCAGTGGAAGAAAAAAAAGGATCTTCTGTGGACACGCAGGCTAAAGCGGATCTCAGACAGGACGTGGTTTGCGCTGCACTCCGTATGGGGGTAGAGGGCGGAGCAGGGGAGGAGGGTGTACACATGCAAATCTTGTCTGTTTTGGCGAAGGAGCAGGCTTACTTTCATATAAACTAACATTACAGTAATATCCTACAGAGACTTTTAAAAATCTTTCAATTAAAAAAAATCACCAAAAGATGGTATTTATCAAGCGTGGTCCAAAAACACCAGATTTCACACATTATTTATACTACACACCTTTGAAGTTCAAATTGTTGAACTGTATCATACAGTTTGGGAACATGGGACATGGACGAGATTATCTTCTCCCCCATTTTCCTCCTTCTTTTCTTGCCCCTTTAAATTTACCAAACTGCCTCCAAATGGGCGCATCTAGTGGTCCTCACAGAGCACTGCAGCCACGCTGAAAATACGTGAACGTAGGCGCAGCACACTCGTCCTTGCACTCCGCTCAGCTTGGCTCAGCATCGAGTCATTCTTGTGTCACACAATAGATAGACATGAATGGGTTTGGACGCAGAGTCCATCACCACTGCATCCCATCTGAAACCGTAACTTTGTTCAATTCAGTGCAGTCATTTCATGAAGATTGAAGATACTTAAATACCACTGCTCTGTATTCACTGTCACAAAGCACTATTATATCATACTAAATAAATTCATAACCGGACAGTACACAAACATACAAGGAAGAGTATAACAGAAACAACTTAAATAACCAACATAGACAATGTTGGTCAGAAGTTTTGAATGTCAGTTTTGGTTATTTTTTTACTTAACCACCTAGCCCTACTGTATGTTAATGTTTGTCTGTGACAGTTACAAGTGATAATTGATATTGTACCAAAAAGTTCGATAACTGGTATTAATTTAGCTAATGTGTATTTACAATAAAGATAAAAAGTCTTGTTGTTTTCAGAATTTGGCTGCTTCATTACTTGCTCAGCTGAATGTGTGAATGTTGGGATAACCTTAGTGTTACATTACCATCATCTGTAAAGTTTTTTTTTTTTTTAATCTCATCTAAACCCCCAGTGGTTTGTGACAATCTTCCATGTTCATTGTAGGTTTTTCAAACATAAGCATTTGCCACAGTACTCAAATCCATGACTAGCATTTTCCACAGCAGTCAGTCTCTTCAAAGCCACATTTGCGCAGTATTAAACACACACACACAGAAGTTGACAACAATGGCAACTGCACTCTCAGTTGGTAATAATTATATGTGTAATAAAAACTATTCGGTTTCACCTTCCATGTGTTGCCCGCTTTTGTTAAATGTAGTGTTTCTAGTCTGACAAAATGCAAGGTCCACATTTGACAAATCCCTTTTTGATAAGAAGAAATTTCATACATCACAGTTTGTCTAGATGTTTGTTTAAAGTGTCCGTCTTTTATGCATTTATCCCATAAGAGAATGTGTGAACTTAATCATTGAAACTATTCTTGTAGTAGAGACATTTTCTGGTGGAATTTACAGTTTCTGTGTGTATCCTGCATACCTCCAGTCACTGGATCAGAATTCACAGGACTGTGGTAATTGGGGCGATTCATTTGGTCGCGTGCTGGATGCAGTTTATCAATCTGAGCAGCTGACATCATAAAATAGATCTTGCAGCGCTTTCGCAGTTCCACTATCAGCTTGTGAAATTTTCCCCCGGCACTTGACACATTCTTTTTTCATCACAAGTGAGAGAATCATCACTGCTTGAGGGCTCCATTTTGTTTTGCTATGGGCCTATTCACATGAAAGCTTAAAAAAAGTGCACCAGACTCAGACTTGTACCACTATATCACATCACAGTAAAGTGAGAAAAATTTGGGGTGGGCAAGAAAACTTAGAAATAAAGCTGCATGACTTTCTGCTTGAACTGATGACATTGGTAAATTGAGGAGGTGGTGTTTTGTTGTTGTTGTTATTATATATATTGCTGAAAGCCCAGAACAAAGCTTGTCCACATGTATAATCATCATGGAAACATTCATGGTTGAATGCAAATAAGCTCAGCTAAAATGACACTCATCTTTATTTTACACTCTTATCTCTAGGCTGCTCTTCTGAGCCAGTCTGATACACAGCAGTGATCTCATTTGTGATCAGACCTAATTATTGGCTCAATAGCATGTTCTGCAGCGGCAAAAACATTATAACGACATAATAATATCATCATTAGCATCTTTCATGAGTGAACACCACATGCAGTAGGTTTTCTGACACTATCCCTGCTGCAGTACACAAAACTGCTTAAGAGGGACGCACAGTGGGTCCAATGTATTGTGTCAAAAGCTGAATCGATGACACAGCCTCACCCCCATGTTATTTTTGCCACCTGCACATTTCTTTGAGGGCCACCTGCCGCAGCAACACCTGAGATGATCATCCCACCAGCCACACCACTCCCAGGGTAATCAGGCTGAGCCCACTCATACACAGACCACAAAGTTGCAAAATGATACACATACGGCCCCACGCCATTGGGAAAGGCCATTCATCAATGAAAGCATGGTCCCAGAGGCAGCACAATGGAGAACAATTCTATAAACACCTCACTTCCACAGACCCCACTCCCTGCGTACCTTGAGTGGCTTCTCTTCAACAGGGCTCTTGTACACAACCGTCACGCACCAAAATAATCGGCGAGAGGGATGATAGGAACGGCCACACTGGCCACACATCATAGACACGCAGCAAAGGAGTCCGTGTGTCTGCACACAAGAAAATGGACCATGGCAGAACCCAAAGCTGCCGCCAGCCAAAAGACAAAGATGACGCATCAACAAACTCAAGCCTCCTTCTACTTCTCTGAAACTGCTGGTGTGGAAATATTTTGCATTCCCCAAAAGTTATGTCAGCAACTTTCACCTTGTCAACAAAAAAACTGCTTGTAAGCGATGTTATACAGTGGTATGAAAAAGTGTTTGCCCCCTTCCTGATTTCTCTTCTTTTTTTTTTGTATGTTTGTCACACTTAAATGTTTCAGATCATCAAACTAATTTAATCATCAAACTAATTTAAATGTTAGACAAAGATAACACAAATAAACACAAAATGCAGTTTTTAAATGAAGGTGTTTATTATGAAGGGTAAGAAAAAATCCAAACCTATATGGCCCTGTGTGAAAAAGTGATTGCCCCCTAAACAAAACTAAAACTATCCCCTAAACTGGATGGGCCACCCTGCAATCAAGCGTTTGCGATAACTGGCAATGAGTCTTTTACAGTGCTGTGGAGGAATTTTGCCCCACTCATCTTTGCAGAATTGTTGTAATTCAGCCACATTGGAGGGTTTTCAAGCATGAACCGCCTTTTTTAAGGTCATGCCACAGCATCTCAATCGAATTCAGGTCAGGACTTTGACTAGGCCACTCCAAAGTCTTCATTTTGTTTTTCTTAAGCCATTCAGAGGTGGACTTGCTGGTGTGTTTTGGACCATTGTCATGCTGCAGAACTCAAGTGTGCTTCAGCTTGAGGTCACGAACAGATGGTCGGACATTCTCCTTCAGGATTTTTTGGAAGACAGCAGAATTCATGGTTCCATTTACCACAGCAAGGCTTCCAGGTCCTGAAGCAGCAAAACAGCCCCAGACCATCACACTACCACCTTGATATTGTAGGACAATTTAATCATAAGGTACAAAGATTATTTAATTTATACCTAGAGGTGTATGTGGAAACGGAGGTTTACTTTGAGTCCACACACACACACACACACACACACCGGAAAAACTCGTTTTGGGGGGCACCAGTCCAAAAGCTTGGACAATTTATTAATAACTAATCTTTATACCTTCAATCAATCAGTCTCAAATATTCGTAAATTCTACTGGGTGACTTTAGAAACAAACACAGGAAAAGAAGTCAAAAGAAACTTCCATATACCATTCATCCATCCATCCATCTTCTTCCGCTTAATCCTTTTCGGGTCGTGGGGTGGCTGGAGCCTATCCCAGCATCTTTTGGGCGAGAGGCAGGGTATACCCTGGACAGATCGCCAGTCCATCGCAGGGCCAACACAGAGAGACACAGACAACCATTTACTCTCACATTCATACTTAAGGACAATTTAGAATCCCCAGTTTTGATGCCAATTAACCTAACTTGCATGTTTTTGGTATGTGGGAGGAAACCGGAGAAATCCTGAAGTAAACCCACGCAGACACGGGGAGAACATGCAAACTCCACACAGATCACTGTGGATCGGGGGCTGGGATCGATCCCAGGATCCCCCAGCCAAGGGTGAGTTGCTGTGCTGGTGGAGTGGTTCGCTGGCGGACTTCCATATACCATTTACAGTTTTAATGATCAGGCTCAGATTAAATGGCATTACATTCAATTGATCACCAGATCGCGGACACAAGCGGCTGAAATGAGCTTTCTCCGTAGGATTGCTGGACTCACCCTCAGAGATAGGGTGAGGAGCTCAGTCATCTGGGAGAGGCTCAGAGTAGAACCGCTGCTCCTCCACGTTGAAAGGAGTCAGTTGAGGTGGTATGGGCATCTGATTAGGATGCCTCCTGGACGCCTCCCACTTGAGGTGTTTCAGGCACGTCCCATTGGGAAGAGACCCCGGGGCAGACCCAGGACACGGTGGAGAGACTATGTCTCCCAGCTGGTCTGGGAACACCTTTGTATCCTCTCTGAAGAGCTGGAGCAGGTGGCTGGGGAGAGGGAAGTCTGGGCTTCTCTGCTTGAAAAGCGGTAGAAGATGGATGGATGGATGGATGGATGGATGGACATTCAATTGATGTGTAAGCAGGTGAAATGATCAACAAGTGTCAAATATCATATTAACTGGTAACGGATTATTGAGCAAAAGAGTGTAATCACATTTGTGGAACCAAAGAAACCTTAGTGTGAATTTGCAACTGTGAGGAAAATGGAGACTGAAATAAGTGTAACCAAAAGATGAAGAAAACTGGACGAAAATTGTATGAAGAAAATTATAAAATCTAAATATATGGAAAAGAAATTCTGACTTACTCAAAAAAATTAAAACAGAATTTAATGAAAAGAGAAATATTATTTCTCTTTAATTCTATAGCTCCTTTCAGAGTTATGAACTAGTTTTAAACCCGAGACAAATTATTACATAGTTAAGGTGATGGACATCGCATTATTCAGCAGATGAAACAAAGGAATCTTGCTCACGTGATCTTGGTTTTTGTTGGTTTCTAGCTGGATCCAGGAGCTGAAGCTTTATTTGAAGATTATACCAGAGAATATCTGCCTGCAGATATTTCTTCCCAGCGCAGTAGTCAGGAGCTGAGGTCCGGTGACGCTGATGAGGCTGTTGGTCGCGGAGCATGCCATGTGGAATAACACGAGAATCTTTCAGCAGCGTTCTCGGGTCCATATAAATTAGATATACAGTGGGGCAAAAAAGTATTTAGTCAGCCACCAATTGTTCAAGTTCTCCCACTTAAAAGATGAGAGAGGTCTCCAATTTTCATCATAGGTATACCTCAACTATGAGAGACAAAATGAGGAAAAAAAAATCCAGAAAATCACATTGAAGGATTTTTAATGAATTAATTGGTAAATTCCTCTGTAAAATAAGTATTTGGTCACCGACAAACAAGCAAGATATCTGGCTCTCACAGACATGTAACTTCTTCTTTAAGAGGCTCCTCTCTCCTCCACTCGTTACCTGTATTAATGGCACCTGTTTGAACTCATTATCAGTATAAAAGACACCCGTCCACAACCTCAAACAGTCAGACTCCAAACTCCATTATGGCCAAGACCAAAGAGCTGTCAAAGGACACCAGAAACAAAATTGTAGACCTGCACCAGGCTGGGAAGACTGAATGTGCAATAGGTAAGCAGCTTGGTGTGAAGAAATCAACTGTGGGAGCAATTATTAGAAAATGGAAGACATACAAGTCCACTGATAATCTCCCTCGATCTGGGGCTCCACGCAAGATCTCACCCTGTAGGGTCAAAATGATCACGAGAACGGTGAGCAAAAATCCCAGAACCACATGGGGGGACCTAGTGAATGACCTGCAGAGAGCTGGGACCAAAGTAACAAAGGCTACCATCAGTAACACACTACGCCGCCAGGGACTCAAATCCTGCAGTGCCAGACGTGTCCCCCTGCTTAAGCCAGTACACGTCCAGGCCCGTCTGAAGTTTGCTAGAGAGCATTTGGATGATCCAGAAGAGGATTGGGAGAATGTCATATGGTCAGATGAAACCAAAATAGAACTTTTTGGTAAAAAGTCAACTTGTCGTGTTTGGAGGAGAAAGAACACCATACCTACTGTGAAGCATGGTCATGCTTTGGGGCTGTTTTTCTGCAAAGGGACCAGGACGACTGATCCGTGTAAAGGAAAGAATGAATGGGGCCGTGTATCGTGAAATTTTGAGTGAAAACCTCCTTCCATCAGCAAGGGCATTGAAGATGAAATGTGGCTGGGTCTTTCAGCATGACAATGATCCCAAACACACCGCCCGGGCAATGAAGGAGTGGCTTCGTAAGAAGCATTTCAAGGTCCTGGAGTGGCCTAGCCACTCTCCAGATCTCAACCCCATAGAAAATCTTTGGAGGGAGTTGAAAGTCTGTGTTGCCCAGCGATAGCCCCAAAACATCACTGCTCTAGAGGAGATCCGCATGGAGGAATGGGCCAAAATACCAGCAACAGTGTGTGAAAACCTTATGAAGACTTACAGAAAACGTTTGACCTCTGTCATTGCCAACAAAGGGTATATAACAAAGTATTGAGATGAACTTTTGTTATTGACCAAATACTTATTTTAACGAGGAATTTACCAATTAATTCATTAAAAATCCTTCATTGTGATTTTCTGGATTTTTTTTCTCATTTTGTCTCTCATAGTTGAGGTATACCTATGATGAAAATTGGAGACCTCTCTCATCTTTTAAGTGGGAGAACTTGCACAATTGGTGGCTGACTAAATACTTTTTTGCCCCACTGTAGTTCAAAGTCTGATCAGAGTCACAGAATTGGAGAGACAAGATTTTAAAAAAAATTCAAGCCATGAAACCGAGTCCTTCAGATGTCATGGGGGTTGGCGAAAACAGCTTCTAGTGTGAGGAAAAACAATCAGTCCACTTTAAAACAGGGTTAGTTAATAGAAAAAGTTTAACAGAATAAAACAGAAAAACGTCTGTGAACACGGAGTTTCACTCCATATAAAAGAGAAGTTTGAGCTCAAAAAGAAGAAAAAGTAATTTTCCCAGACGTTTAAAGGAAAAAGAATTTAAGGCAGGACACAGACAAACTTTCACACAAAACAACTCTCTCTCCCTTAAAACTGAGCAAATTTCCCAGGGAAAAACTTGACTGACATGAAAGGGAACCAATTGTCTCCCATTGCGGGGGGTTTGAATGAACTCTGGTCCAATAAGAAAACAGTCCTTTGTCTGTAACCGACCAATAGAATGAAAGGGGCACTGTCCAACAGAGACTGGCTGGTGATTGGCTGAGCCAGTCAGATGACTTGAGTATGCTTTTCCAACAGGATGAAACACATCTTAATAACAATGAAAATTCACTGAATATACTTATGTATAAAGTCTAAGCTAACTTCAGTGATTCATGACTAACTTTCAGAGCATGCACTTTTATAAACTTGTCCTTCTATAATTAACATGCATTAGAATAAGGTTTATTTAAGCATTTTCAACATTCAACACATTTAAAATCAATGATTAATGAAACATTTCAAACCAGAACGGTATGTCAGCATCCCGCTTGATTTCCCAGGGTGTCCTGAAAAAGAAAATAATCTGAGAACTGAGAGTTTTTGTAAGAAGGAAGTCATTTCATTTCATTAACCTCAGTCCAGCTTGTAGAGGCAAAAGCGAATATATTCCAGAGTCGTCCACCAGGGGGTAATGTTGAGCTGTGGATAATTCCTAGTGACCGTGAAATGCACTCAAGGGATCTGGGATGTCTCAAATGGTTGTTAAAGCATAAAACTGTCTGGCTGGGAGGAAGTTCCAGTTATTTATGATGGCAAACTAATCCGTTCCTTGCATGAAATGGGATCCTTATCATACCTTTTATCATGGAATGTGTTTTCCAACTATGGTTCTTAGATGAAGGAAACAATTCTTGACCAGACTTTTGGGTGAAACAGTTTCTTTAAGGTGAAGAGTGATTTTATAGATTAGAGCCAAAGGGAGTTGATGCTACAATATTTTACTGTTGGTATGATGTTCCTTTTCTGAAATACTGTTACTTTTACACCGGATGTTAATGGGATACACACCTTCCAAAATGTTCAACTTTTGTCTCGTCAGTCCACAGAGTATTTTCCCAAAAATCTTGGGGATCACCAAGATGTTCTGGAAAAACTGAGACGAGCCTTTATGTTCTTTTTGCTCAGCAGTGGTTTTCCTCTTGGAGCTCTGCCATGCAGGCCATTTTTGCCAAGTCTCTTTCTTGTAGTGGAGTCATGAACACTGACCGTAACTGAAGCAAGTGAGGCCTGCAGTTCTTTGGATGTTGTGGGGTCTTTTGTGACCTCTTGGATGAGTTGTCGCTGCGCTTTTGGGGTAATTTTGGTCGGCCGGCCACTCCTGGGAAGGGTCACCAGTGTTCCATGTTTTTGCCATTTGTAGATAATGGATCTCATTGTGGTTCACTGGAGTCCCAAAGCTTTAGAAATGGCTTTATAACCTTTTCCAGACTGATAGATCTCAATTACTTTGTTTCTCACTTGTTCCTGAATTCTTTGGATGATGTCTAGCTTTTGAGGATCTTTTGGTCTACTTCACTTTGTCAGACAGGTCCTATTTAAGTGATTTCTTGATTTAGAACAGGTGTGGCAGTAATCAGGCCTGGGCGAGGCCAGAGAAATTGAACTCAGCTTTCCAAAGATATGATAAACCATAGATAACTTATGCTTTAACATGGGGGGGGGGGCAATCACTTTTTCCACACAGAGCCATGTAGGTTTGGATTTTTTTTTAACCCTTAATAATAAACACTTTCATTTAAAAACTGCATTTTGTGTTTACTTGTGTTATCTTTGTCTAATATTTAAATTTGTTTGATGATCTGAAACATTTAAGTGCAAAAAACATACAAAAAAATGAGAGATCAGGAAGGGGCAAACACTTTTTCACACCTGTGTGTGTGTGTGTGTGTGTGTGTGTGTGTGTGTGTGTGTGTGTGTGTGTGTGTGTGTGTGTACACCCGTGTGGGTCCAGATGAAGGATTAGGCCCACTGCACTCCTCGTGCATGTTGTACAAGACGACGAATCAAGAGGCAGTTTGCCATGTACTGCGTCAGGTACTTGTGGTTACTGTGACTATATGAAGATGTCCTAGGTCTAACTAATATTGAGAACCACTAAATGTCAAACAAATTCATTTGCTTTCATATGGAAATTGGTTCACAGATGTCAAATATTGCTAATAACCATGACATACCATATTATATATGCCATTTTCTCATAGAAAGAAACCACATTTACATTGCTATCATGCAACAATGAAAAGTCAAGATCCTAAGCCTTCTTATAAGATATGATAGCATGAATGCCTCCAAGTGGTGCCAATCCACTGAAAGACAGAGCCAGAAGGAGATACCCTGATTATAGATGGATCTGCAATGGTCTGTTCCACCACCAGGTGTTAAGACCTTTGATTTTGCCAATGAAGACATTCTTCCTAAAGTTACAAACTATATGTGACCAGGTACCGGAGGATGGATGTAGTATTTGATGTCTACACTCGTGTGACATTTGAATGTTTTGTTTTGTTGCACCTTAACTCTTGCACTTTAGCATATCAACTTTGTACAGTTTCATTGCAAATGCTCTTCTCGTCTATGAACGTTTGTGTGTTTTGTGACCCGCCATGGGACTACAGATGTACACTACCGTTCAAAGGTTTGGGGTCACCTCAGACAGTTTTGTGTTTTCCATGAAAAGTCACACTTATTTACCACCATGAGTTGTAAAATGAATAGAAAATATAGTCAAGACATTGACAAGGTTAGAAATAATAATTTGTATTTGAAATAATTTTTTCCTTCAAACTTTGCTTTCGTCAAAGAATCCTCCATTTGCAGCAATTACAGCATTGCAGACCTAACATGATTGCACAAGGGTTTTCTAATCATCCATTAGCCTTCTGACACAATGAGCAAACACACTGTACCATTAGAACACTGGAGTGATAGTTGCTGGAAATGGGCCTCTACACACCTATGTAGATATTGCACCAAAAACCAGACATTTGCAGCTAGAATAGTCATTTACCACATTAGCAATGTATAGAGTGTATTTCTGATTAGTTTAAAGTTATCTTCATTGAAAAAAAGTGCTTTTCTTTCAAAAATAAGGAAATTTCTAAGTGACCCCAAACTTTTGAACGTTAGTGTATATCAACAGTATTGCTAAATCTGGCATACTTACATTTGTATTAATGTTCATTAGTATGTAATGTCCCTTTCAAATTAACATTAAACTTAAAAAAAAACAAAAAACAAACCTACAAGAAGTCCAGTCTAAAATAAGAAGCCAGAAGGAAAACAGGAAGGAGTACCAGGAGAAGACTGACAGGGACCAGCAAGACACCAAACAACTGGCAGATATTCGTGCTTGATGAGTTCAACAAGATTGAGCTGTGTCAATTCCTAGCACAGAAAACAGGTGAACTACAAAGCCCAGTTACAGTCATTGTTACCAAAGGAAAAGCAGTTATCACTAATAACACAGAGAAGTATTTGTCCCAGTCAGCTGCATGCATCCATGAAGAGGCAGAATATCTGTACGTGCCAAAGATGCTGTTCTGCAGGGTAATAAGTCTGATCGTCAAAGCAAGTGACACAGATATTGTTGTCATAGCTGTGTCAGTATTGCCCTCACTACAGGAGCTTGGTCTGAAGCACATGTGGATAGCATTTCGGCAAGGAGTCAGTGTTCATTGGATTCCTGTTTATGATGTTGTTGTATCTTCATTAGGACCAGAGAAAACCAGTGGTATTCTGTTTTTCCATGCATTCACTGGATGCAACACTATATCTGGTCTCTGTGGAAAAGGCCTGGCTGACATGGAATGTATGGCCAGAGGTCTCTGCGACCTTCTCCAGATTGAGCCAGTATCCCATTGCTGTTAGTGACGATGACCTGTATCAAATAGAAAAAATTGTTTCACTGATGTATGACAGGTCCATTACAGCCAGTTGGGTTAATGAGGCCCACCTAGATCTTTTCATTCACAAAGACAGAAGCTATGACTCCATTCAACCAACTCAGGCAGCCCTAAAGGAGCACGTGAAACATGTAACATACCAAGTGAAATTATCTGGAGTCAGGCCACTATTGCCACTCTTAAAACTGGAAATCCTGACTGGGGCTGGAGAAAGGAAGGGGACATAAGGAGAGTCTTTTGGACATCTCTACCTCTTGCTGAAAGCTGTCGCCAGCTCATCAAGTGCGCCTGCACCAAAGACTGTTTGACTAGGAACTGTAAATGTTTCAAAACTGGATTTCAATGCACAGCACTGCAAATGTGTGTGAGAGCAGTAGTAGCTGCCATGATGTTATGATTCTACAGCACTGATACATAACTACATCTGTTCCATGATTGTGACTGGTCACTGCACGACTGGCTCATGTAGCCATAGTCTTATGAAAGATGGTGATAGCAACAAGAAATGCAAGTTTGTTAGATTCACATCGGCCAGCAGAGATTACCAAAGGAGTATATTGTGGGCTGCCTGTTCATAATGGGATGAGAAACGTGTCGGCTCAGTAGAAATAGGCATTCCAAATTGAGCCACTAATCAGCCTCTGAGTACAGTAAACATATCAACACTGCAATTGAACTAGGTTTAAAAAAACTGACACTCACCTGCTGACAAATGGACCAAAGCTCTGTAGAGCTGAAACAAAGTGTCAGGATTAACAAGGGATAACAAGTGTAAACAAACAGCGTCTCCTGTACGGAAGATGGGAAGTTGTTTTTCTTATGAGCTCTGGTGGATATATTTTACCTACTGGACAGATTTTGGTGAAAATTTCACCAAAGGTAGCCCTTGGGCCAAGGACGAACACATTAAATTTTGGTGATGATCTGAGAGTGCATACCTCCAGCAAGGACCTTGTTTGTATTTGTGCAGCAGGATTACACAAAAACTACTGGATGGATTTGGATAAAATTTTCAGCAGAGGTGGTCCTTGGCCTAGAACAGTTACATTTTGGTGATGATCTGAGAATGTATACTTCCACCAAGGCTCTTATCCTCTCACAGTGTGTTAGCAAGAATCCTCCAAAACTATTGTATGTATTTGGATGAAATTTTCACCATAGGTGGTCCTTGGCCTACAGAGGAACCCATAACATTTTGGTGATGATCCAAGAATGCATACCTCCGTCAAGGCTCTTATCTTGTCACAGCTAGCAAGAATCCTCCAAAACAATACTGGATAAACTTTGATGCAGTTTTCACCAGAACTGGCTCATGGCCTACACACAAACCCATTACATTTTGGAGGTGATGCATGAGGGACGGAAGGAGCCTTGGCAGAGTTATGCGCACTCTGAGTGCTTTTCTAGTTTGATAATGGAACTAGTCACTTGGTGTGAAAGTCAGTCACATTCCTTGTTGTATGATATTCCATGTGTGATGTTCTTAAAGTGTTATAATTTATTAACATAGAGAAATGTCAAAGTGTGTACGATAAGCCGTGCAGTATTGTCTTACATTTATATGCATTAGAGTTATTAATCTATGGGGATATGTGAAGTGTAGTTCAACTCAAATGTTCGCTTTTTGTTGTGTTTTAGCAGAAGTGATAATTTGATTGTTATTTTGTTTTGTTAT
The DNA here is from genome assembly GCA_020510985.1 of Pholidichthys leucotaenia. NCBI lineage: Eukaryota > Metazoa > Chordata > Actinopteri > Cichliformes > Pholidichthyidae > Pholidichthys > Pholidichthys leucotaenia. The sequence continues at coordinate 236,672,720 of CM035848.1, read as the reverse complement.
TTTAATAAGCATTACTATGCAGCATTGTTATTTTGAGTTGTAATTACCTCCGCCAGGCCGAAGGCCAGGAGGAGGTTATGTTTTTGCCGGGGTTTGTCTGTCTGTCTGTTTGTCTGTCTGTTGGTTAGCAAGATAACTCAAAAAGTTTTGGACGGATTTCGATGAAACTTTCAGGCGTTGTTGGAAATGGTACAAGGAAGAAATGATTAAATTTTGGGGATGATCCGGATCACCGTCTTGATACAGGAATTTTTAAAAGGATTCTTTAACATTGTGAGATACGGCCATTTTCAACATGTGTGCAGGGGCAATAGAGGGCGCTGGTCGGCGTGTCTGACGAACAGAAACTCCGCCTTCTTCAAAGTTTTAGGCACAAAAGCACGCGGAAAACTGTGGTGGGCAGGGCCCGCCAGCGTGCCTGTGTTTGCGCCACGCTGCAAAAGTTGACACGGGCAGCTGTCCGCCGCCGGATTATTTGGCACAAATTCCCCGGCCAGCCATAGGGGCTGCGCAAAAACCAGCTCTCTGCCGGGGAAGCTTCAAATCCTCTTTTTTTCCACGGAGCGCAAACCCAATAAAACCCACGCCAACCTGTCTACCCAATTTGCATCCGTCAAAACAGTGGTGGCCCGGGCCCGCCAGCGTGCCTGTGTTTGCGCTATGCTGCAAAAACTGAGACGGGCAGCTGTCCGCCGCCGGATTATTTGGCAGAAATTCCCCGGCCAGCCATAGGGGCTGTGCAAAAACCAGCTCTCTGCCGGGGAAGATTCAAAATACTCTTTTTTTTCCGCGGAGCGCAAACCCAATAAAACCCATGGCAACCTGTCTATGCAATTTGCATCCGTCACTGAAGCCCTGAGTGCTGCTTTCAGTGATCTATGAAAACGTTCACAGCCTGGGACTTTGCACATGAAGGAGATGGACACAACACCAACACTTCAGTTAATTACCTCCGCCAAGGAGGTAATGCTTTTACTACTGAACCCCTAATCCTATCATTGTGAATCCAATTGCTAGTCATATGTTTTCATGGTCAAGGAATCTGAAAACGTACACACAAACACTGTACGGGGGGGGGGGGGGGACTGTGGCGCTTGGCGGAGGTCTGCGCTCTCCGAGTGCTTTTCTAGTTTTATTATAATTTTCATATGATTTTGGAAGTACCAAGCTATTTCATTATACACTCATTGGCAATGCTGAAAGAAGTTGTCAGTTATGGAGAGATATGTAAAGTATTGTTCAATGCAAATATTTTGTTTTGTGGTATAATTTCATTCTTTTATGCCATTTTCTTTTTTTATTATATTAGTCTATGCAGTGCTGGAATTACCACTTTATTTCTATTATATTGTTTCTATGCACTATTGGAACTACCACAGTGTGACTTGTAACCAGGTTCTGAAAGAGTTATTTTGGATCTTACAAAGTGGATTTCCTTGAGTATTTTCTTAATTATTTATACTTTATCATCCTGATATTGGCCAAACAACAACAAAAATAATTTCCTTTTGTAAAAAAATATACAAATCGATGCCAATTATTGTTCCATTTTGTGGATTATTCAAATCCACAAAATGGAACCATATCTATGGGAAAACTCATTTTCGGAATACAAGTTGGCAGTCATCTTGAAAAATGGCCACCATCTTGGGTTTTCAAGTGGCCAACTGGGCAGATTTGACAAGTGGTCCCTGGAGAATAAATATGCCAAGTTTCATGCTTGCTTCATCATTTGCACGATTCTTCTCATATTTGATGTTATCCGCTCCACTACTTGTGCACACCAAACAAGCAAAGTTTGGTCCGCCTGAAAACGGGGTCTCGGTTCTCTTCCAAACGAAGTCTGGTACGCTTTACTTGCAGTGTGACTCCAAACGGACTATCTAGTGGACCAAAGGACAGAAGTGCCCCTTGCCGTTTGTGTAACTATAACAACATATAGTCTGAGAAGAGGAAGTGGTTTTTAAGTAGTATATTTTGGGTAGAAAATAATAATACAGTAATCCCTCGCTACTTCGCACTTCACCTTTCGCGCCCTCAGTTCATCGCGGATTTTTCAAAAATATTCATCAAAAATTCAAAGTTGAGAAAAAATGGGCGGGCGCTAGCAGAAGGCAGGGAGACTACATTAGAATATCAGGTATCAACACGGAGAGCCCGCACAACTCAAAATCCACCTCTCTGTTCGCTGTTCTCGTGTTGGCTCGGCTCGGGAATCTCGCAAGCTGATTGGCCGAGACGTTTTTTTTTCCAAAACTTTATTGAGAACAAAGTGAAAGTACAGAATTATGACATAGAAAGCGCCCATACCCAGCGAAGGAAGACCGCATTCATTGTTCTTTATCACTCGTGTTGCTTAGTCTCGCCGCGTGGAACTTTTCGCTGTTCTCTTGTGCCTTTTTGTGCGAAATAGTCTTCCCGTCGAGCCACTACGCCGCCTCCTGCAGCTTCTCCAGCTGCCCTCGACGATGCTGCGCCTCTAGCACCTGACGATGAGGCGTCACCTGAGGAGCAGTAAAGCTCTCATTAACCTGTGCAGTAAATCATCTTCATCTTGAGTTACGTATCTTGTTATAAGAATAAAAGAGTTCTAAAAACATATTTATGTACACTTTATTTACATCTACGTATGTATGTACACTTACACACACACACACACACATATCATATGAGAGAGAGAGTGAGAGAATGAACGTACGCATTATTTATGGGTGACGTCATTAGGGGTGACGCTACTTCGCGGTTTTTCACTTTTCGCGGTCGGTTCTGGAACCCATTAACCACGATAAGTGAGGGATCACTGTAAAGACAACCACGCAAATCCGAGAAATCCTTTTACTGGAGAAAACCAAGGAGAAAAGTAAAAAAATGCCTCGATTGTGGAGGACAAACAACCCGGCTGAAGGGAACGGATTTCCATTTTCTGTCCTGGCCAATCGATGAGCCAGATTTTTTTTCTTTGCTGAGATTTTTTCTTTCTGGTCAGTGGTGGTTTCTGCTGCAGAACCCCAAACAAGCAGCTGTTGCAACTGCATGATGTTGTCCAGGCAGTTTGGTCCGCTGCAGTATGAATGCTAACCCAAACAAATGAAGGGGTGAAAATTCTCGGCATTCCCCACCCAGTCGAACCGAGACCCCCGGACTATCCTGGTCTGAATGCAGCTTAAGATACATACAGTATCCTCACAAAAGTGAGTACACCCCTCACATTTTTGTAAATATTTTATCTTTTCATGGGACAAACCTGAAGATATGACACTTCGATACAATGTAAAGTAGTCAGTGTACAGCTTGTATAACAGTGCAAATTTGCTGTCCCCTCAAAATAACACACAACCATTAATGTCTAAACCGCTGGCAACAAAAGTGAGTACACCCCTAAGTGAAAATGTCCAAACTGTGCCCAAATAGCCATTTTTCCTCCCCGGTGTCATGTGACTCATTAGTGTTACAAGGTATCAGGTGTGAATGGGGAGCAGATGTGTTAAATTTGGTGTTATTGCTCTCACACTCTCTTATACTGGTCACTGGAAGTTCAACAAGGCACCTCATGGCAAAGAACTCTCTGACGCTCTGAAAAAAGAATTGTTGCTCTACATAAATATGGCCTAGGCTATAAGAAGATTGCCAACACCCTGAAACTGAGCCGCAGCATGGTGGCCAAGACCATACAGTGGTTTAACAAGACAGGTTCCACTCAGAACAGGCCTTGCCATGGTCAGACAAAGAAGTTGAGTGTGTCGTGGTTCAAGCTCCGATTTCGTCCGCGCTCGGGCCATGCAGTATTTTCCTGCCATCTGGCGTGTGTATGTTCCCTATGGCTCTCCGAGCTTTTATTGTGACAGCGCTCGGAGGGGCTTCCGGCTGTCAGAGCTGAGGCTCTGACAGCTGCGCTGCATTAACAATCGCCTCATCAGCTGTTCCACCCTGAGCCCTATTTAAGAGGGCAGCTGAGGGCGAAACGTTGCTGCAGTCTCGTCGGAAATTCCTGGTTTGACACCGTCAAACTATCCCTCGTCTGACATCGTCGAGCATCCCTCGCTGAGCTTCCTTGTCAGACATCATCTACCTTTCATCCTCGTCCTTTATTGTGCGTTTCATTATGTATCTGTTCCTCCGTGTCACAAACTATTAGTTATCGTGTGTTTCAGCCCCCCGTGGCTCGTTATTTTGTCATCTTTCTTTTCTTTTAATAAACTGTGCAAACTCACCGGTTGATAAATAGCGTCTTATTGATGGCTCGTGAGGGCCATCCATGACAGTAGACTGCCGCCAGACTGAGACGCCTGTCGCCGTGAGTTTGCCATGGGCAGGAGTTTTTCCCCTTCGCTAGGGCTTGTTATAAGTATGTCCGCCCTCGAGCGTGGGTTTTGCCCTGAGTGGTTCCAGGAGATCGACAGCTACCTGGCCAAGGCCCATCTCCTCATGCCCACCCACGCGGCAAATCACTACTTGTTTCTCGCCCAGAGGGCTTTATTAAAGTATCACCTTACCTCCTTTCCAGAAGGAAAGGAGAGGGTGACCCGTCACAGGAACAGTTTCTTTCCACAAGCCATCACTCTGATGAACTCCTAACATTCACCTAGTCCTACCTGTTGTTGTACTCATGACTTTTCACCCATTCTTACATTGCACATAACTCTCACACTGCTTTTTACTTCATTCACATCATATCACTGAATCTGAGTTCACATTGAAATACTGTATGACTGTATATTTTTTTCATATATTTCTGCAAAGTGTGGATAGTCTGAGTAAATAACTGCATATATTCCTGTATATATTTGCATCCTTTTATAGAAACGTGGACAGACTGTAATTTACTGTACATACTCTGTTGTCATTGAATCCTTATTTAAATCTTATTTAAATCCTCCACCTGAACAACGAGAGCAAGTTTTTAGCCAAAGTCAAATTCCTTGTATGTGTTGTGCATACTTGGTCAATAAAGCTGATTCTGATTCTGATTCTGACATGGATTGTGGCACAACGTGAACTGATTGCAAAGGCGGCCCAGGAACCCTCTCCTTCTCCCCTGAGTACAGCGTCCCCGACGAGGGTGGAGATCCACGGACTGGAGGGGAACTCCGGCAGGAGGCTGACGGAGAGGCATCCCCACTCCTCGCCTCGGGACTCAGCTCCTACCACCCATCCAGCCCCGGGTGCCATGTGTTCCTGGTCCCATCGTCTCACCATCAGCCAGGAAACATCGTTGCCATGCCCCAAATAGGCCTCAGCGAGAATCCTGTCCGGATCAAGTTCCGGGTCATCGGAGGGACTCAGCCTCCCAGTCAGCTGCTTCTCCTACGTCACGACAGGAGGGAATCCCCGCAGCCGCTCCCCCCGGGTCATCTGTCCCTGCTGTCCTGTCAGCTCATCGTGCCCGGATAGCCTCGGCTGTCACCCCCTCCTCCTCGACGTCATCTCCGGCTGCTGTGAGTGCCGCGAGTCCTGCTTCGACGAGGCCTGTCTGCAATCCACCGCAAGCGGCTCCTCCTCGTCTTCCCGAGGGGCCTGCCGTCACCATCCGGAGGGAAAAGGGAAGAACTCCGCCCGCTACAGCAGGCACCATCGGTCCTCCGGGGAACAGGCAAGTGCAGTTTCATTCTTCTCCTCATTGTTGTGATTTGCCTTGTCTGACTCCTGGGAGTGGAGTTCAGGGTTTGCAGTCCCCTGAGCTCCCACCACCTGCTGTAGCTTCTGACATTGAACCTGCTGCCTCTGTGTCTCCCTCCGCTGAGTGGTCCACGACGCCAGGCCTACATCGCCGGACAGGGAGGGGGCCTGCGGTCCTGGAGAGCCTGGTTCCAGCCCCGCAGCCACGTCACAGGCAGAGGAGGAGAGCGGACTGCTGTGTGGAGCTTGCGCCGACAACCAAACGTCCCCGGGTCTCCATCGGTGAGCGGTTCGATTCAGCAGGTCGAGGGTCCCCTGCCACCACGCCGTGTGGGTCGTCAGCGTGGACGTCAGCGTTGGAGGGTCCTCAGACTGCGGAAAACACCATGCCGGCTGCGGAGACTGCCGTAGCCGAGTGGGAGCCAGAAGACGTCCTCCTTCGTCCTGAGCCCGGACCGTTGAAGTCCTGGACGGCAACAGAACTTGAGTGCAGGCAAGTGCTCTATTTTTCCTTCCTACTATCTGTTCTAGAGCATTTTTGTCTGTCTCTCGGGGAGACGAGCCAGGGGCAGCCGTCCGCTGCATCCGAACTCATCTCGCTGGGCTCTGTCGCTACCGGTGATCCTGATCCCGGTTCTTCTTCTCCTGAGCCTTCTCCCAGGGTCACTGGTGCGGAGTCAACCCCGGTCGCTGTGCTGGAGTTTCCGGGTTCGGGGTTGGAGGTCGTCTATGGAGCTGTTCCGACCCAGTCAGGGTCCATTGGGTGTGCAGCCGAGACCCAATCGGGGTCTGACGTGGGTACAGCCATGACCCAATCGGGGTCCGACGTGGGTGCAGCTGCAACCCAATCGGGGTCCGACATGGGTGCAGCCGCGACCCAATCGGGGCCCATCGTGGGTGCAGCGTGGGCTCACCCTGGGTCCAACAGGAAGACCGCGCCTATTCTGGTGACGTTCGGAGGTGGAGCTGCAGATCCTCCGCTAAGCGATGCCGGACTGGTCCCTCATCCTTCCTCCAAGCCTTCTCCACCGGGTGCCGTTGGGGTTCCTCATATTCGGCCCGGCTCTCCCTCGCTATCCCCCTCTACAGGGAAGCCGTTGTCGTTCTCTCCCCTGCAGTCCTGGTGGCTAAACGATGCGGGTCGGCCGCCTGAAGGACTGCCTCGCCCGTTTGGCCTTCTGGGTCAGACACCCGACCAACTGGACTGTCTGCTTGGCGACCTGGTCCGGCCGCCAGAGATCCTGTTTTTTCGGGCCTGGGACTGGGGTAGGCCACCTGAACGCTCCCTTTTCCCCCTATTGGTTATTTGGACATTGGACACAGGCAGACCACCTGAACTTGTTGTTTTTCCTCTCATTGGACTCTGCCTGCCGTCATCCCTGTGTGTTCCTTGTTTCCTCTAAATATTAAGGTCACTTTGGTGTGTTGTCATTTGCCCTATTTTTGATCCATGTATTCTCCACAGTCTAGCGTGTCTTTTTTCTTCTCTCCCCTCTCCTGTCTGAGGGATGATTTGTATCTGCCACATCATGTCTTATAGGCCTGTGTGTTTTAGTTATAGGCCTCCTGTGTGCATTTTTTGTCCTGTCTATGTGCCATCCATGTTTTATGGAGTATTGTGGGGGTTTTTTTTCCTACCATACTCTGTAATTGCTTTGTTCATTCCTTGTGTTTTCCCGTTTTTATCGTCTTGGTGTTTTTTTTTTTGTCCTTTCTGGTTCTCACCCTCTAGGCCTTTCCCCCATCCTCCCACCCTGGGGGGTGGGGGGGGCTTGGGTGTCATACGGCGCCCGGAGTTCGCCGCCTTGGGGGGAGGTACTGTCGTGGTTCAAGCGCCGATTTTGTCCGCGCTCAGGCCATGCAGTATTTTCCTCCCATCTGGCGTGTGTGTGTGTGTTCCCTATGGCTCTCCGAGCTTTTATTGTGACAGCGCTCGGAGGGGCTTCCGGCTGTCAGAGCTGAGGCTCTGACAGCTGAGCTGCATTAACAATCGCCTCATCAGCTGTTCCACCCTGAGCCCTATTTAAGAGGGCAGCTGAGGGCGAAACATTGCTGCAGTCTCGTCGGAAATTCCTGGTTTGACACAGTCAAACTATCCCTCGTCTGACATCGTCGAGCATCCCTCGCCGAGCTTCCTGGTCAGACATCATCTACCTTTCATCCTTGTCCTTTATTGTAAGTGTGTTTCATTATGTATCTGTTCCTCCGTGTCACAGACTGAGTATTAGTTATAGTGTGTTTTAGCCCCCCCGTGGCTCGTTATTTTGTCATCTTTCTTTTCTTTTAATAAACTGTGCAAACTCACCGGTCGATATATAGCGTCTTATTGATGGCTCGTGAGGGCCATCCATGACAGAGTGCACGTGCTCAGCATCATATCCAGAGGTTGTCTTTTGAAAATAGACGTATGAGTGCTGCCAGCATTGCTGCAGAGGTTGAAGGGGTGGGGGTGGGGGGGTCAGACTGTCAGTGCTCAGACCATACGCTGCACACTGCATCAAATTGGTTTGCATGGCTGTCATCCCAGAAGGAAGCCCCTTGTAGAGATGATGCACAAGAAAGCCCACAAACAGTTTGTTGAAGACAAGCAGACTAAAGGCATGGATTACTGGAACCATGTCCTGTGGTCTGATGAGACCAAGATAAACTTATGTGGTTCAGATGGTGTCAAGAGTGTGTAGCGGCAACCAGGTGAGGAGTACAAAGACAAGTGTGTCTTGCCTGCAGTCAAGCATGATGGTGGGAGTGTCACGGTTTGGGGCTGCATGAATGCTCCCGGCACTGGGGAGCTATAGTTCACTGAGGGAACCACGAATGCCAACATGTACTGTAACATACTGAAGCAGAAACTGGGCTGCAGGGCAGTATTCCAACATGATAACATCCCCAAACACACCTCCAAGATGACCACTGGCTTGCTAAAGAAACTGAGGGTAAAAGTGATGGACTGGCCAAGCATGTCTCCAGACCTAAACCCTACTGAGCATCTGTGGAGGAGCGCAAAGTCTCTAACATCCACCAGCTCAGTGATGTCATCATAGAGGAATGGAAGAGGATTCCAGTGGCAACCTGTGAAGCTCTAGTGAACGCCATGCCCAAGAGAGTTAAGGCAGTGCTGGAAAATAATGGTGGCCACACAAAATATTGACACTTTGGATACAACTTTGACATTTTCACTTAGGGGTGTACTCACTTTTGTTTCCAGTAGTTTAGACATTAATGGCTGTGTGTTGAGTTATTTTGAGGGGACAGCAAATTTATGTCACGAGGCTGAGCGCGGTGTGTCACCGTGCTCAGGCTCTTAATTTATGTCTGACTATTTCCTGTATTTTTCCAGTGTTGTGTTTATTTTCCTGTGTGTTGGTTTAAGATGTGTTCTTATGGTCAGTTGTTCTGTTATTTATTCATGTCCCTATTATCATTATTATTCTGTCAGTTTCCGTAGACATCCTTTGTCCATGTACTTCTTAGTGTTTATATTTTGTTTCTTTGTGACTTGAGTTTTCCACCTCCTCTTCCAGACACTCCCACCTTGTCATCATCTCGCATTGGTTGCTCACTCTGTTTCAGTTCTGTCTAATATCAGGTCACCTCCCCCGCTCATGTGACCCACACCTGCTATCATTTGTGATCATTTGTTTCTGGCTCTACTTAAGGACTGTTATTTTTCTCCGTCATTGCTGGAGTCTAAAGATTCACTCACATCAGAACCCTATCCTCGTTCCGATGTTTATTTCCTGTGTACATCCTGCCTACTCCTTTGCTGCCTCAGTCTGTAAGTTTGCTTTGTGCACTGTTTGAATTTTTGCATTTGTGCACTATTTAGACTTTTGTGTTTTTTCAATAAATATCACAAACTACAGTCCAGCACTTGGGTCTTCGTTCCTGCCCCGAGGGGCAACTCATGACAGTAGACTCCAGCCAATTTAAGACCCAGCTGCTGTAGTTTGTGGTTATTTTTGTTTCACTCACCTGTGGCCTGGTGATTTATGGCAGTCGGACGTGGCCAAAAAGGGACCCAGCCAATTTAAACACCAGCGGCAGCGAGGGTTTGCCTTTTTTCTCCTATTCCTCCCCAGTTTTTGTTTTTCACCAGGGGTTTCGCAATGTCTGCCACCCTGAATTCTCCAACTCCTGGACTGAGTGAAGTAGAGCAGCGGACTGTGCGTATATTGGAGGACATTCTCTCACAGGCTCGTGCTTCCCGTACCCCCGAGACAGCCCGAGAGCGTCTGAAGGGCGTGGCGCAGGTACTCAAGGAATGCCCCAGCCTGTGGGACCACCCGGAGCTTGCTGACCTACTCCTCTCCATAGTCGCCCCATAATCCATGAGTCACAGGCTGGGGGGGGGATCACTTTGATGTCCATGCCTGCGCCAACGAAGAGCAAGTGTCTGCTTACACGGAAGCCTCCAGCCTCTCGCCGCTCTCTGGTGGCAGCTCCTCCTACTCCTCCCAAACACAGGCCCACACCATTGGCCGAAGAGCTGGAGGAGCGCAGGTGGGTTACATTAGCGGAGACAGAGCTGCTGCTAGAACATAAGCCATGGCTCCTCCCGGATTTTGCCCAGGAGCTGGAGGAGGTTTCATGGGGGGGCCCAGAGTTTGAGCAGACGAGTGAGCATCCTCTGACTCCGGGGCCTCCCCCACTTCGCCACGAGCCAATGTCTCCGCCTCCCGCTTTCCGCCGTTGCCCAAAGAAACACCGCCGGAGGAATGCCTCCACTTCCAAATCAGCAGCCCCTCATTCACCGAGGCAGAAGACTCCCACAGCAGAGCCCTCCTCGTGTTTTTCCTCTCCAGCTGTTCCGCCAGCTTCTTCCTTCTCCGCAGCTGATGTCTCCCACTTCTCCTCGACATTCCCTTCCGCTGCTGAGGGGTCGGCTGTTTCCTCCCTGGCTCCGCCCGCCACCGTGTCTGCAGGGGCGACTCCTCCACGTTCCTCTGAGGGGCCCACTACTGCTGAAGTTCCGGAGAGGGCTGAGTCCCAACCAGGTGCAACAGAAGACATCACACCCCGGGAACTCAGGCAAGTGTTTATTCACTCTTATTCAACTAAACATGAATTATCTTGCCTGATTCCTGGTGGTGAGCATCAGACTAGGAAGTCCCCTGAGACCTCACCACCTGCTGCAGCTATAGACTGTTCACCTGCCCTCTCAGTGTCTCCTCCTTTCCCCCTTGAGTGTCCACCGGCCCCAGGATTGAGCTGCCGGACAATGGAGGAGCCTGCGGTCCTGAAGGACCTGGTTCCAGCCCCGCAACCACATTCTGAATGGAGGGAGAGTGCTGTCAGAGATCTGGAGCCACCGGCATGGGCCACTTCGCTGGGGGGCCTTGGGACTGCATCCACCACCATGCCTGCTGTAGGGGCTGCCACAGCAGAGCCAAAGTTGGACCTCCAGAGGGCCGGGCCAGAGACTTTGTCGTCTGGCTCGATGGAGTCCTGGATGGCAGTGGAGCTTGAGCTCAGGAAAATGCTCTTCTTTGTTTTCACTGTCTCTGATTTGGAGAGATCCTGTCTGGCTCTTGGTGGGGGGGACCAAGTACAGCCATCAGCTGCACCTGTGCTCACCTCGCCAGGCTCCACTGCTGCTGGTGACCCCGACCCTGTCTCTTTGTCCCTCCTATCGTAGTCTTTCCCCATGGTCACCGAGGTTCGTCCAACTTCGCCAGAGGTCTCCGTGGGTTCAGTCTTGCCACCTGAGATCTTCGTGGGTCCAGCTCCTCCTGCCGAGGTTGTTGTGGGTACTCCATCCCAGCTCAGTGCCTCCGTGGGTGCTGCTCCCCCTTCAGCTGAGGTCGTTGCGGGTACTCCGTCCAAGCCCGGGACCTCCGTGGATGCTGCTCCCCTGCCGGTTCGCGGGTGCTCCGTCCCAGCCCGGGATCTCCGTGGGTGCAGCTCCCCCTCCGGTTGAGATCTTCGCGGGTGCTCCGTCCAAGCCTGGGGCCGCCGAGGGTGCTGCTTCCCCATTAGCTGAGGTCATCGCGTGTGCTCCGTCCAAGCCTGGGATCTCCGTGAGTGAAGCTCCTCCTCAGTCCGGGTCGCCGTGGGTGTTGTGTCCCAGTTGGGGGCTGTCGTGGGTGCTGCGCCCCAGCCTTAAACCAATATGGGTGCTACGCTCCAACTTGGGTCCACCGTGGGTGTTACACTCCAGCCCAGGGGCCACCATGGGTGCAGCTCTGGCCCAGTCCGGGTCTGCCATGGGTGCAGCTCTGGCCCAGTCCGGGTCCTCCATGGGTGCTGCTCTGGTCCACTTCGGGTATGCCGCGTGTGCAGCTCTGGCCCACTCCGGAGCCTCCGCGCGTGCAGCTTTGCTAAAGCTTGGAGCCACCGCGGGTGCTGCTTTGCTCCAGCCCGGAGTCACCGTGGGTGCTGCTATGTCCCAGTCCGGGACCTCCGAGGGTGCTGCAGGGCAGTCCAAAAGTGTTGTGGTCCCCTCTCCTCTGCCTGACACCCTCCCGGGTTGGGTCGTTGTGTTTCTCCTGTGGGGGGGAGGGTCTTTCTTTTTCTTTGGTGTTACCTTGGGGTGTCTGGTTTCCACCCCTTAAGGGGGGGGGGCTCTGTCACGAGGCTAAGCACGGTGTGTCACCGTGCTCAGGCTCTTAACTTATAGCTGAGTATTTCCTGTATTTTTCCATTGTTGTGTGTTTATTTTCCTGTGTGTTGGTTTAAAAGGTGTTCTTGTGGTCAGTTGTTCTGTTATTTATTCATGTCCCTATCATTATTATTATTATTATTATTCCATCCATCCATCCATCTTCTACCGCTTTTCCGGAGGTCCGGGTTGCGGAGGCAGCAGTTCAAGCAGAGAAGCCCAGACTTCCCTCTCACCAGCCACCTGCTCCAGCTCTTCAGAGGGGATACCAAGGCGTTCCCAGACCAGCTGGGAGACATAGTCTCTCCACCGAGTCCTGGGTCTGCCCCGGGGTCTCCTCCCAGTGGGACGTGCCTGAAACCCCTCAACTGGGAGGCGTCCAGGAGGCATCCTAATCAGATGCCCATACCACCTCAACTGACTCCTTTCAATGTGGAGGAGCAGCGGTTCTACTCTGAGCCTCTCCCGGATGACTGAGCTCCTCACCCTATCTCTGAGGGTGAGTCCAGCAATCCTACGGAGAAAGCTCATTTCAGCTGCTTGTATCCGCGATCTCGTTCTTTCGGTCATTACCCAAAGCTCGTGACCATAGGTGAGAGTAGGAACGTAGATTGATAAATCGACAGCTTTGCCTTAGAACTAAGCTCCCTCTTCACCACAACAGACCGGTATAACGTCCGCATCACTGCAGATGCTGCTCCAATCCGTCTGTCGATCTCTCGCTCCATTCTCCCCTCACTCGTGAACAAGACCCCAAGATACTTAAACTCCTCCACTTGGGGCAGGAGCCTGTCCCCAACCCGGAGAGGACAATCCACCTTTTTCCGGCTGAGGACCATGGACTCGGACTTGGAGGTGCTGATTCTCATCCCAGCCGCTTCACACTCAGCGGCAAACCGTCCCAGCAAGAGCTGTAGGTCATTGCTAGATGAAGCCAACAGGACAACATCATCTGCAAACAACAGAGATGAGATCCTGTGGTCACCAAGCATGACACCCTCCATTCCCTGGCTTCGCCTAGAAATCCTGTCCATAAAAATTATGAACAGGATCGGTGACAAAGGGCAGCCCGGGCGGAGTCCAACTCTTACTGGGAATGACTCCGACCGAGTGTTGGCAATACGAACCAAACTCTCACAACGGTCGTACAGAGACCGAATAGCTCGTAACAACAAGCCCGATACCCCATACTCCCGAAGCACCCCCCCACAAAAATCCACGAGGGACGCGGTCAAATGCCTTCTCCAAGTCCACAAAACACATGTAAACTGGTTGGGCAAACTTCCACGAACCCTCGAGAATTCTCAAGAGGGTAAAGAGCTGGCCCGATGTGCCACGGCCAGGACGAAAACCACATTGCTCCTCCTGAATCCGAGGTTCGACCAACGGCCAGACTCTCCTCTCCAGTACCTTGGCATAGACCTTCCCAGGGAGGCTGAGGAGTGTGATCCATCTAAAGTTGGAGCACACCCTCCGGTCCCCTTTTTTAAAGAGAGGGACCATCACCCCGGTTTGCCATACCAAAGGCCCTGCCCCCGACCTCCACGCAATGATGCAGAGGCGTGTCAACCATGACAACCCAACAACATCCAGGGCCTTGAGGTACTCGGGGCGAATCTCGTCCACCCCTGGGGCCCGGCCACCAAGGAGATTTTTAACCACCTTGGCGACCTCAGCCCCTGTGATAGGCGAGTCATCCCCCTCGTCCCCAAACCCTGCTTCCTCTGTGGAAGGCGTATCAGTGGGATTGAGGAGATCCTCGAAGTATTCCTTCCACCGCCCGACGATGTCCCCAGTCGAAGTCAACAGTGTCCCATCCGCACCACACACAGTGTGGACGGGGAGCTGCTTTCCCCTCCTGAGCCGCCGGACAGTTTGCCAGAATCTCTTTGAGGCCGACCGAAAGTCTTGTTCCATGGCCTCACCGAACTCCTCCCATACCCCTGTTTTTGCTTCAGCAACCACCCAAACTGCACTCCGCTTGGCCTGCCGGTACACCTCAGCTGCTTCGGGAGTCCCACAAGCCAACCAAGCTTGATAGGACTCCTTCTTCAGCTTAATGGCCCCCTCACCACTGGTGTCCACCACTTGGTTCGGGGGTTGCCACCACGAGATGCATCGACCACCTTGCGGCCGCAGCTCTGGGCCGCCGCTTCAACAACAGAGGTGGAGAACATGGCCCATTCAGACTCCATGTCTCCAGACTCCCTCGGAATGTGGTTGAAGTTCTTCCGGAGGTGGGAGTTGAAGACCTCCCGGACAGGGGTCTCAGTCAGACGCTCCCAGCACACCCTCACTATACGTTTGGGTCTACCAGGTCTGAATGGCTTCCTCCCCTGCCATCGGCTCCAACTCACCACCAGGTGGTGATCAGTTGACAGCTCTGCACCTCTCTTTACTCGGGTGTCCAAGACATACGGTCGCAGGTCTGATGACACGATAACAAAATCGATCATCGACCTGCGACCTAGGGTGTCCTGGTGCCAGGTGCACATATGGGCACCCTTATGCTTGAACATGGTGTTCGTTATGGACAGACTGTGGTTAGCACAGAAGTCCAATAACTGAACACCACTCGGGTTCAGATCGGGCAGGCCGTTCCTCCCAATCACCCCCCTCCAGGTTTCACTGTCGTTGCCCACGTGCGCATTGAAGTCCCCCAGTAGGACAATGGAGTCTCCAAGAGGAGCACCCTCCAGCACCCCAGTCACAGACTCCAAAAAGGGTGGGTACTCTGAAACATCATTTGGTGCATAGGCACAAATGATGGTCAGGACCCGTTTCCCAACCCGAAGGCGCAGGGAAGCAACCCTTTTGTCCACCGGGGAAAACTCCAATATAGAGGCAGCAAGGTGGGGCGATACAAGAATACCCACCCCTGCTCATCGCCTCTCGCCCGGGGCAACTCCAGAAAAGGCCAAGCTCCAGCCCCTCTCCAGAAGACTGGTTCCGGAACCGGAGCTGTGTGTTGAGGTGAGGCCGACTATATCTAGCCGGTATCTCTCAACCTCGTACACCAGCTCAGGCTCCTTCCCCACCAGAGAGGTGACATTCCACGTACCAAAAGCCAGTTTAGAAAGCTTGGGATCAGTCCCCCAAGGTCTCCGCCTTTGACCGCCACCTGATCCACATAGCACCGGACCCCCATGATCCCTCCTGCAGGTGGTGAGCCCACTGGAGGGTGGACCCATGTAACTCCTTCGGGCTGAGCCCGGCCGGGTCCCATGGGTGGACACCCGGCCACCAGACGCTAGCCTTCGAGCCCCTCCCCCAGGCCTGGCTCCAGGGTGGGGCCCCGGTAACCCCATACCGGGCGGGGTACACTGAATCCTTGATATACAATTCATGAGAGTCTGTTGGATCGTTCTTAGTCTGGCCCTTCACCCAGGACCAGTTTGTCTTGGAAGACCCTATCAGAGGGAAATTGCCCCGGACAACATAGCTCCTGGGATCACTGGGGCACGCAAACCCCCCCACCACGATAAGGTGATGATCCATGAGGGGATCATCACCATGAGGGGATTATTATTATTATTATTATTATTATTTTTATTATTATTATTATGTCAGTTTCCGTAGACATCCTTTGTCCAAGTAGTTCTTAGTGTTTATATTTTGTTTCTTTGTGACTTGAGTTTTCCACCTCCTCTTCCAGACACTCCCACCTTGTCATCATCTCGCATTGGTTGCTCACTCTATAGGCACTTTTCCACAAGTATCACCTTAGCTTTACTTACTTTTACTTTATTCACTTTCTCGCTCTTTCCACAGTACCCTACTCGCTTTAACCGATACGATTTTCGTGCCAGTTTAGGGGCAGGGGACAAGCGAGAAAAATCGAGGTGTGATTTGACGTCAATCGACTGCTAGCCGCTGACTGGTCAGCGCGTAACGTCAAGAAATCGCCCGTCTTCAAGATCTTTACGTCCGCCATTTGCAATCGGTCACGGAGTGAATACAATATTAATAGAGACAGCGTTGTAGGTTAGGTTTTGCGGAAATCTACACCGTGATCCAACGAAGAGGTGCGGGGTTTTCTCTGCTTGCTGGCAGATACACAGTCAGAAGAGTGATCCGGACCCTACAGATGACTGCACAGAATAGAACCGTACTACTGACAAGCTGAATACGAAGTTGAGAGAACCATCCATGGTGAGTGATTTGTAATATTGTGCATCTGTTTGCTTATTTATCCTGTTGGTGGTAAGCTCACTTTTGAGCCATACAGCCCCGTTCTGTGCTGGCTAACTCGTTTTAGCTAACGAATTTTGGCTAGTAGCTAGATAATACCAACTGCTGATTCGCGCTTGTTTTCTCCTAAATATTCGCTTGTGAGAGCAAAACGATGCAATATATCAATCCTGGTTATAGTCCTGGTTTTTGTTTTGTATTGCACTTGGTGCTGCGCATTAAATTGTGTGCAATTTAATGCAGTTTTTTGCTGGCTAACTCGTTTTAGCTAACGAGTTTTGGCTAGTAGCTAGATAATACCCACTGTTGATTCACGCTTGTTTTCTCCTAAATATTTGCTTGTGAGAGCAAAACGATGAAATATATCAATCCTGGTTATAGTCCTAGTTTTTGTTTTGCATTAAATTGTGTGCAATTTAATGCTAGAATGTGTTTCCACATGCCAGGGTTAGCTTCCCTGTTTATAGTGGATACTGGTGAGACCACAGGATCCGAAATCTCCAACAATATAAAAGTGCTTTTTCAAACCAGTGATTTATAAAGTCATTCATATAATTTTCTAAAGCGTCAAAGAAATCCATATATTATATCATTCATGATATATTTCAAGCATTTATTTATTTTAATTTGGGTGATTATGGCTTATAGCCCCTGAAAACCCCAAATTCCATTTGGCAAAAAATTAGAATATTACATAAACTTTAAAAAATAGTTTTTAAATAGAAATGTGGGCCGCTGAGGTGTTGGTTAATATGGGCTGTAGCCATAATCATCAATATTAAAATAAACACTTTCAATATATCACTGTCCCTGTAATGAATCTATATATGGGTTTCACTTTCTGAAATGAGTGACAAAAAATGTTTAACTTTTTCATGATATTCTAATTTTTGAGATGTGCCTGTATAAGTGTTGAACTTGCTTGAAAAAACTAAACACCATCCATTTCTGTCGTTCGTCTAGGCAGGAGGGAATCGGCTGCTCAACAACGGACGTCGCCACTGTGGAAAGTACTGAAATCCTTTGCTTTTATAGGTAAGTGTCAAAACCAAATTAGCACAATTTCCACTTAATGTAAAAGGGACTGAACTGAGATTTGATTGTGTGAGTATTAATTACAGAATAACTGAAAAAGACTGGCACATCAACTGTAAAATAAACCGCTTGTTAATGTATTTATTTGTCAGATCACTTGTGTGATCCTTTGAGTTATGTTCATAACTGTATCTTTTGGGGAATGGCAGTTGTTCAGTCATCAATATAGTTTAGTTTATATGTGTAGTTTATACTCTATCATCAATAAAGTCATGCAGTAACAGGACACATTACAAATATTTGAGACCCATTGTAGTGTTTCCTTTTATATTTTAGCAATGCAAGTACAAAACACCACCCAGACTTGAAGCCAGGGCAAGAAGAGACACTTTTACATTCCAGACAAACTTTTATTGATAAAAACTCCATATTCTGACTGAGCGACTCCATAATCTGTGATGCACACCTTCAGTTAAAGTACTAGATTCCATTCCAGTGAATGTATTAATTCATTCTGATTGCTGAGGCCACAGTAAAAGCAGATGATTTTAAATGCAACCCAGCCCTTGATAAAATCGACTTGACATCAGTGCAGCTATATGAAAATTGTGGTTAAATACAACAACGAAGTACTTTATTGTCACATTGGAATCGGAATCGCTGCTGTTTTGTTTTTCTTTTGAATTCTTGGATGGAACATGGGTGGGCAATATAAGCTGCAGCTTCAGCCATCACCCATTTCAGATAACCTATGTTGAACTGTATAATCAGAGGAGTTATTGTTTAATTCGACCTTATTAAATTTTTTTCCCCCTTTGTTATATTATTGTATTTTCTTTAAATCTATCCGAAATAAAGATTCATTCATTCACATTCCACCACTGGCTTTTAGTAACAAGTGTATCTCCCAAATATGTTTTAAATTTCATTTATTTATTTTTGTCTAGGCAAGAGGGAAACGATCGATCCACCCCAAACTGGACCTTGTGTCACTATTTACAGAGATGCAGGCCTAAGATCTGCTGATCTGAGACCAGTGTGAGCTGCACATCCCAGCTGCTGAGTGAACCAGTCTGACAGTTTGAATTTTGCACATTCTGAATAATCTGGAATTTGCTGCTGATTGTAATAAACAATTTAGTGACTTATGTGTTTGCATCATGATTTCTATTTTTGTCTTTTAATACACTGGTGGGAAAAGCGTCAATAGTACAAACCATTAATGGGTGACCTTGAAAATAATGACTCATTTTTAAGACATTTATGTCACATGGTGGTAACCTTCACATATAAAAAAGAGACATTTGCAAAAACTTCAGAGGTTTGTCAGTGCAATACTACATGAATGCATGTATAGTACATTGTTGATGCAGAGAATATATATTTCTACAGTATATGTATCGAGTAAATCAAGCATTTTCCATGTAACCTTGTGACTGCATTATTTTAACTGCTTTTAATGCTAGATCAAGTTTGTTTTGGCCTAAAATGCATCATAACTGTCAAATACATCTTATTATACCAAACTCAGTAATGTTTACTTTTGAATATACATTTTGTGGCTAATATAGTTATTAACCTGGCAATCGAGTTGTGTCAGCTGATCATTTTTTGCTATGACAACATCTCAGACTCAGTGCAGCTGAAGCAGGTACGTCCATGATGTCTCAATAGTCCATGATTTTCACGCAGATCAGAGCAATTTTTTTTCCCACAATATTTTTATTGAACCTTTTTTTTTTTTTTTTTTTTTTTTTTTTTTTTTTACAAACAGCACACACAGTCAGACACTAACACAAAAGTAATTTAAAAACTAAACAATAAAATGACAAAAGGTTAATAAAAAACAGAAACCATTAACAAAAACAAGTCAACAATGTTCCTCTGTTTAGTCTAGGTAATCTATTACATTAGAATACATAATATACATTCACCAGCTTGGAATTTGCAAGGTCCACACATATCATTCACCTTCTTCAGAAGTTATGTTTACTTAATTTACATAATCAATGAAAGGTCTCCATATATTCTCAAACACATTTCCTTTGATTTCAGTATGTATGCTATTCTTTCTAGTGAAAACCAAAAGTGAGTTGTCTAGCTGCTGCCTTTTTTGTAGTAGTCATTTTTCTAAGGTGTTTTGACGTGTAATTACCCATCCCTGAACACACATGCCTTATAAATATCAATAGATGGGGAAAAAGATACTCAAGACACTCAACATGCAAAATGGTGCTACAGTTGGAATGCCTTTCTTTAAAATTTTTAAAGTTATTTTGTAAGTAAAAGTGGGCTAGGATTAACTGGAAATATAACAAGTTTCCACATATAATTCAGATTGAATTGCCAATTGACCTTGGAATTGATAATTCCAAGGTCAATTAGCAATTCAATCAAACCAAAAAGGAGTTGTTCAGCTGCTGCATTTTTCTGCAGTCATTTTCTACGGCGTTTTAGCGTGTAATTTCCCATCCCTGAACACATATCCCTTAAAAAGAACTATCAATGGGAAAATGATACACAAAAACAAGAATTTTACTACAGTTGAATTGGCTTTTTTAAAGTAATTTAAATTATTTTTTACGTAAAATAGGGCTATGATTAATTGGAAATATAACAAGTATCCACATATAATTCAAAGGTCAATTACACGGTTTTAGCATTTAATTTAATTTAAACACGGTTTTAGCATTTAATTAGCTGTCCCTTAACAGTTAACTGTTATGAACAACAGAGGAGACTAGACGAAAAGTGCACCAAATTTTATTTAAAAAACAAACATTTGACATATGTATGCACATGAATGAGGCTCCATGCATGGACGCAATTTGTGGCACAAGTAGGTGAAAGTGTCCTCGGACATCCGGAAGTTCTGCAACCACTGTGTGCTTGAGAAGCTGGGGACAATATTCTCCCACCACTGTGAGCTACGGGTTACTGCCCAGGTCCATGGTCTGCAGCGTTGATTTTAAGATAAGATAAGATAAGATAAGCCTTTATTAGTCCCACAACGGGGATATTCCAGGATTGCAACAGCACAGGGATAGCAACACTCAGAGCAACAATCAGAAGGCAAGAAAAAAAAACAAGCAAGCAAGAGCAGCTAATATACATATGTACATATTACTATAAAATATATACAGTATATACACACACACACACACACACAGACAGACACACAGTGCAGAGCATTGTAGCTGGATGGAATAAATATATGAATATATGAACACAGTGCAGAGCATTGTAGCTAGATGGAATAAATATGTAAATATATAAACCCCCACAGTACAGAGCATTGCAGCTAGGTGGAATAAATATGCAAGTATATAAACACACACAGTGCGGAGCAATGTAGCTAGATGGAATAATATGTAGATACATAAAAACACAGTGCGGAGCATTGTAGCTAGATGGAATAAATATATAGATATATAAATATAAACACACCCAGTGCTGAGCATTGTAGCTAGATGGAATAAATATGTAAATATATAAACACACACAGTGCAGAGCATTGTTGCTAGATGGGATGAAACAGCATAACCGTCTACTTAGTTATCCTACATGGTATGATTATGTGCCCATACATATTCTCACCCTCCATAGCGACCGGTATGTTCCTAGTTGTATGCCGGAGAGGACCATTGTGTAAGTCTATTGCATCTTTTGCATTCAAAAAAAACTATTAGTTTGTTACGTCTTTTTGCTATCTCTGCGAGCAGCCCTGCTTAGGTTGTACAGTCTGACAGCCGTTGGTAGGAAGGACCTACGAAACCTCTCGGTTGTGCACCTGGGATGATGTAGTCTGCTGCTAAATGAGCTCCTCAGTGCATCCAGTATGTCCTGCATAGGGTGGAACTCGGACTCCAGCAGAGATGACAGTTTAGCCACCGTCCTTCTCTCTCCTATCTCCTCCATCGGATCAAGGCGCTGCCCCAGGACAGAGCTAGCTTTCTTAATCAGTTGGTTCAGTCTCTTCCTATCGGCTGCAGTAATGCCACTGCCCCAGCAGACCACTCCAAAAGTGATGGCTGATGCCACCACCGTGTCATAGAATGACTTCAGCAGTGCCCCTTGTACACCAAAAGACCTGAGTCTCCTCAGCAGGAACAGCCTGCGCTGTCCCTTCTTGTAGAGTGCGTCAGTATTGTGTGACCAGTCTAGTTTATTGTTCAGATGAACACCCAGGTACTTATAGGATGTCACCATCTCGATGTCTGTTCCCTGTATATTAACTGGTGCTGTGAGGGGCTGCCCATGCCTGCGGCAGTCCACCACCAGCTCCTTAGTTTTCCTCGCGTTGATCTGGAGGCAGTTCCGATGGCACCAGTCCACGAAGTCCTGGATAAGTCCTCTGTACTCAGCTTCATCTCCGTTGGAGATGAGACCAACGATCGCAGAGTCATCAGAGAACTTCTGTAGATGGCAGTGTGTTGTGTTGTGTGAGAAGTCCGCAGTATAAAGAGTGAACAGGAAGGGAGCCAGCACCGTTCCCTGGGGGGCCCCCGTGCTACTGATGATCGTGTCGAAAACACAGTCCCGGGTTCTCACAAACTGAGGCCGGTTCGTGAGGTAGTCCAGGATCCATGATGACAGGTGCTGGTCCACCCCTGCGCGCAGCAGCTTGCCCTTCAGGATCATCGGTTGGATGGTGTTGAAAGCACTGGAGAAGTCAAAGAACATGATCCTCACCATATTCCCGGGCTTCTCCAGGTGGGACAGAGAACGGTGAAGGAGGAAGATCACCGCATCCTCCACCCCAATGCCATGCTGGTAGGCGAACTGGAGTGGATCCATCGCTGGTTCCACCAGGGGGCGGAGATGAGCAAGGAGCAGTCTCTCCAGGGTCTTCATCAAGTGGGACGTCAAGGCCACCAGTCTGTAGCTGTTCAGGTCTTTGGGGTGGGAAGTTTTTGGTACAGGTACCACACAAGATGTTTTCCACAGCTGTGGTACCCTCCCCAGTTTCAGGCTCATGTTGAAGATATACGTCACAATCCCACACAGCTGGTCTGCACAGGACTTGAGGAGCTTTGCGCTGATGCCGTCCGGTCCCGACGCCTTCCTCGCCTTGATCTTCCTCAGCTCCGTCCTCACCTGGGTCTTGGTCAGGGTCAGGATGGGGGGCTGTGTGTTGGGAGTGGGGGGGGTGTCGGTGGAGTGGGGAGTGGGCAGCAGGACTTGATTTCTTAGAGGCAGCAGTGGTTGTTGTGCAGACAGGGGGGAGGGCGGTTGGTCAAATCTATTGAAAACAGATTCAGGTTGTTCGCCCACTCCCTGCCCCCCATGGCCTGGGGGGAGGTATTCTGGAGCCCCGAGATGGTTTTGAGGTTTCTCCAGACCCCGCTGATGTCGCTCTGTTGCAGCTTGTCCTCCATCTTCTTCCTGAAGCTGTCCTTGCCTTCTCTGATCTTTCTCCTCAGCTCCCTCTGTACGGACTTCAGCATCTCCCTGTTCCCCGACCTGAAGATCCTCTTCTTCTCTCTCAGAAGTGTTTTTATCTCAGGGTTGATCCAGGGTTTGTTGTTTGAGTGACGCCGTATGGTCTTGGTGGGAACGGATTTGTCCACACAGAAGCTGAGGTAGCCCGTGAAGGTGTGAATGAGGCCATCGATGTCCTCACCATGTCCATTGTCTCCTCAGACCATAACTCCACAGTGTGCATGGCCGGAGGTTGTCTGTGCACTAGGGGTTTGTACACCGGCCGGAGATGAACCAAGTTGTGATCCGATTTCCCGAGTGGGGGGAGTTGTGATGAGGTGTACGCCTCCTTAGTGTTTGCGTAGAACAAATCCAGTGTTTTATTGTCTCTAGTGTGGCATGTGACATACTGGGTGAAAGTGGGCAGAATGGGAGACAGTGAAACGTGGTTGAAATCGCCTGAGATGAGGAGAAGAGCATCTGGGTGTTCTGTCTGCAGCCTGCTGGTTACTGAATGGATGACGTCACGCGTTGTCCCAGCGTTCGCCGTCGGATTTGCATAAACAACAATGCAGATCACGTGTGAGTATTCTCTCGGGAGATATGTAGGCCTCATGCTAACAGCTAGCAACTCAATGTCTTTGCTGCAGTGTCGTTGTTTAACAGTGATATGTCCCGGTCTGCACCAGTGGTTGTTAACATACATTATCACTCCACCGCCCCTTACTTTGCCACTCTCTGGTGTTCGGTCAGCTCGTATCATGTGAAAACCCTCCAGCTCAATGTTAGCATCTGCTGCTAGTTCAGTTAGCCACGTCTCAGTAAACAAAAGGAGAGAGCACTCCCGGTAAGTGCTATCATAACGGGAGATAGCTGCTAGCTCATCTAACTTTCCCAGTATCGACCGTACATTTCCCATGACAACAGATGGAAGGGAGGGTCTGTACCTTATATTTTTTGTCCTCCGCCTTACTCCAGCCCGGCAGCCGCGACGCTTTCGCCTCAGTTCTCTCGGTATGTCGAGTTTTTCCAATGGGACCGGGTGGCGGTTAAATGCTAGCAGCTCTTCCCTGTTGTATCGTATCCTGCTATAAACAGTGGCTCCGTCCACCGGCTCAGGAGACATTTGGGACGATCTGTGTGTCCGTGATATAAGTGGGGTGAAAAAAAAAGACTGATCAAAAGAGAGAGGAAGGGAAAAAAACTCGGAATCGAGCCGCTGTTGCAAAAGGCAGCCTACTCGTGTGGCGCTGTTAATGTTAATTTTGCAACAACGCAGCCAACTAGAACACACACACAGCATACATATTAATACTGATAACCTGGCGACATCAAAATGCTGTACACAACAATGACATGACGATAAAATGACAATAGAAAGCATTAAATTACCAAAAACTTTTTCCTCGTGTGCTTGATGTGCTGGGTAATTAAGCTCTCTGCTTCATATTCCCCAATGGCAACAACGAGTCTCTGGTACTGCTCAAACGTGTGTTCTCTCAGTGCACGTCGTCTTCTCCTGTAAAACTCTCTTCTCCGCTTAAAAACATTCATTGTGTTCAAAAGCCAGAGAAGAACCAACGTGGAAATCCTCCGCTCGTAATCCGCCATTTTCTTTGTTGTGAAGAAGTCGGTCGCCGGAGATGACGTCAGCAGAGTATGGGGCCGTCTCAATCCCGCCCACTACAGAGTTTACGCGGCTTTACAGGGTTGTAATGGGTCAACAAACGAGGGAGAAAGAAGTAGTGGAGAATCGAAACAAGTAAAAAAGAACTGTGACTATGGAAAAGAGCCATATTTCAGTTCACGAGTCGTCACAGCTGTGTGCTGTCTAATATCAGGTCACCTCCCCTGCTCATGTGATCTACACCTGTTCCCATTTGTGATCATTTGTTTCTGGCTCTACTTAAGGACTGTTATTTTTCTCCCTCATTGCTGAAGTCTAAAGATTCACTCATGTCAGAACCCTATCCCAGTTCCGATATTTTATTTCCTGTGTACATCCTGCCTACTCCGTTGCCACCTCAGTCTGTAAGTTTATTTTGTGAACTGTTTGAATTTTTGTGTTTGTGCACTATTTAGACTGTTGTGTTTTTTCAATCAATGTCACAAACTACAGTCCAGCACCTTGGGTCTTCGTTCCTGCCTTGAGGGGCAATTCATGACAATTTACACTGTTATACAAGCTGTACACTGACTACTTTACATTGTATCAAAGTGCCATATCTTCAGTGTTGTCCCATGAAAAGATATAATAAAATATTTACAAAAATGTGAGGGGTGTACTCACTTTTGGAAGATACTGTACCAGAAAAGCATACCTGTTCACCTGCAATGATGCCTGGTTCAAATCCCAGACAGAATGGCCTTTCCTGCAAACACTCAGTGACCAGGGGCTCCTCCAAGCAGTAGTGTAGATACGTCTTAGACTACTTGCACAAAAAAGACCTTTAAGGAAGAGTCTGGAGGAGAAAACTTTATCTGCATCCTCATCATTAAAATCCAATGTCAAGCATATGCAATGGAACCTCTACAGAAGCCTCATGTGTTTTGGAAACAATTGCTGATGAAGTTCAAATAAAACTCTGCAACCACATTTAGAAAAGGTATGTTTGGAGAAAAAAGGAGCATAATTTCTTGAAAACAACCCTTTGCTAACTGTTAAAGACACACTCCAGTGGCTATAAATCCCCTATAAAAACAAATAGACAATGTCTAAAATGGTATCTTATGCCCTACAAACAAAACCTTTTATTATCTTACAGTTTCATGTCAAAATATTTTCACTTTCCCCCCTCCTCCAGGATCTGTGATTACTAGGCCCACCCACATCCCACAAGGCTAACAGTGGCTAGCACTACATTATCAGAATAAATCTTGGGGTAAAAAGACTTACCGGTTGAAGGACATGCCCACTTTTATGCATGGCGGCCCAGGATAATGACTGAAACTGCATCCATCCTTAAAAGCAGTTTAATGATAAAACCCATGTTAATTTGGGTCAAGTTTTCATAGCAGCTGGTTACAAAATGCTAACTAGCCTGGAGGATAACTTCAATTAGGCCACTGGCTCAATGCTACCCACATGCCAGTGCCATGCATAGCTACGTCACCAAAATATTCCGTCTCAACTTGCCTTTTTTCAGGGGGCGGGGCCTAAGTGAAACTTTAAAGCAAAAAAACAGAGACATGAGACATTTGAGTGATTTCACTCTTGATATGTCTTTTAAGTCTTCAAAAAAATCTTACAAACATGTTAACAAGAAAAAAATTCAATTTTTGATGGAGCGTCACTTTAAGCTTAAGGGCAAGTCTATCACGCTTTGGGGTTGTGCTGCAGCCAGGGGTACTGGAAACATTGCATGAGCAGAGAGAAGAATGGATTCCACTAAACATGTAAACACTGCAGAAAAGTTTCAGCTTACTTAAAAGAGGATGGATTCTACAACAAGATAATTACCCAAAGCAGAATGTGAAATACCCCATGTACTACCCAAGAGTCACAAGCTGAAGGTTTTGAAATGGCCCTCATGGCCCAGAGCTAAAAATTATTGAAATATGTAAGGAGATCTTAAAAGAGCTGTGCATAATGACCTAAGAATATTTCAGGACCAGAGGTTTTTTTGAGAAGAACAATGAGAGAAAATCCCAAATACAATTGAAAGATTTAACTGACTACTCAAAGTGTTTACAAGCTGTATTATCTGCTAAGGGGGGTTGTCATAATTGTGTATTTATCTTTTTTTTATTTTTGATAACTTTAGGAAATAAAAAGTAGCTGTGTAATAATGCACCAGTAATATAGCTCTTTTCTGTCATGTCCTACAAAGATTTCACTACGTATATCTTTTTAAGTTAAAAAAAAAAACAATTAAAATGTGCTATTTGTCTCCTCCGTGGATCGCCACCTTATCATGGTGGAGGGGTTTGCATTCCCTAATGATCCCAGGAGCTATGCTGTCGGGGACACTTGCCCCTGCAGGTCTCCCAAGGCAAACTGGGTGTTCCAGTAGAGCTCCATGAAAAAATACTTCAACAAGGGCCCAGTGTACCTAAAGCCACATGGGTCCACCTGCCCCCCACCCCCCAGTGGGCTCGACACCTGCAGGAGGGATCATGGGGATCATGGTGCTGTGCGAGTTGGGCGGCAGTCTGGGCTTCTCTGCTTAGGCTGCTGCCCCCCTGATCTGGACCCCTGGACTGGCGGTAGAGGATGTATGTACAGTATGTATGTATGGATGGATGGATGGGTGGATGTGTAATTTGTCAAGGGGTCTCCACATTTTTTCATACAACTATGTTCAATGGTGACTTAAGTGTCTTTGGCCTCTGAAAGACAACAGCGGATTACATTTTTAAAGCTGTGTTAAAATAGGGGACCCTACAAATGAGAGAATCTGAGATAAGATACATTGACGGAAGGAAGTGAGACCGAGTGAGGGAATAGAGAAAGTAATCTGGTGCCTCCCTCAGATATGTTAATTCATGCTAATCTCCATTCACATACTTAATCTCTTAATTGCTTTAATTGATATGAAAGAAGGTTGAAGCTTGTCTGATATGGCAAATGTTAAGAGTATGTCTTCCATCCCGCCCGAAGCGTGAATAAATTTATACATACAGTATATTATATATTTGTTTGAACTCAAACATAAAATTCACTCAGCGCTCAATCCCCATGCCACACTCCATCTCTGCTGAAAATAAAAAACTGCTCTTTCAGAAATCCTGACTGCCAGGCACTCACTGTTGAGCTAGGCAATATGATGACGCACACAACAAAAAAGCAAACACATACAGCCCCTTAGCAATTAAATCCCTTTATTGTGCCTTGATCTTTAAAGAGAAAAAGTGAACAAAACCATCACAAACAGCCATAGGTCCATGCTGTTTAGCAAAAAAAAAAAAAAAAAAAAAAGGTTTTCCCTTTTCATGACTTCACAGTTTAACTTTTAATCCTTCGCTTTTGGGGTCAGGTTGTGGATCCGTGCGGTGAAAGGATGCAAGTCACACTGAGACAGCCATAAACAAATGCAGATTGTGGGGTTTTCCATATAATTTGGCGAGACAAAGGCTGTTATTGTGCTCCACTATCATTCCGACTTAAGACCTAGATCTCTTAAGTTCAAACACTTATAACGTGCACCCACACACACAAACACACACATAGGCAGCCACACAACAAAAGCCAAAAATACATCTCACAAGGTTTCAGCCTTGAAAAACAGGATCGGATGCAGTGAGATAAAAACATTAGCATATACTTAAAACACAATAGCTGCACGTTCTACAAAAAAAAGATACATATGCATAGTGTGAGTGCTACGCTTCCAAAAAAGCAATACACAAAGACACCAAAGCACATACAGACTGAGGAAAGGCGACAAAACGAGACTACCCATGACCCCGCTATCTGCTTTGTTTTCTTCTTATTCATAGTTCCACAACCACATCCTGGTCCCGAGATGGGAGTCTTCCCACATCTAGGAACATAGATGGATTGATAAAGCTTTAAACAGCACTGCAACAAGGAAACAGCGGAGGTGTGAGCTGGCATGAAATTGTTTTGTTTAGACCCGACAGATGGGAAATGACAGAGGCCAATCTGAGAGAAGAAGGTAGGAGGTGGTTAAGTACCCACAGCGACCTCGAGGTCGACACCTCAGCTCTGCTGTTGACCAACCATTTAGCATCATATGAATTACCTAACCTCTGTGTGTGTGTGTGGGGGGGGGGGGGGGGGGGGAGGGGAGCAGCAAATACTCAAAGTACAGAAGACACACACACACCATCTGTGGCACGGAGAAAGGTCAGGTGTCCATCACTGACCTCTGAAGTTGACCATCAGTTTCACGCACAATGTGTGTGATTTACCACCCTTGTGTGTGCGCCCGTGGGCGAGCATGTTTGTGTGTCTGCTGACGCCAGGTCTGTGCCATAGTAGCCCCCCCCCCCCCCACCAACTCACAAATTACCTGTCAACTGCAGAACAGATCGAAGCAGAGGGGAAGAGAGTATCAAGGTGGCAGATGCTGAAAGAGAAGCTTTTATGCCTCTTTTAAGACATCAAAAAGGCACAATTGTGACTACAGCATCTGAGTGTGGGATTAATTAAAAATACAAACAGAATTATGAATGATTAATTAGTACACTGCAGGTAAACAAATAAAGGCTTTGCCATAAAGATACACACAGGTTGACAATACAATGATCAGACGGCTATAATAATTAATATGCAGTCAGACAACAGACATAATAGCAATTGTTTTTTCAATCACTTCAGACAGAGAACACAAAGAGAAATAAACATAGCAGCGGAGGAGAAAAGACGATAATTTCATGGAAATGGCAAGAGCCAAAGCGATGATAGGGTTGCATTGCGCTTATTTAAAAGACAAAGGTTGAATCCTATGGCCAGTGTCCCATGAGTCTGGTTATTCAGCAGAGAAGCGAAAAGAGAGGGCAGAGTAGGAGGAGAGCACCAGAGAAGGAAAACAGGATTAATGTGTCTGACAGTCAAAAGAGGAGAGACAGAATACAAGTCCCAGGATAACACTCTCAATTATGCCAGATTATTACCAACGCCATATAGTAGTTCAGCTCGCAAATGCATACACACTTAAAAATATGCATAAAACCTAGTCACATAAAGGGGGAAACTGCTATTCTCTATGAGCAAAAATGAAAAAAGGACATCTTTTCTTTGAGCCTGAGTGGCCCCCTGACTTACTCCCACAGGACAAAGAAATGAATGGTAGATTAAAAGGTAATCCTGATGTGAATATGAGTAGCGGTTTGTTTTATGCCTGTGTTAAGTGTCGTCCAAACCAACAACGATAAAGAACTATACAATTATAAAATTATAGTTTTGAAAATTGATCTAACTTAAGTGAATGGCAGAGTCCACACTAT
Source organism: Pholidichthys leucotaenia (assembly GCA_020510985.1). Classification (NCBI taxonomy): domain Eukaryota; kingdom Metazoa; phylum Chordata; class Actinopteri; order Cichliformes; family Pholidichthyidae; genus Pholidichthys; species Pholidichthys leucotaenia. Next base: position 236,642,947 of record CM035848.1, on the reverse strand, counting down.
AACAATAACCATAACAATATAGGCGCAAGCAGCAATCATCGGGTTCCAAGCAGGTGTGAACTTCAAGGTCTTGTATTGCTTAGCAAAAGCATTTGAAACCTAAGGTCTGCTATACATTAGTTTTTAAAACAGCACTATGTAACTTTCTTAAAAGACCACAATCACAGCGACCATGACCCCAGTCCCAACAGCCAACCACATGGGCTTTTGCTGTTGGTGGCTAAAGTTGTGTCCTGTGATTCGCTGGTGGGACCAAGGCCAGCTGCTCTCCCCTCAGTGACCCCACCAAAAAAAGAGCTGTTGCAGGCAATGTGGGCCCACTCAGGCTATGGAGGAAGTGATTCACATGGTCAAATGTTGGTGTACCATCAAAATAATTCTGTAAACTTTACTTTGAGGTGAAAATCTTACATCATGTATCTTTAAAAAGTATAGGAGAGGCATGATGTACTTCAGTTGTTGTTCACAAGAACAAGACCTCCCTGGTAAGATCTGAACAGGGGATCTCCTGAATTCCAAGCACTCACCGTAACCACAACTGCTTTAACTTTCACACTACCTTTCTGAAATGATAAAAGTTCAATTGAAAGGATTCCCAGCAGCAGTAGTACATTTAACATTTAAAATTTGTGCACGACAACAAACACTAAAAAATTTTCCATTGGCAAGACAAAATGATCACAAACATGATCTTTCAAATATTCATCGCACTGCATGAAATTTGGTGGTTAGCTGAAGAATACTGCTGGACCAAGGATGCTGGAGTTAAAATTTTCATTCATGCTTTTACAGTTTTTATTTCCAGTAATGACCCCACCCTCCATTTGCCCCAAAGTGAATGACCAATAAAGTATATTTTTATTATCTCAAAACCTCAAAAGCATAAACAAAAATTTACAGTGCACATACAGTAAATATAAAAAGTCTACACACCCCTGTTCAAATGCCAGGTTTTTGTGATGTAAAAAATGAGACCAAGATAAATCATTTCAAAACTTTTTCCACCATTAATGTGACCAAAAACCTGTAAAACCTAATTGAAAAACAAACTAATCTTTTAAGGGGAAAAATAATAAAATAAAAAAAACTTTAAAAAAACTGTTTGCATAAATATGCATAAATATTTATAAATATGCACACCCTTAAACTAATACTTTGTTGCAGCACCTTTGGATTTTATTACAGCACTCAGTCTTTTTGGGTAGGAGTCTATCAGCGTGGCACATCTTGATGTGGCAATATTTGCCCACTCCTCTTTGCAAAAATGCTCCAAATCTGTCCGATTGTGAGGGCATCTCCTGTGCACAGCCCTCTTCAGATCACCCCACAGATGTTCGATCGGATTCAGGTCTGGATTCTGGCTGGGCCATTCTAAAACCTTAATCTTCTTCTAGTGAAGCCATTCTTTTGTTGACTTGGATGTGTGCTTTGGGTCACTGTCGTGCTGAAAGATGAAGCTCCCCTTCATCTTCAGCTTTCTAGCAGAAGCCTGAAGGTTTTGTGTAAACATTGACTGATATTTGGAACTGTTCATAATTCCCTCCACCTTGACTAAGGCCCCAGTTCCAGCTGAAGAAAAACAGCCCCAAGGCATGATGCTGCCACCACCATGTTTCACTGTAGGTATGGGCAGCTCGGTGGCACAGTGGTTAGCACTGGGGCAACACAGTAAAGGAGTCGTGAGCCGAGAGCTGGAGGTCTCCACCAGACTCGGTTTCATGGCTTTCTCCGTTTTACTTATTTGTTGCATTTTATGCCTTCTGGGTTTTATGTATTTATGTTCTGCTTGCCATTTTCTTATTTGTGTTACACTTTAATTTTTGTATTTATATTTTCATTTTTGGTATATGTGGGTTGTTATTTTATTCATTATATCTTTAGTATTACTCTTTTACTGGTTGACAGCTATCAGGGGCGTGAAGCTTCATGTGGGGGCTGCCCTGTCAGCTGTCAGTCTTGGTTCTCCTCTCTCTCACTACCCCAGCTGATCCGTAGTGTGGATCATTGCCTTCTCCTGCCCGTTTAGGTACCCACACCTGTCATTTATTATGTAAATGGGCTTTAAACCTTATTTAAGGGCTTTATTTTCGTTCTTTCGTTGCCGCTGAATTGGTTATCCTCTTTTCGTCTCTGCCACAGCCTATTCCTGCTCTGGCGCACCATTCTTGTAAGTTTTTTCTCTCATTGTTATTTTGTATTTTGAGCACCTTGTTGGACTTTGTGTTTGTTGTTTGTTCTTTCAATAAATTGGCCAAACTCACAGTTGGTGCATGGGTCTCATCTCTCTGCCCCAAAGGGCATTCACAACAGAATTCAGTGGCAAGTAGAGACCCAGCTGCTGTGAGTTTGTTGATTTTTTTGATTCCTTCACTCCCGGCAGTGAAGCTCACTGGTTTTCCCAGTTTTTCCCCTCACTTGGTTTTTTCCTTCTCACACCGAGAGTACCATGTCTGTTACCACGGAGGTGTCCGTCTTGGAACTGGACAAAGTGGAGCAGTGGTCAGTGTGTGTCCTGGAGGGTATTTTGTCACAAATGCAGACCTCCTGTAATCCCGAGGCTGTCCAAAAGTGTCTGGATGGTGCGGTGCAGGTGCTGGAGGCATGCGTCAGCCTGTGGAATCACCTGGAGCTAACAAACCTACTCCACTCCATATTTTTCTCTCAGTTCACGAGTGATGAGCCAGGGAAAGTAGCTCTGACGCCTGTGCCGACACCAACAAAGAGCAAGCGCTTGCGCAAAAGAAAGCCTTGAGCCCCGAGCCGCTCTCCGGCGGCAGCTCAGCCTCCTCCTCCCGAGCTTTGGCCCACTCCATCGGCCGAGGAACTGGAGGAGCGCAGGCAGGTATTAATGGCAGAGACTGACCTCCTCCTGCATTCAGTGTCCTTCGTCTCTGGCTGAATCATCAGCACCTCCCTTCTCTGCAGCTGCTGTCCCCTGTTTCTCTCCAGCGCTCTCTCCCGCTGACGAGAGGTCGATGAGAGGTCGGCCCCTCAGAGGAGCCAACATCCACTCTAGTCACAAAGAGGGATGACGCCACGCCAGCTGAAGCAGAAAAGACCACGCCCCAGGAAAACAGGCAAGTGTTTTTTCAATCGCAATCACTTAAACTAACTAACTAACTAACTAACCTACACTTATATAGCGCTTTTCTAGTCACAAAGACCACTCAAAGCGCTTTCATTAATACTAACCCTCTATTCTAAGGGCCTATAGGAAACAGATATCTAGGGACAATTTTAGAACAGCCAATTAACCTAACATGCATGTTTTTGGCATGTGGGAGGAAACCGGAGAAATCCCGGAGTAAACCCACGCAACACGGGGAGAACATGCAAACTCCACACAGATCACTGTTGGTCGGGGGCTGGGATCGAACCCACGATCCCACGATCCCCACAATCCCCCGGCCAAGGGTAAACTGCGCTGCCGCAGTGCTAACCACTGCGCCACCGTGCAGCCCATGAAACAAACATGAATTACCTTGTCTGATTCCCAGTGGTGAGGTTCAGGTCATACAATCCTCTGAGCTCTCACCACCTGCTGCAGCTGTAAGCCTTTCACCTACTCCCTCCGTGTCTCTTTCCAATTTTTCCAAGTGCCTGCCAAGTCACCGGACGATGGAGGAGCCTGCAGCCCTGGAGGACCTGGCCCCAGCCCCGCAGCCACAGTCTGGGCGGAGAGGGAGTGCTGTTACCGAGCTGATGCCGGTGCCTACGTTGAGGCGTCCCCGGACCTCAGCTACACCAGATCCAGCACCTGTAGGAAGTGGACCCCCAGTCGCCACGCCGGATGAGCTACCGGCGTGGCTCACTTTGCCTTGGAGTCTAGAGGCTGAATCAACCACCAAGCCTGCTGCAGGGGTCATTGCGACAGAGTTGGAGCTGGACCTCCAAAGGACCGGACCCAAGAAATCATCGCCTGGATCGACGGAGTCCTGGACGGCGGTGGAGCTCGAGTTCAGGCAAGTGCTCTCTTCTGTTTCTGTACTGGAGAGGCCTTGTCTGGCTCTTGATGAGGAGAGCCAGGTGCAGTCGTCAGCTGCACCTGAGCTCACCTCGCCGGGCTCCACTGCTGCCAGTGACCCTTTGTCTGAGCTCTTCCCCAGGGTCGCCGAGGTTAATCCAGATCTGCCAGATGTCTCCGTGGGTCCAGGAACATCTCCAGAGGTCATCATGGGTCCAGCTCCTTCCACTGAGGCCATCGCGGATGCTCCGTCCCAGTCCGGGACCACCGTGGGTGCTGCTCCCCCTCTGGCTAAGGTTTCCGAGGGTGCAGCCAAGGCCCAGTCCGGGTCCACCAAGGGTGCTGCTTCCCTTCCAGTGGAGGTCTTTGCGGGTGCCCTGTCCCAGCCCAGGGCCTCCGAGGGTGCAGCATTGGCCCAGACCAAGCCCACCGAGGATGCAGGCGTGGCCCAGTCTGGGTCCACCAAGGGTGTAGCCTTGGCCCAGTCCGAGCCCACCGAGGGTGCAGCTTCGGCTCAGTCCGGAGCCACCGAGGGTGCAGCTCCGCTCCTGCCCGGAGTCACCGCGGGTGCAGCTCTGCTCCAGCCCGGAGCCTCCACGGGTGCTACCTTGTCCCAATCTGGGACCACTGCAGGTGCAACCATGTCCAGCCCGGGACCACCGCGGGTGCAATCTTGCTCCAGTCCAAAGCCACCATGGGTGCAACTTTGTCCCAATCCAGGACCACCGAGGGTGCTGCTGGCCAGTCCGAGGGCATCATGGTCCCCTCCCCTTCGCCAGACACCGTCGTGGTCCCCCCACCTCTGCCAGACGCCATCGTGGTTCCCTGTCTTCTGCCAGAGGCCGCCGTGGTCCTCTCTCCTGTGCCAGATGCCGCCGTGGTTCCCTTTCCTCCGTCTGAGGTCGTCATTGTTTCCCCAACTCCCCTATCATCCTCACAACTTGCCCTTCCCGTCAGGCAGCTGCCTCCTGGACTGCTTCTCCTGTTCAGGTGGTTAAAAAACTCAGACAGACCACCCAACAGGCTGTGCCGCAGAGTTGGGTGGCCCATGTTCTCTGGGAGGCCACCCAACTCGATCCATCATGCCATCTGGTTAGACCTGGGACTCTGGTCGCCCACCTGAACTGCCCAGCCCCTCAGTCCAGGGGGCTTGGAGAGTTGTTTTTTTTTCTCTGGTGTGGGTCCTGAGCGGGGTTAATTTTGTTCCCTCCTGGCCTGCTCCCCCCACCACCCTCCTGGGTGAGCTGTTGTTGTGCTCCTATTGGGGGGAGGGATCTTTCTTTTTCTTCTTGATGTTGCCCTGGGGTGTCTGGTATCTAATCCTTGAGAGGGGGGCTCTGTCATGAGCCGCGAGCTGGAGGTCTCCGCCAGACTCTGTCTCATGGCTTTCTCCATTTTATTTACTTATTTGTTGCATTTTATGCCTTTTGCGTTTTATGTATTCATGCTCTGCTTGCGGTAAACGCAATCAGGGTAGACCAAGGCTCAGATTTAAAGACACTGTAAAAACAAACTTAAAGAAGTTGGATATAGACAGGAGTTCCTGGCAGCGGAAGGCTAAGGACAGAGCTGTGTGGAGGAATCTGATCAGACCTAAATGAAACAGTCATTGTTACCCACGACAGACTGCTATGATGGTGATGGTGATGATGATGATATCTTTAGTATTATTCTTTCACTGGTTGACAGCTGTCAGGGGCGTGAAGCTTCGTGTGGGCGTTGCCCTGTAAACTGTCAGTCTTGGTTTGCCCCTCTCTCTCACAACCCCAGCTGATCCGTATCGTGTATCATTGCCTTCTCTTGCCCGTTCAGATACCCACACCTGTCATTTATTATGGAAATGGGTTTTGAACCCTTTTTAAGGGCTTTATTTTCATTCCTTCGTTGCTGCTGAATTGGTTATCCTCTCTTTGTCTCTGCCAGAGCCTATTCCTGCTCTGGCGCACCATTCTTGTAAGTTTTTTCTCTCGTTATTTCGTATTTTGAGCACCTTGTTGGATTTTGCGTTTGTCGTTCGTTCTTTCAATAAATTGCCCAAACTCACAGTTGGCATGGGGGTCTCATCTCTCTGCTCTGAAGGGCATTCATGACAAAAGGTGCCTTCAGACCAAACGCGAATGGGCAACGCAAATACATACAAAGTCAATGGAAAGAGACAAGCACAGGCGAATCTTGCGCATTTGCACGTTCACGTCAAAGGGAACTCACTAGCTCTGACTTTCTGCTGTCACCGGAGTAAAAGTATCAACATTGGAGAGTAAACTAGTTTGAAAAGGAAACTGATACTCACCTGGAGACAGAAGGACCGGGCGCTTGCCTCTTTCCATTGATTTTATATGTATTTGCGCCGCCCGTTCGCATTTGGTCTGAAAGCACCATAAGGTCACAGGATCAATTCCACCTCTGACCATCATGGGTTCGATCCCACCCCCTGACCATCAGTGACCCTTCTGTGGGGAGTTTCCATGTTTTCCCCATGTCTGTGTGGGTTTACCCCGGGTACTACGGTTTCCTCCCAAAGGCCAAAAACATGCAAGTTAGGTTAATTGGAGAATCTAAAGTGGCCCTAGGTGTGAATGTGTGTGTGAATGGTGAAGGGATTGGTGCTGTACCATGGCTGCCTTATCCATCCAGGTGGATGCCCTGTAATTTCCCTTTGGGGATTAATAAAGTATATAATATAACAAATAAAAAAATGGGTATGGTGTTCTTTAGGTAATGAGCAGTGTTGTGTTTGCACCAAATATACCTTTTGGAATTATGGCCAAAAAGTTCAACCGTGGTTTCATCAGACCATAACACATTTTCCCACATGCATCTGGGAGATTTCAAATGTTTTTGCAAAATGTAGCTGAGCTTGGATGTTTTTCTTTGTAAGATAAGGCTTCCATCTTGCCACTCCACCCCATAGCCCAGACATATGAAGAAGATGGAAGATTGCTGTCACATGTACTAAACAGCCAGTACTTGCCAGAAATTCCAGCAGCTCCTTCAATGTTGCTGTCGGCCTCTTGGCAGCCTCCCTGACCAGTTTTCTTCTCGTCTTTTCATCAATTTTGGAGGAACGTCCAGTTCTTGGTAATGTCACTGTTGTACCATATTTTATCCACTTGATGATGACCGTCTTCACTGTGTTCCATAGTATATTTAATGCCTTGGAAATTCTTTTGTACCCTTCTCCTGATACCTTTGAACACTGAGAATCCTTTGATGCTTTAGAAGCTCTCTGCAGACCATGGCTTGTGCTGTAAGATGTGACTACAAAAATGTCAGGAAAAGCCTACTAGAACAGCTGAACTTTATTTGGGATTAATCAGAGGCACTTTACATGGTGGCAGGTGTGTGCTGACTCCCATTTAACAAGAGTTTGAATGTGATTGGTTAATTCTGAACACAGCCACATCCCCAGTTATAACAGGGTGTGCATATTTATGCAACCAGGTTATTGTAAGTTTTTTATTTTTCCCCTTAAAAGATTTCAGTTTGTTTTTCAATTGGATTGTACAGGTTATAGGTCACAATAATGGTGGAAAGAGTTTTGAAATGATTTATCTTGGTCTCATTTTTTTACGTCACAAAAACCTGGCATTTGAACAGGGTTGTGTAAATATTTTATATCCACTGTATATGTACAAATGGTCCACAAATGACTGAGTCTATTTCCTCCTAGTTTTGCAGGGCCTGCTCCTCATAGGTGTGGTGCAGTGCCTGGGGTGTGCAGCACGTTTGGTTTCGCTGTTTACAGAACAATATCGTTGGCATACTTACATTTGTGTTAAGGTTCATTAGTACGTAATGTCCCTTTCAAATAAACATCGTTCATCAGTGTGGATGTTCACCTATTTATCAGTATAGTTGTTTATTAATATGGTGCAGACATCCCTTTAAACTAATGCTCTGTCAAGGATGTGCCCTGTATTTCTGCCAAAACCATCTTCTCCAAACTTCCCCCCTGCTGCAACTCATGAAAATATAACAAGGAGATGGATGGATGGATGGATGGATGGATGGATGGATGGATGGAGTGACAAATAAAATATGAAACTGTTAATATCACAGTTGGAGGTTATTAATTTTTGATCCAGTAATAAAGTTTAGCTGCAAACCTGAATGAACAAAATTTATCGATGTGGTGTGGGTAATTCTGATTTACATTCAAAATCTATGTACTAAAACTGCCTGCAGCACCAATAGAGTTGGAAAGGAGAAGTAGTAAACATCAAGAAATTAATCTATCACAGATAATGACCCAACCACCCATCTGTTGTCAACAGCACTGGGTAGACCAGTAAACTGACCCGCAGTGTTACCTGTGGAAAATAAATTATAAGATATTCCGTAATACCAGTAAGACCTATGTGCTGGCACACTGTGATTTATGGAGCTGTTATTACTGCCCAGTTGAGCTGCTAATGTTTCCTAATGAAGCATAGCCTCCAACTCAGCACAAAGGACTAAGTAACAGAAGATGGCAGCAAATGTTGCTTCACATTACAGTAACAGAAACAAGTAACAGAAAGGAGCAGAGCCACAGATAGTACTGAGTAACATCACTTTAATAACAATGTAGAATACAGATAAAAATAAAAAATATAGCTTGATTCCTCTGTGTGTGTGTATGCATGTATGGTTGTGGATGTAGAGAACATCTGTAACAGTAGATATGTCTTTATTAGTCCCACAATGGGGTGGGAAAATCAGTTGAATCAGTATATCAGTTTTATCAGTTAAATCAGTAACTGATTTAAATGTCCAATTTGTGCATTTTTCAGGGGTTACTTTTAAAGACACACTCCGGTGGCTCTAAAACCACCTCAAAAACAAATGTGTCTTGCCCAAAAGTAGTATATTGTGGGTTTTTATGCACAAAAAAATCTTTCATTGCCTTAGAATGGTTCGGAAAGAGCTTTTACATCTTCCACTTACTTAAGTATGTGCAGATCTAGGAATATTCTAATTAGCTCCACCCATACTCCCACCCACCGTAGTGGGAAGAAGAGGACACTGGGCTCAGAGAAGGCAATCCAACTTGAGGAAGTGAGTTGTAGGTGAACCTATGGAAGGATCATTCTCGGTGGAGCGGAAAGTTGCCGCCCAGCCCTGTGTGGAGGCTGGAGGGCTCCCCGCTGGTCTCCCCGGTTCACTCAGAGTCTCTTCCACTTGGGAATGAAGGAGAAGAGTTGGCGGGTGCGGTGCCCTGTCCGCCATCAAAGCAAGCTGGCTGAGACCACAACCGTGGCACACACCGGGAAGACAGCCACAGAGGACCCCCTCCCTCCCCCCCACGGGCACATAGTGCAACGGTCTGGGCGAGGAGGTGATACCGCACGTATCACGGTCACAATGGACCACCAGCACCCGGCAAGCTGCTCAGCGGTCCCAGCCAGCTCGCTTCAGCGGAGGACAGGGCACCGCGCCCACCTGCTACACTCCCAAGCATGACAGACTCACAGCGAGACGGGGAGACTCTTGGCGAGGGGGCAACCAGAGACCGAGCGGGGAGCCTTTCAGCCTCCATGCGGGGCTGGACAGCAACTCTCCACTCCACAGGTGTCAAACTCATTCCATGGAGGGCCAAGACCCTGCAGGTTTTACCTCCACCCAGTGGCTTCAACAGGTGTTTTCTCTGAATTTCCTCCCACTGATTGCTGATCAGTGAAAACACCTGCTGAAGAGACTGGGTGGAAGTAAAACCTGCAGGGTCTTGGCCCTCCATGGAATGAGTTTGACATCCCTGCTCCACTCCACCGAGAATGATCCTTGCACCCTGGGGGAGGAGACCTCCATGGCCGTCTCTCCTGGCATGCAGGGTAAAATGCAGGCTGCAAACCTGTGTCCTCTCTCCAGTATTTTAGCAGGGACACTGAGGTTTTCCAAATAAAATTAATCACTGCTGTCGTATATTCATGTCTGTGGGTAAGACATGTACAGTAATTTAGAAGAAGAGGATTTCTTGCTCATTCAGCCAAAAACTGAACATGTATAATCTGCTATCTTTCCCAAACAGGAAAAGCTCCTGCTGCTCCTCGGCTCCTCCCTCTTCCCCCGAGGGAGTGAACTCAGGTCTGTAGCCATGCCCAGTGCTTAGCCTTATTGGTTAATGTTATAACCAGTCAGGCTAAGCAGGAATACTTACGTGAATCTGGATGACCTCTAACCTCCTCAAACGCAACAGTAAAAAAAACAGAGCTCATGGTCATGGCTTCCAAGGCGTTGCTCCGGAAGGTTGGAGATCTTTTTCTTCAAGTAGACGGCTGCTCCATCTCTGTCTGCTCCGAAGCACACAACCTGGGCATCATCTTTGACTCCACCCTTACCTATGAATCTCACATCAAATCTGTCACCAAATCTGCTTTTTATCACCTCTACAATATTTCTAGACTCCGTTCTTCCCTTTCTGACTCTGCAGCTGAGACCCTAATTCACGCCTTTGTAACATCTTGACTTGATTATTGCAACAGAGTCCTGTTCAGGGTCCCCAAGAAAGCCCAGGACAGGCTCCACTACGTACAAAACTCAGCTGCCAGGGTTCTTACTCGCACCATGACTTGGTATCACATTACTCCCACCCTCATCCACTTACACTGGCTTCCAGTTAAATTTCGCATTGCCTATAATCTACTCCTCCTGACTTACAAGTCACTCCACAATCTTACTCCACAATAATAAACGGGCCTTCTCCACCAGCAAACTACAACTTGGAACCTGAGATCCTCTGACTTAGGCCTCCTCTCCACCCCCCGCATCAAGATGCAGACTTTTGGGAGAAGAGCCCTCAGTGTTGCTGCCCCCACCCTTTGGAATGCTCTCGCATCAGAAATCCGCTGTGCAACTTCACTGGATTCCTTCAATTCTGCACTGAAAAGACATTTACTCACTCAGGCCTTTGGCAGTTAATCTTTTGTTTTGTTTTGCCTGTAAAGCAACCTTGAGTATCTTGAAAGGCGCTACACAAATTTAAGCTATTATCATTATTATTATTATTATTATTATTATTATTATGTAGCTAGAAACGCTCTGTCCAAACTCACATTTGGGGGGGGGGGCTTAAGTGAAATCTTACAGCAAAAAAACAGAGATAATGAGACATTTGAGTGATTTCACTCTTGATATGTCTTCTAAGTCACAAAAAAAAAACATGTTACAGACATGTTAACAACAGAAAAACTTGATTTTTGGCGGAGTGTTACTTTAAGTTTTGCTATCCTTGAAGACGCGATATATGCTGTTGCAGAAAACAAAAACAATTTCTGTGTTACTGTACAGCTCCTTTAATAAATTATCTTTAATGTTCGGTCTGAAACAGTTTTCAGCCACATCACCAATGCTCAAGAGCCCCTAGTCTGATTGACCCACTCAAAAAACTTGTAGCCAATCAAAGATGGGGCTTGTTGATTTGTAATGTCATTAAAACCATTAAGTGCAATTTGCTTTTTTTTTTTTGATTAGCTAAATAAAAGCAAAGGCAAATCTATTTGTTTACCCCATTTTAGCAGGAAGGCTATTCAATGTCCATTACATTTAAAAGAAGGCAAAAAAAACAAACTTATTATGGTCGTTATTTCTTACTGTATGATTAATTAGCTGTTATTGTTACAGGCATAATGACGGGGTAGCTCATTCTGGCCTGACCTTGAGCACAACCTGGATGAAGACCTACCTGAGAATCAGGTAACTGGGGAAATTACCTGTGAGGAGTAATGATTTTTGTGAAATCATAAATGCCCAGATCTTCTGACCTTTGACCTTGAGCACAAGTTGGATGGAGACCCACCTGAGGATCATTGTGAGTGAGTTTGGTGACCATCAGGACAACTGCTTATGAGGAGTAGCAATTCCCAAGAAATGTGGACGGACAGACAAAGAGATGGAAAGAGGCAGCGCCATCGCATTAGCTTCTTTTGGCTTTGCCGGAATGAGCTAAAAACTAAGCATAGTGTGCCTTTTTTGTAAACTAAGCATCTTCAATATTTTAACTGTATACTTGCATCCATGGCCATTTTTTATAAGGTTAAAATCCATAAACAAATGATTTTGCACCGTTTAGGACCTTAGTAGTATTGTACAGCACATCTATGTTTGTGTTCCTCTGGTTATTCATATTCTGTCCTAAAAATCCTGCCCTGGTGCCATGTGCTTCATGAGCCAGGTGATAATTTGTTATCAGTATAAATATTTTCAATGCACAGTTAATCATAGACAGTGAAACTGTGGCCTGGAAAAAGACTTTGAAACAATAACACTTATGTCGATACGGGCCTCTCAGTCATGGAAGAAACTGCGATCACACAATTTATCAATTTAAAATTTCAATCTAATTAATGCCCTTATAAAATGATTTCACTGATAATTCAGTTCTTCATCTGTACAAAAATCTAACACATAAAACATGAAAAGGAGTTCCCACTGTTAGTTGCCTTCTGGCGTAGATAGGGCAACAGAGGCCCATGGGACAGGGGGACTTATATGCTTTGGGAGACCTGAAAAAAACCCATGGGGAAAGGAACAAAGAGCAGAAGCAGCCAGCTTATCGACACCTCCACTGTAAACACCAAAAGCAGAGCGGGTGAGACATCCTTGGCAATCCAGACCTGCAAGCTGCCTTTGTGAGCCTGCTCCCAAGCTGCACAGGTTCAAAACAAGAGCTGCAAAGGAAAAACATACAGAAGCTACATTTAACTTCATTGTGCCATTTTACTGGTTCCCTCACAAACAAAAAAAAAACAAAAAACCTGCTAATGAGCTTTATAAACAAAATCATCAAGCTGATAATGGTGCAAAAAACCCCGAATGGTTATTAGATGGACAGATAAAAGGTAGAGGCAGGGGGAGAGACTGTGGGAGAAGAAGGGGGATAAAAAAGACTGACACACTAGAAGGAGAAACAGGGAGACTAGACTCACTCAGGCATCAAATGGTGTGTCTGAATTAATCCTGACCATCACACTTTCCCTGTCACACACATACACACACCTCCCTGTCTATGCCCTGCAGCAACAGATGCTAGCAGACAGAGAGGCTTCCTCTGCCTCTCCGTCTTTGATTCTGCCTCTCTGCTTCTATTTTTCTGTCTCCTCTATCTTTGTTGTTAATCTCGTCTTCAAGATAAAATGCCAGTCATCCTTCGCTCACCTTGTAAACAACAAATGAGGATGCACAAGTGTAAGAGGAGACCAACGGGCAACAGGGTTAGGTGAGGGAGGGAAGAGGCAGGCTAAAAGAGAGAGAAAGGCAGCGGCTATTTGATAGTGTCAGCTGTATAGAGGAGATACAGACAGGCCATTCATCTCAATGGATCAGATAGCAGTCCCTCTGGAGTGTGTGCGGGCACACACATAAAAAGAAGGAGAAACACGGAGAGGCAGACTCGGAGCAAACTCTCCTGAACACACAGGATTAAAAAGTCTGAAAAGCATCCAAGGACTGCAAGACCTGGAGCATCCCTGCTAAAGAGTTGCAGAAAAGTATGTAAGTAAGTATGAAAGTATCTAAGTATGTAAGTATGAAAGTGAATGAATGTGAGGGAATTCTTTTCCATCTTCGCAACCAAGCCGTGTGCCAGGGCAAGCTGGACAGAAGGGAAGACGGACAGAGAGAGGAAAGTGAGAGACAGAGAAAGTTCGAAAAGCCTTTGCATGAATCACAGTTTTCAATTTCACATCACAGGGGAGTGAGAGGGTGTGCGTAAGTAGCCTAGCTCTTTTAAGCCCTTGAACATTTACACACTATCTGAACCTCGGCACACACCGAACGAGGCCATTGTAGAACTGTCAGCCATAACAGCTGGTCTCCTGTGGCGAGTTTATAATGACTATGAAGGATGTTGAGGCAGGGTATAATCTGAGCTCTCCATGCTATGTTCAGCCAATATCTAATTAGGGCTGCTTCCGTGACCCTGCTGGACTGCTAGCGATCCATTGTGTTTTTGGCATGTCTATTTTCCATTTCACTTTTAGCAGCCACTCTAGAAAATGTGTCATATGAACAAATTTTGATAATTAAGCAATAATCACCACATAAAAAGAAAATAATTTAAACAGAATTTCAATTTCACTTTCAAAAGATAATAGTGGCGCCAATTAATGAATGAGTGAATAAATAGATGGAACAAAATGGCATGCAGAATTGAATTCACGTTGGCAAGGCCAGTGATTCCTTTTTCAACAGTCCATTTAATCTACAAACTTTTAAAAGCCAAAATTTATTCGAGTACAAAGTGACTTTTTAAAGTTTTCAGTCACAGGAAACCTGTGAAAATATTACAAACCATACAATTGACACAGTTCATTCAACAAAGCAATCAACTCTATGTCAAGCACATTATGAGTACTGTGCTGGGTTTTTAGGATGAGGTATGGGTCAGTGTTAAAAGTTCAAGTATATGGTTGTGAAGATACACAATTTGAAAGACTACTAACTCAAAGACGTGTAAGTTACATCATTGTTTTCAAAAAGAACCCAGAAAGAACAGGCTAACAGCCTTTGGATCAGCTGCAACTCTCAAACTACAATATAATATGTTTCTATTGGTTAACACTTTATAATAACTGCACACTATTAAGCATTAGTTAAGCATGAGTAAATACTTAAGTTCATCGTTTATAAAGTATTGCTCCTACATTAATAAGCATTAGCAAGCAGTTTATAAATGTTATTATATACTACATTCCCTGCTGCTGTATGTCTCTGCACCTTACTGCAACCATTTGCAGAAATGCCATACCTGCTGCCGTTATTGCAATATTGATCATGTGCAGTCCAGTCTGTCACTGTCTGCATCTACACTACCGTATTGAACTTGCAACTATGAGTATTACTGCTCTACCTTTTTCTGTATATAGGCTGTCTGGGTTTTATCTTTTATCGATATTTGCACTACGGGTGGCATTGCTGTACACAGACTGCTGTTGTTGTTTTTCCAGCCTTACTCCCTTTTTTATATTGCACACACCACTGAAGACAGAGAAACGTCATTTCAATTCCACTGTATGTCCTGTAGTAGTATTGACAAATAAAATCTTTTGACTCTTGAATAAATGCTTTATTCTTGATTTTTTAAAAAGCGTAGCTATATGTTGAATAATGCATTTACATACTTCATTAATGAACAATACAGCAACTCTAAATTAAGTATTAAATTATTTGCAAACCAGTTATTTATGAGTTGTTATTGATTCATACGCTCATTTCGAAAGTCTAAGCAAATGATTAATAAACTATTTAAATGTATATTTATAAAGCTAAATGTTTAGACATGCATTGTTACTGTTAATAAATGAGTTATAAACCCAAATTCCTACTGTAAATCATTATTAATTCAGGTAGTTATAAAACATTTAGTACTTGTTAGTTTAATTTTGTGAGCTCATCTAAAGTGAGGACTACCTATTCCTTGTAAAGCATTTACAAAGGAGACTTAACGGCTACGTTGTCTTCTCCACAGAAAAAGAACAAAACAGAGTGAAACAGAATACAGGACATATTTATTTCAGGAGGCAAAGAATGAACTGTAAAAATGCACACTTGATATAAAATTCAAAAATAAATCTCAACAAAATGAACAAAAATTCTACATTTCAAACTAAAGATATACAATTAACAGGAACAGAAAAACAAATATACTCAACAAATGATTAAAGAATATGCGATTTACAACTTGCGGCATTACAAAAACTATGTTTATCTCCCCATAGGCATTTTGCATTTTATTTTTGCTTAAAGCATTTTTTTTTTTGTTCTGGAGCCATTTAATCAGTTTCAGGATGTTACTTCTGGAGCTGCATTTATTAATAAGCTTCTTTAGCTGGTTTAATGCACTCATTTTTTTTTTTAAACAAAATAATTTTCTTAGATGGTAGCAAGTGTTGTCCAGAACCCAGCCACAGGGGGTGCACAAACCAGTGTACTCTTAGTGCCGGTCCCAAGCCCAGGTCAGTGGGGTAGGTTGTGTCAGGAAAGGCATCCAACGTAAAACCTTTGCCAAATAAAACATATGGATCATGATGAATGAGACTTTCATACCAGATCGGTTAAGCCCCCGGGTTAACAACGACCGCCATCGGTGTCGTTAACCGATAGGGTGCCTGTAGAAATTGGGCTACTGTTGGTTGAATGCAGGGACTATGACTGATAAAGGCAGAGAGTTGGCTGATATGATGGAGAGAAGAAAGGTAGCTATACTGTGTGTTCAAGAAACCAGATGGAAGGGAAGCAAGGCTAGGAACTTCGGAGATTGATTTAAACTGTTCTACCATGGTGTAAATAGGAAGAGAAATGGAGTAGGAGTAATCTTGAAGGAAGAGTATGTGAAGAGTGTTCAGGCGGGAAAGAGGGAGTCGGACAGAATCATGAGTTTGAAGCTAGAAGTCAAAGGTGTGATGTTGAATGCTGTCAGTGCGTATGCCCTACAAGTTGGATGTCAGGTAGACGACAAAGAGGAATTCTGGAGTAAGTTGGATGAAGTGGCAGAGAGTGTTCCCAGGGGGGAGAGAGTGGTGATTGGAGCAGACTTTAATGAGCATGTACAGTGGTGTGAAAAAGTGTTTGCCCCCTTCCTGATTTCTTATTTTTTTGTATGTTTATCACACTTAAATGTTTCAGATCATCAAATAAACTTAAATATTAGACAAAAACAACACAAGTAAACACAAAATGCAGTTTTTAAATGAAGGTGTTTATTATTAAGGGGAAAAACAAATCCTAACCTACATGGCCTTTGCGGAAAAAGTAATTGCCCCCCCCCATTAAAACATAAAATACCTGTGGTTTATCACAGCTTTGGAAAGCTGAGTTCAATTTCTCTAGCCACACCCAGGCCTGATTACTGACACACCTGTTCTCAGTCAAGAAATCACTTAAATAGGACCTGCCTGACAAACTGAAGTAGACCAAAAGATCCTCAAAAGCTAGACATCATGCTGTGATCCAAAGAAATTCAGGAACAAATAAGAAACAAAGTAATTGATATCCATCAGTCTGGAAAAGATTATAAAGCCATTTTTAAAGCTTTGGGACTCCAGCGAACCACAGTGAGAGCCATTATCCACCAATGGAGAAAACATGGAACAGTGGTGAACCTTCCCAGGAGTGGCTGGCCGACCAAAATTACCCCAAGACCCAAGCAAGGACTCATCCAAGAGGTCACAAAAGACCCCACAACAACATCCATAGAACTGCAGGCCTCACTTGTCTCAGTTAAGGTCCGTGGTCATGACTCCACCATAAGAAAGAGACTGGGCAAAAATGGCCTGCATGGCAGACTTCGAAGACAAAAACCACTGCTGACCAAAAAGAACAAAGGCTCGTGCCAGTTTTGCCAGAAAACATCTTGATGATCCCTAAAACTTTGGAGAAAATACTCTGTGGACTGACAAGACAAAAGTTGAACTTTTTGGAAGGTGTGTGTCCCATTACATCCAACGTAAAAGTAACACAGCATTTCAGAAAAGGAACATTATACCAACAGTAAAATATGGTGGTGGTAGTGTGATGGTCTGGGGCTGTTTTGCTGCTTCAGGACCTGGAAGACTTGCTGTGGTAAACGGAACCATGAATTCTGCTGTCTACCAAAAAATCCTGAAGGAGAATGTCCGACCATCTGTTCGTGACCTCAAGCTGAAGCGCACTTGGGTTCTGCAGCAGGACAATGATCCAAAACACACCAGCAAGTCCACCTCTGAATGGCTTAAGAAAAACAAAATGAAGACTTTGGAGTGGCCTAGTCAAAGTCCTGACCTGAATCCGATTGGGATGCTGTGGCATGACCTTAAAAAGGCGGTTCATGCTCGAAAACCCTCCAATGTGGCTGAATTACAACAATTCTGCAAAGATGAGTGGGCCAAAATTGCTCCACAATGCTGTAAAAGACTCATTGCCAGTTATTGCAAACGCTTGACTGCAGTTGTTGCTGCTAAGGATGGCCCAACTAGTTATTAGGTTTAGGGGGCTATCACTTTTTCACACAAGGCCGTGTAGGTTTGGATTTTTTTTCCCCCTTAATAATAAACACCTTCATTTAAAAACTGCATTTTGTGTTTACTTGTGTTGTCTTTGTCTAATATTTAAATTTGCTTGATAATCTTAAACATTTAAGTGTGACAAATACACCAAAAAAGAGAAATCAGGAAGGGGGCAAACACTTTTTCACACCACTGTAGGTGAAGTGAAGAGAGGTGATGATGAGGTTTGGTCTTAAGGAGAGAAATGTGGAAGGAAAGGTGGTTGTGGATTTTGCTAAAAGGATGGAAATGGCTGTGATGAACACATACTTTAAGAAGAGAGAGGAACATAGGGTGACTTACAAGAGTGGAGGAAGGTGCACACAGGTGGACTACATCTTATGCAGAAGGAGAAATCTGAAAGAGATAGGAGACTGCAAGGTGGTAGCAGGGGACAATGTAGCTAGACAGCATTGGATGATAGTCTGTGGAACGACTTTGGAGAGCAAGAAGAGGAAGAGAGTGAAGGCAGAGCCAAAGATTAAGTGGGGGAAGCTGCAGAAGGAAGAAGGTCGGATAGAGTTCAGGAAGGAGTTGATACAGGGTGATAGGAAAGAATTACCAGATGACTGGGAAAGTACAGAAGGAAACAGGTAGAAAGGCATGTGGTGCATCCAGTGGACAGAGGAAGGAAGACCAGTTTGTGAACGCTCCAGCGCTGGCTCGTTGGGTATACTGCCTAAAACTAGCAAGTGCCTCAGCTTTTAAAACTGAGGAAGTAAAATTAATTCCTCTCCTTTTCTCTCTCTCTTCAGGTTGCTGCCATCCGTGCGGTGCACCTCCAGAGATTGCTGTGCACTCACCTGCCTAATCATCCTCATCTCCGCCTCAGCCACCTGTCTCCACCTGGTCAGACATCATACCCAGCTCCTCTCCATTCCTACTACCTGCCAGCCTCATCCCACTGATTCGTCTATTTCTGCTGGAGTTTTCTGCCAGGCCTTCTGCTCACTCCTGCAAGTGGCAATTTGTTTTCCACTTTCCCTGATCTCTCTCCTCTTAACCAGCTCTCGTCTCCTCTCCACAGGCTGAGTCTTCCTCTGGTGAGTGACGTATTTTCTCCTAACTCTGCTGGTTTTTAGATTAATAAATTGTTTAAATTTAGCTTCTCTGTGTCGTGTGTTTTCTCTGGTGTGGCACCTGCACGTGAGCCGACCCTTCTACCATTATGACAGAGACGTGGCAAAGGCAAAGGAATATAGTGAGTTGTACGAGAGGCTAAACACTAAGGAAGGCGAAAAGGACTTGTATCAATTGGCTAGACAGAGAGGTCGAGCTGGAAAGGATGTGCAGCAAGTTAGGCTGATTAAGGACAAATGTACTATCAAATGACTAGTGTGTTGAGAAGCTGGAAGGAGTACTTTGAAGAACTGATGAATAAAGAAAATGAGAGCAAGAGGAGGATGGATGAAGAAAAGATGGTGAACAAGAAAGTCCCGAGGATTAGCAAGGCGGAAGTGAGGGCAGCTTTGAAGAGGATGAAGAATGGAAAGGCAGTTGGTCTAGATGACATACCTGTGAAGGTATGGAGATGTTTAGGAGAGATGGCAGTGGACTTTTTAACCAGATTGTTTAACACAATCTTGGAGAGTGAGAGTATGCCTGAGGAGTGGAGAAGAAGTGTTCTGGTACCAATTTTCAAGAACAAAGGTGAGGCTCAGAGCTGTAGTAACTACATAGGCATAAAGTTGATCAGCCAGACTATGAAGATATGGGAAAGCATTGTTGAAGCAGGGTTAAGAGGGGAGGTGACAATCAGTGAGCAGCAGTACAGTTTCATGACAAGAAAGAGTACTACAGATGCAATGTTTGCTCTAAGAGTGCTGACGGAGAAGTATAGAGAAGGTCAGAAGGAGTTGCACTGTGTCTTTGTGGATCTAGAGAAAGCATATGATAGGGTACCAAGAGAGTAAGTGTGGTACTGTATGAGAAAGTCAGGAGTGGCAGAGCAGTATGTGAGGGTGGTACAGGACATGTATGAGGACAGTGAGATGGTGGTGAGGTGTGCTGTAGGAGTGACAGATGGGTTCAAGGTGGGGGTGGAGTTACATCAGGAATTGGCTCTGAGCCCCTTCTTGTTTGCCATGGTGATCATTTCCAGTTCAGGTGTTGAGACCATAGGTCTAAGTTTTGCTATATTCCTCAGATAAAAACAAAAAAAAAAAAAAAAAAAATTCTGACTAGTTGTCGACCATGGCAGTCCAGTGACACTGCATTGTCAAAAACAACACCCAGGTTAAGTTGGCTGGGCTGGACAGACAAGCCTAAGTGACCTGCGTGTTGCCTTATCAGAAGAATTTTACTGTCTGGAGCGATGATCAGTGTTTGTATCTTGTTAAGATTAAATTGTTGGAAGTTATTGTTTAACCATTTGTTAATGGCAGACAGGCAAGCGATTAAGTTTGATAAAATGTTCCGCTCATTTTCTTCAAAAGAGCAGTAAAGCTGAATGTCGTCTGCATAAAAATGGTAAGAGACACCCTTAAACTGTCTGATAATCTGGCCAAGTGGGGTTAAATACAATAAAAACAGAATAGGGTTCAGAATTGAGCCTTGAGGAACCCCACAGTTAAGTCCTTTAACCTCTGACATCTTCTCATTGAACAAAACACAAAACCCTCTGTCAGTTAAATAAGATCAGAACCATTTCAGAACTAATCCTGAAATACCAAACGTGTCCTTCATCCTATTTATCAATATATTATGGTCCACCGTGTCAAAAGCAGCGGTAAGATCCAACAACACCAGGACCGAGTACTGACCAGAATCTGCTGCCATCATGATGTCACTGGAGTGCTGTCTCAGTGGAGTGCATTTTACGGAAACCAGACTGGAAGGTATCTAAGATTTTATTTCTCTCTATGAATGCAGTTAATTGCTCGGCTACTACTTTCTCAAGCATTTTGGATAGGAAGGGGAGCTTTGAAATGTGCCTGTAATTGTTCAGTTCTGTATGGTCTAAGTTTTGTTTCTTTGATTTGGGTTCAACCACTGCTTGTTTAAAAGAACTGGGAACAGTGCCTGATAAAAGTGACCAGTTTATGATTTTGACAATTAAAGGCCGGATAGAGTCAAACATTCTGAAAAGCAGTGACGTTGGGAGGATATCTAAGGGGCTTGAAGAGGGTTTCCATCGAGGCCAGAAGACCATTTACATCCAGTAGCGTGACTGGAGTGAATAAGGTCCACGTGTTAGAGGGGACCTGATTCAGGCCAAGGTCCTCAGCAGATGGTGTAGATGCTTGCTCTAATATCATTCACCTTATTCACCCTAAAATTTGCAAAGTCATTACATTCAGCATTAGAATAAGCAGGAACCATGGCTAAATCAGGTGAGACAATGGAATTAACAGTGTCAAACAAAAACTCAGGATTTCCCTTGTTTAAGGATATAAGCTGAGCAAAGTAGTCTGTTCTCTCATCCTTCATCATACCATTTAGTGAAGTTATAAGATCTTTGAGGTGGAGTCTGTGCACCTCAAGCTTGGTGGCCTTCCACAAACGTTCCACCTTACGGCAGCTTCTCCTAAGAGTACAGATCTCTTCATTTAACCAAGGGCATGGTTTCTTAGGCGAAGTATAGCTATATTCAATAGGAGACACTTTATCAAGTACCAATCAGCACTGTTGGTTAAAGCAATCCACCACAGAATTTACATCTCATATCCTGCAACAAGATGTCAAAAGCTGAAATAAATCTATCCACAGCCTTCTGGTTAATAATGCGCCTCTGTCTTAATGTTTTAGATTCATGCTGTTCCACATTAACTGACAGTTCAAAGAAAAGACAGCAATGATCACTGACACAAACATCCTCCACTTTAACATTGTCCAAACTCAGTCCCAGTGAAAAGACAAGGTCCAAGGAGCGCCCCTTTTTATGTGTAGAGCCGGAGACGTGCTGCCTGAAATTGTGAGTCTCTGTAATAGTTAAATAGTCTGCAGCAGCATTAGGAGACGTATCATTTACATGTATATTAAAATCGCCTAAAATTAAAACTCTTTCTAGTTTAATAATGGAAGATAAGAAGTCTGAGAATTCTGATAAAAACATACCAGCTGGGCCAGGCGGGCGGTAGATTAAAACACAATAAAAAGTAGTTGAGGCACTTATATTCAATATCTCTTCAATCTCTTCAAATGGAGAGATATCTCTTCAAATGAAAAGAAACGTTCAGAGTTCACAGACCGGCATTTGAAGCGGTTGTGGAAAATGATGGCCAGGCCACCTCCGCGTCCACTCAGGTGAGGGGTCGCAATGAAGGCGCAGTCTGTAGGGCAGATCTCCTTCAGGTGAGCGAATTCATCCTGTCGTTGCCATGTTTCAGTCAGAAATAGAAAATCCAGGTTTTCTTCCCCAATCAAATTGTTCAGAAAAAACGATTTGTTTGAGATGGCGTGTGTTCAGCAGAGCAATCTTAATTGTCAACAGCGCATGACAGCAGCGCAGCGTCACGTCCAACTGACTGAATGTTGACAGCTTTCAAACAGCGGTACCGTGGAGTAGAAATTCTCCGAGAGCGAAGGCGACGGGAGAACAGGTTTTACCGGAGCGGTGGTGTGGGGTTGCAGTCCTCCTCAGGTGTTTGCACATGGATGGGACACAGACAACTCGTGTATCCCTCTCTGCTTAGGCGGCTGGTGCGCCTCAGCCTCACCTGGACGCCGGCTCGGGATCCACACCTCCATGGCCTTCTACCCAGTGGAGGCAGCAGCAGTAGGCTTCCACGTGACAGGTCAGCACAAACAAATGGTGGAGCAAAGAAGCATTGGCCCCACTTTGCACTGTGTTGTTCCATAGATGCCTTAATTTGCATCAGCATTGTACAATCATAACGTAGCTCAGAAAGGTATGTTGAAATGGCTTCAGATAGACATAGTAGTGATAAAACCGCCAGCAGCGAAAGAGCAGCAGAGGCCATACCAGTCACAAGCGCCATCTTGCCTAAAATGAGTAGGGCTGTCGCAGTAGAGGAATTTCCTCTGCAGTGACAGTGGACAGCTCAACACCGCGATATGTGGTATTATTGCAAATGATTTTAGGACCCTGTGGTCTCGTAATTTAAACAGGGTTCATAACTCATGTGGCAAACGATGGAAGCTGTGAGAAACTCACTGCAGCTCTGCCCTGAACTTTATGTGTGTGTGTGTGTGTGTGACAATTGTGCGGCGCTCCACTCTTTCTACAGGCACAAACTGCTGATTCTGTTTTTAAAAAAACCCGAT
Source organism: Pholidichthys leucotaenia (assembly GCA_020510985.1). NCBI lineage: Eukaryota > Metazoa > Chordata > Actinopteri > Cichliformes > Pholidichthyidae > Pholidichthys > Pholidichthys leucotaenia. The sequence continues at coordinate 236,619,760 of CM035848.1, read as the reverse complement.
AATTTTCATAAAGCAGTGGCGGCAACTACGGGGTGTGTGGACTGGAGACTGCAGCAACATTCAGCTTATTTAAGCAGGACAGCCTCCATACAGGACCCTGTGTGCCCTTGTCTCCGTGATTTTTGTCACTGTGAATTTTGCCACTGTCTGAAAAATCACGTTCAAACAAGTAATGCACTATGCAGCAATAGTTGGCTCTCGGAGCTCATACACCGAAGCATACATAGTCAGGATCATACACACGCCACTCAAAAGGAAATAACACGCTTTGTGCCCTTTCAGTACTCACTGTCATGGCTGTATTTAGCAAGAAGTCCAAACGCTTTCACCACTAACTGCCTGCTGGAGTCCGTCTGGAGAGAGAGTGCCCCAAACAGTGCTATGGAAGCTTCCAGAGTACTGGGTGCAAACATGCTGTTGGCAATAAAAATACACTTCATTTAACAATTTATTTAATAATCAATAGGGGCACATAAATGAACGAGATATAGCTAGATATACTGTATGTCTTATTAAGTCTTTTTAAAGTCTGTATTGTTTTTGTACTTTTTTAGTAATTGTTTATTGTTTTGTAACTTTTTTAACTGTCTTGTTTTTTTTATTAACTGTTTTAAAGGCCAAATGTCATGTAATTTTTTTTTCTAAATGACAACGAATTTAGATAAAATACACATAGCTTAAACCAAATATTCATACCGGAGACCATATCACTCACCTGTATTTACATAATTGCACAAAATACACCAGGTGAAGGCCCCACCTTGCTTGCTGGCTTGTGACAGCCAGTCCAGACCACGCCCATGTTTTTGACATCACCAGTTGTACCCTGGCTGCCCTGCCTATCCACATTCACACTTATCAACATTGGACAATCATGACGGAAAGTGACAGCGATTGTGAACAAATTAGTTTAGTTTTGTCTTTTTTTTTTGTCAGTGGTTCAGACAGTGACAGAGGCATTGAACCTTACAGGTTCGAGCAGTCCGAGACGGAATCAGATGCTTTGTCTGATGACAACAGTTCCAACGATGACCAGAGAGCAGAACCAGTGGAAAATGTCATTGAACTGGACATTAATCGCCTCCAGAATTGCGAAGCCGAAGGGGGTCTGTCGAGGGCGCCCCATAAATATTGATTTTTCGGAAGCCATTATTATTACAGTGGAGGAGAGCCGCTGCTGTCAAGAAATTGACCAGATCAATATGAAAATGGAGGCGCATACCTGTCAAGTGAGACGTTTTCGCCGTATTTTGGTGCCAAGCGCGGCTGTGGGGGACGGCGGAGTGGTGGCGGACACTTTTCTGGGAAATGTTTTAAATGTAGTTCGTGTTGTTATTGTCAAATATTTTAAGGAAAATACGGGGAAAAAACAGGACAGGACGTGTTGCGGAGCACGTCCTGTGTGTGATCCCCCACAGCTGGTGCTGGCAGATGGCTTGGCGGGAGCTATTATCACTACAATGAGAAGTGTGGAGTCAATCATTAGTCAGATTGTCGGGGCGGGCAGGGGAGCTATTCTCACTACAATGAGAAGTCATTAGGACAATGGTTTAACACGTTCAGCTGCGCAGCGGTTGCGGAACAGAGAGAGATCGCCTGACAAATACAGAATTCTGCTTTTTTTTTTTTATTTTGCGCCGGACGCTGAGTTGTGTTGTTATTGTCAAATATCCATGAATCCTTAAAATATTTGACAATAACAACACGAGTTGCATTTGGGGCATTTCCCAGAGAGGTGTCCCTTGTTGCTCCGCCGTCCCTTATAGCCGCTTTTTACGGTGTTGAAGTACGGCGAAAACGTCTCACTTGACAGGTATGAAAACATTTCCCAGAGAAGTGTCCCTTATTACCCAGCTGTCCCTGATAGTCCCGTTTTAAGGTATGGGTGAAATATCCAATTTTTTCTTTCTTGTTGCTCACTTCAACCTTCCAGTCTCCATATAAACAATCAATTGAAATACCCCAAGCATCAAACTAGGGTACAATCGATTTCGTCACTTCCGCCTTCTTCCCCAGGCGATTCCAGGGGCCGTGTCAGGCCAAGCGCGGCAGTTTTAAATTAACGAATATTCCGTTGTTACTGAAGCATATGCACCAAGACCCGAACGGATCGGTTCCCTTTTATATCTAGTTTCAAGATATTTAAAGTACCCTGTTACGTGACATTTGGCCTTTAATTGTCTTGTTTATTTTATTTTGATGGACCTTGAGTCTGGAATAAAGTTTGACTGATTGATTGCCACACACACCAAAAAAGTGAACACCGCGGTTGTTGCGGTTGCTTGTTTTCCTCCGCAGTAGGTGTGTCCATAGCACGGTATTACATAACTGTGGTTATCACAACAGCCCTAGAAAAGAGTATATCAGAGGGACAGCTCAGGTTGAGCGGTTTGGAGACAAAGTAAGGGAGGCAAGGCTGAGATGGTTTGGACATGTACAGATGAGGGATAGCGGATATATTGGACAAAGGATGTTGAAGATGGAGCTGCCAGGCAGGAGGAAAAGAGGAAGACCACAGAGAAGATTCATGGATGTAGTGAAGGTGGACATGGAGAGAGTTGGTGTTACAGAGGAAGATGCAAGGGATAGGGTGAGATGGAGGCAGATGATCCGCTGTGGTGACCCCTAAAGGGAGCAGCCAAAAGAAGAAGAAGAAGAAGAAGGTAGCAAGCGTTGTCCAGATCGTTTGTGATGGGCAGGAGAAATCATGGTGCACCCACTTTGTACATCATCAACATTGGACAGAGGAAAACTTGCACTTTCTGGTAGTGCAATGGAGAACTCTGACCAAAATCAAAAAGGCGTGCAAACCCAGGCCAAAAGGAATGCCAGCGTGGAGGTGGATATACTATTGGATGACACATCCATCAGTGGCACTAGTGGTGAGTATGTTACTTGATGACTGGCATGCATTATGGATGATACGACTAGCTTGCTAACTGCAGGTCCGCACTGCATGCATTAAGCTTAGCTATCAACAGGTGACGTTTCTCACAGACATTTTGACTCTGTGTAATGTGCAAGGCGAGATGAGAGTTAGTTCGACAACAGTAAAGTTAATAGAACGTTCTCAATCCAATGAATAATGTGCAATTACTTACACTTAGGTGTGTCCATGGCCCCCATTGCAAAGCTGACAGACAAAAGAAAATCCCATGAGTTGGAGATGTGTGAGATGAAAGTAGAGTGGCAAAAGGAGAAGAATGATGATCTGACCAAGGAAAGAGACTATCTAAAAGAGCAACTGGGATCAGATAAATTTCCTAACATCTGACATTTATTACAATTAGTCAGTAGGTGATTTGTTACTTTATAACAAGGGGAGTGGTTTTGCTGGGGATGTCGTGTAAATGTAAATTAACCCTTTGAGTGTGAGATTCCATGTGCCCCTAGTGGCAGAGCGCAGCGCTGCGCCTGTCAACTGATTCTGACATCCCTTTAACTCCCGAGCTATACTGACGACTTGTACTGATCGTGCCAGTTCAGAAGGTGGCAGGCACGTGTTGGAGGACTCGTGGATGACACATAATACACCCAAGAAGAAGAAATCCTTATTTCCTTTTCCTGTTTTCTTTCTTTGAACCCAGAAAGCTCCCATGCACGTCGTATAAAACTGCGTCATACACGAAAAATTGATGGGGTATACAAACAAAATTGACATAGGATACTCAAAAGAGTGTCTAGATGTGGGAGAGAGTGCAAATGTCTGACAGAATGGAAAATAACGACCATGATAGACGAAAACGGACCGCGCACTCCAGCAAGCGAGTCCCCTTCGCTGTCGGTAAGTGATGAATTTCTTTGTTTCTTTACATTGTACTTATTTTCTTGTACATATACTTTGAAGACAAGATGACAACGTACCCCTGTACAAAAACGGTGTCAAAAGACTGAACCATTCTTTGTGTAAATATGTCCAAAGTCTGCTTTTGACTGAGTTCAATATAGCTGCCGCTGCATTATGCAAATTACCTGTAGGTGCGTAAATTCACTCCTATCTGAAACTTTGGATCATATTTTATATCTTTCTAATTGACAGTAAGCCATTATCTCTTACCACTTTAAAGTTATAGCCTTGGAAAGTTCTGACATCTGATCTGACTAGTTTCTTGAAAAAAATCTTTACCACTGTTGACCACTAGGGGTTATGTTGCAGTTTGGCGACAGTCACACTCAAACAGTTAAGAACAAATTTGCATCAATAAAAGGTGCAAAATATTAAAATAAACTATGCTAATTCACAATAAAAAGTCACAAATTTATGACAAAAGTTCCAAATTCATGAGACAAAAGTTGCAAGTTTAAGTGAAAAAATGGCAAATTTATGAGAAAAAAGTTGCCAATTAGGAGAAAAGTCACCAATTTACAAGAAAAAAGTCAAATTTATGAGGAAGTTGCAAATATATGAGAAAGAAATCAAATCTGTGAGAAAAAAGTCACAAAATCATAAGAAAAAAGTTGCAAATTTATGTGAAAAAGTCACAAATTTATAACAATTTGAAAATTTACAGTATAAACTATAAGTTAAAAAAAACTTGCATTTTTAAGAGAAAAGGTTTTTTCCTGTAATATTGTAACATTTTTCTTGGAAATTTATAATTTAACCATTTAACATTGGACTGTACTGACATTGTTTGGGTGTAACTGATCAGAAAGGTACTGCATAAAACCAAGAAGCCAGAACAAAAGTATAAATTAAGCCAGGATTTTCAAGTAATCCTGGCTTAATTTATACTTGACTTGGTTGCATAAAAGTAGGATGAATGACACCCAGCTAAATTGCTATGGAGATTTATTCTCTGGCGCTGGTCCAGACCAGGCTAAGAGTCAGGCTAAGATTAATCCTAGTGACTTATGCCTCAGTGAAAACGGACGCATACAGTAATCAGTCAATGTGTCTGTGTGTGTGTGTGTTGTTGTGGTTGTATCTGTCTGTCTGTTAGCAGCTTTTCAGCTCACCAGATCAAAATTAAGTGCAAATAAAGGCTTGTATCATTGTATAGTCACATTTTCTCAACTTTTAATTTGCCAGAATTTCACGATAAGGGTTTGTTTTCAAAATAAACACAAATTTAACTCACCTTTATCATCAATGGAGCCGGTAAAAAAGGTATTATAATAACTATAACGGGCCAGTAGAGGTGGCAGTGCGACATTTTTACAGCACATGGATGACTTCCTGTCACAGTCGATCTCCAGCTAAACTGTTCTAAAACAGCAGTTACTGAAAAAAAAAAAAAACATTCAGCAACTACACCATTTATTCATCACATTGATTGTTTTCACACTGGTTTTGTTGTTTCGTTTTGCAGACGAAGGATGAGGTATTTTCTTCCTGGAGTTTTCAGTTCATTGCTAAAAACTACAAGTCCCAACATTCCTCGCCTGAAAAACATAGCGGACCACAGCAGACCACTGCCACAGACGCCTGTGCGGAGTAAGTTTTGTGCTTGAATTATGCAGCGATTGCAATAGTAAAACACCAATAACTCCTACAACTCCAATATTTTTTTTTCCACAATATCTTTATTGAACCTTTTTTTTTTTTTAACAAACATGATACAAACAAACACTAACACTAAAGTACTACAAAAAAAAAAAAAAAATGCCCTAAAAACACCAACAACCACCAACAAAATCAAGTCTTCAACAATGCTCCTCTGTTTAGTCTAGACAATCCAATACATTAGTATACATATTATGTTCACCAGTTTGGAATTTACAAGGTCCACACACATCATTCACCTTCTTCTTCAAGAGTTATGTTTAAATTTTTTACATAATCAATAAAAGGTCTCCATATATTCTCAAACACAATTTCCTTTGATTTCAGTATATATGTTATTCTTTCTAATGGAAGGTTTGTTAACATCTGTCTTAACCACTGAGTCACATCTGGTCTATGAGTCTTTTTCCATAATAGTGCAATACATTTTTTGGCATTAAGCAAACTGAGGTCTATGAATGTTCTTTCACTTTTATTGAAATTATGCTTTTCTGGGTACAGACCCAACAAAAACAGTTTAGGATTCAATATGATTTGTTTTGAGATTATTTTTTCAATTGTTACCCTCACCTCTTCCCAAAACATTCTTATTAATCTACATTCCCATAAACAATGAAATAGGGTTCCTTTACTTTCCATGCATTTTGTGCATGTATCTGGTATATTTTTGTTATATCTATTTAACTCCTCCGGTGTAACATACATCCGCATTAACCATTTGAAATGTATCAATTTAAGGCGTGCATTTATTGATTTGGTTTGAGCTTCTGTACAAGCCAATTCCCATTGTTCCTCTGAAATTTCAATTTGCAGATCTTCTTTCCAGTAGTTTAATCTTTTCAGTGAATTTTCACTTGAAGATAGTGTCAATGAGTTATAAAACTCTGAAATAATACCCTTTCTTTTACTATCTTTCATCATCATTTTTTCCAAGGATGAATAAATAGGTCGAGTGAGAGCTTTATTTTGATTTGATCGAATAAAGTTTCTAAGTTGAAGATATTTAAAAAAATGTGTTCTATTGAGATTAAATTTGATCCTCAGCTCTTCAAAAGACATTATGTTGTCTGCACATGGCAAATATAAATCCTGAATCTTTTGTATCCCTTTTAAATTCCATACTTTAAATACAGCGTCCGCTCTCCCTGGTTTAAAATATTGATTACCCCATATTGGACTAAATTGTGACAATAACTGTGGTTCTTTTAAATAGTTTTTAGCTTCACACCATATTTTGATCATATGCTTTACAAATGGATTTTTAACTTGTTTTTGTAATTTTTTTGCCAAATCTGAGTATATGAATATGGGAAGAGGTAAAGGTAAATTGTATGATTCCATTTCAGTCCAGTGAGGGAGATCATTTGATGAAAAATAATATGTCATAGACCTCAGTTGTGCCGACCAATAATACAACATAAAATTTGGACATTTCAGACCTCCACGATCAAATGGTAAATATAATAAAGACAAACGTAATCTAGCCCTCCTGTTGTTCCATATAAATTCCACTAACTTTTTTTTTATTCTTGAGAATAGATCTAAAGGTGGTGATAAGGGAATGTATTGAAATAAATAAAGTATTTTAGGTAAAATATTACTTTTAAGTATATTGATTCTCCCGATCATCGACATTGGTAGTGACATCCATCTCTGAGTTAACTCATTGATATCTGACATTAAGGCTTCATAGTTGACACTGGCGACTGATTCTAGCTTAGGCATAATTTGGATTCCTAAATATTTAAACTGATTTACAACATTGAATTGATTTACCTCAGGGGCTGGGTAATTTCTCTGGGTCTCATTTAGCATTAATATTGAAGATTTAGTTTTATTTATTTTATATCCTGATATTTCCCCAAAATTCTTTATTAAATTCAACAAGGTTGGAATTGATTTTTTTAGATTCGACATAAACAAAATTATATCATCGGCGTACAGGGAGATTTTATGTTCTGTTGGTCCAACTTTAATTCCATATATTTGTGAATGTAAACGTATCGCTATCGCTAAAGGTTCAATTGCCATAGTAAACAGTAAAGGTGAAAGTGGACAGCCTTGTCGACATCCTCTATTGATTTTTATTGGTTTTGAAATATTGTTATTTGTTAGGATTTCTGCTGTAGCATTATTGTATATTATTTGAACCCATTTTATGAAATTATTTCCAAGTCCAAACCTTTGTAGGACTTCAAAAAGAAAGGGCCATTCAACTCTATCAAAGGCCTTTTCGGCGTCCAATGATAGGAGAGCTGTATCTGGTGCTTCTTTATTAAAATAAATAATATTAAATAGTCTTCTTACATTATGGAAGCCTTGTCTACCCTTTATAAAGCCATTCTGATCTCGATTAATAATATTTGGTAAAATTTCTTGTATTCGTCTTGCTAAAATTTTACAGATTATCTTAAGGTCGGCGTTTAATAGGCTTATTGGTCTCATATTTTCACATTTATTAGAGGGCTTACCTGGTTTTGGCAGCAGTATAATTAAGGCATTATTTATGTATGATGGTAAATTATTATTTTGAAATGCTTCTAAAACCATTTCCAAAAAAGGTTTTATTAATTTATTCTTAAATTTTTTATAAAGGTCAACTGGAAGACCATCTGGTCCTGCACTTTTTCCTGATTTCATATTATCAATGGCTAGCCCAACTTCTTCTTGACTAATTTTAGACTCCAATATCTCCCTGTTTTCATTTGGAATACACGGTATAGATAGTTCGTTCAAAAACCCATTTAGTTTTGTTAAATCAGGTTCATTTTTGGTATCATATAATTTTTCATAGTAATCTCTAAAGGCTCTATTAATTTCTAAAGGATCTATAACTACCTGTCCGTTACTTATAATACTGGTAATTGGTGTTTTAATTTCCAATTGTTTAATCTGCCATGCTAATAATTTTCCTGATTTTTCACCTTGTTCATAAAAAGATTGTTTCAATCTTAGAAGACTCGAGGCAGCTCTATTCGCTGATTTTTTGTCGTATTCAGCTCTCAAAATCAGTAATTCATTCTCCAACCTTGGGTCACTTCCTGCATACACTTTTCCTGAAGACTTTTTATTTTATGTTCCAATTTAGCTCTCTCCTCTCGAGTCTTCTTAGATTTTGATCCTGTATAACTAATAATATGTCCCCTAATAAAAGCTTTGAAAGCCTCCCACTTTACACATGCTGATGTTTGTGTAGTATTGATGTCAAAGAACTCGTCTGTTTTTCTATATACTTGACAAATTCCTCATCCTGAAGCCATTTATGCTGAAATTGCCATCTACCTGATTCCTTTGTCAATTTTTTATCTACATATATTAGACAACAGGGTGCATGATCAGAAATTACGATGTTATCATAAAAGCAGTTTTGAATCTTGGACCTTAATTCTGTGGAAATCAAAAAATAATCAATACGTGAGAATGTCTTGTAGGTACTGGAATAACAAGAATAGGCTTTAACTTGTGGTTTCATTTCTCTCCATATATCTAACAATCTCAATTCTTTCATAAAATGATTAATAGTCATCCTACATCCAATGTGCGTACAATCCAGTCCTGTTGATCTATCCACACCTGGATTCAATGTACAATTAAAATCCCCTGCTATTATATGTTGCCCTGTAAGTGATGATAAGATGAGAAATAAATTAGCAAAGAACTTCTGATCATCTATATTGGGACCATATAAGTTCACAAGATTTATATTTTCTAATAGCAAAGAACCTTGAATGATTACATATCTTCCAAATTTGTCTCCAATTACATTTTTCACCTGAAAAGGAACTGATTTATGTATGAGAGTCATAACTCCCCTGGCTCGGGATGAAAATGAAGAGGTGAATACACTTCCCTGCCATCTACTCCTAATTCTTTTAACATCCTCCTCTATCAGATGAGTTTCTTGTAAAAACACAATTCTTGAACCCATGTCCTTTATTTTATTCATAACTTGTTTAAGTTTTTTTAAATTTTGTAGACCTCTGCAATTCCATGAAGTTAAATTAAGATTAACACTTTGGTCCATGATCAATAGAGAGTTTAGGATTACCTTGCAGTGTAAACATGCTCATACAGAGAAGCAAAAACATGAGTGGTTGAACATTCATCCTACAAACTACACACAAACAAATTTCCCCTTCCCACACTTGTGGCAAACCCCCCAAAATCAAAAGAAAAATTCTGTCTCCCGATATAGCCATCGACCGTTCCACACCCACGGGGAACAGCCTAAGCCACTCCTTCTTCATCCTCCCAATCACCCTAACTCTACTGCTTTTAATGACGTAACATTAACTCTCCTCTGTAGTTTTCCAACTTAACTCCAAAATTTTTAACAACTTTGTACATCATAGTTTTTTTTTTGTTTGTTTTGTTTTTTTAATATATAATACAATCTATATTTTGTAAACTTACTATTTACTTCAAGTCAGTCAGATGCCTGTGCAAATGCTTAATTATTCTACCTTATATTTTGTTCATGCTTAGCTCCCACCAGTCTCTTCTTCTTCTTTGATCTTCTTGATGAACTCCTGCGCCCCCTCTGGGGTCTTGAAGATGTGGGTTCTGCCCTCATACGTGGTCAGCAGTCTCGCAGGATAGATTACACCATGACGAATCCCAAGGTTGCGCAGCTCCTTACGTATGGGATCAAACTGCTTCCTCAATTGCTGGATTCCTGTGGCCAAATCTGGGTAGAACCGCACCTGCTGGTCCTGGTGTTTAATCTCTCCTTTAGCACGTGCAGCGTTGAAGATCTTCATCCTGTCTCTGTTGCTAAGAAACTTCATAATTAAGGTCCTCGGCGGTCCCTTATCTCTCCGTGGGCCAATACGATGTGCTTTTTCCAGAACCACTGCTGATTGCAACTCCTCGCTGCCCAGCACCTCCGGAATCCACTTTTCCAGAAAGGAACATACGTCCCGACCTTCTGATTCCTCTGGAAGACCCACCAGCCTCAAATTATTCTGTCTCGACCGAGATTCCAAATCCAAAATATTATCTTCCAGAGATTTATTTTTTTTTTCCAAAGTGCGCACCTTTAATTGAAGACGGGTGACGTCATCTTCAGCACTAGCAAGACGGAGCTCCATCTGCGCCGTTCGTTCTACACAGTCACCCAATTCCTTTCTTATTCCTTCCAACGCTGTCATAATCCCATCAAATCTAGAGGAAAAGTCCGCTCTCATTGAACTCATGGCAGCCATCAGCGCATCTGCGCCATTCCCCGCAGACAACGCACCGCCGCCAGCCTCCTCCGCCATATATGGAGTTTTGTTTGCTGCGTCACAGACCTGAAAGTCCGTTAATTTGGACTGTTTCGGCGGCTCGCTTTTTCCTTTTCCTGGTTTTCCAGCCTTAGGCTTCGCCGACATATCCTCGCCCAAATGCTGGGATACGTTCTGTCCCAAATGAGAGAGTTATTTGCCGATTTTTTTTCTCCAGGAGCAGAGCAGAGCGAGACACGTCCGTCCTACGTGGCAGCCATAACCGGAAGTCAACTCCAATATTTGATTCTTAAAGTTTATGTTGCGTCCCATTTTTTTCCACTGTCTGATTTTTTTCCCCGTACGGGGACTGCTTGGTTAGATTATTTTAATCTATTAAGCAGCTTTCTCTAAAGTTCAGCTGATTTTTTTAATTCTTAATACTAATGTCAGTAATATAAAAACACCACAGTGTGACATGCTTCATTCAAGTACTTTAAAATGATTCACTCACTAAACCAAGCAATTTATTAAGCTGAGGAGAAACATGACATCGGTATTTTTTATATCTATCAGATCTGTAACAATAATCACATTTTTATGCTGTTTTTCTTTCCTCTTTGTCTACCTGAGGGCCCCAGTGGTGAACCTGAGGGTCAGCAGTCAGAGCAGCTGTGAAGATAACAGGCTGGAAGCTAAATAAGAATATTACATGTTTACTGTTTATACCAGAAACTGCTACTGTATTTCAATAAATTAATGTTTGGACAAATTTAGTTTTTTGCAAGATTATTTAAGAAACTCTCAATATTCATTACACAAAAGTGTGAAACATTCCAAACCGTTCTGATTTAATATTCATAATTATGCTTTTACTTTTGGAAATTTTGATATGTTTATAAGATAAGATAAGATAAGCCTTTATTAGTCCCACAATGGGGAAATTCCAGGATTGCAACAGCACAGGGATAGCAACACTCAGAGCAACAATCAGAAGGCAAGAGAAAAACAAGAGCAGCGAGTATACATATGTACACATAAATATATATATATATATATATATATATATATATATAGACACAGTGCGGAGCATTGTAGCTGAATGGAATAAATATATGAGTACATAAACACACAGTGCAGAGTATTGTAGCTAGATGGAATGAATATGTGAATATATAAACACACACAATGTGGAGCTTTTTTTTTTTTGTTACTTATTTGTACCCGTAGGTAGATTTGGTTTGCAGTCTGGTGACAAGCCACCGGCTGCCGGTCGCTGCGTGTGCGAGCGCCCTAAACCTACATGTTTTTGGTATGCGGGAGGAAACAGGAGAAATCCCGGAGTAAACCCACGCAACACGGGGAGAACATGCAAACTCCACACAGATCACTGTTGGTCGGGGGCTGGGATTGAACCCACGATCTCATGATCCCCCCGATCCCCCGGCCGAGGGTAAACTGTGCTGCCGCAGTGCTAAACCACTGCACCACCGTGCAGCCCCATGTATTGCATTGTAGCTAGATGGAATAAATGTGTAAATATATAAGCACACACAGCGTGGAGCATTGTTGCTAGATGGAAGAAATATATAAATATATAAACACACACAGTGCGGAGCATTGTAGCTAGATGGAAGAAATATGTAAATATATAAACACACACGGTGCAGAGCATTGTAGCTAGATGGAATAAATGTGTAAATATATAAGCACACACAGCGTGGAGCATTGTTGCTAGTTGGAATAAATATATAAATATATAAACACAAACAGTGCGGAGCACCGTAGCTAGATGGAATGAAACAGCACAACCGCCTACTTAGTTATCCTACATGGTATGATTATGTGCCCATACATATTCTCACCCTCCATAGCGACCGGTATTTTCCTAGTTGTATACCGGAGGGGACCATTGTGTAAGTCTATTGCGTCTTTTGCATTCAATACTATTAGGTTGTCACGTCTTTTGTGCTATCTCTGCGAGCAGCCCTGCTTAGGTTGTACAGTCTGACAGCCGTAGGTAGGAAGGACCTGCAAAACCTCTCGGTTGTGCACCTAGGATGATGTAGTCTGCTGCTAAATGAGCTCCTCAGTGCATTCAGTATGTCCTGCATAGGGTGGAACTCAGACTCCAGCAGAGATGACAGTTTAGCCACCATCCTTCTCTCTCCCATCTCCTCCACTGGGTCAAGGCGCTGCCCCAGGACAGAGCTAGCTTTCTTGATCAGTTTGTTCAGTCTCTTCCTATCGGCTGCTGTAATGCCACTGCCCCAGCAGACCACTCCAAAAGTGATGGCTGATGCCACCACCGTGTCAAAGAATGACTTCAGCAGCGCCCCTTGTACACCAAAAGACCTGAGTCTCCTCAGTAGGAACAGCCTGCGCTGTCCCTTCTTGTAGAGTGCGTTGGTATTGTGTGACCAGTCTAGTTTATTGTTCAGATGAACACCCAGGTACTTGTAGGATGTCACCATCTTGATGTCTGTTCCCTGTATATTTACTGGTGCTGTGAGGGGTTGTCCTTGCCTGTGGCAGTCCACCACCAGCTCCTTAGTTTTCCTCGCGTTGATCTGGAGGCAGTTCCGATGGCACCAGTCCACAAAGTCCTAGATAAGTCCTCTGTACTCAGCTTCATCTCCGTTGGAGATGAGGCCAACGATCGCAGAGTCGTCAGAGAACTTCTGTAGATGGCAGTGTGTTGTGTTGTGTGAGAAGTCCGCAGTATAAAGGGTGAACAGGAAGGGAGCCAAAACCGTTCCCTGGGGGGCCCCCGTGCTACCAATGATCGTGTCGGACACACAGTCCCGGGTTCTCACAAACTGAGGCCGGTTTGTGAGGTAGTCCAGGATCCATGATGACAGGTGCTGGTCCACCTCTGCGCGCAGCAGCTTGTCCTTCAGGATCATTGGTTGAATGGTGTTGAAAGCACTGGAGAAGTCAAAGAACATGATCCTCACCGCATTCCCGGGCTTCTCCAGGTGGGACAGAGAACGGTGAAGGAGGAAGATCACCGCATTCTCCACCCCAATGCCATGCTGGTAGGCAAACTGGAGTGGATCCATCGCTGGTCCCACCAGGGGGCGGAGGTGAGCAAGGAACAGTCTCTCCAGGGTCTTCATTATGTGGGACGTCAGGGCCACTGGTCTGTAGCTGTTCAGATCAGAGTTCAGAGTTCACTGCTAATGATTCGGCTTCCGTGTGGAGAGGACTGAGGCAGATCACCAACTATCGGCCTCAGGCTCCTAAAGGTCAGGATGACAAAGCCCTTTGTCAGAGACTGTCCCAACACTATGCCCGTTTTGACACCTCGTCATCTGTGTCCAACTCCCCCCCTCCCTCCAGCTCCACAGCCTCCACATTCCCTACTTCATTTAAGGCACCCCCCCCACCTCCCCCCCTCCCCTTATCATCAGTGAGCAGGATGTGCTCAAACAGTTCTCCAGACTGAACCCGCGCAAGGCCCCCGGCCCAGACGGCGTGTCTCCCTCCACCCTGAGACTCTGTGCGAAACAGCTGGCTCCTGTATTCACAGACATTTTTAACACCTCCCTTAAGTTATGCCACGTGCCGTCCTGCCTCAAATCCTCCACCATCATCCCTGTCCCCAAGAAGCCACGGATCACTGGACTTAATGACTACAGACCTGTAGCGCTCACCTCTGTAGTCATGAAGTCCTTTGAGCGCCTGGTCCTGTCCCACCTCAAGTCCATCACCACCCCTCTCCTGGACCCGCTGCAGTTTGCCTACCGAGCCAACAGGTCTGTAGACGATGCAGTCAACCTGGCCCTCCACTCCATCCTGCAGCACCTGGACTCCCCGGGAACCTACGCCAGGATCCTGTTTGTGGACTTCAGCTCCGCATTCAACACCATCCGCCCCGCTCTGCTCCGGGACAAGCTGTCCCTGCTCAACGTGCCTGACTCCCTCTGCAGGTGGATCATCGACTTCCTGACGGACCTGAGGCAGCATGTGCGGCTGGGAAAGACTGTCTCAGACTATACTAGCATCAGCACCGGATCACCCCAGGGCTGTGTACTTTCCCCCCTACTCTTCTCCCTTTACACCAACTCCTGCACCTCCAGCCACCAGTCTGTCAAGTTGATCAAGTTTGCGGACGACACCACCCTCATCGGGCTCATCTCCAACGGCGACGAGTCCGCCTACAGGAGAGAGGTGGCCCAGCTGGCGTCCTGGTGCAGCAATAACAACCTGCAGCTGAACGCTCTGAAGACAGTGGAGATGATTGTAGACTTCAGGAAAGTCACTACTCCTCTGCCCCCCCTCACCCTCTCAGGCTCTCCCATCACCACTGCTGATTCCTTCCGCTTCCTAGGCACTACCATCACCAGGGACCTCAAATGGGAGCTGACCATCAGCTCACTCATCAAAAAAGCCCAGCAGAGGATGTTCTTCCTGCGGCAGCTGAGGAAGCTCAAGCTACCCACCAAGATGTTAGTGCAGTTCTACACAGCCATCATCGAGTCCATCCTCACCACCTCCATAACCGTGTGGTACGCAGGAGCCACTGCCAGGGACAGACTAAGGCTGCAGCGCGTCGTGCGCACTGCTGAGAAGGTGATCGGCTGCAAGCTCCCATCTCTCCAGGATCTGTACATCTCCAGGACCCGGAGGCGTGCTGGCCGGATCATAGCCGATCCCTCACACCCTGGTCATGTACTGTTTGCCCCCCTCCCCTCTGGTAGAAGACTTCGGTCCATCCAGACTAAAACCTCCCGTCACATGAACAGCTTCTTCCCCTCTGCCATTAGACTGCTGAACACTAAGTGACTCTCGTGCACCATGTACAGCAGCTCAACCAGACTCATGTCAATCATCACTGTTTTCTTCCTGCATTACCGACTGCACTATATAGTTCTCCACAGTATCTGCTGCTGGCTAATATATATTTTAACTGTTGACCAGTATCACTTAATCTTATCCTACACTTTATTACATGTATAGTTTATTTCTCTTATCTTATCATGTTTAATGTTGCAGCATTGTACCGAGACAAATTCCTAGTTTGTGTACTACATGAACAATGGCAATAAACCTGATTCTGATTCTGATTCAGATCTTTGAGGTGGGAAGTCTTTGGTACAGGTACCACACAAGATGTTTTCCACAGCTGTGGTACCCTCCCCAGCTTCAGGCTCAGATTTAAGATGTACTCCACAATCCCACACAGCTGGTCTGCACAGGACTTGAGGAGCTTTGCGCTGATGCCGTCTGGTCCCGACGCCTTCCTCGCCTTGATCTTCCTCAGCTCCGTCCTCACCTGGGTCTTGGTCAGGGTCAGGTTGGGGGGCTGTGTGTTGGGAGTGGGGGGGTGTTGGTGGAGTGGGGAGTGGGCAGCAGGACTTGATGTCTTCAGAGGCAGCAGTGGTTGTTGTGCAGTCAGGGGGGAGGGCGGTTTGTCAAACCTATTGAAAAACAGATTCAGATTGTTCGCCCACTCCCTGCCCCCCATGGCCTGGGGGGGAGGTATTCTGGAGCCCAGAGATGGTTTTAGTAGTAGTAGATTAGTTTATTTGACAGGGACAGTGCAAAAGGTTTCTCCAGACCCCGCTGATGTCGCTCTGTTGCAGCTTGTCCTCCATCTTCTTCCTGAAGCTGTCCTTGCCTTCTCTGATCTTTCTCCTCAGCGCCCTCTGTACGGACTTCAGCATCTCCCTGTTCCCCGACCTGAAGATCCTCTTTACCTGCTATTGCACAGCATAGTGTAACTATACATGCATTCAATTAATAAAATCTGTTACTCCAGCATTTTTCTTTGTGCTCCTAAATTTATTCTTGTGCTTCTGTATTTTTATGCCTTTGCACAAAGGCAAAGTAGGCATATGGTAATCACTCCATGTGTCTCTGTATGTATGTCTGTCAGTTACCAGCTTTTCAGCTCACCCGCTCAAAATTAACTGGAACTAATCATTGTATCATCATATTTTCTCAACTTTTAATTTGCCACAATTTCCAGATAAGGCTTTGTTTTCAAAATAAACACAAATTTAACTCACCTTTACCATCAATGCAGCTGCGAAAAAAGGTATTGTATTAACTATGCCAGGCCACTACAAGTGGCAATGTGACTTTTTTACAGCCCCCATGCCACCATGCCACAGGCACCGAAGCATCAGCACCTTGGTGCTTTCATTTGTCAGTGCAGGGGTCAATGCTAAGAGAAATCAGTGCTTTTCACTGTCATTAAATGGTCTACTGTAAATATTTTGCAATATTTTAATTATAATTATAAAGTTCTGAATGGTTTAGGGCCAAAATACATTTCAGATCTGCTAGTCTATTATGAACCACCCAGATCTCTCAGGTCTTCAGGGTCAGGCCTGTTAGGCTTAGTATCTGTGCCCAGAGTTAGAACCAAACATGGCAAGGCAGCGTTCAGTTTTTATGCCCCTCACATATGGAACAAACTCCCAGAAAGCATCAGGACTGCTGAAACTCTCAACTGCTTTATACTGAGGTTGAAAACTCTCCAATTTGCCGTGGCCTTTCAGTAGAACAATTGTTAATCTCCTACAATGTGCTGTAACTTTTATTTCTGTTGTATTCTATTTTATCTTGCTTTTGTTTCTCTTTAAATTACTTTATAGTTTGCTTTCAAATTCATATGTATTCCTATTGCAATTTGCTGTAATGCTTTAATTTTTTTATGTAAAGCACTTTGAATTGTCTTGTACACGAAATGTGCTATACAAATAAACTTGCCTTATCTTAGCCTGCATTGAATGAAACTCAAAGAGATGAAGAAAAAACAATCTTGCATTAAAATAATACAGATATATTGTCATTTATTTACGATAATTTGTCTTTCACTGTTACTTTAACTGTTCCAATCATTTTTATAATCATCCATGTGGTAGTCAATATTACTGTCAGGCCCAGCACTAAGACGGTCATTTACATAACTGTCCGAGGTGTGACGATACACAACCTATATTACTGCAGTCACTGACATCATGAATGTCTGATGACATTCCTGTGTAAGTGCATTTTATATGAAATTACTGTCACAACACATTATCTTTCCAGATTACAGGTTTGTTTCACTTAAACTGGCTCTATAGAATAATGTACTAGATAGTGTACTTGTCATCTTGAAGCTGGAATAATAAGATGAATACATAGTTTTACAGACATGGTTACAGTGTCTAAAGAAATATTTTATTACATCTCTTTCCAATTTTTGGAACTCCAGGTCCAGTTTTCTCAGTAGCTTGCATTTGTGACCCGCCACGAGTAAACCAGCAACAAGTCAGCCTGACATGATTCCTAAAAAAACCACAAAAATACCTTCTTTTTTTTACATTTGTGATTTTTTTTTTTTCAAAATATGCTATCTTTGAATCTACACCATGCTTCAAATAACAGTGTGGGAGATTTTAACACTGTAAAAGTTGTATTTGAAATTGAGTAGTTTCAGAGGGAAATAACAGCAAGACCGCTTCCTAGTTTCAGGGGCGTGGATACCACAGCTGATTTAAATATCAGGTTTGTTTGGCTATTCACACGTCTTTGTTATTCATTTCGGCCAATCCGCAGCATGTTCAGGTAGAAGCACATGGCTACTTAAGCAGCTTGTCTCCAGCTTGCTTCCAGAGCTCCTTTTGATAAGCACTGTTGGGGGTTGGGTTCATGCTAAGTCATGCAAATGACCAGTTTTTGTTACCACCCCCACACCTGGCTCCCCTGAAAGGTGAAAATCCTTGGAAACTTTGAACCTGATTTTCTCAGAGGAGTAGTTTGCGAGGTGCTAACTTTCAAATGGCCACATCTTCAAATTTTTTTCAGATTTCTATGTGTTAGACATCATTGGAAAACTTAGATTCCACACTTTTAGAATCTGTAAATAACTCAAAATACTCTTTAGGAGATTTGGTCCTGGTTTTTCCATGGCTGGTCACATTTTATTTCCATTCCTAAATCCAGATCCCAAAATTTCTCTCTCTCAGTCTTATTTTGGCTGAAAGAGAGGTGATAAAAGGGATGGCTATTAGGGTGACTAAGATCTGAAGAAAATAACAATATAAGCCACGCTTACAGCGAGTGCCCTGGTAACAGTGTTAGCTAGTGGGCTAATAGGCTACCTTTAGCTGGCCGTGCAAGCCACGAGCCAGTACAGAATGTGATCCGCCATGGGATCACGACAAAGCCTCTGACTCGCGGCAATCAAAATGTCCCGGGACCAGATGCTGGGGGCTGGAGACTGTTGGCTCTCACGTCCAGCCCCCCACCGTCCTCTGTGGATCTGCGCGACTCCACGCTGTTCTCACGCGCAGCGTAGTCGCTCCAGCTTCCAGCTGCCCGTGAGAGCAGCATGGAGTCCCACAGAGCCACAATGCCCTGAGATCCCTTGGCTCGGTCACAGGCCAGGTCTCGGTTGCGGCAATCAGGGGAGCCATCCGGTGCTAGCGATTTGTTGTGGGATCACAACAAAATTATTGGGAGATAGGCCAAACTGACGGGAGATACACCATCAACTGTGGATCAGTGAACCACAGCGCTGCTTGTCCTAGCTCGGAGGCTAAAGGCTAGTCAGCTATAATGGATAACTGACATAAATGGTAAATGGCGTTCACTTATATAGCGCTTTTCTTCTCATCTAGGATGACCAAAGCACTTTACAGATCCTGCAATCCACCCATTCACACACACATTCACACACTGATGGCGGCAGAGCTGCCATACACACAGGTGCTAACCAGGCCACCAGGAGCAACTGGAGGGTGAAGACATAAGAGGGAGAGTGGAGTTGAAAAGGTGAAGGATGGTTCTTAAAGTGACAGGCTTTAAATCAGAGCATTTCAAGAAAGTCAGGAAAACTAAAAAACAAATTTGCCTTAAATAATTTTAAAAATTATAGAAAATGTGAACAAAATATGTCACGAACATTTCATTAAGACATATGTGAGCTGTTAAAATGTGGAAAAAAGTGCAGTCAATGACCCTTTTAAATAATGCTCAATGGTGTACAGTTATTATAAAGTGTTACCAAATTGTTTTTCTCCCCCTTTTGGATGATTCTTCCCTCAGTCACAAAAAAAGAGATGAACTTTGAGAGGGTAATCGCTATAATTGAGTTTGGTGACGTGTATAGTCCGAGATGTAAAGCTGTAGTTCACTGAGCAGTTTCACTAAAATGACACTTTTTTATTATGTGATAACCTACAACTTTATTTATGTGGAAAAATATCTTTCAATATTGGCAAACATCATATTTGTAATTCATGACAAAATTCAGTCGTGACTGAAAAATAATTTCTGCCACCCCATAGACTCAAATACAGAATTTTTCCGAAGTTGGGTTCCATATGCACAAGTAGGACTGTGCAATATGACGATATACATCGGTGACACGATAAAAAACATCTACCATTTCTTATGAAACTTTATCATTTATATCGGGACACACACCCCTTTTCTACTCGTCATCGCCCCGCCTCTCCCTCGCAGTGCGCCAGGTGAGTTCCAGTGGTTAGTGCCACAGCAGCTAACAGCAAGCTAATGTTTTGCCGCTACTTCTGTGGAGCCGCTATTTCTGTGGAAGGGATGTGGGACTTTTTCTCACCGTGCTGTGTCAGAGAGGATAGTCCTCTAACCTCGTTTTAATTGGAGGTAGGTCACGTTAACACCATCTCTCTCTAATTATAAAATGGCAAATGTTAAATGACGATGCTAACTTGTTGCTAATAGGAAACATAAATAGTGTATCAAACCATCGTTCTGATTTAAATCACTGTCGAGTTTCTTAATTTTGTCTGAAAAAATATAACTAAAGCTGCAAAACTGCGTGACAGCGGCCGTATACACGCTAAATAAATAATAAATAAATTAAAATGTGTCAGAGGAACAAACTGGCTCTTCATATAACTTTATTTCTAATAATTTTTAATTAGTCAAGTAGCAACAATGAATAAAGTTGAAGTCATCTGAAATGCACATTAAAAACTATTTTATAACACTGCAAAATTAAGAAGGAAAGAAGTGCATAAAATTAATGACAGATGAATTTGTGCAACTGATTTTTTTTCAGTGTGTAATTTAAAATGTAGAAAAAGAGATGGTCCTTTTATTCATTATTGTATATAAACTACAGAATTTACCGGAAATTTATGTCATGATATACGTATATCGTTGTTATCAAATAGGATTACTTATATCGTGATATGAAATTTTGGTCATATCGCACAGCCCTATGCACAAGTAGAGGGGGCGTGACTTAAGGCCATTACATACTAGGGGTGGGAATCACGAGGGACCTTGCGATTCGATTCGACTCGTAATACTTGGGTCACGATTCGATCCCATAATGATTTAACAATAACCACAATGTCACGATAATTGCATATCACAAGCCCATATGTTTCAAATTTTTTCATCTTGTTCAACCTCAAATCATGTTCAAAAGTAAAACTGTTGACATCTCTTTCACATAAAAAAGTATTCTCGGGGCTTCATTTTCCGCTGAGATACGTCTCTGCACACGGTGTATGTGTGTGTGTGTGGGGGGGGGGTGCCGTTTGATACGTTTAGGTGACTGTGGACTCTTTTAAAAAGCAGATGAAAACTTTTTTATTTAAGGATGATTTCCGCCGAGTTTGAACTGCTTTTAATGGTAAGTCTGATATTTTTAAATTATTTTAATCTTGTGTTTTAACCCGTTTTTTTATTTTTAAAATTATTTTTATCTATCAACTTCCTCTTATTCCATTTTATTGTACAGCACTTTGTGACTATATGTCTCTGAAAAGAGCTTCATAAATAAACTTTACTTACTTGGTGGTCGGAGAAAAAGCTGCCGGTGTCTCTTTTGCTTAGCCGTTGCTAATGCTACTCCGAGACGTGCGTGGCCCGCCGTGTTCCAAGTGGTTTTTTCGTGCAGCGCTTCTTACGGGTTGTGTGTCATGTCAAGGTCTTTCCTTCCATCTTTGTTATAAAAATTTAAAAAAAAAGCCTGACATTTGAGCTAACTTTGAGCTAACTGCTTCGTAACTTTCAAAGCTTGCTGCAAATCACCAAGACAAGCCGACTTCACTTGACTGGGTGTTTGCTTTGCGCCATCTAGTGGACTGAAAATGCCACTGAATAACTGATAACCCAAAAGTATGTGTGTGCATTTTTTTAAAATAAAAGATCAATCTGTGTGTTTATGGATAAATGCATTGTCGCCAGTGCCAAGTATCGCCATCCATCACTGAATCAATCTTTTTTCCCACCCTTATTATACTCCGCAAGAATTTTTTTTCTTGAGGTGGCAAGAACAAAAGCAAAGTTCTGTCTGGCCAAGACATTTCATACTTCACAAGAAAATCAAGTGCAGAACTCCTGGGAAATTCACATTTCTGACCAATCACACAATAGCTCTTGGACACCACGCAAGAAAAAGTTCTGCCACAATGATGTGTCAAGAACAAGGTGCAAGAGCACAATGATGTCATTTTATTCTTGCAACCTTGGGAGAGAGACCAAATTTCTCTGTTCTTGCAGAGTATGTATAGGCCTTAAGGCTCTCCATTACTAATGTTGACAGGCCAGTTTCTACTTATAATCAGCTGATTTACCTTAAATATATCTTTTGTGGCTTATATTTTTTTAGGGCATCTGGTGTTAAAAAAACCCAAAAAACAAAACAAAAACAAAAACTCAGCTTTAACTAACTGTAAGAGGATCCACCCCAACTGTGGGACTAATTGTATCCTGTCAAAATAAATATGGATGATGATGATGATGATGATGGCTCCATGCTAATTTTTCTAGGCTAAAAATTGCTCAAAAGTGTTCTTTGCTTAGTAGAGGCTACAGGTTACTGGGTACAAGCATGGAGGTGTGACCATGAACAAATATGGATGAAAGAGAGCTCTCCAAATTTGCAGTCTGAGCATCCCAGTCTCTCTCTGATGTGCTCTGGTCCACCATGACAATAAACCCTGCCTCCCTCCATTACTGCATGCAACATTCTGCCAAACTGAAAAACTCAAAATGCTCCTTGAATACATTTTTCCAAAAGATGATTTCTGTCCTTATGGAGAGTTCATGCTAATCTGTGTTTAAGCGTTAATTCTTCTGACCTGTTTGGTCACGTAATGCAAAGTGTTTGTCTCCGGGACGGTGAGATTCAGGCTGTGGTGTGTCAAGTTGCCCATACTTCCCATTTTCATGGGAAGTATTTTCCATTTTAATACTGAAGTATATTCAGTATTTTTTTTTTACTTTATGCAAATTAGGTCCACACACCCCGCATTTATTGGCTGCAGTGACGTTGTGCTGAACCAGAGTGATGACCTTGTGATAGACATCCGCCCTACAGAGGGAGGTTGTGGGCTCAATTCTAAGCCGGGTCACACCAAAGAGCCTATAAAAAGGTACTTCCCGCCTTCTAGCTTGGTGCTCAGTGTAATAGAATGGGGGAAGCAAAGTTGGTAGTAGCAGCCCCTCTGATTCTAGATATGAGTGAAACTATAGATAGGACAAATTGTTATTTTGTTCTACTGTACATGCTTGGCTGTATGGACTGAATGACAACAATAAGCCATGCTGTTGCAAGGCTTTTAACTAAAGTTAACAAGAGCTCTCACATCACCCCCATCTTCTCTAATCTTCACCAGCTCACTGTTAATTTTAGAGTTCAGTTTAAAATTCTGGTTTCAACTTTTAGAGCCTTGCATGGTCTCACACCTCCCTACACTGCAGACCTCATTGAGCCAAACTCCTCCTCTCGGCCCCTCAGGTCAGCTTTTATTAGAGGTACCTTGGACTTATTTTAAAACACGTGGCGATCGAGCTTTTCAAGATGTAGCACCAAAGTTGTGGAACTTTCTACCCCCTTCAGTCCATTGGACTGACTCTGAGGTTATTTTTAGGAAGCAAATTAAAACACTGTTGTTTAGACAGGCCTTTAGGTAGGAGGAGGAGTGTATTTATTGGTTTTAGTTTACTTTAATTTGTTGTAATCTATTCTTGTGTTTTATTTTATCACTGTAAATTTTATTCTTTTAATTTCTGCTTCTTTGTCATTTAACCCCTTGTTTCTGTGTTTAATTTCATGTGAAGCACTTTGTGACTTATGTCTGAGAAAAGTGCTATACAAATAAAGTTACTATATGTTAAATTATATAATAAAACTGGCTTTCTGAACATTTAAGCCAATGTTTTTTGATGTTAAATACCGACAGATTCATTAACTGCACCTACTATTTCTCGCCTGAAATGTTGTTAGGAACACTTTTCACTGGTTTGTTTTAAAGGTATCAGACAGACGTTTAACTCCCAATCCGCCATGTTGTGCAGGAGCTGAGATCCGTAGAAGATCGCCCACAGCTGGATTCATCAACCAGCCAGGTGCAGCCTGTGTGTTCTCAGTAGCAGGACGAATGAGTCTTTCACTCGGGACAGAGCTCTTTGACTTGTGGTTTTTCACACTGTCAATTACTTTTGTCGATCCACTTGGTCATGTGTATCCCTGCACTGCAACGCATCCCTGATGCAATAGCCGTCCGACAAAAAACAGACCAGTGGACACGTACCATAAGAGGGTAGCACCCAAGTCCATGAAAAAGAGGTTCATTTTCTAGAATCAATGTAAGTGGCAGCACGTCATCCATATTCACATACAGTCTGTGGGTGGGCCACTGTCTTCCTCTGTGGTCACAATTCTCCAAAGCTGCCCTGTTTACAGCAACAAGGTGAACTGGAGAATAAATGTCAGTATTGTATTAGTTATATGTTCAAATCTTTAACAAGAACATAACAAGAAACAAGAAAGATTATTATAAGAGAATACTAGATAAAAACAAAGATAATATTAACGGAATATGGGACATATTGAACAGTATAATCAAGAATGGCTCTAGACATTCACACTATCCAGAGTTTTTTGTTGTCAGGGATAAGGATGAATACAATATGGATGTTGTAGTTAATAGTTTTAACAATTTTTTGTCAATGTTGGTCCAGATCTGGCAGAAAAAATTCCTGACCAAGGTATACTAGGACAATCTTTGATGAGCTGACAATCAGGAATCCAAATTCAATGTTTCTTAATCCTGTGGATGAAAAAGAGGTGATTGATGTTGTTATGAAGTGTAAAAACAAAAAGTCAACGGATTGTGGCGACACTGATATAATAACGGTAAAAAAGGTAATTGATGGGATTTCCAAACCATTAACCTATATATTTGACTTATCATTTCAAACTGGTATTTTCCCTGATAAAATGAAAACAGCTAAAGTTATTCCACTGTACAAATCTGGTAACAAGCATCATTTCACAAACTGTCGACCTGTTTCACTTCTTCCATAGTTTTCCAAAATTCTTGAAAAACTTTTCAGTAACTGTCTGGACAAATTCATAGAGAAACACAATTTAATCACTGACAGTCAGGCTGGGTTCAGACCAAACAGATCCACATCACTTGCATTATTAGATACAATAAAGGATATAACACAATCCATTGATCAGAAAAAACATGCTATTGGACTATTCATCAATCTAAAAAATGCATTTGACACAATAAATCACGATATATTAGTAAGAAAAATGGAAAGATATGATATCAGAGGGGTTGTGTTGCAATGGATAAAGAGTTATTTGAGTAATAGGAGACAGTTTGTGAGTTTGGGTGAATGGTGCTCTTTATATTCGGATATTGTCTGTGGTGTCCCGCAGGGGTCAGTGTTGGGTCCAAAATTGTTCATCCTTTTTATAGCAATGACTGAAAGGAAAGGCAGTTACAATCTAAGGGGATTATTTAATTTTAAAATAGCAAATGTAAAAACAACCAGGAACTGTTTCTGTGTATCCATCTGTAGAGTGAAATTATGGAACAATCTGAATGATGAACTAAAGCAATGTCCAAACATAAAACAATTTAAGGATGTATAAAAAAGATCTTCACAAGGTACAAGAATGAAGGTGTTTGAACAAAATTGTGTTTCTGAATATTGTTTATTAAATGTATGCATTATCATTATTTTCTATGATTTGATTTAAATGAGATATATATTGTGTTGTGTATGGCCAGGAAACAAATGAATAGAAATCAATGATTTGTGGAGAAGGGATGGGATTGAATAAGTTTAGACTTCTTCCCACTCCTTTTCAGATATGTACGTAAATTATGTGCATAGTGAAACTTATGTTTTGTATGGTGACTTATGTTTTGATATATACTTTATTTTTATTTTCTTAACAATGTTTCCTACATCACTGTCACTGAATGCTTGATGTTACATATTTGAAATAAATACAAAGAAAATGTTTCATGTAAAAATTTGTTTTTGCCTTAAACTGTAACAATTTCTGGTAAATTCACCAGACACCAGGTCAAAATAATGGCTGTTCTATTATTTCAAATAAACACCCTAGAGATGTGAAATATAAAAAACAGACTGCTAATAATGTAACTAAAAATTCTGACATTGTAATGCACTAGTTGTTTTTTGGCTTATTATAAGATTCAACAGGAGTAGAGTATTTAGGGTTTTAAAGTAACATGAATCTGTAGATCTCAAACAAGTACAAATTTTCTTCCACAAAAACTGCCAACAGAAACCTTCTGAAATTATTGCAGTACCATGAACTGAAGGTTGCTAAAGAAAACTAAGGGGCACAAGATACGCATGTAAAAATGGGGACACTGAAAAGAAAAGTTAAAGGTGAAGAAGACACCATCGAGACAGTTCTTCCAACAGGATACTCCTGTTCCCACACTCAGACATACTTCAGCTTGTCTGTTCTGTGATGAAGAGATATTGATGGTCAAGCTCATGATCACAGGAATATTTACATCTGATCAGTAGCCAAGCAGTTTATCTGATTCAAGTGGCAGATAAAGTCAGGCTCCAAGCTGAGAACTGGCAAAGCAATTTCTCTGAGTGAAAGAAATAGTCCATCAATTTTGCAGGTGTGATGAGCACACACACCATGTGTTGTTTTTACAAATCTTTCTGCAAAGGTGGAATCAGACAGTATTTTCAGGAGATGTGATTTCAGTGTATGCACAAGAATGTATTTGTGTTTAAAGCAAGCTAGATGAGCAACCAGGCTGAGCTTCCTTCATCCACCCAAATCTCTTCCATCACCCCCTCCCCCACACACATATTCACTCATCTTCAAGCCCAACTTATTTTCCCCAAATCCTGCCTTAGCTTCTAGATAAAAAAAAACAAAAAACAAAAAAACCTTGGCTCTCACCACACCATGCAATGCTATTGCTGTGTGTTTCTTTCCATTACTTCTGACATTCTCTGCCTATCAGGCATACAGTACATGACAAACTGGCAATTTTGGTGTCAATGATCTTATTTATAATGTTATGCAAACATTCAAGAAGAACTATGTGAATATTTTAGCCAAGAAAGATTTTCTGACCTTGGCGATATAAAAAGTCAAACAAACATTGTTCAAAATGAAATGATATGTCCATTTTTGGCCGAATGGTGGAACTGGGAGGTAAATATACAGCAAAATGAACGCCATTTCATTTCACTTTACTGCAACTGTCCTGTTTACACATTCATTGAATAAATATCCATGTTCACAACGGATAAATAACATACATTTTCATGAATTAACATCTTTATCTTGATATTTTCAGGTGATGATGCATCAGGATGACCAGATTGCACAAATCAACCAATTTCTGCAAATGATCTGTTCTTGTTATGCAAATCCACAATTTTTATAACCATTCCATTGCCTTCCCTCTCTATTCACCCATAATAGTGCTATAACATATCTATAAACCCAGTTTCACACATGAGTAGACTATGCAATGAATAAATACCTTGCTGTGATATTACCTAGCAGATATAAATAATATGACAAATGGACTCACACAAACTAGTTCTTTCAAGCATACTGGATTCTCTGTAGCCCCCCACTGAATATCTAAGAAATCAGTAGCCAAGCAAAGTTAAACACCATCAATATGATTTATGTGCAGCAGCTGTCATGACCCACAGTAACAGAAATATTACAAATATTACAAACATTATCGCAGCCCTCATAATGCTAATGTATTCTCCGCAGCCACTATAAGGAATGATTACTACACAGGTACCTTGAGTGACCTGTTCACCACCAATCACCCAAATTTATAGTTTAACTGTGGAATAAACTCAGTGCAATGCTTTAAATGGTTGCTTTAGTTACTCCTGTTCACATTCAAAGCCTGTTGCCGGTGCATTCTCCGTAGCCCTGTATTTTTTTTTGTAATTTGAATTTTTATTGGGTTTTCAATTTAGAAAATAAAACAGGAACAAACAAACAAAAAAAAAAGAAAAAAAAAAGGAAGTATACCCAGTGAGAGGATAAAACATTCCATTTCCACCCTAATACTCTTAAAATGATTAGCTTAATCTACTACACCTATAAAGGTAAGAAAGGGTCCCCACTTATTATAGAAGCTGTCCATCTTGTCCAAAAGTTTATATGAAAGGCGTTCTAGTGCAGCAACCTTGCCCAACTCCCTGAGCCATTGAGCTATGGGTGGGGCAGAGGAAGATTTCCAGTAAAAAGTGATCAACTTTCGGCCCAGCATCAAAGCAGTCTGAATCCACTCGGCATCAGAGATTGGGTCCTGAATCATTGTTGGATCCCCAAGGACAAAAAGTCTCTGAGTAAATGGCACTTCTTGCTTAACAATTGTCATAATATGTCTATGGATCTGCAACCAAAAGTGTTGTATAACCGAACAACTCCAAATCATATGGATTAATGTCCCCTCCCCCTGTAGACATCTCCAGCAGCTTGAAGAGTGAATGAGATTCGCTCTCAACATTTTACGAGGTGTCCAGTAAAATCGATTCAAAATTTTAAATTGAACAAGTCTGGTTTTCAATTCCCTAGACACTTTCTTCCCATTCTTTAAAATATTTGCCCATTCAACATCAGTAAATTGTGAATTCAGATCTTTTTCCCATACGTGTTTAAGGAATGTAGAGTCTTTATTTGAGCTCTTAAGAAGCATTAAATAGAAATTTGAGGCCTTAGATCTTTTGCCACAGGAACTCAAAGCCTGGATGAGCCAATCTACATCAGGAGGAGGGGTAGTTGTAGATCCAAAGACTTGACACAGCAGATGTCGAAGTTGTAAATATTTCCAAAACTGATTCTGTGGTAATCCATACTGTGCCCGTAGAACATCAAATGATTTGAGAGCTCCCCCTTCATATAGATCTTTTAACATCAAGATGTCCTTTTTCACCCAGATTTTCCACATAAATGGGGATTTTCCAATATGGAGACTTGGGTTAAGCCAAATAGAAGCCATAGAATGAAGATGAGAGCTAAACTCTAGTATAGAAGCAACTCTCTTCCAAACGTATTGTAAAAAGGATATAATAGGATGCGACTGAAATTCAGAAGAAAGTTTAATTGTGATTAGATGTACTAGGGGAAGAGGGCTGCTCAAGTAACTCTCCAAATAAAACCAAGGGGGAGCTCTCTCAGGGGGGAGAGCCCAATGAATCAAATGTCTAAGACTAAAAGCGTAATGATATAAAACCAAATCTGGGACCCCCAAACCTCCTGAATCTATAGACTTCTGCAATCTTTTCAACTTTAATCTAGGGCGCTTACCGTTCCATAAAAACTTATTGCACAACCTATCAAATTGTCGAAAATACCTAACTGGGATCCTAAGAGGAAGAGATTGCAGAAGGTAATTAAATCGGGGTGCACAAATCATCTTAATAACATTGACCTTGCCCCAGAGAGACAAAAAAAGAGATGACCACCTTTCTATGTCTATTTTAAATTTTTCAAGCAAGGGCTCAAAATTAATCTGAATCAGATCTGATAAAGTGTGAGGAAACAGGATGCCAAGATATTTAATTCCTAATTTTGGCCAAGAGAAGCCTATATTTTGACCAAATGTAAACAGTGTTTTAGGGCAATAAGATGTTAGAGGGAGAATTTCTGATTTTATCCAGTTAACTCTATAACCAGACAAACGTGAAAATTGGTTAATAATTTTAAGGAGAGCTGGAATTGATTTTTGAGGTTGTGTAATCAGTACCAATGCATCATCAGCATACAGCATTATCTTATGGGTACTGCCATGGACCTGAATACCTGGAAACTTGCCGTCTTTGCGGATAGCAACAGCTAATGGTTCTAATGCCAAAGCAAAAAGCAGGGGACTTAAAGGGGAGCCCTGGCGCGTGCCCCTATAAAGTCTAAAAGACTGTGATGTAACTCGATTTGATATCACTGAAGCTCTAGGTTCATTATATAGTAATTTAATCCAAGAAAGAAACTTTGAACCAAAACCAAAGGTCTCTAGAGTTGCAAAGAGATACTGCCACTCAACCCTGTCAAATGCTTTTTCAGCATCCAGGGAGAGGGCTGCCACTGGAGAGAGGTGTGCAAGTGAAGGATCATTTTGAACTAACCATATGATATCAATAAATCGCCTAATATTGTCTGCCGCACCCCTGGAACAAATAAAACCCACCTGATCAGGATTTATAAGAGATATCATTACTTTATCTAATCTTAATGCCAAAATTTTGGAGAGAATTTTACAGTCACAGTTTATAAGACTAATTGGTCTATAATTTTTACATTCTAACGGATCTTTATTGCTTTTTAAAATAAGCGAAATGAAAGCCTCTGTTAAAGAAGGGGGCAGACGGCCTTGTTCAAAGGATTCCGCAAACATTTCTAAAAGTAAAGGAGAAAGCTCATCAACACAGGCCTTGTAAAATTCTGCAGTGAATCCGTCAGGGCCCGGTGCCTTTCCAGTCGGGAGGCTCTTAATAACTTTCACAATTTCCTCTTTAGTAATTGGGGCGTCAAGTAAATCTATTTGTTCCTTCATTAGGGAGGGCAAAGACAGGGATGATAAAAATGCATAGATCTCTTGAGATCCAGCCTCCATTTCAGAAGAATAAAGCGAGGTGTAAAATTCTCTGAAAGCACCATTAATTTAAGATAAGATAAGATAAGATAAGCCTTTATTAGTCCCACAACGGGGAAATTCCAGGATTGCAACAGCACAGGGATAGCAACACTCAGAGCAACAATCAGAAGGCAAGAAAAAAAAAGAAAAAAAAAAACAAAAAACAAGCAAGCAAGAGCAGCTAATATACATATGTATACAGTATATTACTATAAAATATACAGTATATATACACACACACACACAGACACAGTGCAGAGCATTGTAGCTAGATGGAATAAATGTGTAAATATATAAACACCCACAGTACGGAGCATTGCAGCTAGGTGGAATAAATATGCAAGTATATAAACACACACACAGTGCGGAGCAATGTAGCTAGATGGAATAATATGTAGATATATAGAAAAACACAGTGCGGAGCATTGTAGCTAGATGGAAAAAATATATAGATATATAAATATAAATATAAACACACCCAGTGCTGAGCATTGTAGCTAGATGGAATAAATATGTAAATATATAAACACACACAGTGCAGAGCATTGTTGCTAGGTGGGATGAAACAGCATAACCGTCTATTTAGTTATCCTACATGGTATGATTATGTGCCCATACATATTCTCACCCTCCATAGCGACCGGTATGTTCCTAGTTGTATGCCGGAGAGGACCATTGTGTAAGTCTATTGCATCTTTTGCATTCAAAAAAACTATTAGTTTGTTACGTCTTTTTGCTATCTCTGCGAGCAGCCCTGCTTAGGTTGTACAGTCTGACAGCCGTTGGTAGGAAGGACCTACGAAACCTCTCAGTTGTGCACCTGGGATGATGTAGTCTGCTGCTAAATGAGCTCCTCAGTGCATCCAGTATGTCCTGCATAGGGTGGAACTCGGACTCCAGCAGAGATGACAGTTTAGCCACCGTCCTTCTCTCTCCTATCTCCTCCATCGGATCAAGGCGCTGCCCCAGGACAGAGCTAGCTTACTTAATCAGTTTGTTCAGTCTCTTCCTATCGGCTGTAGTAATGCCACTGCCCCAGCAGACCACTCCAAAAGTGATGGCTGATGCCACCACCGTGTCATAAAATGACTTCAGCAGCGCCCCTTGTACACCAAAAGACCTGAGTCTCCTCAGCAGGAACAGCCTGCGCTGTCCCTTCTTGTAGAGTGCGTCAGTATTGTGTGACCAGTCTAGTTTATTGTTCAGATGAATACCCAGGTACTTATAGGATGTCACCATCTCGATGTCTGTTCCCTGTATATTTACTGGTGCTGTGAGGGGCTGCCCATGCCTGCGGCAGTCCACCACCAGCTCCTTAGTTTTCCTCGCGTTGATCTGGAGGCAGTTCCGATGGCACCAGTCCACAAAGTCCTGGATAAGCCCTCTGTACTCAGCTTCATCTCCGTTGGAGATGAGACCAACGATCGCAGAGTCATCAGAGAACTTCTGTAGATGGCAATGTGTTGTGTTGTGTGAGAAGTCCGCAGTATAAAGAGTGAACAGGAAGGGAGCCAGCACCGTTCCCTGGGGGGCCCCCGTGCTACTGATGATCGTGTCGGAAACACAGTCCCGGGTTCTCACAAACTGAGGCCGGTTCGTGAGGTAGTCCAGGATCCATGATGACAGGTGCTGGTCCACCCCTGCGCGCAGCAGCTTGTCCTTCAGGATCATCGGTTGGATGGTGTTGAAAGCACTGGAGAAGTCAAAGAACATGATCCTCACCATATTCCCGGGCTTCTCCAGGTGGGACAGAGAACGGTGAAGGAGGAAGATCACCGCATCCTCCACCCCAATGCCATGCTGGTAGGCGAACTGGAGTGGATCCATCGCTGGTTCCACCAGGGGGCGGAGATGAGCAAGGAGCAGTCTCTCCAGGGTCTTCATCAAGTGGGACGTCAAGGCCACCGGTCTGTAGCTGTTCAGGTCTTTGGGGTGGGAAGTTTTTGGTACAGGTACCACACAAGATGTTTTCCACAGCTGTGGTACCCTCCCCAGTTTCAGGCTCATGTTGAAGATATATGTCACAATCCCACACAGCTGGTCTGCACAGGACTTGAGGAGCTTTGCGCTGATGCTGTCCGGTCCCGACGCCTTCCTCGCCTTGATCTTCCTCAGCTCCGTCCTCACCTGGGTCTTGGTCAGGGTCAGGATGGGGGGCTGTGTGTTGGGAGTGGGGGGGGGTGTCGGTGGAGTGGGGAGTGGGCAGCAGGACTTGATTTCTTAGAGGCAGTAGTGGTTGTTGTGCAGACAGGGGGGAGGGCGGTTGGTCAAATCTATTGAAAAACAGATTCAGGTTGTTCGCCCACTCCCTGCCCCCCGTGGCGTGGGGGGAGGTATTCTGGAGCCCCGAGATGGTTTTGAGGTTTCTCCAGACCCCGCTGATGTCGCTCTGTTGCAGCTTGTCCTCCATCTTCTTCCTGAAGCTGTCCTTGCCTTCTCTGATCTTTCTCCTCAGCTCCCTCTGTACGGACTTCAGCATCTCCCTGTTCCCCGACCTGAAGATCCTCTTCTTCTCTCTCAGAAGTGTTTTTATCTCAGGGTTGATCCAGGGTTTGTTGTTTGAGTGACGCCGTATGGTCTTGGTGGGAACGGATTTGTCCACACAGAAGCTGAGGTAGCCCGTGAAGGTGTGAATGAGGCCATCGATGTCCTCACCATGTGGATCGCAGAGCTGCTTCCAGGCAGTGGCTTCAAAACAGTCCTTTAGAGTGTCCATTGTCTCCTCAGACCATAACTCCACAGTGTGCATGGCCGGAGGTTGTCTGTGCACTAGGGGTTTGTACACCGGCCGGAGATGAACCAAGTTGTGATCCGATCTCCCAAGTGGGGGGAGTTGTGATGAGGTGTACGCCTCCTTAGTGTTTGCGTAGAACAAATCCAGTGTTTTATTGTCTCTAGTGTGGCATGTGACATACTGGGTGAAAGTGGGCAGAATGGGAGACAGTGAAACGTGGTTGAAATCGCCTGAGATGAGGAGAAGAGCATCTGGGTGTTCTGTCTGCAGCCTGCTGGTTACTGAATGGATGACGTCACGCGTTGTCCCAGCGTTCGCCGTCGGATTTGCATAAACAACAATGCAGATCACGTGTGAGTGTTCTCTCGGGAGATATGTAGGCCTCATGCTAACAGCTAGCAACTCAATGTCTTTGCTGCAGTGTCGTTGTTTAACAGTGATATGTCCCGGTCTGCACCAGTGGTTGTTAACATACATTATCACTCCACCGCCCCTTACTTTGCCACTCTCTGGTGTTCGGTCAGCTCGTATCATGTGAAAACCCTCCAGCTCAATGTTAGCATCTGCTGCTAGTTCAGTTAGCCACGTCTCAGTAAACAAAAGGAGAGAGCACTCCCGGTAAGTGCTATCATAACGGGAGATAGCTGCTAGCTCATCTAACTTTCCCAGTATCGACCGTACATTTCCCATGACAACAGATGGAAGGGAGGGTCTGTACCTTATATTTTTTGTCCTCCGCCTTACTCCAGCCCGGCAGCCGCGACGCTTTCGCCTCAATTCTCTCGGTATGTCGAGTTTTTCCAGTGGGACCGGGTGGCGGTTAAATGCTAGCAGCTCTTCCCTGTTGTATCGTATCCTGCTATAAACAGTGGCTCCGTCCACCGGCTCAGGAGACATTTGGGACGATCTGTGTGTCCGTGATATAAGTGGGGTGAAAAAAAAAAAAAGTGATCAAAAGAGAGAGGAAGGGAAAAAAAAAAAAACTCGGAATCGAGCCGCTGTTGCAAAAGGCAGCCTACTGGTGTGGCGCCGAGAGTAATATGTAATTTCATTTAAGTCTGACACCAAAGTACCATCCTGTGTCCTAATAGCAGATATAGTACACTGAGCTTCTTTCATTTTAATATATCTAGCCAGCATTTTGCCAGCTTTATCCCCCTCCTCAAATTGTTTATGCCTAAGACGAAATAGGGAAAATTCAACTTTTTGTGTTAGAATTGAATTCAGCTCATACTTAAGCTTCAGAAGGGGTGACAAATTTACTAAATTTGTGTCTTGTTTGAATGAAGTCTCTAATATAGCTATTCTCCTCTCCAAATCAATCTGTTTAGCAATGTTAGTTTTCTTTTTAAAAGATGCATATTGAATAATATGTCCCCTAATAAATGCCTTAAAGGCCTCCCAAGCAACACTGGCAGAGGGAGCAGAATCCCAGTTTGTCTCAAGATATAAGGAGATCTCTGCTTTCAAAGAGGACACAAAATCTAGATTAAAAAGAAAGCTTGAATTAAGCCTCCATCTAGAATTTTTTTTCAACTGACAAGGCGGGATCATTTGTAAAAAAACAGGGGCATGATCTGACAGTATTATGCTACCAATGAAGCTCGAATTTACAGAAGAGACAGAAAATTTTGACATTAAAAAATAATCAATCCTGGAAAACACATTATGAGCAGTGGAATAAAAAGTGTAATCCCTTGTGGACGGATTAAAAAGCCGCCAAACATCTACCAAACCAATTGCATTGCACATGTCTTTCAATATAGAGCCAGATTTAGATGAACGCTGTGAGGGGGTGCTCCGATCTAAAATATTGTCCATGACCTGATTAAAATCCCCACCTATTAAAATGGGATAATTACCCATTTCGCTTAATTCGTGTTCCAATTGTGCAAAAAATGCACAATCAACTATATTTGGTGCATTAACATTAGCGAGTATCATCCTATGGCCCTGAATTTCGATAAGAATTATAAGGAGTCGTCCATCATCATCACTAACCTCTTTTAGACACTTGAACTGCAAATGTTTATGAAAAAGGATTGCCACCCCCCTGCTCTGGCTATTACCGCAAGACGAAAACCCATGGCCCACCCAGTCCCGACAGAGTTTTTTAGATTCTGTTTTAGTGAGGGGGGTCTCTTGAAGCAACGCTACATCCACTTTTTTTGATTTAATAAACGCCAAAAATTTTTTCCTCTTAATTGGGTGGTTAAGGCCTTTAACATTCCAAGTAATAAGGTTAAGAAAGCGCTGACAATTAGCCAACATCATAAACGGTACATATTACCATCCAAAATATCCAGCAATTCTCCAGCAAAAACCCCCTCACTGGGCAAAAGTCAAACATAATAAAAATTAAAAATACAGAAAAAAAAAGAAAAAAAAACGAAAACCACTTAATCATAAAGTAACATAATCGGTGACCTGAAACCAATGTCACCCATCGGTGCACAAAAACCGCACCAACCAAAGAAAAGAAAATAAAAAACTCTCGGACCGTGACTGTGAACAGTGCAACAAACTTAGGGAGAGCCGCAACATCGCAGCAGCCTCATGCCTACAGATAATACAGCGTGGGCAGTAAAAAAAAAATGGAACCTTAAATTAATACTTCATCAAATCCTCCGTCAAAAATATATAACAAATAAACATATAGCATATATTTATACCATTGTTCATCAATGTCTCACGGTTGTGAAAGAATCAGGTTCAATGCTTTTTTAGGGTCAGTGAACTCCTGTTTACCACTTGCCAACTTCACAACGAGAACTGCAGGGTACCTGAGAGAGAATGCAATCTTCTTCTGGTGCAGCAGGTGTTTACACTGCTTGAACGCCGCTCTCATCTCGGATACTCGTCTGGAATAATCCGGGAAAATCATGATGTGAAGACCATTCCAATCCAGCTTTCCCATCCTGCGCGCTGCCTCCACAATACGCTCCCTATCCTGGAAGCGCAGAAGTCGAATCAGGATAGCCCTGGGCGGCTGCCCGTCAGGTCTGCGTCCAGCGAGGCTCCGATGCGCACGGTCAATTTCCAGCCCTCCAGGGAACTCCATTTTCAGCAGATGTGGGATAGCTTTGCGCATGAAGGTAAGGGCATCTGATTTTTCACAATTTTCTGGAAAGCCGACAAAGCGTAGATTGTTTCGGCGTGATCTATTTTCTAAATCGTCCAGCTTCAAAAGTAAATCTTCTACCTGCGTCTGGGTTGCGGGGGGATTAGCATCCAGAGCTGTATTAGCATCCTCAAGAAAAGCGATGCGAGCCTCCACATCTCCCAGCCGGGTAGCCAACTCCGCTAGCTTGGCGTCCACCGCCCTCACTGACGCCCCAATGGAGTTGAGTTTGGCGTCTTGCCTCTCCGATATCTCCTTCAACAGTGCAAAGATCCTAGATATGTCCTCCGCCATTTGGTCTTTGGCATCACCTGCACCTGCCGAAGGTGGCGGAGAGGGAGGAGGGCTCGATGTGGCATCACCAGCTTTA
Organism: Pholidichthys leucotaenia; assembly: GCA_020510985.1. Lineage (NCBI taxonomy): Eukaryota > Metazoa > Chordata > Actinopteri > Cichliformes > Pholidichthyidae > Pholidichthys > Pholidichthys leucotaenia. The sequence continues at coordinate 236,582,909 of CM035848.1, read as the reverse complement.
GCCACATTTTCCTTGCTAGCACCGGCTTTGGAGCGAGGATTAATTTTCTGTTGTTGCGTTGGCATACTAATCCTATTCCCCACAAATCCAGTCTCAATGTAAAGTATGGTAATAATAATAGTTTCAGCTGAGGAAACAGGAGAAAAACGCCCTTGTAGAAGAAAAAAAGGCTGTCTGCACTGCGGTGCTCCTCACCTAAGCAGCCATCTTCACTGCCCGCGTCTCTCGTAGCCCTGTATTTTTATGCCTTAGGGTACCTACGTTTACTGTAATGCTGTAACTTGAATACTATTTGAGGATACTTCATAGAATTTTCACATCAAATTGCCAAAACATTATAGGTTTCAAAGCAGACTTGGTTTTGCTTCTATCATTACTTTCAGTTTTTTACCTGTTTGATACGCAAACTGACACCTTGAAAGAAAAACTGCCACACACAAAGAACAGAAACAGAAAACAAGAGGAAAGACAGCAAAGGAAGTAATGTGAAGAAGGGTTTTAAAAAGGCCACGAGGGTAATCAGACATGCTGGTAAAAATGCTGTGACATAAATAACACAATAATCACAGCACATGTGTGTATGCGTGGGAGTGGAAGAACTTTTAAGCATGAAGAGGTAGAGAAAAAAATGTACAGAGTGACTCCCAACACCACAATATTTTTTCATGTCTCTGCACCAGTGGTATTTTGGGTTCCATATATGAAGGTTTGCATGCGTGTGTGCTGGTCTGCATGTGTAGGCGTGGGTGAAGTGCCTTAGTGATCGGGTTTCAACCTGTATGTGGGAGATAAACCAAGTCATGAGTGAGTCCTGCCTTTTAAGACGCCTAAAAAAATGCAGATGGGACACTGACCAAAGGTTAGGTTGCATGTGAGCGTATAAGATAAGATAAGATAAGATAAGCCTTTATTAGTCCCACAACGGGGAAATTCCAGGATTGCAACAGCACAGGGATAGCAACACTCAGAGCAACAATCAGAAGGCAAGAAAAAAAACAAACAAACAAGCAAGCAAGAGCAGCTAATATACATATGTACATATTACTATAAAATATATATATACACACACACACACACAGACACACAGTGCAGAGCATTGTAGCTGGATGGAATAAATATATGAATATATGAACACACAGTGCAGAGCATTGTAGCTAGATGGAATAAATATGTAAATATATAAACACCCACAGTACGGAGCATTGCAGCTAGGTGGAATAAATATGCAAGTATATAAACACACACAGTGCGGAGCAATGTAGCTAGATGGAATAATATGTAGATATATAAACACACCCAGTGCTGAGCATTGTAGCTAGATGGAATAAATATATAGATATATAAATATAAACACACCCAGTGCTGAGCATTGTAGCTAGATGGAATAAATATATAGATATATAAATATAAACACACCCAGTGCAGAGCATTGTAGCTAGATGGAATAAATATGTAAATATATAAACACACACAGTGCAGAGCATTGTTGCTAGGTGGGATGAAACAGCATAACCGTCTATTTAGTTATCCTACATGGTATGATTATGTGCCCATACATATTCTCACCCTCCAAAGCGACCGGTATGTTCCTAGTTGTATGCCGGAGAGGACCATTGTGTAAGTCTATTGCATCTTTTGCATTCAAAAAAAACAAAAAACAAAAAACTATTAGTTTGTTACGTCTTTTTGCTATCTCTGCGAGCAGCCCTGCTTAGGTTGTACAGTCTGACAGCCGTTGGTAGGAAGGACCTACGAAACCTCTCGGTTGTGCACCTGGGATGATGTAGTCTGCTGCTAAATGAGCTCCTCAGTGCATCCAGTATGTCCTGCATAGGGTGGAACTCGGACTCCAGCAGAGATGACAGTTTAGCCACCGTCCTTCTCTCTCCTATCTCCTCCATCGGATCAAGGCGTTGCCCCAGGACAGAGCTAGCTTTCTTAATCAGTTTGTTCAGTCTCTTCCTATCGGCTGCTGTAATGCCACTGCCCCAGCAGACCACTCCAAAAGTGATGGCTGATGCCACCACCGTGTCATAGAATGACTTCAGCAGCGCCCCTTGTACACCAAAAGACCTGAGTCTCCTCAGCAGGAACAGCCTGCGCTGTCCCTTCTTGTAGAGTGCGTCAGTATTGTGTGACCAGTCTAGTTTATTGTTCAGATGAATACCCAGGTACTTGTAGGATGTCACCATCTCGATGTCTGTTCCCCGTATATTTACTGGTGCTGTGAGGGGCTGCCCATGCCTGCGGCAGTCCACCACCAGCTCCTTAGTTTTCCTCGCGTTGATCTGGAGGCAGTTCCGATGGCACCAGTCCACAAAGTCCTGGATAAGCCCTCTGTACTCAGCTTCATCTCCGCTGGAGATGAGACCAACGATCGCAGAGTCATTAGAGAACTTCTGTAGATGGCAATGTGTTGTGTTGTGTGAGAAGTCCGCAGTATAAAGAGTGAACAGGAAGGGAGCCAGCACCGTTCCCTGGGTATATGTACTATATGTATATGTATATAGTATAGTATATGTACTATATGTGTGCTTGTTTTTGCGTTTGTGCATGCCCACGCATATGAACCCAATCTTTTTTTTTTTTTTTTATCTTTATTTAACCAGGGAAAAAAAACCTGTTGAGATTAAAAACCTCTTTTTCAAGGGAGTCCTGGCCAAGAGGCAGCAAAAAAAATCAAATACACTTACAATGACATACAAATCATATAAAACAGTTACAAATTAGTGAGGCCGTCTCAAGTGTTCTCAATCTGGATTTAAAATCGTTCAATGAAACAAGTTCCGTTAGTTTCCAGTCTTTTTGCAACATGTTCCATGTAGAGGGGGCTGAGAACATGAAAGCTCTTTTTCCCAGCTCAGTATGGGCAAATGGAACAGAAAGCAACAAATGATCATTAGAACGCAAACCATAAGAATCAACACTTCTCAGTGTGACCAAATTACAAATGTAAGGGGGTAACAGTCCAAGCATGGCCTTGTAAATAAAAATGTACCAGTAAGTCAACCTCCTGGTGGACAAAGAGGGCCATCCCACTCTAGAATACAGTTCACAGTGATGGGTCAAGGCTCTACAGTTTGTAACAAACCTCAAAACAGCATGATATACAGAGTCAATCTTACTCAGACACTGAGCTGAAGCGTTCATATACAAGAGGTCTCCATAATCTAAAATAGATAAAAAAGTTGCAGTAACAAGACGTTTTTTAACCTCAAAAGAAAAACAACATTTATTTCGAAATAAAAAACCCAGTTTCAGTTTAAGTTTCTTCACAAGATTTTCAACATGGGGCTTAAAAGTCAGAGCGTCATCAAGCAAGATACCAAGATATTTGTACGAGTGAACCACCTCAATTTCATTTCCCTCAAAAGTGGACACTGTGGGAAAAATTTGTGGACTCTTCCTAAAATTTGAAAACCACATCAGTTTAGTTTTGTCAGCATTAAGGACTAGTTTTAGCTGCAGAAGTGTGTGCTGCACCACATTAAAAGCTTTCTGCAGAGAAGCAACAGCATTAGCAGGGGAAGAGCCAAAGCAGTAAATAATTGTGTCATCAGCATAAAAATGCAAACTAGCATCAGACACATTTTGTCCTAGATCATTAATGTACATAATGAATAGGAGGCGTCCTAATACAGAACCCTGTGGCCCCCCCTTGTGGACACTGACTATTTCAGAACACAAACCATCATATTTAATACATTGGGTCCTGTCACTCAAATAATTTGCGAACCAGGAGACTACATGTTCCGACAGTCCAAAACTGATGAGTCTTTGCTTTAAAACTGTGTGGTCCACAGTGTCAAAAGCCTTTGACAGATCAATGAAAAGTGCAGCACAGTGCTGCTTTTTATCAAGAGCAACAAGTATATCACTGACCACTTTTGTAGCAGCAGTAATAGTGCTGTGCTTTTTTCTAAAGCCCGATTGCAGTTTTGAAAGAAGTTCATTTGAGTATAAAAACTCTAAGTTGATCACACACGAGAGATTCAAGAATCTTGGACAAGACACAAATTTGATATTGGTCCGTAGTTAGTTAAAACTGCTGGGTCACCTCCTTTTAAGAGAGGAACCACAAAAGCTGACTTCCATACTACAGGAATCTCTTTGTTTTCAATTGATAAATTAAAAAGTACTGTAAGAGGCTGTGCAATAAAATCGGCAGCCATTTTTAAAAAGTAAGGCTCCATCAAGTCTGGTCCAGGAGGTTTTCTGTGATTCCAAGTTTTGAGAGCCTTATGAACTTGCTGTACAGTAAAAGGTACAAGTCTAAAAGGTTCTCCAAAAAACATTTGGGAATTAGTACAGTGAGGCACAGATGTAGCTCCTGTAGAGTTAAACAGAAAACCATGTTTTTTTTTACCATGGAGAAGACCAAAAACTGTACACATCAACCGTTTCTGTACCTCAAAATAACTAACTTCTGAATCACCACTGCGACAAGCCTTGTTGGACATAAGCTGAAATGAATGCCCTGTATTATAGGATCACTGGCAAACCGACTGTACAGATATGATATTTCTGCCATCCACGGTAATATTACAGTTATGTAAGAGGGTTTCAAATTCATCCCCCTCCCTTCTCTGGTGCAGGGCAATAGTAGGAAGAATGATGAAAACAGTAAAAGGACAGGGGGCTAGGGGTTATAGGCTCATAATGTATCAGAGGACTTTTTGATCAGTGTTTAGTAGGATTAACGGAGCTCTAGATCAATATAACTGCAAATAGACGCATTGATCTGCATCCGCTACTGCCAGCCCTACAATCTTGCTTGCATGCACATATCCTTACTGACACATAATTCCACATACATACAACCACAATGGGTGAAAAACTAAAATTCTAATTTAAAATACACACACAAACACCACTATCTCGACTGCCAATTAATCCACCGATAAAACCGTCCACGACAGTGAGCAAACCGTAAAGCATGGCATTATAACTAATGAACTATAGTGCACAAACACAGTGTTGCAGAAATGTAGACCAAAACAAACAAGCACAGAGAATGAAATGCACACCAGGATTATGTCTAGCATTTGTAGCAGGAGATCTAAATGAACATGTAACACACGCGCGCGCACACATACAGAAACGTGTGGGACTCCTCAGCAAAGAACAAACAAATGCTGCCCCGTTTGAATAAACAAATTAAAATGATTGCAGGGTGGACTGGAAGTAAATACACTTAGCTAATTACTCTGTCTGAGTCTGACTTAAGCTGGACAGTCACCGAAACAAACAAACAAAAAAAACACACACACACACACACGCTTGTAAACAGATGTATAAATACACTTCGTTTAATAACAAAGGCATGAATAAAGCGCGTCTTAAAGGCGTGAGAATTGGGTAAACCTGATGCAAAAAAACAAAAAAAAAATATGCAAGTAGACATGGAAGTGCAAACACAGAGAAAAACTACACAGAGTTCATAAAGAACAAAAGGGAGAGGAGCTCCACCTCAGCAAACGGCTTTTACACAAAAGCTTTATATATATATATACACCTAACTTCCCTCCGAAGCAGTAGGTTTTGGATTTTTTTGCATGTCCAGACCGAGGGAATAAAAACAGGATGACGACAATTCAATTCTGCACCTGACAAAAACAACATACACACAGACAAGTAGATGCAGGCACACCTCACACAATCCTGCTTGCACACAACCAAGAAATAGCTCCCAATCACATACCTCTCCACTGATATGATGCTGGGAAAAGCAATTTATTAAGCTGCCTCTTAGGAGCTAGATTCAAAACTAAACTGCTACGCTGGCCTACTTAGACACACATAGAACAGAAGAAATAGTCTTTTACTTTTTCCATTTTGCTCATTTACACTTTCATCGAAACAGACTTCAAAAAGGCATAAAGAGCTCCCAGAGGTACATTATCAGTAATTTAGTGAATATAGCACTAGCAATACATTATTTGCTGTGACCCAATCTGGCACTGGGTGCTTTCACACCTAACCTGTTTGGTACAGACTTTTCAGATATTTCAGTTTGATTGGGACAAAAATTACAGGAGTGAAATCTCCCCCATACCACAATCGAGACCAAAGAGCAGAAATAGGTAGGGCTGGGAATTCAAAAAAATAAATATTTTTATTTTGATCATTATGGCCTACAGCCCATGAAAACCCCAAATTCAGTTTCTCAAAAAATTACAATATTACATAAAATTAATTAAAAAAAATAGTTTTCATTAGAAATGTTGGCCGACTAACAAGTATGTCCATGTACACACTCAATATTTGGTCGGGGCTCCTTTTGGATTAATTACTGTATCAATGGGGCATGGCATGGAGGTGATCAGACTGTGGCACTGCTGAGGTGTTGTGAAGGTCCAGGTTGCTTTGATGGTGACCTTCAGCTCGTCTGCATTGTTGGGTCTGGTGTCTCTCATCTTCCTCTTGACAAAACTTGAAATACCTTTAGAAATACCTTTTCAAATCAAACTTTCAGTTTGGATGTGGTTACTCTTTCTCTTAATAGCTCTGTGAGGAACCTTGGAATTATTTTTAATCAAGATCTGTCTTTCAATTCAGATATTAAATTTGTTTCTAAGACTGCCTTCTATCATTTGTGTAATATTGTTAAGATTAGGAGCATCTCGTCTCAGAGTGATGCTGAGAAACTGATCCACGCCTCTGATAGCTCGAGATTAGATTATTGTAATTCTTTATTATCAGGTTGTCCTAAAACATCTTTAAAAAGTCTTCAGCTGATCCAAAATGCTGCAGCAAGAGTTTTAACAGGTACTAGAAAGAGAGATCATATCTCTCCAGTTCTGGCCTCCCTTCACTGGCTTCCCATAGAGTTTAGAATTAAGTTTAAAATCCTTCTTCTTACTTACAAAGCTCTAAACAATCAGGCCCCTTTTTTATTTAAAATATCTGATACTACCGTATTATCCTAACAGAGCACTACGCTCCCAAAATGCAGGATTACTTGTAATACCTAGAATCTCCAAAAGTACAATGGGAGGCAGAGCCTTCAGTTATCAAGCTCCTCTCCTGTGGAACCAGCTGCCAATCTGGATTTGGGAGTCAGACTCAATCTCTGTTTTTAAGAATAGGGTTAAAACCTTCCTTTTTGATATAGCCTACAATTAGGGAGGGATCATGCGTTTCTGAACCCTCCCTTAGTTATGCTGCTAATAGGTTTAGTCAGCCGGGGGACCTCCAATAATGCACTGGGCTTCACTCCTTTCTTCACTCTCAATGAAATATTTTTTTTTTTGCTGGTCATTAACATCTGTTTGTTCTTTCCCATAGATTGAGTCCCCATCGTGCTGTTTGCTCTCTACATGTCTGTTCTTTTCATCTTCTCTATCCCCTCACCCCCCAGCCAGTCGCAGCAGATGACTGCCCCTCCCTGAGCCTGGTTCTGCTGGAGGTTTCTTCCTGTTAAAAGGGAGTTTTTCCCTCTCCACCGTCGCCAAGTACTTGCTCACAGGGGATCGCCTGATTGCTGGGGTCTTTCTGCAAATGTGGGGGTTCTCCCTACAGTTAAAAGTGCTATGAGATGACTGTTGTTGTGAAATGGTGCTATATAAATAAAGTTGAATTGAAAACTCCATAGATTCTCTACGGGGTTTAGGTCAGGAGAGTTTGTTGGCCAATCAAACACAGTGATGCCTTGGTCATTAAACCAGGTTTTGATACTTTTGGCAGTGTGTGTGTGTGTGTGTGTGTGTGTGTGTGTGTGTGTGTGTGTGTGTGTGTGTGTGTGTGTGTGGAGGGGGGGGTGCCAAATCCTGCAGGAAAATGAAATCAGCGTCTCCATAAAGCTGGTCAGCACAGGGAAGCATGAAGTGCTCTAAAAATTTCCTGGTCGACGACTGCACTGACTTTGGTCTTGATAAAACACAGTGGACAAACACCAGCAGATGACCTCTGTTCAGATAAAAGTAAATTTTGCATTTCATTTGTAAATCAAAGTCCCAGAGCCTGAAGAAAGAGTGGAGAGGCACAGAATCTAAGTTGCTTGAGGTTTAACGTGAAGTTTCCACAGTCAGTGATGATTTGAGGAACCATGTCATCTGCTGATGTTTGTCCACTCTGTTTTATCAAGACCAAAGTCAGCACAGTCGTCTACAAGGAAATTTTAGAGCACTTCATGCTTCCTTCTGCTGACAAGCTTTATGGACAAGCTGATTTCATTTTCCTGCAGGACTTGGCACCCCTCCCCCCCACACACACACACTGCCAAAAGTATCAAAGCCTGGTTTAATGACCATGGCATCACTGTGTTTGATTGGCCAGCAAACTCTCCTGACCTAAACCCCACAGAGAATCTATGGAGGATTGTCAAGAGCAAGATGAGAGACACCAGACCCAACAATGCAGACGAGCTGAAGGTCACTATCAAAGCAACCTGGACCTTTACAACACCTCAGCAGTGCCACAGTCTGATCACCTCCATGCCACGCCACATTAGTACAGTAATTAATCCAAAAGGAGCCCCAACCAAGTATTGAGTGTGTACATGCTCCTTGCTCATCTCCGCCCCCTGGTGGAACCAGCGATGGATCCACTCCAGTTCGCCTACCAGCATGGCATTGGGGTGGAGGATGCGGTGATCTTCCTCCTTCACCGTTCTCTGTCCCACCTGGAGAAGCCCGGGAATATGGTGAGGATCATGTTCTTTGACTTCTCCAGTGCTTTCAACACCATCCAACCGATGATCCTGAAGGACAAGCTGCTGCGCGCAGGGGTGGACCAGCACCTGTCATCATGGATCCTGGACTACCTCACGAACCGGCCTCAGTTTGTGAGAACCCGGGACTGTGTTTCTGACACGATCATCAGTAGCACGGGGGCCCCCCAGGGAACGGTGCTGGCTCCCTTCCTGTTCACTCTTTATACTGCGGACTTCTCACACAACACAACACACTGCCATCTACAGAAGTTCTCTGATGACTCTGCGATCGTTGGTCTCATCTCCAACGGAGATGAAGCTGAGTACAGAGGGCTTATCCAGGACTTCGTGGACTGGTGCCATCGGAACTGCCTCCAGATCAACGCGAGGAAAACTAAGGAGCTGGTGGTGGACTGCCGCAGGCATGGGCAGCCCCTCACAGCACCAGTAAATATACAGGGAACAGACATCGAAATGGTGACATCCTATAAGTACCTGGGTGTTCATCTGAACAATAAACTAGACTGGTCACACAATACTGACGCACTCTACAAGAAGGGACAGCGCAGGCTGTTCCTGCTGAGGAGACTCAGGTCTTTTGGTGTACAAGGGGCGCTGCTGAAGTCATTCTATGACACGGTGGTGGCATCAGCCATCACTTTTGGAGTGGTCTGCTGGGGCAGTGGCATTACTGCAGCCGATAGGAAGAGACTGAACAAACTGATTAAGAAAGCTAGCTCTGTCCTGGGGCAGCGCCTTGATCCGATGGAGGAGATAGAAGAGAGAAGGACGGTGGCTAAACTGTCATCTCTGCTGGAGTCTGAGTTCCACCCTATGCAGGACATACTGGATGCACTGAGGAGCTCATTTAGCAGCAGACTACATCATCCCAGGTGCACAACCGAGAGGTTTCGTAGGTCCTTCCTACCAACGGCCGTCAGACTGTACAACCTAAGCAGGGCTGCTCGCAGAGATAGCAAAAAGACGTAACAAACTAATAGTTTTTTGAATGCAAAAGATGCAATAGACTTACACAATGGTCCTCTCCGGCATACAACTAGGAACATACCGGTCGCTATGGAGGGTGAGAATATGTATGGGCACATAATCATACCATGTAGGATAACTAAGTAGTCGGTTATGCTGTTTCATCCCATCTAGCAACAATGCTCTGCACTGGGTGTGTTTATATTTATATATCTATATATTTATTCCATCTAGCTACATTGCTCCGCACTGTGTGTGTTTATATACTTGCATATTTATTCCACCTAGCTGCAATGCTCCGTACTGTGGGTGTTTATATATTTACATATTTATTCCATCTAGCTACAATGCTCTGCACTGTGTGTTCATATATTCATATATTTATTCCATCCAGCTACAATGCTCTGCACTGTGTGTCTGTGTGTGTGTATATATATATTTTATAGTAATATGTACATATGTATATTAGCTGCTCTTGCTTGCTTGTTTTTTTTCTTGCCTTCTGATTGTTGCTCTGAGTGTTGCTATCCCTGTGCTGTTGCAATTCTGGAATTTCCCCGTTGTGGGACTAATAAAGGCTTATCTTATCTTATCTTATCTTACATGGACATACTTTTCAGTTGGCCAACATTTCCATTAAAAAACTATTTTTTAAAATTAATTTTATGTAATATTCTAATTTTTTGAGAAACTGAATTTGGGGTTTTCATGGGTTGTAAGCCATAATCATCAAAATTAAAATAAATAAACACTTGAAATATATCACTCTCTGTGTAATTCATTACACAGAGAGTGTAATTCATTATATATGTATAATTATATATGTATAATTCATTATACAGATAAGAGAGAGATTATACATATGAGATTATATGGGTTTCTCTTTTTGAAATGAGTGACAAAAAATATTAAACTTTTTCATGATACTCTAATTTTTTGAGATGTACCTGTATTTCAATTTTTTTTTTTTTACTTTATTCAACCTCAAATCATGTCCCAAAGCAAAACTGTTGAAATTGCTTTCATATAATAAAGCATTCTTGGGGCTTCATTTTCCGCAGTGATACGTCTCTGCACACAGGGAAGGTGGTGGACGGTGCTGTTTGGAATAGACTCCCACTGCAGATATGTTTAGCTGACCCTGTGGATTCTTTTAAACAGCAGCTGAAAACTTTTTTGTTGAACGAGGATTTCCATTGAGTTTCAACTGTTTTTTTTTTTTTAAATGGTAAGTCTGATATTTTTTGATTATGTTAATCTTGTGTTTTAACTTGTTTCTGTATTTCAATTATTTTTATCTGTCAACTTCCCTTTATTCCATTTTATTGTACAGTACTTTGTGAATAAATGTCTCTGAAAAGCATTTCATAAATAAACTTTACTTGGTGATCGGAGAAAAAGCTCCATGCCGGTGTCTCTTTAGCTTAGCTGTTGCTAATGCTGCTCTGAGATGTGTGTGGCCCACCGTGTTCTGAGTGTTTTTTCTTTTTTTCGTGCAGTGTTTCTTGCAGGTTGTGTGTCATGTCAAGGTCTTTCCTTCCATCTTTGTTATAAAATCCAAAAAAGGCCCGACATTTGAATTAACTTTGAGCTAACTGCTTCCTAACTTTCAAAGCTGGCTGCATGTCTCCAAGACAAGCTCTGACTTCACTTCACTGGGTGCTTGCTTTGCGCCATCTAGTGGACTGAAAGTGCAATTGATTAACAAATAATCCAAAAGTATACAGTATGTGTGTGCATTTTTTTGAAATAAAACATTGATCCGTGTGTTTATGAATTGATGCATTATCACCAGTGCCAAGTGTCGCGATCCATCACTGAATCAATCTTTTTTCCTACCCCTAGAAATAGGTGACCTTAGTCTGGATCAGACTGAGCCTTGGGTTCAGTTCACTTCTAGGATAAAAGCAGTTTTCAGAAAGGTTTGGATTTTCCCACCAAAACCAGGAAGATACAGCAGCAACAGATTAACAGAGCCAATAAGATGGATATACATGGTTTTTAATGGCAATCTGGGTAACATCCTAGCATGCACAAAACTACTTCACCTCTTAAGGTAGTTGAGTCTTCCCCAGCTTCACCTTTTTTGGCCCCTGCACATGGAAACGTTTTTACCCCAAACTGCCAAACCTCTTTTGTAAAAGCGTAAAGATTTGAAACCAGTCTCCAAAGTGGAAAGGTTTTACCATTATAATTTTTTCCTCCACTACAGTGGGGCAAAAAAGTATTTAGTCAGCCACCAATTGTGCAAGTTCTCCCACTTAAAAGATGAGGTCTCCAATTTTCATCATAGGTATACCTCAACTATGAGAGACAAAATGAGGAAAAAAAAATCCAGAAAATCACACTGAAGGATTTTTAATGAATTAATTGGTAAATTTCTCGGTAAAATAAGTATTTGGTCAATAACAAAAGTTCATCTCAGTACTTTGTTATATACCCTTTGTTGGCAATGACAGAGGTCAAACGTTTTCTGTAAGTCTTCACAAGGTTTTCACACACTGTTGCTGGTATTTTGGCCCATTCCTCCATGCAGATCTCCTCTAGAGCAGTGATGTTTTGGGGCTGTCGCTGGGCAACACGGACTTTCAACTCCCTCCAAAGATTTTCTATGGGGTTGAGATCTGGAGACTGGCTAGGCCACTCCAGGACCTTGAAATGCTTCTTACAAAGCCACTCCTTCGTTGCCCGGGCGGTGCGTTTGGGATCATTGTCATGCTGAAAGACCCAGCCACGTTTCATCTTCAATGCCCTTGCTGATGGAAGGAGGTTTTCACTCAAAATCTCACGATACATGGCCCCATTCATTCTTTCCTTTACACGGATCAGTTGTCCTGGTCCCTTTGCAGAAAAACAGCCCCAAAGCATGATGTTTCTACCCCCATCCTTCACAGCAGGTATGGTGTTCTTTTTCCTCCAAACATGACAAGTTGAGTTTTTACCAAAAAGTTCTATTTTGGTTTCATCTGATCATATGACATTCTCCCAATCCTCTTCTGGATCATCCAAATGCTCTCTAGCAAACTTCAGACGGGCCTGGACATGTACTGGCTTAAGCAGGGGGACACGTCTGCCACTGCAGGATTTGAGTCCCTGGCGGCGTAGTGTGTTACTGATGGTAGCCTTTGTTACTTTGGTCCCAGCTCTCTGCAGGTCATTTCACTAGGTCCCCCCGTGTGGTTCTGGGATTTTTGCTCACCGTTCTCGTGATCATTTTGACACCACGGGGTGAGATCTTGCGTGGAGCCCCAGATCGAGGGAGATTATCAGTGGTCTTGTATGTCTTCCATTTTCTAATAATTGCTCCCACAGTTGATTTCTTCACACCAAGCTGCTTACCTATTGCAGATTCAGTCTTCCCAGCCTGGTGCAGGTCTACAATTTTGTTTCTGGTGTCCTTTGGCAGCTCTTTGGTGTTGGCCATAGTGGAGTTTGGAGTCTGACTGTTTGAGGTTGTGGACAGGTGTCTTTTATACTGATAACGAGTTCAAACAGGTGCCATTAATACAGGTAACGAGTGGAGGACAGAGGAGCCTCTTAAAGAAGAAGTTACAGGTCTGTGAGTGCCAGAAATCTTGCTTGTTTGTAGGTGACCAAATACTTATTTTACCGAGGAATTTACCAATTAATTCATTAAAAATTCTTCAATGTGACCTTTACTGTTTACTATGGCAATTGAACCTTTAGCGATAGCGATACGTTTACATTCACAAATATATGGAATTAAAGTTGGACCAACAGAACATAAAATCTCCCTGTACGCCGATGATATAATTTTGTTTATGTCGAATCTAAAAAAATCAATTCCAACCTTGTTGAATTTAATAAAGAATTTTGGGGAAATATCAGGATATAAAATAAATAAAACTAAATCTTCAATATTAATGCTAAATGAGACCCAGAGAAATTACCCAGCCCCTGAGGTAAATCAATTCAATGTTGTAAATCAGTTTAAATATTTAGGAATCCAAATTATGCCTAAGCTAGAATCAGTCGCCAGTGTCAACTATGAAGCCTTAATGTCAGATATCAATGAGTTAACTCAGAGATGGATGTCACTACCAATGTCGATGATCGGGAGAATCAATATACTTAAAAGTAATATTTTACCTAAAATACTTTATTTATTTCAATACATTCCCTTATCACCACCTTTAGATCTATTCTCAAGAATAAAAAAAAAGTTAGTGGAATTTATATGGAACAACAGGAGGGCTAGATTACGTCTGTCTTTATTATATTTACCATTTGATCGTGGAGGTCTGAAATGTCCAAATTTTATGTTGTATTATTGGTCGGCACAACTGAGGTCTATGACATATTATTTTTCATCAAATGATCTCCCTCACTGGACTGAAATGGAATCATACAATTTACCTTTACCTCTTCCCATATTCATATACTCAGATTCGGCAAAAAAATTACAAAAACAAGTTAAAAATCCATTTGTAAAGCATATGATCAAAATATGGTGTGAAGCTAAAAACTATTTAAAAGAACCACAGTTATTGTCACAATTTAGTCCAATATGGGGTAATCAATATTTTAAACCAGGGAGAGCGGACGCTGTATTTAAAGTATGGAATTTAAAAGGGATACAAAAGATTCAGGATTTATATTTGCCATGTGCAGACAACATAATGTCTTTTGAAGAGCTGAGGATCAAATTTAATCTCAATAGAACACATTTTTTTAAATATCTTCAACTTAGAAACTTTATTCGATCAAATCAAAATAAAGCTCTCACTCGACCTATTTATTCATCCTTGGAAAAAATGATGATGAAAGATAGTAAAAGAAAGGGTATTATTTCAGAGTTTTATAACTCATTGACACTATCTTCAAGTGAAAATTCACTGAAAAGATTAAACTACTGGAAAGAAGATCTGCAAATTGAAATTTCAGAGGAACAATGGGAATTGGCTTGTACAGAAGCTCAAACCAAATCAATAAATGCACGCCTTAAATTGATACATTTCAAATGGTTAATGCGGATGTATGTTACACCGGAGGAGTTAAATAGATACAACAAAAATATACCAGATACATGCACAAAATGCATGGAAAGTAAAGGAACCCTATTTCATTGTTTATGGGAATGTAGATTAATAAGAATGTTTTGGGAAGAGGTGAGGGTAACAATTGAAAAAATAATCTCAAAACCAAATCATATTGAATCCTAAACTGTTTTTGTTGGGTCTGTACCCAGAAAAGCATAATTTTAATAAAAGTGAAAGAACATTCATAGACCTCAGTTTGCTTAATGCCAAAAAATGTATTGCACTATTATGGAAAAAGACTCATAGACCAGATGTGACTCAGTGGTTAAGACAGATGTTAACAAACCTTCCATTAGAAAGAATAACATATATACTGAAATCAAAGGAAATTGTGTTTGAGAATATATGGAGACCTTTTATTGATTATGTAAAAAATTTAAACATAACTCTTGAAGAAGAAGGTGAATGATGTGTGTGGACCTTGTAAATTCCAAATTGGTGAACATAATATGTATACTTATGTATTGGATTGTCTAGACTAAACAGAGGAGCATTGTTGAAGACTTGATTTTGTTGGTGGTTGTTGGTGTTTTTAGTGCATTTTTTTTTTTTGTAGTACTTTAGTGTTAGTGTTTGATTGTTTGTATCATGTTTGTTAAAAAAAAAAAAAAGGTTCAATAAAGATATTGTGGAAAAAAAAAAATTCTTCAATGTGATTTTCTGGATTTTTTTTTCCTCATTTTGTCTCTCATAGTTGAGGTACACCTATGATGAAAATTGGAGACCTCTCTCATCTTTTAAGTGGGAGAACTTGCACAATTGGTGGCTGACTAAATACTTTTTTCCCCCACTGTATGTGCATGGGCAGAAATGGGAGAAACAGCCAGCAGCACATACATATGTCAACGATTTGTTGAGGTTCCGGTGGCCACACCCCATTCACACACCTGTGATGCTGACGTCATCATTACAAGACACACAAGCTGCACTTCACTGGTTGACACGTCCCCCAAAAGACAATTGCCTTGGAGCAACAATTTTCATATAATTATGTAAGTGCTGAGATCTCCTGTCATTTGACAATGACCTTGAGCACAACATGGATGCAGACCCACTTGAGGATCATTGTGAGTGAGTTTGGGGACCATCAGGGTAAATTCTTTGGAGAAGTAGCGATTCCCATGGAATTTGGATGAATGGACTGATGGCATGTCACCATATTAGCTGATTTCGGCAAACCTTGGTTCCACCCTCATGGAAACTTTCAAGTATGAAAATGCCCACTGATAACCGATCCATGACACCTTAAAATGCAGAACAGCAGGTCCAAGGTTAGATTTGCAGCTCCAACCAACTCTAGATGGTCCTCCTTCCTTTTCTTTAATTCTTCAAACAAGCAAAACTATTGCAAAAAAGTCAGAAGCGAAGATCTGGAAACTACCCTGGTTATAATGAAGGCAAGTTGTGTACAAACCCCAATCACAATGAAGTTGGGGCATTGTGTAAAACACAAATAAAAAAATACAATGATTTGCAAATCCTTTTCAACCTATATTCAATTGAATACAACACCAAAGACATATTTAATGTGCAAAATGATAAACTTTACTGTTATTTTGCAAATATTCATTCATTTTGAATTTGATGCCTGCAACATGTTCCAAAAAAGCTGAGATAGGGGCATATTTATCACTGTGTTAGATCACCTTTCCTTTTAACAACACTCAATAAGTGTTTAGGAACTGAGGACATTAATTGTTGAAGCTTTGTATGTGGAATTCTTTTCCATTCTACCTTGATGTACGACTTCAGTTGCTCAACAGTCTGGGGTCTCCACTCTCTTACTTTGTGCTTCATAATGCATCACACATATTCAATAGGAGGTATATCTGGACTGCAGGCAGGCCAGTCTAGTACCTCCACCCTTTAACTACAAAGCCATGCTGTTGTAACATGTGCAGAATTTGGAATGGCATTGCCTTACTGAAATAAACAGGAATGTCCCTGAAAAAAGACATTGCTTAGATGGCAGCATAGGTTGCTCCAAAACCTGTACGTATTGCTCAGCATTAATGATGCCTTCACAGATGTGCAAGTTACCCATGCCATGGGCACTAACATGCCCCCATACTATCACAGATGCTGACTTTTGAACTTTGCGCCAATAACAATCTGGCTGATCATTTTCCTCTTAAGCTTGGAGGAAACAACATCCATAATTTCCCAAAACAATCTGAAACGTGGACTTGTCAGACTACAGCTCGCTTTTCCACTTTGCTTCAGTCCATCTCAGATGAGCTCGGGTTTAGAGCAACTGGCGGCCTTTCTTGGTGTTGTTGATATACGTATGGCTTTCGTTTTGCATGGGAGTTTTAACTTGCACTGGTAGATGTAGTGATGAACAGTGACAACCTATGCTTGCTGGGGTCTTTCTGCAATTGTGGGGGTTTCCCCCACATTTGAAAGTGCCATGAGATGACTATTGTTGTGAAATGGCACTATATAAATAAAGTTGAATTGAACTGAAAATTGATAACTGACAATGGTTTTCTGAAGTGCTCCTGAACCCATGTGGTAATATCCTTTGCAGAATGATGTTGGTTTTTAATGCAGTACCGCCTGAGGGACCAAAGGTCACAGGCATTCAATGTTGGTTTTCGGCCTTGCCACTTACATGCAGAAATTTCTCCAGATACTCTGAATCTTTTGATGATATTATGGAATGTACATGATGAAATCTCTACAATCCTTACAACTGTATGTCTCACAGACAAAACGGTTTTTGTATGTGTGTGGGGGGGGATTAATTGTGTTTTATTTCAATGTGTGAAGCACTTTTTGTTACAACTTTTTGTATGAAAAGTGCTATACAAATAAAGCTTTGATTGATTGAGAAACATTGTTCTTAAACTGTTGGACTATTTGCCCATGCAGTTGTTCACAAAGTGGTGAACCTCATCCCATCCTCACATTTTGGGGATATGCCTTTTATACCCAATCATGACACTTGCCTGTTTCCAATTAACCCGTTCGCCTACAGTGTGTAATGTTCTAAAAAAGATGTTTTTGAGCATTCCTCAACTTGCCCCTGTCCCAGCTTTTTTGGAACATGTTGCAGGCATCAAATTTAAAATAAGTGAATATTTACACAAAAAAAAAACAATAATAGACAGACAGATAGATGTACTTTATTGATCCCAAACTGGGAAATTACAGTGTAACAGCAGCATGACAGTAGACAACCAAAAAACAGAAACACCCGCATGACAGACAAAGGGATTACCCATAGAAAGTAAAACTAACACAACTATAAAAACCTATGTACATCATAGATTAATATATGATGACCCGTATAGACACATGAATCATACCCGCTGCACAATGCAGGACTATCAGGAGCAGAGTGAAATGTGAGGTGCGAGTTAAACTGTAAGGTGCAGTATGGCAGCATAGTTATGACCAGAATATAACATCATAGTGAGTTATTGTACAGTGAAATGTCATGCGGCAGGAAAGATTTCCTGTACCTGGCCGTTTGACAGCGAAGCTGTAGTAGTCTACTGGAGAAAGTGCTCTGCTGTCTGTCCAGTGTGTGGTGGAGGGGGTGATCAGGATTGTCCATGATAGATCGCAGTTTATTTAGTGTTCTCCTCTCCACCACTGTCTCAAAGGTCTCAGGTCTGAGACCAATTACAGAGCCAGCCCTCTTGATAATCTTGTAAAGTCTGTTGGTATCACTGGCTCTGATACTGCTTCCCCAACAGACAGCAGGAAAGAAGATGGTGCTGGCAACCACAGTCTGGTAGAAAAGCGCCAGCATCCTGCTACACACGTTGAAGAATCTCAGAATCTGCTCATCCCCTTCTTGTGCGCAGCATCGGTGTTGGATCTCCAGTCCAACCCGTTGCTGATCCTGACACCCAGGTACAGCATTTGTAGTCCTCAACCACTCCCCACATCCTCCCCTCTAATCTGCAATGGCTGAGAAGGCGTCTTCCTCTTCCTGAAGTCAATCACCATCTCTCTGGTCTTGCTGACATTCAGCCTCAGGTGATTCTGTTCTGTCCACTCCACAAATCTGTCTACCAGTGCCCTGTATTCCCCCTACTCTCCCCCTCTTATACACCCCACAACAGCTAAGTCATCAGAGAATTTCTGCAGGTGGCAGGACTCAGTGTTGTACTGAAAGTCAGTGGTGTATAAGGTAAAGAGAAAAGGAGTGAGCACAGTCCCCTGTGGAGCTCCCGTATCACTAACCACCACGCCAGACAAGACAGTGCCCAGCCGGACAAACTGTGGCCTGCCTGTCAGGTAGTCAGTAATCCAGGAGATCACAGAGCTATCGACCCCCATCACTCGCAGCTTCTCACCCAGCAGCAGTGGCTGGATGGTGTTAAAGGCACTGGAGAAATTAAAAAAAGTGATTCTCACAGTGTCTCCTCCATCATCCAGGTGCAGATGGGCTTGTTGCAGCAGGTAGATGACAGTGTCTTCAACTCCTAAATGGGGCTGATATGCAAACTGCAGAGGGTCCAGCCACGTCTTCACCTGCGGCCTCAGGTGGGCTAAGACCAGTCTCTCCAGAACCTTCATCACATGAGATGTGAGGTCAACTGGTCGATAGTAATTCAGGTCCGATGGAGATGACTTCTTGGGGACAGGAATCAGGCAGGATGTCTTCCACCGCACCGGTACTCTCTCCAGACTCAGGCTCAGGTTGTACAGGTGTTTGTTTCAGTACCGCTGCTAGCTGGTTGGCACAGGTCCTCAGGATCCTGCTGGAGATGCCATCAGGGCCCGCCGCCTTCCGCTGACGGAGTCTCTCCAGCTGTTTCTTAATCTGGTCTGTAGTCACCGTGACGTGAGGGGGGAGATGGGAGAGAGGCGCTGCACAGGAGGGTGAGGGGAGGGGTGTGTGGGGGTATGGCTGTGTTGTTGGAGTGACAGACTGTGAGTTGAACCTACTAAAAAACAGATTCAGTTCATCAGCTCTCTCTTGGCTCCCAGACGTCTGTTTGACTCTCCCCTGGCACCCAGTTATTTGCTTCATTCCCTCCCACACATCTTTAGTGTTGTTTTGCCTGAGTTTATTCTCCAACTCCACCTCCTCACAGTCCATGTATAAGCAGGCTGCCTTTGCACAAGGGGAACATACTTGGGTGTTAGCATGACCATGCAGTGATCCGATTTGTCAGTGTGGGGTAGAGCTGTTGCACTATATGCATCTCTGACATTGGCATACAGAAAATCCAGTGTTTTATTTTCTCTGGTGAGACAGTCAACAAACTGGTGAAAGTTTGGTAATGTTTTTCCCAGTGAGCCATGATTAAAATCACCCGTGATGGACATCAATGCGTCTGGGTGCTTCTCCAGTAATGTGGCCACAGTGGAGCTGATGATGTCACTGGTCACCGCTGCGTCAGCTGACGGAGGGACGTAGACGATAATAATTAAGCCACACTTCATTTCTCGCAGCATATAATAAGGTCCCATACTCACAGCCAGCAGTTCAGTGTCCGGGCTGCAGCACTTTTCCTTCACATAAATGTGTCCAGGATTACACCACCTTTCATTCACAAGAAGTTCGACTCCTCCTCCCCTCTTTTTCCTGCTGCTTATCACATCTCCGTCCCCCCGTATAGTCTTGAAGCCAGGTATCGCTACATTAACATCTGGGATCTGTGAGTGTAACCATTAAACATTAAATAAATGTAAACATTAAATATCTCGTCTTTGTGGTGTATTCAACTGAATACAGGTTGAAAAGGATTTGCAAATCATTGTGTTCTGTTTTTATTTACATTTTACACAACATCCCAACTTCACTGGAACTGGGGGTTGTATTTTCAGTGTACCAATATGTTTACTTAAGGTATTAAATGGAAAACTGGTGAATGAGAGGGCATTATTGTCCCTGTTACTGTGTATGTGGGTGTGTGAGAAGGTGTAAAAGTGAGAAACAGAGATCCAGTTTGTGCTTAAAGAAGTCATGCAGAGACACAAAACCCATGCACATCTGAGCTGATCCTCTTGTATTAGTTTGAAATACCACCCAGTACCTCATTAACACACAAACATTCACACATAACTTGCACAAACACAGCAGTCACTAGGTTCCAGTAGAAGGCTATACAGTAATGCTGGATTCATTAACAGAACCGTGCAAGTGGCACAAAAATCTGGAGCAATTAACATTGTAAAACAAAATAACTGTCAGCACACCTGTGTAGATACCTATACTTAACTTTAACATATACTTAAAAGACAGACCTATGGAGCAGCTTCAAATTTCATTCTGCTAATACAGTCTCAGCATTCACAACCACCTTGAGGACACATGGGCCTTTTTAATTAGATTAAACGTGTGTGTGTGTGTGTGTGTGTGTGTGTGTGTGTGTGTGTGTGTGTGTGTGTGTGCGCGCGCGCGCACTCGTTTACATGCATGGAACAACAGGTGAGGTAGGGAGACCGCTCAAGACAGCTAGACCAGAGAAGGGGGACAGACGGAGAGAGAGAGAAAGATCGAGAGAAAGAGGAGAAAAGGGGTTGAGACCAGACCTTCATTCTGTATTCAGGGAGGTGGTGTAAATCGTTAGCTAAATAAATTAGAGCCTTGCGGCTGTGGATATCACACTGCCATATGTCAGAGAGAGAAGAGAGAGAAGCACTGGTGGAAAGGGAGAGAGAAAAATCTGTTTGCTGCAGCAAGTGTGAATAAATACATACGAATCGCAACAGAAACAGATGTGGCCTGCGTTGGGAGAAAATGTTGGGATAGAGAAGGGAGAGAGGAAAGGGTGACAAGAGGACAGGACAGGAGCTAATCCAGTAGAGTTGAACTGAGACTCGAGTTAAGCACATATGAGCTTGTACTCTGCCCTGGGGCCTTCAGAACACAAACACACACATGCAGAAAGGGAGACAGGGAGAGAGATTAATACATCAGTAAAAGTCATTTGAACTCATACACGGGGGACAAAGTAGTGCTATCGGACAACCTCTTCATTGACTTTGCTAAGCAGACAACAGACCAACTATTAAATCTACAAGACCACTAAACCCACAACAGCCTTTCTGCTTCCGAGCCATCACAAAGCCTTGACACCTCTTAATCTGTAATGCTGGACTCAGATTCTTTTTCTGATGATCTGATTGTTGCAGCCAAAACTGGAATTGTTTTTATATCACTCAGATCCTGTTTCAGACTTTTAGTTCAGGAATCACTGACAAGGGCAACCTACGAGAGGGGGCTGAAAATTTCATAGGCGGAAAAGTTCATAGTGGTCAAATTTGACCAAATGTGGTTTATTTTGCCACATAGTCTCCCCCTTCGGTCCACACACTTCTTCCATCGGTGTTGCAGCACTTGGATCCCTGCAATCGAAAAATAAACCACATTAGGTCAAATTTGACAACCGCGAACTTTTCAGCCCATGAACTTTTCACGCTCTCCGTATAATATTCATTTCTATATTCTGTGTTGCCTACTACACCAGGTGTTCAATAGGTGTAGTGCACACATAACGTGGTTTACAATGCCAGTTAGTCGAGGAAGTGCTAATGTAACTTAGTGAAATTCTGCAGTTTGGAGCTACTGCATCCAAGGTGCTGTGCCAAAGTTTGTTACTTGACCTGAAACGGTAGGAAATATGAGTAGTCATGACAATGAGTATGGACAGAGTTTAGTTTGGTGCATCTCTCTATTTAAATTTTGTTGAAAAAGGTGTGGTATTATTGAAAATTAAAATCAAACATGACCCTGAAAATGGTAATGATGCATGGTACTATGCAACACACTGATTTTATACAGCATTCTGTCTGCAGAACTAGTGGCAAGAGGATGTTGTATTACACGTCTGGGGCTCTTCCAGCATGCAATGAATAACTCATTATGTTGACACAGACCAACTCCTCAGACTTGTATGCATTGGTTTAACAAATTTGTTTAACCATGGTAAACGATGGCCTGTGAAACTGTCTTTAAAAATAAAAAAATATTATGCGTTTAGGAATTGAGGTCACGAATTGTTGAAGCTTTGTAGGTGGAATTCTTTCCCATTTTTGATACATGACTTCAGTGGCTCAGCAGTCCAGGGTCTCCGTTGTTGTATTTTGCGCTTCATAATGCACCACACATTTTCAGTGAGAGACAGATATGGACTGCAGGCAGGCCAGTCTAGTATCCGTGCTCTTTTACTACAAAGTTACGCTGTTGTAACATGTGCAGAATGTGGCTTGGCATTGTTTTGCTGAAGTAAGGAGGGATGTCCCTGAAAAAAAACATTGCTTGGATGGCAGCATATGTTGCCCCAAAACCTATATGTACCATTCAGCATTAATGATGCCTTCACAGGTGGTAAATGGTAAATGGCGTTTCACTTACAGTGGTGTGAAAAAGTGTTTGCCAAACCTACATGGCCCTGTGTGAAGAAGTGATTGTCACCTAAACCTAACAGCTGGCTGGGCCACCCTTAGCAGCAACAACTGCGATCAAGCATTTGTGACAACTGGCAATGTGTCTTTTACAGTGCTGTGGAGCAATTTTGGCCCACTCATCTTTGCAGAATTGTTGTAATTCAGCCACATTACAGGGTCTTCGAGCACGAACCGCCTTTTCAAGGTCATGCCACAGCATCTCAATCAGATTCAGGTCAGGACGCTGACTAGGCCACTCCAAAGTCTTCATTTTGTTTTTCTTAAGCTATTCAGAGGTGGACTTGCTGGTGTGTTTTGGATCATTGTCCTGCTGCAGAACCCAAGTGTGCTTCAGCTTGAGGTCACAAACAGATGGCCGGATATTCTCCTTCAGGATTTTTTGGTAGACAGCAGAATTCATGGTTCCATTTACCACAGCAAGTCTTCTAGGTCCTGAAGCAGCAGGACAGACCCAGACCATCACACTACCACCACCATATTTTACTGCTGGTAGGATGTTCCTTTTCTGAAATGCTGTGTTACTTTTACGCCAGATGTAATGGGACACAGACCTTCCAAAAAGCTCAACTTTTGCCTCATCAGCCCACAGAGTATTTTCCCCAAAATCTTGGGGATCATCAAGATGTTTTCTGGCAAAATTGAGACAAGCCTTTATGCTGTTTTTGCTCAGCAGTGTTTTTTGTCTTGGAACTCTGCCAAGCAGGCCATATTTGCACAGCCTCTTTCTTATGGCAGAGCCAGGAACACTGACCTTAACTGAGGCAAGTGAGGCCTGCAGTTCTTTGGATGTTGTTGTAGGGTCTTTTGTGACCTCTTGGTTGCGTCGTCGCTGGGCTCTTGGGGTAGTTTTGGTCAGCCGGCCACTCCTGGGGAAGGTTCACCACCATTCCATGTTTTTGCCATTTGTGGATAATGGTTCTCACTGTGGTTCACTGGAGTCCCAAAGCTTTAGAAATGGCTTTATAACCTTTTCCAGACTGATAGATCTCAATTACTTTGTTTCTCATTTGTTCCTGAATTTCTTTGGATCGCAGCATGACGTCTAGCTTTTGAGGATCTTTTGGTCTACTTCACTTTGTCAGGCAGGTCCTATTTAAGTGTTTTCTTGACTGAGAACAGGTGTGGCAGTAATCAGGCCTGTGTGTGGCTAGACTAGAGAAATTGAACTCTTTCCAAAGCTGCGATAAACCACAGTTAATTTATGTTTTAACAGGGGGGCAAATGACTTTTTCACACAGGGCCATGTAGGTTTACCCTTAATAATAAACACCTTCAATTAAAAACTGCATTTTGTGTTTACTTGTGTTAGCTTTGTCTAATATTTGGATTTGTTTGATGATCTGAAAGATTTAAGTGTGACAAACATACAAAAAAATGAGAAATCAAGAAGGGGGCAAACACTTTTTCACACCACTGTATAGAGTGCTTTTTTTCATCTCTAGATGACCAAAGCGCTTTACAGATCCTGCTATCCACCCATTCACACGCATATTCACACACTGATGGGGGCGGAGCAGCCATACACAGGCGCTGGTCTGACCCACCAGGAGCAACTGGGGGTTCAGTGTCTTGCTCAAGGACACTTTGACATGCAGACTGAGCGAGAATCGAATCCCTGACCCTCCGATCAGTACGTCAGCCACACTGCACTTGCACCACAGCCGCCCCCCTGTGCAAGTTACCCATGCCATGGGCACTAATGCACCCCCCCATACCATCACTAATGCTGGCTTTTGAAAATGATGCACTACACGACTGCTTCGAGACGACGGACTGGAGTGTACTCTGTGAACCACATGGGGTGGACATAGACAATATGACCGACTGCATCACAGAATACATCAGATTCTGTGAAGACACAACCATGCCAGCTCAGACTGTACACTGTTTCCTCTACAACAGACCATGGGTCACCAGTGACCTGAAAGCACTTCTGAACAAGAAGAAGAGAGCTTTTAGGTCCGGAGACGAGGAGAAACTGAGGAGAGTGCAGCACAAGCTGAGAGAGATGCTGAGGAGGTGCAAAGACAATTACAGGAGGAAGTTGGACGATAAACTCCATGGGCAGTGCGGTGGTACAGTTGTTAGCACTGTGGCAGCACAGCGGCAGCACAGCAACTCACCCTTAGCCATGAGATCCTGGGTTCGATCCCAGCCCCCGACCAACAGTGATTTGTGTGGAGTTTGCATGTTCTCCCCGTGTCTGCGTGGATTCACTCCGGGATTTCTCCGGTTTCTTCCAACAGGCCAAAAACATGCAGGTTAGGTTAATTGGAGACTCTAAAGTGGCCCTAGGTGTGAATGTGTGTGTGAATGGTGAAGGGATAGCGCTGTTCCGTGGCTGCTTCATCCATCTAGGAGGATGCCCTGAATTTCCCCTCTGGGGATCAATAAAGTACACAATCAAATAAAAAAATTTAAAAAAAAAAAACCTCAGGCAAAACAATACCAAGGATGTGTGGATGGGAATGAAACAAATAACTGGGTGCAAGGGGAGAGACAGGCAGACATCTGGGAGCCTTTAGAGAGCTGATGAGCTGAATCTGTTTTTTTAATCGGTTCAACTCACCATCTATCACCCCCACAACACAGTCAGCCCCCCCACACACCCCTCCCCCCACTCTCCCGTGCAGCACCTCTCTCCATCTCCCTGCCCCCCTCCCCCTCCTTGGGGGAAACCAGGCCCCCTCCCTCACATCACTGTGACTACAGACCAGGTTAAGAAACAGCTGGAGAGACTCCGTCAGTGGAAGGCTGAGGGCCCTGATGGCATCTCCGCCAGGATCCTGAGGACCTGTGCCAACCAGCTAGCTTTGGTACCTTCGCAGCCGTTGCAGATTAGGGGGAAGGATGTGGACGTGGTTGAGGACTAGAAATACCTGGGTGTCAGGATCAGCAATGGACTGGACTGGAGATCCAACACCGATGCTGCGCACAAGAAGGGGATGAGCAGACTCTACTTCCTGAGGAAGCTGAGATCCTTCAACGTGTGCAGTAGGATGCTGGAGCTTTCCTACCAGACCATTGTCGCCAGCGCCATCTTCTTTGCTGCTGTCTGCTGGGGTAGCAGTATCAGAGCCAGCGACACCAACAGACTTGACAAGATTATCAAGGGGGCTGGCTCTGTAATTGGTCTCAGACCGGAGACCTTTGAGACTGTGGTGGAGAGGAGGACACTAAAACTGTGATCTATCATGGACAATCCTGATCACCCCCTCCACCACACACTGGACAGACAGCGGAGCACGTTCTCCAGCAGACTGCTACAGCTTCACTGTTGAATGGTTAAGTACGGGAAATCTTTCCTGCCACAGGCCATTTCACTGTACAATATCTCACTCTGATGTTGAATTCTGGTCATAACTATGCTTCCATACTACACCTTACAGTCTAATTGGTACCTCACATCTCACTCTGCTCCTGATAGTCCTGCATTGCACAACAGGCATGATTCATGTGTCTATACGGGTCACCATCTATTCATTTATGATGTGGATAGGCTTTTTTAGTAGTTTTACTTTCCATGGGTAATCCCTTTGCCTGTTATGCTGTGTGTGTTTCTGTCATTTGGTTGTCTACCGTCATGCTGCTGTTACACTGTAATTTCCCAGTTTGGGATCACTAAAGTACATGTACTGTATCTATCTATGTAATGCTGATAATAATGTGGATGGTCCTTTTCCTCTTTAGCCCGGAGGACGCAACGTCCATGATTTCCAAAAATAATCTGAAATGTGGAATCGTCAGACTACAGCACATTTTTCTACTTTGTGTCAGTCCATCTCAGATGAACTTGGGCTTTTAGTTTGCAGTTGTAGATGTAGTGTTGAACTGTGTTAAGTAAGTGTTACGTAGCCCATGTAAAAATATCCTTTACAGAATGATGGGTTTTTTAACACAGTGCCGCTTGAGAGATCAAAAATCACGGGCAGTCAATATTGGTTTTTGGCCTTACTGCTTACGTGCAGAAATTTCTCCAGATTCTCTGAATTTTTTGATATTATAGACTGTACATAGATGATGAAATCCCTAAATTCCTTGCAACTGCACATTGAGAAACATTCTTAATCTGTTGGACTATTTTCCCACATTACAGTGAACCTTGCCCCATCCTTACTTGTGAACAACTGAACCTTTTGGGGATGCTCCTTTTATACCCAATCATGACACTCACCTGTTTCCAATTAACCTGTTCACCTGTGGAATGTTCCAAAAAGATGTTTTTTGAACATTTCTTAACTTTCCCAGTCTTTTCTTGCCCCTGTCCCAGCTTTTTTGGAATGTGTTGTAGGTATCAAATTGAAAATAGTGAATATTTGAATAAAAACAATAAGGCTGCGTGTCCACCAAATGTGTTTTTTGTCACCTGACTGCCCTGACCCTCTTTTTTTCAGCGCTTGAGTGCTGCGCTCTGGAAAAAAACAGCCTGTGCCTTGTATCCTAGCAACAGCTTGTCACTCACAGTTCAGCACTTCCTCTTTTCCCATGGTTAGACTTTCCACAAATTATTTAATAGCATTAACCCCTTGCACTTCGGTCAATTTCCCTAAAAACGCGAAAAAATAACATACCCAAAGTAAATCAAAAGCTGTTCTTCAACCCTTTGCAGCATCTTCATGGGGTTGGTCTCATTTAAAAGAAAACACTTTGAATTTTTTGGCAAAACAGTCATAATCTCTCTAAGTGCTCCTGCCACTGAGTAACAGTCATCTAAACATACTGAACTTGAAGAAAATAAATTTCGCCTGGGTGTTTTTTTGGATACAAATGCTTGCAAATAACACACAGCTGTCAGATCCAGGCTGGAAAATGCAACAGAAATGTAGAACCAAGTGTTATCCAGCTGAGGTCAAAATTTTGTAACAATACCACAAAAAATGAATATATTACACAGCTTTCTTCACAGGTTGTTCCCAGGCGTTTTTGAACTGTGCCAAATTGTGCCAAATGGCACAGTTTGGAAAAACGTCTAACTTTTGAATGATTCAGTATAGAAGCTTGATGTTGGGCTCTAATGAAAGGTGACACTCAGGGCTGTGTGTGTGTGGGGGGGAGGTTGTTTATTCATTCATGAATGAATGAATGAACAAATAAGCCCCCACACACAAAGAAGCATGCCATGTAAAAAATTGTGTGGCTTTTTTTTACAAGAACAAATAACCTACAGTGCACTAAAAATTATTCTAAAATATCTGTAATGTAGAAGATAACAACTCCCCCCCGCCCCCCGCTACAGAGGACGGACATCGCCCAGTGTGCCGCAGTCACGGTGCGCCGCGGTCTACTACGCACAGTTGTAATTTACCGATCGGTCAAAAGTCATTTTTGATTACAATTTTCAGGGATAAAGAATAATTTAGCTTATAACACTTACCTGTCCACAACAGCAGTGTCACTGGCGAACTTTTCTTCCTCATTGTCAGACGAACATGACGCTGGTCCGCTTGTTACGGACTCGTGGTTCTGGTCACGCGACCCTGTCAAACCATAATTCCATTATTGCGGTTTTGCGCTTCCATGATTGCGGTTTTGGCGAACGATTTTTCAAAACAAATAAGAACAGTAGTAAGAAAAAAAGACTGGCAAACGCGTGTGTGTCACCCAGCGGCTAAAACAAAACAGATTTTGCAAGGGAAGCACGCTTTCGAACTACTGTGCTTCAATTGGCTGGCTGTATTCGCAGCCATTGGTAGGCGGGTCCTTCTTGCTCGGTTTTCAGTCATTGGTTCTTCTAGGTTTCAGAAACCCAATTCAAGGCTCTTATTAGTCGAATGAGAGGTCAATCACATCTAAACCAATCAAAGCACTCCTTTGGCTTTCTGTTCGCGGCTGTGTCTGTAGTGGAAGAACGGAAATGCAGCTTCTTTTTTTTTTTTTCAGTGCCTCCTAGGACGCACAGTGTGTGATGTGTCCGCCTGCGGTACAACGAAGTGCAAGGTGTTAACAGCAGTCTCAAAATAAAAATGGACAGGAAACGTATTCTGGCATTGGCAGCAGCTATGGATACAAAATATGATGACACGGAAAAGAAAATAGGAGTTTGGGTACAGACATCAATTGGACTTGTACAGGAGAACCAGACACCAAACTTGTACAGGAGTTGTGCCCATTTCAAGGAGTATTTTAGATTGACTATGAGTAAGTTTGAACTGGTTTTGGAAAAGATTGGCCCGTCAGTTTCTCAGATGCAGACTAATTACAGAGAGCCCTTCTGAGGTGAGTAGTCTATGGTCAAAATTTTGTTTATTTTTACACCTATTTTCGTAAAACTCAACACACGGTTTCCTGAACTCATAAATGACTGTCGGTAAATGATTACATTTCACATTGGAGGCATTTCCATTTTTTTGCAGTTATCATCTACAAATTCACATCGTATCCATGTTATACTGCAACAAACTTGTAAGAAATATGACCATGACAAAGGCACCAACAATCATCTGGCACGCCAACAGATGCGGACATGTTCTTCCAAGCATTTGCTTACAAATTTTGATCATGATATCCTTTTAGTGTCAGATCAAAGAGTACCAGGTTGTTTGATGCAGCAAAGTTCAGCTTCTCCCCCGTCATCTTACTGTTCTCGTCTTCCTGTGCCGGTGTCCTATGTCACACCCTTCCTTAATTCTGACTGGCTGCTTAGAAAGGTCTGACATTGACGAGCGCAGCTGTAGTCTGAAAAGTTGAACTTTGTTCGGCCCTGAGCGCCATGACAAATAACAGTCACAGCCGAGAGCGCTTCAGCACCGAAGATGCTCAGCACTGTAAACACTGGACTACATAGAGAATGAATAGAAAATAATTGCCCACAATGGAAAAAATACGTTTGGTGGACAAGCCCTCTAAAGTTTATCAGTTTGAACATTAAATATTTTCTCTTTGTAGTGCATTCAATTGAATATAGATTGAAAAGGATTTACAAATCATTGTATTTTGTTTTTATTCATGTTTTACACAATGTCCCAACTTCACTGGAACTGGGGTTTGTGTGTTGCAGTGTGCTTTCATCATCAACTGAACTATAACATTTATAGTAATAACACTCTCTAATTGTTGACCATGGCTCATTAGCCCATGTAAACCATACTCACATTTTTTTTTTTTTGCAACAGACGTGCATATAAAATGAGAATTAAATCAAGGTTACATTTTAATTATGTTAAACTGCCTTTGAATTGATGATCATATAGCCAAATCATGTGCAATGAGTCATTATTGAATGAATAACTACACACATCAGTACGACTGAAAAACACTTCTGTTTTCAGAGGACATTTGCTGGCAAATTAATCACAGTACACACTAATGCATTCGCAGCACTTCTTTGTTGAGGGTACAGAAGCTCTACCCCGTGCATTTCTTACCTTGACTTTCCCTTATTTTCATTCTGTGCCTGTATTAAACACAAGGACACCACAATCAGGCAGACGCGCACACACAGAAGCGCTCTCACTCTCAGACACACTAACAGCAGCACAGCATTCTAGAGGGGATTAAACAGCTTAGACATTGATTAGACACACCTGAACCCAGGAGGGAAGGAGGGATCAACAGCAGAGGAGGTGGGAAAAGGAGAGGTTTGGGCAGGGGGGTGAGAGTATGAGTTGTCTGAAAACCTGTTAAAAAAATGAGGAAACAGAGGAGAGGGTGGAGGAAAACAGATGCAATTGTTGAGGGGTCGTGGACTGGCGGGGTGTAAGTGCCTTGGAACATGTCGTCTAGGTCTAGGAGGGAGTGAGCAGCAGAAGGGGACGGTTGGAGGGGAGGTGGGTGCAAACACTGTCTGTCAGAGAGGTTTTAACACTCCTGTTTGTGGCCAAGGTGTGAAGACATGCATGCACTCTCAGAGACATTCCCCTTAGCCACTGGGTGCAACACACAACCAAAACCTCAGAATAGACCCTTTCTACAACAATCAAAATTCTTCCCACCACCATACGTACATGAAAAGACCAGAATAAAGCCTGAAGTCAATGATGCATATCCAGGTCTATTTATAAAATCTGCAGCCTACACCAGATTGCAACACAAAGAGGCATTCTGCCATTTTTAGTTCCCTTGACTCTTCTGTCATCCCCCTACTCATTTATGAATGTTTTTCTTTAAAGGGTATGTACTTTCTACATCTTTCTGTTTCCATAAAACAGTCTATGGTATACAACTTCCCGTATAGACAGAGGGGAGATGCTGAGAAAGTTTAAAACCACAACCGAAAAGTGAAAAGTTCAAATTTGCATGCACAGATAAGCAGTTACACTTTAAAAGATTTCCTTTATGTAGTTTTTCAAGCAAATCTGGAATAAAAAACAAATCCCAAGAAAAGATTGCTTTACTATGAGGAAATAACTGACCGGGCAAGAAAAATTCCCCATGTATTATTCCTCTTCTACCCAGAATAAACATTAGAAAAGTTGCATGCAAGTTTGTTCCATGTTTGCTTTTTCCCTTCTTCCTCAAACTTTCCTCTGAGACTTGTTAGAAATGAGGAGACCCAAAATTACCAACAGTTTCCCTTTTCCTGTGAGTACTTGATCTGTTGCAATTCATGCAGACACATAGACAGCACTATAATATTAAGATTATATAGCAAGACATAAATGGGCCAAAATGAATGAATTTCAAGTTGTTTTTTCATTTATGGATGCCCTAACCTCAAGCAGCTGGTAAACACTACTAAGTCAAAGAGAGCAGATGGACTTAAAATACAAACATAAACCTTTATTCCCATGTGAAGCATAATCAAACATTCATGCACATGTGTAAGTAGAAAAACAAACATGTATACATCCCACCATGACCCAGTTTGTGTAATTAGGTAGCTACAAAGCCTCCCTTTTACTCCTTTCTGTTTCTACCTCTTTATTAAAGAAAGGAAAATTATGGCTAATGTACTTATAATATGATGACATGATTATATAACCACTGCTGTTAATCTAGCACATACACACCGTCTCTCTCTTGCTTAGCCTTTCTCTATGACAATCAGTGATTTATGTCTTTAAAAGGAAGTATAAAACCAAGAGCAAGGAGTGAAACGAAGTGTGAGATTAAGCTAACCCTCCTCCACAACTTTCTTTCTCCCTCCTGTGCTCTTTCCCCTCCTCCCTAAATTATTTGAGAGCTGTAATTAAAAAGTGCACACTGGTTCTTGCACAGCGCTAACAAGCGGGCCAAAAAGGCACACATGGATACACAGAAATCCAGACTAAATTAAAGATAGTTAAAGCTCAACTAATCATCAGAGTCAGTGCCATAACGAGTGGCATGAGAGAAACAAGATTTACTGCAATGCTGAAGCAAAATAAAGCAGTGATTTACTGTAGAGAATGTGTTTCAGTACAGCTATAGGATCACTGACCGGGAGACAAAAACAAGCTTTCTTCTGTGGCCCGGCAGTTATTTTTTAACAGCTTCGGGGGTGGGGGGGTATCAAAGTGTCAGGGAGTTGGTCAGTTTGGTCACAGAGTAGCAACCACACAGTATAGACAGCTAGAGTACAGCAATGCGTGTAAACACAATTCAGAGTGTCCTTCTCTCTAAGAAAGCTGATCATCGATTCATTGACGAGCAAGTTATACTGACAATGGAATATATGTTAGATTAGATTTATAAGTGGTTAGGTTAAACTAGATAGGACTGCAAAGCCACTACAGCTTAAGACAACAGTGACCTAATGATCCATTGATTGATTTCCTGTCCTAATCATCACTACTTTTTGATTTGACAGTGAAACATACCGTAGCTAAAGCTATGATCACAAAGATTCTTACGAACAATGGGTTTGTAGGAATCTCCAAGTTTCTACGAATTCTGGAGTTCACAGATATTTGTGGAGGGGGCACAGTTTCTTATGCCTGCCGTTCAATTCGCAAGAGCAACTTGAGGCATTCTTGAGAAATGAGGTGCTTTTCTGTCGTACGATGGCCCTAGAGCTCTTACATTCTTCGTAAGGATGCCTTGCGATCTTCCTCCGGCATACTTACTGCCATCTTACAAACATTTTTGTGATACTCATGGCACTCTGAAGTCATTGGTAAAAAGATCTTACAGCTTTGGGCACATTTTGTCGGCACAAATGTTGCACAAATGACATACTTCCATCTTATGAGAACCTCACTACCGCCTTACACACGCTGCACGAATCGCAGTATGAATCTCCATACAAACAGAGATTCGTACAACATTTCCTATGACCACTGTAAGGGGCCCTCAAGAACAACTAACACTCCAAGGTGAAAATGTTTGCATTCTATAGACTGTGTTTGCGTACACAGCAGTATTTCGTGGTTTTTGAGCCACTGCAGCTGCTGCTCAGCAGCCGCGTTTCACGCACGCGCAGTGAAAATAATCTGCAGTTCACATGCCTGTACTGTCAGCAGCAGTCAAGAGCCACCAAACTGATTTGAACAGCTGCGATCCAAACACAAAAGAAGAGCATGGTGGGAGACATTTCAAATGGCGGAAGTGCTGGAGGTAGGTGAATACAATGACAATCAAAATGAGCAGGAGCTTTTGCTGCTTAGTGGCAGAGGAAGAAAACAGGCAGGCAAAAAGACGGACATTTGTTCACCCAGTATTGGCGGACTGCTCAATGCTTCCCTGTGGCGGGAGTTTCCAAGCACACAGTTCACTGCAACCATTTGCATACTTGTACGTGTGTTCACTTTTTTGTGGCTGCGTGCGCTTGGTCAGTGCTCACCAAGTTTGCGCACTAATATGTCCACTGCGCTTGTTCGCAATTCTTGAAGCATACTTACGGCCAACATCTTGCATAATTCTTACATTGTTCCTATGACATTCATACGGCTGCCCTACGATTAGGGTTTTTTGTGGGGCGTTCGTAGAAATCTTGGACAAGACCATCGACTCAGTCACAAACTTACAAACGGTCTACGAATGCTGGATTCTTCTACGGCTGCCTTAAGAAGGACTTACAAAATGGTCCAAAAATCGTTTGTATGGTGTTCGCAGCCATTCGTTAGGGTATTTCGAACCGTAGCTTTAACACGGCTTTGTCTAATCTGAGGTTATGAAAATTATATTTGTGCATGTAAAATAACAACTCATTACTGTACACTCAACTGGATAATGGAAAGTTTGTATAAAGTCATTAAAAACATACAAACCCACTCAAAGATAAGGCTGTCCCAAACACCCATCTAGGGCTCCAAATATACAGGAGCAATGCACTGCAAATATCCAAATATTCTGCACAGTCTTTCTTCCCCCTCTGTGGACAGCATTAGCATCGATGTTTTTCATTATGAATTTGTAACTTCTTTTCATGTAAATTTGCAACTTCTGTGCTAGGTACCGTTCTTGAATGGTTTAATTCCTATCTCACAGATCATCGCTATTTTGTAAGTATGGATACATGTTCTTTGGCAATCCATGAAATCAAGTGTGGGGTACCCCAAGGTTCAATTTTAGGGCCAATACTTTTTAATCTTTATATGTTAACCACTTGGGGATGTTATCAGGAGACATGGCATCAATTTTCATAGCTATACAGATGATACACAGCTGTACATCGCCATATCTCCTGATGACACAAAACAAATTAATGCCCTTTTGAACTGTGTTTTAAAGTCCATCCATCCATCCATCTTCTTCCGCTTAATCCTTTTCGGGTCACGGGGGGCTGGAGCCTATCCCAGCATCTTTTGGGCGAAAGACAAGGTACACCCTGAACAGATCGCCAGTCCATCGCAGGGCCAACACAGAGAGAGACAACCATTCACTCTCACAGTCAGACCTAAGGACAATTTAGAATCCCCAGTTTGATGCTAATTAACCTAACTTGTATGGTTTTGGCATGTGGGAGGAAACCGGAGAAATCCCGGAGTAAACCCACGCAGACATGGGGAGAACATGCAAACTCCACACAGATCACTGTTGGTTGGTGGCTGGGATCGAACCCAGGATCCCCCGGCCAAGGGTGACTTGCTGTGCTGCCGCAGTGCCAACGACTCCGCCACCGCGCTGCCCATAGACTTTATAGATATAAAGTCATGGATGGCAAAGAACTTCCTACAGCTCAACCAGGGCAAAGCAGAAGTTTTAATCATCGGTCCTGAAGACAAGAGAGAGAAACTTTTACCCAAATTACTAGGTCTAAAACCTACACACTGTGTCAAGAACTTGGGCGTTCTTCTAGACTCTGACTTTAATTTTAATTCACACATTAAAAATGTAACAAAAATTGGATTTTACCATCTTAGGTATATAGCCAGAGTCCGCCCTTTTCTCTCTCTTGCCAGCACGGAGGTCTTGATGCATGCTTTTGTTACCAGTTGTAAAGACTACTGAAATGCACTGCTCTCTGGTCTTCCCCAAAAAAGGATATCACATCTTCAGCTGCTCCAAAATTCAGCTGCACAAGTGTTGACGAGGACCAGGGGGTGGGTGCATATTACACCAGTTTTAGAATCGCTGCATTGGCTCCCCATGCATTTTAGGGTCAATTTTAAGGTTTTCTTAGTAGTGTTTAAATGCCTCAATGGTTTGGGGCCTTCTTATCTATCTGAGCTGCTTTTATCTTATGAGCCCTCGCGGACCCTGAGGTCCTCTGGTACCGGCATTTTAATGGTTCCCAAAGTCAAGACCAAGAACTTTGGTGAAGCTTCCTTTCACTATTAGGCTGCATGTCCACAAAATGCATTTTTTGTCACCCAACCGCCCTGAGCATTTTTTTTCAGCGTTTGTGCGTGACGATCTGGGGGAAAAAAAGCCTGTGCCCTGTATCCCAGCAACAGCTCGTCACTCTCAGCTCAGCACTTCCACTTTCCTATGGTCAGACTTTCTTGTGATTTTTTAATAGCAGTCTCTAAATAACTGGACAGGAAGCATGTTTTAGCAGGTCTGAATGTGAAATATGATGACATGGAAAGCAGGAGTCAAAGTATAGACGAGTACCAGCATCCTATGTCCCGCCCACACAGCAGTTCTGATTGGCTGCTTAGGTCTGACATCGACGAGCTGAGCTGCAGTCTCTGAAAAGTTGAACTTTTTTCAGCTCTGAGCGCTGCAACAAAAAACGGCCACCACCGAGAGCGTTTCAGTGCTGAGGGCGCTCAACGATGTAAATGCAGGACTACATAGAGAATGAATGGAAAATAGCCACCCAAAGTGGAAAAAGCGCGTTTTGTGGACACGCAGCCTTATGGTCCTCGTCTGTGGAACAGCCTGCCAGAGAGCCTCAGGGCTGCAGAGTCAACAGATATTTTTACGAGCAGGCTAAAGACCCATCCATCCATCCATCTTCTACCGCTTTTCCGGAGGTCCGGGTCGCGGAGGCAGCAGTTCAAGCAGAGAAGCCCAGACTTCCCTCTCCCCAGCCACCTGCTCCAGCTCTTCAGAGGGGATACCAAGGCGTTCCCAGACCAGCTGGGAGACATAGTCTCTCCACCGAGTCCTGGGTCTGCCCCGGGGTCTCCTCCCAGTGGGACATGCCTGAAACACCTCAAGTGGGAGGCGTCCAGGAGGCATCCTAATCAGATGCCCATACCACCTCAACTGACTCCTTTCAATGTGGAGGAGCAGCGGTTCTACTCTGAGCCTCTCCCGGATGACTGAGCTCCTCACTCTATCTCTCAGGGTGAGTCCAGCAATCCTAGGGAGAAAGCTCATTTCAGCCGCTTGTATCCGCGATCTCGTTCTTTCGGTCATTACCCAAAGCTCGTGACCATAGGTGAGAGTAGGAACGTAGATTGACTGGTAAATCGACAGCTTTGCCTTAGAACTAAGCTCCCTCTTCACCACAACAGACCGGTACAACGTCCGCATCACTGCAGATGCTGCTCCAATCCGTCTGTCGATCTCTCGCTCCATTTTCCCCTCACTCGTGAACAAGACCCCAAGATACTTAAACTCCTCCACTTGGGGCAGGAGCCTGTCCCCAACCCGGAGAGGACAATCCACCTTTTTCCGGCTGAGGACCATGGACTCGGACTTGGAGGTGCTGATTCTCATCCCAGCCGCTTCACACTCAGCGGCAAACCGTCCCAGCAAGAGCTGTAGGTCATTGCTGGATGAAGCCAACAGGACAACATCATCTGCAAACAACAGAGATGAGATCCTGTGGTCACCAAGCATGACACCCTCCATTCCCTGGCTGCGCCTAGAAATCCTGTCCATAAAAATTATTTACAGGACCGGTGACAAAGGGCAGCCCTGGCGGAGTCCAACTCTCACTGGGAATGACTCCGACCGAATGTTGGCAATACGAACTAAACTCTCACAACGGTCGTACAGAGACCGAATAGCTCGTAACAACAAGCCCGATACCCCATACTCCCGAAGCACCCCCCACAAAAATCCACGAGGGACGCGGTCAAATGCCTTCTCCAAGTCCACAAAACACATGTAAACTGGTTGGGCAAACTCCCACGAACCCTCAAGAATTCTCGAGAGGGTAAAGAGCTGGTCCGATGTGCCACGGCCAGGACGAAAACCACATTGCTCCTCCTGAATCCAAGGTTCGACCAACGGCCGGACTCTCCTCTCCAGTACCTTGGCATAGACCTTCCCAGGGAGGCTGAGGAGTGTGATCCCTCTAAAGTTGGAGCACACCCTCCGGTCCCCTTTTTTGAAGAGAGGAACTACCACCCCGGTTTGCCATGCCAAAGCCACTGCCCCCGACCTCCACGCAATGTTGCAGAGGCGTGTCAACCATGACAACCCAACAACATCCAGGGCCTTGAGGTACTCGGGGCGAATCTCGTCCACCCCCGGGGCCCGGCCACCAAGGAGATTTTTAACCACCTTGGTGACCTCAGCCCCTGTGATAGGCGAGTCATCCCCCTCGTCCCCAAACCCTGCTTCCTCTGTGGAAGGCGTATCAGTGGGATTGAGGAGATCCTCGAAGTATTCCTTCCACCGCCCGACGATATCCCCAGTTGAAGTCAACAGTGTCCCATCCGCACCATACACAGTGTGGACGGGGAGCTGCTTTCCCCTCCTGAGCCGCCGAACAGTTTGCCAGAATCTCTTTGAAGCCGACCGAAAGTCTTGTTCCATGGCCTCACCAAACTCCTCCCGTACCCGGGTTTTTGCTTCAGCAACCACTCGAGCTGCACTCCGCTTGGCCTGCCGGTACACCTCAGCTGCTTCGGGAGTCCCACAAGCCAACCAAGCTTGATAGGACTCCTTCTTCAGCTTAATGGCCCCCCTCACCACTGGTGTCCACCACTTGGTTCGGGGGTTGCCACCACGAGATGCACCGACCACCTTGCGGCCGCAGCTCTGGGCCGCCGCTTCAACAACAGAGGTGGAGAACATGGCCCATTCAGACTCCATGTCTCCAGACTCCCTCGGAATGTGGTTGAAGTTCTTCTGGAGGTGGGAGTTGAAGACCTCCCGGACAGGGGCCTCAGCCAGACGCTCCCAGCACACCCTCACTATACGTTTGGGTCTACCAGGTCTGAATGGCTTCCTCCCCTGCCATCGGATCCAACTCACCACCAGGTGGTGATCAGTTGACAGCTCTGCACCTCTCTTTACTCGGGTGTCCAAGACATACGGTCGCAGGTCTGATGATACGATAACAAAATCGATCATCGACCTGCGACCTAGGGTGTCCTGGTGCCAGGTGCACATATGGACACCCTTATGCTTGAACATGGTGTTCGTTATGGACAGACTGTGGTTAGCACAGAAGTCCAATAACTGAACACCACTCGGGTTCAGATCGGGCAGGCCATTCCTCCCAATCACCCCCCTCCAGGTTTCACTGTCGTTGCCCACGTGCGCATTGAAGTCCCCCAGTAGGACAATGGAGTCTCCAGGAGGAGCACCCTCCAGCACCCCAGTCACAGACTCCAAAAAGGGTGGGTACTCTGAAACATCATTTGGTGCATAGGCACAAATGATGGTCAGGACCCGTTTCCCAACCCGAAGGCGCAGGGAAGCAACCCTTTCGTCCACCGGGGAAAACTCCAATATAGAGGCAGCAAGGTGGGGCGATACAAGAATACCTACCCCTGCTCGTCGCCTCTCGCCCGGGGCAACTCCAGAAAAGGCCAAGCTCCAGCCCCTCTCCAGGAGACTGGTTCCGGAACCGGAGCTGTGTGTTGAGGTGAGGCCGACTATATCTAGCCGGTATCTCTCAACCTCGTACACCAGCTCAGGCTCCTTCCCCACCAGAGAGGTGACATTCCACGTACCAAAAGCCAGTTTAGAAAGCTTGGGATCAGTCCGCCAAAGTCTCCGCCTTTGACCGCCACCTAATCCACATAGCACTAGACCTCCATGATCCCTCCTGCAGGTGGTGAACCCACTGGAGGGCGGACCCATGTGACTCCTTCGGGCTGAGCCCGGCCGGGTCCCATGGGTGGAAACCCGGCCACCAGACGCTAGCCTTCGAGCCCCTCCCCCAGGCCTGGCTCCAGGGTGGGGCCCCGGTAACCCCATACCGGGCGGGGTACACTGAATCCTTGATATACAATTTATCATGAGAGTCTGTTGGATCGTTCTTAGTCTGGCCCTTCACCCAGGACCAGTTCGTCTTGGGAGACCCTATCAGAGGCAAATTGCCCCGGACAACATAGCTCCTGGGATCACTGGGGCACGCAAACCACCCCACCACGATAAGGTGACGATCCATGAGGGGCTAAAGACCCCCCTTTTTTAATTTGGCTTTTAACAAACCTGTTTAACTATTACTGAAGTAGTCATTTATGTTCCATTGTTTTATGTTCTTCTTGGAGCCATTTGTTTTTAGATTTTCTCATCTTTTCTTACTGATGTGTTTTAGTTCAGTTTTTAAATATGGGTTTTAGTTCCTCTTGTTTTAGTGTGTTCTTAGTTTGTTTCTGTACCTTTTTAAATTTGGCTTTTAACAAACCTGTTTAACTATTATTGAAATACTAATTTATGTTCCATTGTTTTACATTCTTCTTAGCTCCATTTGCTTTTAGATTCTCTTATTTTGATGTGTTCTTAGCTCAGTTTATAAGTATGGGTTTTTAGTTCCCTTTGTTCTATGTGTTCTTCGTTTTTACTTGTATTTTATGTGTTTTAGCTCCAGCGTTTCCTCAGTGGAGACCCTCATGTCGGATGCTGCCTGGCCCATCTGCAGGGGTGCTGGTCTCGTGGGTCACTATAGCTTGGGTGGGTGAGGACTTTATGCCACGGCCTACAGCTGTTGTGCGGGCCCCGACCTGTCCTGGTTGGGGTGGCCTCTGTGGCGCACTCTGTGGTTATGGGCTGTGTGGTTCCCCGCATGGGGGGCTCCACAAGATGGTTGCTCTTTCACATGGTGCCTCAGTGCCTAGCAATGTCTCTTTTATTTTATATGTACTAGTACATACCCGTGCATGCCCACAGAAGGGATGCATTGGAACAGAATTCTTGCCAGTTACAGGACAGTTGGTATAGCAACACAGCATGAAGTGGCAATCATATGTGATTGCTTTTGTATGCAGCAAAACCTAAAAATCACACAAAATATGCCCTGCCATCTGGAGCTGTTTGCCCCTGCTTGTTACTTCTTCTCCTGCCTGTCACTGTTCTGTGTTATGTTGCTTACCTGTGTCTATATACATGTCTTGTAGGGAGTCATGTGCGCTGTCTATGTGCCATCATATAGACATCATCTGGTGGGTCTTCTTCATTCAGACCACTGAAGGGTCTCCTCCTGTCTCAGACGGCTGTGTTGTTCACAGTCATACCTGCGGCATACTGGTGGAACCTGAGGCGTTTCATGTTCACGGCATCTTTTCTGACATGAAGCAGTTCTCCTCATTCTATTGCTCTCCATCTGGTAGGTCTTCTTCTTCTTCGTTCAGACCACTGGTTGAGGGATAGGTGTGTCGTAATTCCAGTTCATGGGCACGATCCTGAAAAAGTGGCTTTCGATCCTGTTCAGGAAGGCCCGTGCATGCCCGTAGAAACCAAGAAACCGGAGCACTCGGAGAAAATCAGCATTTTGCCTGGCATTTTACACATTTGTAGTGTAGACTGGCATTCATCAAGGTTACACATTTGCCGTCATGTAGGCATGGCGAGTCATCCCATGATGCCTGAGTTCATAGGACGCGCTATGATGATGAGGCAGCGATCATAGGTCGTGCTATGATGTCCTAGAAATGTGCTTTAAAGTCTGTCGTACCCTATGCTGGTGAAGGGTGTCCTCCTATCTCAGACAGGTGCGATGTACTGCTGGAACCTCAGGTGTTTCATCTTCATGGCATCTTTTCTGACGTGCAGCAGTTGTCATCATTCTATTGCTCTCCATGTGGTGGGGGTCTTCTTCCTCTTCGTTGAGACCACTGGTTGAGGGATAGGCGCGTCGTAATTCCAGTTCATGGACAGGATCATGAAAATAGAACTGAGCAAAAAGAAGCTTTCTGGAAATGGACTCACTGTATATGACAAAGACATGAAGGCAGCCTTGATGAATATGACATCATAAAGACATGTTGCCTGATGTCTGTCACTGTATGACATCATAAAGACATGAAGGCAGGCTTGATGTATATGACATCATAAAGACACATTTGTCTATGTACCGTCATATAGGCATCGCGAGTCGTCCTGTGATGCCTGAGTTCATGGTCTACATGACATCATAAATATACATTTGTCTGTGTGTCCTATGATGCCCGAGTTCAAAGACACATGGTCTATATGACATCATAAAGACACATTTGTCTATGTGTCCTATGATGCCTGAGTTCATAGGACATCCTATGATGTTCAGGCAGAGATCACAGGCCGTCCTATGATGTCCTATGAACGTGACAGACACACACACACACAAAGATTTCTTGCTTTTATAGAGTGATGTAAGAGAAGTAGGGTGTGTGTGTGTGTGTGTGTGTGTTTTGTGAGTATATTTATGGAAGGGCTGGAAGGGGTGGGGATGTATCACGTAAAATATATGTAACTAAATGCGTCTACTGTTTTTATCTATGTAAAGCACTTTGCACAGCATCTAATGTTTGAAAAGTGCTATACAAATAAAGTTTGATTGATTGATTAATTGATAACTTTACAGCTTTTTTGTAAATTTAATTTACTTTATTATGCAATAATAGGGATGAGCCGAGCCGATCCGCCATACATCAGGGATGAGCCGATCCAATCTGCTGTACATCAGGTTCGATCCAGGCACAATGGCTGGATCAGTATTGGTAAGAAATACAAGTAATTTACCGATCTGATACATTAATAGTATTAAAATAAAATGAAGGCATGTTCATGCTCTCAGCCGAGCATAGCGCGGCTTCTGCAAACATGAACACAAGCGCGAGTGTCACTGGAGCCTGTCTGTGGGACTCGCCTCAGTATGTTGCTGTGTGGTACCAGCATGTACAATTTTAACACCAGCAACTTGATAAAACACTTGCAAAAGTATCACAGTAAAGGAGTATGCTGAATTCTGTCAAGAACCGAACAGAAGGACGTGCTTTTCCAGCTCGAAGGGTGGACGCTAAAAGTGAAATCTAAGCAAAAGAATGAAACTGAAAGTAAAAACCAGACTGGAGTGTGGAAACAAAGATATAACATCGGCTTACCTTTCAACAGAGAGTTATAGCTGATCAGAATCAGAATCAGAATCAGGTTTATTGCCATTGTTCATGTAGTACACAAACTAGGAATTTGTCTCGGTGCAATGCTGCAACATTAAACATGATAAGATAAAAGAAATAAACTATACATGCAATAAAGTGTAGAATAAGAGTAAGTGATACTGGTCAGCAGTTAAAATATATTAGCGAGCAGCAGATACTGTGGAGAACTATATAGTGCAGTCGGTAATGCAGGAAGAAAACAGTGATGATTGACATGAGTCTGGTTGAGCTGCTGTACATAGTGCACGAGAGTCAATAAGTCACTTAGTGTTCAGCAGTCTGATGGCAGAGGGGAAGAAGCTGTTCATGTGACGGGAGGTTTTAGTCTGGATGGACCGAAGTCTTCTACCAGAGGGGAGGGGGGCAAACAGTACGTGACCAGGGTGTGAGGGATCGGCTATGATCCGGCCAGCACGCCTCCGGGTCCTGGAGATGTATAGATCCTGGAGAGATGGGAGCTTGCAGCCGATCACCTTCTCAGCAGTGCGCACGACGCGCTGCAGCCTTAGTCTGTCCCTGGCAGTGGCTCCTGCGTACCACACGGTTATGGAGGTGGTGAGGATGGACTCGATGATGGCTGTGTAGAACTGCACTAACATCTTGGTGGGTAGCTTGAGCTTCCTCAGCTGCCGCAGGAAGAACATCCTCTGCTAGGCTTTTTTGATGAGTGAGCTGATGGTCGGCTCCCATTTGAGGTCCCTGGTGATGGTAGTGCCTAGGAAGCGGAAGGAATCAGCAGTGGTGATGGGAGAGCCTGAGAGGGTGAGGGGGGGCAGAGGGGTAGTGACTTTCCTGAAGTCTACAATCATCTCCACTGTCTTCAGAGTGTTCAGCTGCAGGTTGTTATTGTTGCACCAGGACGCCAGCTGGGCCACCTCTCTCCTGTATGCGGACTCGTCGCCGTTGGAGATGAGCCTGATGAGGGTGGTGTCGTCCGCAAACTTGATCAACTTGACAGACTGGTGGCTGGAGGTGCAGGAGTTGGTGTAAAGGGAGAAGAGTAGGGGGGAAAGTACACAGCCCTGGGGTGATCCGGTGCTGATGCTAGTAGAGTCTGAGACAGTCTTTCCCAGCCGCACATGCTGCCTCCGGTCCGTCAGGAAGTCGGTGATCCACCTGCAGAGGGAGTCAGGCACGTTGAGCAGGGACAGCTTGTCCCGGAGCAGAGCGGGGCGGATGGTGTTGAATGCGGAGCTGAAGTCCACAAACAGGATCCTGGCGTAGGTTCCTGGGGAGTCCAGGTGCTGCAGGATGGAGTGGAGGGCCAGGTTGACTGCGTCGTCTACAGACCTGTTGGCTCGGTAGGCAAACTGCAGCGGGTCCAGGAGAGGGGTGGTGATGGACTTGAGGTGGGGCAGGACCAGGCGC
Organism: Pholidichthys leucotaenia; assembly: GCA_020510985.1. Lineage (NCBI taxonomy): Eukaryota > Metazoa > Chordata > Actinopteri > Cichliformes > Pholidichthyidae > Pholidichthys > Pholidichthys leucotaenia. The sequence continues at coordinate 236,538,891 of CM035848.1, read as the reverse complement.
TCAAAGGACTTCATGACTACAGAGGTGAGCGCTACAGGTCTGTAGTCATTAAGTCCAGTGATCCGTGGCTTCTTGGGGACAGGGATGATGGTGGAGGATTTGAGGCAGGACGGCACGTGGCATAACTTAAGGGAGGTGTTAAAAATGTCTGTGAAGACAGGAGCCAGCTGTTTCGCACAGTGTCTCAGGGTGGAGGGAGACACGCCGTCCGGGCCGGGGGCCTTGCGCGGGTTCAGTCTGGAGAACTGTTTGAGCACATCCTGCTCACTGATGATAAGGGCAGGGGGGGAGGAGGGGGGGGTGCCTTTAATGAAGTAGGGATTGTGGAGGCTGTGGAGCTGGAGGGAGGGGGGGAGTTGGACACAGATGACGAGGTGTCAAAACGGGCATAGTGTTGGGACAGTCTTTGACAAAGGGCTTTGTCATCCTGACCTTTAGGAGCCTGAGGCCGATAGTTGGTGATTTGCCTCAGTCCTCTCCACACGGAAGCCGAATCATTAGCAGTGAACTGCTGCTGGAGTCTCTCTGAATACACAGGTTTAGCCCTCTTCAGCTCTCTGTTAAACCGGTATTTAACCTCCCTGTAGCAGTCCCTGTCTCCACTTTTCAGCGCTGCTTCCTTCTCCTTCCTGATCCGTCTGAGCTTAGCTGTGAACCAGGGTTTGTCATTAGAGTAACTCACCCTGGTGCGCGATGGAAGAATGATCTCTTCACAAAAGTGGATATATGAGTTCACAGTGTCCGTGTATTCATCCAGATCATGCGTGGCTCCTTTAAACATGCCCCAGTCAGATATTTCCATGCACGTTTCCAGCTTCTCCTCAGCTTCACTGGTCTGTATCTTCGTAGTGCTCACAACAGGTTTAGTGAGCTTCAATCTCTGTCTGTATGTGGGAATGAGGTGAACCATCACGTGATCAGATAATCCCAGCGCAGCGCGAGGAACAGCGCGATATGCGTCTTTCACTATGGTGTAACAGTGATCCAGTGTGTTTAATCCTCTGGTGGGGCATTTAATAAACTGTTTGTAGCGGGGGAGATCGTGGCTCAGATTGCACTGATTAAAGTCGCCAGCCACAATAATCAGCGAGTCTGGGAAACTCCGCTCTGTGTGTTGAATGTGATCCGCGAGCACGCGCTGAGCTTCGCGCGTGTCCGCGTCGGGAGGGGCGTACACAGCGATCAGTATAAAACAAGCTGATGAGAGGTAGGTGACAGAAACAAATAGCAAATTATAAAGGTGAACTGGAAGCAGGACTAGAACAACAGGGCTATATGAAATGAAACAGGAATGACTTCAAAATAAGAGCAAACCTAAAATCTAAGAATGGAGAGAGAATAATATCAGAAACACTCCTAAATAAATCAAGGACCAGGAGAATATTCATAATAATAATACAGTGGTATCTCTACTTACGAACGTCTCTACATACGGAATTTTCAGGTTACGAGACGCCTCAACGGGAAAATATTGCCTCTAGTTACAAACGAAATTTCAGGATACGAAAGGCAAAAAAGTACGCGCTCCTCGCAGCTTCCGTAGTTTACCGAACGTAAACATACCTGTAGCTGCTCTGCCATTGGCTATCGCCTAGCATCTTCCTGGTATCCCATTGGCCACGAAGTTTTTTTTTTTTTCCAAAACTTTATTAAGAACAAGGTGAAAGTTTTACGTGTGTGTACAGTACAGAATTAACATTTATTCGCTATGGGCCCCAAGAAAGTGACGGAGATAAGTGGAAAAGGAGAAAAGAAGAGTTTTTTTGTCCATACAAAGAAAGGAGATAATCGAAAGGTATGAAAAGGGGATGCGTTTGGTTGATCTCGCCAAAGAATATGGCCGTAATACATCAACGATCAGCACGGTATTAAAACAAAACGAAGCCGAACGCACTTACAAGCCGACAAAAGCAAACGTCCTTGGATCAGAACATGAACCAAAGAAGGCAAAAGGTGACGACGTCGACGACGATAGCAGTTAAAGGGTAAATGAACATAATTTTTATTATTCTTTCTCTTTTATTATTCTCTTTTATTATTCTCTCATTTTAAACTCTCATTTTATGTTTATTGTGCAGTAATCTAATTGTAACATGTATTTGTTACATGTTTTGATGCGTTTTTACGATTTATAAAAAATTTATGCCCGAATTTTGGGGGCTTGGAACGGATTACGGCATTTACATGTAAAACGCGCCTCTACTTACGAATTTTTCACGTTACGAGAATTCTTCCGGAACGAATTAAATTCGTAAGTAGAGGTACCACTGTAATAATAATAATAATAACAATAATAAATGTCAGAAATACAACTTAAAGGGTTAATTCCTTTACTTTCAGATCCACAGCATTTTTTACCTCATGCATAAAGTGGCACTTTGAATTTCATATGAATGTTTTTTTTTTCCACAATATCTTTATTGAACCTTTTTTTTTTTTAAACAAACATGATACAAACAATCAAACACTGACACTAAAGTACTACAAAAAAAAAAAATGCACTAAAAACACCAACAACCACCAACAAAATCAAGTCTTCAACAATGCTCCTCTGTTTAGTCTAGACAATCCAATACATAAGTATACATATTATGTTCACCAGTTTGGAATTTACAAGGTCCACACACATCATTCACCTTCTTCTTCAAGAGTTATGTTTAAATTTTTTACATAATCAATAAAAGGTCTCCATATATTCTCAAACACAATTTCCTTTGATTTCAGTATATATGTTATTCTTTCTAATGGAAGGTTTGTTAACATCTGTCTTAACCACTGAGTCACATCTGGTCTATGAGTCTTTTTCCATAATAATGCAATACATTTTTTGGCATTAAGCAAACTGAGGTCTATGAATGTTCTTTCACTTTTATTAAAATTATGCTTTTCTGGGTACAGACCCAACAAAAACAGTTTAGGATTCAATATGATTTGTTTTGAGATTATTTTTTCAATTGTTACCCTCACCTCTTCCCAAAACATTCTTATTAATCTACATTCCCATAAACAATGAAATAGGGTTCCTTTACTTTCCATGCATTTTGTGCATGTATCTGGTATATTTTTGTTATATCTATTTAACTCCTCCGGTGTAACATACATCCGCATTAACCATTTGAAATGTATCAATTTAAGGCGTGCATTTATTGATTTGGTTTGAGCTTCTGTACAAGCCAATTCCCATTGTTCCTCTGAAATTTCAGTTTGCAGATCTTCTTTCCAGTAGTTTAATCTTTTCAGTGAATTTTCACTTGAAGATAGTGTCAATGAGTTATAAAACTCTGAAATAATACCCTTTCTTTTACTATCTTTCATCATCATTTTTTCCAAGGATGAATAAATAGGTCGAGTGAGAGCTTTATTTTGATTTGATCGAATAAAGTTTCTAAGTTGAAGATATTTAAAAAAATGTGTTCTATTGAGATTAAATTTGATCCTCAGCTCTTCAAAAGACATTATGTTATCTGCACATGGCAAATATAAATCCTGAATCTTTTGTATCCCTTTTAAATTCCATACTTTAAATACAGCGTCCGCTCTCCCTGGTTTAAAATATTGATTACCCCATATTGGACTAAATTGTGACAATAACTGTGGTTCTTTTAAATAGTTTTTAGCTTCACACCATATTTTGATCATATGCTTTACAAATGGATTTTTAACTTGTTTTTGTAATTTTTTTGCCGAATCTGAGTATATGAATATGGGAAGAGGTAAAGGTAAATTGTATGATTCCATTTCAGTCCAGTGAGGGAGATCATTTGATGAAAAATAATATGTCATAGACCTCAGTTGTGCCGACCAATAATACAACATAAAATTTGGACATTTCAGACCTCCACGATCAAATGGTAAATATAATAAAGACAAACGTAATCTAGCCCTCCTGTTGTTCCATATAAATTCCACTAACTTTTTTTTTATTCTTGAGAATAGATCTAAAGGTGGTGATAAGGGAATGTATTGAAATAAATAAAGTATTTTAGGTAAAATATTACTTTTAAGTATATTGATTCTCCCGATCATCGACATTGGTAGTGACATCCATCTCTGAGTTAACTCATTGATATCTGACATTAAGGCTTCATAGTTGACACTGGCGACTGATTCTAGCTTAGGCACAATTTGGATTCCTAAATATTTAAACTGATTTACAACATTGAATTGATTTACCTCAGGGGCTGGGTAATTTCTCTGGGTCTCATTTAGCATTAATATTGAAGATTTAGTTTTATTTATTTTATATCCTGATATTTCCCCAAAATTCTTTATTAAATTCAACAAGGTTGGAATTGATTTTTTTAGATTCGACATAAACAAAATTATGTCATCGGCGTACAGGGAGATTTTATGTTCTGTTGGTCCAACTTTAATTCCATATATTTGTGAATGTAAACGTATCACCATCGCTAAAGGTTCAATTGCCATAGTAAACAGTAAAGGTGAAAGTGGACAGCCTTGTCGACATCCTCTATTGATTTTTATTGGTTTTGAAATATTGTTATTTGTTAGGATTTCTGCTGTAGCATTATTGTATATTATTTGAACCCATTTTATGAAATTATTTCCAAGTCCAAACCTTTGTAGGACTTCAAAAAGAAAGGGCCATTCAACTCTATCAAAGGCCTTTTCGGCGTCCAGTGATAGGAGAGCTGTATCCGGTGCTTCTTTATTAAAATAAATAATATTAAATAGTCTTCTTACATTATGGAAGCCTTGTCTACCCTTTATAAAGCCATTCTGATCTCGATTAATAATATTTGGTAAAATTTCTTGTATTCGTCTTGCTAAAATTTTACAGATTATCTTAAGGTCGGCGTTTAATAGGCTTATTGGTCTCATATTTTCACATTTATTAGAGGGCTTACCTGGTTTTGGCAGCAGTATAATTAAGGCATTATTTATGTATGATGGTAAATTATTATTTTGAAATGCTTCTAAAACCATTTCCAAAAAAGGTTTTATTAATTTATTCTTAAATTTTTTATAAAGGTCAACTGGAAGACCATCTGGTCCTGCACTTTTTCCTGATTTCATGTTATCAATGGCTAGCCCAACTTCTTCTTGACTAATTTTAGACTCCAATATCTCCCTGTTTTCATTTGGAATACACGGTATAGATAGTTCGTTCAAAAACCCATTTAGTTTTGTTAAATCAGATTCATTTTTGGTATCATATAATTTTTCATAGTAATCTCTAAAGGCTCTGTTAATTTCTAAAGGATCTATAACTACCTGTCCATTACTTATAATACTGGTAATTGGTGTTTTAATTTCTAATTGTTTAATCTGCCATGCTAATAATTTTCCTGATTTTTCACCTTGTTCATAAAAAGATTGTTTCAATCTTAGAAGACTCGAGGCAGCTCTATTCGCTGATTTTTTGTCGTATTCAGCTCTCAAAATCAGTAATTCATTCTCCAACCTTGGGTCACTTCCTGCATACACTTTTTCCTGAAGACTTTTTATTTTATGTTCCAATTTAGCTCTCTCCTCTCGAGTCTTCTTAGATTTTGATCCTGTATAACTAATAATATGTCCCCTAATAAAAGCTTTGAAAGCCTCCCACTTTACACATGCTGATGTTTGTGTAGTATTGATGTCAAAGAACTCGTCTATCTGTTTTTCTATATACTTGACAAATTCCTCATCCTGAAGCCATTTATGCTGAAATTGCCATCTACCGGATTCCTTTGTCAATTTTTTATCTACATATATTAGACAACAGGGTGCATGATCAGAGATCACGATGTTATCATAAAAGCAGTTTTGAATCTTGGACCTTAATTCTGTGGAAATCAAAAAATAATCAATACGTGAGAATGTCTTGTAGGTACTGGAATAACAAGAATAGGCTTTAACTTGTGGTTTCATTTCTCTCCATATATCTAACAATCTCAATTCTTTCATAAAATGATTAATAGTCATCCTACATCCAATGTGCGTGCAATCCAGTCCTGTTGATCTATCTATACCTGGATTCAATGTACAATTAAAATCCCCTGCTATTATATGTTGCCCTGTAAGTGATGATAAGATAAGAAATAAATTAGCAAAGAACTTCTGATCATCTATATTGGGACCATATAAGTTCACAAGATTTATATTTTCTAATAGCAAAGAACCTTGAATGATTACATATCTTCCAAATTTGTCTCCAATTACATTTTTCACTTGAAAAGGAACTGATTTATGTATGAGAGTCATAACTCCCCTGGCCCAGGAAGAGAAAGATGAGGTGAAGACACTTCCTTGCCATCTACTCCTAATTCTTTTTATATCCTCCTCTGTTAAATGGGTTTCTTGTAAAAACACAATTTTTGAACCCATGTCTTTTATTTTATTCATAACTTGTTTAAGTTTTTTTAAATTTTGTAGACCTCTGCAATTCCATGAAGTTAAATTAAGATTAACACTTTGGTTTATGATCAATAGAGAGTTTGGGATTACCTTGCAGTGTAAACATGCTCATACAGAGAAGCAAAAACATGAGTGGTTGAACATTCATCCTACAAACTACACACAAACAAATTTCCCCTTCCCACACTTGTGGGAAACCCCCCAAAATCAAAAGAAAAATTCCGTCTCCCGATATAGCCATCGACCGCTCCACACCCACGAGGATCAGCCAAAGCCACTCCTTCTTCATCCTCCCAATCACCCTAACTCTACTGCTTTTAATGACGTAACATTAACTCTCCTCTGTAGTTTTCCAACTTAACTCCAAAATTTTTAACAACTTTGTACATCATAGTTTTTTTGTTTGTTTGTTTGTTTTTGTTTTTTTTAATATATAATACAATCTATATTTTGTAAACTTACTATTTACTTCAAGTCAGTCAGATGCCTGTGCAAATGCTTAATTATTCTACCTTATATTTTGTTCATGCTTAGCTCCCACCAGTCTCTTCTTCTTCTTTGATCTTCTTGATGAACTCCTGCGCCTCCTCTGGGGTCTTGAAGATGTGGGTTCTGCCCTCATACGTGGTCAGCAGTCTCGCAGGATAGATTACACCATGACGAATCCCAAGGTTGCGCAGCTCCTTACGTATGGGATCAAACTGCTTCCTCAATTGTTGGATTCCTGTGGCCAAATCTGGGTAGAACCGCACCTGCTGGTCCTGGTGTTTAATCTCTCCTTTAGCTCGTGCAGCGTTGAAGATCTTCATCCTGTCTCTGTTGCTGAGAAACTTCATAATTAAGGTCCTCGGCGGTCCCTTATCTCTCCGTGGGCCAATACGATGTGCATTTTCCAGAACCACTGCTGATTGCAACTCCTCGCTGCCCAGCACCTCCGGAATCCACTTTTCCAGAAAGGAACATACGTCCCGACCTTCTGATTCCTCTGGAAGACCCACCAGCCTCAAGTTATTCTGTCTCGACCGAGATTCCAAATCCAAAATATTATTTTCCAGAGATTTATTTTTTTTTTCCAAAGTGCGCACCTTTAATTGAAGACGGGTGACGTCATCTTCAGCACTAGCGAGACGGAGCTCCATCTGCGCCGTTCGTTCTACACAGTCACCCAATTCCTTTCTTATTCCTTCCAACGCTGTCATAATCCCATCAAATCTAGAGGAAAAGTCCGCTCTCATTGAACTCATGGCAGCCATCAGCGCATCTGCGCCATTCCCCGCAGATATCGCACCGTTGCCAGCCTCCTCCGCCATATATGGAGTTTTATTTGCTGCGTCACAGACCTGAAAGTCCGTTAATTTGGACTGTTTCGGCGGCTCGCTTTTTCCTTTACCTGGTTTTCCAGCCTTAGGCTTCGCCGACATATCCTTGCCCAAACGCTGGGATACGTTCTGTCCCAAATGAGAGAGTTATTTGCCGATTTTTTTTTCTCCAGAAGCAGAGCAGAGTGAGACACGTCCGTCTTACGTGGCAGCCATAACCGGAAGTGTCTCATATGAATGTTTACTTAAAAACTCAGCTTCAAAGTTCTCCATAAAGTTGCACCTAAAACTTCAGAATGCATGTTTACCTAGTGCTGACCAGTGAAATGCTGCCAATGTTGCAAAGTTTAAAATAAAATTTTAAAAAAGCAGCAGCGTTGCTGAACTGAGTCAAATTTGTAATATATTCTTTGACTTTTAGATTTGCAGTTTTATATGTGCGCAAAATGCAACCAGTCATTATCAAAGTATGTTCTGTACTTTTGTTGTTTTAAATAAGAGAGCTGTATGGGGTTTGGATTGGTATTGGCCAATACTGAAAGTCACAGTATCGGTATCGGCCTTGAAAAAGTGGTATCTGTCATGGGCAACCTCTGACTGGCTGAAAAGACAGGCTCCGATGCAGGCAGGGCTACAGTTAGACTGGGTTTATTTTCTCAAATAGCACAAAATAATAACCAGCATGAGGGCTGAACATAAAGCAAGCTGTGAGAGGCTGAAAACTCACAAATACAGCAACATCACAGGAAAAGAAGCCAGAGGGTAATCCACGGTATGAGAGCCACACAAAATTAACACAGATCAGGATATATATACAGGGAGACAGATGATCAGAGGAAACACGGGACAGCTGAGGATAGTAATCAGGGATTAAACAGCGACACATGAGAAGTGACTATTACTACGGAAGACATGAGGGACTGAGAATGATAGAAAAAGGAGTACAGGGAACACACACACAAGACTTGCACAGAAGACCAAGGCGGGGCACACAACAATTGGTAATGGGGACCACATGACAGACTGAGGACCAGGGAAGACAATAACAATCACAGAGGACCCAGGGGAGACACAGAAGGCAAAACAAGGACAAATGATCATAATAATAAACACAAACTCTAGGCATGATCTTAGGACCCAGCCCAGACCATGACAGTCCCCCCCCCCCCAAGGGCAGATTCCAAAGGGTCAAAAACAAAATAAAGAACATCCCAACTGCGTGGGACGAGCCAGACAAAGGCAATGCAGACAAAATAAGGACACAAACACAAAAGAAAAATGTCCATCAGGTGGTCGGCCAAAGTCTCAAGACCACCAACAAGAGAAATATGGCACATCTGGTGGCCTACCAAAGTCCATGGACCACCAGACAGAGAAACATGGTGCATCGGGTGGCCTATCAGAGTCCAAAGGCCACCAGACCAGGGAGCAAAGTGGGTCAGGGGGCCTACCCAAGTCCATGGGCCACCTGACAGATGAACACAGTGCATCGGGTGGCCTACCAAAGTCCATGGGCCACCAAACGGAAGAAAACATAGGAACCTTCTGCTCAGAAAATAACATGATAGCTTTAAACTCAGGAGATAACATAGGAACATCTTGTGCAGGAAACAACACAGAAGCTTTAGTTTCTGAAGATAACATGGGAGCTTTTTGCTCTGAAGATAACAACATGAGACCTTTTTGCTCAAAGGATGTCAACATAGGAGCTTTTTGCTCTGAAGATAACATTATGGGAGCCTTTTGCTCTGAAGAAAACAACAAAGGAGTTTTCTGCTCTTAAGATAACAACATGGGAGCTTTCTGCTCTGAAAACAACATGGGAGCTTTCTGCTCTGAAGATAACAACATGGAAGCTTTCTGCTCTGAAGATAACCACATGGAAGCTTTTTGCTTTGAAGATAACAACATGGGAGCTTTCTGCTCCAAAGATGAAGATGACAACATGGGAGCATTTTGCTTTGAAGACAGTACCTGAGGGGCCTTCAGCGCCGGGGCGTTAGGCTCAGGAACCAGTAGCTGCAAAGCTCTGACCTCAGGAACACATGGTGGAGGCCCACCGGCCTCTGGGACTGATGGTTGGGGTGGGCTGGTCATTGAGACTGCAGGGGATGAAATGTGCTCCTCCATCCTTGACACAACCACCTTAGACAAGGAGGAAAAAATACAGGTTGGTATCTGGCCTATAACACAACCACCAGCAGAAGAGCTCGGCGGGGAGAACTCAGAGGCAGATGAGAACTGCACCTGGGTCTCCCCTCCTGGAGCAAGACAAGACCTCTCTTAAATAGGTGCAGAAGAAATAAAGAGGACTTGCTGAAACTCCTGCTCCTCCACTGGTGAGGGTCCTGATGGCACCACTGCTGGTGGAGCATCAGACGTGGACACAGGAAATGAAGCATGTCATAGAGCCAGAACTGGAGACACAGAGCGACATGGAGCCGGAACTGGAGGCGTGATGATGGGTAAAACAGCAGATGAGGTGGTTGGAAGCTCAGCAGCAGGTGCCAATGCCGTGGAGGAGAGGAAAGCAGCAGCAACAGATGAGGAAGAGGAAGGAGCGGGCGGGACAGCCGATGAAAAGCTCAGGAGCGAAGAGGGGCCTGCTGCTGAATTTTTCTGAAGCAGCAAAGTAGCAGCTGCATCTTCCATAACCAGCTGGTTCCAACCAAGCAGGGGCACATACTCAGGGAGAAGCCAGGGTTTATAGTCCAATATTAATTCAGTCTGTGTGAGCAAACCCTGCCCGCGCTCCTCCTGCTCCTCCTTGTCAACAGAAAACTTGGGCTCCGATGCAACAAATCCGATCTGACAGCCAACAGGGTCATCCAGTGTAGTCATGGAGGCAGCAGACAGGGGAGTTACAGGTGGTGATGAAGCTACCCAAGCTGAAGAGCGGCTTTAAGAGGGTCTCGTAGCTGAATGAGAAACTGTGGATATCTGCACCTGGGGGCGTGTCCCCGTCGACGCAGGCATAGGGGGAGAAGAGCTTCTCACCAGCAGCCAGAGCAATTGTTGCATATGAGGAACAGAAGAGAGGAACCCGGTCAGTCCTGGCTTGGTCCACAGGCTGGGAAAAGCATCTATCAATTCCGCCGTGCCATCCAGGTACCTCTGGGCTTCCTCAGGAGTGCGGGAAGCCCAGACGTCACCAATAAAGTCCTCTATCAGGCCCACAACCCAACACTCCTCCTCATCCAAGTCAAAAACACTGAAGTCCATGCCCGCAGAGTAAACTGGTGGCATCATTCTGTCATGGGCAACCTCTGACCGGCTGAAAAGACAGGCTCTGACACAGGCAAGACTACAGTTAGACTGGGTTTATTTTCTCAAATAGCACAAAATAATAACCAGCATGGGGGCTGAACATAAAGTGAGCCATGAGAGGCTGAAAACTCACAAATACAGCAACATCACGGGAATAGAAGCCAGAGGGTAATCCACGGTATGACAGCCACACAAAATTAACACAGAGCAGGATATATACAGGGAGACAGATGATAAGGGGAAACACGGGCCAGCTGGGGATAGTAATCAGGAATTAAACAGAGACAAATGAGGAGAAATGGCTATGACTACGGAAGACATGAAGGACTGAGAATGATAGAAAAAGGAGTACAGGGAACACACACAAAACACACAAGACTTGCACAGACAACCAAGGTGGGACACAGAACAACAACAATTGGTAATGGGGACCACATGACAGACTGAGGACCTGGGAAGGCAATAACAATCACAGAGGACCCAGGGGAGACACACAAGGCAAAACACAGGCAAATGATCATAATAATAAACACAAAATGTGGGCATGATCCTCGGACCCAGCCCAGACCATGACAGTATTGACTCATCCCTATGCAATATACTGTAAATATCCATTTTTTCCTTTGCAAATGTATTTTCCCCCCAAATGTATGGCTTTTCTTGTAAATTCAGCGTTTTCACAAATTTGGAATTTTTGTCACGAAAGCTTGAGTCTTTCTTATATACTTGCAAATTTGTTCATTTAAACTTGTGACTTTTTTGGGCAAATTTTATAATTTTATCATCATAAATTTGCAATTTACTGGCTTATCTTGGATGCAACCCCCCCACCCCCTTCTTCTTTTGAGACATAATCTAAATATCGGTGATGGAAATGGGCATGCCGGTACTTGTACTTATGTAGTCATAACTACCATTCTTGGAAAGTTTTGCCAGCCCGGGTCTAAGTGGCAGTCACGTGATTCAAATCCATAATTTCAAGTTACTGAAAAGATGAAGACATCAGATATGATCTTACTGTGGCACTGCTCCAGTTTTGCCATGAGCAAAAAAGATTTACAGCCATCCTTTAACATAAAATTCCTACTTAAACAGAAATCCTTGTAAAACCAGTTTATCCACCAGCACACAGAATTGGATTTGCATTTTAATGGGACAGACCCTGAATGATTTAAGATGAACATATCAGTTGTAAAATGAGGAGTAAAAAACTGTTTGGGGAGTTAAAAACTGTTGTAACATCAAGGAAAACATTCACTCCTGAGAGATACCAGGAGACCCAGCTTTATCCTCTCTGTTTAGCATACATCCTAAAATTGCTGGTCATTCTGCACATTTTAACATTACTGTGCATCTCCAATGGCAGCTACAATCTGAAACACCTGCACGGATGCACCAGTACAATCCCATCATTGTAGCCGGAAAAAAAAGGAAGTCCAACTGAGTATTTATTTTAGCGCGGAAAACCTGTTACACCTCCCACTTACCACATCCTCTCTCCTCTTTCTCTGTGGGCACATTAAAACTCAATTTTGTCAACACCATCACTCAACCCTATTTATTCCACTTTCAAAATAGTTTTGCTATACTGTCATTGTAAGACAGCAGACAATCCAATCCTGGGTCTAATTCTGGGCATCAAGAGAGGCCAATACGCCCTTATGATATGCTCAACATCTCGAGAAATGTTAAACTGCAATGCTAAGAGCCTAAATTATCCCCTTACGCACGGCTCAAACAACAATGCTGAAAAATGTGAAACTGCCTGCTGTTTTTTTGTTAATCTTAGCTTCCCGCCTTAACAATAAGACCTTCCTAAACTAAAATGTCTAATCTGTAATATTAGGCAATAAGAACCTCTTAGCAAACACTCCCCACTGATCCTGCTGGCCTAGTTTGCGCTTTTGTCTGTGGGTTGTTGTTGTTGAGTGGCCAAAGGGGAGGATTTACAGTCTTCAAGTAGTAATGGCACACTTATGAAACTCTTATCTTAATCTCACTATTGTTTCTCTCCTCTCAATGTGAAGACGGCGGAGCACTATTCTCATTTTTTGACAAGTTACACAGAGACTGTAATGGTCAATAAAAGTGGGTTTTAGGGTGAAGGCTGTTGGCTGGTTAAGTGTATTCAAGAACAATTAACCACAACACCAAGACAGGACCTTCAAAAGACTCAACTGTTTAAAGTAAAATCACTGTCATTTTGAGCACATCTACTTCACCTCATTTAGAGAGGTAGCACCATTTAAGCAGAGACTTATTTATTTATTCAGGTCCCCGGTCTGTGCTTTGGTAGGGATAAGTGGAAGTGACTAAATGCTTATGGCCTAAAATATTTTTTCTAAACACTGAAGAATTAATTAGCACAAGATAGGCTTTGCATGTGTCAAATCATTCATCAAAAAACAAGACTGAAAGCAACTTTACAAAGAGTATGATGACAGCAGATTTGTGTGCTGCTTACAGAGGCCGCTGCTTATTGCCGCGCTTTTTATTGTCACACTGTGTAATAATGTCATCAATACTTAATTTACGCAGTGGTTATTGTGCTGCTTTTATGTGTTCCCCTTGAGTTTCCATTGCCATGAATACAATCTAATTTTGAGATAAACACTACTAATATTTCATATTAAAGGGCCCAAAATTGAGGTTCGTTAATGAGGTTCATTTTTATTGTAACAGTTTCTCTAGATATAAACAGGCACAAAAAAAAGACAGTATTTTTGGCTGTTAAAAATGTGTGTTTGGCTGCTGGATCCATGATCTATTTAAAAGTCCCCTGGGCCATGAAGTGAAGAGCTGCCACACAGTGACTCCTCAGTACTGACAAATGTTGAACTTCCGCATACAAATATTACAAAAAGACAGAAACTATATCCATACTTGAATGTAGTATCATTGAGACCCATGTCAAGTCATTCTCTGTGCCTTGAGTAAATATATTAAAATCCTACATAACACTGTGTCTAATGTGCGTGAGTATGAAATATTTTGTTTTCGGTGTGGGTGTTGGGATAAAAGTGAACATCTCAGCATTGTTTGTGAGCCAGCAGCTCAAAGAAAGTGTCTGAGTATGAAATGTTGGGACAAGCAATATATCCAGCTTATAGAAATCTAATATTTGTCATTGCCCTTGTTGCTTTAGTTTTAAGGTTTTCATACCTGTCTGTTACAGCTGACTCGTCAATTCGTGTGCGTGTGTGCTCATGTCACAAAAGTGACGAGCAAAAGGTAAAACACACTCATGTGGACACACAATATGGAGGACTTATAGCTTAAAGATTTTTCACAGGAACGTTCAAACAGAGGCTCTAGGAGGACTTCGGGAACAGTGCTCATGGCCACATGGTGTGACCGGTAAGGCGCCGTGTGGCTCTGCGGAATCTATGATTACAACCCAGTATGTCACGGCTGAGAGGCTGCTTATGATTGGTTGATTGAAGCCAGCTAATGAAAAGCTCACAGAAGATGGAGACTTATTTTGTTCTGATTAATGTGTTTTCCTCAATACCAATTAAACACTGATTACACAAATTAACAACTCTGGGCCACCATAATTACTAAGTACTCGCATACGGATTGGTGCTGATGGAATGGGCTACAAACATACGTACATGCATACGTATACGTGCACACACACACACACACACACACACACACACACACACACACACACACACACACAGCTGTAATCCACCACACCCCATTTGTCCTTCTATCCTTGCCCAATGCCCTGTCAAACGCTGCCAGGCCTGGCAGTTGCTATAAGCTAATGCTTTTAGCTGCATGTCGTCCAAGATACAGTTACCAACCACATTCACCATCCAAAGTCTCTTGCGACTTAGTCACCCCCCCCCCCACACACACACACACACGCACGCAGACACACACACACGGGGAAAGGAAAAAAGACGTCACCCGAAGCCATGCAAGACTACACATACATCGGCCTCAGACAGACAGCTGGTGCCAAAGGGTGCAGTTAGTGGATCTCCCCTCAGGGATGGGCTGCCACCCCGTTTCCCTTGTACGGAGCCAGAAGGGAGAGAGGGACAACAAGGAGTGAGATTAAAAGGAAAAACGAGGACGGATTGGGGGGGTGACGGAGCAAAAGAGAGAAGTGGGGGAAAAAAAAGAAAGATTTTTGCAAAATGAAAGTAATATGAAACCATGTGCTGGTTGGGGTTGACAGCATGGAAAGCTGCATTAAATTCAGGAAGGGAGAGACGGGATGAGGAAAAAGCAGGATGGAGGGAATAAAAAGGTGACTTCTGAGCTAAGTTAAAAAAAACACTAATTACCACTAAAACTTGGGTATTGGGATTTGATTGTGACATTTGCTTCCTTTTGATTGGACGGTGTTGCATTCAGTTAGTGCGTGAGTGTGTATCTGTTCAACACAATGTAGTTTACTGTTTCAGCAGAACAATGCAGCAGAAAATTGAAAAGTTGAAGAAAAAACTTTTTGTCCTTCCAAGCGGACCTATATACAGTCTTCTTAAAACCCACACGCCTCTAGGCTGTTCTGTGTATTTTGGGGATTGTGTATGTGCTGCTATAATCAGATTCTGCTAATAGTTTACTTGTGAATTATTTTACCTTTCCTGTGAGCAAGTCCTTCAAACAGAGGAATAAAAGCAACCAGACTGGACTTGTATTGCATACCGTCCATTATATAAGAATTATCACACAAGATGGAGTAACAGAAGAGAATGCCAGGGATGTGGTGAGATGGAGGCAGATGATTGAATGTGGTGATCTCTAAAGGGAGTAGCTGGAAGAAGAGAGTGATGATCTACTGGGACATGTCACAACCTTGAGTGCGATACTGCCATTATGCACCAGTTCCAGATTTATTAATTGGCAGCAATACATGACAGAACATTATGATTTGATCAGGTATTTTGCTCTGCTGAGACAAATAGTCCTTCCTGTCTGTACCTACAGTGAACTATTCCTAAGCACTACAATGAGCATAATTTAGCATTATTCATTTATTCATTCATTCATTCATTAGGTTAGGTTAATTGACATCAAAACTGGGGATTCTAGATTGTCCTTAGGTATGACTGTGAGAGTGAATGGTTGTCTGTCTCTCTGTGTTGGCCCTGCGATGGACTGGCGATCTGTCCAGGGTGTACCCTGCCTCTCGCCCAAAGATGCTGGGATAGGCTCCAGCCCCCCGCGACCCGAAAAGGATTAAGCGGAAGAAGATGAATGAATTTAGAATTAAATAGGCTTATTTTCATTTCACATACATGTACAACAGAATTAGATATTGCACAGTGCACAGGTCATTGTTTTTCATGCACACATTCTTCCCATGAGCTGGTTTGGTGGGCCATGTACATTGTTGTTTGCTAGTTATTGGTTTGGTAGCTGTACTGGGAGAGTCTTGGATGAAGCCACAATTACTGTATGTTATCAACATATAGGTACTACGAGTACCTGATCAGGATGACAAATCCAACCTCAGCTCATCCATTTTTAGTAGTTACCAGCTAACCAGGATTTATCTTCAGCACATTTCCAAGTTTACTTTCTGCACACTTGTCTACTTCTCTTTGGCACCTTCAAAAGAAATAAAGAGTCTATCAACTCTGAGGTATTACAGTTGGCTAATCAGGATGATAAATCCAACTTCAGTTTGTCAGTTTTGTTGGGAACAGATGTGGCATAGCACCAAATGTAAGTGCCTAAATGCTGAACCCACTTCTTGGCATTTTGGGATTAAATAAAGAGTCAGAAGTGCACATTATGCTATGAGGCTTTAATAGAAACTATACACTGTGATGCTTTAACAGAGATTGTGCCAAAAAAAACAAAAAAACAAAACCCTATATTAAAGCAGACTATAAAGTGACAATCAACTAACTGAAATGAAAGAAAACAACTGGGTCGGGGCAGTCACATCTGGATTATGAGGACTGTCCTCATCAAACAGCTCCCAGCTGTGGAAAACGAGGTACAGTATACAGGTGCATCTCAATAAATTAGAATGTCATTGAAAAGTTAATTTAAATTCAGTAACTCAATTCATAAAATGAAACTCCTATATTATATGGATTAATTACACACAGACTGATATATTTCAAGTGTTTATTTCTTTTAATTTTGATGATTATGGCTTACACCTCAAGAAAACCCAAATTCAGTTTCTCAAAAAATTAGAATATTACATAAAATTAATTTTAAAAAATGGATTTTTAATAGAAATGTTGGTCTGCTGAAAAGTATGTCCATGTACACATTCAATACATCAATACGCACACATTCAATACGTCTGATCGTCACTTCCTTGTGGTAACGTATCGTCACTTCCTGTTTTGCTGTCTGCCTGTGTGGTTTGCTCTCCAGCTCTCCAGCCACTAGCTATGGCTACTAGCTCTCTTTCCTCTCCTCCTCTGGTGTGCTCTCTCTGTCAGATGTTTAGCTACACCTCTGCCTCTTTTAGTGATAACGGTAAATGTATTAAATGTTGTCTTTTTGAGGCGCTCGAGGCGAGGTTGTCTGATTTGGAATCCCGGCTCCGCTGCATTGAAACACCGTCTGCGCCAGTTAATCTCGACGGACGCCCATTAGCTGCAGCGGAGCTAGCTAGCTTAGGTCCCACTGTCAGCGGTTCCCCGGCTCTCCTCAGCAGCGAGGAGACTGGGTGGGTGACGGTGAGAAGGAAGCCTAGTCGCAAAGCCCCGGTTCACCACCAACCTGTTCACGTTTCTAATCGTTTTTCCCCGCTCAGCGACACACCCGCTGAGGAAAAAACTCTGATCATTGGCGACTCTGTAGTCAGAAACGTGAACCTAGAGACTCCAGCGGCCATAGTCCAATGTATTCCTGGGGCCAGAGCAGGCGACATCGAGTCAAATTTGAAAATGCTGGCTAAAAGTAACTAAATACTCCACAATTGTTATTCACGCCGGCATTAATGACATCCGTCTCCGGCAGTCGGAAGTCACGAAACTTAATATAGAATCGGTGTGTGAGTTTGCAAAAACGATGTCTGCCACTGTAGTATTCTCTGGGCCCCTCCCCAATCTGACCAGTGATGACATGTTTAGTCGCTCATCATCCTTGAACCGCTGGCTGTCTGTGTGGTGTCCTAAAAATGACGTGGGCTACATTGACAATTGGAGCTCTTTTTGGGGAAAACCTGGTCTTATGAGACGAGACGGCATTCATCCCACTTTGGATGGTGCTTCTCATTTATCTAACAATCTGGCATCTTTTTTATCCAAATTTCCAAAACCGTGACTACTCAGAGTTGGGACCAGGAAGCAGAGTTGCAGTCTTACACGCCTCTCTGCAGCTCCTCTTCATCCGCCACCCCTCAGCTTAGCCCCTGTCTTCCCCTTCAGAGAATCGTTGTCTGCTCCCTCCAAAGTAAATAAAAATATAATGTATAAGCATCCCAAAGTGATAAAGCAAAATATTGGTAAAACTCAAATTAAACATAAAGCCTCTAAATTGAATGATTTGGCCTCTGTTCCTCCTTATAATTTAAAAATTAAATGTGGTTTATTAAATATTAGGTCTCTAACTCCCAAGTCTCTGTTAGTCCATGATCTGTTAATTGATCATCAGATTGATTTAATTTCCCTTACAGAGACTTGGTTAGGGCAAGAGGATTATGTTGGTTTAAATGAATCAACTCCCTCTGGTTATTTAAACTGTCAAAATCCCAGAAGTTCTGGTCGTGGAGGAGGAGTAGCAACAATTTACCATTCCAAATTACTAGTTAATGTAAAGCAAAAAACATGTTATAATTCCTTTGAGGGCCTGGTCCTCAGTATTGGGCACTTTAGCAATTTTAGGTTAAACCCAATTTTATTTGCCATAGTTTATCGTCCCCCATCAACCTATTCAGAATTTTTATCCGAATTTGCTGATTTCTTAGCTGATTTAGTGCTGAAATCTGATAGAATAATTATAGTAGGGGACTTTAATATACATGTGGATGTAGATAGTGACTGCCTTAATGTGGCTTTTAATTCAATATTAGACTCGATTGGGTTTTCTCAGAAAGTAGGAAATTCTACTCATTACCTCCACCATACATTGGACCTTGTTCTGACATATGGCATAGAAATAGAAAATCTTGTAGTGTCTCCTCATAACCCTGTACTGTCAGACCATTGTCTGTTAACCTTTGATTTTACTATTTCTGACTATTTGGCTCCTAAAGAAAAATATTATTACAGTAGATGCCTCTCAGATGATGCTGTTTCCAAATTTATGCAGATTGTTTCCTCTATGCCATGTGTCAACACAACGGAAATAAGCTATAGACAGCTTGCTCCTTCTGTAATTGATAACATGGTGGATAGTGTTTCAGCTTCTCTGCATCAGACTCTAGACTTGGTGGCCCCCTTAAAAAAGAAAAAGTCTAATCAGAGATTTTTAACTCCTTGGTTCAACACAGAAACTCGTAGTTTAAAACAGAAGACTCGTCAATTAGAAAGAAAATGGCGCTCTACTAATTTAGATGAAATCTATTTAGCTTGGAGAAATCATCTTTTAATTTATAAAAAATCTCTTAGAAAAGCTAGAACGAGTTATTACTCTGCATTAATAGAAGAGAACAAGAATAATCCCAGGTTTCTTTTCAGTACTGTAGCCAGGTTGACAAAGAGTCAGGACTCTGTCAATCCTAGCATCCCCTTAGAGCTTACTAGTCAGGACTTTATGAACTTTTTCAATAATAAAATTTCATCCATCAGAGATAAAATCAATCAGATTCTTCCCACAGTTAACTTAAATAATGTAACTACTACAACTCCTTCTATTGATGTCTGTCTTGATGAGTTTACTCCAATCGACCTTTGTGAGTTAGACAAAATAGTTTCCTCATCCAAACCTTCAACTCGTCTTTTAGACCCTATTCCTACCAGGTTATTTAAAGAAGTCTTCCCACTTATTGGTAGCTTTATTCTTCATATAATCAATTCTTCATTAACTTTAGGCCATGTACCACAGGCTTTTAAAACGGCTGTAATTAAACCCTTACTCAAAAAGCCAACGCTAGATCCAGGAGCTTTAGCTAACTATAGACCAATCTCTAATCTCCTTTTCATTTCAAAAATCTTAGAAAGAGTTGTTGCTACGCAATTATTTGACCACCTGCAGGGAAATGGTTTACTTGAAGAGTTTCAATCTGGGTTTAGAATCCATCATAGTACTGAAACAGCCTTAGCGAAGGTCACTAACGACCTCCTCATTGCATCTGATAATGGACTAGTTTCTGTACTTGTCCTTTTAGATCTTAGTGCAGCTTTTGATACTATTGATCATAATATTCTACTTGATAGATTAGAACACTATGTTGGACTTAATGGAACTTCATTGCAGTGGTTTAGATCTTATTTATCTGATAGGTTCCAGTTTGTTCATGTAAATGATGAGTTTTCTTTCAGCTCAAAGCTCAGTCATGGAGTTCCACAGGGATCTGTGCTAGGCCCTACTCTTTTTAGTTTATATATGCTTCCGTTAGGCAACATTATTAGAAAGCACTGTATACATTTTCATTGTTATGCAGATGACACACAATTATACCTGTCAATGAAGCCAGATGATACTAATCAATTAGCCAAGTTAGAAGCCTGTCTTAAGGAAATCAAAGCTTGGATGACTTGTAATTTCCTGCTATTAAATTCAGATAAGACTGAAGTCATTCTTGTTGGTCCAAAAAACCTTAGAAATTCCTTTCCAAATCAAACTTTCAGTTTGGATGCAGTTACTCTTTCTCTTAATAGCTCTGTGAGGAACCTTGGAGTTATTTTTGATCAGGATTTGTCCTTCAATTCACATATTAAATTTGTTTCTAAGACTGCCTTCTATCATTTGCGTAATATTGCCAAGATTAGGAGCATCTTGTCTCAGAGTGATGCTGAGAAGCTGATCCACGCTTTTGTTAGCTCGAGATTAGATTATTGTAATTCTTTATTATCAGGCTGTCCTAAAACATCTTTAAAAAGTCTTCAGCAGATCCAAAATGCTGCAGCAAGAGTTTTAACAGGTACTAGAAAGAGAGATCATATCTCTCCGGTTCTGGCCTCCCTTCATTGGCTTCCCATAGAGTTTAGAATTAAGTTTAAAATCCTTCTTCTTACTTACAAAGCTCTAAACAATCAGGCTCCTTTTTATTTAAAAGATCTGATACTACCGTATTATCCTAACAGAGCACTACGCTCCCAAAATGCAGGATTACTTGTAATACCTAGAATCTCCAAAAGTACAATGGGAGGCAGAGCCTTCAGTTATCAAGCTCCTCTCCTGTGGAATCAGCTGCCAATCTGGATTTGGGAGTCAGACTCGATCTCTGTTTTTAAGAATAGGGCTAAAACCTACCTTTTTGATATAGCCTACAATTAGGGAGGGATCATGTGTTTCTGAACCCTCCCTTAGTTATGCTGCATTATAATAGGTTTAGTCAGCCGGGGGACCTCCAGTAATGCACTGGGCCTCACTCCTTTCCTCACTCTCTATGAAATATTTTTTTTTTGCCGGTCATTAACATTTGTTTGTTCTCTCCCATAGATTGAGTCCCCATCGTGCTGTTTGCTCTCTACATGTCTGTTCTTTTCTTCTTCTCTATTCCCTCACCCCCCAGCCAGTCGCAGCAGATGACTGCCCCTCCCTGAGCCTGGTTCCGCTGGAGGTTTCTTCCTGTTAAAAGGGAGTTTTTCCTCTCCACCGTCGCCAAGTGCTTGCTCACAGGGGATCGCCTGATTGCTGGGGTCTTTCTGCAACTGTGGGGGTCCCCCCTACAGTTGATAGTGCTATGAGATGACTGTTGTTGTGAAATGGCGCTATATAAATAAAGTTGAATTGAATTGAATTGAATTGAATACTTGGTTGGGGCTCCTTTTGCATAAATTACTGCATCAATGTGGCATGGCATGGAGGTGATCAGCCTGTGGTACTGCTGAGGTGTTAAAAAGGCCCACGTTGCTTTGGTAGCGGCCTTCAGCTCGTCTTCATTGTTGGGTCTGGTGTCTCTCATCTTCCTCTTGACAATACTCCATAGAATCTCTATATAGTTGAAGTCAGGCTAGTTTTATGGCCAATAAAGCACAGTGATACCAGGGTCATTAAACCAGGTTGTGGCACTTTTGGCAGTGTGGGCACGTGCCAAGTCCTGCTGGAAAATGGAATCAGCATCTCCATAAAGCTTGTCAGCAGAGGGAAGCATGAAGTGCTCTAAAATTTGCTGGTAGACGGCTGTGCTGACTTTGGACTTGATAAAACACAGTGGAACAACACCAGCAGATGACCTCTTTTCAGATGAAAGTAAATTTTGCATTTCATTTGGAAATCAAGGTCCCAGAGTCTGGAGGAAGAGTGGAGAGGCACAGAGTCTAAGTTACTTGAGGTCCAGTGTGAAGTTTCTACAGTCAGTGATGATTTGAGGAGCCACGTTATCTGCTAGTGGTGGTCCACTGTGTTTTATCAAGTCCAAAGTCAGTGCAGCCATCTACCAGAAAATTTTAGAGCACTTTATGCTTCCCTTTGCTGACAAGCTTTATGGAGATACTGGTTTCATTTTCCAGGAGGACTTGGTGCCTGTCCACACTGCCAAAAGTACCAAAACCTGGTTAAATGGCCATGGTATCACTGTGCTTGATTGACCAGAAAACTAGCCTGACTTCAACTCCATAGAGAATTTATAGAGCATTGTCAAGAGGAAGTTGAGAGACACCAAACCCAACAATGCAGACGAGCTGAAGGTCACTATCAAAGCAGCCTGGGCCTCCATAACACCTCGGCAGTACCACAGGCTGATCACCTCCATGCTACGCTGCATTGATGCAGTAATTCATCCAAAAGGAGCCCCAACCAAGTATTGAGTGTGTACATGGACACACTTTTCAGTCAGCCAGCATTTCTGTTAAAAAAAAATAAATAATAATTTTATGAAATATTCTAATTTTTTGAGAAATTGAATTTGGGGTTTTCATGAGCTGTAAGCCATAACTATCAAAATTAAAAGAAATAAACACTTGAACTACATCACTCTGTGTGTAATGAATCTATATAACATAGGAGTTTCATTTTCTGAATTGAATTAACTTCTTGATGACATTCTAATTTATTGAGATGCACCTGTACACCATGGTATTTACATGTTCACAGTTTATTAAGTAAAAGCCAGTTAAACTAATTAATGACAATTATTTATGAGGTGAATTCATATAGGCATTGGCCATTCATTTGATGATACAGAAAATCAATGGACCAATTGTTTGTTTATCCTACAATCTTGCACTATTCATTACGACACATATTTGTGTCTAACTTCTGCTGTGTATGTGATAGGTTGCATTTGTGTTTAAGTGAAAAGACAAAAACCCAGCTGTTTCATTGTACAAGCCTAATAAACCCTTGATACAAGCTAATTAGATTTAGAGTAACAGGGACAGGAGGACAGTGGGGTGAAAATAGAGAATAAAATGGAAAGCACTGTGGAGCCAATGGTACCCTGGCTAACTGACACACTGAGTAAAAGACAAAAGAAAAAAAAACAACATATTTGTCAGTTAACTATTGTTTCGAAGAGGAGTTCAGATCTGCACAAGCCTGGAGCCCCCCCCCCCCCGCTGTCTGTGCTTTATATATATATATATATATATATATATATATATATATATATATATATATATATATATATATATAAAAACTCTTAGAATCCCAACATCCTGCTTGGTAAAACCATCAAGCATTTGGAATCTGGCATTTGCAAGAGAAAGTTACTGGTGCTAAGGTGTCATCTACACTCAGCAAATCTTGAACTGGCATTGCACTGCAATGAAAGACCTGATTTAAGTCACTTATGCAGTCCTACATCCGAAACAGGTCTGATACATGGTCATGTGGCATGACTGAAAACAGTCAGGTCAGAATTAAGGTGACGTTTTTACCTCTGTGCACACATGGGGTACTGATATCATCACTTAGCATTGCTGTTAGCATCCATGTTAGCACCTGCTGCTAAAACAGCTCGTGACGCCGGAGTCTGGCATCCCTCCTTCCTATGAGCCTCATCACTCACTGCAGACTAAAGTGCAAGTTATGCACCCGCATCAAAGCGATGCACCTGCGATGGCATCAATGCAGCAGCGACGTGCGTTCCTATTGCGTCACCCGACGTGCACCTCTCCACAGAAGGAGAGGTGCATGTTGGCGACGCAGGCCGCAAGAGCTGTGATTGGTCCACTTTGTCTCCTCCTTCACATTTTCTGGTTCTTGTCGCTGCTCTGCTCTGCCTGTTCATGGAGGCACAACTTCCAAAGCAAGTTGATTAAACAACAGTCCAAATTCAAAAGAATACTGAGGAAGTAAGCACATACAGAACACTGCGTGGCTTGTCATAACCCCAGTAATTACACAGAATGTCAAATAACAGCAGCGGTGGTGGTCACACGCACTGTTTTCTCCAACTTCTTCTCTTCTCTGTGCAACAAATGTATGAAAAATTGCTTTTTCTTAACATTTATTAGCTCCAACTCCATCACAACATGTTTTTGTCCATCTCTATCTCATAAACAAAAACACAACAAACACAACTCACTCTATACACCGGCTGAAACCCATTTTGGCAATGGAACAACACATTTCACCCAGCACACAAGAAAAAATTGCCAATCACTGCGTCTGCGATGGATGTCGGTAACAGCATAGACGTGATGTGGGTGCATAAATCCCACTTAACTGCTACAGTCAGCCAAAGAATCAAATCCCAAACATCTTTACTAAAAACACATCTATTTTCACCAGGGCTGTGCAATATGACCAAAATCTCATATCACGATATAAGTAATCTTATTTGACAATAACGATATATATCACCGTATACATTTTCTGTAAATTCTATAGTTCATATATGTTAACCAATGAAAAGGACCATCTCTTTTTCTACATTTTAAATTGCATAGTGAAAAAAAACAATTGTACAAATTCATTTGTCATTAATTTTATGCACTTTTTTCCCTCTTAATTTTGCAGTGATGTTATATAACTGTTTTTAATGTGCATTTGAGATGACTTCAACTTTATTCTTTATCGCTACTTGACTAATTAAAAATGATTAGAAATAGGGATGGGCATAATTTACCGATTAACCGATAATTGATCATTAAGAATTTCACCGAGGAAGTTCATTTTCGTCGACAAACCGTTTTTTTTTTTTTAAACAATCCGACGTTATTAGGCCTAGTGCACGGCCGTCCTCAAACAATGCAATGGCAAAATTTGGGCACCAGGGGGCAACATTACACCATCGCCGTACCCTGGCGTGCCTCAGTTGATACATGCGGGCTTCCGTAGGGCAATCGCCAAATCATGAAGCGGTTACGGCGAAGTGTTGCGTGGGACCATTTCAATTTAAAAAATGACCAGGTGTACTGCAATCACTGCAATGCAGCATACAAATATGCCTCATCGACAGGGTCCATGGAACACCCTTATTACACGAAGAAACCGCCAACAGTGGTTGCGCGCTGAGTAATGGCGGTCGTGAAGATTCTTTTTTTTTTTTTTTCAGAAACTTTATTGAGAAGGTCATGAAGATTCGGTGTATACACGTCGAGGGAAGCTGCAGGAGGCGGCGTAGTGGCTCGACGGGAAGACTATTTCGCACAAAATGGCACAAGAGAACAGCAAAAAGTTCTGCGCGGCTAGACTAAGTAACATGAGCGATAGAGCAATGAATGCGGTCTTCGTTTGTTGGGTGGCCGCTCGGCAGGGACAGAAGCTGGGTAAAACGTCTCGGCCAATCAGCTTGCGAGATTCCCGAGCCGAGCCAACACGAGAACAGAGAGAGGGCTCTCCGTGCTGATTCCTGATGTTCTAATGTAGTCTACCTGCCTTGTTACGTACCTAAAAATGTTAATGATTAACCGATTATTAATCAGTCTATATATATCAGTCTATATATATATATTAATATATTAATAATATAATATAATATAATATATAATAATATAATATATATATTAATATATATATATTATATATTAATCAGTCTCTATATATATACATTTATAGTAATATGGACATATGTTTACTAGATGTTGTTTTTTTCTTGCCTTCTGATTGTTGCTCTGAGTGTTGCTGTCCCTATGCTGTTGCAATCCTGGAATTTCCCCATTGTGGGACTAATAAAGGCTTATCTTATCTTATCTTATCTTATCATTAATTCTCCCGATGATCGGTGAAGAAAATTTCACCGAATGCCCATCCCTAATTAGAAATCAAGTTACATTAAGAGCCAGTTTGTTCCTCCGACATGTTTTAATGTGTTTAGTGTGTATGTGGCTGCTGTCACGCACTTTTGCAGCTTTAGTAATATTTTTTCAGACAAAATTAAGAAACTTGAACAATGGTCTGACACTATGTTTCCTGTTAGAGACAAGTTAGCATCGTTATAGAGAGAGATGCTGTTAATGTGACTTACCTCCAATTAAAACGAGGTTAGAGGATTATCCTCTCTGACACAGCACGGTGGGAAAAAGGCCAATATTGCAGGCTGACACAGAAGTAGTAGCTCCACAGAAGTAGCAGCAAAACATTAGCTTGCAGTAAACTGCTGTGGTGCACCTGGTGCACTGCGGGGGAGAGGCAAGGCGGTGACAAAGTAGAAACGGGTATGCCTCTTAAATCCTGATATAAACGATACAGTTTTATATGAAACGGTACACGTTTTATCGTGTCACCGATATATATCATTATATCACACAGCCCTAATTTTCACTGTTTAAAGTGAACAAGGGTCACGCAAATATAATGTCTCTTTTGCTGTTGATGACACAATTTATCGGTATGCACATGCGGGTTGTTTCAGAGGATGGATGTATTCATATTTAAGTCAACTTAAAGTCACCAGCAATTATGAATGTGAACTATCATGGCAGGAAAATCCCCTCTTACAAAAAACAGGAATTGAACAATATGGCTTGTATTAAAGCTGTGCGATATGACAAAAATTTCATATCACAATATATGTCATCTTATATCACGATAACGATACATATCACAAGATACATTTCCTGTAAATTCTGCAGTTTAGATATTAAAAAAAGGACCATCTCTTTTTTACTTTTTTTACATGCACCTTTTCCCCTTATGGTTTTGCAGTGTTGTTATAAAAGTTTTAATGTGTATTTGAGACTTCATTCTCACAAATTTCAGTTTTTTCTTCTAAACCATATCATATGAATAAAAAGTAAACATCAATAAGTTAAATATTTCCTGAGCCAGAGGATAACAGCAAAAAAAAGATACCATTAAAAAAAGTCTGAAAATGAGAAAATTACCCATCCCTGCCATCTACAGACATAAATTAGCTGTTAGTTTAAATCACTGAAAATTTAAGTGTAGATCCACAGCCTGAAGGCTGCTATTCTGGCCTGATTTAACCTGTTTGCTTCTTAGTAAAAATATTTCAGATTGGTCATGATCTGAAAATCAAAAAGAAAAAAGGTAATGTAATAAAATACATCTAATGACTAACTTTATTCATTATCACTACTTGACTAATTAAAATTATTAGAAATCAAATAAATTACATTAAGAGCCATCTTGCTCCTCCGACCTGTTTTATTTATTATTTATTTTGCATGTATGTGCCACCATCACACACCTTTGCAGCTTTAATAAATTTTTTTCAGACAAAACTAAGAAATTCAGCAGTAATTTAAACCAAAGAAGCGATTGTCTGATACACTATTATGTTTCCAATTAGCACAACTGAGCACCGTCATTTAGCATTTGCCTTTTTATAATTACTTACCTCCTATTAAAACAAGGTTAGCAGACTATCCTCCCTGATGCAGCATGATGGAGAGGGGGGTGGGGGTAGTAAAAGCCGGCCGGAGACGATGAGAAGTCTGGGCCGCGCAAAAAATTGCTTGCTGCTCCGCGACGTCGAGGGGTTGTCCCGTTGCGCGTGCGGAGGTCCACAAGAAGAAAAATTAGTCACTGGCTCCTCCCGCGATTAAGTCCTGCAAGGATTAATAGCGGCCGTGAAGAAAAGACGAGGCTGCTTGGCGGCTGTGATGAGAGCAGAGGGACTAGCATGTTGACTTTAGGTGCGGGCACAGCCTTAAAGTCCTCGGGGATCGCAAAACCGCTGAATTCCCCATGTGTGCCGTGGCTGAGACTATTAACAAATCCTTCGAGCATGCTGCATGCGTGCCTCAGGTGAGCGAGCAGCCCTGAAGGGCAGCGGCGAAGGAGGAAGGCAGTCTGTGGAGCCGTATGTGTCCCGTACGTGGTGCGCCATGCCCGTGACTCCCCGGTGCGTGTGCCAGGGTCCCGTGCGTGGTTGGGCCGCTGGAGAGAAAAAACCAGGAGTAGCGAGTTGTCTGTCCTTAGTCTGTTTGTGGGGGCGCACCCAGGTGTGCGCGCCTCGGTCAAAATGGTTGCTGAAAAGTTTGTGTGGCCAGGCCTGCGCAAAAACGTAAAAGAATGGGCAAAAACTTGCATTCCTTGTCAACGCGCCAAGATACACAGACACACAAAAGCCCCTCTGGAGCCTTTTCCAATTCCTGCTAGAAGATTCGACCACATTCACGTTGACCTCGTGGGGCCGCTACCTTCCTCCCAAGGTTTCACACACCTGTTAACAATGATAGACCGCACCACGCGCTGGCCAGAGGCAGTCCCTCTAGCGTCAACCACAGCGGAGGAAGTCGCTTGCGTTTTTCTAGCAAACTGGGTGGCACGTTTCGGCGTTCCATCAGACATCACGTCAGACAGAGGGCCTTAATTTATCTCAGAGCTCTGGTCAGCCATGTCTAACAGTTTAGGGGCAACAATTCATCGCACCACCGCTTATCACCCTCAGGCTAATGGGTTATGCGAGCGTTTTCACAGGTCCTTAAAGGCTGCCCTCAGGGCCTCACTAACGGACACAAATTGGGTAAATAAACTTCCCTGGGTTTTATTGGGGTTGCGTGCAGCACCTAAAGAGGATTTAGACGCTTCTCCTGCAGAATTAGTTTTTGCCCAGCCTATCAGACTCTCAGGAGAATTTTTACCAGAGAACCCAGAACCAGGACACCTTCCAGTCCCAAGGTTTTTAGGCAGCAGTGGACCGGACTCCCTCCACGGTCCAGCTCATCACTCTTTTCCACGAGTTTTTGTTCCTCAAACTTTAAAAAACGCTGAGTTCGTTTTTGTTAAGCATGAAGCCATTAAACCAACGTTACGCCCAGTTTACGATGGCCCGTTCAGAGTGCTGGAAAATGGTGACAAACACTTTGTGCTTGATTATGGGGACAGAAAGGAAGTGGTCAGTGTTGACAGACTCAAACCTGCTTTCTTGCTGAGAGACGAACCTGCACAGTTGGCGAGAGCACCTCGGCGTGGTAGACCCCCCAGAGGAAAAGTCTCAGCCCCCAGGCAGGGAACAAATAATCTCTTTCCTTCCCACAATGCAGATTCACCACGAGAAGGTCCCAGCAGGACACCTAAGCCAACCTACAGCAGTTTTGGGAGAAGAATAAAGCCCAGACAGCACAGGGACTGATACCAACCACCCCGCAATTATTCACTAATTGTGCTACAACAGTTTAAGGCTACTTATGATTTCACTATGCTGTTATGTTTACCACTGAACTTTCTTAGGAGCATGGCTGCTAGAAAATTTCTCCTGTGGCAACAGTTGTAACACGTAGTATTTCATAGTTATTATCTTAGACTGTGATTCTTTCTGTGTCCTTTCCTAGTGTTTGGGGGGCCTGTGGTATATATGACTCTTATATCCCATATCTACATATGTTAGAACAAGTGGAAATGTTTTGTGACAGCATATGTAAGGAACTTCACACCTGGAAAGGACAAAGGATCTCCCCCGCAGGGTTAAAGTCAATGGACCTCCCAAGACGCGGCGGCGGAGATGGACTTGACACCTTTACCCCCTAAGGCGAGAGGAGGAGTTCCCATCACCTCCCAAGACAAGGAGAGGAGATAGCAGAACTATGGGTGGTTAAGATAACGGGGGGATGTCAGCTTTTTCAATGTGTGGCTCTAATGTCAGCTTTTTCAATGTGTGGCTCTAATGTCAGCTTTTTCAATGTGTGGCTCTATGTGTGCTTGTATTTAACCAGCGAGCGGAGCAGAGATCACTCTCTTGCCTTCTGCCAAGCTCTACACCTGATGAGACTCGATAGAAGAGCTAATCATTAAAAACCCTGTTTTTAATACAAAAATCGCCTCGTTATTTCAGCTCCTCTACACCACATCCTTTCCGGCAAACAGGAGTAGCAGGCTAGCGGCTATTTGACCAAACCGGGAGTTCAGAGTTAGCAACCACCAGAGAGCCTAGCCACACACTGCACACACTGTAGGGGAGCAGTGGGGCACTGACAACTAGTGTGAGGAGCTTTGCTCAAGAAACGGGGGTCTGTGCATTTTAAATAACGATATAAATGATAGAGAATTCTATGAAATGATGAACATTTTTATATCATCATCCAATATATATTGTCATATCGCACAGCCCTAGCTTGTATCATGAACATAAGCAAAGAGTCACATCCAAGTACAGTTTTAAATCCAATTATTTTAAGTATGAGATTAATAAAATGTTTATTAATCAACAAGGACATTTCCTGCTGCAAATAAAATGAGGGGGAAAAAAACAAGGAAAAGCACACCGAAATCGGGATGTGAAGATGTTTTTTCATCAGTGATTGTGTTGGATTTTATTCAATCTGTTGAAAGCAGCTTACTCATACAGAAACACACAGCATCCAAATCTATACACCTGACGCACAAAAATACTCATACACACACACAGACACATCAATGGGCAGCCCACACACTCCTGATGCCTGATGAGCTACAGACATCCCGAATAGCCGCTATGTCAAATGAAGTAACTCTGAAGGCACGTAATCAACCACATTCTGTCAAAAATGATATTAAACAGTAAATCTCAAAGCCAAAAAACAAACTCACACACAAACAAAGACCATTCAAAGTGCACCTGCTGGGCATGAGAACCTGTACGGAATGATGCTGTAATCACCATTAGGTTTGCCTAGAGCCGTGGACTGACATTTAGAACAGTGGATTATTGTAGAAAAACCCCCACACACTGCCTTTTACAGAACACAATCATGTCATTAAGGAGGCCTATTATAGATTACAGTTATAACATCAAGGTCACGCAGGCTGCATAGGTATTTGTAGTTTCACTGTGCATGATGAGTGAGACCTTTTTTCATCCATAACATATTTATCATTATCTGCCATAAATTGCCTCTCAAAAAGACAGAAAATTACTGGCTCTCTGTAAATACAGGACAAAAAGAAGAGTTGAGGGCTGTACTGTTCTGACTGCACAGGCAAACTGAGCTAAGAGTAGCAGAAACTATGTAAAAACATCCCATGGTCTGATAGTGCCTTGGGTTCAACTTTAAAAAAAAAAAAAAAATCAGATGGCTCAACTGATAACATTTGACATTAAATTGGGAAAACTTCCATAAGATACATTTTTAAAGAAGCTCCAACGTGTCTACCTTGACTGGTTTTCTTCAAGCTTATTCGCAAGTCACACTAGCTCCTTATTTTCATTCTAACTCAATAGTGTCTTTTTTTATCATTTAAGGCTGCTGTTTTATATTCCAGAGTAATTTCAACCCAGAAGAAAGCAATATAACTAAAAGTCACCACAGTCAGAATAAGTCATTTTCCTTGGCTAACGTGGTCCTGACAAAACTCACTGTAGGTAACTGTACAGTATATCACGTGAAGAAAGAAAATTATTTTTGTTTTCATTAAAAAAACTAATAAAGTATTTCTTAGTCAATACTACAACATGCCTTTCATAATGAAACTCCGATTTCTCACAATCTCCAATGTACTCCTATGTACCAGACTGTGACACAGTAGCCCTTCAAGTCTGGCAGGCTATTACTAATCGTGTGAAGACAGGCAGCAGAACTACAGTGAAAAGATCAACTGTGACATAGTTTATTATTATTACTTTATTTATTTTAGTTTATTAAGTATTTGAATCAGTGTGATTTCATGTGAATTACTATATTTATAACTTTATTCAGAATTTTAGAATTGTAATGAATGCACTGTCAATTTAATTTAATCAATTAAAATTTATGAAATGAGTTTAAATATGGAATGCTATGAAACAAGGCAGATTAATTAATATGTAATGCGTGGATTTAAAACAAACTGTAGTGATGAGAACTATTGACCCTCAGAGATGGGGTGAGCAGCTCAGCCATCCGGGAGAGGCTCAGAGTAGAACCGCTGCTCCTCCACATTGAAAGGAGCCAACTGAGGTGGTTTGGGCATCTAATCAGGATGCCTCCTGGATGCCTCCCACTTGAGGTGTTTCAGGCACATCCGTCTGGGAGGAGACCCTGGCGCAGACCCAGGACTCGCTGGAGAGACTATGTCTCCCAGCTGGTCTGGGAACACTTTGGTATCCTCTCTGAAGAGCTGGAGCAGGTGGCTGGGGAGAGGGAAGTCTGGGCTTCTATGTTTGAACTGCTGCCTCTGTCACCCGGACCTCTGGAAAAGCGGTAGAAGATGGATGGATGGATGGATGTATTGATTTATAACAAGTATATAAACCTGATTCTATGAATCTGAATTATCTTATCCTCGCTTGTGAGATTGTATACATTGCCTGTAGAAAGCAAGTACTCCTGTCTGAAACAGGGATCCCAATCAGGCTTTCCAGGCCCAAATATAGGCTGTGTTTGAAAGTGGAATACAGAGTTGTAGTCTATATGTAGGCAATCACATGCTGGACTTTGACAAATATGAAAGGGACTGAACTGAGATGTATTTGATTGTGTGAATATTAATTATACAGTGGTACCTCTACTTACGAATTTAATTCGTTCCGGAAGAATTCTCGTAACGTGAAAAATTCGTAAGTAGAGGCGCATTTTACATGTAAATGCCGTAATCCGTTCCAAGCCCCCAAAATTCGGGCATAATTTTTTTATAAATTGTAAAAACGCATCAAAACATGTAACAAATACATGTTACAATTAGATTACTGCACAATAAACATAAAATGAGAGTTTAAAATGAGAGAAAGAATAATAAAAGAGAAAGAATAATAAAAATTATGTTCATTTACCTTTTAACTGCGATCGTCGGCGTCGGCGTCAGCGTCACCTTTTGCCTTCTTTGGCTCATGTTCTGTCTCATCAGTGGTTTTTGCCTGATGTTTTGTGATGAAACGATCCAAGGACGTTTGCTTTTATCGGCTTGTAAGGGCTTCCTTTTGTTTTAATACCGTGCTGATCGTTGATGTTGTTTTTTTTTTTCCCCAAAACTTTATTAAGAACAAGGTGAAAGTACAGAGTTATAACGAAGATGGTGATAAACATGGCAGTTAACAATTTTTTTTTCTCTAAATTGTGTAGTTCAGTCAACAGTCTTACAAGAGGTAAGAAGGATAAAATAAAGTAGTAAGAATAGTAAATAATAATAAGATAAAGCGAGATCAACCAAACGCACCCATTCGTGGCCAATGGGATACCAGGAAGATGCTAGGCGATAGCCAATGGCAGAGCAGCTACAGGTATGTTTACGTTCGGTAAAATACGGGAGCTGCGAGGAGCGCGTACTTTTTTTGCCTTTCGTATCCTGAAATTTTGTTCGTAACTAGAGGCAATATTTTCCCGTTGAGGCGTCTCGTAACCTGAAAATTTCGTATGTAGAGACGTTCGTAAGTAGAGGTACCACTGTAGAATTAAACTAAGGACAAAAATATTTAATACTCTACTTTAATACTTCAGTCCTATGAGAGAATTCAAACAATAGCAACACACTGACCTCAAATTTCTTAATCTAACCCATGATTTACACTGACTCCTGACGCAGTATGTTACGGCTGCGATCCAGCCTCCACAGCAAATAATTCCCATTCTCATCAATTTTCCAATCTCACCTGGTCCGGAACACTGCAGAACAAATCCGGCTTGTCAGACTCGGTTCAATAATGAAACGCAACAAGTCTATATTTGGCAGATGTCGGATCCAATCCGCAAGGAAATCCAATGGTATCTCGTGGTATTTAATAGTCGTTTGTTCTACAAAAACAATTTAAGGCTTATCTGTTATTTTCTGAGGTCTACTCCTCCACCACTGCAGAGAAGTAAAAACTTGACTTAACATACAAACACTTCATAGAATTAAAATTGATGGGTTACTTACGTTTTATTTAGCGCTGATAGCTCACTCGGAACTGGAACTACAATTAATGATCAACACACTCAATAAAGCCTGCGACAACTTCAGTCTGACCATCAGTCAGCAGAAGACCAAAGTAATGGGCCAAGGTTTCTCAAACCCTCCTACGATAAATATCGAAAACCACCCACTGGATGTGGTTCATGAGTTTACATACCTCAGATCCAAAATATCAGACAACCACTCACTCGACAACGAGCTCAGTAGAAGAATCGGCCTTGCTGCAACGACCTTCGGAAAATTATCACAGAAGGTATGGCTGAACCAAAAACTGTCGAGGCACACAAAGATCACTGTTTACAGGGCATGCATCCTCAGTACCTTGCTATATGGCAGTGAGACATGGTGTCTATATGCCTTGCAAGAGTGACGGCTCCACAACTTTCATCTCCGCATGCTGAGAAGTATTCTTAACGTTAAATGGAGCGACCGTATCACAAACAATGAGATACTCTCCCGCATGAGCTTACCAAGCCTGTTCACCTTGCTTCGCGAACGTCGTCTCCGCTGATTGGGACACGTCCATCGGATGCCGGATGGGAGAATACCGAAGGACATTCTGTACAGAGAGCTTGCATCTGGCAAATGAACTCGAGGTCGACCGCATCTCCATTTCAAGGATTTATGCAAAAGAGACATGAAAACACTGGGCATGGACGTGATAAACTGGGAGGATACTGCAGACGACCCAAACCGCTGGAGACATGCACTGAAAGACGGACTCAGAAGGGGAGAAGAGCACCTTCACCAATCTACCGACGAAAAACGATCATCTCGAAAGGATGCATTGAAAAAGACACCACAACCAAGCACCTACATCTGCGACCATTGCAACCACAACTGTCACTCGCATATTGGCTTACACAGCCACAAGCAATGCTGCCGTAACCCCTTTATTCCAACTCAAGGAGCAGATCCATAGTCTCCTGAGACTGAAGGATGCCAAGACAAGAGACAAGATTTAGAGCCCAAAAATCCAGGTGGGGAGCCGCAACATCACATTTCCTTGTTGTCATCATGTGATCGCGATCGGTTCATCTCAGTCACTCTCAGGACTTTCTTGAGATCTTGCATTATTTTGTATAATTCTCACGTGATCCTGTATTTCTAATGCTGTTCTCATCCATGCTGCTGCAAAACACAAATGGAGTTGGTAGGGACAGACAC
This sequence comes from Pholidichthys leucotaenia, assembly GCA_020510985.1. NCBI lineage: Eukaryota > Metazoa > Chordata > Actinopteri > Cichliformes > Pholidichthyidae > Pholidichthys > Pholidichthys leucotaenia. The sequence continues at coordinate 236,503,543 of CM035848.1, read as the reverse complement.
AAGGGTCCGTCCGTACTGCATCTGAAACAGACTACATCCGGACTCCATGTAAATCCTGAGTAAGATTAAACACATTTGTTCAGTTTTACAATCATGGTAACCAGAGCACATAAATAACTCTGGAACGGTGAAACTATAGACGATGTTGAATACAATAATAGAAGGGCTATTGCAGTATCAGCACTCGGAGTTGATTTGGGGCTCAATAACAAGCAATTACATCAGCTCTTCTCATCTTTTTTATAAGCATCAGACAGTTTAATGGATGAGAAAAGAGAGTCAGTTGCCTTGTATACATGAACAGTTCCCAAGCCAGCTGACTAGATGCACAATTGCCTGTTGCATAATGTTTTAATTAAATGATATACATTTGTAATTTTGCATTTGTTTTTTTGTTTTTTTTGTAGTTACTTTAAATTAAATACACATTACACCCAAGCAAAAAAAGCTTTCTATATCTGGTTATTTTCTTTATCACTATTTTTTCTTTATTATTTATTATTAACTTTATTATTATTTCTACTACTACTTTGAAAAAATTTTTGATCACATCTTTCTAAGCATCAAAGTCACTTTTGCCATGTGCTACAATAGTTTCATCAACATCCACAAAACCAACAAATATGCACTTAAATGCAGTTATATTCTATTTAAAATACAAGAAAGCAGGTTGGCCTCCTTTTCTAACATCCATCCTCCGCTTAATCCTTTTCGGGTCGTGGGGGGGCTGGAGCCTATCCCAGCATCTTTGGGCGAGAGGCAGGGTACACCCTGGAAAGACCGGCAGTCCATCGCAGGGCCAACACAGAGAGACAGACAACCATTCACTCTCACAGTCAGACCTAAGGACAATTTAGAATCCCCAGTTTGATGCCAATTAACCTAACTTGCATGTTTTTGGCATGTGGGAGGAAACAGGAGAAATCCCGGAGTAAACCCACGCAGACACGGGGAGAACATGCAAACTCCACACAGATCACTGTTGGTCGGGGGCTGGGATCGAACCCAGGATCCCCCGGCCAAGGGTGAGAAGCTAAAATTAATTTCTTTTCAAAACCTTTTCACTCTGCTAAAAGCAAACAAAGTTACCTCCTTTGAAACTGTCTGCATCATCTTTTAAAAACTTCTCATGTCATGTCAGTTGGCTCATTTATGGTCTATTGTATGCAAAGTGATAAATTTGATAAATTCCTTGCCATTTTTCATGGGAGAAGATAATTAAACGTAAAATTCATTAGAAATTGTTATTTTGCTGTCATGTGAAAGCAGCACAAGATGCATGATGCAATCTAGCAAGGACCAGCATGAAAAATGCATTTTTTTTCCTTGTCATTAGTGTACGGGCTGTTAAGCCTGTTCTTGCATAGAACCAAAGTAGATCATTTTAAATTTCAAAATTCAATAATTTGTGTCTATTTGATCATTTAATCTTTTCATTAATTCCCCTCATTCATTCAATTATTTTGTTACAGTCCAAACATATACAGCAACCATTAGGGGAAAAAAAATCTAAACATAACTAATCACATTAATTAAGGCTGTTCTGCACAAACATCAATTTGTGTAGAAACAGCTGTTGTGAAATAGCTCCATTATTATTATTATTTTCTAATAGCGAAGAGAAAGCAGTGTAGTCAGAGCCACACTTTTCCATGTGCCACATGGATGCCACAAGCTGAACTTGCAAACACTCAAAAACTACAAGTCACGTCCAGTAAAAAGACACAACGCAGAGTTGAAAATGCAACCAACCCTACAAAACAATGAGCAGCACTGTTGACTGTCATGAACATTCTGCTGAGCCAAGCAAACCGGCACAGAAAGCACAGCTGAGCCACCAGGTTGGGACATAACTCAAGATGACGGAGGTATGAGACTCTGTGAGTTTGTGTGAGTGTGTGTGCATGCACTTGTGTTCAGCACAGGAGCCCTGCACGGAGTCCGGCTGAAAGGCTTTCATCAACAGGCAAACAAGATAATTAATTTCCGTCTTTTGCTCGAATGCTTTCATTTTATTTTCATTTGTTTGCCCTTCTCTCTTTCTACTCCCACAATCACAAGATAAAGGGAATCCTGTAAGAGGCGACTCCTGACTCTGTGCACACATATATTGTACTATGGGATGGCCAAATGTCTGACAGAATGGCTTGTGTTTGTGTGTGGGCCTGTGTGCGTGTGTGCGCTTAATGAGATGAATGCGTGTACACCTCCCCTTCCCAATTACAGTGAGTGGAGGGGAGAAATAAGTGGCAAAAAGGAGAGAAAAATGTAAGGTAGGGAGGGATAGGAGAAAAGAGTGACGTGCAACCGCTGGAGAGAAAGATGAAGTGAGCAAAACAGGAATTAGAAAGCTGTAAAGAAAACAGATAAAGCGTGTCTGTTAGCCAACTATTTTCCCTCATCTCCGTCTTTCTCTTTGAGGAGCCCACTTCATCTGTCTTCGCTAAGGATCTTTGATTATGTCTCTTCATCTCTTTACTGTCTTCTCTCATCTATCAATCTACTCCAGTGACCCCATAACTGACTAATCTCCCTTGCTGTTTCCCTTTAAATTACTTATTCTCTCTCTCTCCTTGGTTTCTTTTCTTCATATTAACATCTTCTCATCCATCTGAGCCTATTCATTTCCTCACCCACCCTCTTTTAAAGGAACAATTCAGCCTGATTATCTAAACAGCCCCACGTTGATCAAAACGTGGATTGTACAATGCCAACATAAACACTAACGAGAATTGGACATTGTGCTGTTGATAGCACCTTTCACAATCCAACACTGGTCGCCAACAAAAACACTGACACTGTACTTTCAAACTACAAGTGATGGCTCATGAGCACTCCGCTGCAGAAGAGCAGCATCACAGATAAACTGCATCCAAATGAGCAATGCTCCACTTGAATTGTGGAAAAGTACGCCCACTTAAAGCAATCTAGTTTGTAACACCTCTTACTGCCCTGTCTGGTGAAAAGACAGATACAGAGGAGGTTTCCCTACATCATGATGGATAATACAAAAAAAAAAAAAAACAAACAAACAAAAAAAGCCTTCAAACCGTGTGTTTTAAAACTGAATGTACATCAACATACTGCTACAACATAGCAGTGTTTTCCCCACTCTCCTTAACCCCAGTGTGGTGCCTTTGAGCAAGGCCCTTAACCCCAACTGCGCCAGTGGAGCTGCTCAGTGGCCACAGGTCAGGCTGTGTTTGTACTGGGCAGCTTCCTGGTGTGAATGTCTAAATGTGTAAGTGTGAACAGGGCGTCCTTGAAAAAGAGAGGTTGCCTCTCAATGGAGCTACCCTGTATAAATAAAGGTTAAATATTGGCCTGCAATATCAAGGTGAGGCTAGGAACACAGACAACTTTGCTTTGGAGCTCAGCTTCCTCTTCACAATGACAGACTGGTACAAAGTTTCCCCTCATTCATGAATAAGACCCAGAGATACTTGAATTCCTCCTCCTGGAGCAGGAATTCGTATCAAACCCGGAGAGGACAATCCACCCTTTTCCGGGTGAGGACCAGACTCGGACTTGGAGGTACTGATTCTCATCCCTGCCACTTCACACTCACTAGCAAACCGTCCCAGTAAGACCTACAGGTCACTGCTCGATGAAGCTAACAGGACCTTATCATCTGCAAACAGCAGAGGTAAGATCCTGTCGTCACCAAACATGACACCCTCCATTCCTTGGTTACAACCAGAAATCCTGTACATAAAAATTATGAACAGGATTGATATGGGGTTACCAGGGCAGCACCCTGGAGCCAGGCCTGGGGGAGGGGCTCTATGGCAGCATCTGGTGGCTGGGTTTCTGTCCATGGGACCCAGCCATGCTCACCCCGAGCAAGCCACATGGGTCTGCCATCCAGGGGACTCCTCACCTGTAGGAGGGTTCATGGAGTCTGGTGCTTTGTGAATTGGGCGGCAGTCAAATGGCCCTTTTCCACTAGTCCCCACTCGGCCCGGTTTGTAGCCTTTTCCATTAGTACCTGGTACCAGGTATTATTTTAGTACCGACTCGAGGCCAGGGTACAGCCGCGCTGAGTCGAGCCAAAAATGTGATGTCAACAGACTGCAGGCCACTGGTTGGTCAGGGCGTAACGTCACGAAAGCGTCCGTCTTCTGAAGAATCGCCAAACTGCCATTTGCAAAAGTTCACGGAGTAAACTCGGTCACCGAGTAAACACGATATTAATTGAGATGGCGTTGTAGGTTTCGCGGAAATCTACACCGTGGTCCAACGAAGTGGTGCAGAGTTTTCTGTGCTTGGTGGCAGATATCAGTATCCAGAGCGTCATGGAGCGACCCTGCAACGATACAGATTTCAGCCCAGCATAGAACCGGACTACGGACAAGCTGAAGATGAAAGTGAGAGAACTATCGATGTTAAGTGATTTGTGATATTGTGCATCTTTTCGCTCATTTATCCTGTTGGTGGTAAGCTCACTTTTTTTGAGCAATACAATGCCGTCCTGTGCTGGCTAACGAGTGCTAGCTAGTAGCTAGCTAGCTAGTAGCCAACTGCTGATTCGTGCTTGCTTTATCCGAAGTACTCGCTTGTGAGAGCAAAACGATGAAATATGTTAATCCTGGTTAAAGTCCTGGTTTGTGTACGTGTTGCACTTTGGTGCTGTGCACTAAGTTGTGTGTAATTTCTTTCTAGAATCTGTTTCCACATGCCAGGGGTTAGCCGCCCTTGGGAGTGTTGTGTTTTTACAGGTCAAGAGGACCCCAGGATCCAAAATCTCAACATAAACAAGTGCATTTTCAAACCAGTGATTTATAAAGTGATTCATAAAATTTTCTAAAGCGTCAGAATAGACCCAAACACCTATTCTGTGGATTTTCCAAAAAAGGTGTTGGAACAGTGTTTTCGTGCTGTTTCTGTTCCACCATAAATCCCTGGATCGAAAATGTACTTGTACATGTACAGAGTGGATCCTGGGGTGCTCACTGGTCAGGCAAACGAAGCATTTTTGTCACATCCCACCACTGACTTTCACAAGTGTATTTCCGTAATACAGGTACATCTCCAAAAATTAGAATATCATGAAAAAGTTCAATATTTTTTGTCACTCATTTCAGAAAGTGAAATCCATATATTATATAGATTCATTACACAGACAGTGATATACTGTATTTCAAGCGTTTATTTTAATTTTGATGATTATGGCTTACAGCCCCTGAAAACCCTAAATTCAGTTTCTCAAAAAATTAGAATATTACATAAAATTAATTTTAAAAAATAGTTTTTAAATAGAAATGTTGGCCGTTGAAATGTTGGTTAACATGGGCTGTAGCCATAATCATCAAAATTAAAATAAACACTTGCAACATATCACTATTTGTGTAATGAATCTATATATGGGTTTCACTTTCTGAAATGAGTGACAAAAATATTGAACTTTTTCATGGTATTCTATTTTTTTGAGATGTACCTGTATATGTGTTGAACTTGCTTTGACTAACCACCATCCATTGAATGAATGAATCTTTATTTCGGATAGATTAAAAGTACAGATTAAAAAGAAACAGAATAACAAAGGGGGAAAGAAAATCCACCAAGGTCAAATTAGACAATAACTCCTCTGATTATACAGTTCAACATAAGTTATCCGAAATGGGTGATGGCTGAAGCTGCAGCTTATATTGCCCACCCATATTCCATCCAAGAATTCAAAAGAAAAACAAAACAAGAGCGATTACAATTCAGAACAAAGCTAAGACAAAATGTGACAAAAAACTAAGCAACAACACAACGCAGACTGGATATGACAATCCTTATGTGATTTTACATGTCATCTTGTAATATATGTTTCTGTATATTATAACATTACACATTTCTGTCGTTCGTCTAGGCAAGAGGAAAGGAAAAGCAGCCACCCCACAACGGACTTTGCCACTGTGGAAAGTAATGAAATCCTTTTATAGGTAAAGTGCTAAAACCAAAGTAGCACAATTTCCATCCATCCATCCATCTTCTTCCACTTAATCCTTTCACGGGGGGGCTGGAGCCTATCCCAGCATCTTTGGGCGAGAGGCAGGGTACACCCTGGACAGATCACCAGTCCATCGCAGGGCCAACACAGAGAGACAGAAAACCAATTAACCTAACTTGCATGTTTTTGGCAGGACTGAACGGAGATTTATTTGATTGTGTGAATATTAATTACAGAATAATTGAAAATGAATGGCACATCAACTGTAAAATAAACCGCTTGTTAATGTATTTATTTTTTTGTCAGATCACTTGTGTGATCCTTTGTGAGTTATATTCATAACTGTATGTTGCACTTTGGGGAATGGGAGTTGTTCAGTCATCAATATAATTTAGTTTATATGTGTAGTTTATAGTCTATCATCAATAAACTAATGCAGTATTATAATAGCAGGACACATTACAAATATTTGAGACCCACTGTAGTGCTTCCTTTTATATTTTAGCTATACAAGTACAAATCACCACCCACACTTGAAGCCAGGGCAAGAAGAGACACAGTGGTGACAGAGCGGTGGCTAAACTTTTATTGATAAAAATTCCATATTTTGACTGAGCGACTCCATACTCGGTGATGCACACCCTCAGTTAAAGTACTATATTCTATTCAAGTGAATGTATTAATTCATTCTGATTGCTGAGGCCACTGTAAAAACAAATATTTTAAACATAACCCAGCCCTTGTAAAATCTACTTTACTGAAGTGCAGCTACATGAAAATTGTGGTTAAATACAACAACAAAGTACTTTATTGTCACATTCCACCACTGGCTTTTAGCAACAAGTGTATTTCCCAAATATGTTTTAAATTTAAATTAATTAACCACCACCCATTTCTGTCTTTTGTCTAGGCAAGAGGGAAACGATCCACCCCAAACCGGACCATGCATCACTATTTACAGAGGTGCGGGCTGAAGATCTGCTGAACTGGGACCAGCTTGAGCGGCACATCCCAGCTGCTTCTCAGTGAGGCAGCGTGGCCGGCGTGTGTGACCCATTCTAAGTTTGTTTGGTTTTTTTACAGTTTGAATTTTGCACATTCTGAATAATCTGGAATTTGCTGCTGATTGTAATAAACACTTTAGTAACTTATGTGTTTGCATCATGATTTTCTATTTTGTCTGTTAAGGCACCGGTGGGAAGAGTCAACAGTACAAACCATTTATCAATGACTTTGAAAATAATGGCTCATTTTTAAGAAAAAGTAACCAAAACAATTACTTTATTTACTGAAGACTGTATTGTTGGATGTGCCACCGCAGAAGACCCTGCACACTTTAGTGACAGTACCATTGTATGGAGGAATTTTGGGCCATATTAGCATCTGTACTTTATCATAATGGGTTTGGGCGGGGGTGTCCAATCATGTGCCATGGAGGGCCAAGACCCTGCAGGCTTTACCTCCAACCAGTGTCTTCAACAGCAGATTCCACTGAATGTCTTCCCACTGATTGCTGATCAGTGAGAACACCTGCTGAAGAGACTGGGTAGAAGAGAGAACCTGCAGGGTCTTGGCCCTCCATGGCACATGATTGGACACCCCTGGGTTAGGGTTTAAAGGGATTTAACATTTTAACACATGTCTTTATGGTTCAAAATTCTGTTGGCAGACTTGCATCAAGCCAAAAGTGATTTCTCAAACTGCTGGATTGTTCTTAGACAGCTTTTCCAATCTTTTAGTATTTATGTCACTTGGTGGTAACCTTCACATATAAAACAAAAGAGACACATCTGCCAAAATTTCAAAGGTTTATTGTTAGTGCAATACTACATGAATACATGTATAGTACATTGTTGATGCAGAGAATATATATTTCTACAATATCTACATGTATCTAGTAAATCAAGTAGGAGACCGGGTATGGTTGTAACACTTTGTTTAAGCACTTTCAACTCAGTGAATTTTTGAGTTAGAGTTCTCAAACTTGAATACAAGGTACCTACATTTGTTTACTACAAATGCCACCAATTCAAACCTCTGCAAGAATATCACAGACCTCGTGAGGCGATGTCAAATACATGGTGATCCTTTGTTACAACCTACCCCACTACCGGGGTAGGTTGTAACACATGCTGGGGTAAGTTGTAACAATTAGACAAAAAAAGAAAACAAAAAACAAAAAAACAGAGACCACACCATGTGATATGTTTCAAAAAGAGGTTTACTGAAATAAAAGAACAAGCCAGAACAATGTCTCTCTCCCCACTTTCAAATCCACTTTGTTTGTCTCAGGAGAGAGAGAGAGAGAGAGAGAGAGAGAGAGAGAGAGAGAGAGAGAGAGAGAGAGAGAGAGAGAGAGAGAGAGAGAGAGAGAGAGAGAGAGAGAGAGAGAGAGAGAGAGAGAGAGAGAGAGAGAGAGAGTGAGTGAGTGAGTGAGTGAGTGAGTGAGTGAGTGTGTGTGTGTGTGTGTGTGTGTGTGTGTGTGTGTGTGTGTGTGTGTGTGTGTGTGTGTTTAGCCTATATATATTTTTTTTTTATTTTTTATTTTTTTTTAAATCAGAGTCACAATGCTGACAAATGAATGTTTGTAACCCTGGAGTGCAGGCTTGGTGGGCCCAGAGACTGCATAGGGCACATTTTACCCATACTTCCTTTGGCTTCGACCTTCCAAATGCCTCCATACAGACAACACAAAAGGTTTCCTCATCTGAGGCCTCAGAATCCTCAACGTTGGCTTTCAACATTTTCTTGGTGGGCTGTCTCCCCTTTTTCTTTTGCTTGCCTTTATTCATGCCTAAGATAGGCCTACTCTTTCCTACATTTTTGCTTCTTCTCTGTTCTTCTTCCATCAATGCTTGCTTCACTGGTGTATCAGTGAGTATTTCAGACTGCCTCTTCTTCCTGATCCTGCCAGTTGTTTTCCTTGGCCCTGCTTTTGGAAATGGTCATACAGCCAAAGGACTGAACGCCTGACGTGGAGACAATGAGTTGAAGTAGAGGAGGAAGTCGCCAGGTGAGTTGGTGGAGAGGAGGAAGTTGCCAGGTGAGTTGGTGGAGAGGAGGTACCTGGGTCTGGACAGTCAGTGACTTGGGAGGGTGCATAGTCACAGAGTAGTACCCTAACCCTAACCCTTTGCATGTGCCGTTGCGACTGATCTGACTGACTTGCCCTTCTTTGTGACCTCATCAGATGCTTTTTTTAAAACATCTGCAGGCACACCTCTGTCTGTCTTTCTTTTCCAATGCCTAGGCATTCTGTAACAATATTAAAATCAAGAAAGTGTTGTTAGTTGTATGGAATGGGATGGTTGTAACACTTTTAAAAGATGTGTTACAACCTACCCCACCCCAGTCTGCCATTGTTTAGTTAGCTGTATTAGCTTAGCGGTTTGAAATTAGCAGGGGAAAAATGCATCACATTTTGCCTGAGAAACTACAGTTTATTCTCATATGAGTCACATGGTTTTATCTGCAATAGTATAGGTACTAAACAAAATATAGTCTTGGTAAAGACTATATTTTTTTCTTGATAGAATCTGCATGCACCCGTTTCCAACCTTGACAATCAGCACGTGTGATCGGGGAGGAAGTGGGTAAATACTGAAATGATCATATGACTCCTATCTTATCCCTGATTGGTGGAATTGGTGATGACCATAGCTGGTCTCCCCTATTTCTCCATGTAACCTTGTGATTGCATTATTTTAATTGCTTTTAAGATAAGATAAGATAAGATAAGCCTTTATTAGTCCCACAACGGGGAAATTCCAAGATTGCAACAGCACAGGGATAGCAACACTCAGAGCAACAATCAGAAGGCAAGAAAAAAAACAAGCAAGCAAGAGCAGCTAATATACATATGTACATATTACTATAAAATATATATATACACACACACAGACACACAGTGCAGAGCATTGTAGCTGGATGGAATAAATATGTAAATATATAAACATCCACAGTACGGAGCATTGTAGCTAGGTGGAATAAATATGTAAGTATATAAACACACACAGTGTGGAGCATTGCAGCTAGATGGAATAAATATATAGATATATAAATATAAACACTTTTAATCCTAGATCAAGTTTATTTTGGCCTAAAATGCATCATAATTGTCAAATATATCTTATTATACCTAACTCAGTACTGTTTACCTGTTGAATATATATTTAGTGGCTAATATATCCCATAACTACAACCTGGCGATCAAGTTGTGTCAACTGAACACTTTTTGCCATGACACCACCACAGACTCAGTGCTGCTGGAGCAGGTACATGCCATGATGTCTCAACAGTCTCTCCATGATTTTCACACAGATCAGAGCAATTTGTTGTACAGGAAGCTAAACATTTCTACAGACATGCTTAAGCACTATAACCACTGATCGTTTGTGAAGCTGGGGTGACATCAGTGACAGGCTGTGTTGAACACCAAGACCCACGGTTTGAAGCGGTAATTTTCCCACAGCAGAGCCATCTGAAACACACACATACAGCATACATATTTTAGTACCTAATAGCGATAACTTGCAGACACTACAGTGTAGTACGACGTACTTAAAGCAAACTAGCATTAGCAATCATTAGCTTACCGTCATATGTGATCTACTTCATATCCTCACGTCTTTTGGCTCTATGGCTTCCAAGACACTCCAGTACTTTTCCAGAGTGTTTCGTCTCACTGCCTGTCCACTTCTCTGGTGGTCCTTTTCGGCCTTTTACGGTGACAAAAAGCCAGAGACCGAGGAGTCGCTTTGTACAGCCACAATGTTATGTTTTGCTTGGGTCGCATGTTTTACGTCACGGGAGTGTGGCGCTGCCTTGCTGAAAAAAATCCCACCCACCCCAGGCGTACCCAGCTGCAATGGAAACACAACCGAGCAGAGCCGAGTAGTGTAGAGTAAGGTCGACTGGGTACTAGTGGAAAAGGGCCAAAAGACAGAGACCTTAGAGGGCCAACACCCGTCTCACTAAACTGGCTTTTGTACTGAATCATGACATTCTATTTTTTTTAGATGTATTAGTAGGTGGACTGGAGGCATGTATGTGCAGTGGATAAAAAAAAAAGTTTATACACCCCTGTTCAAATGCCAGGTTTTTGTGATGTAAAAAAAATGAGACCAAGATTAATTATTTCAAAACTTTTCCACCATTAATGTGACCTATAACCTGTACGACCCAATTGAAAAACAAACTGAAATCTTTTAAGGGGAAAAATAAAAAAAACTTACAATAAGCTGGTTGCACAAATATGCACACCCTGTTATAACTGGGAATGTGGCTGTGTTCAGAATTAACTAATAACATTCAAACTCACGTTAAATGGGAGTTAGCACACACCTGCCACCATTTAAAGTGCCTCTGATTAACCACAAATAAAGTTCAGCTGTTCTAGTAGGCTTTCCTGACATTTTTGTAGTCACATCTTACAGCACAAGCCATGGTCTGTAGAGAGCTTCCAAAGCATCAGAGGGATCTCATTGTTCAAAGGTATCAGTCAGAAGAAGGGTACAAAAGAATTTCCAAGGCATTAAATATACCATGGAACACAGTGAAGACAGTCATCATCAAGTGAAGAAAATATAGCACAACAGAGACATTACCAAGAACTGGACATCGCTTCAAAATTGATGAAAATACGAGAAGAAAGCTGTCAGAAAGGCTGCCAAGAGGCCGACAGCAACATTGAAGAAGCTGCAGGAATTTCTGGCAAGTACTGGCTGTTTAGTACATTTGACAACAATCTCCCATCTAGGGTGGCAAGACGGAAGCCTTATCTTATGAAGAAAAACATCCAAGACCAGCTACATTTTGTAAAAGCACATTTGAAATCTCCCAAACGTATGTGGGAAAATGTGTTATGGACTGATGAAACCAAGGTTGAACTTTGTGGCCATAATTCCAAAAGGTATATTTGGCACAAACACAACAGTGATCATCGCCAAAAGAACACCATACCTACAATAAAGCAAGGTGGTGGGAGCATCATGCTTTGGGGCTGCTTTATCTTCAGCTGGAACTGGGGCGTTAGTCAAGGTGGAGGGAATTATGAACAGTTTCAAATACCAGTCAGTGTTGACACAAAATCTTCAGGCTTCTGCTAGAAAGCTGAAGATGAAGAAGAACTTCATCTTTCAGCACGGCAGTGACCCAAAGCACACATCCAAGTCAACAAAAGAATGGCTTCACCAGAAGAAGATTAAGGTTTTGAAATGGCCCAGCCAGAGTCCAGACCTGAATCCGATTGAACATCTGTGGGGTGATCTGAAGAGGGCTGTGCACAGGAGATGCCCTTGCAATCTGACAGATTTGGAGCATTTTTGCAAAGAAGAGTGGGCAAATATTTCCACATCAAGATGTGCCACGCTAATAGAATCCCACCCAAAAAGACTGAGTGCTGTAATAAAAGCCAAAGGTGCTGTAACAAAGTATTAGTTTAAGGGTTTGCATATTTATGCAACCAGGTTATTGTAAGTTTTTTATTTTTTATTTTTCCCCTTAAAAGATTTCAGTTTGTTTTTCAATTGGGTTGTACAGGTTATAGGTCACATTAATGGTGGAAAAAGCTTTGAAATGATTTAACTTGGTCTCACTTTTTTTTTTTTTTACATCAGAAAAGCCTGGCATTTGAACAGGGGTGTGTAGACTTTTTTTTTTTATATCCACTGTACTTACTGTTCTGCTCAGTGTGGTCAGAATCTCTCCACCACCTTCTGAAATGGTGTGGAAGATTGGATCGGAATTGAACCTCAGTAGCCATGTTTATATGGACACAAGTAACCAGATTAAAAGCCTGATCGGAATCATGTAAACATGCCAGTCTGAATATTCTGACCCGATCACACTCATTCGGATCAAAATTTCCTTCCGATTGAGAAGGGTGGGTTATGCCAATTGTTAATCCGATTGGTGCGCATATAAACACTTATTCTGAAGTTTGGGTAGAAAATATGTGTACTGTGTATGTCTGTATGTCAGCCACATGCCGACGTGACGTATTTCTGCCTTTACAGCAGCTAGCAGAAGACATGGCGGGAGTAAAAGAGAACTGGTCTGTATCGTCCTGCTGTCTCCCTCTGTTCATCATATGCAGAAGTATGTACTGCTGGACTTGTAGCTTCATTACGGAGACCAGCAGAAGCAAAAGTACAGTCTGAATAACACAATACAGGTCCATTTCAAAAAGAGAAAGACACAAAGCGGGGTTTGTTTACATCAGAAGTTGCTTCTTCTTCTACTATTTCCAGAATGTCGGATAACTGTGCGCATGTCAAAATGATTTAGTCCGTTCAAATGTGTGACACATGTAAACGCACATCCTAATTGGATCAACTTTTTCAGGATCCATGTAAACAGTAAAGTTCTAATCTGAATTGACTGAAGAAATTTTGCACATGTAACCGTGGATAATGTGTTTTTAATTTCACAACCCCAGTGTTTAGGACTATTCAATTCCTATCACAAAAAAAAATCTGTACATTGAGTCAGCAGGGGGAATATTCCTTGAGAACAGCCCGGGGGAAGAAGCCCAGGAGAGAACAACTCTGAGGGGAATTGTCTGGGGGAAATGAGCCTGATACTGAGGCCAATGTTCATCAGAACATATATATAGTAATTTTCGCTAAAACCAGTGGAAAATTCTGTACTCAAAATACATAGTTATCTTATAATCATTAATGACAGGACACAATCACGCAGAATAATAGGGTTTTGATGTGCTCAGTATTCACCTAAAAGATCTCCCACAAACACAAGTCACATTTTTTTTTTTTTAAAGTTTGTCCATACTCATATGCTGCTTTGATTCTCAATAACACACACAAGCACACACTTCTGCAATGCAAGCCAAGTTCCCATAATGCCGGCTGGCTTCTCACACAGGTATGCCCACCTCTACTTTGATCAAAGGACTCAGCTAAAAACCTCTGGCCATACACATGCTCTCACACACAGAGCAGTACTTCCTGCCTACAACTGGGTGAGATCAAAAAGGGTCTTTTTTGCTCTGAGCCTATAACATAAATCACCATACACAGACAAATGTTCACAACACACACACACACTTGCATATACACAGAGTCACCTTCACAAACACCTGTGGAAGATCAAATGCATCACACTGAGAGCACACACCTGCAGCAGGGTAAAGCCCTTGGACTTGAACAAGTAAATCATGCAGTCCATACACACAAAGACACCCGCACCCGCACTTCAGCTCAACCCAGCCTGACCTCGGTAATATTCCGTGACTGGTGATTCACAATGCAAAGATCCATTCAAATAGCTCGCCATGGCCTCACCGTAACAAAAGCATACACAAACAAATAAAGAACCCAGGCCAGGTGTATTTGGCACAGGAAGCACAGGAAGAAGGGCGAGCACTTGAAGTTATTCGACTGAACAATCTTCACTCCGTATCACTCAACGCCCTATGGATGCCACACTAAAAATGGTTTCACTCAAAGGACAAACTGAGCCAGAGAAGAAAAGAGGTGCAGAGAGATAAACAGGGAGAAAGTGCAAAGAAAGACAGACAGCCTGAGGTACGATTCACTGGAAAGTCTCCAATTTAAATCCCAATACAGACTCAAACCATCTGGATGAGGCAAAGAGAGTCACTGTCTTCACCTCACAGTGAGACTGCCGTTAAGCCTTCAACTAATCTACTGCTGCCTCTAAATGACTGGAAATACAAGTCTGGGAATTTAGAAGCATTTCCCAGCTATTAAAAGCGAGACAGTATGTGTGTGTGTGGGGGGGGGTGCCTCTGATGTATCTCCAACCACCTGCTATTTTATTTCCACCAGTTGTATTTTGTGTAAATAGGTGTCTGTTTTAAGATTGCATTTTGCAACTCACACAAAAACCTGAAAACAAAAACACTTCAGCTGTCACAGATCTACTTTGCTCTGTCATTTCACGATATGGTAATATATAGGGAAAATGTGGTAACACACAAACATAAGCTTAGTGTCTTTGGTTTGCACATGGGCATAGGCTTACAAATAAAATGTATGTTGTGTATATATAGCAACACTTTATTATATGCAGAATAAAGCATCACACAGCACTTAGTCTGTAATCCAGTTTACAAAATGTACTTCCAACCAAACAACAACTTAAAAACGGTTCCTAAATATTGAATTTATTCTGTTTCCCTTACAGTTTCCCCTGTGGACATCTTCAGTTACATTATCAAATTCCTTTACCCTTCTGTCACAGCTGCAGATGAGGATGATGTACTAAAAAGAGCGTCACATCAATCTACCTTTTTGCATATTCAAGATTCAAAGATTTTGTCAATAGTACTATACATACAGAACATACAGGAGAACTGAAATGGTGTTTCTCTCTTCAGTGGTGTGTGCAATATAAAAAAGAAAAAGGAATAAGGCTGGAAAAACAACAACAGCAGTCTATGTACAGTAATGCTACCCATAGTGCAAATGGCGACAAAAGATAGACCCAGATATCCCATAGTGCAAATAAAGATAAAGGAAGAAACCCAGCAATATATACAGAAAAGTAGAGCAGTAATACTCTTAGTTGCAAGTTCAATGTGGTAGTGTAGGTGCAGACAGTGTCAGACAGGACTGCACATGATCAGTATTGCAATAACAGACAGCAGCAGATATGACATTTGTGAAAATGGTTGTAGTAAAGTGCAGAGACATACAGCAGCAGATGTATTACTGTTGGTGTGCCAGTCTTTCTGTGCCAACAGCTGAGGAAGTTAATGTGCAGGTGAGTGTGTTATGGTCCAGGGAAGGGGGGGGGGGATTAGACAGAGTTCAGGGTCCTGATGGCCTGATGAATGATGCTGTTAAGCAATCTTGTGAAGCAGGCCTGGAGGCTCCAGTACCTTTTCCCTGAGAGCAGGGGGCTGAAGAGGGAGTGTGAGGGGTGGGAGGTGTCACCAGCAATGTTGACGGCTCTGCAGGTGAGGCAGGTGAGGTAGATGTCCAAGAGGGAGGGCGTCGAGGGGCACCAATGATCTTGCTGGCTGCTTTCACTGTACATTGTAGTGTCTTCCGGCAGGAGGTGGTGCAGCTTCCATATCACACTGTGATGCAACTGAAGATGCTCTCAATGGTGCCCTGGTAGAATGAGCACATGATGGGGGGTGGGACTCGTGCTCTCCTCAGTTTGCGGCAGAAATGGAGGTGAGTTTGAGCCTTCTTGGCCAGTGATGTGGTGTTGTTGGACCAGGAGAGGTCCTCAGAGATGTGCACCCCCAGGAACTTGGTGCTTCTCACCCTCTCCACAGCTACACCATCGATGATCAGAGGGGGATGCTGTGTGTGATCCCTCCTGAAGCCAACCACACTCTCCTTGGTTTTTCCCACGTTCAGGGAGAGATTATTGTCTTTACAACTCTAGACCAGTTAGCTCATCTCAGCTGTGGTCAAGACAGCTCAACAGCAACTGCACTTTCTGAGGAGGCTGAACAAGTTCGGCATGTCTTCCAGGATCCTCAATTTCTACAGCTGCATCATCAAGAGCAACCTGACCAACGGCATCACTGCGTGGTACGGAAACACCACTGCCCTGGAGCGCAAACGCCTGCAGAGAGTGGTGAAGACAGCGGAGAAGATCATCAGGACTCCACTCCCCTCTCTGCAGAGCACCTACCACCGCAGAGTCCAAAAGAGAGCAGACGTCATCCTCTGGGACCCCACCCACCCCCAACACAGACTGTTCACACTTCTACCCTCAGGTCAGAGGTATAGAAGTGTGAAATGCCGGACAACCACACTGAAAAACTCCTTCTTTCCCACTGCCATCAGACTCATGAACAGACAGCAACTCCCAAAACTCTAACACAGCTTTGCATATAGGAACTAACACCGGCTGCTAAATTTGTACACTGCTCACCTGTACAGTAGATATGGTATCACCTGTCTGATGTCCATATCATCTCTACTGCTACTTACCAATAATTTGTAATTATACACTGCTTGTTGCACAATGCTCATTTGCACAGTGTACATAAGTCTATGCCATCTCAGGTTACATCAGGTTGCACAATGCTCATTTGCACACTGCACATAGGTTCATGCCATCTCTGATATCAATATACCACTATCACTTTAGTAATCCGGTGATTTCATTTTCATTCCTCTACTGCCTAACTGTGTGTTGGTGTATGTGTCTTAGCATCCATCAATACTAGGATTGAGTTACTGTGTTAGTGTGTCATGACCTATTAGAATTGTTGTTTCTGTACCTTTAACTTGGCATTCATTCGGAGAGCAAAGTAAGAATTTCATTGCTCAGGAAATGTAGCATTTGTTAACTGTGCACATGATAATAAAGCCTTTGAATCTTGAATCTTGTGTAGTTGGCCTCCTCGTTGCTGGTGATGAGGCCCTCCACCGTTGTGTCGTCTACAAACTTGATGATGTGGTTGGTGTTGTAGGCTGGTACACAGTCATGGGTCAGCAGGTCGAAGAGCAGTGGGCTAAGTACGCACCCTTGTGGAGGCCCTT
This sequence comes from Pholidichthys leucotaenia, assembly GCA_020510985.1. Lineage (NCBI taxonomy): Eukaryota > Metazoa > Chordata > Actinopteri > Cichliformes > Pholidichthyidae > Pholidichthys > Pholidichthys leucotaenia. The sequence continues at coordinate 236,486,113 of CM035848.1, read as the reverse complement.
CTGTTCAGTATGATGGTCTTGGAGGTGTTGCTGTCAACCCGCACATTCTGTGGCCTCCCTGTGAGAAAGTCCAGCACCCAGTTACAGAGAGAGGTTTTGAGTCCCAAGTGTTTGAGTTTTTGTATTCGGTACTGGGGGATGATTGTGTTGAATGCTGAACTGAAGTCCAAGAACAGCATTCGCACGTAAGAGTTCTTTGAGTCTTTAGTATAGTCTCAAGTTTTTTTGAGTTCTTTAGTATATGGATATAATACACTAAAATAAGCTACAGAATAAGCCAGTTTTCACATCAGCCTCAGTTGTTACATAGTTAGCCCAAGCACAATTCCTCCCCTCTCCACAAAACCCCACAAGTTACATTGGTAGCATCATCCCATGCCTAAAGGCATTTGCATATGTCTAGTCCAATACTTGAGAGGCCACACACCATGGGAGATGTTCAATGAGATGAAAGAAACATGGTGATGATGCCCCATCATATTTAGGCCTGTAATGACAACAGCTAACACGATGAATTGTACAACAAGAAAAAACGACCACAATAAGTTTTCTGGCCAAGATAAGTCACTGTTTACCGTCATGTGAAAAAATTAGGACACCCTGTATAAGCCTGTTTTTTTTAACATATTTGGACATATGAATATTTAATATCAATGTTAAAAATACTGGGAGATTCATGTAATACAACTAAACAATGAAAAGCAAATTAAAGACTTTTTTCAAATTTTCTGTAAAATGTAATTCTAAACAAATAGTGAGGAATAAATTAGGACACCCCCATCTTTTTTTAGGACACCCCCACATTCATTCCCACTTAAAATGGCTAAAATAAATGTTAAAAAATGCAAATAAAAACAAAAACAAGGTTAGCCATAGATATGTGAACATTTATTAATAAAGGACTGAATATTTAATGGGGTGTCCTAATTTTTTCACATGACTGTATGTGTAGGGGTGTGCCATATCGTCTCATCCACGATAATACCAGTATAAATTTTGATATCGGTGTAAAAATGAATATCGCGATATTTGGGATCTACTGCGTGACGACGTGACAATACTGCCAACAGAAGTTACGTGTGACAGCAAAATAAACATGGCACGGGAAGGTGCTGCTCCGTTTGCATCCAGTTGAGTGGAAATATTTAAGCTTCACTTTCTCTTTTAGACTGCTGCCATATTGGAAAAAAAAAAAAAAACACGGTGCAGCAATGTGGATAATCTGCCTGCATTTTTCTGTATGTCAGCAACACCACTGGAAAGGTATCAACATCGGACAATGTTCTACTTAAAGTCTGTATTTCCATTCCATTTTGGCAGCTTCATCTTTATTTTATTCATCTACCCGAAGAGGGGAAAAAAAAAATATCCGTTCAGTGCAACGTGCCAAAAAGCCCCAGCAGAGGTCCGTGCAACAAGAGTTACAATGCAGGTAAAGTGATTCAGCATAAAACCCAACATCTGTGTGCACTTAAGCTGTAATGGTTTATATTATTTTCGTGTAATATTTGATACAGAACAAAAAAAATATTTTAAACTAAATCTGAGCTGCTGTTTATAAACGGAAGAAATAAGAATTTTTGTTTTGTTTTTTCTGAATATGTTGAAGGTAAATAATGCTGGCCTGTGAAACTATCCTTTTCACATGAATAAAAAAAAAAAACCTGTATTCTGCAATGTCACGGAAAATATTGTGATCGTAAAAATTCACAGAAATATCATGATATCATTTTAGGCAATATTGCCCACTCCATTTACGTGTGTGCATTTCTGTACATAATTCGTCAACATTTCAGTCGGTCGCGCTGCTTCTGTCCCTCTGCACGTTCCCCATGGGAGGAAGAGCTCATGCTCGCATAGCGAGGACAGCTGGAAGAAGTGAAGCGGCAAGCTGAAGGATCCGTTCACAATTTAAAGTTTGTCCCGACTGAGCCTAAAAGTCTGCTCCTTTTTAACAGTGTGACTGCTTCACGTAATGAAGTTCTCAGTTTTTGCGCAATTGGGGAGATCAGCTTCTTTTATGCTATGTTTGTATGATCAATGCAGCCATTCTTACTGTCATTACCAGCTGTATTAGAAAGCACTATTGGAAAAAAAAAAAAAACCACTCAAAATACACAGTAAGGTCTATAAAGTTGAAATGCTCACTATGCCGTCTCCGACACGCACATATTGTAAACAAATAAATGGCGCTTACTTGGCTGTCTGTGGCAACATACGTATAAACAGCAGTGGCCAAAACTATTTTATTTATTGTTATGTCTGTTTATGTTTTATGTATTTCGGATATTTTAATTATATTTCCACATTTATATTCCAGTGTTCAATATTGTTCATAAATAAAAGTTCAAAGCTCTTTGAAAAGTTGTACATAGACTTATTACATCATTGTATCATTATATCCTGGGCATAAAATAGTCTTTATGATGTCAATGATAATATCATTTATCGTGACGATTTTGGGGAAAATTTGTCATCCATCAAAATGTTTTATCATTACAGGCCTAATCGTATGACGTAGTCAAGCAATGGCATCGACAGCTCAAGTGTGGTCAGATATTGGTGAAACAGCACCCATTCCCGGAGGACCACAGTGCACCATTGATAAAGACACCATCCGACAAGTGGAGGCCACCATTTTGGTGGATCACCACAAAACCATTCGCCAACTAGCTCAAGAGGTCAAGATCAGTGTGGGGTCTGTGGAAAAACCCCCCCAAAAAACATCCATGATCATCTGCACATATGGAAGTTGTCTGCTCAATGGATTCCCCAGTTGTTTGCACCTTTCCAGAAGCAGGAACGAGTCACGTGATCCCAGTCACGGGTTCATGCGTCACAAAACTTCAACGTGATCCCCATGCAGAAGTTTTGCAACTTGTTTTTTATGACTTACAAGACATATCAAGAGCGACATCACTCTTGTGTGCCATGTTTGTTTTTCTGCTGTTAAAATTCGTTGAAGCTCCTCCCCCTTCAAAAAGCAAGTTTAGATGGACAGTTTTTATGATGTCACAATAACAGGGAACCAATCAGGACTAAGCAATGGCTAAGGCCTCAAAGGAAAAGGGCAGAACTAAAGAGTCAACTTACCCTCCAGGGCCAGTTAGCATATTTTGAGAGCTGCTTTTAAAACTTGACTCAAATTAAGATGGGTTTTACCATTAAGCTGCTTTTAAGGACCGAAACAGTTTCAGCCATTATCCTGGGTCCCCGTGCATACGAGTGGGCATACCATTCAACCAGTAAGTCTGCATTTTATCAAGGGATTTATTCTGTATTTATTCTCTGTAATGTAGTGCTAGCCACCTTTAGCCTTTCATGTGCCTGATACGGTAGCATACTAACAGTATGATTTTATGTACAGTAAATGTCAAAGCCTTGTGTCAAATAGGTAATGTGCTAAAGAGAAAATGATCCACAAAAATCCAGATAAGCCCGGTTATATTTAGATGTTGCACATGTTGATTTGTTCTTTCAGGTATTTTTGGAGAGAAGCTGCTGCATGTTATACAGGAGGAGAAAAGAGATGTAATCAAATTTTTTTTTTTTCTTCTTCTAGCTTTATTCCCACATTCTGATGGGGTTGCTGCGGCAGACATCACTATGTCTGCCATATCTATAGGCTGGAGCTGAGTTTTACGCCAGATGCCCTGCCTGACACAACCCTGCCCATTTTTATTCAGGCTTGGGACCGGCACAGGGAGCACATTGGCACCCCCTGTGGCTGGGTAACCAACATTTGCCTCCTCCGTTCCATTTTGCTGAGCACCAAGCTGGACAGCAGGAAGTTCCATTTTTTTGTATGGTCTTTGGCATGACCCAGCCAGGATTTGAACCCCGGCCTCCCGGTTGTGGGGTGGATGCTCTATCTAGGCCACCACTCCAGTTAAATCAAATGGGAGAGTAAAATACTCTGCATGATCTCTGTGTTGACACCATGCAGAGATGATTGTGCATAGAATGAATGTGTAGTGTTGTCTGGTAATTGCTCAGAGAAGCTCCGGCTCTGGCAGCCAGAACTGCCTCTCCGCTGTGTTCTGGGCTGCGCTGGTGCATGTGTGGTTGCATATGATCATTCTGGTTGTTTCTCTAAACAGTCGTGATTATGTTAACTTTTAAAGTTTTAGATATTATAGGTACGCAAGTACCAGTGTGGACCCGCGGTCTGCTTTTGGATGGTTGTATGTGGCTCGTGTCCCGGTAGAGGACAGTGATGGCGGCCGGTGTGCACACTGTGCCACTCTGCTGTGGTGCTTGCATACTGAGGGGTTGTTTGGACCCTCCGCAGTCATGGCAGCATTGTATTGTAATATTTTAAACATTAGATCTTCACTTACTATTGCTTTCTGGTCAAATTTGCCAGCTTGCAGACTTCAGTGTGCTGTGGTTCTCGAGGAGAGGTGACGTGTCAGTATCCTCATGGACGGGATGTGGGTGGGCCTAATTAGAATATTCACAGGTCCCACCATTTGAAGGAGAAGCTAAAGGGAAAAGATGTTCACAAGCAACTGAAAGACCATGAAATGTTTTTGTGGAAAAAGGGCACAATATGCCATTTTAGACAATGTAGATTTGTTTTAAGGAGATTTATAGCCACCGGAGTGCATCTTTAAAGTGACACTCTGGCGAAAATCAAATTTTTTTTTCCTGTTGTTAACATGTCTGTAACATGTTTTTTGTGACTTACAAGACATATCAAGAGCAAAATTTCACCACAGTTTCAAATCTGCGTTTTTCTACTGTGAATTTCCAGTTTGGTGACACCCCCCTCAAACGGCTGAGTTTGGACAGACGGTTTCTAGCTACGTAAGTATTCCTGCTTAGCCTGGTTGGTTATAACGTTAACCAATCAGACAGATACTCTTGGCCACCTCGGGGGAAGAGGGAGGAGCCAAGGAGCAGCAGGATTGAGGGGGCTGAAAGCTGTCCGTTTTGCATAGCGATTAGCAAAGCAGTGGAGGAGAAGGGAGGAGGGGAGGGGGGGACTCAGGGGCAACCGGCTTAAATGTTGCTCAGCGAGACCGCTGATTTCAGCTCGCTTCACCAGCAGATAGGGCGCCGAGCTGTGGAATGTGAGCCGTCTAGTGGGCCACGTAAGCAGAACTGGCACCGGCTTGCCACAGTCGCTGGTGGATAGGGCGCCGTGCTTGGTGAGACCACTTTCAGAAGAATGTTTCGCTTTTTATTTTTGAAGATATAGACAGGGCGGTGCGGTGGAAGAGTGGTTAGCACCGCGGCAGCACAGCAACTCACCCTTGGCCGGGGGATCCTGGGTTCGATCCCAGCCGCCAACCAACAGTGATATGTGTGGAGTTTACATGTTCTCCCAATGTCTGTGTGGGTTTACTCCAGGATTTCTCCGGTTTCCTCCCACATGCCAAAAACATGCAAGTTAGGTTAATTGGCATCAAACTGGGGATTTTAAATTGTCCTTAGGTATGACTGTGAGAGTGAATGGTTGTCTGTCTCTCTGTGTTGGCCCTGCAATGGACTGGCGATCTGTCCAGGGTGTACCCTGCCTCTCGCCCAAAGATGCTGGGATAGGCTCCAGCCCCCCCCCACCCCGTGACCCGAAAAGGATTAAGCGGAAGAAGATGAATGAATGAATGAATGAAGATATAGACAAAACTCCGGAAGCGTTGTGAACAGACTAGCAGCCCACCCACCAGGAGTGGCAGCGACCAATTACGTGCAAGCCCTACAGGTTGCTAATTAATACATCTATAGATCCGTGCATACCCAACTCTTTGAGTGTGACTGTTGTTGAATTGCGACATAACCCCTAGTGGTCAAGAGTGGTAAATATTTTTTGTCAATAAAATAGTTCAGATTTCCAAGGCTATAACTTGAAAGTGGTAAGAGATAATGGCTTACTGTCATTTAGAAAGATGTAAAATATGATCCAAAGTTTCAGATAGGAATAAATTTACGAATCTAATTTGCATGTCGCGGCACCTCTTTAAATTCCCTAACTCAGTCAAAACTGGACTTTGGACGTATTTATACAAAAAATCGTTCAGTCTTTTGACACCGTTTTTTTGTACAGCGGTACCTCATCATCTTCTCTTCAAAGTATATGAACAAGAAATCAGTACATTAAAAAAAAAATTAAAAAAAAATTCCTTGCTTACTTTTGACAAAGGGGGGCTGGCTGGCTGGCTGGCTGGCGTGGTCGCTGCTTTTTCACCCATCATGGTCATTATTTTGCATTCTGTCAGTCATTTACGGTCTCTACCACATCTATAAAGTCTTATGATTATCCCACATAAATTTCGCTTGTATCCCGCGGCTGTTTTCCGCGTACAAAGCCAACAAAGTGATGGTGACGATGACCGATCGCGGCCATATTAGTTTACTGGGCTAAAATGCTAAAAACAGGGAAAGGAAATGAGGAGTTCTTCTTCTTTGGTGTATTACGTGTCATCCATTGAGTCCTCCAACGGATGTCTGCCACCTTCTGAAACTGGCAGATCAGTACAAATCAGTATAAATCCTGAATGGAGCTGATCATGTCAAAGTGAGATGACAAGTGCAGCGCCGCGCTCTGCCACTAAGGGCACGCAAATTCACACACTCAGAGGGTTAAGTAGGTGAAAGATTTAAACGCTCTTTCCAAGCAATTCTAAAGCAATGAAAGTTTTTTTTGTGGGTAAAAAGCCACAATATACTATTTTGGGCAATACATATTTGTCTTTGAGGTGGTTTTAGAGCCGCTGGAGTGCATCTTTAAAATAAGTGAGTGATACCTACATTATACAGTATATACAGTATCATTACACCACCACCTCATCAGTATAAAAGCACAAACTGATCATGACAGTTTGTTTTTGCAGGTGGTGCTCAATAACCTCATTTTTCAGTTTCAAATGTGGTGTCAATTTGTTTATGAAAAAACATAAATAAAGAAAATAGCGCGGTGGCGGAGTGGTTAGCATTGCGGCAGCACAGCAACTCACCCTTGGCCGGGGGATCTTGGGTTCAATCCCAGCCTCCGACCAACAGTGATCTGTGTGGAGTTTGCATGTCCTCCCTGTGTCTGCGTGGGTTTACTCCGGGATTTCTCCAGTTTCCTCCCACATGCCAAAAACATGCAAGTTAGGTTAACTGGCATCAAACTGGGGATTCTAAATTGTCCTTAGGTCTGACAGTGAGAGTGAATGGTTGTCTGTCTCTCTGTGTTGGCCCTGCAATGGACTGGCGATCTGTCCATGGTGTACCCTGCCTCTCGCCCAAAGATGCTGGGATAGGCTCCAGTGCCTCCGCGACCCGAAAAGTATAAAGCGGAAGAAGATGGATGGATGGATGGATTTCATAAAGAGGAAGATGTTAGACTTTTTTTTTCTATTGTTTATAAAACACAGAAGAGACTACCTCTTTATTACCTACCCTTACCTTTCAACCAAATGCTGACTACTGAAATGTATTCTTTTGACAAACCCTGAAACATTTCTACAACTACACACTAATGTTGCTGGGTAATGACGTGAGATGGACAACAGAACTATTCCTAATGAAGCCAATCTGATTAACAAGTGGACAGTATTAGCATGACCTTGAAGAGGAAGTGAACAGGGGTCTGGAGGAAATGAAGTACTCTGCTAACTAACACTGGTCATGCTCAAAATGTGATGATAAACATAAACATCGCTTCATCATATTTAGTACGACTACAGAACATACAGCAAACAAGCCCAAGTAATTACATACAAAGTAGGTTTCACAACATTTTTTTTTTTCATGTGGAACCCATGTAATTACAGGCTTGATTAGAGGCTAATCCTCATATGGCTGTCTGTGGTGCTTTTTCGAGGCTCTCAGCTGTACATAACTTTGCACTGATTACAGCCATCACAGGGGTTCAAAGTGCTCAGTACCATTAAATCCCATAAAATACACTACATATGATCAAACTGTCACAGGGGCTCGCATTTATTAGTTCTTGTTTCATCCTCCTCTGGCAGCAGCTTCTTCTAAAAGCACCAAAAAAAGGAAAAGGACATTAGGGCTGGGCGATATGAAAAAATTCCAGTCACGATCATTTTTTTTATACTGATCGATAGATATATATTATGATATACGTAAATCAAATCATTATTTCTGTCAAACTTAAAGGTTCCTTTTTACTCCTAAGAGAGATGTGAAGCTATAACAAGATTCATTTTAAATATTTATTTTCTGTCAGAAGTTGAACCTGACAAATGTAGTGTAGAACATTATACAACTGTATTTTAAATTTTAGATTAGATTAGATTCAACTTTATTGTCATTACACATGTATGAATACAAGGTAACAAAACACAATTTAGCATCCAATCAGAAGTGCAAAGGACAGCAGTGCAGTATATACGGTAATTAACAGATTATGTGCAATTTAAACAAATATATGCAAATATATGCAGCAGTGCAGAAAGTTAAGAGTACTGTTATGTGCAAATAATGTACAATAAGTTAGATGGGCAGTTATGTACAGGTGAGGATGGTAAGAGATGATGGTAAGAGAGTCAGCGGGGAACTAAGTTCAATAACGTGACAGCTGTTGGAAAGAAACTGTTCCTAAACCTGCTGGTTCTAATCCGAAGGCTTCTGAAACGCCTTCTGGAGGGGAGAAGCTGAAACAGTCCATGAGCAGGATGGTTGGAGTCCCTAAGAATGCTGCGTGCCCGGCACAGACATCTTTTCCTGTAGACGTCCTCTATAACTGGAAGTGGAGTCCCTGTGATGCGTTGGGCGGTTTTCACCGCCCGCTGCAGCGCCTTACGGTCAGCGACAGAGCAGCTCCTATACCAGACTGTGACACAGTTGGTCAGGGTACTCTCTATCACGCAGCGGTAGAAGTTGCCCAGGATGTCAGTTGACAGATGGTTCTTCTTCAGTGTCCTCAAGAAGAAGAGGCGCTGATGGGCCTTCTTGATCAGGCTGGTGGTGTTAACTGACCAGGACAGGTCCTCCGAGATGTGGGTCCCCAGGAATTTGAAGCTGGGGACACGTTCAACAGCTATGCCATTGATATGGATGGGGTCATGTGTCTCTCCCCTGTCCTTCCTGTAGTCCACTATGAGCTCCTTGGTTTTGCTGGTGTTAAGGAGCAGGTTATTGTCAGCGCACCAAGTCACCGCACTGTGTTTTTATATATCTACATATTATTCCATCTAGCTACATTGCTCTGCACTGTGTGTGTTTATATACTTGCATATTTATTCCACCTAGCTGCAATGCTCCGTACTGTGGGTGTTTATATATTTACATATTTATTCCATCTAGCTACAATGCTCTGCACTGTGTTCATATATTCATATATTTATTCCATACAGCTACAATGCTCTGCACTGTGTGTGTGTGTGTGTGTGTGTGTGTGTGTGTGTGTGTGTGTGTGTGTGTGTGTGTGTGTGTGTGTGTGTACACTCACCGGGCACTTTATTAGGTACACCATGCTAGTAACGGGTTGGACCCCCTTTTGCCTTCAGAACTGCCTCAATTCTTCGTGGCATAGATTCAACAAGGTGCTGGAAGCATTCCTCAGAGAGTTTGGTCCATATTGACATGATGGCATCACACAGTTGGCGCAGATTTGTCGGCTGCACATCCATGATGCGAATCTCCCGTTCCACCACATCCCAAAGATGCTCTATTGGATTGAGATCTGGTGACTGTGGAGGCCATTTGAGTACAGTGAACTCATTGTCATGTTCAAGAAACCAGTCTGAGATGATTCCAGCTTTATGACATGGCGCATTATCCTGCTGAAAGTAGCCATCAGAAGTTGGGTACATTGTGGTCATAAAGGGATGGACATGGTCAGCAACAATACTCAGGTAGGCTGTAGCGTTGCAACGATGCTCAATTGGTACCAAGGGGCCCAAAGAGTGCCAAGAAAATATTCCCCACACCATTACACCACCACCACCAGCCTGAACCATTGATACAAGGCAGGATGGATCCATGCTTTCATGTTGACGACGCCAAATTCTGACCCTACCATCCGAATGTCGCAGCAGAAATCGAGACTCATCAGACCAGGCAACGTTTTTCCAATCTTCTATTGTCCAATTTCGATGAGCTTGTGCAAATTGTAGCCTCAGTTTCCTGTTCTTAGCTGAAAGGAGTGGCACCCGGCGTGGTCTTCTGCTGCTGTAGCCCATCTGCCTCAAAGTTCGACGTACTGTGCGTTCAGAGATGCTCTTCTGCCTACCTTGGTTGTAACGGGTGGTTATTTGAGTCACTGTTGCCTTTCTATCAGCTCGAACCAGTCTGGCCATTCTCCTCTGACCTCTGGCATCAACAAGGCATTTCCGCCCACAGAACTGCCGCTCACTGGATATTTTTTCTTTTTCGGACCATTCTCTGTAAACCCTAGAGATGGTTGTGCGTGAAAATCCCAGTAGATCAGCAGTTTCTGAAATACTCAGACCAGCCCTTCTGGCACCAACAACCATGCCACGTTCAAAGTCACTCAAATCACCTTTCTTCCCCATACTGATGCTCGGTTTGGACTGCAGGAGATTGTCTTGACCATGTCTACATGCCTAAATGCACTGAGTTGCCGCCATGTGATTGGCTGATTAGAAATTAAGTGTTAACGAGTAGTTGGACAGGTGTACCTAATAAAGTGGCCGGTGAGTATTTTATAGTAATATGTACATATGTATATTAGCTGCTCTTGCTTGCTTGTTTTTTTTTTTCTTGCCTTCTGATTGTTGCTCTGAGTGTTGCTATCCCTGTGCTGTTGCAATCCTGGAATTTCCCCGTTGTGGGACTAATAAAGGCTTATCTTATCTTATCTTATCTTATCTTATCTTAAGTAGCCAAGTGCTCAACCTCTGCCCTGTAATCTGACTCATCGTTGTCCCTGATGAGTCCAATCACCTTGGTGTCATCTGCAAACTTTATGATGGAATTGGATCTATACATAGGCCTGCAGTCATGGGTGAAGAGGGAGTAGAGGAATGGGCTGAGCACACAGCCCTGTGGTACACCAGTGTTGAGTGTGATGACGGAAGAACGGTTGGGGCCTGACCTAACATGCTGGGGTCTGTTGGTCAGAAAATCCATGATCCAGTTGCAGGTGGAGGTACTGATTCCCAGGTCCCCAAGTTTAGTGATCAACTTGGAGGGGATAACTGTGTTGAATGCTGAGCTGAAGTCAACAAACAGCATTCTTGTGTAGGTGTTCTTGTCATCCAGGTGTGAGAGTACATAGTGCAGCGCTGTAGAAACCGCATCCTCTGTACTCCTGTTGCTCCGGTAGGCAAACTGGTGAGGGTCCAGTGTAGGGGGCAGGCATTTTTTGAGCTGTGCCAAGACCAGTCGCTCAAAGCACTTCATGACTATGGGCGTCAGTGCCACAGGGCGATAGTCATTTAGGCACGATGGTGTTGAATGTTTCGGCACTGGTACTATTGGAGTGGTCTTGAAGCACGCTGGTACCACGGCCTGGGCCAGGGACAGGTTGAAGATGTCTGTGAAGACCCCTGCCAGCTGCTCAGCGCATGCCCTCAGCACACGTCCAGGAATGCCGTCAGGGCCAGCAGCCTTACGTACGTTGACATGACTCAGTGCGTTACGGACGTCGGTGTGGGTGAGTGTGAGGTGGTGGAGGTCATCAGAGGGTGGGAAATTGTTGTTCTTTTCGTTATTGTCCTTGTCAAAACGAGCATAGAAGTCATTTAGCTCATTGAGAAAGGGCACAGTCATGGCTATAGGTATGGAGTTGCTGGGCTTATAATCAGAGATAGCTTGAATGCCCTGCCACATGCGTCGGGGGTCAGAGTCCCCAAAATGTTCCTCCACCTGCAGCTTGTAGCTGTGCTTGGCCTTCTTGATGCCCCTCTTCAGATCTGCCCTGGATGAACTGTAGGCCTGTGCATCACCAGATCTAAAGGCATTGTTACGTGCCTTTAGCAGAAGCCGCACTTCTCTGTTCATCCACGGCTTCTGATTTGGGTACGTGGTGATCTGTCTTTCCGTGGTGACACTGTCAATAGTGGTGTTGATATGGTCCAGGACTGAGTGGGTGTAAGAGTCGATGTTTATGTGGGAGCCACAGGTAGCCTGAGAGGTGAACATACTCCAGTCTGTGTTCCTAAACTTCTCCTGGAGTACAGAGTCAACCCCCTCTGGCCACACTTTGATGGTCCTCACTGATGGCTTCACCCGGTTGATGAGCGGTACATACTTGGGGGTAAGGAACAAGGATAAGTGATCAGACTAACCTAGGTGGGGGAGGGGAGTTGCTGTGTAGGCTCCCACAATATTGATGTAAACATGGTCCAATGTTTTGTCCTCTCTTGTGTGACAGGAGACATGCTGGTAGAATTTAGGAAGCACTGTCTTGAGGTTAGAGTGGTTAAAATCACCCACCACAATAAATGCTGCCTCTGGGTGTGCAGTTTGTTGTTTGCTAATAGCTGCATGCAGTTCTTTCATAGCAAGCTTAGCATTAGCATCCGGAGAAATGTAAGCGGCTGTTATGATGGTACAAGTGAACTCACGTGGCAGATAGAAAGGTCTACATTTAACCATGAGAAACTCCAGGTTAGCTGAGCAGTGTCTCTCAACAGTGACAGAGTTCGTGCACCAAGCCTTGTTAATATAAATGCACACTCCCCCACCTCTGGTCTTACCGGAGTCATCTGCTGCTCTGTCTGCCCGGAGCGTGTGTAGGCCGGCTAGCTCGATAGCATTGTTGGGTATTCCACTGTGTAGCCATGTTTCCGTGAAAATCATGATATTGCAGTTCATAAGTCTCTTATTGTTGGTGATCCGAAGCCGTAGTTCATTCATTTTGTTCGCCAGTGACCATACATTAGCGAGGAAAATACTGGGTAGAGAAAGCCGGTACGGTGTTAGCTTTAGCTTAGCTCTTAGCCCACCGCGCTTCCCCCGCCTTTGTTTACGGTCTCTACGCCGCCTGCGAGCACTTCCGGTCGGCCAGGAAAGCCTGCCGAGCGTCGGGTGTTCTCCGGAGCTCAGGGATGAGACGTAGGTTGCTGATAAAAAGATCGCTATTGTTATTTTGTAATCCAATGTCCAAAAGCTCATTTCGGGTGTAAGATGTGAAAGCGAAGCTGTTCTGAACGAACATACCCGAAATGAGCAGAAATAACACTGCTAATCCACAAAATCTGAGAAGACGCTGAGCCTCGCGTTGTGCACGCGCCGCCATCTTGGTCACTATCTTGGTCACTATTGGTTACTAAATAATTATAAAACATAACTATTTTATAATATTCTGCTTACCAACTTACCGATAGCTGAGTGAAGTGCATACCCAAAGCACTGCAGCCGTGTCCACTTGTTAAAGCTGGGTTCACACTATAATTTTTGGACCGACTTTTACTGACATTTTGAAAAATCAGAGAAATCAGTCCAAACGTTGGTGAAATTACGTTCATGAGCACACATTATCTTTTACAAACTTTTGCGAGCATTTGCCAGTGTTGCATTCAGCGTTGTCGAACTTTGCCAACTTAGGCTAGCATATGTGTAGCAGTTGCCAAGTTAGGTTAACTTAAGAAAAGGAATACTCAGCGCAGTTCAGCTGACATCAGCGTCAGACGATGCTCATATAAAGATCAGCATTTGTGGAGGCTTCCTGCCATCCTGGACCTGCTTTTTTGGATGGATGGATGGATGGATGGATGGATGGATGGATGGATGGATGGATCTTTAATTGTCATTGTCACAGGTACAACGAAATTCAAAGTGCTCTCCAGTCAGTGCCCCATTTATAAAAACATTGCCCCATTATAAAAAACATAGACCTAAAATTACTAAAAACCAGTTAAAAATAATAATTAAAAGAATAAATAACTAGCCACATTCACACAGACATCAACACAGGACATCATGCACACACAGTCATTGCAAAGAGCATTCAACAACATACAATCATGTCCATTTAGCACATTACTTCCTCGTTTTATTCAAAATGGTTATTGCTGTTGGATAGAAGCTGTGTTTGAGTCTGTTTGTCCTTGTGTTCATTTGTCTATATCGTTTCCCAGACGGCAGTAGTTCAAACAGTGAGTGTCCAGGATGTGAAGTATCCTTTAAAATATTTTGGGCTTTCTTCTGGCAACGAGAGCAGTGTAGGTCTTCCAGCGTGAGGAGAGGACAGCCAATGATCTTCTGGGGGGTGTCAATGACCCTCTGGAGTGCTTTCCTCTGAGCTACTGTACAACTACTGTACCAGATGCATATACAGTATGTTAATATGTTCTCAATGGAAGCTTGATAAAAGGACACCAGCAGTTTCTGTGTGATGTTCTCCTTCCTGAGAATCCTCAGGAAGTACAGTGTCTGCTGGGCCTTTTTCACCAGCTCAGAGGTGTTCCCACTCCAGGACAGGTTCTCCTCCATGTGGACTCCCAGGAAACGGAAGTCAGCTACCCTCTCTACACAGTCTCCGCTGATGACGAGAGGGGGAATCTCTGTCTTCTTCCTCCTGTAGTCTATTATCAACTCTTTGGTCTTAGAGGTGTTCAGGAGAAGGTTATTGTCTTTACACCATGACGACAGCCACACCACCTCATCTCTGTAGGCAGATTCGTCCCCCCCCCCCCATAATGAGACCCACCACTGTAGTATCGTCTGCAAACTTCACGATGGTGTTATTGTGATGGGCGGGGGTGCAGTCGTGCGTATACAGACAGTAGAGCAGGGGACTCAGCACACAGCCCTGGGGGGATCCAGTACTGAGGCTTAGGGCCGAAAATGTATGATGGCCCACCCTGACTCTCTGTCTGCGATCAGAGAGGAAGTTGCTGATCCACATACATATGGCCTGAGGAAGCCCCAGGTCCCCCAGCTTGACCACCAGTTTGTGTGGAAGAATGGTGTTAAATGCAGAGCTGTAATCCACGAAGAATCCACGAAGGTTCCAAGGTTGTCATAGCCAGGAGCGGCACTGGGGTTAAGCTCCCAGTGTTCATAAAATGCTCCTTACGGCGTGTGTCTCGAAAAGCCTCTGACAACTAAGTCCAACTCCTAGCCTGCCCGTGTGGTTTAGTCTCTAAGCCCGGCAGAACTGCTTTTACTAATAGGAGAAGGGGCGAGGGCAGATCTCTGGCGCCTTAAAACCAGATGCTTCGGGTAGATGGTGGCTCGTCAACCTGGGAAGGTAGCCCATCTAGGGGAAGGTAAACCCTGATTTCAAACCTCCGCTGCCTTGCGACACACCCGGTCACGGGAAAGGCTTCGGGAGTCAACCCTGAGGAAAAATCCGGAGTCGGAGCTCCTAAGGCAGTTCTCTGTTGTGCTCAACATCGTTCTGGCAGCTCCTGCGACGGCGCTGGTGCCAAACTATAGCAGCCCTGCTGTTCCTTTGGATTCATCAGTGACGTGGAGAGGGGGGACATGCTGCATGGGTAACATCTTGTCCTCCATATCTTCCTGCCCAGGCTTGAATCCTACCAACGCCCAACGCTGGAAGGTAGAACACCGGTGCACATCGGCCTGTTCAGCCACAGACGGTGCTGTTCCAGCAGAGTAGACGTTTAGGATTCTCTTCCATGGTCATCATAGACCGACAGAGGCCGACGAATCCACGAAGAGCATCCGCACATAGCTCCCCTGCCGCTCCAGGTGGGCTAGAGTGGCATGGAGTGCTGTGGCCACCGCATCTTCTGTGGATCGATTCGCTCTGTAAGCAAACTGGTGGGGGTCAAGACTGCGGGGCAGTGCTGCTATGATATGACTACGGACCAGCCTTTCAAAGCACTTCATCACCACCGGGGTGAGTGCGACTGGTCTGTAGTCGTTGAGGCTGGAGATGTGAGGTTTCTTGGGTAAGGGGACTATGGTGGAGGACTTCAGGCAGGATGGGACAGTGGACTGTGCCAGGGATTGGTTGAAAATCTTAGTAAAGACTCCAGCCAGCTGATCTGCACAGTCCCTCAAGCACACGTCCCGGGACACCGTCCGGACCCACTGCTTTTCTTGGGTCGATGGACCGTAGGGTGTGCCTCACCTCATGTTCCTCCAAAGTGAGGAACATACTGCTGTGGGCCTGGTGTAGGTTGGCCGAGACAGGTGCAGCGACCTCAAAGCGGGCAAAGAAGATATTCAGCTCCTCCGCCAGCGTGAGGTCACCTACCGCGGTTCCCGGATTAGTTCGATAGTTGGCCAGGTGCTGGATACCCTGCCACACCTGCCGGCTATTATTGCTATCCAGATGGTCCTCAATCCTCCTCTTATAGTCTGCCTTACCTCTCTGGTGCCCCTCTTCAGGTTGGCCCGAGCTGTGCTGTAGAGTTCGCTGTTACCAGACCTGAAGGCGATATTTCTCTCCCTCAGCAGTTGCTGGACCTCCCGGTTCATCCAGGGCTTCTGGTTAGGGAAGATACGGATTCGTTTGTTCACTGTGATAGTGTCTATGCAGTTCTTGATATAGCACAGCACACTATCTGTGAACAGCTCCAGGTCCTGATGTTCGAAGACTTCCCAGTTGGTCCTGTCGAAGCAATCCTGCAGCTGCTGGGAAGCATCCTCCGGCCATATGGCAACAGTCTTAGAGATGATGGGAGCAATTTTTCTGAGGGGGGCATATGCAGGAATTAATAGCATGGACAGATGGTCAGACTGGCCCAGATGTGGTAATGGTCTAGCGCTATAGCCCAGTTTGATGTTTGAATAGACCTTGTCCAGAGTGTTCACTCCCCTAGTAGCACACTTGACATGCTGATGGAATTTAGGGAGTGCTGCCTTTAAGTCTGCATGATTGAAATCCCCCGCAATAACTTGCACAGCGTCAGGGTAAACACTCTGTGTATAGCTAATGCTAGCATGTAGCAATCCGATAGCTGAGTTAGCATTAGCATCCGGTGGAATGTAGACAGCCATTACCAAAACTACAGTAAACTCCCTAGGGAGGTAAATAGGTCGGCACTTAACAGTCAGATACTCTATATCCAATGAACAGTGACTTTCCATAATCACTGAGTTAGTACACCAGCTGTTATTTACGTACACACAGAGCCCCCCTCCTCTGCTCTTACCGGAATCCGCTGTTCGGTCATAGCGCTGTGTAGTGTACCCCGCTAGCCGAGTCCGGGATAAATGGTTGAAGCCAGGTCTTGGTGATAAGAAGAATGCATACATCCCTGGCACAGTTGTTTACCTTAATCTGTAACCTTAGCTCCTCCATCTTGTTCACGAGAGATCTGGCGTTTGAGAGGCAAAGGCTGGGAAGCGGTGGTTTGAATGGCTGCTTCCGTAGCCTTACTAGCACGCCGGCCCTACAGCCCCGCTTCTGCTTCCTCTCCCTCCGCCGCCTGCGCCTCCTCCCCACTGGGATGGTAATCCACGGAGAGCCGGGACTCCTCGCTACTTCCACCGGGATCTTGTGTGAGCGGAGAAACTCACTTGTGACGTTCCCCTCGTAGCATATTCCGATCTTCAGAATATCATGCCGGCTATAGGTGATATTCGCTCGGCAGAATGTGCACAAAACAAACACGTAAAACAAAAACACATCCAAATACCGCTCCGACTGGTGAACCACTGAGCCGCTGCAACTGTGTGCGCCGCCATAATCTTTTGCTGCTGGCAAAAGTTGATAAAAGTTGGTGTTTGTTGGCAAACACTGGTGAAAGTTGTATTCATTGAGAATTTTCAGCATGCTGAAAATTTGCTGACATTTGGAAATAAACGTTGGTGAAAGTTGTGCTCAATTTGTAATAGTTCCTGAGCGCTGGGCTAAGTTATGCAGAGTTCGCCTAAGTCAGCCTAAGTTAAGCTCCACTGGCCAACACTGACTGAAATGCTGGTGAAAACAGATGTTTTTAGATCAAAACTCAGTTCAGACATGCAGGAACAAAAGAGAAATGGAGAGAAGGGGGAGTTTAAAAAAAGAAAATACATATGCAAGAGGACAATGTAGAGTATTTGTTTGGTGATAACATGGTGTTGATGACATGTTTTTTAATGTATGGGATGCACGCACACACACACACACACACACACACATGTGAAAAAGTGTTTGTCCCCTTCCTGATTTCTCTTTTGTTGTATGTTTGTCACACTTAAATGTTTCAGATCATCAAACAAACTTTAATATTAGACAAAGATAACACAAGTAAACACAAAATGCAGTTTTTAAATGAAGGTGTTTATTATTAAGGGTAAAAAAAAATCCAAACCTACATGGCCCTGTGTGAAAAGTGATTGATTCCCCTGTTAAAACACAAATTAACTGGTTTATCACATCTTTGGGAAGCTGACTTCATTTTCTCTAGCCACACCCAGGCCTGATTACTGCCACACCTGTTCTCAATCAAGAAATCACTTAAATAGGACCTGCCTGATAAAGTGAATTTGACCAAAAAAATCCTCAAAAGTTAGACATCATCCAAAGAAATTTAGGAACAACAGAAACAAAGTAATTGAGCTCTATCAGTCTGGAAAAGGTTATAAAGCCATTTCTAAAGCTTTGGGACTCCAGCGAACCACAATGAGAGCCATTATCCACAAATGGTGAAAACATGCAACAGTGGGGAACCTTCCCAGGAGCAGCCGGCCAACCAAAATCACCCCAACAGCGCAGTGACAACTCATCCAAGAGGTCACAAAAGACCCCACAACAACATCCAAAGAACTGCAGGCCTCACTTGCCTCAGTTAAGGTCAGTGTTCATGACTCCACCATAAGAAAGAGACTTGGCAAAAATGGCCTGCATGGCAGAGTTCCAAGATGAAAAACACTGCTGAGTAAAAAAGACAAAGGGCCCTCTCAGTTTTGCCAGAAAACATGTTGATGATCCACAAGACTATTGAGAAAATACTCTGTGGACTGAAGAGACAAAAGTTGAACTTTTTGGAAGGTGTGTGTCCCATTACATCCGGCGTAAAACTAACAACAATTCAGAAAAGGAACATCATACCAGCAGTAAAATGTGGTGGCGACAGTGTGATGATCTGGGTCTGTTTTGCTGCTTCAGGACCTGGAAGACTTGCTGTGGTAAATGGAACCATGAATTCTGCTGTCTACCAAAAAATCCTGAAGGAAAATGTCCGACCATTTGCTCGTGACCTCAAGCTGAAGCGCACTTGGGTTCTGCAGCAGGACAATGATCCAAAACACACCGGCAAGTCCACCTCTGAATAGCTTAAGAAAAGCAAAATGAAGACTTTGGAGTGGCCTAGTCAAAGTCCTGACCTGAATTTGATTGAGATGCTGTGGTATGACCTTAAAATAAGTGGTTCATGCTCGAAAACCCTCCAATGTGGCTGAATTACAATATTACAACAATTACAACAATTCTGCAAAGATGAGTGGGCCAAAATTGCTCCACAGCACTGTAAAAGACTCATTGCCAGTTATCGCAAACACTTGATTGCAGTTGTTGCAGCTAAGGGTGGCCCAACCAGTTATTCAGTTTAGGGGCAATCACTTTTTCACACAGGGCCATGTAGGTTTGGAGTTTTTCCCCTTAATAATAAACACCTTCATTTAAAAACTGCATTTTGTGTTTACTTGTGTTATCTTTGTCTAATATTTAAATCTGTTTGATGATCTGAAACATTTAAGTGTGACAAATATACAAAAAAAAGAGAAATCATTAAGGAGGCAAACACTTTTTCCCACCACTGTATAGTACGGACATTTGTGGGTTTGTTTGCAGGTGATAGGTGTGGTTTGGTGGGTGGGTGGGTTTGTGTCTTTGCAGTGTTATTTTTCTACCACCAGGCTGTGCTGTTGCGCAAACATGTCTTTTGCCAGTCGGGATTACTGGTTGCCTTGGAAACAACAACCGTTTTGTTTTTTTTTGTTTGCTGTCTAAAAAAACATTTTCTTGGTCCTTGGAATAAAGGTTTTTCGTGAAATTTTCAGTCAGAGTCTGTCTACTCTCTGCCTGCCCCACATGTACTCACATTCATTCATTCATTCATTCATTTTCTTCCGCTTAATCCTTTTTGGGTTGCGGGGGGGGGGGGGGCTGGAGCCCATCCCAGCATCTTTTTGGGTGAGAGGTAGGGTACACCCTGGACAGACCGCATGCATACACACATACATATACACGCACACACACATACTGTATATTATATACAGTATATATACAGTATATATATATATATATACACGTGTATATATACATACACACACACACACATATATATACAGTATATATACGTATATATATATATATATATATATATACGTATATATATACACACACACACACACACACACACACACACACACTAGCGTTCAAAAGTTTGGGGTCACTTAGAAATTTCCTTATTTTTGAAAGAAAAACACTTTTTTTCAATGAAGATAACTTTAAACTAATCAGAAATACACTCTATACATTGCTAATGTGGTAAATGACTATTCTAGCTGCAAATGTCTGGTTTTTGGTGCAATATCTACATAGGTGTATAGAGGCCCATTTCCAGCAACTATCACTCCGGTGTTCTAATGGTACAATGTGTTTGCTCATTGCGTCAGAAGGCTAATGGATGATTAGAAAACCCTTGTGCAATCATGTTAGGTCTGCAATACTGTAATTGCTGCAAATGGAGGATTCTTTGACGAAAGCAAAGTTTGAAGGAAAAAATTATTATTTCAAATACAAATCATTATTTCTAACCTTGTCAATGTCTTGACTATATTTTCTATTCATTTTACAACTCATGGTGGTAAATAAGTGTGACTTTTCATGGAAAACACAAAATAATTGTCTGGGTGACCCCAAACTTTTGAACGGTAGTGTATATATTAAATCTCCCAAAAATGTGACAGCTGAAAAGAAAAAAAATCTCCTCATTGAGAAATTTACTGCTCTTAATTGTCTGCTCCGTGTGTAATCATTCTCCAGCATTTATTGGTTCACTTCCAATGTGGGAATCAAACAGCGCTGATGTGGTGTCAAAAAGTAAATGACATCTAACGAGATTTTATGTTATTTTAATGGAGAGAGTTGTAACAGTTAAAATATAATCACCCATCATTTTATTTATATGATGATTCATTCATAGTTTTTTTTTAAAATTCCATCCACATTTACATTTTTAATTGCACACTTAATGTTGGGAGTCTATAGCATTATTTTATTATTTTTTTAGATGAATGAGTGAATGAACAGGGGAAAGGGGTATGCAGAAGTAACTACATAGGAATATAAAATGAAAATAAATGCTGAAACGTATGCCCAAGGGAGATGTGTTCACTCCAGAAGCAGGTCCAGAATGACAGGAAGCCTCCATAAACACAGATCTTTATATGAGTGTCACCTCACGCTGATGTCAGCTGGACTGCACTGAGTATTTCGCTGATTTTTCAAAACGTCTGTAAAAGTCAGTTTAAATGCTATAGAGTGAACCCAGCTTTAACTTAGGCTGACTTAGGTAAACTCTTCATAACTTAGCTCAGTGCTCAGGAACTTTTACAAAATGAGCACAACGTTAACCAGTGTGTACTTCCAAACGTCGGTAAATTTTCAGCACGCTGAAAATTTTCAAAGAACACAACTTTTGCCAAAGTTTGCCAACAAACACCAACTATCATTAACTTTTGCCAGCAGAGCCAGATGTTTGCCAAAATGTCAGTACGTTGTAGTGTGAATCCACTTTTAGTGATGTGTCCTTCACTATATTTGTCAACTGTCTGTCGTGATGCAGACTTGTTTGTCTTCACTCAGTCTCCAGGATGCAAGTGCTTCGGTCAGTCCTAAAGCAATGACTTCACCTGTATGGTCTTCAGGAAAGTTGGAAGACATTTGCTTTTCAAATTCCAATCTTAATCAGTGAAGTGGGCAGTGAGGCTCATATATGGTCCAGATGTACGACTTGACCACAAATCTGACGTAGTAGCCAAGTATGGCAGACTTTGCAGCTCCTTTTCAACTGTTTCTCTACATTCCGTGTACAGCTGGGGAAGTGTCGTCTGGGAGAAATATTTACGGCCCGGTTGCACTAAACAGCCAACGGGACCAAACAGGACTCCAACCCCCTAGAAAACATCCAAATAATAAATTAAATCATTTTTTTATGGGATACCAAATGCCCCAAAAATCAATTAAATCATTTTAATTTTAATATTTAACGACAAATGGCCATTCTTGTAGTAACTAACATTACACGAAATGCCCAAATAGCACATTAAATTATATCTAATGACCACCATCAAGTCAACTAACGGAACACATTTACAAATATTTGAGACCTATTGTAACATATTCCTTGAAATTTAATTTAATAATTTTGGTGTTTTGTGTCCCATTCGGACACGTTTGTTGTTTAGTCCAAATAATAACCGGACATTTACAAAGCCAAAATAATGAATACAATCATTCGTACTTATAAATATTTATGACAAATGGGCATTGCTGTAGTACTGAACAGCATTCAAAAGGTATTCCTTTTATAATTTAGCACAATTTGTTTATTAAAAAGCTTTCTGAAATCATAATTAATCAATAGAAGGACAAATTACCTAACATTACCCAGCAGAAGGACCGGTTTGACTGCATCCCTCCTTCTCCACACTTCTAATTTCACATGGATGAGAGCTGGACTGTAACGGCTCTCTCTCTCTCTCTCTCTCTCTCTCTCTCTCTCTCTCTCTCTCTCTCTCTCTCTCTCTCTCTCTCTCTCTCTCTCTCTCTCTCTCTCTCTCTCTCTCTCTCTCTCTCTCTCTCTCTCTCTCTCTCTCTCTCTCTCTCTCTCTCTCTCTCTCTCTCTCTCTCTCTCTCTCTCTCTCTCTCTCTCTCTCTCTCTCTCTCTCTCTCTGCCCGCATAATAACTTCTTGCTTTTGGGGGAGGAGGATGGCGACCTTGGAAATGCCACCTCCATCTATCCGCCAGGGGGTGCGGATCGTTCCCCCGGACGACACTGTTACTGTGAAGGGGGTCCTTTTGGCTGTGCGGGCCCAAGTGGGCCCTGCTGCGATCCGCTATGCGTCCAGGATGAATAGGGCTGTAGTTGTGTTTCTGGCTACTGAGGAGGATGTCCACGCTCTGGTTGTGAGCGGTATTGTAATCGGGGACGTGTATGTGCAGGTGTCCCCCTTAGCAGTTCCATCAACGCTTGTCACCGTCTCGGGTGTTCCACCTTTCATTACTGACGAGCAGCTGGCGGCGGAGCTCCGCAGATTCGGGAAGTTTGCGGGCCCGTTTAAACACGTCAGTTTGGGAATCAGGGAAGCCGACTTAGACCATGTGAGATCACTTAGGCGACAGGTGTTCATGTTTCTAGACTCGCCCACTCAGGCTCTGGAAGTGTCCTTCCGGGTCAAACACGGGGACGGCTACTATATGGTTTATGCGAGCGCGGGACAAATGAGGTGTTTTGAGTGTGGCGATGTGGGCCATAAATGTTTCACCTGCCCGCACAGGCGCCCGGTGGGGGGCTCTGGTGGGGCCGCGGCTGGGGCGGCCGGTGAGCCTTCCGCACGCGGCGCTGCTGTGGACGGTGTGGCGGGGGATTCCGCCGCGGCGGAGCCCGGCGAGTCCACACGGCCTGCCGGCGGGGCCTCCGCTGCGCCTGCCGCGCCTGCGGACGGCGTGGCGGGGCCTTCCGCCGCTCGTGCTCCGGGGTCTGCCGCTGTGTCTGTGGCGCCCGCGACGCGGCCTGCAGCTGGGGGCGTGACTGCCGATGGTGCACAAGCGGTCCATGACGTGGACTCAGCATCGTGCTGTGTGACATCAGCGGCTGTGTTTCCGCAGCCTGCTGCGACATCACAGCAGCAGGCGGAAAAACGCAGGTCGGCTGATATAGGCGCCGCCCCGGGCCACGTGATTGATGAAGGATCAGCCGCACCGGCTGACGTGCCGGCTGAATCTGACAGTCAGCGCATGACTGATGGAGGATCAGCTGCACCAGCTGACGTGCCAGCTGAATCTGACAGTCAGCAGAGTTGTGCTGCTGAGGGAATGGATTGTGGAACTGACGCGGAGTCTGCTAAAAATGAGTCTATTGGGGCTAATGGCGATGCCAAGGCGCATTTGTATTCACTGGACGAAATAAATACTTTCCTAGATGGGACCTATAACAATAGGGCCGTTAACGTTGCAGATTACTTCAGTGACACTGACAAATTTATTCGGTCTGTCAATGTACTGAGGAAGGAGGTTGGTGTTGACCTCCTGGATGAAAGAAAACGCTACCGCCTGAAGAAACACCTCGCAGCCCTGCGTAAATCAGCAGGGGGACAAAAGGCCAAGCGCGCAAAGATGGAATGATTTCCATGGCAAAGCACGGTGCTCCTCACAAATATCGCCATAATGCAGAAAATACAATTAGGGACCTTAAACATAAATGGTGGGAGGGGTAATCATAAAAGGGGATTCATTAGTGACCTGTTCAAACGGAAGGGTATCACCATTTTGTTTTTGCAGGAAACTCATACCACTTTGGCGGATGAAGTCGACTGGGGCTTGTGGTGGAAAGGCCCGTTTTCACTCAGTCACGGCACAAATCTAAGCGCGGGAGTGGCCATTTTGTTTGGAGAATCAGCAAATGCGCAAATTTTATCAGTGGTGGAGATAGTGAGGGGCAGGCTGCTTCTAGTTAGGGCGCGAGTCGGGGATTCCGTGTTTTGCCTGGTTAATGTTTACGCGCCAAACCACGGCGCGGACAGGGTTGCCTTTTTCAATACAATGACTACTGAATTGCAGCGCTATCACCAAGACCAACTTGTGGTGGCTGGTGATTTCAACTGTACCTTGGACTTCACTGTAGATCGCACTAATGCAGAACCTCATCTGCAGTCTTCTAGATGCTTGGAAAATTTTACTGTGCAGTTAGACTTAGTGGACACGTGGAGGTTGAAAAATGCCAATGCGAGACGCTATACCTGGGTCAGGGTCACTGACGGGGTTGTCAGTGCTGCTAGATTAGACAGGATATATGTTTCTAGAACCTGTAGCCCCGGCCTCCTTCACAGTAACATAAGTCCCGTCGGGTTCACGGATCATCACCTGGCTACTGCGGTGTTACTGAACTCACCAGGGAAACGGGCAAAGTCATATTGGCACTTCAACAACAAGCTCCTACAGGACAGTGCCTTTTGTCACTATTTTGTGTGCTTCTGGGAACACTGGAGGACCACGAAAGCTCGTTTTGGTTCCCTCGACCAGTGGTGGGACGTTGGCAAAGTGCAAATTCGCCTTTTTTGTCAACGGTACGCTGCGTACTCAACTGCCATTATTAACGCCAAGGTCAGTGAACTGGAGGACGCTGTAAAGAGGCTGGAGGCCAGCTTGGTTACGGGTCGGGAGTCTACCGCTGGTCCTTTGCTGCAGGAGAAAAGATCGGCCCTGCGCACATTCTTGCAGGGCAGGGTGGAGGGGGCGCTAGTGAGGTCGCGCTTCACTCGCCTGCAGGACATGGATGCACCAACGTCCTTCTTCTTCAATTTGGAAAAGTCTACTGCGACAAAGAAGCAGATGGCTTGCTTGACACTCCCAGATGGTCGCCTGACTACGGACCCGTCCGAGATGCGCCGCCATGCAGTGGATTACTATGGGGCCCTGTTTGCTGCGGGGACGTGTTGCACAGAATCTCAAAATCAGCTCTTCGAGGCCATTCCGGTGCTCGGCCAGGACGACAGGGCCACTCTGGACTGTGCCCTGACATTGGATGAGTTGACTGTGGCTGTGAATCAGCTGGCGCTGGGGCGCGCGCCTGGACTGGATGGCCTTTCGTCGGAATTTTTTAAGCATTTTGGGAATGTGGTTGGACCAGACTTCTACAACGTTCTGATGGCCTGTTACACGGAAGGAACGTTACCTGTCTCATGTCGCCGTGCAGTGCTGTCTCTGTTGCCAAAGCAGGGAGACTTGGCCCTGCTGAAAAACTGGAGGCCTGTGGCTCTTCTTTGCACGGACTACAAGGTGCTTTCCAGGGCACTGGCAAACAGACTGAACACTGTCTTGGGTTTGATTGTGGATAGGGATCAAATATATTGTATTCCTGACCGGAACATTATGGACAATGTTTTCCTCATATGTGACGTTCTCCAGCTCAGTAAATGTCATGACTTACAGTTTGGAATTGTGTCTTTGGACCAGGAAAAGGCCTTTGACAGGGTTGACCATTCCTATTTGTTTTCTACCCTGAGGGGGTTTGGTTTTGGAAATATGTTTTTGAGGTGGGTCAATCTGCTATACACTGGAGCTGAGTGTTTGGTGAAGGTGGGGGCGGGACTGAGTCGGCCAATCCCTGTACACCGGGGAATACGCCAGGGATGTCCACTCTCGGGTCAGCTGTACAGCTTGGCTATTGAGCCTTTGCTGTGCAGGTTGCGCGCTCGGCTGGGTGGTCTGGTTCTGCCTGGGCCATCAAGCTGTGGCCGCCCGATTGTCTTGTCTGCTTATGCGGATGATGTTGAGGTTTTCATCACCACCAACGGGGATGTGCAGCGTCTGGTGGACACTTTGACAGTTTATGAAAGGGCATCTTCTGCACGGGTTAATTGGGCCAAGAGTGAGGGTCTATTGGTGGGCCACTGGCCACGTCAAGACATCCCTCGCCTGCCCGGCGGCCTTCAGTGGGGGACGGCTGGTCTCAAAGTGTTGGGGGTTTTTCTGGGTACGGAGGCCTTTGAACGAAAGAACTGGGAGGGTGTTAAGGACAAGGTGTGTGCCCGCATTGCTAAATGGAAATGGTTGCTACCACAGCTGTCATATAGGGGCAGGGTTCTGGTCGCAAATAATCTGGTTGCCTCGGCTCTCTGGCATAGGCTGGTGGCTTTGACACCGCCAAGGAGCCTCGTGGAGGACATTCAGAAGACAATTGTGGACTTCTTTTGGTCTGGTCGCCACTGGGTCCGCGCGCCAGTTCTCTACCTGCCTTTGGCCGAGGGGGGACAGGGCCTGGTGGACATACATTCCAAGATCGCCAGCTTCAGGATTCGAACTGCACAACGACTCCTTTACGGATGCGGACCCTGCTGGATGGACACTGCTAAGCTGCTTCTGAGGAGAGTTGGTCGCTTGGGCTATGATACGCAGCTCTTCCTCGTGACACCTGGGGAGGTGGACCTTACTGGACTATCTGCTTTTTACACGTCCGTTTTGCATGCATGGCGAGTCTTCAGCGTGGGCCGCTTCCGTGACGAGGAGCCAGGCATGTGGCTGTTCGAAGAACCACTGTTTTTCAATCAATTCATCGCAGCGGAGGTGCTGCAGTCTGCCAGTCTGCAGAGTTGTTTGCGGGAGGCACGCTGTACCAAGCTGGGTCATCTTATGAGGATGTCGACCACATCGATGGAGACACTGAGGCGGAGTGCAAAAATTACATCTGTCAGACTGCTGCAAAGGGTGGTGGAGGACGTGTGCACCGCCCTGCCGCAGCCGCTTCGGGCGTTTGCGACTAACCGCACTCTTTCCAATCAATGGAATGACGAAACTGCGTCCACCTTTCCAGCAATTTCCATAACTCCGGATGTGGGGGAGTGGCAGGGAGGAGAGGATCACCTACTGACCTTCAGGATTCCTCGCCTGGGCAAGTTCCAGTTTGTCGGGACGAGGGCGGTGTATCACATCTGTGTGAAGGTTCTGAATCTGCGCTCTCTGAAGGATGTCACGGAGTCGAGGTGGGCGGGTTGTTTACAAGCAACCGATTGAGAAACGCACAGCAGATCTCCAGTGGAGGATTGTGCATGGGGCAATAGCCACAAATAAATACAAGGCACACCTTGATCCGACTGTGGGGGGGGAATGTTTGTTTTGTTCCCAAGTTGAGACCCTCGACCATTTGTTTGTCCATTGTTTGCGTTTATCTGGACTCTTTGACATTTTGCGCGGGTGGTTTCGGGCTTTGGGTGAACGATTCTCTTTTGGTCTGTTCATTTACGGTCCGAAGTACAAAGTGGCAAGGAAGGCTTCCCACACTTTGATGAACTTCCTATCTGGGACTGCTAAGCTTGCCATCTGGCTGACGAGGAAAAATCGGGCAAGCAATGCTGGCAATGTGGATCCTGTGTCCGCTTTCAAGGTCTTGTTGACAGTCAGACTCCGGGTAGAGTTCTCTTACTATCAAATGGTAGACAATCTGGAGGCGTTCATCAATAGATGGGCTGTAGGGAATGTTTTGTGTTCAGTGGGTGAGGGGGATGAGTTATGTTTGCACTTTTGAGATGTGACACACTTGGAACACTGATATTGGTCTTTGTGCAATTTGGAAATGTACAATAAAGCCTTTTTTTAAAAGTCAAAGTCTCTCTCTCTCTCTCTCTCTCTCCCATCATGCCGGTGATTGATGGTGGTGTGGAGTTTGAGCGCTTAACCCGGCGTCATGGAGTGAGAATCCTCCCGACAGTTCCCTGTTCTGTGGAGGAGGCCAGCCTCGCTGTAGGACAGGTGGTTGGGCATGGCAGCATAAAATCAGCATCGAGGATGAACAGCGCAATTGTCATCTTTCTGGATTCAACTGAAAAAGCTGATCAGGTGGTGGCAACAGGGAGTGGTCATAAATGACACTTTTACTCCCGTTTTACCGCTAGCGAACCCGTCTAGGAGGATCACCATCTCAAACGCTCCTCCTTTCGTTAAAAATGATCAGCTGATAAGAGAGTTGTCCCGTTTTGGCCAGGTTGTTTCCCCTATAAGAATGGTCTCTCTGGGTAGCAAGTCCCCCCTGCTGAAACATGTTGTATGTCACAGGAGGCAGTGTTTCATGGTGTTGAAAGACAGCTCTGCTGAACTGAACGCGTCTTTTAATTTCAGGATTGACGGCTTTAGCTACTTGGTGTTTGCAACATCTGAAACCATGAGGTGTTTTGCGTGTGGTGCAGAAGGCCATCTCATTAGATCATGTCCTGAAAAGGCGAACACAAAGAGCACTGGCGGTAAGAAAGGTGACGCCGCTGTTTCTGGTGGTCCGGAGGGTAGCGCTACATGTGGTCCGGCGGATGCCGCTGCGGCGCCCGCTTCTGCTGGGGCGGTTGCGGCTGCGGCCGCGGCCGCAACTGCAGCCGCGGCCGCAACTGCAGCCGCATCCACTTCTGCTTCTGCGGGGGCGTCTACGTCCGCTTGCGCTGGGGCAGACGTGGCCGCCTCTGCTGGGGTGGCCACGGCGGGCGCGGTAGTTGCCCCCCCAAATAGTGATGGTGGGGAATTTCTGTCTGGCGGCAGCTCCGATCATTGTGACGAGCCTGTCACCCGCAGTAAAGAGGTGGAGGGCGAAATGAGTGCAGTTAAACGAAGGAACGTGAATGAACAGACTTTGCAGGCGGGGGAGGAGCGGTTTGAGGCTGTAGCGGACACACAGAGCAAACACTGCATGACAAACGTTGCAGTTCATGAAGAAATGCAGGAATGTAGTTTTGTTGAAGAGGATCCTTTTAAAGCTGCCCAAAAAAGAAAAAGTGCTGAAAACTTGCAGAGCTCTGCTAAATCTAGTAGGGTTGGGAATTTAGATTTACTGAATGAGAGCGCTTCTGACGAAAGTGGAGCTGAGTCTGAACTGATGCAGACGCAGACGCAGGAGGAGCAAAGCTCCTATTGTTTTACTAGAATTAGGCAATTTCTCCAGGTGACTAAGGGGAGCAGAGCTGTGAAAGTGGAAAATTACTTTCCAGATCTGGAGTTATTCGTGGCATCAGCTCGCAAATTTATGAAACTGAATGATGGGAATGAGACTTTCACTGATCAGGAAATTTATCGTTTAAAGAAACTGGTTGTTAAACTGAAATCGCAAATTACTAACAGTCATGTTGACTCTTAGTTTGTTTCTTCCCTTTTATGCTATGTGTGTGGTTTTTTATTGTACCCTATTTTTATCCTTTTTAATGCCCCACCTTAGAATTGGCACTCTCAATATTAATGGGGCCAGGGATGATGTAAAAAGGGCCTCTTTATACAAGCTTTTTAATTTAAAGAAACTTGACGTGCTGATGGTCCAGGAGACTCACAGCACTGTAGACATTGAGAGCCATTGGAGAAACGAGTGGGATGGCTGCATTTTTTTTAAGCCACAAATCCAATAGCAGTGGGGGGGTGGCTGTACTTTTCTCTAGGGGTTGTGTGCCTGTCTCTTATGAGGTAGAAGAGGTGGTGAAAGGTCATTTCCTCTTATTAAAGGCACAGTTTGAAAACGTGAACTTCATTTTTATAAACGTGTATGTGCCAACACAGAGAGCGGAGAGGATCAGGGTCTTTGACGTGCTTTCGGATACGGTTAGGTCCTGTGATCCAAATAGTTTTTTTATTTCTGGGGGGTGATTTTAACTGTACATTAAACCACAGACTAGACAGGAACCATCAGGAGCCTCACCCTGCTTCTGCCAATAGGCTGAGAGAACTGGTGAAAACACATGAAATGGCCGATGTGTGGAGATCACATCATGGGGACCAGAGGCAGTACACCTGAAAGCCATGTCAAAGATAACCTTTTATCTATGGCTAGGTTAGACCGTTTTTATGGTTTTAAACATCAAATGAGTGTTTTTAAAAATAGTTGTATCTGTCCTGTTGGTTTCACTGATCACTGCCTGCTGTTTTGTTCTGTGTTTATTGAAAATGTAAAGTGTAAGAGTGCTTTTTGGCATTTTAACAATACACTTTTAAATGATGTGTTTTTTAAAGAGGTTTTTCATGATGTATGGAAGTCACACAGGGAACAAAAACCCTCTTTTAGTTCTCTCCAATTGTGGTGGGATTTTGGTAAGGCCCAGATAAAACAACTCTGCCAACAGTACACTCAAAATGTCACTCGTAGCTTGACCCAATCCTTGAAAGTTCTGGAGACTGAGGTGGTAGAACTAGAGGAGTTGCTCAGTTCTACAGGAAAACAAGAGCACTTAGAGGCTCTTAAGTCAAAAAGGTCAGCCTTGGCTAGCTTGCTAGGGGTCACCGCACAGGGTGCTCTGGTCCGCTCACGCTACATGGATGTAGCTCTGATGGACTCGCCCTCCCAGTACTTTTTTGGACTGGAGGGGAAAAATGGACAGAGAAAGCTTATTCACTCCTTGTTGGGCGATGACGGGAGAACAATCTCCACAGCAGCAGAGATCAGGAAACACGCTGCTAGCTTTTACAGTGAATTGTTTAGAGCAGAGTGGAGGGAGGACACGTCACTGGGCCAGGTTTTCCTTGATGGTCTTCCAGTGCTCTCAGAGGACCTTGTTGCCGGCTTGGATGCTCCACTGTCTCTGTCTGAGCTGCATACGGCGCTAATGAGCCTCCAGAATGGAAAATCACCAGGCATAGATGGTCTCTCTGTGGACTTTTTTAGGTTCTCCAAGATAGCTTGGAAAGGGGGACCCTACCCACGACCTGCAGGAGGGCCATCATCACACTGCTGCCGAAAAAGGGGGACCTCCAGAGCCTAAAGAACTGGAGGCCAGTCTCTCTGCTCTGCACAGACTATAAGATTCTCTCAAAAGCTCTGGCCCGAAGACTGAGAAAGGTGATGAGTGAGCTCATTCATGTAGACCAGACTTACTGTGTGCCTGGCAGGCTGATTAGTGACAACGTCACTTTAATTCGGGATGTTTTGGAGGTCTCTGGTTCATTGGCGGTAGAAACTGGTTTGATTTCAATTGACCAGGAAAAGGCGTTTGACCGGGTTGAACACCAATATTTATGGACAGTTTTAGCTGCTTTTGGGTTCAGCCCAGGCTTCATAGCCAGGATACGGGTCTTGTACAGTGACATTGAGAGTGTGCTGAAGATAAATGGGGGCCTGTCTGCCCCTTTAAAAGTCCAGAGGGGGGCTCGGCAGGGCTGCCCTCTCTCAGGGATGCTGTACTCCCTCGCCATAGAGCCTTTGCTTCACTGCCTGAGAAGGGATCTATCAGGAGTTACTTTTCCTGGCTGTGACACCACGTTTAAGCTGTCGGCCTATGCAGATGATGTAGTCATTCTGCTAAACAAGCAGAGTGACATTGACGTTCTGGTTAGGAGTGTCAATCTTTTTGGCCAACTTTCCTCTGCAAAAATAAACTGGGGAAAAAGCGAGGCTCTGATGGTGGGGGAGAACCTAGAAAATCAGCTTACGCTGCCTGGTGGGTTGATTTGGAAAAAAGGAGGGTTTAAGTATCTTGGTGTCTTTATTGGAAATCAGCAGTTTGAGCAAAAAAATTGGGATGGGGTCATAGAGAAAATTAACGGGAGACTAAACAAGTGGAAGTGGCTAATGCCAAGAATATCTTTTAGAGGAAGAGTGCTCATTTTAAATAATCTTGTTTCCTCATCCCTGTGGCACCGCCTCATGTGCATGGACCCCCCTGCTGGTTTGTTGTCCAAAATTCAGTCTGTTTTGGTGGACTTTTTTGGGAGGGGTGGACTCCACTGGGTTCCTCAAGCCCTGTTATTTCTTCCCAAAGAGGAGGGGGGGCAAGGAGTGATTCATTTAGCTAGTAGAGGTGCTGCTTTTAGACTGACTTTCATACAGAGACTGCTGACGGGCCCCCAGGACCTGGTATGGAGGCCTTTGGCCTGTGTTATTTTACAGAGAGTCCTTGGGCTTGGGCTAGACCTCCCTGTGTTTTTAATGGATTTTAAGAACTCTAATGCACTGTCTTTACCCAGTTTTTACCGCAGTCTCTTTTCAGTGTTGACTCTTTTTAAAAAACAAAGAGGGCCATGCGATTCCCTCTACTGGTTGTTGAGGGAGCCGCTGGTTTTTGGTGGTCGCCTTGGTGTCCTGCCGGGAGTTGGAAGGACCTTCCTTGATAGGCTGTGTTCCAGGAACGTTCTCACTCTGAAGCAAGTGGTGGAACTGGCTGGTCCTGGCCTCAACAACGCCTCAGCTTTAGCAGCTCATCTTGGTGTCAGGTCGAATCGTTTCATCGATGGTCTTCTTGCACACTGGAAACAGGAGCTTCATCGACTTGAGCACTCCCTACCCTTGGACTTTAGCAATGGCACGCTGCAGCCGGAAAGCACGGACCCCTTTCCCTCTCTCACGCTCTATATGGACTTTGACGTCGCTCCTTGCTCCTTACTGGCATTCTGTGCTCCCACTGGTGTGGACTTTGGAGGAGCCAGTGGTAAGGCACTCTACAGACTGATGGTGATGGCACTCAACAAGGACAGATTGAACACCTGTGTGGACACTCCTTGGAGAGCCTATTTTAGACTAGGAAAAGGGCATCGGCCTGCCTGGAGGGCTCTTTATAAAGCCCCTCTCCCTAAGAGGCATGGAGACTTACAGTGGAGGGTCCTGCATGGTATTATAGCTGTCAATGCTTTTGTTTCTGTGATTAACAGCAGTGTCAGTGATCAGTGTGTTTTTTTGTTCCTCTAGGGAGACAGTTTTTCATTGTTTTATTGAATGTCAGCGCCTGAGTGGTCTCTTTGAACTTCTCACAAAACTTTTTCACTTTTTTAAGGAAGTTTTCTCTAAGCAGGTTTTCATTTGTGGTTTTATGTACAATCATCGTTTTAAGCAGAAGTGTCAACTACTGAACTTTGTTTTAGGGCAGGCAAAGTTGGCTATTTATGTAAGCCGGAGAAGAAAACTTGAAAATGTTGAGAATGATGTTGATGTCAAAATTTTATTTGTGAGGCTACTTAAAGCCAGAATCAGGCTGGACTTTCAGTTTTTTTATGGGGAATGGGGATGTGGAAGGTTTCAGGACCCTCTGGTCCCTGGAGAATGTCCTCTGTTCAGTTCGTGATGGACAGCTTTTTTTGGGGCGTTTTTTGGGGGAATAATTTTCTGTGTAATATAGCATGACATAGAAATTGTATTGACTGATGGACAAGTGTGTTTATTAAAGATCTTTTAAAAATCAAAATCAATCTCTCTCTCTCTCTCTCTCTCTCTCTCTCTCTCTCTCTCTCTCTCTCTCTCTCTCTCTGACTTGATGTCACTTGGTCTCATCAGATATAATTTAATGCACTATTTGGGCATTTTGTGTAATGATAGTTACTACATCAACGTCTATTTTGTTATTAAATATTGGAGAAAAAATGATTTAATTGATTTTTGGGGCATTTGGTGGGCTTCTGGTATCCCATAAAAATGATTTCATTTATTATTTGGATGTTTTCTAGGGGGTTGGGGTCACAGGAGTCCCATTCGGTCTGTTTGGTCCCCTTTGCTGTTTAGTACAACCCTTTATGGTCAGGGAGCTGGTAACGAGGGTCATTTACTTTTAACAGGATGGCACTGCTTCAGATGGTAAAAAAGATTTGTAGTGCAGCATTTCCTCTGGCTTAAAGACCTTGCCACGGTGGCAACATATTTTTCCAGGTGGGGTGGGGGGGCAGAAAACACATGACACTATTGTAACCGGAATATGTTAATTTTACATTTTTTTTTTTAAATTTTGCACAGTAACTTTGCATATGAAACTTACGATATGAAGTATTGTACAACCGAGGCTTGAATGTTGGAATACTGGGCCAGTTGGGGTCCCACCCAGATGTCCTGTGTTTGGACTTTTTAATGGTGTCGTCCTTCTCTCCTTTCTCTGTTCTCGCCTCTCCTGGACCCTCTGCCTGAACACTTTCCTGTCATTGGCTCCTCTCTTCTGTCTCATCTTGCCCTCTCTGAGCTCTGTCTAATTCAGCTTCTCTCTCAGTCTATGGTGGTATACAAACAGGTTAGAAAATATCAAGTGTCATGTTTTGTCCTGCAGGATTTTTTGTCATGGTTTACATAAATGACAAAAATGTGTATTTTTTTGTATTTTTATTCTAGTGTTTTGTTGTTTTTTTTTTCATTGAGAGAGTAGGGAAGGGGAAAAAAAAACCCATTCATAATAGTAATTTACTCCTGCATACTTAAATTATATGTTCAGAGGTGGGTATAGTAGCCAGAAATCCTACTCATGTAAAAGAAGTGCTTTGAAATTAATAATTAAAAGTAGACAACCAAAAATGACTTGCGGACCGTCATTCCTTCAAGCCGTCAAGTCATAATGTGCCCAAATGGCAGACACCGCATTTCTTTTTTGGTAAGCTGCTTTAATTTTATGCTGTGTTCTCCTCCGTGCTGCTTCCAAGTTACAGACAGGATGAAGTGGATTCACATGACCGCACAGGCGGCAGACATTTTAAATGAACAGGAGAAACAAATAAAATAATTAACATGGGCAAGATTACATCAGTTACAGGTCCGAACATCAATTTCAGTTGTTTTCAGTTAATCACCCAGCCCTACCATGCAGATATATGTAGTATGGCAGTCCCGTGACGTAGTGACAATAGTTACGCCCGTTGCTAACGGCAACGGCATTTGACTCTTGCCAGGTGTTGTCGATGTTGAAGGTCCGCAATTCAAAGGCACTTCTATAACCCTAGAGTTTGTCTGTCTCTGGAGTTATTCCCTCCCTGTGAATTAAATATATAATTGGCTTTGATCAAGTGGACTTTTGCATGAGAAATGGCCCATTTTTGACAAAGTTAATGGTACAGTGGAATACAGAGACACTTCAAATATATTATTTTTTGCAGCTCTAACTGTGCCTGTTGTTATGAATGTGTGTTGAAATGGCCTGGATATTTCAAATTGCAAGAAATGTAGCTTCCGAACCATGTATAATATGTGTAAACAAATATACGCTGTTGCTGTATATTATTCATAAAGTAGTAATAATTACATGACTGTTCTGTTACTGGAACACCAGATGGGTAAGGGCTTAACCCTGCAATAATTTGCGGTTGCCGTTTTCTTTACTTATATTCTAAGCACAACACTGACATGACCTTTTAAGTTAAAATAAATACTTTTTTACATACACAGTTCGTGAAGATTCAGTTTGGTAGATTAACCTATAAACTTTAAATAATAATTTTAGTGTAAAATGAATAGGAAGATGTGAATAATTAATAGTGAAGATGGAACAACTGCAGCATGTTACTGGAACATTTAATCATTAAATACAGTCTTTGATACCAGTACTGCCATGCATGCTATGAAAGTGAAAATACTCCATCTTTAAAAACGACTCTACATAGTCATTTGGCTTTCACAATAGCCACAGGTCTTACTAAATTAGTGTGTAACTTGTAATAATTTGCCGAGCAACAACTACAAAGTCAGGTTTTGACTTTTAGTGACTCTGCCTTAATTAGAACCTTCCCAAATTCCAATAATAAATTACTACTTTATTACTTTTGGACACAGCTACAGCCCTCGGGCAAACTACACACAACCTGAATTTAGAGGTCATTGTGTTGTTTAATTCAAATAACAAGTGCTTAACATTAAAAGGCAAATGTCAGATGCCCTCTTGTGTAATACAAAAAAATGTTCAGGCTTAGGCTGGAAGGATTTCTATCTGGCACTGAATTGATTGGGCTCATTTTCGCCCCAAAGCTGTTCAACACAGCTCACACGCTGTTGGTTGAATGGTTACATGTAACATCGACATAACATGATGACTGTGTAAATAGAATTAAAAGTAGAAAAAAATGACAGAAATAAATAAACAACTCAGGACCATTATAATGAGTTACCAAAGCAGATCATATCTGAATGGTGTATTATTAACACAGCTGCAACTGTTCATCTCATTAATTATATTCTTCATTAACAGCTTAAATGACTTATAACAACATAATATGCACTTGGTGGTGCAGTGGTTAGCAATGTGGCAGCACAGCGAGAAGGTCGTGGGTTCGATCCCACCCCCTGGCCAGCGGTAACCTTCTGTGTGGAGTTTGCCTGTTCTCCCCATGTCTGCGTGGGATTTCCCCAGGTACTCTGGTTTCCTCCCACAGGCCAAAAACATGCATGTTGGGTTAACTGGCATCAACTGGGGATTCTAACTTGTCCTTAGGTATGAATGTAAGGCCTAGTGCACACAACAACGCTTTCATTTAGACCCAGAGAGAAACATCTGCGTGCACACGACATGTCACAAAAGCAACCACACGTGCACACGGATCCACCAAAGGTGTGAAAACTGCTGTTGGAACTAACAGATGACAAGTAGAAGTTTTACTAGGGACTCTGGATTATAACTATAAATGCCAAATTCCATCTGCAAGAAATATTCATATTCATTTTCTTTAAGCTGAAAGAATAAGAGAGTAATAAATAAATGGCACATTGAGATGACTTTTGTTGTGGTTAGGCGCTATACAAATAAAGTTGAATTGAATTAAATAATTAACACAGCTGGTTTGAATATTTGACACGGAGTCTTCAGTCATAACTTTTACAAAAGCATTACAAGTAAGAAAAAAAGTGAAATGATGAGATGTCGGGCTGCAGCAGACATCTCATCATTTGTGCAGCAGCACAAAACATCGGCAGCTCCACGGTGATTTGTTCATCATTCAACAAAGGTAGGCATCCTCCTTGGTTATAATTTTGATGATTATTTTTCTATATAAAGCTGCATCTATTGTGTAAAAAAGAAGTTTTACAGACACCATTAAGAGCCAATTTTAAACCTGATCCTAACTATAAACACATCAGGCTTAAAGTTTAATCATGGGGCTTACATTTCTGTATTTCTGTGAGAAATACAAGCTCTGTATTTGTATTTCTCTGTGAGAAATAAATGATCCTTGGTGTGTGGATTGGCTGAAATCTGTTGTAAATTGGGGCTCTGTCAAGCCGTAGGTCTTTTTTTCTGTGCATACGGACGCGCAAAATCAGCGCCGTGAAAATCTCTCCCCTCTGGAGACTGGTTTCAAATCTCTACACTTTCACACCTCCAAATACCCAGTGTAGTATGCATGGTAAAAACGTTGTGTGCATGGCCCCTAAGAGTGAATGGTTGTCTGTCTCTCTGTGTTGGCCCTGCGATGGGCTGGCGATCTGTCCAGGGTGTACCCCGCCTCTCGCCCAAAGATGCTGGGATAGGCTCCAGCCCGCCCTGTGACCCAAAAAGGATTAAGCGGAAGAAGATGGATGTTAGAAAAGGAGGCCAACCTGCTTTCTTGTATTTTGAATGAATATAACTGCAGTTAAGTGCATATTTGTTGGTTTTGTGGATGCTGATGAAACTATTGTAGCACATGGAAAAAGATGCTGGGATAGGCTCCAGCCCGCTCTGTGACCCAGAAAGGATTAAACAATTGAAGATGAATGAATGAATGAATGCTAATTTTAAAATCCATATTGTTAAGCACAGACTGTTCTTTGTATGATTCAGTTGGTATAATCCTTGTTCATTTACTGGATCTTACTGTGACCCCCCCACGTTTGCCTACTGTTGTCTCTTTAATGCACTTTCCATTATACACAACTTTATTCTAACTGGCTGCGCCACATAAACAAAAGGTTTTGTACGGCAAATGTTTTGGGGTGCTCTAATGCCGTGTGCCTGAGATGACCATAAGAAAGAGAGCCATGCATCATGATGGGCCAGGTGTAAGGTGCACCGATCCAGCTTTTGTAGCCACCGATCTGATACCAATATCTTGGCTCCAATATCTGCCGATATTAAAAAAAGAACCAATCCAATACCGCGCACAATTAAAGTGGTAAACTTCTCCTTCAAGTAATATTTGGCCTAAATTAAACAATAAATTCGTACTTTGTGGTATGAAGTTTAAAAAACATTTAAATTTACAGGAAATTTGCTACTCATTGAGTAACACTGTAAGCATTCTTCAAATCTTCCTTTTCACACCTAACTGCACTCTATTACAGAATTGTAACTATGTATTTATTCTCACTAAGAAAAAGCCTCACCTGTTTCTATACCTTATTGTTTCTGTCTTTATATCTATGGTCAAAATTTATAGGGGGTCATCTACATTGCATGACACCGTTTCACAGCACTTGCTGATCCACTGATTTGAGTCATATTGGAACTGATATCCTCCTGCTGATATTGGATCGGTGCATCCCTATCTGACAGCAGGAAAAAAACTGTAATATGAGCATGTACCACAGAAAATAAGGAATACTGAAATAGGTCCACTGTAATGTTCCAATTATAAAATTATTTATTATTACAGTTCAAAAAGATCTAAAATTTTCCAAAAGTAAACTTATATTAACTGTGTGTTGTAGAAAAACAATCACACAAAGGGCATATACAGTGTATACAGAAACAGGACACTACTACAATCTGCACATCTTCTCCTTTGTGACGTCTCACAGCCAACTTTCCTACCATTGTGTGTCACTTCAACAGTCTGATTAAAAAAATACCCCAAAAGTAAGAAGATGAAGTTTCTGTCCCTCCAACTCCAGACACACTACAGTGGATCAACGGCAACCTCCTCCACCTCACTTACATAATAAACACCTAGGCCTGAACAAAACAGCCTCCATGCCACCTGTGTGGCCTGCAGCACTAGATTCTTCTGTCCCTCAAGGAATGAGACAGAAGGAAGAATGAATCCAACACCAAAAAGGAGAGAGACACGGTACTGAAAGAACAAACATGGAAAAAATGAAACGCAAAAAGAGGCAAAACAGAGAGGGAGCCTGAAAGAGACCGCAGTGAATCCCAGTGGTTCACGTTTGAAATCTCTGAAGGATGTTTTTGAGGAAAACTCCAACAAAACGCATCTTTTCAAACGGTTAAAAACCATTCAGGCTGGGCAGAAGCACACACTGTGGAGACACACACGGTGCACACTCACACAAAGCCTTTGGCAATTATATCTGTGTCTCATATGCTGAATATTTTGTATAGCTAGCATCACAACATTCACAGCCACACTATAGAACAGAAGGATTAGGACCTACGCACATTTGATCTTTCTTTGACTTTGTATTAGGAGCTCACCAAAAAACGGTGTACGTTAAATATGCTTCCACTGTCTGTGTGCCTGTGAACAAAGAATGTAGGGAAGCTGCACATGCTCTGCTCCTCTTCCGTACACACAGAAACACATAAGTGATTATCTTCCATTAGGAGACTCCTCCTGCTTCTCTGTAACTGCCACTCTGTCTTGCTGTGAGAGGAAAACACTTAGGACTGATAGAAGGTTAGCATCAGTCTGACACAGACGCACACCTGCCAGCCTCACATACTGTATGGAGCTTGCAGTCCTGTCAAGACCTAAATCTTTTTTCACATCATCAAGAATGCATACGGAGACAGGTAGACACACAAACTCTGTCCTTCTCAAACACAGACGCATACACACAAAGTGTGCAAAGTGTCAGGCAGCAGTGGAAAAGCGGTGATTTGTTCCTCCTGACAGACAGGAAATAAGGGAGTCAACCAGGGACCTCACTTCCTCTTAGACCTGACTAACCTGACATCTATCAAGCACCCCCACTCCACACACTCCCACACTCGCAGTGTCTTTTTCTCTGTTGTTTAGACTCCTCCTTCACAATCCATCGGGCTCTGAAGTCTCTCCCGAGGCTCCCAGCATTCAGATGTGGCATTAAATACTTGTCTGTGTCCAATCTAAGAGCATGCGCATTACTATTTTGGAACTAGCATTATATTTACAATTTAAATTGCATCAAAATCCCCTGGTTGCTTTCCCAAGTAATGGAGGGTGCAATAATGCCTAGGTAACAAACTGGCTCTAATACAAATGGCATTTGCTGTTCTCAAAACATTGCTTTTTTTCTAAGCTGCAAGTAAAGGTTACCACAGAAATGAAGCCCATCAGTGGGAAGATAATGGAAAAATGAAAAAGCTGGCAATAATATTCAGAAGAATGTCAGAAAGGTGAAAAAAAATTCATGATACAGTTGTGCAATGCGGACAATGATAATCGGTTAGACAAGGCTTCTAATTTGCCCTCTCCTCATTATGACAAGGTTAAGTAAATCTCCTTGTCCGCTTCAGCTGTTTGACACTGATGAGGGAAAAGGACTTTAGTTTGCATGTGGAAGTTTGTGTGTGGGTGGGCATGCATGAGTGAAACGGCATGTCAGTCTCTTGAATAGGGATTTGGCATGATGATATGGCCTTTCCCTGCCCACAGCCTGCCATTTAAGCATCCTATCTGTGACCTTGTTTCACTTAGGAATGGCCAGTGGTCCAATCAGCACCAAGAACTGGATAGGCTGAGCCAATGGCGAGTGTCAGATCAAACCTCATCAAACTCTGATAGATTCACTCATCTGGTCAGAACTGCAGGGACGTATTTTCTATGCTTAGGTGAAAAATAAAGTTGTATGCTGAGTGTAACCCAGGATTTCCACTGACTCCACATCCGGTCCATTACGGTTGCGATCTGGCCTCCAGAGCAAATAGTTCCCCTTCTTTTTTTCCCCCCTTGTCCTGTCAAGCAGCTAGGTAAGCAGAACAGAAATCCGCTTCCTTTATTGTGTCAAACAGATTTACTTTACCAAAAGGAGCTATTTGATATGTACTGTAAAAAAGAATAAATAAAATGATGTATATAAAAATAATGTATATAAAAAAATAAAATGATGTACAAGGTTTCCTTTGGTAATATTTCTGTGTGGCGGGCCGCCACCCTTGGACTTATGCCACCAGGCCAAGGATATATTAATTTAAGAAAAGAAAATATGAAAGAAAGACGCTCCCCAAGCGTGCACACGAACATGTGACTGCCATCCCAGAGGAAGCATGCTGCCTGTCCGTTCATGAGAAAAATTTGTAATTTAGAAAAGTAAATTGAATTTATTTATATTTAAAACATTACTTAGTGGGAAAAAACGGGACTCTCTCCACAACATAGTTTCTTCCAATGACTTCCTGCTATAAAGGAGACTGGAATCTTCCTCTTCCTGTTTGGCACTCCAGACACCCACTTGGAATCAAAATGGGGAAACCCACACACCACAACTAAAAAGGTAACAACTAGGGGCAGGGCAAAAATCTATCGATGTGTCCATGATACTGTATCGATTCAGAGAAACCAGTATTGTGATACTTAAATAAAAGTATTAATAAATTTCGCCAATACTGTACAAAATCAGTTTTTTGGGGTAGAGTAGCAAGAGCACTCTGAGGCGAGTGCAATATTCCCCACGTCCGTTTTCTTTGAAGATCCTAACACTTAGTGACGGACAGCAGTTTTCAACTTTTCAATTTAATTACTGGGGCAGATCCAAATTCTGATTAACCCATCATCCATGAATATACAACAAAGTATACAACCCATGGTTATAGGGCAGGATCCCGAGGTGAACCTGTGTAGCAAGTTTGGCAACCCTAGAGAGCTTTACACATTCTATAGTAAGAGGACATAGGGAGTACTTACCTTGACCTTTGACCTTTTGACTCCAAATCTGTAGTCAGAGGTCATGGTCTCAGAGTAAATCTGTGTACCAGGTTTGGTGACCCTAGCTTTCTTTGTTGATGAGATATAGTTTAGAAGCCATTTTGATATTAACCTTTGACCTTGTGATCCTAAATCCATAGTCACCCTTCAGGATCACAGGATGAACCTGTGTACCATGTTTGGTGACCCTAGCGTTACTCATTGTGTACAGTAATATGGCATAGGGAATGTTAATCTTGACCTTTGACCCTTTGACCCACAGCCAGAGGTCAGGATCCCACGGTGAACCTGTGTGCCAGGTTTGTTCGTCCTAGCTTTACTCGTTGTATAGTAATAGTGCAAAAGGAATGTTACCGTTGACCTTTTGATCCCAAACCCATATTCAGATCATGGTGTAAATCGTCCAAGATGTGTCTTAGATACAACTGTGATATATATACAACTCCAGTATACAACTAGGAAAATACCGGTAGCTACGGAGGGTGACAATATGTATGGGTACATAATCATACCATGTAGGATAACTAAGTAGACGGTTATGCTGTTTCATTCCATCTAGCTGCAATGCTCCGCACTGTGTGTTTGTTTGTATATTTATATATTTATTCCATCTAGCGACAATGCTCCACACTGTGTGTTTATATATTTACATATTTATTCCATCTAGCTACAATGCTCCACACTGTGTGTGTTTATATATTTGCATGTTTGTTCCATCTAGCTGCAATGCTCCACACTGTATGTGTTTATATATTCACATATTTATTCCATCTAGCTACAATGCTCTGCACTGTGTGTGTTTATATGTTCATATACTGTATTTATTCCATCTAGCTGCAATGCTCCGCATCGTGTGTCTATATATTTATGTTTATATGTACATATGTATACTCGCTGCTCTTGTTTTTTTCTTGCCTTCTGATTGTTGCTCTGAGTGTTGCTATCCCTGTGCTGTTGCAATCCTGGAATTTCCCCGTTGTGGGACTAATAAAGGCTTATCTTATCTTATCTTTTATCGATTTGAAAAACCTACATCATTTCTTTCATTATTGTGTTTACAAGATTTAGGGAAAAACTGACCCCTGACCTTGACCTCAAGGTCACCCAATCAGAGTCAAATTGCAATATGTGCATCATCAGTGTATATCAAACCCTGGTACCAAGTTTCAAAACAATGGGAACAAAACTGTAGAAGGAGTTGATTTCACAAAAGTGGGACAGAC
Organism: Pholidichthys leucotaenia; assembly: GCA_020510985.1. Classification (NCBI taxonomy): domain Eukaryota; kingdom Metazoa; phylum Chordata; class Actinopteri; order Cichliformes; family Pholidichthyidae; genus Pholidichthys; species Pholidichthys leucotaenia. The sequence continues at coordinate 236,442,864 of CM035848.1, read as the reverse complement.
AGACGGACAGATGGACTGCCCCATAACATAATCCCCCTTCGGCCTTTGACTCCTTCCCTCTGGTCTTCGACTAACAGAAAATAACAAAAACCAATCGACTTTTCAGTCCATTAGATGGTAGGGCTGCAACTAACGATTATTTTGGTAGTCGACTACTCTAACGATTATTTTTTCAATTAGTCGACTAATCGTGATTATTTCTCTCAGGTCCACCATCTCTGCTTCTTGGTAGCGCGGCTCCTGTTTGGGGCTCCAGGCCATGTTTTACCTCACCTGTTTAAGCCTGCACACCTGTGGAAATCACTTTGTTGTCAGTCTCTGCCTTAATATTATGTAGCCTATTATAACAAGTTCCCATAGTTAAATAAAATAATGACCCATCAAACATGAGTTGGAAACTTGAACTTGACAGTTTAATTGTGTTTGCAGCAACACAATTAAATAATAGATGCTAAAGGACAGTCTTTTAACCCCCAAAATAAAATGCAAAAACTCAAATAGCAGCTCTGCTGCTCCATAAAGGCTGTTGTAACTGTGTGTTAAAAACAGAGTAATAGTCAACTCCATTAAAGTAAAAAAAGAAAATAACAAGCTAGTCCATCCTGTTTGAAACCTTGCTGGGTCTAGAAGTTTAAAAGATTAATCAGGTTTCAGATGAAAATTAACCTCTTGCGCTCTGTTGTTCCGCGGGCGGGCAAGTCTCTGCGTCCTAGGACGCACGAGGGCGCACAAGAGCGCACTCGTGTGCGCTCGGACGCATGACGCATGATATACTGATGATGGTGCAGATGGAGATGGTGCTGGCCTCCAAGCGCCACTGGGAAAAAAAAGCTGCAGACACAGAACAGATTAGTTCATCTGATTGACCTGTCATTCGACTAATAAGAGCCTTGAATTAGGTTTCTGAAACCATGAAGAGCCAATGAATGAAAATCTAGCCAGAAGGACCCGCCTCCCAACGGCTGCGAGCCAATTGAAGCACAGAAGTTCGCTGAGCTGTTGTCTAAAGCTGGGTGAAGAGAGACTTTCAGCAGCCACAGGCAGTGGTTTATTTATTTTATTTAATTCCAGCAGAGTGTTTAGGATTCTCTTCCGTCATCATTGACCGACGACGAAGGTCGTAAATCATTCACCAAAACCGCAATAATGGAATTATGTTTTGATCGGGATCCACAAGCGGAGCAGCGTCGCGTTCGTCTGATAATGGGGAAGAGAAGTTCGCCAGGACTCTGCTGCTGTGAAGAGGTAAGGTGTTATAAGCTAAATTATTATTTCTCCCTGAAAACTGTAATCCAAAAATGACTTTTGACCGATCGGTAAATTACAACTGTACGGCGCATGCACTTCGTACTTCGTGCGCCGCAATAAACGGTTCATTTGCCGTGTTCGGAGCGTGAACGCCCCCCCCCCCCCCCCCGCTGCAGACGCCCCCGGTCCGCGGGGGGAAGCCACGCTGACTGCGCAGCGGTCATCACATAGACATATGAGTCTATTCCTTCATGTAGCGATGGCTGTCCTCTGTAGCGGGGGGGGGGGACAACCCCCCCCCCCCCACACACACACACACACAGTAGCGAGGGGGGGGGAAGCCGCTGTGACAGCGTTGCTGTGGAAACATGCAACGAGTGTAATCCGTCATGTAGCGAGGGCCGAACTCCGTCCTTGGTAGCGGGGGGGGGGGGCGACCCCCCCCCCACAGACACAGCCCTGAGTGTGACCTTTCATTAGAGCCTAAAATGAAGATTCTACATTGAATTATTCAAAAGTTACAGATGTTTTTCCTAACTGTGCCATTTGGCACAATTTGGCACAGTTCCAAAACGCCTGGGAACAGCCTGAGAACAAAGCTGTGTAAAATATTTATTTTTTGTGGTATTGTTACCAAATTTGGATCTCAGCTGGATAACACTTGGTTCTACATTTCTGTTGCATTTTCCAGCCGGATCGGACAGCTGTGTGTTATTTGCCAGCATTTGTATCCAAAAAAACACCGTGTCCAAATTTATTTTCTTCAAGTTCAGTATGTTTAGATGACTGTAACTCAGTGGCCGGAGCACGTAGAGAGATCATGTTTTTTTTTTGCCAAAAAATTCAAAGTGTTTTCTTTTAAATGAGACCAACCCCATGAAGATGCTGCAAAGGGTTGAATAACAACTTTCGATTTACTTTGGGCACGTTATTTTTTGGCATTTTTAGGAAAATTGCCCGGAGTGCAAGGGGTTAAAAGAACTTCGTCCAGTCCAAAATAAATTTACAAACACTTTAAATATCAGTACAGGAATGTGAGCCTCCACTACACATACAGTGAAATATTTATCAAGCCATTTTAATTTGTGATGATTATGGATATCCTTTTTTAGTTAAATTACAAATCATGGTATTCTAATTTACCAAGACACACTAATGTTCAGAATGAAGACTTATATTACAGCGACAATAATAGAGAATACGAAAAAGAGTAAGCCGCTCATATAATTCACTCATTTACTGCAGTTAACATATAGCTAGCATAACGGAAGCAGCTCAGCTGTCAGCAACCATCGTCAAAGTGAGATTATTGTCCGACAGCAGGTAAACTATTTAAACAGCATGTAATAATAGTGTGGTCAATTTTCTGAAGCTGAAAGAGTCGCTCATTGAAAATAAGAAGAGCTAACGTTACTTGCTAACCTTACCAGTGCAGTCTGCCGACAGGTGGTCGGAGATGGAGAAACGGAGAGGAGGAGGGAATGGATGCATCGCTGTAGTACAGCTGTGATATGACAACACTGCTTTACAGTCTACATTTAACCTGTTTCATTTATTTTTTTTGGTAAAATCCTCCCATACTTTGGAAACGTTTGGCCTTCTCCATGATTTTCTCTCCATGTCGCCATGATGCGCTCCTCTTCTTCTTCGCTGGAACAGTTAAACTGAACATTCCCGTGTCATACATATAAACTTTAAAATTAAACGACTCGTCGACAATACAAATCTGCATCGACAAATTTTTATGATCGACATTATCGACAATGTCAACCAATCATTGCAGCCCTATTAGATGGTGCTAAATGCTCACTGTCTGGTTAGGTCAGTATAGCAAAGGCATGACTTGTGATCAAGCCAGGAGTTGAACAAGACAGACGTCAGATGGGAAAACACAATATATGATATCACACTACTCAGCGCATTGCAAGATTGTGATATCACGGCCTAAGTATCATGACAGTACTGTATCATAGTGCCGCTGGTGATTCCCATCCCTAATAACAACCAATCAAGGATTCATGATTATTTCCCATTGTTACAAACTAAAGAAGCATTTAATGAATATTTTAAAGCATTTAGCTCAACAGCCAACACTTAAGCCTCCAACTGGCCAGCTTGGTGTACAGAGAGAATTAAGGGTCTTCAGTGTGCTGTTGGCCAACATAGAAGACATTTTAAAGGGCATGGCTGACAGTGAGCAACTAAACTTTAGAAAGATAACTTTAATAAAAATCAATACCTAAGTAATTTATGTTTTATACAGGAGAGATGAGCAACAATTTCACAGCCATGACAGTTCTCCAAAAGAAAACAGACTACAAGAGCATTTTTACCAGCAGGTAAAATGTACATGTTGGCATTATGCATTCTATAGTGATTGCAGAAATAATGGCAGAGAGGTTACAGTTGCAATCTATCCATACTATTCCTAACTCTATCCCAAACCATTCTGTACTCTTAAGGTAATTGTTTTTAGAGCTTAGCCTTACCCTAATGCTAACTTTAACTACCTAAAAAATATGTATTTAATGTATATAAAAGGTAATCATCAAGCTTGGAAGAGAATCTCAAATGAGGAAGAGAAAATAAACACAAAACACAAAGAAAAAAGTCGAGGTGGAGAACTGAACCTGAGTCTCCAAGGCAAAAGTGCATTTTTTGCCGCCCCCCCCCCCCCAATCCATCACAGTACAAGGCTTTGAGTGGTTCTGAAAAGTGGAGATGATACATATGGATAAATTCTGAGGTGAGGAACTTACAATCATCCTTCATGTACTAGTTGGAGGACATGTTGTTACAGCAGTTAGGGTCAAGTTAGATTTGCATCCAATTACCTTGGGGTACTTTAGTTATATTTATATTATTTACATTGTCACTATCCATCCACATGAGCAGCGGAGACAAACTCATTCACCACATATCACAAACATCAACTGCTGTTTCACCCATTTCCGTGGCCATATTATACACCCCCAGATTGTCAGATTTTTCTAAAGATGATTAGAAATCACGCCGTTATAGCCTAAGCACATGATGAAGAAGCAAGAGCACCTTTAAGAGAACCCACAATCCATGTTTCATCATTCAAAAGCAATATTAAAGAGAGAGGGATTGTTGCCTCTGTCGAATGTAGAATATAATTAACATTTCGAAACACAGTAAATGTGACCCATCCTTGACTTCACTCAGAATACACGTAAAGTCTACAGCGAGGCTCTGTCTGAATCCATGCTTAAAATGTGAATCAGTCAAACAGCTGTGGAGCAGAGGCGACTCAGTGACAGGGAAGTGGTGGGGGCGTCGTGGTGGAAGAAGGAGGGGGATAAGTTATGAATAAAGAAGGGAGGGTAGAGAGGTGAGCAGATGAGAGGTGGAGAAGTGGGGTGGGTGGGTAAGAGGGCAGTAAAATGCTGCCGTCACTTAAACTCTAAAATGAAAGATCGATGAGCTTATTTAAATGTGCTCCCAGAGACGAGAGTTGGCTCATATAAACCCCTCGCATTTATGAGGAGGGGTGTGGGCATCGATTGACTGAAGAGAAAAGGAACGGGAGAGAGCGACGCAGGGAGGGGGAGGGGGGCAGGGAGGGGAAAGAGAGAGGGGGAGAAGCCAGGGAGAGATCAGGAGGATCAACCTTGGCTCATCAATTTCATCCCTTTCCTCCTAAAATAAAACGTCCTGATAAATGCCGGGGATAGAGGGGTCGAAACCCGGAAACTCCGCAAGCTTCGATTGGCCGCCTGGCACAGCTTATCGGATCAATAACCCCACCCTCACCCCTTCCAACCCAACCAGCCTCATGACCAAACTGTTTCACAAATTTCCAGTTCACCCCACACCCCTCCCACCACCACCCATTTAGCTGGGCTGCCTGAAATTTGTTAAATGGTGGGAAAATTTGGGAGTGGTGTGGGGGGTGGGTGTAATTTGTGTGCTGGTACTGAGACCTTGACATTAATAGGAGGACGGAAGGAGCTGACTCTGCAGCCACGGGGGGGAGGGGGGGGCAACCGGGGGGAAAAGAGGGAGAGTAAGTTCTGACACACACGGAGGTGTTGTCATACCATCACCATCGATTGAACAACAGGCACAGCTTTCTGAGTGACAAGCACTGGGCGCTGCAACAACCCCCCCCCCCAACCCAGCCCGTTTTTTGGTCACCCCCCAACCCTCTCTCTCGAACTCCTCACACCAACTCCTCTCCCTCCTGGCCATATTCTTGAATTTCTCACCCTCCCCACTCCCCTCTCTCACACACACACACACTCACTTTCCTGCTCTTAAACAGCCCACATATTATTCTACATGCGATCACAAATAGTGCAGCCCCCCACTCCAGACACACACATGCATGCACAGACATTCCTAAGACCCCCCCCCCCCCCACACACACACACCCCTCACTCCCCATAACCCCCAAGTCTCAGTCTTGCGTTCAGCCCACCACGCCATCTGTGACCCAGTGAAAACCGCGTGTCAACACCGGCCTGACCTTTTCTCTGCCTTTGTTTTGCACCTCTGAGTCACCCGGACAACAACGCCGGCGTCCACAAACCAAACATCACACATAAAAACAGGTAACATAAGCGGTATAGAATTTCTTGCTTTGGTCGGGATCAGTGTGTCATCATTAGTGGTCTTATTTCCTGTTGCCACATTCAACAATTACCCGGCAGGGCGCCCTCAATTAGCAGGGCCTGCACATATTAATCTGAACACCTGCCAGTGCAACAGGGTCACCACCAGAACAGGGGACAACTTAAATGAACACACTGGTGTGCATGTGTGCTTCTGTCACAAATGGAGAGCTGTAGATAAGCAGGTCACTGACTAAGGAGGGATTATCAGTGCTGGGGAAACTGTAACACCCCCCCCCCCCCCATATACATCCTCAATACCTTAATCCAGTGATAAGCATCAAAACAGCAATAACAATTAATGAATGCACTGCATGAAGGACTTCCACTTGTTTACCTCTCCAACACAATCAGCTCCATTTAATCTACAATGTCTGCTCTCATGCAGACAGCGACACATCTCACGCAAGAAACAAGCTGCTGCACTTTGGTTAGATGAATTGCTCCTCTCCCACCCCAGAGGTCATACCAGCACCCCCCCCCCCCCCTTTTCATCATCATCATGGCTGCAGTGTCAAATCAATCTGCTGTAGGGGTTTCCGTAGCTTATTTGCACACTTGAACAAAATATTCCCCGCCGTGCTACACCTGCTACTTGTGTGAATGGGCTCTTACCTTGGCCGTGCAACATGTGGCAGCTGCTGCCGAACAGAAGCAGGAGGAAGAGAGGCACCGCACTCCGGCTCGTCCCGGTCCCCATCTTCATCTGCCGACTCCCGGCTACCGGCGCCACCGCACGCTCCGGAGATCCCTCGGGGCTAATTCCCGGGTTCATTCTGCGGGAGGAGAACCGGGGGAAGGGGGGGGGCAGCAGTGGTGTCCGCTTTTTCCGTGCCGCTTCGGCAACTCTCTCTCCTGAGCCCCGCTGCACGAACGAGTGGGTGCCGGTGGAGGGTGGAGACTCTGGATGGCTCCTGCCGCCGAAGCTCCAGGGGTTCGGCGCTGTCACGGCCGCACAGCTCCCAACTCTGACTTCCAGAAACTCGGCGATCAGAGGGGGACGAGCGGAGTTTCCCCCCCCCCGGCTTGGCCGTCTAATAAAGCCGTAATCTGTCGAGCGTTTCCACCACCTGTGATAGCCTACCTCGTTTTCATTTGGATTGATCCGAGCACGGAATTAATACATTAAAGTGTATTTTAGACTTATCGGCTTATTCTGTGCTATCGACCTTAAATCCGCCCTTTTTTTAATGTCTTCACGGGGGATTTATCCGCGGGTCATTTTGACCGTTTCCACAGTTGTATTGACACAGATGCGATTAAACACGAACATTATTATCCATCCGTGTCTGATCCAGTGAAAGGAAGATCTTTAAAAAAAAAGAGAGAGAGAAATCAATCCAGGAATTGATTGGGAGACCGCCCCGGGATTTGGTCTGCAAACAAAGTAGAAAGGGGTGCTCGGGCTCTCGTTTTCCCAGGAGTGGAGAGGGAGAAACGTGGATGCCGAGTGTCTGTTAGCTCAAGTGTTCACCGGGCGGAAACTAGCTCCACTCTGCCCACAAGCACACTCGCTCCCTCGGATACAAAAAAAAAAAAAAAAGCAGGCGAACTTGTGCCGCGGAGCTCGGATTACGCGGATTTTTTTTTTACACAACAGGTTAGCAAAAACACACAGATGCATTAGCAGTTCCTCGTCAATTTCAGAGAGTTTTCTAACCCTTGTGTACGTTGACTGCCGTGGATAAGTTATTTGTGTCCATAAAGTAGTGGTTTAAAGGTGGGGGGGGGGAAACAGCCGTTATAAAGACAGCCGTGAACGTTCCTCTGACTGCGACACTGGAGAGTCTTCGGCGGTCCCCGACACAAACAACCAGTCCCGCTACTTCAAAAATACACCTTTGAAATCTACAGACGTCCAAATGTACTCACACAGTTCTTTGTTTTGTTTTTTTTTTTAAATTCTCAGTTAGCGACCCTTTAAGTCGGGTTCCTCCGTCTCGGCACCCTGTTGAGGCTAGCGGGAGCCGACCGGGGCGATGCGTCTCCCTCAACTGAACACCTGCCACCCTTCCTCTCCTTGCGCACACTTTAGGGGGTGAGAGAGAGAGCGATGGCGTTGCTAGAATCCAGGGTAAGCAGATTTTTTTATATTTTTTAAAAAAAATAATAATAATGCTTTTGTTATCTGTCAGAATGCGCTTCCCACACACAGATTTATCTCCAGCGGTCGCTGCTTTATCCGCTTCCCTCACTCTCCCCGAACTCAAAAACTAAACTTCCATTCACAATCATCCCTTGCTGTTCATTGGTGGAGCCTTTCGCTTTCTTTGTTTTAATTGGACAGTGTGAATGGAGGGGGCGGGATTAAGCGCCCAGAGAGAAAAGCAGACCGCCCCGTACACGCAAACGCATGCATACAGCCCAAACTTATTTTTCAGGTTTTCCTCTCAAAAGTGTGAAGTGCACTTCGAGATGTCAGCATCTCCACCAACATGCCTCGACACAGTGTAAGTCAGAAGCTCAAATAACAATTTTTATTGACTCAAAACAAGGGTGGGTAATCATTCTGTGCTATGGAAAAAGGAGCTACAAAACATGTTTGAGCCTTATAGGCTAAAGGTAAAACTAACAGTTACAAGTAAGTTCATCCAACTGCAGTAAATATTTTTAAATCTTAAATATAAAACTTTTCTAAAGAAACCAAGTGCAGCCTGGCTATTGTCTTTTTATTATGCTTTCTGGAAGTAACAAGCCAGTATCCCGAGGTAATGCATTAATTTATCGTGTGATTTTGAGAAAACAGAATTTTTAAAAAAAAATACACACAGCATGCAATTATGGCTGCTCTTAGCTATTGTCCTTTTCTCTCATTATTTGACTTTTCTGTAAAGTTGGGAGTGTGAGTAAATCTGTATTTTTTATTATGATTTTTTTCCCCATAAAATCACAAACTTTTCAGCAAGATTTTCAACTTTTTTCTTGTACATTTGCAATATATACAGTGGTGTGAAACAGTGTTTGCCCCTTCCTGATTTCTATTTTTTTGTATGTTTGTCACACTTAAATGTTTCATATCATCAAACAAATTTAGATATTAGACAAAGATAACACAAGTAAACACAATATGCCGTTTTTAAATGAAGGTATTCATGATTAAGGGGAAAAATCCAAACACACATGGCCTTGTATGAAAAAGTGATTGTCCCCTAAACCTAATAACTGGTTGGGCCACCCTTAGCAGCAACAACTGCAATCAAGCATTTGCGATAACTGGCAATGAGCCCTTAGAATAGAGGGTTAATACTAGTGAAAGCGCTTTGAGTGGTCTTTGTGACTAGAAAAGCGCTATATAAGTGTAGGTTAGTTAGTTAGTAATTTTGGACAGCTGGCCACTCCTGGGAAGGTTCACCACTGTTCCATGTTTTTGCCATTTGTGGATAGTGGCTCTCACTGTGGTTTCCTGGAGTCCCAAAGCTTTAGAAATGGTGACAAAATTGAACTAAGCTTTCAAAGATGTGGTAAACCACAGTTAATTTATGTTTTAACAGGGGGGAAATCACTTTTTCACTCAGGGCCATGTAGTTTGGGATTTTTTTTTACGGTAATAATAAACACCTTCATTTAAAAACTGCATTTTGTGTTTATTTAAGGGATAAGGACCTGTACTTATATAACGCTTTTTCTAGTCTCAGAGACCACTCAAAGCACTTCACTAGTACTAACCCTCTATTCTAAGGGCCTAGAGGAGACAGATATCTAGAGACAATTTAGAACAACCAATTAACCTAACATGCATGTCTTTGAATTGTGGGAGGAAACCGGAGCCCCTGGAGTAAACCCACACAGCACAGGGAGAACATACAAACTCCACACAGAAAGATTCCTACCCCTGCCAGCCTGGGGGTTCGAACCTGGATCCTTCTAGCTGTTAGGCAACAGTGCTAACCACTGCACCACTTTGTGTTATCTTTGTCTAATATTTAAATTTGTTTGATGATCTGAAACATTTAAGTGTGACAAACATACAAAAAAAGGGAACTCAGGTTCAGGTTCAGGTTACTTTATTTGTACCCGTAGGTAGAAGGAAGGAGGCAAACACTTTTTCACACCACTGTACCCTTTTTGTGAGATTCCTGTCATGAATTTGGGGCAGATATGAACTGTGACTGTCCAGTGGAGATGCTCACGGGTCAGTCTGTGGTTGTAATGGGCTGCTACTAGGTGTGAATGCTAACAGGGCATCTTGGAAAAAGAGAGGTTGCTGTTATGAAGGGGTTAATAACAGGGAGCAGCGTGATGATGCAGCCAGCTGGTAACGTCATCACGCCAGCCCATATAGGGAGAGTCATCTCAGGAGTCTCTCCACTCATAGTCACCTAGGCTATGGGGTCTGTATACAATGAACCTGTAATGCGCTATTATTGTATGATAAAGTTCAAGTCCCAGCACAGCTCTCCTCTCTGTTGGTCATTCCCGGGTTTACAGACATAACATCTGGCGACGAGAGTTAAACCATGGAGGCCATCACGACCATTTCTGGAAAACCCCGGAGACCCGTTCATTCCGTGGCAGCGCTGGTGTTATGCTTTCACCACCTACATATCGGCGCTGGGCTTGGACAAGCTAGATGAGGTACAGAAGTGAGCTCTGTTAATTCACTGTCTGGGCAGTATTTTCTGCACGCTAGGACCAACAGACTCATTTGCTGATGCTGTAGAACTGCTAGCTAGCTACTTTGCTGAGCCTGACAACGTGTTGGGTGCGGCGTATAATATTCTGCCAACAGCAACAGAGAATTGGTGAAACAACATGGCAATTCATCACAGACTTCGTCACCTAGCTAGCATGTGCAGGTTTGGTTTATTGGAAGATGAAATGGTGCGGGACCAATTGGCGGAGCGCACAAACAACCCAAAGCTAAGGGCTAAGATGCTAATGGCGCCAAACGACATGACGCAAGCTAACACCATCAAGCTAACGTTCCATCTGGAGTCAGTGGGCCGGTTAACATCGGACCTAGGTGTGCGCCAACAACTGAGACAACCAGGACAGACGGTGTTAGCCAACGCGGTGGGCATGGAGGAACATGAAGACATGGCAGTGGAGTTCAAGACGAATGCTGTTAACTGGAGGACCGCTCCGAGAGGCCTTGCGTGTGGTAACTGTGGTTCCCCGATGCACCATGAGAGAGCAGGTTTTTGCCCGGCAAGAGGACAGCGATGTAACAAGTGTGGGAGGTTCAACCATTTCGCCAAAATGTGCCGGTTGCCAACACTGTGGGACCCGCCAGGCAAGCAAAGCCGCCCGTCCACGACCACCATCCACGCAGTAAGCCCTGAAATCACACCATATGTATATAGCATGGTTGAGTTGGACAATGTTGCTATACCACTGCTGCTCAACACCGCTGCGGTGACATTGATGCTAATCTAATGGCGCCAGAAGCAGGGCGGCCATACCAGCAGCAACTTTCTCGTGTCTCTGTGTGTCTATCTGCTTATTTCTGTATATAGTGTGTCTCTTTTTAACCAGTGACATAACGCACGGCTCAGGAGACGCACACACACAGGCTCAGAGTAGTTCAAATAGTTTATTAACAACGGGCGTGAATGAGTGCGTGTCTGCGGGGTGTAAATGTGTTGGTGGCGGTGTCCGCTTCAGACACAGAGGCAGGTGACCGTACAGCCGGGCAACCCTATGGAGAAGACACAGGGAGAGGGTGACAGGCATACACCAACACAGGAGGGATTATGGCAAGAGAAGGACTTACTTGGATGACAGGTCAGCTGGCACAGCAAGGGACGAAACCCGGGAGACAGCCACCTGGAGAGCTCGGTGCAACAGCGAGGAATGGGCGTTGGAGAGAAGACGTCCGCCGCCGCCGGGAAATCCACCTGTGCACAGGGGAGCAGACTGGAGAGAGAAGGTAAGGCTTCTTACCCAAATAATTGCGCTGAAGATAGTAGATGACTCACAACGGTGAGGAACGAAGTCTGACGGCTTCAGGCCGAGCCTCCGGGCGAGGCGGCTTTTCTCCCTCGCCGCTGATGAGGATCAGGTGTGTGAGCAGGTGGCGCCGCTGATGAACGGCGCGGCGTGACAACCAGGGCTTGGTAGGAAGATTCGGATTAACAACTGGACCAAGTTTTTTCTATTTTAGCCTGGTCTTTCTCTTATTTTTTTTTCTCTTCCTCGGGCAATGGAGATCAATGGGGGCAGGGGGAGATGCATTGTTTACACACGTGACCAGCTGCTCGCGCTGAAGGGGCCAGAGCTGCTCGCGCTGTGGCCAGCAGGGAAGCACCTCATCCCGCATGAGCTTAGGAGGAAGCGCTGAGGAAGAAGGGCGGGAACTAAGGTGAGGATGAGGAGGAGGAAGCATGAGTCGGCTGTACCGATTGTCATCACCGGGAACGTGTGATCACTAGGAAACAACACAGATGAACTTACAGAACTGGTCAGGACACAAAAGGAATATCGTAAGTGTAGTATCATGTGTTTCACAGAGACGTGGTTACACTCACAGATCCCGGATGTTAACATAGCGATACCTGGCTTCAAGACTATACAGGGGAACAGAGATGTGATAAGTAATGGGAAAAAGAGGGGAGGAGGATTGGCACTTCTTGTGAATGAATGGTGGTGTAATCCTAGACACATTTATGTGAAGGAGAAGCACTGCAGCCAGGATATTGAACTGCCTGCTGTGAGTATGCAACCTTATTATATGCCACGAAAAATGACGCATGCCTTAGTAATTATCGTCTACGTCCCTCCGTCAGCTGACACAGCGGTGGCCTGTGACGTCATCAGCTCCTCTACGCCCACATTACTTGTAGAAGCACCCAGACGCATTTATGGCCATCACGGGTGATTTTAAGCATGTCTCACTGGTAAGAATATTACCAAACTTTCACCAGTTTGTTGACTGTCCAACCAGAGAAAATAAAACACTGAATTTACTGTATGCCAATGTCAGAGATGCATATAGTGCCACAGCTCTACCCCCCATTGGCAAATCGGATCACTGCATGGTCATGTTATCACCCAAGTATGTTCCCCTTGTGCAAAGGCAGCCTGCTTATACACAGACTGTGAGGAGGTGGACACAGGAGGCTGCTGATGCACTGCAGGACTGCTTCGAGACGACGGACTGGGGCGTACTCTGTGAACCACATGGGGTGGACATAGACAAACACTGCATCACAGAATACATCAGATTCTGTGAAGACACAACCATGCCAGCTCAGACTGTACACTGCTTCTCCAACAACAGACCATGGGTCACGAGTGGCCTGAAAGCACTTCTGAACAAAAAGAAGAGAGCTTTTAGGTCTGGAGACAAGGAGAAGCTGAGGGGAGTGCAGCATGAGCTGAGAGAGATGCTGAGAAGGTGCAAGGACAATTATAGGAGGAAGTTTCTAGAATAAACTCAGGCAAAACAACGCTAAAGATGTGTGGGTGGGAATGAAACAAATAACTGGGTGCAAGGTCAGACAGACATCTGGGAGCCAGGAGAGAGCTGATGAACTGAATCTGTTTTTTAATAGGTTCAACTCACAGTCTGTCACCCGAACAACACAGCCAGACCCCCACACACCCCTCTCCCACCCTCCTGTGCAGCACCTCTCTCCATCTCCCCCCTCACCCCTCCTCCTCCTCAGGGAACACCAGGCCCCTCCCTCACATCACTGTGACTACAGACCAGGTTAAGAAACAGCTGGAGAGACTCCATCAGCGGAAGGCAACAGGCCCTGATGGAATCTCTGCCAGGATCCTGAGGACCTGCGCCAACCAGCTAGCTCTGGTACTGAAACACCTGTACAACTTGATCCTGAGTCTGGAGAGAGTACTGGTGCTGTGGAAGACATCCTGCCTGGTTCCTGTCCCCAAGAAGTCATCTCCATCGGGCCTGAATGACTATTGACCAGTTGACCTCACATCTCAAGTGATGAAGGCCCTGGAGAGACTGGCCTTAGCCCACCTGAGGCTGCAGGTGAAGATGTGGCTTGACCCTCTGCAGTTTGCATATCAGCCCCATTTAGGAGTTGAAGACACTGTCATCTTTCTGCTGCAACGAGCCCATCTACACCTGGATGGCAGAGGAGACACCGTGAGAATCACTTTTTTTTATTTCTCCAGTGCCTTTAACACCATCCAGCCACTGCTGCTGGGTGAGAAGCTATGGGTGATGGGGGTCGACAGCTCTACGATCTCCTGGATTACTGACTACCTGACAGGCAGGCCACAGTTTGTTCAGTTGGGCAGTGTCTTGTCTGGCGTGGTGGTTAGTGATACGGGAGCTCCACAGGGGACTGTGCTCTCTCCTTTTCTCTTTACCTTATACACCACTGACTTTCAGTACAGTATTGAGTCATGCCACCTGCAGAAATTCTCTGACGACTCAGCTGTTGTGGGGTGTATAAGAGGGGGAGAGGAGGTGGAGTACAGGGCACTGGTAGACAGATTTGTGGAGTGGACAGAGTAGAATCACCTGAGGCTGAATGTCAGCAAGACCAGAGAGATGGTGATTGACTTCAGGAAGAAGAGGACGCCTTCTCAGCCATTGCAGATTAGGGGGGAGGATGTGGGGGTGGTTGAGGACTACAAATACCTGGGTGTCAGGATCAGCAATGGGCTGGACTGGAGATCCAACACCGATGCTGCGCACAAGAAGGGGATGAGCAGACTACTTCCTGAGGAAGCTGAGATCCTTCAACGTGTGCAGCAGGATGCGGGAGCTTTTCTACCAGACCACTGTCGCCAGCGCCATCTTCTTTGCTGCGGTCTGTTGGGGTAGCAATATCGGGGCCAGCAACACCAACAGACTTGACAAGATTATCAAGAGGGCTGGCTCTGTAATTGGTCTCAGGCTGGATACCTTTGAGACAGTGGTGGAGAAGAGGACACTAAATAAACTGCGATCCATCATGGACAATCCTGATCACCCCTACATCACACACTGGACAGACAGCAGAGCACTTTCTCCAGTAGACTGCTACAGCTTCACTGTTGAATGGCTAGGTACAGGAAATCTTTCCTGCCGCATGCTATTTCACTGTACAATAACTCACTATGATGTTGTATTCTGCCATACTGCACCTTACAGTCTAAATGGTACCTCACATTTCACTCTGCTCCTGATAGTCCTGCATTGTGCAGCGGGTATGATTCATGTGTTTACATGGGTCACCATCTATTCAGCTATTATGTATATAGTATATATACATAATATATTATGTTAATAATATATTATGTATATATATAATAATATATAATAATAATATTATATATTACTATATTATGTATACTATACTATATTATGTATACTATATTATGTATATAGCTATTATGTTTATAGTAGCGTTAGTTTTACTTTCCATGGATTATCTCTTTGTCATACGTGTGTTTCTGTCGTTTGGTTGTCTACTGTCATGCTGCTGTTACACTGCAATTTCCCAGTTTGGGATCAATAAAGTCTATCTATCTATCTATCTATCTATCTATCTGTCTGTCTGTCTGTCTGTCTGTCTGTCTGCCTGCCTGCCTGCCTGCCTGCCTGCCTGCCTGCCTGCCTGCCTGCCTGCCTGTCTGTCTGTCTGTCTGTCTGTCTGTCTGTCTGTCTGTCTGTCTGTCCGTCCATCTATCTATCTATCCCAGCGGCACTGTATGGATACGGTGGTCATAGTGTTAGCAACGTAGGGACTGTCATGCTAACAGTTTGCTACGAGTTGAGGATTGTTTGTGACTTTGAGTTTCAAGTGACTACACATTGTGAAAACATTATGGGATGCAACCTCTTCTACCAACTGGGCTTCACCATCCACGACAGTGATGGGCTCAACTTATCAGGCTATGGTAATTGGGACAAAACAGACATTGATGATGATGATGTGGTATTGGACGAGAGCGTAAAGGGTGACGCCGATGAGAAACCAACCGTCATAAGTGCACAGGAGGAGAGCTGCCCGGAGGGTGGCAGCGGCCAAACTTGCCTCAGATCCTTGCCCACCCAGACACTACAGAGGCTGCTGCAGAATTGCAGGAGAGGGACCCCGTGCACACAGAGAATTTTGGGGCACAACATCCGGGCACGGACGTTATCCGGAACACGGAACAGCAACAACAAAGCACATCAGGCAACAGAGAAGGGCAGCTGGACTGCTTCAGTATCCTCGCTCAGCAGCAGTCTACGGGAGCCACAGCTGAGCCAATGGGTGCAGGGTCCGTGACGGTGAGCGACACAGGTGAGACACCGGACGTCTTCAGTACCCATGACCAGCTTTGGATCCCATAGACTGCTGCGGAGGCGTTGGGTGAAGAGTACATGACCAACACAACGACAGTGGTAAACGTAGCACCACTGCGATCTCAAGGACATGTGAGACCAAGCAAAGCACCTCTTCAGGTGATGGATTTCGTGCACGTACGCATGGAGGATCGACCAGGTCTGTGGCCAGGAAAGTCACCTTCTACAAGACCGTGGACGTCTTTGAGTATTGTGGCACAGCTGGGATCAGCATGCTTCAGATTGACAGATGGTTCAGTACGGCACGCAAACCATCTCTGGCGCATTCGAATGGCTACTCCAGATGGCGAGGCTTCGCAGGAGTCACTTGATGCAGCGCGGGACCCGGGGCGCAGCATTATGAAGATTGGCTCTGGTCCGGGGGACCGAGCATCTCCAGGGGCGCGCCCACTGCAGGCCAGCTACAAGGCCCCTCCAGCAGACCTGCATTCCCCATGGAAGACTGTTAAGTTGGATTCATGCTGCACCTCTGCTGTCCACGTACATGCAACTGGAAACCTCGTGTGATGAAATTTACGTCATCGTCTCCAGTCTGCTAGTGTCCGGAGTGCTCGACCGCGGACGACCGTGTGCAGCCCAAATTTTGTGACCACGCCGCCTGCCCACGACCTGAACACGTTGACAGCGCATGCGCAAGACTGAACGTCCCATTCATGAGGTGGCGATATCGACACAGCATACAAAGACAAAGTAGACGAAGAAGACAACGAGGAGACAGAAGACGAGAATAAACATACTTTTTGTAATTCTGCCACAGAATATAGTAACAGCAGCTCCTCTTCCTCTCAGTGACGGTTAAATGACGCCATTGTTGTTGATGTGTGTTGTTCTCGCGTTTCTTCGTTGGTGAAAATCCTGGCGTGTCAGCGCATTGGCACTACCTATAGGGTAGGAGTGAAACTACAAATGATGGTTGTGCGCATGCGTCAACCACTTGGCCTGGGTAGATGAAAAAAGTGAGCATGTACAGCACCGCGTGCACACCGGGCTCGTCCAAAGCAGCACGTGGACCAAAGCAGACTAGAGGGGAAATGCAGCATGAATAAGGCTTTAAAAAGAAGTGACTGTTTAGTTAGGAGCATGGCTAAAGAAAAGTGGCAGAATAATCCACTTAGCCGCGTTGGGTCCAGCGGCGGTCCACCCGCTGACCCTAGTTCAGGAGTTCTATATATATGCTAAATTGGGGAGAGTTTGATTTAATTAAAGTGTTCTGTATTTTTTCCAGTGGGGGAGGGGTGAATGTTATGAAGGGATTTAATAACAGGGCGCAGCGTAGTGACGCAGCCGGCTGGTAACGTCATCACACCAGCCCATATAGGGAGAGAGTCAGCCATCTCAGGGCTCTCGACTCATAGCCACCTAGGGGGTCAGTATACAATGAACCTGTAATGTACTCTTATTGCATCATGTCATAAAGTTCAAGTTCCAGCATAGCTCTCCTCTCCGTTGGTCATTTCCGGGTTTCCAGATGTAACAGTCGCCTCTCAATGAACCTATATAAATAAAAGTTAAATAAAATAAAAAATTGTTACTTTTTTCTAATGAATTTTTTAAGTTTTACATAAATCAAAGACTTCTTTCTCCTTCATTTACTTTCTCTTTAATACCAATTTCTTTTTTCTTTCAGTACTCTATAATTTGGAGTTTAGAGGATCTTTCCTCATTAATTTTGTTACTTATTACTAATTAGAGAACTTGTGTCTGTCGGTGAATGAGTAGGCATCAACTCTAAGGACTACAAATGAGAAAATTCCAGGCTGGGGAATTGTTCACCTTGCTAACTTCAAAGAAATTTCACCCTGTATTATTTGACTGAAGAGGAACTCACTGAAGCACTGCTGGTGGTACAGCTACATGCACATTACAAAATAAGTGCCTGGAGCTATATCTTAGTACTAATGATAACCCAGTTTCTGCCATGGTGAGGGTCATTAAATGGCACATTAATATTAAAGCCTACAATGCAGTGACCTTATCTTTTATTGCCTCAATAAATCCTCAGAGACAGACTTGCCATCCCCCGAGAGGCCAAATAGTCTCCCTGTATCGTCTAGCTGTCCCCAGCACACCACACTCAAGAGCCCACAACTCAGCTCATCATTTATCTTTCCATCCAGACTCATTTGGCAATTGGCATCCAACTTTATGTTCCCAGTAAAGTGACTGTGAGGATAATTAGAGTTCCTATATGAAAAAAAAACTTCTGTAGTATAATATGCAGAGCTGAGACCTTATATTGTCATGCGCTGCCCATTTAACGGGTGGGAAACACGACGCCAAGCGCACGTTGCAGGTTTTTGCACATTTATTAACTTAAAGGACAATACAACAATGCTCCCAAACTAATTGGTTGCGCAACACGGGAAAATAAACACAAAGTACTCCCAAACCGACTGGTGAGTATGTAGAAAATGAATGAATATACTATGCTCCAACATACAAAAATCTGGCGAGCACGCAGAGAAAATACCGAATGGATACAACGTGCCCCAACAAGCAAATTGGTGAGCAACGAAGATAACATACGATACAATGGAATGAAAAGAAACATAACAAATGCTGCAGTCAAGTTGGGCTCAACGTCAGAGGTGCCAAAACACTGGGAACACCAGAGCAGGACAAAAAGCTCAGCCGGAGACCCCAAGAACAGTGGGGCTCGACGGCTGAGACAAATAGGGGAGAATAGACACCAAGACAGAGCACACCAACTTACCTCAACAGCAAACCCCGAACCATGAAAACTGGACACAGCGGGAACAGCAAGGAGAGAGTAGTAGGACACGGCAACAGCTGAAGTTGCCACCTTCCTAAAATACCCACGGACAGGTGTAACTCATGAGTAATCAATTGGCAGCAGCTGTGCAGCCCCGAAGGAAGGAACAGCTGGAAGCTGCACAGCGCTGAAAATAAACAAAACCAGAAACAGAAAATACAGAAGTAACAAGGCTCAAAAACGTAAAAAACTAAGAGATAACAGAAAATAAGCAGCAAAATGTTCACTGGGCAGACAGACTGGGCACGGCTCTAACCCGTGCCCCAGGAACATGACAGACCCCCCCCCCCCAAGGGGTGGATACCAGACACCCCAGGGTAACATCACAAGAAAAAACAAACCTCCCACACATAAAGAAGTGACCCACCCTGGGGGGGAAGGAGGGGGAACCCAGGAATGGAGGGACCAAAACTGAAACAAAAAACAAAAGAACACCAAAAGAAAACACTCATGAATACACTCTGTCCAAAAGGCGGCAACACAGGACTCTGAACTCTGAACTCCGAGTCCCACGGCCACCGGCATGTGTGCTGGAATGCTTCAGGTGGCCTCCCCATGCCCCAGCACCAAAGAAGCAGCAAGGGCAATTCCGGCGGTCTTCCTAAGTCCTAAGACCACCGGCATCTGTGCTGGGACACATCATGTGGCCTTCCCTTACCCCAAAACCAACATGACTGAAGAGGCAGTCCATCAGGCGATCTTCCAGGTGGGACCTTTCGGGACGCACCCGCAGTGACCCCAGACTGGGGCTGAGTTGCACCCATGGAGAACCCAGGCTGGGACTGAGTTGCACCCACGGTGGCCCCAGACAGGGGCTGAGCTGCATCCGCGGTGGCCCCGGACAGGGGCTGAGGTGCACCCACGGTGGCCCCGGACAGGGGCTGAGGTGCACCCGCGGTGGCCCCGGACAGGGGCTGAGTTGCATCTGCGGTGGCCCCGGACGGGGGCTGGAGCGTAGCAGCACCCACAGTGGCTCTGGGCTGGAGCATAGCAGCGCCCACGGTGGCTCCGGACTGGAGCATAGCAACACCCGCGGTGGCTCTGGGCAGGAGCAACGCTGCACCTGTGGTGTAACCGGGTGGGAGCAACAGTGCTCCCGCGGTGGCACCGGCCGGAAGCAACGCTGCACCCTCGGTGGCTCCGACCGGGAGCAACACTGCACCCTCGGTGGCTCTGGCCGGGAGCAACGCTGCATCTTCGGTGGCTCCGGCCGGGAGCAACGCTGCATCCTCGGTGGCTCCGGCCGGGAGCAACGCTGCACTCTCGGTGGCTCCGGCCGGGAGCAACGCTGCACTCTCGGTGGCTCCGGCCGGGAGCAAAGCTGCACCCTTGGTAACCTCAGCCGGAGAGGAAGCAGCACCCACGGAGATTCTGGGCTGAGATGGAGTGTCTGCGCTGGCCTCGACGAGAGGAACTAAACCCATGATGGCTTCCGGTGGAGAACCTGGACCCACGGAGACTTCTGGCTCAGATGGGTCATCCCCGGTGACCCTGGAAGAAGGCTCAGGAAACACAAGCAGAAAAACAGAGTCAGGGTCGCTGGCAGCTGCAGAGCCTGGCGAGGTGAGCTCAGGTGCAGCTGATGGCTGCACTTGGCTCTCCTCCCCATGAGCCAGACAAGACCTCTCCCAAATAGAAACAAAAGGAACAGAAGAGGGCACTTGCCTGGACTCGAGCTCCACCACTGTCCAGGACTCCAGCAATCCAGGCGATGATGCTCCAGGCTCAGTCCTCTGGAGGTTCGGTTGTAGTTCTGTGGCGGCAGCCTCAGCAGCAGGAGTGATGGTGTTAGCAATCTTGGTCTCCCCAGATGGAGTGGACCACGCTGGTGGCTCGTCCGGTGCGGCAACTGGGGTTCGGCTCTGCATTCACTCTGGGCAAGAATCTTCCAGGACCACTGGCTCCTCCATCATCTGGTGGCTCAGGTCAGGATCCGGCGGACACTCATGAGCAGATGGGGGAGACACGGAGGCAGCAGGTGAGAGACACTTGTTAGCAGCTGGTGGGAGAAAACCCAGTGGACTGCAAACACTGGGTTATCTCTCCAGGAACCAGGCAAGACAATTCATCCTTAAGTAATGGCATACAAGAGTTCACTTGCCTGAATTCCTGGGAGATGATGGAGTCAGCCGCTGCTCCGAGGTCTGGCTCTCTCTCCACAAGAGCCTCGAGCGCTCTCTGGGTAGAGGGTGATGGCGTGGGCTGGGAGCGGAAGCGGTGAGCCCTCCATTCCCGCGGACGCTTCTTCTGCCTGGGTTGACGTGAGGGAGCCACCACTCGCTGTCTGGTTTCATACACCATTGTGAGGAGAGGAGTCAAAGCTGGATAGTGCCAGAGACTAGGGCAAGTTTCAGTCAACCCAGCAGCAAAGTCCACGTAGCCATAAACAGTCTCGGGAGTGTGGGTGACTTGAGCTTTAGAGACAAAATCCACAACGTCCTCTGCCACTGCACACTCCTTCACACCAAGTCCCAAGACCCGGAAGTAAGTCCATGTGATAACCCTACAAAACTACAGACAGTCCACTCAAAAAAGAAAAAAGAAAAAAATGCCAAAACCTACAATGGCTGGTGTCCAGACTGGCCATGTCCTTCTGTTATGTGCTGCCCGTTAACGGGTGGGAAATAGGACGCCAAGCGCACATTATAGGTTTTTACACATTTATTAACTTAAAGGACAATACAACAATGCTCCCAAACTAACTGGTTGAGAACATGAGAAAATAAACACAAAGCACTCCCAAACTGACTGGTAAGTATGTAGAAAATGAATGAATATACCATGCTCCAACATATAAAAATCTGGCGAGCACACAGAGTAAATACCGAATGGATTCAACGTGCCCCAACGAGCAAACTGGTGAGCAACGAAGATAACATACGATACAATGGAATGAAAAGAAACATAACAAATGCTGGAGTCAAGTTGGGCTCAACGTCAGAGGTGCAAAACACTGGGAACACCAGAGCAGGAGAAAAAGCTCAGCCGGAGACCCCGAGAACAATGGGGCTCGACGGCTGAGACAAATAGGGGAGACTAGACACCAAGACGGAGCACAACAACTTACCTCAACAGCAAACCCTGAACCATGAAAACTGGACACAGCGGGAACAGCAAGGAGAGAGTAGTAGGACACGGCAACAGCTGAAGTTGCCACGTTCCTAAAATACCCACACATAATCACGGACAGGTGTAACTCATGAGTAATCAACTGGCAGCAGCTGTGCAGCCCCCAAGGAAGGAACAGCCGGAAGCTGCACAGCGCTGTCAAAATAAACAAAACGGGAAACAGAAAATACAGAAGTAACAAGGCTCAAAAACATAATAAACTAAGAGATAACAGAAAATAAGCAGCAAAATGTTCACTGGGCAGACAGACTGGGCAGGGCTCTAACCCGTGCCCCAGGAACATGACACAGATATCATTGTGTTCAAGCACTGAACACCAAAACCAAAGTGTGCACCTCAAAATGATAAGAACAAACCACAAACTCCAGGGCTGAAAAACAAACCTAAGACAAAAGTAACAGCAATTACATTTCCTCAATGGGTCTGCAATCTCAACCCAGTGGAGGAGATAGGAGAGAGGAGGATGGTAGCTAAGCTCTCATCTCTGCTGGAGTCCTAGTCCAACCTCATGCCTGACACGCTGAACGCACCGAGGAGCTCATTTGGCGGTAGGCTGTGCCATCCTAAGTGCCCAAGGGAGAGGTTCTGCAGGTTCTTCCTACCTACAGCTGTCAGGCTTTATAATCTAACTGGTGCTGCTCATAGAGGCCGTATTATTATTGTGGGGAGGGTACCACAGCTGTGGAAAACATCTTGTGTGGTACCAGTACCAAAGACTTCCCACCCCAGAGACCTGAACAGCTACAGACCAGTGGCCCTGATGTAACCCAGTGCTAAAAACGTAAATAAAATAATAAATATCGATACCGCTTTTTTTTTTTTAAAAAAGGGGACACTCATTTCACAATGGGAATAAATATTTTGAGGATAAATATACAGTATAGATAAATATAAGTTCATAAAATACACCCATAATTAGTTAAAAAAACATTTCTAAGGGGCTCTGATGGGGTTCCTAGTGTTTTTATTTGGTATATTGAGCAACCAATGGCTGCGTCGTTTGTTTGGCATCATCAGCCAATGGGGTAACGGCAGCCAGTGGGGTCACACGCTCCCTCGCTTGGTCTGGGTGTAACCTGCAGAACTCTTTCAGTCGTAGCAGAGACATCGACCGAGAGAGCGCGATCCCTTACTGAGACGGTGAGCTAACGTGTTAGTAGCAGCCTTTGCCTGGATAAAACTCGTGAGATTGGTAAGCCAAAACCAACATGAGAAACGAGGTATTGCAGTATTGTCAAATTCTAATACCTCTTTTGTTAAATTTTAAGATTTGAACCCAAAGGCTGTGAACTCACATGAGCGTGGGAATCCTGTGAAGCACGTGTTGCTTAGCATGGTGAGTGCCATTCATTGTGTATGTGAAATGCTAACCGCTAGCTTAAAATGCTAATCTCCGATGCTAATTCCGGCTAGGTTTTTCATGGGGAAAATGCCATTTTTCAAGGCTGTGGTAAATAGCAAAGGTCCAATTCCCCTTGCTATTGATTGTTACTTAAGAGTGAATGTTACACCTGTGGTTTATATGTGTTTAAAAATGTTAATTGAGATAAGCTGTTGTGCTAGCACACTTTTCTTTTTTTTTTCCCTTGTCAAGTGCTTCCAATGCACTTGACTTAGATCTTAGATTAAGTTTTTTGTCTGGCCTATTCTGTAGGTCAGGTTTTTGTTTGGACTGGATTAACAAGAACGTGGATTCTCCAGATCTGGATGGTGAGCCGAAGCACAAACCAAAACAACTGGTAGAGGTGATCCAACTGATCACCAGGAACGGACACTAGAAGACTGTACATCTTGTAAATATATTTTGGTGTATTTTATTTTATTTTTTTTTGTCCACTATTGTTACAGTGCTGTGTTTTTGTTTAACCCTCCTGTTGTCCTTGGGTCAAAATGACCCGCCACTGTGTTAAAAACCCAAAAAAATCCCCCTAAACAATATTTTTTCAACTTAAAATTTTATGACTGTAACTAGATTGACCCCAACATTAGGATAAGTGAATTGTTGCCTTTATTCACATTTCCATGTAAGCTGTACAAAAAAAGGTACAAAGGTCGTCTTCGGGTCAAAATGACCCGACAGTCAAATTGAGTTGAAATCACGGTCACTGAGTTATTTACACACCACAGAATGTGAGAATGTTTTAGTTCTGTCTCAGATCAATCAGTAGCAGATGTAAACAACACAATAGCAGACGTAAACAAGACAAGACAGGTGGCCTTCTCACAGACTGCAGTGCCTTTGATCGGTCTCAGATCAATCACTAGCAGACGTAAACAAGACAAGACAGGTGGATTTCCAGAGGTTATAAAGGTGCTGCAGATGACAGTACCCCGAATTCTCTCTGTGCTGAAGCCATGAGTGCGCGTTATACCGTCAAACAGGCTATAGAGCTGATTTTTTCAGATGTCCAGCAAGACAACTCTGATTCAGAAGAGGAAGTGGAGGATGTATCAGAAGAAGAAGATGGGGAGGAATACAACCCAGAGCATGATGAATCATCTTCAGAAGAAGAAGAAAACCCTGAGGCTGAAAGAGAGACTTTCCTTTCAAAAAACGGCAAAATAACATGGTCCTTGGCAGCATATGACCAACACGGCAGGGAGGCAGAACAAAATGTCATAAAGATGACCCCAGGACCCACAAGGTATGCCGTTTCTCATGCCCATGACATTGTCTCTACATTCTACCTGTTCATCACACCAGCAATACAAAAAATAATCCTGGAGATGACAAATCTGGAGGGTTTTCGCAAATATGGAGACAGCTGGAAAAAGATGGATGAGACTGACCTGCAGGCCTACTTAGGGCTGCTAATCTTAGCAGGTGTATACAGGTCCCGAGGTGAGACTGCAGCTAGTCTATGGGATGCAGAGAGTGGAAGGCCAATTTTCCGAGCCACAATGCCACTCAAAGTCTTTCACACCTACTCAAGACTGCTATGATTTGATAACCGTGGGCCAAGACCAGCAAGACGTGTGACAGACAAACTTGTAGTTTCTTGCTTAGTTTCTTCATCTTGAGCAACAATAACATCATAAAGACACATTAGTCTAGGCATCGCAACTGATGGTCTATATGACATCATGACATCATAAAGACACATTTATCTATGAGCCATATGACATCATAAAGACTCATTAGTCTAGGCATTGTGAGTGATGGTCTGTATGACATCATAAAGACACATACAGTATGTCTATGTGAAGTCATATAGACATCATATCTTTATGACGGCATCGTGAGTCCTATGATGCCTGAGTTCATAGGATGTCCTATGATGATCAGGCAGAGATCATAGGCCATCCTATGATGTCCTATAAACGTGGCAGACACACAGACACGCACAGACACAAAGAAATTTTTTGCTTTAAAATTCAATTAAGCTGCTTATATTGGGGGTTTAGTGAAGACGGGTCATTTTGACCCGGAGGACATGGGGTGTATACAGAATATGAGGACAACAGGAGAGTTAAGTGTACACTACTGTAAATAATACACATGTTTGCAAGTTCCCATACTTCTGTGAGTGTGTCATCTGTTGTTGCACCTCCCAGGTTCCTACGAACCTAGAGTCTATCTGACCTGGCCCAATTGCCCCTTCTGTCTAGGTGGTAAGGTTAAAGGTAATAGGCTGTGAGCAGCTCCCTCAAAATGTGGCTAGAAAATGATTTTTGTGGCACCCAACTGGGAACTACGGGATCTTTGATGATTTCTATGTAAAAAAAAAACCTGCTGAATCCGAAAATCGATGTTCCCACTGTCAAAGGTGTGGATAGCTATGTCAAATTTGCATAAATCCAAGATGGCTGCCACGACTAACCAAGGGAATGAATGGCCTAACATTTCAACCAGTCTACCTAGAAACACGTTTGAGGCCTCTTTTTCGGATAATGTTGAGCCGAGGAATCGATTTCTGAGGTCGACTGTGTGATTGAGGGTCAAAGAACCACGCTTATTTGCATAAATCCAAGATGGCTGCCATGGATGGACTAACTTTTTAGCCATTCTACCTAGAATCACGTTGGAGACGTCCTTTTCGGCTAATGTTAACCCGAGGAATCGATTTCTGAGGTCATTAGTGTGACTGAGGGTCAAAGAACCCCGCTAATTTGCATAAATCCAAGATGGCCACCATGGGTGTGGATGGACTATATTTTGAACCACTCTACCTATAATCACGTTTGAGACGTCTTTTTCGGATAATGTTGACCCGAGGAATCGATTTCTGAGGTCAGATATGTGATTGAGGGCTCCACTAATTTTCATAAATCCAAGATGGCTGCCATGAATGGCCTAACTTTTTTATCAGTACAACTAGAATCACGTTTGAGACATCATTTTCCGATAATGTTATGCCCAGGAATCGATTTCTGAGGTCACTTTTGTGATTGAGGTTCAAAGAACTCCACTCATTTGCATAAATCCAAGATGACCACCACAGGCATGGATAGTCCAACTTCTTAACCATTCTACCTAGAATCACGTTTGAGATGTCTTTTCTGTATAATGTTGACCCGAGGAATCAATTTCTGAGGTCAAATATGTGATTGAGGGTCAAAGAACTCCGCTTATTTGCATAAATCAAAAATGGCCGTCATGGATGGATGAACTTTTTTAATCAGTCCACCTAGAATCACGTTTGAGACATCATTTTCGGATAATGTTATGCCCAGGATTCGATTTCTGAGGTCACTTGTGTGATTGAGGGTCAAAGAACTCCACTCATTTAAATAAATCCAAGATGGCCGTCATAGGTATGGATAGCCTAACTTCTTAACCACTCTACCTAGAATCACGTTTGATACATCTTTTCCAAATAACGTTGACCCGAGAAATCGATTCCTGGTCAGTTATGTGATTGAGTGTCAAAGAACTCTACTAATTTACATAAATCCAACATGTATAGCTGTCATATCCTGATACAACCTGTATTCAACCTCCACCTTATTCATCACCAGAATCATCTCCCTCATTTTCTTCCTCCTCTGCTTCCACAGATCTTTCAGATTCTGTAAGAACACGATTCACGCAATCGATGCAGGCGCATAGATCAGTGCAGCTGAGATCGGATGCCTTGCATGTACATCTGCTGGCCTCGCACCTACTCCGCTTGCATGAACAGTGCACATAGTTCAAGATCTCTTCAGGCGCCGGACCAGTTGCCATCCAGTCTACAGCCAGTTCTTCCTGCAACAAAATCCAGCCATGGCCCACTGGACTGGGGGCAGATATTGTTTGCTGAACAGCACGGCGATGAATGGCTGCTTGATAATTTGACCTCTCCACATGTTTTCGAAGAGTATCCTGGTTGGGTGGTAATGCATCATCGCAGGAGGCATTGATGCAGAACAGACGGTAGCGAGCCTCATTCACATCATTTGTATTTTGACCGTACAGATCACATATTAATAGTAAAACTCAGTCAACCTCCCTGTTCTATTCGATCACTAATGGCTTACAAGTATTTCAGTATCAAAGATATGAGAAATAACATACCAGTAATATAATATGTGTTAAGATTAAATAGACATTATTTTTCTTTAAACTTTCACCACTCCAAATTGTAAGATCTACCGATTTTCTTACCAGCATCACATGTCTCAGCTTGCATCAGTTTTACAGTGACACGATTTGTCCGTGGCCCTTCTCTGAGCGTTTCCTTCTTGCAGATGATGCAGATGTTTGGCAACACATTGCTTGACCTTGCAGATGCTTGGCTGATGGTTGCTGCAGCATGGTGAGATCGCAGTCGCTTTTTAGGAGATGGTGTTGGGGGACTAAGTTCTGGTCCGCTTTGCTCCTGAGGCTCAGGAATGTGGGCTTCGGCCAGTCATTTTTTACGAGCTTCAGCACGTTCCACTCTTGTTTTGTCCGTAAAACGGCTATAGCACACACAATGGTAGCCAAATGTTGGATCAAGGTTGTTTAGATCTGAAAACATATTATATGGACCATAGGGTATTATAACATTAGGCCTACCTTGTACCCATATAGATATAAAACATATATAGATTGCAGATAATTTTCACATTAACAGTGAGCTTATAATAGAGACCTTGTGCAACCTAGTCACTGCTCAATGTAAACTTGCAAAATGGCAAGCACAGACCGTGTGCCCATATTTATTGAGAGCATAAAGTATACAGGCGACTGCTGCTGCCATGAGTTTAACCTTTCTTGGGTGACACATCACAAACATATGGGCTTTCCTTAACAGGCCATTTTCCATCCGCGTAAGGCTTGATAGTATAGGTGTGACTATGTGCAAACTATATAAATGTATGCCCAAACTTGTTCCTCCCTCACCTACTAGTACACTGCACCCCTTGGGCTTGGGCTGAGAAGTACATCCAACCCTCAGAGTCAGAGTTAAGCTCATTGGGATTGCTACCCTTTTCCCATTTGAGCTACTTTGTGGTAGTGGTATATTTTGACTATAATTCAGGCCCAGGGTGGGTTCTGGGGATAGATGCATCATCAGAGTGAGTCGATCTGCATCATCTAGATCTATACTAGGACTATGTTACCTGGCACCCGGAGTCCCTTGGTTATTAGCCTCCACACCCCCAGATCGGCCTACTCGGAGTCTTAGACCAGGACTAGGTCACCCTGTGAGCGGTTGACAAAGGTTTTAGACATCTAGGGTTCCATTTTAGTTCATATTTAGAGTTACAAATGATCGGAGCCAAACGACTCCAGGGCACACGCAGTACAACCATAAACAATGGCTGCCACTCACCTTTCTCGAACAAGTCGCGACGTTGTTCTGCTACTTTCTGTTGGGGTCTGTCAAGTACAAGCCATTTTTGGGCACACTCACGTACTTTTGCCCACGATGCTTCAGTAAAACGAGTGATACTGCCCGAAAACTTATCGGAAATGTGAATAACACAGGAGAGGCTTTCAGCACACGCTACCCCTTTGGGCGCTGCCATTTTGTTGTCACATGACCAAAGGGACGACGCTGATTGGTTAAAACGTCCCGGACTGGGCCATGTTTAAGGTAGCCAGACAATTATTACCGACTGACTTCAATCACATTTTTCATACAGCTATCCACACCTTTGGAAGTGGGAACATCAATATTTTGTCTTACAATAATGTAATCTTAATTTAGAAACACTAAAATTTTAGTTCCCCGTTGGGTGCCACGAAACTGAACGAAAAGTGGCAGCTGCTCACGGCCTATAACTACATTGCTATACCCAGTACTACCAAAAGGGTACAAGACTGCACCTAAAGTAGTGTTACACACAGTAGGTGTTACACTGACTTCTTGCCTGATGAAGACCCTGGAGACACTGCTCCTTGCTCACCTCCGTCCCCTGGTGAGACCAGCGATGGATCCACTCCAGTTCACCTACCAGCATGGCATTGGGGTGGAGGATGCAGTGATCTTCCTCCTACACCATTCCCTGTCACACCTGGAGAAGCCTGGAAACATGGTGAGGATTATGTTCTTTGATTTCTCCCATGCGTTCAACACCATCCAACCAGTGATCTTGACGGACAAGCTGCTGTGCACAGGGGTGGACCAGCACCTGTCATCGTGGATCCTGGACTACCTCACAAACCGGCCACAGTTTGTGAGAACCCAGGATTGTGTGTCCAACATGATCATCTGCAGTACAGGCCCCCCCAAGGGAACAGTTCTGGCTCCCTTCCTGTTCACCCTTTATACTGCGGACTTTTCACGCAACACAACACACTGCCATCTACAGAAGTTCTCTGATGACTCTGCAATTGTTGGCCTCATCTCCGATGGAGATGATGCTGAGTACAGAAGACTTATCCAGGACTTCGTGGACTGGATAAGTCCACAGGGGGGTGGACTTTGAATTTGGACTTTTGAATTTGCCCCTTTGAATATTAGAGACGATTTTCAATTTTCTTTTTTTTATGGTTCCATACATTGCTGTGCATTTAAAGTATGTGCAGTATCTTTCTGTAAAAGTTTCATCAGAGTATGCTCAGATTCCTGTCTTGTGACTTAAGTGACATGGTCATGACAACTGACATGAAAAGTCTACTTAATGGGTTTTCAGTGCAGTACCACAACAAATCTGCTATAGGATCAAATTTGGCTAACTAGTGAGCACTTAGAGAGTGCATACCTCCATCTAAGCTCCGTCTGTTCATCCCTCCCTGTTTTCGTCCGTCCATCTGGCCGTCAGCCATCCATTCCTCCATACATTGAGAGATAGGGCCTTGGCAGAGGTATGCCCTCATGGATCACCTCTAAAACCTAATGGGTTCCTTTGTAGTCCAAGGGCCACCTCTGGGGAGAATGTCATCAAAATCCATCAAGTAGTTTTTGCCTAATCTTTTTAAAAGACAAACAGACAAACAAACTGCCCCCGATTATATTACCTCCTTGGTGGAGGTAACTAGATCTTATTCCATTGTGCAAATTTATGCAGAAATGACACTAATGGCAAAATCCTTTTCCCAGTGTGATGATGACTCTATGGTAATATATGAAATTAGCTTTTGTTTTAGGCACAGAACAATGTAGCACTGTGGCCTCTCAACCAGACGGTTCTCAATGAGAGTCTCCTTGTGGGACTTTTTTGTGTGTAGTTTAGGTTTCCTCTGGGTGCTCAGGTTTCTGTCATGTACGCTGCATAATTGCGCAGCGCACAAATGAATTAGAGCGAGCCCAAATGCAGGTGAGGTGAACGTGTTTATTAACAAAGGAAAAAACATACAAAGTGTCCAGTGAAAACAGTTCAGGATGCGTAATGATTAAGATGGCCGGCAACAAACTCAGTTGGCAAGCCCCACATGCTCCCAGACAGAACTGGGCAGTGGAGAGGTAGGGCTAATAATAATGAGAAGGAAGACTTACATGTAGGGTCGGAGCAAACTGGCTCTGGAAACAACAACTCCAACACAGTCCAAAAGAGAGGGAAACCAACAACGAGTGAGCTTGGACATCGAATGAAGACTAACGCCGCCACAACGAGTGCTCCCACTGCCACATATTTATGTGTGGCAGTGGGACCCCATAGACCAATGA
The DNA here is from genome assembly GCA_020510985.1 of Pholidichthys leucotaenia. Taxonomy (NCBI): domain Eukaryota; kingdom Metazoa; phylum Chordata; class Actinopteri; order Cichliformes; family Pholidichthyidae; genus Pholidichthys; species Pholidichthys leucotaenia. Next base: position 236,411,805 of record CM035848.1, on the reverse strand, counting down.
GTGGCAAGTGGAAGCCAGTGTGCGGCAGCAGCCGATGCGTGAGTGAGGATGTGAGTAGGAATGAATGTGTGTGTGTGTGCATGTGTGTGTATGTGTGGAAACACAAAAGGTGATGGCAAACGGCTGGTGAATGCCTGGCAGGGAGAGGAGGAGGCGTGGCTGTAGAATGGCAGGGAGCCCAGGCTCAGAGGCTTCAATAACCTGCCAACTAGGAATAATTAACAACAATCAGGAAACTACAGGGAAACTACAGCCACAGATCATGACAGTTTCTTTCCACGGTGCAAATACATGCTCGTTAGGTTAACTGGGGATTCTAAATTAGTTGTAAGAGTGTGCAGTTGTGTCCTTTCTGAAGAGCTGGAGCAGGTGGCCAGGGAGAGGGAGGCCTCGACTTCTCTGCTTGAACTGCTGCCTCTGTGTCCAGACCTCCGGAAAAGCGATAGAAGATGGATGGATGGATAGAGTGTGCAGCTGTCTCACCAACAGTGTTGGTCCTGCAGTATATATGTACTCCAGCCTTGCTGTGATGTTACTTTGAAGTTTTTATTACTTTGTAGCTTACATGTGATCTGTAAATTGTAATGCACAAGTAATGGTCATGTTTGTGTTTGTCCATAGATGGCTTGGTAGATGTCAAGATTTTTACAATAGCTCTACTTCTTTACACTATAATGAAAGGAATTATTTAGATTTTTCAGAACACAGGTTCTGTAGGGCTGCTACACTACTGCCTTATAGCCCATTAAATTATACTTAAATGAATTTCACAGTCCTTTGCAACAATCTGCCCAGGCTCACCAGAAAGTAGTGTAAATAATACTTTAATAAAAATAAATAATAATCTGAGAAATGAAGTGCATGAAATGAAGTGTTTTGGGTTTTTTTTCTGTCACACTCTGTCTTAGCTTCGTTTCTTTTTCTCTTTTTTTGAATTGTAATCGCTCTTGTCTTGTTTTTGTTTTTCTTTTGAATTCTTGGATGGAATATGGGTGGGCAATATAAGCTGCGGCTTCAGCCATCACCCATTTCGGATAACTTATGTTGAATTGTATAATCAGAGGAGTTATTGTCTAATTTGACCTTGTTGGATTTTCTTTCCCCCTTTTGCTATATTATTCAGTTCCTTTTAACCTGTACTATCCGAAATAAAGATTCATTCATTCATTCATTCATTCATTCATTCAAGTGCATGTACGTGTGAGCATTTAGAAATGTGGAAATAGTATGTCAGGGGTTGTGTCATAAACCCTCCCGTGCGCTTCTCCAATGTGCACGGCGAGGGGTGAAAGGACGAGGATTTAAGCGCTGGGTTTACACCACACACACATTTATTAGGCACAACAACTGACAACAGTTTCAATGTATAACATTCGCACTCAAGAATTGTAAAGGAGTCCTCCGGGACGCTCAACAGTCTGGGTGAGGATCACTGGGGGAAACACGCACAGCAATTACTCACAATTCTGGAGCTATCCGAGAACATCCTAGTGACACCCTGAGGAAACCCAATCCTTAGTTGACCTTGACTTCCAACGGCAATAAACGACCGCATGAAGCGCAATGACCCAGCAATGCGTGACTGGGAAAAAGCTCCGAAAGTACATGTATTGCTGGGGATGGTCGATTAGAGGCAACTGGGCAAGGACCGGGAAAGATGATCAATGGGGCTGGGAACAGCTGATGGTAATCAGTGAGGGGGCGTGGTCGGACCGGCAGACTGTCAGCAGTACACACAACTGCCAGCCCCAGAGCAGTGGCTATGGATATGGTAACATACTGGAAAAACATACTATCCATTCAATTCAATTCAGCTTTATTTATATTGTGCCATATCACAACAAAAGTCATCTCATAGCACTACCAAATGCAGGGAAAACCCCACAATTGCAGAAAGACCCAGCAATCAGACGATCCCCTGTGAGCAAGCACTTAGCAATGGTGGAGAGGAAAAACTCCCATTTAACAGGAAGAAACCTCTAGCAGAACCAGGCTCAGGGAGGAGCAGTCATCTGCTGCGACTGGCTGGGGGTGAGGGGATAGAAAGGATGAAGAGAACAGACATAAAGAACATGAACGGTGAGAAGCCAAGTGCATTATTGGAGGTCACCCGGCAGTCTGAATCTATTAACAGCAAAACAAAAGGGGGGTTAAGAGACGCAAGATCCCTCCCTAATCGTAGGCTATATTGAAAAGGAAGGATTTTACCCTGTTCTTAAAAACAGAGATCGAGTCTGACTCCCGGACCCAGAGTGGTAACTGGTTCCACAGAGGAGGAGCTTGATAGCAGAAGGCTCTGCCTCCCATTGTACTTTTGGAGATTCTGGGTATTACAAGTAATCCAGCATTTTGGGAGCATAGTGCTCTGTTAGGATGATAGGGTAATATCAGATCTTTTATATATAAGGGGGCCTGATTATTAAGAGCTTTGTAAGTGAGAAGAAGGACTTTAAACTTAATTCTAAACTCTATGGGAAGCCAATGAAGGGAGGCCAGAACCGGAGAGATATGATCTCTCTTTCTAGAACCAGTTAAAACTCTTGCAGCCGCATTTTGGATCAACTGAAGACTTTTTAAAGATACTTTAGGACAACCTGATAATAACGAGTTACAATAATCTAATCTAGAGCTGACAAAGGCGTGGATCAGTGTCTCAGCGACAAGATGCTCCTAATCTTGGCAATACTGTGCAGATGATAGAAGGCAGTCTTAGAAACAAAATTAATATGTGAATTAAAGAACAGATCTTGATCAAAAATAACTTCAAGGTTCCTCACAGAACTATTCAGAGTGAGAGTAGCGGCATCCAAATTAAGAGTATGATTTGGAAAGGAATTTCTAAGGTTTTTTGGACCAACGAGAATGACTTCAGTCTTATCTGGGTTTAATAGCATAAAATTACAAGTCATCCAGGCTTTGATTTTCTTAAGACAGGCATCTAACTTGGCTAATTGATTACAATCATCGGGCTTCATTGATAGGTATAATTGTGTGTCGTCTGCGTAACAATGAAAATGTATACAGTGCTTTCTAATGATATTGCCTAACGAAAGCATATATAAACTAAAAAGAGTAGGGCCTAACACAGATCCCTGTGGAACTCCGAGACTGAGCTTAGAGTTGGAAGAAAACTCATCATTGATGTGAACAAATTGAAGTCTATCGGACAAATAAGATCTAAACCACTGCAGCGAAGTTCCATTTAGTCTAACATAGTGTTCTAATCTATCAAGTAGAATGTCATGATCGATAGTATCAAAGGCTGCACTTAGATCTAAAAGGACAAGTACAGAAACAAGTCCATTGTCAGATGCGATAAGGAGGTCATTAGTGACCTTCACTAAGGCTGTTTCAGTGCTGTGATGAACTCTGAACCCAGATTGAAACTCTTCAAATAAACCATTTCCCTGCAAGTGGTCAAACAATTGTGCAGCAACAACTCTTCCTAAGGTTTTTGAAATGAAAGGCAGATTAGAGATTGGTCGATAGTTAGCCAAAACTCCTGGATCGAGCGCTGGCTTTTTGAGTAAGGGTTTAATTACAGCAATTTTAAAAGCCTGCGGTACATAACCCAAAGTTAAAGAAGAATTAATTATATGAAGAATACGGCTACCAATAATTGGGAAGACTATATTAATAACCTGGTAGGAATAGGGTCTAAAAGACAAGATGAAGGCTTAGATGAGGAGATTATTTTATCTAACTCTAAAAGGTCAATTGGAGTAAACTTGTCTAAACAGATGTCAATTGAAGGAGTTGTAGTAGTTAATGTACTTAAGTTTAAGGTGGGAAGAATCTGACTGATTTTATCTCTAATAGATAAAATTTTAGGATTGAAAAAGTTCAAAAAGTCCTGACTAGAAAGCTCAAGGGGGATGTGAGGATTGACCGAGTCCTGACTCTTTGTCAGCCTGGCTACAGTGTTGAAAAGAAACCTGGGGTTATTCTTATTCTCTTCTATTAATGCAGCATAATAACTTGTTCTAGCTTTTCTAAGAGATTTTTTATAAATTAAGAGAGGATTTCTCCACGCTAAATAGAATTCATCTAAATTAGCAGAACGCCATTTTCTTTCTAACTGACAAGTCTTCTGTTTTAAGCTACGAGTTTCTGTGTTAAACCAAGGGGTTTGAAATCTCTGGTTAGACTTTTTCTTTTTTAAAGGGGCCACCAAATCTAGAGGCTGATGCAGAGAGGCTGTAACACTATCTACCATGCTATCAGTTACGGAAGGAGCAGGCTCTCCATCTTTTATTTCCGTTGTGTTGACCCATGGTATAGAGGAGACAATCTGCAAAAATTTGGTAACAATGTCATCTGAAAGACATCTGCCGTAGTAATATTTTTCTTTAGGAGTCAAATAATCAGAAATAGTGAAATCAAAGGTTAACAGGCAATGGTCTGACAGTACAGGGTTATGAGGAGACACTACCAGATTTTCTATTTCTATACCATAAGTCAGAACAAGGTCCAATGTGTGGTGGAGATAATGGGTAGAATTTTCTACTTTCTGGGAAAACCCCATTGAGTCTAAAATTGAATTGAATGCCTTATTAAGACAGTCACTATCTACATCAACATGTATATTAAAATCCCCTACAATAATTATTCTGATTTAAGCACTAAACCAGCTAAAAATTCAGCAAATTTGGATAAAAACTCTGAGTAGGCCGAGGGAGGACGGTAAACTGGCAAAGAAAATTGGGTTCAAGCCAAGATAGTCAACTTGCCCCACACTGAGGACCAGGCCCTGAAAGGAATTAAAACATGATTTTTGCTTTACATTAACTAGTAATTTAGAATGGAAAATTGCCGCTACTCCACCTCCACGACCAGAACTTCTGGGATTATGATAGTTTAGATAACCAGAGGGAGTTGCTTCATTCAAACCAACATAATCATCTTGCCCTAGCCAAGTCTCTGTGAGGGATATTAAATCGATCTGATGATCAATTAATAGATCATGAACTAGTAGAGACTTGGGAGTTAGAGACCTAATATTTAATAAACCACATTTAATTTTTAAATTATGAGGAGGAACAGAAGTCAAATTACTAAATTTAGAGACCTGAGGTTTGGTTTGAGTTTTACCAACATTTTGTTTAATCACTTTGGGATGTTTATGCATTATATTTTTATTAACTTTGGGGGGAGTAGACAAAGGTTCTCTAAGGGAGAAGACAGGGGCAAAGTTGGGGGGTGGTGGATAAGGAGGAGCTGCAGAAAGATGTGTATTTATCAAGCTGTGTTGCATTTGTCTTGGGTTTTTTTGGTTAACGGGAGACAGACACAATCTCTGTAGGGTTATAAATCGAAGACTGATCCAAACAGTGAGGATTTTTTGGATTAATTGGATTAATATGAGAAGTGGAAAAAAAAAGGGCTTGTTGGCAGACCCAGGAACTTTGGAGTGAGTTAAATTAAATTAAATCACCCTTATTGTCATTCAGCCATACAACCAATCATGTACAGCAGAACAAGATTGTGCTTTACCTATCTACAGTGTAAATCATACACACCCCAAGTGCAGAATCAGAGGGCTGCTGCCATGCAAGGCGCCGCCACACAGTTCCCTCCTCCATTCCATTTATTGCTGAGCACCAAGCTGGATGGCAGGAAGGTCCACTTTTATATGGTCTTCGGCATGACCCGGCCGGGATTTGAACCCCTGCCTCCCGGGTGTGGGGCGGATGCTCTACCAACTGAGCCACCACTCCGGTAACGTACCAAATCCCAGTCACTGCATTAAAAAACGCTGAATGAAATAGAACAGATTGTCCCTTAAAACACTTGCACCAAGTCTATTTGGATGGATGCTATCAGGCCTCATCAGTGATGGGCGGTTCCAAAACAGGTTGAAATTGTCAACAAAACCAATGTTAAAAGTAGGACATGTAGAACACAAACAAGTATTAAGACTGAGAGTTCTGCTAAAATAATTGCAACCTTGTCTGAAACGTGCCAAAGGCCCAGAGATAAGCGCACGTCTGCCACAGGTCATAAGAGTGGACAGAAGGCTCCTGAAGTCACTCTTTAAGATCTCCAACGCTTCATCTGGGATGTTGTTGCATCCAACATGTACTATGACAGTTTTAGCGTGGGGGAATTCATTTAATAGGTCAGGGGTAAGAGCCTCAATGTCAGACACTCTAGCCCCAGGAAAAAATTTAGTCACACAGTACCTGCTTCTGACGTTACTCATAATCAAGTCACCAATTACCAGCGTTGTCTGGGGGGGCTTTGTCGGTGGTTTCTGAAGCGGTGAATAATTTTGACGATGTTGTGATGGCGGGATGATGCACTCTCTTCTTTTTGGAGCTGGTGTGTAATTTGACACACCTAAAGTAGTCTTAATCCGGAGTTTGCGGATTTGAGCCGCTGCTGAAGGAGAGGCCGTCCATGGGGGGACGGCCAGCGTCTAGGTGGGGAAAATCCTCCAGAGAAAGGATGTCAAATCTATTTTCCAAAAGCAAGGGAAGAAAAGAGGCGCAGCCCTGTCTGGTCGATCGACGATGATTGCTAGCTGGTCTGACCAAGGTCCAGGACGCGCATTGAAGATGAGAAGAACCAGCCGGGGTTTTGGGTTAAGCCCTGAGTCGAAGCCAGTGTCTATTGCTGTGGTTCTGGACATCTGAAGAAACCAGAGCAGGGGTGGAAGTAGATGGAGATGCGCTGAACTCACCCAGGTAAGTAACCGTCTCTGCCAGCTGTGAGTCGGTTGCCGGGGCCGTTGTTCGCCCGAGAATTATGGTGTCAAGGTGGTCTTCAGCCTCCCGAATCTTATAGAGGTTGGAGAGCCTCACTTCCAACTCAGAAAACTTCCTAAGGAGGGACACGCAGCTGACACACGTCGGGAATGGAGCCATGACGTTCCAGGCGATAGGTGAATAGCCAGCCAGCCAGAAACAGCTAAAAACAGGTTAGCTAAAAACAGCTAAAAAGGCTTAAAAACAGGTTAGCAGGTTAGCCTAGCCTGGTAAAACAGCCCAGCCAGGGGACCGACCCACCCGCGCATCCGATCGGGCTTTTCTGCGAGGCCAATACTAAGCTAACACCAAGCAAAAACTGATATCAGCAAAAAGAGATAAAAACTTAAAAATGAAATCAATAAAAACAAACAAAAGTGGACAAGATAACTCTCTGATGCTATACATGCATACACAACGGCACAGAGACCCACAGAGAGGTCAGGACGGAGCCAGGGGAACCCAAGCCGGCTCGGCTCCTGACAGGTTGTTAAAAAAAAGAGAGATTAGCACCTCAACCCAATCTTTTCAATAGCCCTAACCACCACAAAAATGAATAAAAGTGAAAGGTGAACACAGAAGTAAAGATGAAAAATGGACACTTGTGGATGCAAACGCGGGCTTTGCCCTGTGTTTTTTTGTCCTGTCCACCATCTCCAACCTCCTCCATATCAGAACTCAGTGCTCTTAAAACAGCAAGTTGTGTGAAACATGCGCAGTAACAACCTCTTTTTGAGTGTAGGTTTTTGTAGATTGAATGGTACTTTTTTGTAGTTTTTAGTATAAATGATACATTTTAATGGGTGGAAAGTGTGCTATTTGTAATAGTTTTGGTGAAATTGGATGGCTAAAATCGAGAATGAGTTTTGTTATTCGTTTCTTCAGTCGAGTCTCAGACAGAATCTATTCTGGCAGCTTGAAGTTGAACCTTGTCTGTGCTTCTGACAGTGTTTTGCAGTTGTAAGAGAAAAACTGACACAGTGAACACTGTAATCCTTTTCTACAATATGTCATCCTTTTCCCACCTTGCATCTTTGAAGTATTTTATATGGCTGTATAATTTTAATACCTCACAAAAGCTCATTTTTCATGTTTTGCCACAGACTCTTCCCCTGTTTTACAAGGTGCTGAAAGTCACACCTGGCTGACCTGTTGCACCATCTCTGCCCACCCATAGTTTTTTGCATCTTTGGATCTCGTCCTCCTCCCCTGCCCCATCAGCCACCCATCACCACCGATTCCCACACCAGACAAGCAACACCATGTTTATAGATAGCGACATACGGTGGTGTGAAAAAAGTGTTTGCCCCCTTCCCAATTGCTCATATTTTTTGTATGTTTATCACACTTAAATGTTTCATCAAACAAATTTAAATATCAGACAAAGATAACACAAGTAAACACAAAATGCAGTTTTTAATTGAAGGTATTTATTATTAAGGGTTAAAAAAAAATCCAAACCTACATGGCTCTGTGTGAAAAAGTGCTTGCCCCCCTGTTAAAACATAAATGAACTGTGGTTTATCACATCTTTGGAAAGCTGAGTTCAATTTTCTAGCCATTTCTAAAGTTTTGGGACTGCAGCGAACCACAGTGAGAGCCATTATCCACAAATGGTGAAAATATGGAACAGTGGTGAACCTTCCCAGGAGCAGCCGGCCGACCAAAATTACCCCAAGAGTGCAGCGATGACTCATCCAAGAGATCAAACAGGTCAAACAGGTCAGTGGATGATGCAGTGAATATGGGACTACATTACATCCTGCAACACCTCGACTCCCCAGGGACGTACGCCAGGATCCTGTTTGTCGACTTCAGCTCAGCGTTCAACACCATCATCCCAGGCATTCTTCATCAGAAACTCCTCCAGCTCAAGGTGCCCCCCTCCACCTGCCAGTGGATCTCCAGCTTTCTGACTGACAGGTGGCAACAGGTGAAGCTAGGGAGATTTACATCCAGCTCCCGAAAAATTAGTACTGGCGCCCCCCAAGGATGTGTCCTTTCCCCACTGCTCTTCTCCCTCTACTCCAACGACTGCACCTCAGAGGACCCTTCGGTGAAGCTCCTGAAGTTTGCGGACGACACCACAGTCATCGGTTTGATCCGGGATGATGATGAGTCTGCATACAGGCGGGAGGTGGAGCAGCTGATCCTCTGGTGCAGCCAGAACCATCTTGAACTTAACCCAGCCAAAACGGTGGAGATGACTGTGGATTTCAGGCGACACCCCCCTTCATTCCCCCCACTCACCATCCTCAACAGCACAGTGTCCACTGTGGACTCCTTCAAGTTTCTGGGTACCACAATCTCCCGGAACCTGAAGTGGTCCTCCCATATTGACACTGTCTGGAAAAAGGCCCAGCAGAGGTTGTTTTTTCTGCGTCAGCTCAAGAAGTTTGATTTGCCTCAGGAGCTGCTGGTTGTCTTCTACACCGCCATCATCCAATCTGTCCTCTGCTTTTCCATCACTGTCTGGTTTGGATCTGCCACTAAACAGGACAAGACCAGACTGCAGCGGATCATTAAGTCTGCGGAGAGGATCATTGGTACCAACCTACCCTCCATTGAGAACTTATATCGGTCCATAACCAGGAAACGGGCGGGAAACATCTGTGCTGACCCATCACACCCCGGCCACAAACTGTTTGAACTTCTATCTTCTGGTCGTCGTTACAGATCACTGAAGGTCAAAACCACCCGTCACAGGAACAGTTTCTTTCCTCAAGCCATCACTCTGATGAACTCCTAACATTCACCTAGTCCTACCTGTTGCTGTACTCATGACTTTTCATCCATTATTACATTGCACATAACTCTCACACTGCTTTTTACTTCATTCACATTATATCACTGAATCTGAGTCCACATTGAAATACTGTGTGATTGTATATTTTTTCATATATTTCTGCAAAGTGTGGTTAGTCCGAGTAAATAACTGCATATATTCCTGTATATATTTGCATCCTTTTATAGAAACGTGGACAGACTGTAATTTACTGTACATACTCTGGTTGTCATTGAATCCTTATTTAAATCCTTCACCTGAACAACGAGAGCAAGTTTTTAGCCAAAGTCAAATTCCTTGTATGTGTTGTGCATACTTGGCCAATAAAGCTGATTCTGATTCTGATTCTGATTCTGATTCTGATTCTGATCACAGAAGACCCCACAACAACCTCCAAAGAACTGCAGGCCTCACTTGCCTCAGTTAAGGTAAGTGTTCATGACTCCACCATAAGAAAGAGACTGGGCAAAAATGGCCTGTATGGCAGACTTCCAAGACGAAAACCACTGCTGAACAAAAAGAACATAAAGGCTCATCTCAGTTTTGCCACAAAACATCTTGATGATCCACAAAACTTTTGGGAAAATACTCTGTGGTCTGATGAGACAAAAGTTGAACTTTTTGGAAGGTGTGTGTCCCATTACATCTGGCATAAAAGTAACACGGCATTTCAGAAAAGGAACATGAATGAATGAATGAATCTTTATTTCAGATAGATTAAAAGTAAAGATTAAAAGAAAGGAACAGAATAATATAACAAAGGGGAAAGAAAAAAAATCTAACAAGGTCAAATTAAACAATAACTCCTCTGATTATACAGTTCAACATAAGTTATCCGAAATGGGTGATGGCTGACGCCGCAGCTTATATTGCCCACCCATATTCCATCCAAGAATTCAAAAGAAAAACAAGAGCGATTACAATTCAGAACAAAGCTAAGACAAAATGTGACAAAAATCTAAGCAACAACACGACACAGACTGAATATGATAATCCTTATGTGATTTTACATGTCATCTTGTATATATGTTTGGACTATTTCTTCCTTTAGTTTTTGTTTAAATTGTTCAAGCATTGTACATGATTTTAATTCAGGTCCAAAAGCATTCCATAATCTGACTCCTTGCACTGAGACACAGTGTTGCTTGGTGGTAGTTCTCACTGAAGGTTTTTGAAATATACATGTTCCTCTGAAATGATATTGTTTCTCCCTTATTTGGAACAACTTTTGGATATTTGCGGGCAGTGATAGATTCTTCACTTTAAACATTATTACTGCAGTTTTAAAGTCAACCAGATGTTTCAGCTTGAGAGCTTTTAATTTAAGAAAAAGTGGGTTTGTTGGTTCCCTGTAAGCAGCTTTGTTTATTATTCTAATAGCTGTCTTCTGAAGCATAAAGATTGGATATATGTTTGTTTTATATGTATTTCCCCATACTTCAGTACAATATGTCATGTAAGGGAGTATTAATGAATGATACAAAGTATATAGTGTGGGTTGATTTAGCAAATATTTCACTCTGTGTAGTATTGCAATTAATTTAGATATTTTACCTTTAATATAATTAATATGTGACTTCCAACACAGTTTATTATCAATTATTACTCCAAGAAATTTAGTTTTGGATACCCTTTCAATCTCTACACCATTTACACTGAGTTTAGATACTGAGTTGTTGTGATGGTTGTTAAAAACTATACATTTTGTCTTACTTAAATTGAGCGTTAATTTGTTTGAATCAAACCACAGTTTAAGCTTTCCTAATTCCTTTCCGAGTGTATCCAAAAGTTGTTCCAAATTGCTTCCACTACATAATAATTTTTTTTTTGAAACTTTACATATATCATTTATATACATATTGAATAATGATGGCCCCAAAACTGAACCCTGTGGGACACCACAAGTAACCTTCAGTAACTGAATTTTTGCTACCAACACATACATACTGATATATGTTCTTTAAGTAACTACATAACCAGGACAGTGCTACCCCCCTAATACCATAATAATAATAATAATATTTTGTAGTTTCTTTAATAATAAATTATGATCCACTGTATCAAATGCCTTTTTCAGATCCAGGAATACCCCAACTGAATACTCTTTATTTTCAATGGCAGTTGATATTTTTTCTATAAATTCCATTAGAGCAAACAGAAATTTCCAAATGTGAGGCCACCCGATGTTGTGGTTGTTGCTGGTGCGGCTGTTGCTGCTGGTTGAGACTGAGCAACGGTCTCAAAGGTGAATATTCCTCCTGCAGGAGCAGCAGAGGTGGTCTGCATGGACATCATACCAACAGTAAAATATGGTGGTGGTAGTGTGATGGTCTGGGGCTGTTTTGTTGCTTCAGGACCTGGAAGACTTGCTGTGGTAAATGGAACCATGAATTCTGCTGTCTACCAAAAAATACTGAAGGAGAATGTCCGGCCATCTGTTTGTGACCTCAAGCTGAAGCACACTTGGGTTTTGCAGCAGGACAATGATCCAAAACACACCAGCAAGTCCACCTCTGAATGGCTTAAGAAAAACAAAATGAAGACCTTGGAGTGGCCTAATCAAAGTCCTGACCTGAATCTGACTGAAATGCTGTGAAATGCTGTGGCATGACCTTTAAAGGTGGTTCATGCTTGAAAAACCTTCAATGTGGCTGAATTACAACAATTCTGCAAAGATGAGTTGGCCAACATTCCTCCACAGTGCTGTAAAAGACTCATTGCCAGTTATCGCAAACGCTTGATTGCAGTTGTTGTATCATGATCTGAGCACGGGGGAATCCCGCCATGCTCGGTCTCTTTACCTTTTTTCATATTTGTATGGTGTTGTATTTTTGAGTTCTTATTCCTGTTATTTTATCTTTGGTTAATTTTCACTTATCCCATATTGTTTCTTAGTATGAATTATTTTCCCGTTGCGCTCATCGTAGTGTTGTTGTTTATATGTTTGGGTTTATTTGTCTTTGTTATCTAATTGTATTTATATTCTGTTGTATCTTCTCTCTTCCTGGGGCTACAGCTGTTAGCGGCACTTCTGGGTTTTTTGCTCCGTTGTGGGCAGTGCTTCTGTCAGCTGCCAGTCCCGGCTCTCCCTCTCATTGCTCCCAGCTGATCCCAGTTGCAATCATTGTTACCTTCTGCCCACTCATGTGACCCACACCTGTTATCACTTGTATCATTTGTTTCTGACCCTATTTAAGGGCTGTTATTTTCACTCCTGTTTGCTGGAGTCTTAACTGTTTGAGTGTGTCTGTCGCCGAATTGTGACATAACCCCTAGTGGTCAAGAGTGATAAATATTTTTTGCTAATAAAATAGTTCAAATTTCCAAGGCTATAACTTGAAAGTGGTAAGAGATAATGGCTTACTGTCTTAGAAAGATGTAAAATATGATCCAAAGTTTCAGATAGAAATAAATTTACACATCTAATTTGCATAATGTCACGACACATCTTTAAATTCCATAACTCAGTCAAAACTGGACTTTGGACATATTTACACAAAGAGTGGTTCAGTCTTTTGACACCATTTTTTTGTACAGAGGTACCTCATCATCTTATCTTCAAAGTATATGAATAAGAAATCAGTACAATACAAAAAAACCGACAGAAACAAGTCACTTACCGGTGGCTAACGGGACTTGCTTGCTGCCGTGGTCACTGCGTTTTCACCCATCTTGGTCGTTATTTTGCGTTCTGTTGGTCAGTTACATTCTCTACCACATCTACAAAGTCTTATGATTATCCCACATAAATTTCACTTGTATCCCACGGCTATTTTCCGTGTACAAAGCCGTCTAAGTGACAGTGATGATGACCAATCGCTGTCATATTAGCTTTCTGAGCTAAAAGAAGTGAATACAGGAAAAGGAAATGAGGAGTTCTTCTTCTTTGGTGTATTACATGTCATCCATTGAGTCCTCCAGTGCATGTCTGCCACCTTCTGAAACTGGCAGATCAGTACAAATCAGTGCAAATCCCCAATGCAGCCAGCAATGTCAGAGTGAAATGACAGGTGCAGCGCCGTGCTCTGCTACTAGGGGCACGCAAATTCTCACACTCAAAGGGTTAAGTTACACATCCTCTTCTCCACCAGAACCCTTTCCCTGTTCTGGTGAGTTTTGTTCCATTTTATCTGTTTGAAGTTTATCTGTTTGAAGTGACAGAAGACTCTGGCCAGTAAGAGACCAAGCTGCTGTGGTTTGTGGTTTTTTGTTTTTGTTTCACTCACCTGTTTTGTCCGGAGCATCACTATGTCCCCAGCACACCAACCTTCAGCAAATAAAGGAAGATTGGCCGCTGGGTCCCCGACCCTGGAGGAGGAGTGGGCTGCTGAAGTTATCCAAAGTTTTGTGGATGAAGCTCTCGCCGCCCACGGACCAAAGAAGACCTGGGAATGCTTAAATGGAGCGGTGGTGATTGTGGAGGCACACCCCAGCTTGGTTCAGGTTCAGGTTCAGGTTCAGGTTACTTTATTTGTACCCCTAGGTAGATTTGTTTTGCAGTCTGGTGACATCCATATTTACAAACCACAATTACATTCAACATAAACACAAACACAGGCACACATGAAGCTGACTATAAACATGATAAAAATACTCAAGGCTCCATCAATCAGGATATAAAGACAAAGAGATGAGAGAAAAACCAGAGATAAGAGGGAAGGGTCATATTAAAAAGTTAAAGACTAGTCAAAGAGGTTAAAAACTCAAAGGTCTAAAACCCAATAAAAGATTTAGAACCCAAATAAAAATCCTACAAAAATAAGTAAATATAAAATGGAATTAATAAATAGGTAACTAAATTATGTGCAATATATTGTTACAACTTGTTCAACTCTTTGACAGCAGCAGGAACAAAGCTGTTTTTGTAGTGCTGGGTTTTACTTTTTGGGACAGCAAACCTCTGTCTTGAGGGAAGAAGCTGAAAGTGGCAGTGCAAAGGGTGGGAGTCATCATTTAAAATGGAGGTAGCAATCCTCTGTACCTGTCTGGTGTACAGGGATGTCAGGCTCAGCTGTGACTCACCAAGCAAACGACTGGACCATCTAACTACCTGATCCAAGGATTTCCTCTGTTTCAGTTTTATCTGACCAAACCATGACACTAAAGAAAAGGATAAAACAGCTTCAATAAAAGCCCGATAAAACATTGTCATTATCGTTCGGTCAATTTGGAAGCGTGCAAGTTTCCTCAAACAATGCAAATGTTGCTGACCCTTTTTGCACACCCTTTCAAAGTTCTCTTCAAAGTTTAAATTACTATCAATAATCGTCCCAAGATATTTGTAGGATTGTACACATTCAGTGGTCTGGCCTTTTAGTACGGTGACTTTGTGCCTGGGAGTTTTCCTCCTAAAGTCAATAATCATATCTTTAGTTTTTGTCGTATTCAGTTGCAGGTAGGAATCCTTACACCAGTGAACAAAATCATCAACTACTGGGCCGTGGCCACTCTCACCATCCTGGAGGAGACTGACAATAACTGAATCATCAGCATACTTTATAATGTGTCTGTTGTCATGTCTGCTCCGACACATGTTTGTGTACAGGATGAAGAGTAGTGGTGACAACACACACCCTTGAGGAGAGCCAGTAGAAGAGCACTTTAGGTCAGACAATGTACCATTGACCCTTACTCTCTGTGTCCTGTTGGTTAAGAAATCCAGAATCCAACCCACCAGATTATTGCTCAAATCAAATTGTTGCAGAAGGTGGAGGAAAAGTCCACAAATAAAAGCCCGGCGTGTGTCCCATTAAAATCCAGATGTTTAAAAAGCATGTTAAACAGAGTGACAGTGGTATCCTCCACTCCTCTGTGAGGCCTATATGCAAACTGCAAAGGATCCAATGCATGTTCAGTCTGCTTTAGGACCTCACATCTGACCAGTTTTTCAAAAATTTTCATTAAAATTGAAGTCAAAGCAACTGGTCTAAAGTCGTTTACCGTTTTAGGACAGCTGGATTTTGGAACGGGGACAACCACAGCATCTTTCCAGATCTTAGGCACATGTTGTGTCTGTAAGGACTTATTGAAAATGTAATGAAATACAGGACTCAATTCTCGTGCACAGGACTTTACCAATCGCCCACATATATTATCAGGGCCCTGACTTTTGTTCACTTTTACAGCACAGAACTCCCTTTTAATATCCTGCACCTCAATATTAAAGTGCTGATTGTCTTTGAGTTTCTGTTTCAAATCTTTGAGTTTCTGTGCTAAAATCAGAGGAATCAAAACTACCATAAAAACAATTAAGAGCATTAGCCAGCTCTGTGTCTGAATTAAAACCCTCTAAAAACACACGATTACTGCGCTCTGTGCTCTGAAGGCCTGCAATAGTTTTCATACCGGCCCAGGCTGAACCAAGTTTCTTTGTTGCCATCTTGCTTTCCAATTCTGATTTATAATTCTGTTTTGCTCTTAAAATTTTTAGACTTCAGCTCTTTTGTGGCAACCTGCAGCTCAGAAACAGACCCCTGTTTAAAGGCAAGTGCTTTCCTCTGTAAGCAGGATTTAACTGATTTTGCAACCCATGGCTTGTTGTTGGGATATATTTTGACATGTTTACGTGGAACGATCATATTTTTACAGAAAGCCATGTATGAGCATGTGACGTCCACCAAAGAGTCCAAATCATCCCCGCAGGACAGTGTGAACATCTCCCAGTCCGTACAGTTAAAGCATTCCTGGAGGCAGTGCACTGAATCCTCTGTCCACACATCTATGTCTCTGGTCTTCACCTTGCCTCTTCTGAGAGCAGTTTTATATGTGGGCAGCAAATGTACACAGTTGTGATCTGAGGATCCTAAAGGAGGAAGGGGAAGTGATTTATAGGCCCTCTCAATGGATCCATAGCACAAGTCCAATGTCTTTTTTCACCTGGTTGGGCAGGAGACATACTGATAAAAGTTTTTAAGTGTCTTCTTTAAAGAAACATGGTTTAAATCCCCAAGAATAAAGTTTGGAGCCTGTGGGGAAATTGACTGCAGCCGCTGTACCACATCAAAGACGGTGCTGGAGGTGGAGTCAGCGTCTGCCCTAGGGTGAATGTACACAGTCGTGATGAAAAGTTGGGGGAACTCGCGAGGCAGATAAAAGGGGCGTAGCGATACGGACAGAAGCTTCACATCGGGTGTACAGATGCGCTCTCTGACCGTGACAGATGTGCAGTGCTGTTTATTAACATATAAACATACGCCGCTCCCCTGACATTTCCCTGTTACCTCTTCCTGCCGATCCGAGCGAAGTGGGGCTCCAAAGCTGTCAATCCACAGGTCCGCATCCGGGTCTTGCGCCGTAAGCCACGTCTCTGTGTAAGCCATGACACAGCAGTTCTTGAAGTCCTTCTGATAGCGTACATTCCCTTGAATTTCATCCACTTTATTTCTCAGGGATTGTACATTCCCCAAAATCATGGAAGGAAGAGGAATGCTGTTAAACTGATGTCTCCTCAGGCTTAATTTCCTGCCTCCACGCTTTCCGCATTTCCTCCTCTTGTCTCTCTTTTCATCGCTGTGTCCATGAAAATCTCTTAAAATAAAGTCCAGCAGTTGTGGCATAGACTCAATCACAGATGCTGCATTATCCGTGTTTAAAGTGTTTAAATGCAGTAACATGTCTCTGGAATATTGTATTCTCCCCGGCATGATCGTGATTGCGCTTACCTCAGAGACAAAGAGGCGTTGGGAAAGAAGCAGCAGTGCAAAAGTAAGGAGGAAATCCATATCGATGGAACCAGGAAGCTCTTCGTTATACAGTCCACAAACATTCAATGACAAAAACAACACAGAGAATTTTGTTTAAACACATTAAAGTTCGTAAAAACAGAGACACAGACAATGGACTTTTTTCACCAGCTGCCGGTCGCTGTGTGCGCATGCGCCACGTTCCACGGCTTGTGGAAGTATCCCCAATTTGTGGAACTGCTGTCCACGGTCTCCTCGCTTCAGCGGTCGTTCCCCGGGCTGACGATGGGGCCGCCTCCAGTGGGACCGAAGCCAACGCAGAGGCACTATCCGTGACAGACATCCTTCTCCCCTCCCTGTTCACCAGCTCTGGCTCCAGCTTCAAGACGCCGTCATACAGCTCCAGACTGCCGGGAGAATGCCTCCACCTCCCTGTCAGCAGCCCCTCCTTTGCTGAGGGAGAAGACTAGGGTGCAACCTCGAGAAGACAGGGAGCAGACCTCCTGTTGCCACGCAGGGCGAGCCACCTGTGTGGATCACATTGCTGGGGGGTCCTGGGACTGCATTGACCATCATGCCTGCTGCTGGGGCCGCCACAGCAGAGTCCAAGCTGGACCTCCAGAGGACTGGGCCCGAGACATCGTTGTCTAGATTGACAGAGTCCTGGATGGCGGTGGAGCTTGAGCTCAGGCAAGTGCTCTCCTTTGTTTTCATTGCTTCTATGTTGGAGAGATCTTGCCTGGCTCTTGGTGGGGAGAGCCAGGTGCAGTCATCAGCTGCACCTGAGCTCACCTTGCCGGGCTCCACTGACGCCAGTGACCCTGACCCTGTTTTTCTGCCTCTCCTGTCTGAGCTTTCCCCTAGGGTCACCGAGGATCATCCAGCTTCGCCAGAGGTCTGCGTGGGTCCAGCCTCACCGCCCAAGATCACCGTGGGTCCAGCTCCTCCTGCCGAGATCGTCACGGGTGCTCTGTCCCAACCAGGGGCCTTCATGAGTGCTGCTCCCCCTCCGGATGAGGACTTTGCGGGTGTACCGTTACAGCCTGGGGCCTCCGAGGGTGCTGCTTCCCGGCTGGCTGAGGTCATCACGAGTGCTCTGTCCCAGTCCGGGTCCACTGAGGGTGCAGCTCTGACCCAGTCCGGGTCCACCGAGGGTGCAACCTCGCTCCAGCCTGGAACCACTGCAGATGCAGCTTTGCTCCAGCCTGGAACCACCGCAGGTGCAGCTTTGCTCCAGCCTGGGGCCACCATGGGTGCAGCTTTGCTCCAGCCCGGAGCCTCCGCGGGTGCTGCTTCGCTCCAGCCTGGAGCCACCGCGGGTGCTACTATGTCCCAGTCCGGGACCACCGAGGGTGCTACAGACCGGTCCAAGAAGGTTGTCTTCTCCTCTCCTCTGCCAGACACCGTCGTGGTCCCCTCTCCTCTGCCAGACACCGTCGTGGTACCATCTCCTCTGCCAGACGCTGTCGTGGTCCCTTCTCCTCTGCCAGACGCCGTTGTGGTCCCCTCTCCTCTGCCCCATGGCCGTCGTGGTTTCCCCAACTCCACTGTCCTTTTTCTCATTGGTCTTCCCCGTGGGGTGGCCACCTCCTGGGCCAACCCTTAAGTTTAGGTGGCTAAAAAACTCTGTCCGACTGCCTGACAGACTGTGCCGTTGTCAGGTGGCCCACATTCTCCGACAGGCCACCCGACTCTTACCACCATGCCATCTGTCAGGTCTGGGACTTTATCCGGCTACCTGAACTGTCTAATCCTTTGGTCCAGGGGGTCTAAGTGCCTGGTCCTGCGTGGGTGGGGGTCCTGAGTGGGGTCTTTTTTTTGTTTTGTTTTTTGCTTCCTCTTAGTCTGGGGTTGCTGGGGTGTGTGTTCTGAGAGTTTTGCTTATTATCTGTGGTTTGTTTCACTCCCTCTGTACCTGGGTCCCCCTCCTTCCGCCTGGGGTGGGGTTGTTTTCTTGTTGGGGTGGTTTTTTTGTGTGGGGGGTCCTTTTCTTTTGATGCTACCCTGGGTGTCTGGTACCACCCCTTGAGGAGGAGACTCTGTCATGATCTGAGCATAGGGGGGATCCCGCTGTGCTCGGTCTCTACTTTTTTTTCATATTGTATGGTATTGTATTTTTGAGTTCTTCTTCCTGTTATTTTATCTTTGGTTAATTTTCACTTACCTAGTATTGTTTCTTAGCATGAATTATTTTTCCATTGCGTTCATTGTAGTGTTGTTGTTTATATGTTTGGCTTTCTTTGTCTTTATCTCATTGTATTTATATTCTGTTGTATCTTCTCTCTTCCTGGGGCTGCAGCTGTCAGCGGCACTTTTGGTTTTTTTGCTCCATTGTGGGCGATGTTCCTGTCAGCTGTCAGTCCCGGCTCTCCCTCTCATTGCTCCCAGCTGATCCCAGTTGCAATCATTGCTACCATCTGCCCGCTCATGTGACCCACACCTGTCATCACTTGTATCATTTGTTTCTGACCCTATTTAAGGGCTGTAATTTTCACTTCAATTTGCCGGAGTCTTAAATTACACATCCTCTTCTCCACCAGAACCCTTTCCCTGTTCTGGTGAGTTTTGTTCCATTTCATCTGTGTGAAGTTTGCTTATTTATCTGTTTGGATTTTTGTGTTAGTGCTTTGTGTGGGACTTTGTGTTTTTTTGTTAATAAATACCACAAACTGCAGTTCAGCATCTGGGTGTTCCTCCCTGCCCCGAGGGGCAATTCATGACATGTTACTGCTAAGGGTGGCCCAACCAGTTATTAGGTTTAGGGGGCAATCACTTTTTCACACAGGGCCATGTAGGTTTGGATTTTTTTCCCCCTTTATAATAAACACCTTCATTTAAAAACTGCATTTTGTGTTTACTTGTGTTATCTTTGTCTAATATTTAAATTCGTTTGATGAGCTGAAACATTTAAGTGTGATAAACATACAAAAAATGAGAACTCAGAAAGGGGGCAAACACTTTTTCACACCACTATCACTCCTACAATTTGGATGTTTGCCAGCTACTATGATACCATCATCATTTTCACAGCCTCCAAGCTTGCTCAGACACAGCTATGGTTTGTGTTTCTCTTTCACAAGGTACTTACTTTCTGTTTTTAAGCACAACTTTTTAACCAGCCTCCTGCCCCACTGTGCCTAGTGCCCTTGAGCTTAAATAAGGTCTTTGTCTAATGGAATGTGATGGTGCTCTGGGTCACCTCTGACCTCCTCTTTTACTTTCTTCAAACTGTTTCTGCCTTTTCTCACCATCCCGGCTTTCTTCCACCACAGCCTTCAACTTTTAATAAAGCTGTCTGATGTACAGCCCTGCCCAATCTGTCCTGTTTCAGTCGAGGCAGCTCATGGATATTGCAGTAATGTTTTGTTAATGAATGTAAAAGGCATTTTTATGGAGGCATGGTGTGGGGGTTTTCTCCACCCAGAAAGGCAGGGGGAAACAGGAGGACAATGGACCGAATGAGGAGGTGTCACCGGGGGGTATCAGACGGGGCTGTTAGGGCTATGCACTCCCTGGGGAGAGTAAGAGCTGCTGTGGCTGCTCAGAGAAGAAAGGTGTGAAAACGGCGCTGGTGTATGTTATGTTAATGTGCCACACATTCCTTTGTTAAGCAACAATGTATGATGGTCAGAAGCTCCAGGTCTCCATGCATGGGAATAAAGATATAAAAGGGGAGTGCACAGAGACCTATGAGCAGTAGCCTCAGCGCTGTAGCGCTGCTTTGCTGTTTTGCTGTTATGTTGTTGGAGTAAGAATAAAGCCTTGTGTCTTTCAGCTTGTTGCCTTGCCTATTCCTTTCTCCACACTGATGACCCTGACACGCTATGAAGAGCGAGCCATACTGGTGACCCTGACGTGCCATGGAGAGTGAGCCGAGCACCGCCCCGGAGACTACCCGGAGGGAGAGTACCAGTGCCACATGCGCTGGTTCAGTCAAGCTTCCGGACTTCTGACTTCATGACCCGGCAGTGTGGGTTTCACACATAAAAGCCCAGTTTGCACTCTGTGGGATAACTATGGATGACACAAAATACTACTATGTGGTCGTGGCGATGGATGCGCGTGCCACGCAACAGGTCAAAAGCCTGCTCCAGGAGATGCCGGCGTCCTGGAGGAATACCAGCGAGGTCGAGGAGCCGTTGGTGGTAGCTGGAGCAGACACCAGGAGACGCAAGAACGGGGCGATCTACTTCTATCATCACCGTTTTGGCTCAAATGCCCAGCGATGCATGCCGCCATGCCAATGCAAGAAGTCGGGAAACAGCACTGCCAGCAGTCAGTAGCAGCTGCGACTGCTGGAGACAGAAACAAGCTGCTGTATGTCCCAGACGCTCTTTCAGGGAGACGGTCTCTGGTGGACTCCGGCTCCCAGAAGAGCTTCATCTTGCTGGTCAATGCAGACAGGGCAGCAGGGAGCAGCAGTCCTGAGCTTATGGCCACCAACAGATCCACCATCAGGACATTTGATGATCAGACATGGATGGTACACTCACGGATGCAAATTTGGTTGACCACCGGCCCTGGGTTCTTTTAGGGCTGCGCTCCGCACCTAAGGAAGATTTGGCAACCTCCCCAGCTTAGGGCTGCGCTCTGCACCTAAGGAGGATTTGGCAGCCCCCCCAGCAGAACTCGTTTTTTTCTCAGCCATTGCTGATCCTAGGAGAGTTTCTATTGGAAAACCCCACGCCGAGGCTGATCCGGACAGAGGCTGGGAGTGACCCGGCCCAGCCCACCATTGTTTTCCTTGCATATTTGTCCCAAGAAGCTTGCAGAAAGCCGTTTTTGTTTTCGGCAGGCACGATGCGCACCGGACCCCAGTGCAGGGACCTGCACTTGCTGGTAACCTGATGTGTCACCCCCCCCCCCCCTTCTCTCCACAGACTGATGTGCCCTCCAGTACATTTCACCAGCAGGACGGTTCTACTTGATCGGCAACCCCCCGCTACAGCTGCTATGGGCACCGGCTCGAGCCCAAAGGACGGGGGGGCTAGAGCCCCTTCTGGGTGTTCGGGGGGGGGAGGGCTGTGTGGGGGCATGGTGTGGGGGTTTTCTCCACCCAAAAAGGCAGGGGGAAACACGAGGACAATGGACCGAATGAAGAGGTGTCACCAGGGGTATCAGATGGGGCTGTTAGGCCTATGCACTCCCCCCAGGGAGAGTAAGAACTGCTGTGGCTGCTCAGAGAAGAAAGGTGTGAAAGCGGCGACGATGTATGTTATGTTAATGTGCCACACATTCCTTTGTTAAGCAACAATGTATGATGATCGGAAGCTCCAGGTCTCCATGCATGGAAATAAAGATATAAAAGGGGAGTGCACAGAGACCTATGAGTGGTAGCCTCAGCGCTGTAGCGCTGCTTTGCTGTTTTGCTGTTATGTTGTTGGAAAAAGAATAAAGCCTTGTGTCATTCAGCTTGTTGCCTCGCCTATTCCTTTCTCCACATTTTTACATTTATAGCTGCAGGGAAAATATGCACCAGAACTGACCCAAATCATGAAGTGGAAAGAAGGATGAAAAAGGAAAATATTGCAGGTGATAAGTTGCTCATGTTTTAGCCTCTAGGATGGTTTTTAATCTGATAAAATCTCAGTTTAAAAAAAAATGTAAGTTTATTTATGAAAGCAAGTTTATTTATTTATCTGTCTGTCCTTATTTTCTAAACTTTATGTATGTATTTCTTGAAACACCTGTGATTAACTCAAGTTTATCAATTTCATGCTAATTTATTCACCAAATGCAACTATCCCTGCTATCCCTTTGCTGTTGCAATTCTGGAATTTCCCCATTGTGGGACTAATAAAGGCTTATCTTATCTTATCTCATCTTATCTTATCTTACCCTATCTTATCCTGGGAGTATGCATCTATCAGTCACCTCCCTAAACCCAACTGTTTAGTACTGCGTTGCGTTATACTAGCAAAACAGCTGTAAGGGATACGGACAAGAGACCCTTTTAAGGTATTAAGCACCATGGCATTAGCAGTGGATCTTTTGGCTCCTCTGGGTTGCCCAGAGGGTCTTCTTATGGATCATGTTTTTGTCATGTTCTTTTTGAGTTGCTTTTCAGAAGTCTTAGATTCTTCCAGGGAACACTGTCATGCTGAGGGAAGCTGCTGCAATCAGGGAATACTGTTGCCATGGAGGGTGCACTATCATGCTTAGAGAGAAGTGTTGCATGTGAAACATCCACGAGTTTCAGGACCTATTTCCTAATAGAAATGGCACACATTTGAAACTAGAAGTTTACATACACCGTATAAAAAGACACATCACCTTTTTTTCCCCCTCATTGTCTTACATTAAATCAGAATAAATTTTTCCTCTGTTGGTTCAGCTAGGATTACCAATTTTTTTTCTATTTGCTAAATAATTAAAAAAAAATTTTTTTCTTACTTTCGTCAAAGTCAGAAGTTTACGTACGTTAATATCAGGAAGAGAGTTGTGGATCTCCACAAGTCTGGTTCATCCAAACATTTTTTTATATTTGGGGGAGCAGAACAAGAAACAGTGTCTTGAACTTTTACTGCATTTATTATTATTATTATTATTGTTATTGTTGTTGTTGTTGTTGTTATTACTTTTTAAAAAAAATTGAAGTCACTATGGGCTAAATTGGATTTTGACCTTTTATGACCCTCTGAACTTGATTTTTACCCTGTGTAGGTCAACCTATGTACCAAGTTTGGTGGCCGGAGCCTCATTCCCTCTTGAATTAGAGCAAGGACATAGCCAGGTAGCTGGCCAGCCGCAGACGGCACCGACTGCTCTACCCACATAACTTGTCTGCATGGGTTACTAGAAAAGCACTCAGAGAGTGCATACCTCTGCCAAGGCTCCTTCTGTCCCACATGGATCACCTCCAAAATGTAATGGGTTCATGTGTAGGCCACGAGCCAGTTCTCGTGAAAATTGGATCAAAGTCTATCCAGTAGTTTTGGAGGATTCTTGCTAACACACTGTGAGAGGATAATAGCCTTGGTGGAGGTATGCATTCTCAGATCATCACCAAAATGTAATGGATTCGTCTCTAACCCAAGTACCACCTCTGGTAAAAATTTCATCCGATCCATTGAGTAATTTTTGTGCAATCCTGCTCCACAAATAAAAATAAGGTCCTTGGTGGAGGTATGCACTCTCAGATCATCACCAAAATTTAATGGGTTCATCCTTGGCCCAAGGGCTACCTCTGGTGAAAATTTCATCAAAATCTGTCCAGTAGTTTTTGCGTAATCCTGCTAACAAACAAAGAGACAAACAAAGAGAAATCATCCTGAAAACATAACCTCTTTGGCGGAGGTAATTATAATGTATACTTCGAGAAGTACAAGGCAGAGTCAAAAGTTATGGAAAAGCCTAACTTTTGATACCTGCTTTTTTTCTAATACAACTGATGTCAACACTAAATTCCGGCTCTCATATCAGTTATCCAAACCACGTGTCTTTACCTGGAAGTCCCATGTGAAATACTGCTTATGTAAATAAATGTCAGTGTTAATACAACATAACATTTTGAAATCCCCGAGCTGTTTGGAATAGTTTCTTCAAGCATAGATTTTGCCTAAAATTATTGGGTTTGCTTCATAACATGTTCACTTTGTATTAGTTGTCCATGTCTTTATATTCCCCCTTCTGGCCAACACACACACACACACACACACACACACACACACACACACACACACACACACACGGTTATCTGGTCTCAGTGCACGGAGACAGATTGCTGGCAGGTTTTAATTCTGAAGCCAATTTAGCTTCCAATTACCTGTGTATCCACTACAATTACCACTGCATTTTCAACCCTCAATCCATCTATTGCTCTCTATCACCATAGCATCCTGTTATGGCTTCTCACCTACGGAGAAACACATATAATTATAAACACGCACACCCAGCTACACACACCACACACACACATTTATGCCCACAGTCATGTTGTAAGGTCAGCTCAGACGGATATTTAAATTGTGCGTGGACATCTATCTGCTCACAAAATCTCTCGCATCCTTTACCGCCCCCCCCCCTTTCTCTGTTGCATTCCAATTCCAACACACAGAAACGATGCTTCCCCCACTCTTTCTTAAACACACCCTTGCTGCATCAATGTGACGCCGTCCAAAGGGGCCACTGTGATGGGGTTGAATGATGACATCGGTCGGCGTTATCCTCTCAAAGACAAACGCTGGGAGTGTCCCCTGTCTCTCTAACACCTGTTTGACGAAGCTAATGACTTGTGTCCCAGCAATCACTGGAGTCGTGTGCCGGTGCACTCACCCAACAAAGGAAGGAACATAGAAGCACATGCTGAGCTAATGAGCGGTTTCAAGCTGCTCAAGCTGTCATAGCATTGGAGGGAGATAATGCCAATATTAACTGACCTGTCACAGCACAGGAGGCCTGGGAGGATGTGCACAATGGCACAAGTGGCGGAGGCTTTAAAGCTTAGGTGTGGGATGTAGGACAGCAGCATCAGCTGGTTATTCTTGTGTTTTTATAATTACTTGCTACCATAAATCAATTTTTAAACTCCTCTTTTATACTCATCATCATGCTATTGCCTAAGGCTGCTGCATATGACAACACCTCTTCACAGCTGTGTGCCACACCTAGTCATAGTGTTAACATCAATATCACATGTGCTCTCTGTTAGGTAATGAAACATTAAGGGACAAGAGGAAGAGCCTTGCGTTCAGGCTGCAGTTAAAATCCACTGTATACAGGTCATGGGCTATAGAAGCTTGTCTGTTGAGAAGTGAGAATGTCCACACGAGGCGAGCATGTCCACTCTTCCTCGTCAGCTTGCTTTGTGCTCTTGTGAATTATTTCTCAACTATCCTGTTCCTTTTTTCGCACATTTCTGAGGGAAATAATTACGGGGAAGACACATTAAAAGCCAATAAACATGACAAATGGCAATTCAACTTTCTAATCAAACTCTGTTGTAATGGCTATACTGATTCACTCTTGAGCCTCACTGTATGTGTGAAGGAGGATTGCTGTTGAGTTTCGTTGTAGCCCACGGTGATGCTGCATTCTTGTATTTCAGGCAGATGGAAACTTGATCTCTTCAAACCAGTGGCTCCACCTGTTATCCAAGCTATCTCCCGCGGCAATAGGAGAAGGTGCACAGAGAAGAAAGGGCCAGAATATGGGTGAACTCAGGGTGGTAGGAAGCCTTTCATATTGAGAAAGGGAGCAAGGAGGGAAATGAAGACAAAGTGTAAAGAGTTAAGTCACACCTGTTGAGGACTCAAAGAGACGGGGAGGGATATGAGGCTAAGTGTAGAACCAGTGGGAGAAAGATTTGCTGCAGAGAGGGATCGCTTTTTAGTGAGTAGAGCAGATTGAAAGGGGTGTGAAAATCACAGTCTAGGCTTTCAGGACTCTTTCATGGAAGGAGAATGAAGTAAAGTAAGTGAGAAAGCAGAGCCGGGGTTCCTATTGAACTGAGAAGAGGCAAAATATAACCAGCGATTTCAGGGTCATTGTGTGGACTGAGCAGAGACGGTGCCAAGAGAAATCCAAAGCAAAAAGGGATCATGCTGTGTGGTAGAGGATGAGCACGCGGGTCCATTATTTTTTTGTGTGTGTTTGTTTGTTTTCGTTTCTTTGTAGGTGTGTATGCTTGAACTTGGAGCTCCTGCCGTGCACCAGCCCTGCAACAACAAAGCAGAGAGTTAATCTGGAGCTCCGCTTTGTCTCGTGTCAGCCAGCCCCTCATGTGTCCAGGCAGGCTGCAGGGCCCCCCAGCTGGTCTCAGAAAGCTGCAGAGCTCACTCTGGGGATTCCACTCTGAAGCTCTTCCCAGTGCACCTGTAATCACAGACAATTATCCAGCATCACACTGAGGGGGAGGAGGAAAAGTGAACACACTGTACGCCCATGAACAGCACATGAAAGGAGAGCAAACAAAAGAGAAATGCAAAACAGAACTCAAACTGCTCACACGTCTCAGAGGATATCACAGCGATCTTAACAATCACTTAATAAATATCGTGTACATGTCAGCTCTTGTATTGATGGGCATGCAGTAACATGTGCTCCTGTACACATTTGCACAAAGGGATGCCTGAAGGCATTCACTCCGAGCTCTTCCACACTAACTGCGGACTGTGTTAAAGAGATCTTAAAGAAGAGTGATGCCATGCCCCCAGGGAAACGCACCATGAACTTTAATTTTCCTCTTTTCCATTTTCCTCTCGCTTTGACCCCCTCCCACCACCACCACCACACACACACATAGACTCACAAATTTCTCTAACTCTCCTTTACTTGTCCTCCACAAAACTCTCTTCTTTTCTTACTTTAATCTAATTCTGTCTTTCTGCAAAATGCACATCTTCTCTTCCCCATGGGGATGACAAATATAGAAACTGTTCATTTTACTCCCGTACATCTTTTTTTTTTAATTCTTCTCCCCTACATCTCTCTTTTCATGTGGTCATCATTTAGTTATTCCAAACACTTAACTTGAATTTCTCTAATGGAGACAACAACTGAACCCCTACTTGACGCGTGCAATCTATCCTTCTCAAGCTGAAAACCATGATCTCAGACTTGGCTCACAGCAGCCAAGATGCGCTAACCCAATTTTCATTGGGACAGCAGACCCAATGCAAATTAGAGGTCATACGCAATGAAGCTAGAGACACCACCAGCTTCATCTCTTTGCCTTTAAAAATTCTGTTCATGAAACCCAGACAGGAAAGGGTGTCTCACTGGTGGCATTGCAAATCAAGTCAAGTTAACGAGCCTGACAAACCCTACCTCCAAGATACCCCCACTGGACATCCTGTGGGAAATGGTTATGCATCTAGTTTCATGGGAAGACTAAATATTTTGTCTGGAGGGGACCGCTACTCAAGTTAAGAAATTTAGTTGTCACAGTCCCTGAACATCATGCATTGCTGCAAAGACAAGCCAGCCGAGACAGCCCCACAACACACAGAGCCTAAAGGAACTCACTGTGCACATGAACAACTGCTTCAGTGACATCAATCCCAGTGATGTTGTACTTGTCCCTCTCATCCCTGGGCTCTGTTTTATCTACTGAAAACATGTCAGTAGCTTTCAGAAAATCACTGAAATACTTTGTCAAACGGCAGACTGTGTCCAAACTCGAGGCACGAAACACTCCTCTTCCACTGAGATGTCAAAATATGGCTTTCCTTGCCAAGAGACATTTACAGTAACAGCTTGCACATAATATCTACGGAGGGGACTTGGAGTAATCATAATTGGCCTCATTAAACCCTCCCACATCTGAAAGTAACTGAGGAATACACAGAGTAACTGAATACAAAAATCCATTATTGATCTGTGGCTTAGGGGGTCCCCTGTGCCAGCTGCAAAGTCAGACTTACCACAGAACACCTCAAGGATTTCCTCATCCAGTATATTCCTTCAGGTTTCACTTCCATTAAAGGTCTTCCATTCCAAAAAAATAGAATGGAGATGCTTCCACCAACCCAGGCAAAGAGACAAAAGTCCAAACTAAAGTCAGACTCCCTTCAACACTTTGAAGATGAAAGAACACTTTTGTTCAATTAGGCCCACCAACAAGCACTTCCTTCAGGCTTCTGTTGTTGGCCTTGTCATCCTTGTCCAGCAAGGTAATACAAATTTTAATTGGCCATAATCTGGCCCCTCATCCAGAAACAGTTTGTTCTGAAAAGAGCCTGCCACAGGCACATTACTTTCCTCTGCAGTGCATATTCTAGGGGAAGAGAATTCACTGAGACACATGTCCACCATGTCCATATATATAGACAGCCACATTGTGACGTATGTAAGAAAAAAACGTAACGCAGTACCAGTACTATTAAGAAAAAGGGAGTGAGAGAGAGTTTTATGGTTGGATAACAAAAGTGAATTCAAAACAAATGAAATGGGGATTAGAAAGATGTTCCTCAGCTTCCTGACCTTCAATAGTTGATCCGGGCCCATCAGTTTCACAGCGATTAATTTGCTTAGTGTTAATTACTGTGCAGGGCATGCCTTCATTAGAGTGAGTCATTATATTGCTTCACATTTGTTGGTCTCCGGTCAATACTTTGCCACACAAACTAAAGCTATGAAACATTCCGGTGTCGAGTTTTTACAATTGATCAATATGAATATCTGAATGCTCAAACAGATGACAGGAATGATACAGTCAGAAATACCACCCTGGCTGTTCTATGTAGGACTTTTTTTTTTTTTTACTAAAACAAATATTTTTGCAGGTGAATGATTACATACTATACTCACAATTGTGCTCAGACAAGAGAACACATGTCTGTTATGTGCTAAAAGGAATTTACCTCCCTTTATATTCCAAATTTACATTTTACCTCCGCCAATGAGGCAATGTGATTGAGTGGATGGTTTGTTTGCCTGTTTGTTTGTCTGTTAGCAGGATTACACAAAAATTACTCAATGGATTTTGATGAAATTTTTAGCAGAGGTGGCCCTTGGGCTAAGGATGGATCCATTAAATTTTGGAGGTGATCTGAGAGTGCATACTTCCATTAAGGGCCTATCTTCTTTCAAGGCCCTATCTTGTCACAATGTGTTAGCAGGATTACACAAAAACTACAGGATGGATTATAAGGATAAGGACCTGTACTTATATAGCGCTTATTATTACCTCCGCCAGGCCGAAAAGGCCAGGAGGAGGTTATGTTTTTGCCGGGTTTTGTCTGTGTGTTTGTTTGTCTGTCTGTCTGTCTGTTGGTTAGCAAGATAACTCAAAAAATCTTGGACGGATTTCCATGAAACTTTCAGGTGTTGTTGGAAATGGTACAAGGAAGAACTGATTAAATTTTGGGGGTGATCCGGTTCACCGTCTGGATACAGGAATTTTTTAAAGCATTTTTCATTCAACACTGTGACATACAGCCATTTTCAACATGTGCGCAGGCGCAATGGAGGGCGCTGGTCGTCGTGTCTGCAACACAAACTCTGCGTTCTTCAATGTTTTAGGCACAAAAGGATGCGGAAAACACTGCTGGCCTGGGCCCGCCAGCGTGCCTGTGTTTGCGCGCAACTGCAAAACCTCACACGGGCAGCTGTCCGCCGACGGATTCTTTGGCAGAAATTCCCCGGCCAGCCATAGGAGCTGCGCATTTGGCAGAAATTCACCGGCCAGCCATAGGCGCTGCGCAAAAACGAGCTCTCTGCCGGCGAAGCTTCTAAATTCTCGTTTGCCGCGGAGCACAACCCCCAAAAAAATAATATTATAGCGAACTCAATATGAGCATCCTACTTGGCTTGCCAAGTGGGTTGACCCTATTGGCGACACAGGTAGAGTGCGGGACTCCAGAGCGGGAGGCGTGAGTTCGAACCTCCCGGTGGGACATCGCCATGTCGAGCAGCACGTTACAATATAATATAAAACCCACGGCAACCTGTCTACCCAATTTGCATCCGTCAGTGGAGGAGATGGACACAACAGCAACACTTTAGTTTATTACCTCCGCCAAGGAGGCAATGCTTTTACTACTGAACCACTAATCCTATCACTATCAGATTGATTGTCATTGATTAATTGTGTGTTTATTGCACTGTCCCTGTCAAATAAACAAATAATCATTGTGAATCCAATTGCTAGTCATATGTTTACATGCTCAAGGAATCTGAAAACGTACACACAAACACTGTATGGGGGGAATTGTGGCGCTTGGCGGAGGTCTGCGCTCTCCGAGTGCTTTTCTAGTTATTATTATTATTATAATACACTGTCACTGGAATTGACCCTTGGGCTACAGATGAACCTATTAGATTTTGGAGGTGATCCATAAGCACATACCTCCACCATGGCCCTATCTCACAATGTATGGATGGACAGAGGGGCACCTATTTGGCAGGCTGGAGATACAGACTCATGGCTGGATGAAGAGCAAGGAAGGGATGAAGGGAGAGACGGAGCCTTGGCAGAGGTATGTGCACACACTCGAGCAGAAAATATTATTGGAATTTGAATGTCAGTATGAAGCTGCATTGAACAGCTGGTTAGATTTGCTTACCAACAAAGAAGAGGAAATATGAACGGTATGCAGGCTGTTGAACACAAGCCTTTAAAAGTAACATGCTACTGTAACACATCTACTTTTGCAGTAACTTAAATAATGAAATGACTTTTTCCAAATTAAGTAACACCATTACAATGACTGAAATATTAACAGATTCATTACTCGTTACTGTCACAGCAGACATTTGGACTGTGGATAATGGACATTTTCTTTGAATCACTGCACATCAGATTAATTCATATCACGAAGGTAAGATAAAGGTAAGAGTTGCTGAAGCCAGGTTAAGAGGAGAGGCAACAATCAGTTAGCAGCAGTACGGTTTCATGCCAAGAAAGAGTACTACAGATGCAATGCTTGCTCTAAGAGTGCTGATGGAGAAGTATAGAGAAGGTCAGAAGGAGTTGCACTGCCTTTGTGGATCTAGAGAAAACATATGATAGAGTGCCGAGAGAGGAAGTGTGGTACTGTATGAGAAAGTCGGGAGTGGCAGAGAAGTATGTGAATGTGGTGCAGGACATGTATGAGGACAGCAAGACAGTGGTGAGGTGTACTATAGGAGTAACAGATGGTTCAAGGTGGGGGTGGTATTACAACAGGGATCGGCTCTGAGCCCCTTCTTGTTTGCCATGGTGATGGACAGGCTGACAGTCGAGATCAGGCAGGAGTCTCCACGGACCATGAGGTTTGCAGATGACATTGTGATCTATAATGAGAGTAGGAAGCAGGTGAAAGAGACCCTGGAGAGGTGGAGGTATGCTCTGGAGAGAAGAGGAATGAAAGTCAGTAGAAGCAAGACAGAATACGTACATGAGTGTGAATGAGAAGAAGGCAGGTGTAACGGTGAAGATGGAAGGAGTAGAGGTGGTGAAAGTAGATGAGTTTAAATACCTGGGGTCAACCATCCAAAGCAATGGAAAATGCACAAGAGAGGTGAAGAAGAGAGTGCAGGCAGGGTGGAGTGGGTGAAGACGAGTGTCAGGGGTGATTTGTGACAGAAGCGTAGCAGCAAGAGTTAAAGGGAAGATTTACAAGATGGTAATGAGGCCTACGATGATGTATGGTTTGGAGATGGAGGCGTTGACAAAAAGACAGGAAATGGAGCTGGAGGTGGCAGAGTTCAAGATGTTAAGATTTTCATTAAGAGTGACTAGGAGGGACAAGATTAGAAATGAGTATATCAGAGGGACAGCTCATGTTGCACGGTTTGGAGACAAAGTAAGAAAGGCAAGGCTGAGGTGGTTTGGACATGTGCAGAGGAGGGATAGTGGATATATTGGACAAAGGATGTTGAAGATGGAGCTGCCAGGCAAGAGGAAAAGAGGAAGACCACAGAGAAGATTCATGGATGTAGTGAAGGAGGATATGAAAAGGGTTGGTGTTACAGAGGAAGATGCAAGGGATAGGGTGAGATAGAGTCAGATGATCCGCTGTGGTGACCCCTAAAGGGAGCAGCTGAAAGAAGAGGAAGAAGAAGAAGAAGAAGATAAAGGTAAGATAAACATGGACAGCTTTATGCAGTGTTGCCAACTCTCACTCTTTTTCCCTCTCCCTCACTCTACAAACTATTTCTCACTCCAAAATGAGGAAATAACTGGCAACGTCGTGTTGATTTTCTTCTGATTTTTCTCACAATAAGAGCTCTCAAGGCAGGGTAAAGCAGACTGAACACGTTCTAAAAGCTCTGTCTGAAAAAGTCTGTTTTCAGCCTGACATCAATAAGCACGTAATGTCATCCATTAATTGTCACGAACCGAGCCCGTGTTTCCTGTTTGCTCGGTTCTGATCGTTCTTGGTGGCTCAGGCATTGGGTTTATTATGTGTTGTTATCTTTTAATTTCTTGTTGTTTTCATGTATGTGTATTGTTTCTTTCCATGCCTGTAGCCGCTGCTCTGGCCGGCGATCGTTAAGCAGCTGTGTGACTCACTTCCTGGTGGATGCTGTCTAACATTCGCCGGTCTGACCACTCCCCCCTCTCTCTCTGACAATCAGCTGTTCATCCCGGTAATCATCTTTCCCGCGCCTCGCCCAGGTGTGCCCAATTTGTGATGCCAGCAGTGTTTGTACTTAGGTGGCCTTTGCCAGTCAAACACTGCTGGACCATTGTGCCTGATATATGGGTGCTAATCACTGTATGTATGGTCAAGTCTTCGAGGGGTTGTATGTGCTTGCGGGAGAATTGGCCTTCTTGGACTGTTCCTGCTTTGTGAGTAAACTGACTCTCGTTACTCCGTGCAGTATTGCTGCTACGCTGGACTGGTAGTGTTTCTCTGTGCAGTAAATCTGCTATTCTTATCTGGTAGCGTTTCTCCATGCAGTTCTGCTGCTACGCTTAGGCTGTTGCCCAGTTTGCTCCTCCTGGGTTAGTCGAGCCTCCTAGAGACCTCATTGTCCCAAGCGTGTATGTTATTTGCATTATTTTTCTGTGGCCACGGTACACAGTGGTCTGCCTGCTGTTCGCTTGCTGCGTCAGCCATTTTTGTGTATACTGTTACCTTTTTTGTTAGTCTTTATGTTTGGAACTGTCAGCTTTTGTGTTAATAAATGGATTGTGGTGAATTCCTGCGAGTAAATCCATTCTTCCTTTTCCTCCTCCGTGTGCTGCATAAAAGTGCACGGGGAGGTTTATGACATTAATTAAATTATCTTGCCATGTGTGCAAGATGATTTAAGTATGCATTTAAAAGTAATATTAAAGTTACTTTTTGAAGTAACAAATTACTTTAATCATGCAGTAATTGGTAAAGTAACTCAATTACTTTTGAAAAGAAGTAACTAGTAACTGTAATTAGTTACTATTTTTTAGTAACTTGCCCAACACCGCTGATAACCAGATATGCCAAAGACATGCTATCATTGACCATATTTACATGTACATGAATGATTGGATTTCTGGAGTTATCTGATTATTCATGTGGCCATGTAAACAGAATAATCAGACAACGGCCATGTAACATGGGTCATTAACTCAAGTAAGTAACCCTCCAATAATCTTTTTATTTTGGAGAGCATCCCCCTCTGATCATTGATGGAGCACCTGTGGAGAGGGTGAGCAGCACCAAGTTCCTGGGGGTTCACATCTCTGAGGACCTCTTCTGGTCCAACAACACCACATCACTGGATAAGAAGGCTCAAACTCCCCTCTATTTCCTCTTCAAACTGAGGAGAGCATGAGTCCTACCCCCCATCATGTGCTCATTCTACCAGGGCACCTTTGAGAGCATCCTCACCAGCTGCATCACAGTATGGTACGGAATCTGGGTGGGCCTATGGTTTTTTACCAGAACATTAGACGCAGGAAGAGATTGGAGCTTCTATTTGCCTGTTTTTGGAGTAAATAAATCACTCAAAAATGTCATAAATTGTTTGGGCAATTGACTTCTTTTCCCTGCGTAAACCACAAACCCATGGTGCAGTAGTAATCATTTGAGTTAAAGTTAACATCACTTTTTTCTTTTTTCCCCCTTGTCCTGTCAAGTAGCTAGGTAAGCAGAACAGAAATCTGCTTCCCTTATTGTGCCAAACAGATTTACTTTGCCAAAAGGAGCTTTATACAGCACATATACAGTATATGTACTGTATATTTTTCATAAACTCCTCTTGTAACAACTTTTAATACTTTATTTAAATTGTTTCACCCATGAAGGACCCAACCGGGGAGGGGGGGGAGGGGGAGGAACAAACAGAGAAGACAAACAGACTAACACAACTGAAACATACGAAGACAAGCTGTTTCTTCTACTGAAAAGGTCTCATTAAGAGTCTGGTATCTGCACCTGTTAAAGGAGAGACGTGTGTGTGTGTGTGTGTGTGTGTGTGTGTGTGTGTGTGTGTGTGTGTGTGTGTGTGTGTGTGTGTGTGTGTGTGTGTGTGTGTGTGAGAGTGCACGCAAAGTAAGTGTGTGCATGTGAGTGGTTTGCCAGGAAACATACAAAGAGGGTGGCAGGTAACAGCAATACCCTCCCCCCCCGAAACCCAGAGCAAGCAAGACAATGCCACCAACCCCCACAAAGCACAAATGTCCCAAGGCCAACAAGCCTCAGGACAACCAGGCATCTGCCCCAGAAGGGATGGCTGAGGGAGACCGGGCCGCCAAGCAGCTGGTGTGGCACACCCCCACCCCTGGACCGGCAAGCCCCCATCTCCCCAGCGGGGCCAACACCAGCCCCCAGGCCCCAGGTGCCAGAAGGCCAGCATCTCCCCTCCGGGCCAGAGACACCCCCACTGCGCCCACCCCAGCACCCCCGACACCCCCCCCCCCCCGGGAACTCCCCGGCCCCCATGCCCAAGGAAGGCGACAGCAAGGCGCAGGAGCCCCGTGGGGGACCAGCCCCCTCAGTCCAAGGGATCCCACTTAGCCAAGAGGTACCAGGAGGCACCAGGAGGTGCCACCCTCTCAGTCCAGCATCCCTCGACCAACACACACACTCATTTCCACATACTCACACCCTCATGCTCTCATATGCACCCACTCGCACCCACACACACTCACATGCACTCACTCACTCTCACTCGCCCTCTCCCCCACACAATCCCACACTCATACTCCCGCACCGTCAATTTCGCTCCCACTCCCACTTGCCCTCACAGTCGCCCACACCCACCCACGCTCACCCATACACACACTCTCACTTGCATTCCGACTCACTCATATCCACTTGTGCTCTCCTCCACACACTCACCTACACTTAACACCCTTAACACTTAACACTTGGGGCGGCCGTGGCACAGACATAGCGGGCATGAACGCGCACCAATGCCCAGCAGCGGCCGGGGAGACCACCGGCACGGACCAGCAGCCACACCTCCGCCCACCTGCCCTGGGAAAGCCATGGCCACAGAAGCAGACCACCACCACCTGGAGCAACCGATCAACGGACCACTGCAAGCACTCTGAGATGCCACCCGACACGCAAAGCACCACACAAATCCGACCCACCACCACATCACCATCTCCAGTCATCACTCCCTCACTCTTACTTACTCCCTTGCTCACTCACTCTCTCACTCCCTTGCTCGCACCTATTCATTCGGCAGCGCCCAAGAATGACGACAACGTGACAGACCCCAGGACACCAGCCAGGCCCCAGGCCCAGCCCCTCAGCAGAAGGAAGGCAGCAGGGGTGAGGGAAGACCCCCACCCCCCATGCACGAATCGTGATGGGTGAGTAATAGTTGTGTGATGTGATTGTGTGCAGATGTGTGAACTATCAAAGTGCAGTTAAAACTGGGAGGATGGTGTGTTGGAGCACCACTAGCTACTGCTATAGGCAATGGAGTTCCCATCTCCCCAAGCCCTCAGTGTCGATAGTGGAATTAAAATTGAGGCGAGGGTGGCCACACTGCACAGCAGACAGAGGGATCCTCTTCACCGACATTGTACGGCACTCCCCCGCCTCAATACCCTAAGTGTATCCAATAAGATGTATAATCCACCCAGAATTGGTGGGGGGGAAGGTAAGACTGGGAGTGAGGCGGTCCCAAAGAGAGCCCGTCCGCCCCCAGAAGTGAGCTCCCAAACTGGCTCTGGAGGCCACCCACTGCCCCCAGATCCCATCCCAGGGCGAGGGCCACCAGGCTGTGCAGCCTAGGACCTGCTAGTGTCGTACCCCGGCGATCACCAGCACCACAGGCATGATGGGGCAGCCACACTCACACTTACTCTCACACATGGCGGCAGAGGCTCAGGAGGTAGAGCAGGTCGTCCAATAACCGCATGGTTGGCGGTTCGAATCCCGCTCTCCCCAGATATCCTGCCGTTGTGTCCCTGGGCAAGTCACTTCACCCCCATTGCTCCTGGTGGGTCTGGAAGCGCCATGTTAGGTAGCATACCGCCATCAGTGCATGAATGTGTGTGTGAATGGGTGGATAGCAGGATCTGTAAAGCGCTTTGGTCATCAAGAGATGAGAATAAAAGCGCTATATAAATGAGCGCCATTTACCATTTACATCTTGTACACACAAACATAATAATAATAATAACTAGAAAAGCACTCATAGAGCGCATACCTCTGCCAAGGCTCCTTCCGTTTGTCATGGATCACCTCCAAAATGTAATGGGTTTGTGTGTAGGCCTATAGCCACTTGTGGTGAAAATGGCATCAAAGTCTGTCCATCAGTTTTGGAGTGTTGTTGCGAACACACCGTGAGAAGATAAGAGCCTTGGCTGAGGTATGCATTCTCAGATCATCACCAAAATATAATGGGTTCCTCTCTAGCCCAAGAACCACCTCTGGTGAAAATTTCATCCAAATCCATCCAGTAGTTTTTGTGTAATCCTGCTGCACAAATACAAACAAAGCCCTTGGTGGAGGTATGCACTCTCAGATCATCACCAAAATCTAATCACCTGTTCCCCGTGCCATTACACACCTTTCCTGAAAATTTCATCAAAATCCGTTGATAACTTTTTGAGTTATGTTGGTAACAGACAGACAGACAGACAAACAGACAGACAGATAAACAGACAGACAAACCCCGGAAAAACATTACTTCCTTGGTGGAGGTAATAATAATAATGAATAATGGGCCGGATCCATACGGCGCTCCACATGCCAGGTGACATCCCAGAACATCCACCTTGAGTTCGCTTTTTTCTAAGTTTAAGTTTCAAATTTGGACAAATGGTCACGACAAGCTTTGTTCACCAGGCCATCAGGAACCTGAACTCTGCCCCCCCCCCCCCCCCCCCCCGAGACCGTAACACACTCCCTCACCCACACAATAACTACCTCAGCTGTTTGCACAGAAAGACTTGACACACCAACAGTAATACATCTGCAGCTGTATGGCTCTGCACCTTACTGCAGTCATTTGCACAAATGCCATACCTGCTACTATCTGTCTGTTATTGAACTATTGAACATGTGCAGTCCAATCTGTCACTGTCTGCACCTACACTACTGCATTGAACTTGCAATTACGGGTATTATTGCTCCACTTTTTCTGTATATAGGATTGCTGGGTTTTATTGTTTATCTTTATTTCCACTATGGGATTGCTGGGTTTTATCTTTTATCTTTTATCTTCATTTGCACTACAGGTAGCATTGCTGTACATACTGTACACCCAGGTAAAGATTATTCAAAAATGGATTTGGAACTCATAAAGACGTTTGAGGGACTGGATCATGTCTCTGCCACAGCAGACATTTGGACTAGGGTTGGGAATTTCTAGCCACCTCATGATTTGATTCGATTATGAGAGGGCTGCAGTGTGATTATAAAATGATTCTTTAGGTACCTTTTTTCCTGTCTAGGATTTCTTTTTTTCCCCTCACTGTGTAACTATTTGGTATTTTCAAAGCAGAGTATTTGTAATGACCCATAATGAATTTACTTCCAATATTTTTTGTTAATAAAACAAATGGAAGAGGGATATGACAAGTACTGGGCAAGTTAAAAAAAAAAATCAGTAACTAATTACAGTTACTAGCTAGTTCTTTCAAAAGT
The DNA here is from genome assembly GCA_020510985.1 of Pholidichthys leucotaenia. Classification (NCBI taxonomy): domain Eukaryota; kingdom Metazoa; phylum Chordata; class Actinopteri; order Cichliformes; family Pholidichthyidae; genus Pholidichthys; species Pholidichthys leucotaenia. The sequence continues at coordinate 236,373,131 of CM035848.1, read as the reverse complement.
AATTGAGTTACTTTAGCAATTACTGCATAATTAAGTAATTAGTTGGTAAAGTAACTTTCACGTTATTTTTAAATGCGTACTTAAATTATCTTGCACAAATGGCAAGATAAATGGATAGATGAATGATAGATGGTGGCTAAACTGTCATCTCTGCTGTAGTCCGAGTCCCACCCTATGCAGGACATACTGAACGCACTGAAGAGCTCATTTAGCAGTAGACTACATCATCATAGGTGTGCGACCGAGAGGTTTTGCAGGTCCTTCCTACCTACGGCTGTCAGACTTTATAACCTAAGCAGGGCTGCTTGCAGAGATAGCAAAAAACCGTGACGACCTAATACTATTGAATGCAAAAGACGCAACAGACTTGCACAAATGGTCCCCTCCAGTATACAACTAGGACAATATCAGTCGCTACGGAGGGTGACAATATGTATGGGTACATACTATGTAGGATAACTAAATAGACGGTTATGCTGTTTATTCCATCTAGCTACAATGCTCTGAACTGTGTACATATGTATATTCACTGCTCTTATTTTCTTATCTTCTAAATTATTGCTCTGAGTGTTGCTATCCCTGTGCTGTTGCAACCCCGGAATTTCCCCATTGTGGGATTAATAAAGGCTTATCTTATCTTATCTTATAATTTAATTAATGAATTACAGTACATTGCAGGCTTATTACTATTAATGGCAGGCTGAAAACAGACAGAGCTTCACAGACAGTTTTTTTAATGTTGGTGTTGGTGCACATGTGTCAGTGTGTGGAACATAAAATTATTCATGTTTGTCTTACCTTTATGAAGATGTCTGTGACAGAGACATGGTTCAGTCCCTCAAATGTCTTTTGGAGACTAAAATCCATTTTTGAAAATTCTTTATCCAGGTAACAGGTAAACGCTTTTTAACTTCAATGGCTCACAGTCTCAGCTGTCGGAAGCAAAGTGTCTGTTGATAGCATGTCTTCAGTCTTTACCGACATATCTGGCAATCAGTTGGTTTAATTCTTGCTGGGTCACAAACTGTCCAGATGTATACAAGCTGTGGGTGTTCAGATAAGAGTACAGTAGGTCCACTTCATGGTGTTAGCTGTCAGTGGAGCTAGCCGTTCCTTAGCACTAGCTTTGTCAGTGCTTGTTGCTGTTTAATCAGGAGCTTCTAAAGATTGCAGTAGGTCTCAACCTGCACTTCGCTTGCAACCCACCAATATGATGATGATGGATTGAGCCGTCGCCAGCAATGGATCTCCCGCCTTTTGGCTGCATTAAATTGTAAGGGGGTGCTTGTGACGGCGATGACTGATGAGGCCGATGTGTGAAGCACATAGCATATCGCAGTTGAGACAGATGAACATAATTGGCTGAGTGGATGACACCGACTGCTGTAGACATCTCTGTTGCTGGGTGGCACCGTGATGTGCTTTATGGCGGGCATCCAAACGGGCAGTTCTCTCTCTCTCAAAGAGGTCAACACCTTCATGGCAGATCTCTCGCCAAAGGGGACAGTTCTTGGCCTGCATCTCCCATGTCATAGGATCAATCCTACACGACTTGAGTGAGGCTTTGAGCACGTCTTTATACCGCTTCCACTGACCGCCCCGTGACCTCCGCCCTTCGTCCAACTGACCAAATAAGATTTTAGGAATGCGCTGATCTGTCATCTGAGCAAAGTAGCCGGTCCAGCGCAACTGGGAATGTATGATGAATGACTCGATGCTGGTGATATTGCACTGGCGGAGGACTTCTGTATTGGCAACTTTGTCTCGCCACGTGATTCCACACAGTTCAAGTTTCTTCACATGGGGGCAATAGGTTGTCCACGACATGCACCCATAGAGAAGTGTAAATAGAACAACGGTGCAATAGACCTTGATCTTGGTGCTTAGACGAATGCCATGCTTCGACCATAGACGATGCTGTAGGCGTCCATAGGATGCGCTAGCCTTGCTGATGCGGTGGGTAACTTCATCATCCCTCTTAGCATTCTGTGAGATGGTGCCCCCCAGGTAGCAGAACTTGTCAACTGCCTTGAGGGGTTCGCCACCGATGGTGATAACAGGATTTATTGGGAGCGTACCAGGATGAGGTTGATGTAAAACCTCTGTCTTCTTGATACTTATAGTGAGTCCATAACGATTCGTTGCTCTAGCAAACTGGTCAACGATGAACTGTGCATCTTCAAGAGTATGAGCGATGAGTGCGCAGTCGTCGGCATAGAGAAGATCTCGCAGCATCATGCATGACGTCTTTGTTTTAGCCTTTAAACGTTGCAAGTTGAATACATTGCCATCAGTGCGAAACCGGATCCTTACACCCCTGTCACAGTCCTTGAAGGCATCAAGGAGCATTGCAGCGAAGACGATACTAAAGAGCAGTGGGGCCATAACACACCCCTGCTTAGTGCCATTGATGATAGGGAATGGATTGGAGATGAAACCACTCTCAACCACCCACCCGACCATGCCATTGTTGAATGAGCGGATGACACTGACGATCTTAGAAGGGCACCCGACCCTGGCGAGCAGCTTCCACAGGCCCTCTCTCCCAACAGAGTCGAAAGCCTTAGTCAGGTCTACGAACACTATGAACAAATCACAATTTTGTTCTCAGCATTTCTATTGTATTTGCCTGGCTGCAAACATCATGTCAATGGTGCCTCATCCTGCTCAAAAGCCGCACTGACTCTCGGAAATGATGTTGTCGACAACATAGTGATTGAACCCACCAATATACCGGAGTGGTGGCTCAGTTGGTAGAGCATCCACCCCACACCTGGGAGGCTGGGATTCAAATCCTGGCAGGGTCATGCCGAAGATCATATAAAAGCAGAACTGCTTGGCGCTCAGCAATAATGGAACAGAGGAGGGAAATTTGTGGCGGCGCCTTGCATGGCAGCAGCCCCTCTGATTCTAGATGTGATTAACATTGTAGATAAGAGAAACATAATTTTGTTCTACTGTACATGATTGGTTGTATGGATTGAATGACAATAAAGTTGAATTTACCTTTACTTTTGTCCTTAACCATGAGAAAGGAAAAACAATGTGTGTATTCCCACAAACACAAAGTTGCTTCATCTTTTCCTCCGCTCAGAGTGAGGAGGATTAACAGCTCTTTGTGACCAGTCATGTCGACTGATGGCTGCGTCTCAGCTATGGCATGGTCAGTTTGTATATTAATTTACGCTAAAAATATATATATCCATATTTATATATAAGTAAAACAAGTAAGGAGTAACAAATCTGTTTAAATTTCAGTAACTGTAACACATTACTGAATTTGTAATTTCACTACACAAGTTACTGCAAAAGTAGTGGCGTTACAATAATGTGTTACTCCCAACACTGGATATGACAAGTCAGCTGGAATGTAATATTTACTCTGCGTATCACCCACCAAAGATACTACAGTACCTGGTTACTTCCTCTTCAGTTCTGGCTGAACTCTGGACATTTGAAAATCGATTCTTTGACATATGTTGAGGTTGAGAGATACCGGCAAGATATAGTCAGGCTCACCTCAACACACAGCTCTGGTTCTGGAACCAGTTTCCTGGAGAGGGGCTGGAGCTTGGTCTGCTCTGAAGTTGCCCCGGATGACAGGCGATAAGCAGGGGTGGGTATTCTTATATTCCCCCACCTTGCTGCCTCTCCATTGGAGTTTTTCCCGGTGGATGAAAGGGCTGTTTCCCTGTGTCTTCGGGTTGGGAAATGGGTCCTGATCATCATTTCTGCCTATGCACCAAATGGTGGTTCAGAGTACCCACCCTTTTTGGAGTCTTTGACTGGGGTGCTTGAGGGTGCTCCTCTTGGAGACTCCATTGTCTTACTGGGGGACTTCAGTGTGCATGTGGGCAACGTGCACCCTTACCCTTTTTCCTACCCCTATAAATTGGAACACCCCTTCATAGCTGCACAACGTCATTAGTAGTTGCTGATGTATTTGACGTAAATGGACACTACCTGTTTTCAGCAGAAAAAAGAAGAGAAAGAACATAAAAAACTTATTAGAAAAGAAAACCCACAGTACTTATGGCAGTTGTCATTTCATATTGCAGTGTGACTGCAATAGGTTTATTATTTTAGATGCTGTTTGAGAAAACTACAACTGGCCAAAGTTGCTAGTGGGTGTGACTGTCTTACTGGCCCCTGCTGAAATCCACCAGCCATTGGCCGGTTGGCTGGTGTTAAAGTCAAGCCCTGGTTCCTACCCTCACCTATGGACATGAGCTTTGGGTAATGACCAAAAGAATGAGGTTGCGAATACAAGTGGCTGAAATGATCTTTCTCCGTAGGATTGCTGGGCTCACCTTTAGAGACAGGGTGAGGAGTTCAGTCATTTGGGACAGGCTCAGAGTAGAACCACTGCTTCTCCACATCAAAAGGAGCTAGTTAAGGTGGTTTGGGCATCTCACTTGAGGTGTTCCCGGCACGTACCACTTGAAGGAGACCCCGGGGCAGACCCAGAACACACTGGAGAAACTATGTCTCCCAGCTGGCCTGGGAATGTCTTGGTACTCTCTCTGAAGAGCTGGAGCAGGTGGCTGGGGAGAGGGAAATCTGGGCTTCTCTGCTTGAACTGCTGTCTTTGCGATCCGGACCTCCGGATAAATGGTAGAAGATGGATGGATGGATGGATGGATGGATGGCGGTCTCAAAATTATTCAACCCCTTCATGACAAGCATCTTTAGTTCTTAGTAGAGCACCTTTTTGCTGTTATTGTCAGGGGCCGAGCTGGCTTGGTTTCCCCCGGCTCGGTCCTCTCTGTGGGTTTAGGTGCCGCTGTGTATGTATGTATAGTATGTATTTCAGTGTGCTTTCCTCTCCTTAGTCACTGTTTGGCCGGCAGCTGTTAGACGGCCGCTTTAACCTACTTTCTGTGAGCGCATGCTGACAGCTCGCCGGTCCAGCCACGCCCCCTCTTTCTTTATCACCAGCTGATTCCCACTCCCGCTGATCATCTTTCCTGGTCCTCGCCCAGGTGTTCCTCATCACTCCATCACCAGCAGTGTGTGTACTTAAGCGGCTGTTTGCCAGTCACACACTGCTGGTCCATAGTATTGACATCTGTTCTGTAAGTCTGAGTATTTTCAGCATTTTTCACGATGTGTTAGCCACTCCATGTTGCTGTGGTTCTTATGCGCCTTTGTAGCAATGCTGGCTCTGGGGCGCATCCGTGGCTAACACGTCTCTCTCTCTATGCGTTCGCTGGGTGATGTCGGCCCCCGAACGCCAACAGTAAGTGTCTTTGTACTTTTTTGTGAGTCTTCACTTTTTGGACTGTCTTGTCTTGGTTTCATTAAATGTGTTGTGGTGAACCCTGCACATAAATCCTCGTTATTTCATCCTCCCTCTCTGTGTGCTGCGTAAGAGCGCACGGAGGGTCATGACAGTTGTGACCTGCTGCAAATGTGATGCATTGCCAGACAGGTTTCTGGTAGTGTTCCAGAGGAATCTTAGTCTATTCCTCATAGGCAAAGGCCTCCAATTCATTAATATTCTTGGGTTTGCGTTCTGGAACTGCCTTTTTCAAATCCCACCAGACATTTTCAATGGGGTCAAGTGGCGGTGATGGCCACTTTAGTATCTTCCAGGACTTCTTCTGAAACTAAGCTTTGGTGGACTTTGCGGTATGCTTGTGATCACTGTCTTCTTGGAATGTCCAACAACACTGAAGCTTCAGCTTCCTCACAGATGGCATGACATTTCTCCCAGGATATCCTGATACTTCACTGAATTCATCTTACCCTCCATACACTGCAAGTTTCCAGTGCCAGAGGAAGTGAAGCAGCCCCAGAGCATCACAGAGTCACCGCCATGCTTCACGGCAGGGTTTTCAGCATATGTTTCATTCTAGTCATGCTAGTTTTCTGTATGAAGGATTGCTGGGTTTTATCATTGTTAATCGTTTATCTCTATTTGCACTATGTGAGGTCTGGGTCTATCTTTTGTCCCCATTTGCACTACGGGTTGCAATACTGTACATAGACTGCTGTTGTTGTTGTTGTTGTTTTCTTTTTTCCAGCCTTATTCCTTTTCTTTTTTATATTGTGCACACCACTGAAGAGAGAGAGAGAAATGCCATTTCAATTCTCCTGTATGTTCTGTACAAATAGTAGTATTGACAAATAAAATCTTTGAATCTTTGAATCTTCTTCCTCCTCCAGACATACCGCTGATCCATGGGCCTGAAAAGTTCCAGCTTTGCTTCATCGCTCCACAGAACAGAATCCCCAAACCTCTTTGACTTATTCATATGGTTTTGAACAAGTTGGAGCAGACTTTTCTTTTGGGTCAGTAGGGGTGTACATCTTGAAGTTTGGGCATGGAGCCCTTCAGTGTTTAGTATGCACCTTAGAAACTGAAACCTCAGTGCTGCTGCCACCAAGTCTTGCTGCAGGTCTTTTGCAGCCAGTCAAGGGTTTTTGACCACCTGCCTCCTCAGGACTCTGGTGGCAGCCATTGAGAGCTTCCTCTTTCTGCCACGTCCAGGTAATGTAGCCACTGTTCGTTTAGTTTTAAATGTGCAAACTATGCTTCCAACTGTATCTCTAGGAACATTCAGTGCCTTTGCTATCTTTTTGTATCATTTTCCTTGTTCATACAAGGCAATGATCTCTTCTCTGAACTTTTTGGACAGTTCTCTTTAGCCATACTTCTTACATGCAATCAAACGTCACTGTCAACAGTCCAGGTATTTGAGGCGTCCTATCTCAAGCAACTAATGAAGCCCTTGATCGGTTGTATAAGGTGTGCTTGAGACCACACCTGATTTGCAAATGTGTGCGCTTATGAGGAATTCTATTTCGGGGGTTCAATAATTTTGAGACTGCAGTAGTCATTGAAAACAGGATTTAGTGTTGAATTGGGACAAGATCCTTGCAATATTAATGTTATTTAAGTATTTAAACTGTTCTTGTGTAATTTGTTTATTGCAAACACCTGAATTTTTTTACTTTACCAATAAATCTAAAATGCAATGTAGTTGAATAATTTTGATTGCAACTGTATGAATGTGAGCGTGAATGACTGTCTGTCTGTGTTGGCCCCTTGATGGACTAGCGATCTGTCCAGGTTGTACTCTGCCTTTCACCCAAAGATGCAGGGATAGGCTCCAGCCCTCCAATACCTGAAAAGGACTAAGTGGTTAAGAAGATGAATGAATTAACGTCAGAGTTAGTCATCTCTCAGAAGAAACATAAATAAATGTATTTGATGTTTTGCATAACAAACACTTGTCTGGCGGACAGCGCGTACTGCATATGTGAGGGACAGACTACACAATCTAAGCTACCTTTCATTCACAATCATGCATGTCATGCATGAAGGTATGACTCCAGGGCTGCGCCACACAGTGAACAAGTATGCACCTGGCTGAGCTGATCACTGGTGCATGCACATCCCTGACATGCTTTCTACATGCTCACCTGTCACAGATGCACATCACAGCACCTTGTCAACCCCCACATCTCGTGCTTCTGGCCCCCACATGCTCCAGTCTACACTGCAGTTGACAAGAAAGAAAGAAAGAAAGAATCAACAAAATGAACAATAAAGCTATATGGAGTATATGGAAACCATCTTATTAAGCTATTACAGTTTATTTTATTGTTACTACAGTGAAAGCTATCAATCTAGATTCAATGTACAGCCTTTTAATGTAGATATTCTTCTACATGCCTAGTCAGTGCAATGACAAAAGAGGTTCTGAGACCTTGCAGCAACAAAGAGACACACATGGGTCCTTTTCCTGAGATGTGCATTTGAATGAGCCATGGCACAGAATGCCGTTTGAGACTCTTAACAAAAAGGGTGAGAAGTACAAGGTGAGAATATCTTCATCTCATCCTTTATCTCCTCCATCGCTTATCTCCCACAAGACCACAGACCCACACTGCCCCCCTCAGGCCAGCTGGTCCTCCACCGATCTCAGAGGGGAAGTAATTGTTTTGTCTCTTGAAAAAAAAAAAAAGAGTTTTACAGTTGATCAGCACTATGGATTAATAATAATCACAACTGCGGGTCTGAAAATGAGTGAAGTCATCAGGCTTCTGTGCATGCCCGTGTTGGGTTTCCACCTCTTCGCCAGGCCACAGGAGCTGATCAGAGCCGGATGACCCGATTCCTGAAGATCACCACGTGTAGGAGGCCTGGCTGATGGCCCGAGTACAGTTCTCACTCTGCCTTGCGCCGCGCTGCTCACACGCGTCAGCGTTTGTACAGTCATATGCAAAAGCCCCTTGCACATCTAAATTAACTGGCAGCAGCAGCTGAACACCTGCCCTCTCACCCGAGAGCAGATCTGATTGGTTTTGGTTTTTTACAAGCGTTTTGTTTTAACTTGCAGCTGGATAGCAGCATGTGCACGAGCCCCTTGTGTCTGTGCGTGGTGTGTGTGTGCGTGTGAGTGAGTGGACTCAGCTGCACTAGTTGAGAATTAATTCAGTGGAAAAAAAAAAAACCCCGAAAACAAACTGTCTCACTAAATTTCATTCTCTCTTTTGTTTCTGTACTGCAGATGCTTTTGTAGTCTGTATCTTCGCTGTAATAACTTACAGGCTAATTTTAACAGTGAGGAGCCCAGGCCCTGCTGTTCTTCATTCATGCTGTCGACTCAGGATTTTGTGTGCACTTAGGATACGTAAATCACTGATACTGAAACTGAGCTAGATAATAAACAAATGAGTTTCAGGAGCTACAGCGACCTCAGACTTAAACTGCTCCTTTAAACATGGCTGTTGGTCAAAATATCTTCAATTTTTGTCAACAAACATTTAAGTCAGACATCATTTCTGCAATACCCTGAATAGCCGAAGTCGGCATCTCAAAAACAGCGTATAAAGATCTTAAAGGCTGTCAGTTAAGCAGTCATGATGATTGGTGTTCTTGCTTGTGAACAGCTTTGTCAACTGAACCCACACTGTCCAAAAAGGGGGCGAATTATTTCTGAGTGTTCTTTTATGAAAACACCACACGCTCCAGAGCAACAATGGTGTTTACAAAGCCAAAAGGATTGAGAGCTAAGATTAAAATACAACAATTCAATAATCTATATGCTTCTTGTAGCTATTTTACAAATATACAAGAAAATAATTAGTGCTCGGCAAATTAAAGTGTCATCACAATGCCCAGTTTAATGGTGACAGTTTTTTGGATCATGATTATTCATGGTGGAACAAATGAAGCGGACAGTCTGACAGTCGATATCTGCTTGATTCAAAGCACAAACTCCTCATTTTATTTAATTTTAGGTGTTCAAATCAGTTTGCTTTTATCGCTGTCATAATATGTGGACATATGGACCGCATCAATGCATAATCCAAATCTCGAAACATGGGTTACTGTTGCTGGTTGGACAGCTTATGGTGCAATGCAAAAGAAAGAAGCCCAGTTTGTGACACAAACTCCTCATTTTGTTTAGTTCTGGGTGTTCAGGTCAGTTTTGCTGGAGTGTCATGTGGATTGTGTCAGTGTACGGTCAAGGCCTGGACGCTGCAGAGAAGGGGGGTGGAGGCACTACGAGAGAAGGGGGGGGGGCATGCAGTTCTCTGCTACTGCAGGACCCGACAGTTAGAGGGTCTTGGGTTCAAGACCGGCTCATGGACAGCGATCCAGTCAGGCTGTCCCATCTCTTTGAATATGGGACCTGCGCCACAATCCAAGCAGCAAAGCTCAGAAGAGCACGTCTGCTGTTGAAGCAGACTTGAAAGGGGCTGACAGGTAGGCTAAGGGTAGTACAGTATCTCACTGGGTTGAGACAGCTAGCAGCTAGTTGGAGATAAAAAAAGAAGAAGTGAGACAAATCTGAGAATTTGAGACAGTTTTCATTTGGAATCACACTGAACTTGCAACTTAGTTCTGCGTATGTCTCATGAATGTTACGATAATGTTGCACAAACTCCCAGTGAATTTGTGGCCAAAGTTCTCCAGGTGTTTGCATACATGTCATGCAAGTGTTACAGGACATTCTTGCAACATGCGCAAGACAAAATTTAGGGGTCCCCAACCCACTGCAAAGTTGTTTTACTTTTGTCACACTTTCAGACTCGCGGAAACTAAATTGAGTAGGGTTTGAGACAAGGTTGAGATGGGTTCAAGACACCAGAGATGACTCTGTGACTATTTTGAGAGAAAAGCTGTCACAGTTTTTTTTGAACATGTTCAAAATTACTGAGAGACAAGTGTGAGACCTTGAGACGCAGGAGAGGAAAATGCAAACCGCCAAAAATGTTTGGAGACATTTTGGAAACTGCCTCGAGAATGCTGTTCTCCAACTAGTCTCAAGCTGTTGCAGCCTGTGATATAGTTATTTATAGTTCATATATTGCACATTTGTTTGGAGCTTTTATTTATGTGACACTGGGTGGTGGCTCCGCCTTCCAGTTCCGCCAACCCTGTGGGTATAAGAAGGGCTGCAGGTAGGAGGGCGGTCTCTTTCGCCGTTTCCTCTGCCAGCGGTTAGGTGTGGTTAGGTGCGTAGTGCCCCGTTTTAATAAATGTGTATTCAACTCCACTACTGGTGTCCTCCTTGGCTCCAACCTCTGACATAACACAGCCAATTGAGATTCTACCCTAAAGGCTAACAGCTAAAGCTAGGGGCTGCCTCCGGGCGAGAACTGCTTCTATCAGTTCTGATTGCGGGTGTCCACTCCCTGGAGAGTGGACTGGACTGTTTATTACTGGAGCTCACACGGAAGGGGGAGGTAAAAGATGCAACTACTGGGATGAGGCTGGTGTGGTTTTGCTGAAGTGGTCACTGGTTGTTTTCACATATACAGTATTTCTGCAGTACTTGTGAGGTTTTGTTGGAGAATGTTCTGGATGGTTGTTGTCATTTTGACATTTTGAAGACTTTAAATGGACCTGTGGTTGCATAAAGTGAGTATATTTGTCCAGGAAAACATAAAAATTTTGACAACTGACAAGTTTAATGTCTGTTACCTGGAAAAAAGTTTGCTTCTAATTGTGATTAATTGTGAATAAATGCAAAATTTTGGAGATTAATCATGATTAAGATTTTTTTAATCATTGCCCAGCACTAAAATAAACATAATCACAAGTTCTCTGTAGCTACTTTAAATTGCTTAAAAAGAAAAAAAAATGTATCAAATTGATAATTTTTTAACACAAATATAGTTTTTAAACTGTACCAAAGTTAATTTTTTGTTATTAATCATTTTAAAAGTTTGGCTATTTCTTTTACCTGCATTATTTTCTTCATTAACATCAAAATTACACATCAACAACTGCTGAGAAAGTGTGAGCTCATTTTAGGAAAATAATCCCCGCTAAAACTACCCCCCCACCCCCGCTTTTTACTGAGTCTATGCCTTCACTTTATTAACAGGGTGTCTATGGATCCTTAAAAAGTCTTAAATTTGATTATCCAAAATTAATATCTTAACTATCCTTAAAACAGACAAATAATCCTTAAATTCCACACAGTAAACAGTACCCTTGGACAGAGGTTGCTAGACTTTCTTGTTATCTGTTATTTTGACACATATGGTTGTAAAAATTCTTTCATTTCAATTTTCATATAATAACATGCCAAACAGGTTTTGTTTGTGTTCACATGTTCAGTTTTATTCAGTCCACTGCATCAGTCCCTGTTTTTTCACCATTCTATTCAACAACATCACAGCTGTTTGGCCATTTAAACAAAGTTTTCAGGTGCAGCTGCTTTGACTTTTTTTTTTGTAGTTGTAGTGCAGTGGAGAGTGTATGTAGCTGCACACAGATGGAAAAATTCAAACTGTCATTAAGACTTATCACACTTAGATAAAAGGCAAGACCATACTAGATAATCACTATAGAATATTTGCTACAAAGTTGACACATTGGAATTACAAGTAAAAGTTACAATAGATCACCCTCAGTGTAATCTGTCAAAATGACAGACAGCCTTCAGATTTTTCTGTCACTGCTAAAAAGGTCTGTCAATGACAATTTTCAGTTAATGCAACCTCTGCTCTTGGATCCTAATGACATGTGTCATGGGCAGCGAGAGCGCGCCCCTCCCCTCCGGTCTCACCTTCACAAATTCATCACGGCACCTGAGGCAGAAGACACACCTGCGCCCGCTCATCAGCCTGCATACATAAGGAGGCTTCCTCCACGCAGTCAACGCTGGCTTGTCTGGGTATATTGCCCGTTCTCAGGCAAGCAAACAAACCATAATACGTTAACACGTCATTAACCATTGCTCTCTTCTCCTTCCTTTCAGGTTGCTGCCACCATGTAGGTGTGTCTCCGGGACTGCACGCGCTCTCCTGTCTCACCACACCATTCCGTCAGCAATCAACTCCACCCGGTCAGGCACCATCAGCTCACCTTTCCCCCTTACCCTACTGGTTTGTCTATTCCCCGCTGGGTCCTGCTGGTCCTCTCTGGATTTCTCAAGTAAGTGGCAATTTGGCTCGCCCATTTCCCCTTACTCCACTCCTCAGCTTACTGCTCTCGTCTTCTCTCCACAGGTCCTTTCCTCTGGCGAGTGACTGTTTCTGTAGCTGTGCGCTTTGGATTTTGATATTAATAAAATTGTCAAACGTGCCCCTCTGTGTGGTTCCTTCCTGTGTTTGGCATCGTGCACATGAGCTGTCAAAACTTAATACGTCATGAGAACATGGTTAGAATCCTGGGGTTATTGTCAAGTTTCAAGCCCATACAATTCATTCCAAACAGCAATTCCAGAAGATAATAAATCCATCCATCCATCCATCTTCTTCCGCTTAATCCTTTTCGGGTCGTGTGTGTGTGTGTGTGTGTGTGCGGGGGGTGGCGGGGGGGCTGGAACCTATCCCAGCATCTTTGGGCGAGAGGCAGGGTACACCCCGGACAGATCGCCAGTCCATCGCAGGGCCAACACAGAGAGACAGACAACCATTCACTCTCACAGTCATACCTAAGGACAATTTAGAATCCCCAGGTGATGCCAATTAACCTAACTTGCATGTTTTTGGCATGTGGGAGGAAACCGGAGAAATCCCAGAGTAAACCCATGCAGACACGGGGAGAACATGCAAACTCCACACAGATCACTGTTGGTCGGGGGCTGGGATTGATCCCGGGATCCCCAGACCAAGGGTGAGTTGCTGTGCTGCCGCAGTGCTAACCACTCTGCCACCATGCTGCCCCAGTTAATAAAAATACAGTTAACCCCTTGCACTCCCGTCAATTTCCCTAAAAACACCAAAAAATAACGTGCCCAAAGTAAATCGAAAGCTGTTCTTCAACCCTTTGCAGCATCTTCATGGGGTTGGTCTCATTTAAAAGAAAACACTTTGAATTTTTTGGGAAAACAGTCATAATCTCTCTAAGTGCTCCGGCCACCGAGTTACAGTCATCTAAACATAGTGAACTTGAAGAAAATAAATTTGGCCTGGGTGTTTTTTTGGATACAAATGCTTGCAAATAACACACAGCTTCAGATCCGGGCTGGAAAATGCAACAGAAATGTAGAACCAAGTGTTATCCAGCTGAGGTCCAAATTTTGTAACAATACCACAAAAAATGAATATATTACACAGCTTTGTTCTCAGGTAGTTCCCAGGCATTTTTGAACTGTGCCAAATTGTGCCAAATGGCACAGTTTGGAAAAACGTCTGTAACTTTTGAATGATTCAATATAGAAGCTTCATCTTGGGCTCTAATGAAAGGTGACACTCAGGGCTGTGTGTGTGTGTGGGGGGGAGGGGGGTTGTCCCCCCCCCCCCCCGCTCGCTACAGAGGACGGACATCGCCCGTTGCGCCACAGTCCCTCATGCAGCGATGACGCACAGCTGTAATTTACCGATCGGTCAAAAGTCATTTTGATTACAATTTTCAGGGATAAAGAATAATTTAGCTTAGAACACTTACCTCTTCACAGCAGAAGCGGAGCTGGCGAACTTCTTCCTCATTGTCAGACGAACGCGACGCTGGTCTGGCGACCCGATCAAAACATAATTCCATTACAGTGATCCCTCACTTATCGCGGTTAATGGGTTCCAGAACCGACCGCGAAAAGTGAAAAACCGCGAAGTAGCGTCACCCCCCTTTGTGGAATTCCAGCCTGATCTTGTTAGTTTTTTGATACATATTATATAAATAATATAAATAATACGTACGTTCATTCTCTCACGCTCTCTCTCTCGGGAGAGAGAGAGAGTGAGAGAATGAAAAGGATCTCGTGAGAGATGCACTCTCGCGAGATTCCCGAGCCGAGCCAACACGAGAACAAAATCTAGAGTCGGGAGCGATCTCTTAGTGGGGGGATGCTGGCCAGCGAATCAGAGAGGTGGATTTTGAGTTGCGCGGGCTCTCCGTGTTGATACCTGATGTTCTAATGTATTTTTTCTCAATTTTGAATTTTTGATGAATATTTTTGAAAAATCCGCGATGCACTGAGGGCGCAAAAGGTGAAGCGCGAAGTAGCGAGGGATCACTGTATTGCGGTTTTGGCGAACGATTTTTCAAAACAAATAACAGTAGTAATTAAAAAAAGACTGGCGAACACGTGTGTGTCACTCAGCCTTCGTCGTCAGCCTCAGTCGGTCTATGATGACTATGGAAGAGAATCCTAAACGTCTATGTCTACTCTGCTGGAATAAAAACAAAAAAAGCACCGCCTGTGGCTGAACAGGCCGATGCGCAAATGGCAGTCCCTGTCACACAGGTTGCACTTGTGGGTGGTTTCCGTGCTGTTGGGTCTGTGGGGTTCTTCCTGCGGGTCCTTTTTTTCATCTGCTGCAGCAGTCAGTCTCTCTTCACCCAGCCTTACAAAAAACAGCTGCGAACTTCAGTGCTTCAATTGGCTCGCTGCATTCACAGCGTTGGCAGGCGGGTTCTTCTTGCTAGGTTTTCAGTCATTGGTTCTTCAAGGTTTCAGAAACCCAATTCAAAGCTCTTATTAGTCGAATGAGAGGTCAATCATATCCGATCTGTTTGTGGCTGTGTCTGTAGTGGGAGAACGGAAATGCAGCTTTTTTTTCCAGTGCGCTTAGGACGCAGCGCCCTCGTGTGTCCTAGAGCGCACGAGAGCGCCCTCTGTGCACTGTAGGACGCAGAGACCTGCCCGTCCGCGGTACACCGGAGTGCAAGAGGTTAAAGACCTGCATAAAAAAAGTAAATGAGCTAAAAAAAACCCCTCAAAACAACCTAACAATATGATTACAACTCACCATATTGCAGAATCAAGGAGAAGCTTGTGTGGGGATCTCAGGATATTTAGTCTGGATTATGATTATGATTCAGAATGGTGGCAGAGCTGACATTATCTCACAGTCATTTGTAGTCTCAAGAAATTGAGTTGTTCCTGTTCCTCTTACAAAGAAACTGTCCAAAAACAATTTTTAAAAATTCATTTTAACTAGCTTGTGGGCTCAATCAAGCTAATGACTAGTGCGCCCTTTCGCTGTCCAAACTTGCTCCGCTCCATGCTTGAGTGCCATCATCCCTGCTCCCTGCTGATGGACCTACACTCAATTCCTCTATACTAAGCTGGCATTCCTTCCTTCTGCACCACTGAAGCACCATCACAAATTTTCTCACATACCTCAGTGTTCTCATGGATTTTATCAAATTGGGCCTATATATTTGTAAAAGCAAAGAGTAAACACTTAACCTCTGCTGTTCGAGCAAAACAAACTGTTTACCTCTGTTGTTGTTAAATGACTGTAGACAGGAATGGTTAGAACAATGATATGGCATATTAACATTACGCAGGGATGCAGGTATATCACGAGGCACAAACTGGTGTTGTGACAGGAAATGAGGCATAGGAAACAGAGAATCCAGCCATTTATTTTGAAATGAAACACCCTTCATACTTCAATAGTCAATAAAGAGCAACAGATTAAGATTCAAGATTCAAAGCCTTTATTATCATGTGCACACTTAAGAAATGCTGAGCAATGAAATTGTTACTTTGCTCTCCGAATGAATGCCAAAGTAATAGGAACAGAAACAACAATTCTATTAAGGTAATGACACACTAACACAGTGTGTGGTGCAGTACTAAATGGTCCCGGTGGTTAGGAACCCCAGAAGGTAGTATCTGTGATACCTTGAGACTATGCCTACAGTACCTACAGACTGTGGTACTATCAGTGCATTAATCAGACCTGGGGAGACTATGATTTTAAATCACATAGACGTATACTATGTCTGACCAGACATAACAGCAGACATTCAGTCAACTAAAAACTTTTGTGTCTGCGGAAAAAAAAAGCTGCTGTATGCACCTGCCTTCAACTCAGATAGCTGAAGTGAACAAGCTCTGAAATGAGCTCTTTTGTGTCAGATGTGGAAAATTTGAGTAAATCAGCTCCCTCCTCAACTCAGTCTGCCATCATCTACAAAACTGAGTCCCAAAGGCTGTGGACAGCTGATACTGACCACATACTGGCTATTGAGTGGATATGTAGCTTGCCTATACCTGATGCTGTGCTTCAGCTGCTTGGATGCAAATGTGTGCACAGATGCAAACCAGTGTAACGGAAATATGGAATATTAATAAATAATAAATATGATCAGGTATGAATTATTTAATTTATATTGATGTATTGGAATCTGAGCTCAAATCTCATTTCATATACATCAGAAAAGTTAATAACACTCGTAAGGGGCACCAGCTTCTATCTTTAAGAAGCAATTTGATCTTTAATTTCACTTTATACCTGTTTGATCACTCAATAAATTAATCGATAATCAGTCTCAAGAATTTTCCGTGAATTCGATACCTGGGCTTGAAACAGACTCAGAATGAAATAAATTCCCAACAACTTCTCATTTTTAAATATTTATTAAATGAAATGATGAACAGACATTGTAATTTCCTTAATCATAAAATCAATCTTGTAAATGATAGATTAACAATGTCAATATTTTCGGAACCAGGGTTAAACTGAGAGATGAATTTCTATCAGTTTGAGTTCACAGATTATATTAAAAAAAAAACAAACGCAAATTTATGGAGAAAGTTTGCTAATTATGAAAAAGTCCTAAATTAATCTTAAGAAAATAAAAACGGAATTTTAATGAAAAGAAGAGTTATGTTAAGGGCTTCTTAATTTGCATCTGATTAGATATATAAATTATTACCGAACCTCAGACGTTAATTCAGCAGTGGAATTAAAGTTTGCAGCTCACGTGCTCCTTGGTCGATGATAGTTCTGTCGTTGTCCTCAGCCCAAGATTTCGTGGATGTTAGGGGAAATATCTGCCCGCAGATATTTCAGCATCCACAGTTCGACCTTTAAGTTCAAGCAGTCGAAGAGGCTGGATTCTGGGCTGTATGACCCAGAGTTGTAACTGAGCTCGGAGCCAGATGGTGACGTTTCTTCAGAGCGATGTGAGGGCTGCGTCTTCTCAAGAGGTCTTCGCTAATAATTAAACGATATCTAATCCGATCTCAAATTAAAAAGGCTTCGGACTTTAGATAAAAATAGTAGCTTCTGGTGGGTGCTTGGTCAAGAAAAATATTATAAAATAAAGTCAAGATTAAGTTTACATTAAAATCAAACAAACGGTGGTTTTACAGAAAGTTTAACAAAGAAAAAGTGATGAATAAAAATTGGAGTTTAACTCCGATTAAGAATTGAGCTCAAAGAAATAGGAATTCCTAGGTATTTAAGAGAAAAAGAAAATACAAAGTTACATAAATTACGAGTTATCTGCTCTGTGTTCAGAAAAGTGACACATGGTCGAAGTCCTTTGTTCTTCCTTGCTGTGTGTAGACAATGGAGGAGATCAGAAAAAAGCGAGCAGCCGGAAAGAAATCCGGGGGGAAAAAGGGTCCGGAGCAGAAGAGGGGCTGACGAAAAAGAGAATGGGGGCAGGGGTCTCTCTGCTTTTATAAGCTCTGTTGAGTTTCGCGGGCTCCCGGCCTGACCGGAATCTCAGCCAATGAGTGTCCTTCGTGGGCGGGCTCGATGAACTTTTAGTCCAATGAACAAACAGTCTATTGTTTGGGAGCGCTTTGGAATGAAGAGTTGTCATGCAGAGATTGGCTGTGGGAGTCACATGGTTTTAGAGGCAAAACTTTGATACATACTGGAAGTTAATATTTCCCTTTATGTATTAAACTAAGATAACTTTAGTGATTAGTATAAATTATAAGCAGTGCTTCTAAATCAACATGCAGGAATAAACATTCATATAAACATTAGCATGCATATATATAAAATCACAGATTAATGCATTTCACACATATTGATTTTCCACATCAAAAACATCAGAGTCCATCTGCATTTTCATAGTTCTGAAAAGAATGAAGGTTTAGAATTGAGTTTGTAATAATGTACTTTTAAAGTTCACTGGTTAAATCCAGCGTTTCCCAGAATTTAAGGAAATTTGTGGGTCTGTGTGGCCAGGTCTGTTGCATGTTTATGGGGGCAATAAAAGTGAAGCCGGACATTGGGGAAATTCCTTAGGCTGGTTTTAACAAAAGAAAGGGGATTTCAGCTGTGGCCTGGGGGAAGAAAATCCATTTCTTTGCGTTATTCCTGGGTGAACAAAAATGTCTTTAAGCAGAAAAATAATTGTTGCTGAGCCAAAGTGAGATGATGCTACACCAGACTGTACCTACCTAGGTAATGACTGACAGGGCACAGATATGTGCAAACTTTAAACTTGTAACAACCAAGCCAGTGAAAAAGAATCTGTAGCAGAGCTGACAGATTGTGGACTGGACCACCACCGGACTACTACTGACCAAAAATAAATATGTTGCTTAAGGTAGTATCTCACTGGACTGCGACAGTTCGCGACTAGATGGAGATAAAAAAAACCCTTTTTTTTTTTGGACTTATTTTGTACCCGTAGGTAGATTTGTTCTGCAGTCCGGTGACAAGCCACCAGCTGCCGGTCGCTGCGTGCGCAAGCGCCCCATATCCCTAACCTGCATGTTTTTGGCATGTGGGAGGAAACCGGAGAAATCCCGGAGTAAACCCACGCAACACGGGGAGAACATGCAAACTCCACACAGATCACTGTTGGCCGGGGGCAGGGATCGAACCCACGATTTCATGATCCCCGCGATCCCCCAGCCGAGGGTAAACTGTGCTGCTGCAGTGCTAACCACTGTGCCACCGTGCAGCCCGGGGGGGAAACAGAACCCCCGGGCGCACCATTCCATCCCCGCCAGGGAGGATGGAGGAGGAGACATTAAACCCCCGGTGCTCCCGCCGGAGGAGGGAGGAGAGTTGGGTACCCAGAGGCACGTGGCGCGACGGCTGGGGCGAGGCCACGCGCCGCGCTTAGGTCGGAGTTCCGCGGTGGCGGGTGCACCGGACCGCCGGCCCCCAGCGAGGTCCACGACGGGCACCCGTCAGCTCCCGGGAGGGACCACCGAGATGGAACTGGCTTGGACGGGGGCCAAGCCACCGCCGGCCCCCCTCCTTCCCTCCCGGCGGAGGGACTGGGACAGAGAGCCGGGCAGAGCCTCGGGAGACTCCCCCCCCTCCCCCACATGGGGAGGGGAGAAAGAGACCCCTGGCGGGCAAACTTGCAACAAAAACACAAATTAGTGACAATTTTCATTTGTAATCACACTTAATTAGCACATTTCCTTATGTCACACGAATATTGCCTGAGTGTCACACAAACTCTCGGGGAATTCTGGGGCAAAATTTGCTGGGAGTTTGCATACATGTCATACGCAACACTTGTGGAACATGCGTGTGACAAAATTTAGCATTTTTTGCACCTATGGCTGTCCCATGTGCAAATCCTATGCAACACTCACACAACCGTTATCCAGTACAATTGTGAAAGTGGGACTGTATCTCCCCACTTCAGCAGTCATTTTATCATCAGACATCAAGCAAGCTCGACCACAGAGAAGAAGTGCAGAGACTGCTGGATGAGGAGGCTGCCTCTGAGTCCTCCGCATCAGACACCAGCAGGCCCTGGGACCATTTCTGCCTTCTCTGTAGGGGCCCGTGTTGCAGGGGCAGCAGCCCCCGTATCCATAGCCTTGTCTTTCTTGCCCTCGGGTGGCATGGTGACACTGTTGGTCGCAGCTGTGTTAGTGTGTGCTAGAAAATGACCGAGAAGTTAGTGCCTATCTTGTTTGTGGAATGTCTTGTCCTTTTTGTTTCCAGTCAGTCGCAATTTAGTTTAATAGGTGCCCAACACCTTGCAAAGTTGTCAAACTTTTCTCCCACTTTCTGACTTACTTGCGAAGGGTTTGAGATACCCGCAGCGACTCTAACTACTTGGCAAGGAAATCCATCCTTCCATCCATCTTCTACCGCTTTTCCGGAGGTCCGGATCGCAGAGGCAGCAGTTCAAGCAGAGAAGCCCAGACTTCCCTCTCCCCAGCCACCTGCTCCAGCTCTTCAGAGAGGATACCAAAGCGTTCCCACACCAGCTGGGAGACATAGTCTCTCCAGCGAGTCCTGGGTCTGCCGCGGGGTCTCCTCCCAGAGTGACGTACCCGAAACATCTCAAGTAGGAGGAGTCCAGGAGGCATCCTGAGCAGATGCCCATACCACCTCAACTGGCTCCTTTCAATGTGGAGGAGCAGTGGTTCTACTTTGAGCCTCTCCCAGATGACTGAGCTCCTCACCCTATCTCTGAGGGTGAGTCCAGCGATCCTACGAAGAAAGCTCATTTCAGCCGCTTGTATCCCCAATCTCGTTCTTTCGGTCATTACCCAAAGCTCGTGACCATAGGTGAGGGTAGGAACGTAGGTTGACCGGTAAATGGACAGCCTTGCCTTAGAGCTCAGTTCCCTCTTCACCACAACAGACCGGTACAACGTCCGCATCACTGCAGATGCTGCTCCAATCCGTCTGTCAATCTCTCGCTCCATTCTCCCCTCACTCGTGAATAAGACCCCAAGATACTTAAACTCCTCCACTTGGGGCAGGAGCTTGTCCCCAACCCAGAGAGGACAATCCACCTTTTTCCGGCTGAAGACCATGGACTCAGACTTGGAGGTACTGATTCTCATCCCAGCTGCTTCACACTCAGCGGCAAACTGTCCCAGTAAGAACTGTAGGTCATTGCTGGATGAAGCCAACAGGACAACATCATCTGCAAACAACAGAGATGAGATCCTGTGGTCACCAAGCATGACACCCTCCGTTCCCTGGCTGCACCTAGAAATCCTGTCCATTAAAATTATGAACGGGATTGGTGACAAAGGGCAGCCCTGGCGGAGTCCAACTCTCACTGGGAATGAGTCCGATCGAGTGTTGGCAATACGAATCAAACTCTCACAACGGTCGTACAGAGACCGAATAGCTCGTAACAACAAGCCCAATACCCCATACTCCCAAAGCACTCCCCACAAAAAACCACGAGGGACACAGTCGAATGCCTTCTCCAAGTCCACAAAGCACATGTAAACTGGTTGGGCAAACTCCCACGAACCCTCGAGGATTCTCGAGAGGGTAAAGAGCTGGTCCGAGAAAGAAAATTTGTTGCACAAATATTTTGAACATGTTGAAAATTCCTGCGACAAGAGAGCGAGGCCCGGCAACTCATGAGATGAAATTGTGAATCCCTGAGAACGTTTGGAGAGATTTTGGAATCTCCTTTGTGAATGCCTTTCTCCAATAAGTTGCAATCTGTGGCAGCCCAATGAGATATTGTGGAAGATGTGTTCAATGACGAGACATGAGTGTATTCCTCAGGTTCGGCTTTATTGCAGAACACAATCATCCAACATTCTCAAAAGCAAGAAGAGGCAGAATAATGTTACAGCACACTCTTATACCTCAGGGGGATTAAGAACTCAAGTCACATGGTGCTTCTGCAAACATTCAATCACAATGCAAGTCTCTGAAGATTTACCATTGTCTCTTATTCTCTGGTGTTCCGGGAAACCCCCCAGTGCCTCCTCTCTGAGACAAGGGCCCAACTTCACACCTCCTCGCCATCTCCTGTCGGCCCCCGTTGATCCAGACTCTTGTTCCTCCAGACGTGAAGCCCCAATCCACATAAGCCATACATTTGTGGGAGATATGGACCAGACATATGTGCCACACTCTTGTGGGAAATATGAACCAAACATATGTGCCACATGACCCTCCCAAACGTCTGCATGGGACAAACATACTCATAAATGCATAACATAAAAGACATTACCACATAACCAACAATCAATCCCCCAATCTCTTAGGTCTTAGCTTCCTGCCGAATCTGCTGTAGGCCGGCTTCGCTGCGTCTGCAGCGTCTCGTCGCACCTGGGGATTAAATTTGTTAGCACATCTCTGTGGGAGCTCTGGAGCATGCCTTCTCAGTGGCCTGCCCCGGCGGGGGGCTTTCGCCAACTGCACGCATTCATCAGCCAGGACAAAAGCGGGCTTGAGTCTGTTTATGCAAACTAGCTCCCTTCTGCCCCCCAAATCTAGCAAAAAATGCTTCTCATTTTTTTCCAGCACCCTGAACGGTCCATCGTAAGGCGGTCTCAGCCCTGGGCGTTGTGCATCATGTCTAACAAAAACAAACTCTGCATTTTTCAAGGCCTCTGGCACAAAAACGCATGGAAAACTGTGATGCACTGGGCCAGGCAGCGTGTTTGATCCTGTGCCGCTCTGCAACAGCTGAGCGGGGGGGCAATTGGGCGCAGGATTTTCCGGGAGAAATTCCCCCGGCAAACGGAGAGGTTGTGCGAACACTAACTCCGCTGGGGAGGCTTGCAAATCCTCCTTAGGTGCAGAACGCAACCCCAATAAAACCCATGGCAGTTTATCCACCCAATTTGTATCCGTGAGCGATGCTCTGAGGGCTGCTTTCAATGACCTATGAAAGCGTTCACATAAACCGTTGGCCTGCAGGTTATACGCGGTAGTGCGGTGTACCTTCACCCCTAAGCTGCGGGCCATAGACGACCAGAGTTCGGAAACAAATTGAGGGCCTCTGTCTGACGTTATATCCGACGGAACTCCAAAACGCGCGACCCAAGCTGTTAAAAACGCGCGCGCAACCTCTTCCGCCGTTGTTGACGCCAGAGGTACCGCTTCTGGCCAACGTGTGGTGCGGTCCACCATTGTCAAAAGGTGGGTGTGCCCTTGAGACGAGGGAAGCGGGCCCACCAGATCAACATGCACATGATCGAACCGCTTAGCCGGGATGTGAAAAGGCTCCAAAGGGGCCCTCGTGTGCTTGTGTATCTTAGCTCTCTGGCACGCTACACAAGCCGCTGCCCATTCCTTGACCTGTTTGCGCAACCCCGGCCAGACAAATTTCTCCCCCACCATCTTGACCGATGCGCGTACCCCCGGGTGCGCCAGCGAATGGACCGAGTCAAAAACGCAGCGGTGCCACGTGGCTGGAACCACGGGACGAGGCCGACCCGTGGAGACATCGCATATTAAGGGGGGCATACCTATTTGCTGCACCCTGTGCTCCAGCCTTAACCCTGTTGGTCCAGACTGGAGCGCGCGCACATCCGCGTCACCACCCTGCTCCGCAGCCATGTCTGCATAATCCAAACCTACGTGGACCGGGGCTGCGCGCGCTCCCGCGTCACTGCCCTGGCCCACAGCCACCGAGTCTACCCCCACGTGGCCTGGCGTTGCCACAGCACGTGAGAGACAGTCCGCCACTACATTGTGTTTACCTGCAACATGCTAGATATCGGTGGTGAACTCCGATATTGCGGCTAGCTGTCTTTGTTGTCGGCCTGACCAAGGTTCTGAGATCTTGGCCATCGCAAAAGTTAACGGTTTGTGGTCCACGAAAGCGGTGAAACAACGCCCTTCCAGCCAGAACTGGAAATGGCGGATGGCCAAGTGTAGGGCTAAAAGCTCCCTGTCAAACGCGCTGTATTTACGCTCGTTATCGTGCAAGGATTTGCTAAAGAACGCGAGAGGCTGCCAGGTCCCTGCCACACACTGTTCAATGACTGCCCCCACCGCTAGGTCCGAAGCGTCGGTGGTGAGCGCCAAACGGGCTGTTGGAACCAGGTGCGCTAACAAAACGGCGCTTGCAAGGGCTGATTTTACCTGGGAGAAAGCGCGCTCCCGCTCCGGAGACCATTCGACCTTATTAGTGGGTTTTTGTTTTTTTAGTGCCGCGTACAGTGGCTGCATAAGCCGCGCTGCGCTCGGAAGAAACCGGTTGTAAAAATTAACCATCCCTAGAAACTCCTGCAGCGCTTTTATCGTTTGAGGTCGGGGGAAATCTGTTATTGCGCGCACTTTCTCAGGCAGGGGAACTGCTCCCTGTGGCAAAACGCGATGCCCCAAAAAATCTATTTGCACCACCCCGAACTGGCACTTCGCTGGGTTAATTATCAACCCGTGCTCTGCCAGTCTCCGAAAAACCGCTGTGAGGTGGGTTTCATGTTCGTCCTCGGACGTGTTGGCTACCAATATGTCGTCTAAATAGACGAACACGAAAGGCAGGTCGCGTAAAACAGCATCCATCATGCATTGGAAAGTTTGCGTGGCGCCCTTTAACCCAAACGGCATGCGCAAAAACTCAAAAAGCCCAAACGGAGTTATTACTGCGGTTTTGGGAATATCCTGCGCACGCACGGGGACTTGGTGGTAGCCGCGCACCAAGTCTATTTTAGAAAAAATGCGCGCCCCCGCCAAATGAACTGAGAAATCCTGGATGTGCGGAATCGGGTAGCGGTCGTGTGCTGAGACGTTGTTCAACCTGCAGAAATCGTCACAAGGTCGCCACGAGCCATCAACCTTTGGGACCATGTGTAACGGGGAAGCCCAGGGGCTGTTCGAGCGTCTAATTATGCCCAGTTTTTCCAGGTTGGCAAATTCCTCACGCGCTATTGCCAGTTTAGCTGAGTCCAAGCGCCGGGCTTTTGCAAAAACGGGTGGCCCAGTGGTGGTGATAAAATGCTCCACCCCGTGTTTGGCCACTGTCGCCGAAAACTTTGGAACTGTGAGTGCTGGAAAGTGAGTGAGCAGAGCATGAAACTTACCACCCGCAGCTGTGACGTTGGCGTGTGCAGTCGGCGGAGCCACCCGAGCTGTGCAGGGGATAGAATGGAAAGAAAGTGCATTAACCAGACGTCTATTAGCAAGATCAACCAATAAACCATGTGAGCACAAAAAATCAGCCCCTAACATGTTGAGACTGACTGCTGCTACAATAAAGGTCCACTCGAATGAACGGCCCTGTAAGGACAGACGCATGGTCCTCTCACCGAAGGTCTTAATCGCTGAGCCATTCGCTGCTGATACTGACACCCAGGGAGCTTTGGACGGCATCAGCCGTTCCGCGTAGGTAGGCGTGACGAAACTCAGCTGGGAGCCCGTGTCCACGAGGAATTGTTTCTCCGAGTGTGCATCTGTCAGGTAAAGCAGCTTATTTTCTTCTCCGAGGGATGCAGCAGCTACCGGCCCCCCGGTCTTGGCGTTTCCCTGACGCTTGAAGTGGCACGGTGGGAGACATCTGTGCGCTTTCCCCGCAAAACGGCGGTGGTAGAAACACAGGCCGTCTTCAGCTCCGCGTCGCCTGACGCCTGTCGCCGTCGGTTCGTCTGGCGCCGCCACCACTGGCTCCAAACCATCTCCGGGCGCCGTCCTCTGCTCAGCTGCCGCGGCCGAAACCGCGCTCCGCTTGTGGGCGTCGACGAGTCGCTGCGCCTCCTTGCCGAGGCCATGGTAATCCCGCTTGGCCAATCGGGGTGAGTCTGCCAGGGTCATTCTCACTGCTGGCGGCAGAGTCCGGAGGAAAAGGTGGGCGAAAATAAATTTGCCATCCTCGGAGTCTTTCAGTCTCAGCATCTTCACCATCAGGTCTGCCGGTCTGCCGTTCTCCGACTCCGTCAACTCTAGGAGCCCCTCTGCTCGCTGTTGCACCGAGGGGGTGAAATGGCTGATCAGCGTCTCCTTCAATGCGCCGTACTTGTCGGTGTCCGGTGGGTGGTTAACCAGATCTTCCACCCTCTGGACCGTGTGACTGTCCAGCTTCGCCACCACATGGTAGAACCTCATTTCATCCTTTGAGATTCTCCGGAGGTTGAACTGCGCCTCGACCGCGCTAAACCAGGAGCGCGGGCTGTGCTGCCAGAAATCGGGCAGCTGGAGCATGGAGGCAGCCATCAGGCCAGCCTCTGATGAGCTCCGCTGGGGAGAATTCTCACTGCTCATTCTTTGTCGTGGGTCACCAGTGTGGAAGATGTGTTCAATGACGAGACATGAGTGTATTCCTCAGGTTCGGCTTTATTGCAGAACACAATCATCCAACATTCTCAAAAGCAAGAAGAGGCAGAATAATGTTACAGCACACTCTTATACCTCAGGGGGATTAAG
The DNA here is from genome assembly GCA_020510985.1 of Pholidichthys leucotaenia. NCBI lineage: Eukaryota > Metazoa > Chordata > Actinopteri > Cichliformes > Pholidichthyidae > Pholidichthys > Pholidichthys leucotaenia. The sequence goes on along the minus strand of CM035848.1, from coordinate 236,346,914 downwards.
AACTGAAGTCACATAGTGCTTCTGCAAACATTCAATCACAATGCAAGTCTCTGAAGATTCACCATTGTCTCTTATTCTCTGGTGTTCCAGGAAACCCCCCAGGGCCTCCTCTCTGAGACAAGGGCCCAACTTCACACCTCCTTGCCATCTCCTGTCGGCCCCCGTCGATCCAGACTCTTGTTCCTCCAGACGTGAAGCCCCAATCCACATAAGCCATACATTTGTGGGAGATATGGACCAGACATATGTGCCACACTCTTGTGGGAAATATGAACCAAACATATGTGCCACAGTACTATCTTTACTGAGGACATCGACAAATACATGTAAACTGTCATCTTTAATCATGTTAAGTACTTTCTTCATGAAAAATGTGGTGGTGTCTGTTAATACTATCAAAGCACTCTCAACAAATACTATGTAGCCAGTTCCACCGCCCAAGAAGATGACCTTTTGAAATTCTACTTAAGCAATATTAGATGAGAAAGAGTATGGTATCAATGAATATAGCAACTGCAGGTGTGATACGTCTAACGCCCTCCTGAGTATCACATCCATAGTTAGTATTACACCCATAGTTAGTATAGTTGTGATACTGTAACAACCCCAAGTGTAATATTGCTTTTATACAACAGTTCTGGTAAGCACAATGTATTAAATGACAGCAATACTGGACAAAATATAACGATTTGTTTGTTTAACCAGTTATTTTGCGTAGCTGAGAAAAATAGTCCCTTCTAAATGTAACCAGTAACTGCTGCCACATTTGGGACACCTCTTGAATGTCCAATGACCTTGACCTTGTATTTGACCTTGAAGATCGGTAAGGTCTGAAAATAGGTCATGGCATCATAAAGGGTAAATACATATTAAGGTTTATAATTTTACATTAACTAATGGTAAGGTAATCAAACTTAGCACACAGATTGACCATGAGAGTACCACATTTGACTATGCTTTTGGGATCAAAAGGTCAAAGGTCAAGGTCACAGGGTTATAAAAGGGCAACGTCAGTTTTGGCTTATACTGTATTATAAGAGATAGAACTAATACATTTTAACACAACCTAGAATGGGGTCTAGGACACCCCTTGAATGTCCAGTGACCTTGACTTTGCATTTGACTTTGAAGATCAGTAAGGTCTGAAAATAGGTCATGGTTTCCCATCAGAATTGAAGCAGAAAGTCAACCAGGGTTTTTCCTTACTATAAGCCATTCCAACAGGGGTAGAGCTGTAAAGCATGGGTCTGCATCTCTGTTGAAGGCAATTCTAGTTCACTTTGAGTGGTAGCAATACCTGCAATTTTGGGTCTAGACCCATGGAGTAAATGTATCAACAAGAGGGAACATGATAGATTCATTTCCAGCTAAAGGCTCAAAGGTAGTAGAATATACTCAGCTGCTTAATAAGCCTCACTGCAGAGCTGTGGATTGCCATATTCTTTACACTGCACAGCCAGTCAATAGGGTAATCAATGTTTCTTTGTGCATATTACAGTCTTGTCCTCAGCAGATATTTGAACCTCAAGTGCAGAGCATGTACATGGATCATTCCTAAAAAAAAAAAAATCAGCTGATTCTGGGATTCTGCACCCTACCTCTTGCTTGAAGAAGCTCCAGTCTTCCTAAATGGGGTGAAGTGGTTTAGAAAATGACTGAATGCATCAACTAATTCAGAGAAAACTTCCCACCCTTTTGGAATAAACACATTTTCTTGTGCATCTGTGTCATGCACACTGTTCTCATCACTGAGGTTTTATTAGAGACTGTAGTTTGCATACCTTGCTCATTTAAAAATCTGAGCATGCAAATCTGTAACTCAAAGAAAATATGTGTGTGAAGATAACATTTTTCATAATGTTTTTCATGTGTTTAACTGAGCTGAAGGTTTAGCACCAAAATATCAGTTTACTGAATTTTCATTTAGTGACCCATAGTTTTTTAGTCAAGACTTCGCCAACATCAAGTGGAGACCAAGACCTATATAACACAGTGGTCTTGGTCTTGTATCAGTCTGGTCTCAACTACAACACTAGACTTATGTCTAAATCGAATCTCAATCAGATAAGGAAACTGTAATGATCCTAAACTTTTGTGTTTTAATCAGTCTTATGAGTACCTACTGTAAATTCACAATGATCTTGCTGAATTTTACACAAAGAGGGTCACACATTAAGGTTCTGATAAGCGTTAAATAACTGGTATCGCACAAATATGACTAAAGGGAGACAGAATAGCTGAGTCATTTATGTTGTAAACAAAAACAAAGAAAGAAAGAAAGAATGTGGACTTTGACAAATTATAAAATATTTTGTGAAGATATTTTGTTACGGCAGCACAGTGGCGGAGTGGTTAGCACTGCGGCAGCACAGTAACTCACCCTTGGCCGGGGGATCCTGGGTTTGATCTCAGCCCCCGACCAACAGTGATCCTGTGTGGAGTTTGCATATTCTCCCCGTGTCTGCGTGGGTTTACTCCGGGATTTCTCCGGTTTCCTCCCACATGCCAAAAACATGCAAGTTATTTTAATTGGCATCAATTGGGGATTCTAAATTGTCCTTAGGTATGACTGAGAGAGTGAATGGTTGTCTGTCTCTCTGTGTTGGCCGTGTGATGGACTGGTGATCTGTCCGGGGTGTACCCTGCCTCTCGCCCAAAGATGCTGGGATAGGCTCCAGCCCCCCCCCCCCCCCCCCGTGACCCGAAAAGGATTAAGCTGAAGAAGATGGATATTTTGTTAAAACCACCTTTCCTGTCAGGATGAACACAAATTGTTCCAAAAGGTATTCTTTTGTGTGTGTTGTTTAATGGTGTTAAACCACACAGAGAGCTTTCTAACACAACAGGAGGTGTTTTAGTCATTCTGCAGACTCTTGAGACACAAAAAACAACACATAATTTTCAAACTTGGATCACCATCTAGCATCTCTTTGCATCACGTGGATTGGGGTTTGCCATCCTGTAAAAGGACAGAAATGTTTCATACTACTGCAGGATGAAAGTCATCACACAGATTAACTTTGTATTGATTTTCAGTGACACTTTTCTTCTAAGAAGACAAGTGAACCCAAACCATGCCGGTAAAACACCATCACCTATATGCATTCATTCAGGTTTTTCTTTTAATTTGTCACCCATCCATAGATCACAATGCAGTGTGGTCATTTTGCAGGCCCACCACAACAGTCCACAATAGAAAATAATGTGTGCAACAAATAATGTTTAAAGCCTACGTTGGTCTAACTGGATATCTTTTATATTATTTCATTAGGCATGGCTCATAGGATTTTGAATTTATTACCATTGATCATTTGGCCTGTTTAAGGCTAACTATATTCTGTTTCAAGTTTTCTCTTCTGCCTTTGGACTATGCTTCTGCCATGCATTTATATGATAGATGGGGCTACAGTGTGTATTAGAAAGTGTCAAGGGGAAGTGATGGAGGGCAAGTTTAGATGATGAATAAAACAATGCTCTGGGAGTAGAACCACAGACACTGGAGGCAAGAAAAGGACATCTGACTTAACCCTATGTTTACAGAACAATACTGTGAGTCTTCAGCTGGAACGTCATTAATCCTGGGCTATGAGCATGATATTGTGCCTGGTCTTTTATAAAAAAAAACAAAAAACTTTCTCAAATTAATTCAATATACCCTATGCTGCATTTTCCAGAGAAGCTAATGTTAAATTGACTTCAGTTTTTGTCACCGAGCTTGTGTCAGGTCCTCTCCACTGGGAACAAACAGCTAGAGATGAAAATTTGTTTTGTCAAATTATGTCTTGAAAACATCAGTTGAGTGTCCAGACACTAAACTCAAAATGAATGATAATGTAATTCTACTGCTGCGAGTGTTGAAATTTATTAGCCTTCCTTATCTCCCTACTTCATTCCCCATTAATGTGGCTATTGTGGCTCAGTTGATCATGCTCACCTTACACTTTTCACATCTGCTGTAGAAATTCAGGAAAACAAAGAGCTGTGACTCTGTCTTTCCTGTTATTCCTCTGCAGGTTTGAGATTGGAATGCAAGCAGTGGTGAAAGGCTCAGGCTGATGCTTCATATCAAACTGAAAGGGGAAAATTAGGTGTAAGAAAAACTATCATACAGTAGAAGTAGTGGTGATAAGTCTACACAGTAAATACAAAAAATTCAGTGAGAACTATTGATTCTAAAAAAACTTCCAATTTTATGCACAATTTATTTACAGTACTGTGAAAAAGTATTTGCCCCTTCCTCATTTCTTATATTTCTGCATATTTGCCACACTTAAATATTTCAAATCATCAAAGAAATTTTAATGTTAGACAAAGATAAACCGAGTAAATACAAAGTGCTGTTTTTAAATGTCGTCGTCGGCCTCCGTCGGTCTATGATGACCATGGAAGAAAATCCTAAACGTCTACTCTGCTGGAACAGCACCGCCTGTGGCTGAACAGGCCGATGCGCGAATGGCAGTCCCTGTCACACAGGTCGCACTTGTGGGTGGTCTTCGTGCTGCTGGGTCTGTGGCGGTTCTTCCTGCGGGTCCTTTTTTCATCTGCTGCAGCAGTCAGTCTCTCTTCACCCGCCTTGAGCTGTCTGGTCATGGTGCCTCTCCATTTGGAGCGGTCCGTTGCAAGGTCCTCCCAGCGCTCTGTGTTGATCTCCAGGGCCTTCATGTCTCTCTTGCAGACGTCTCTAAAGTGCAGCTGTGGGCGGCCAACGTCTCTCCTGCCAGTTGCCAGTTCTCCGTAGAGGACGTCTTTGGGGATTCTGCCATCCTTCATACGGTGAATGTGGCCTAGCCAGCGGAGCCTGCGCTGCCTGAGTAGAGTGAACATGGAGGGAAGGCCGGCGCGGGACAGAACTTCTGTGTTGGGCACTTTGTCCTGCCAGGATATGTCCAGGATGTGGCGAATGCAGCGCAAGTGGAAGGTGTTCAGTCTCTTTTCCTGCCGGGCATATATTGTCCACGTCTCACTCCCATAGAGCAGTGTGCTGATGACGCAGGCGTTGTACACTGCCATCTTCGTCTTGACAGAGAGTTTGGGATTCTCCCACACATGTGGTGAGGCGAGCAAGTGTGAAGGCTGATTTTCCAATCCTCTTGTCGATCTCTGTATCAAGGGAGAGGTTGTTGCTGATCGTGGACCCCAGGTACATGAACTGATTCACGACCTCCAGCTCGTAGTCGTCGATGGTGATGGTTGGTGGTGCTTCCGTGCCTTGCGCTAAGACGTTAGTCTTCTTCAGGCTGATGGTAAGCCCGAAGTCCTTGCAGGCCTGGGAGAAACGGTCCATCAGGGTCTGAAGCTCCTGCTGTGTGTGGGTTGCGACTGCAGCGTCGTCTGCGAACAGCATGTCTCTGATTAGAGCCTCGCGTACTTTGGTTCTGGCTTTCAGGTGGGTGAGGTTGAAAAGCCTGCCATCAGATCTTGTGTGCAGGTAGATTCCCTCTGTTGCTGTGCTGAAGGCATGCCTCAGGAGCATAGCAAAGAAAATCCCAAAAAGGGTTGGCGCAAGTACACAGCCCTGTTTCACTCTGCTGCGTATGTTGAATGGCTCTGAGACGTTGCATGTTGGTGTGAAACAATTCGATGAGGCTTTGCAACTTTGGTGGGCATCCTATCTTTGGCAGGATCTTGAAAAGGCCCTCTCTGCTGACCAGATTGAACGCTTTGGTGAGGTCGATGAAGGCGACGTACAGGGGCATGTTCTGTTCTCTGCATTTCTCCTGGAGTTGGCGGATGGAGAATATCATGTCTACCGTCGATCGCTCAGCGCGGAAGCCACACTGAGATTCGGGGTAGACGCGTTCGGCAAGCTTTTGTAGACGAACGAGAACAACTCATGCGTAGACTTTGCCAACAACGCTGAGGAGGGAGATGCCCCTGAAGTTTTTGCAGTCGCTTATCTCCCCTTTGTTTTTGTAGAGGGTGATGATCTTGGCGTCCCTCATGTCCTGTGGTACGGCACCTTCTTTCCAGCACTGGCAGAGGACGTCATGCAATGGCAGCAGTAGGGCGGTCTTGCAGTGCTTGATCAGGTCGGGGGGTATGCTGTCGTTGCCGGGTGCCTTGCCAGCGGCCAAGCTATCAATGGCCTTGCTGAGTTCGTCGATGGTTGGCTCGGCGTCAAGTTCGTCCATGGATGGCAGGCAGTCGATGGCATCAAGGGCTGACAGTGTCACGGTGTTCTGTCTGGAGTAGAGGTCGGAGTAGTGTTCCACCCATCTCTCAATCTGCTTGTTCTTTTCTGTGATCATCTCCCCAGTGGAGGATTTGAGGGGGGCCGTCTTGCTCTGAGCCGGACCAAGTGCTTTCTTGATGCCATTGTACATACCACGGATGTTCCCTGTTATGGCAGCGGTTTGAATGTCTTGGCTGAGCTGAGGCCAGTACTCGTTGGCACAGCGCCGAGCAGTCTGCTGAACTTTGCTTCTTGCAGCCCTGAGAATCTGGAGATTCTTCTTGTTTGGTACTTCTTGTACTCAGCAAGTGCTGAGCGCTTGGCTTCAATGACGGGGGTCATCTCAGTCAACTTGGCATCAAACCAGTCCTGTGACTTCGAGGTCTTCCTCCCAAAGGTAGCCAAGGCTGTGCGGTGGATGGTGTTTCGCAGCTCTTCCCACTTCTGCTTTGCAGATTCTCCTTCTTGTGGTACATCAAGTTCCTTTTCAAAGGTGGAGGCAAACTGCTCAACAAGTTCTGGTTGGGCCATCTTGCTGGTGTCAATCCATGCCTTTCCAGGCTGTCTAGCACGATGGAATTTCTTCAGCTGCAGCTTGACCTTGCAACACACCAATGAATGGTCTGTGCCGCAATCTGCACTCTGGAACAAACAGGTGATTAGCACGTTCTTCAGTGAAGTGCGCCTGGTCAGGATCAAGTCCAGCTGGTGCCAGTGCTTTGAGCGCGGATGTCGCCAGGAAACCTTGTGTTGGGGCTTGGTCTTGAAGAACGAGTTTGTGATGCACAGATCGTGATATGTGCAGAACTCGAGCAGCCGCTGTCCGTTGTCATTCATTCTGCCCACGCCAAATGGTCCAAGACGGGAGGGCCAGGAGTTGTGGTCAGCACCCACTCTAGCATTGAAGTCTCCAAGGAGAATGAGTTGCTTAGAGTTGGGGATGATCCTGACAGTTGTTGCAAGATTCTCGTAGAACTCGTCTTTTGCCTCTGGTGTGGCTGTCAGTGTTGGGGCATACACACTGACGAGGGTGACTGGGCCTTGAGTGGTGTTCAGGCGGAGGGTGAGGAGTCGTGCAGAGCCATTGCTGCCCGGTTCCACCATCTTCAGCAAGGTGTTCTTCACTGCGAAGCCCACTCCATGTTCCCTGTGTTCGTCACTGCCCTTTCCCTGCTAGTAGAACGTGTAGTCCTTCTTTCTCAGTGTGCCTGCGTCAGCCAACCGTGTTTCCTGGAGAGTGGCGATATCCACTTCCAGTCTCTTCAGCTCATTATTGATGATGGCAGTCTTCCTGGTGTCGTTGATGTCCTTGAGGTTAGCAGCGAGTCCTGTCATCATAGTGCGGACGTTCCAAGTTCCCAGTTTTAGAGTTGGCCTCTTTTGTTTTTGTCTTGCCTGGTGCAAAGGTTCTCAGCCTGCTGTTCGGACTTCTCCTCATCCCCATGCACCCAATGAGGAAAGCAAGCTGTGGCGGGACAACACCTTATTGGCTGGGGGCTGCCCAGCTTGAGGCGGGCGGTAGCTGTCCAGTGAGATCCGATGATCCCTCTCACCATCGGGAACAACCCCTGGCGCCGCGCTCTACGCCAATTGAGCGGTGGCTTATAACCAGTAACTGTCATTCCCCGTGTTTTGTCTACGCCAAAGGCGAAGTTGGAGTGTCCTCTCCAGTGATCCGGTGTTCTACCTTCCAGCGTTGGGCATTGGTAGGATTCAAGCCCGGGCAGGAAGATATGGAGGACAAGATGTTGCCCATGCAGCATGTCCCCCCTCTCCACATCACTGATGAATCCAAAGGAACAGCAGGGCTGCTACAGTTTGGCACCAGCGCCGTCGCAGGAGCTGCCAGAACGATGTTGAGCACAACAGAGAACTGCCTTAGGGACTCAGACTCCGGATTTTTCCTCAGGGTTGACTCCCGAAGCCTTTCCCATGACCGAGTGTGCCGCAAGGCAGCGGAGGTTTGAAATCAGGGTTTACCTTCCCCTAGATGGGCTACCTTCCCAGGTTGACGAGCCACCATCTACCCGAAGCATCTGGTTTTAAGGCTCCAGAGGTCCGCCCTCGCCCCTTCTCCTATTAGTAAAAGCAGTTCCGTCGGGCTTAGAGACTAAACCACACGGGCAGGCTAGGAGTTGGATGAAATGATATTTCATTTATTAAAGGAAAAAAGCTATCCAAACCTACCTGGCCCTATGTGAAAAAGTAATTGCCCCCTTGTTACATCATGAATTAACTGTGATTAACCACATTTTGTGGAAAGCTGAGTTCAGTGTCACCAGCCACACCCAGGCCTGATTACTGCCAGACTTCAATCAAGAAATCACTTGAATAGAACCTGTTTAACAAAGTGAAGTAGGCTAAAAGATCTCAAAGCAACACATCATGCCATGATCCAAAGAAACTGAAGAACAGATGAGAAACAAAAACCCAGAACAACATCTAAAGAACTGCAGGCCTCACTTGCCTCAGTTTGGACAATGGTCCATGATTCAACAATAAGAAAGAGATTGGACAAAAATGCCATCCATGGGAGAGTACCAAGACAAAAAAAAAAGCTGCGGACCAAAGAGAACACAAAGTCTCTTCTCACATTTGCCAAAAAAAAAAAAAAAACATCTTGATGATCACAAAGACTTTTGGGAAAATATTCTGTGGAATGATGAGACAAAAATTAACTTTTTGGAAGGCACGCATCCCATGTAGTATCCTCTGGGCCCCTCTCCAACCTGACCAGTGATGACATGTTTAGCTGCCTGTCATCCTTCAACCACTGGCTGTCTGTGTGGTGTCCTGCAAACAATGTGAGCTACATAGACAATTGGAACTCATTTTGGGGAAAACTTGGTCTTGTTAGGCGAGATGGTGTCCATCCAACTTTGGATGGTGCGTCTCATTTATCTAACAATCTGGCATCATTTTTATACAAAGTTCCAAAGCCTTGACTACTACTCAGAGTTAGTGTCGATGATGGCCCTCACGAGCCACCAATAAGACGCCGATAGCCAGCCGATGTCACATAAAAAGCCTGGAGGCCAAATGGTAAACCTGGGAATAGAACGAAGAAATACCGGACAACCCGAGCGCGGACAGAGTCAGCGCTCGGACCATGACAGTACTCCCCATTCACGAGGCGAATTCCAGGCGCCATGTAACATTGAAGGGACCCCCACCCAGAAAGTCAACAGGACCGCCCCAGGGAGGGTGGTGGGGGAACAGGCTCAGAGGGCAAGAACCAACCAGCATAATAACAGAGAAAGAAGAAGAAGAAGAAAAAAAAAACAGGCTACAACAATCCGAGCATGGTAGGGAATACAAAAGCCAAAAATACAGGCACATACATTGCACCAAAACCCATGAGGAGGAGACAAAGAAAAAAAACTCAGAACAGCTACAAACAGCACACCATAATCAGTCCCATAACGTCACGGGCAAGGAAAAAAAACAAACAAAAAACATTTCACTACCACAGAGGAACCAGGAAACTCAAATATAGGCACAAAAATGCAGCGCACCCTATAATCCCAGAGAGAGAAAAAAATAACTCATGCTACAGAGCGGCGATAAATACAGTTCAAAGTCGTATAAATAACAACAACACAAGAGAGGAGGGGAAAAAAAACCACACGCTACAGGGTGGCGACATACACAGTTCAATATAGTCCAAATAACAAAACACAAGAGCATCCCGAATATGACAGAGGAGGAGGAAGGGAAAAAAAAACACGGGGATGACGGCAGGCAGAGCACAATAGCCCAAAAACAAATAGATTGGGGGGGTCTTCCAGCATCCAGTGTCCAGGTCGCTGGCAGGGAAAAAAGGATAAGTTCGGGCGGCCTACCCCAGTCCCAGGTCCGGAGAAACAGTACCTCTGGCGGTTGGACCAAATCACCGAACAAAAAGTCCAGTTTGTCGGGCGGCCGACCCAGAACGCCAAACGGGTGAAGCAATCTCCCAGGCGGCCAACCTGCGTCATCCAGCCACCAGGACCTCAGGGGAGCACTCGGAGACGGCCTCCCTATTGAGAGGGAGAGCGAGGGAGAGCCGAGCCGATAACGGGGAATCCCAGCGGCCCCCGATGGAAGGGAAAATGGAATGGGGGAAGGATGAGGGACCAGTCTGGCGTCGATCGGTAGAGGATCTGCAGCTCCTTCTCTGAACCCCAAGTGGACTGGCGCTGCACTTTCGTTGGATCCCAAGCGGGACCGTGCTGCACCCACGACGGACCCCGATTGGGTCAATGTTGCACCCACGACGGACCCCGATTGGGCCGGAACAACACCCACGACGGACCACGACTAGGCCGGAACAATATCCACGCTAGACCTCGATTGGGTCAATGTTGCACCCGCGACGGACCCCGACTGGGCTGGCGCAGCACCAGGAATGACCTCCAGACACGAACCCAGAACCTCCAAGGCGATCATCGGAACAGACTCGTCACCGGTGACCCTGGGAGAAGGCTCAGAGGAGAGAAGAAAGCCGGCATCAGAATCACCGGCAGCGGCAGAGCCCAGCGAGACAAGCTCGGACGCCGCTGACAGCAGTGCCCATCTCGTCTCTCCGAGAGACAGGTAAAAATGCTCCAGAATAGAAGAAAGGAAGACAAAATAGAGCACTTGTCTGATCTCGGGCTCTACCGCAGCCCAGGACTCTGTCGATCCAGGTTCAGTGCGCTGAAGATCCAGTTCGACTGCGGCAGGCTCCGCAGCCAGCACGATGGTGTCCACAGTCTGGGGATTCCCTCACGCTGATGTCCACGCCAGCGGCCCGCACGGTGTGGTGACAGGGGATCCGTGACCTGCCGGGCCGGACTGTCCCTCCGTGGAGACCCGGGGATGCTTGCTCATCGGCGCAGGCTCCAATCTGCAGTCCACCCTCCTCCTCTGCCCGTGTTGTGGCTGTGGGGCTGGAACCAGCCTCTCCAGGCCCGCAGGCTCCCTCCTCGTCCGACGGTGTAGTCCTGGCACCAAGGAACGCTCAGGGGAAGGAGACACAAAGGTAGCAGGTTCATAATTAATCACTGCAGCAGGTGGAGGGAGCTCGGGGGACTGTGAACCCCCAGGGATCAAACAAGGCAGTTCACCCACTGAAGAAAAAGAATGAAGAGACACTTGCCTGATCCACTGAGGGCCAATGGACCCTGCTGCAGTGGGCTTGGATCTTTCCTTCCCCCACTGGATGGAGACAGAGGGCCCCCCGGGAAAACGAAGAGGAGCCACTCGCACCAGATCAGGAACGGGGGCAGCCAGGGACGGACTCGTGGAGCTCACAGCAGTTGGGGGGAGCGTCAAGGAGGAGGGAGAAACAGCCGAGGTGATTCGGGAATGAGGAGCTGATGGAACAGCAGGGACAGATGACCCGGAGGCAGAGGCTGCTGTGTTTTCCTCCTGTCGTTACTCAGGAGCAACAGCTGGCTGGGAGGCAGAGTTCCTTTGGTGACCCGGAACTGGATCAGGACGGGGTTCTCGCTGAGGCTTACCACAGGCATTGCGACAACGTTTACTGGCAGAGGGCGGGGCGAAGGTGAGGTCAGGGAAACACTGCACCTGGGCTGGACGGGTGACAGGAGCTGGATCCTGAGGCGAGGAACGGGGATGCCTCACCATCGGCCTCCTGCTGGAATTTCCCTCCAGTCTGCGGCTCTCCTCCCTCATTGGGACGGCCGACGGGACGGGGAAGGAGGTGAGGGTAACTTGGCCGCCCTCGCAGCCGCTCTCTCTATCTGCCCTCGTAGCGCCACAATCCACGCCACTCTCTCCTTCCCTTCCGGAAAGGAGGTGAGGTGATACTTTAATAATGCCTTCTGCGCGAGACCCAGGGGCTCGTATGCAGCGTAGGTGGGCATTAGGAGACGGGCTTCGGCCAGGTAGCCATCCACCTCCCAAAACCACTCGGGGCAATACCCACGCTTGAAAGCAGACATGCTAACAAAAAATATGAGCACCCAGAGAAGGGAAAAAACTCAAGCCCATCAATGCAAAGCTCACAGCAACCGGCGTCTCGTTCTGGCTGCAACCTACTGTCAATGATGGCCCTCACGAGCCATCAATAAGACGCCGATAGCCAGCCGATGAGTTTGCATGTTTTATTAACAGAAAGACAAACGACAAAATAATGAGCCACGTGGGGCAAAAACACGAAACATATACCTGGAAATAAGAACACAGACTACGAGGAAATACACTTACTGAGAGTTGGACGTATCAGGAATCTGAGACGGAGTTTTGATGAGGGAATGTTTGATGAGGTCGCAGCCCGGAGTTACCTGAGCTGCTCCCTTAAATAGGGCCAACAGATTAATCAGCTGATGAGATCGTCATCAGCTGAATGAATTCCAGCTGTCACTGCGGAGCTCGGCTCTGACAGCTGGAATCCTCGCCGAGACGCTGTCACAATAAAAGCCAGGAGGCCAAAAGGTAAACCTGGGAAGAGAACGGAGAAATACCGGACAACCCGAGCACGGACAGAGTCTGCGCTCGGACCATGACAGTTAGGACAAGGAAGCAGAGTCGCAGTCTTACACACCTTTCTGCAACTTCTCTCCATCTGCCACCCCTCAACTTAGCCCCTGTCTTCACCATCAGAGAATAACTGTCTGCTCCCACTAAAGTAAATAAAGATATAATGTATAAGCATCCCAAAGTGATTAAACAAAAAGTTGATAAGACCCAAATTAAACATGTAGCCTCTAAATGTAATGACATGGCCTCTGTTCTTCCGCATAATTTAAAAATTAAATGCGGTTTGTTAAATATTAGGTCTCTAACTCCCAAGTCTCTGCTAGTCCACGATCTGTTAATTGATCATCAGATTGAGTTACTATCCCTTACAGAGACTTGGTTAGGGCAAGAGGATTATGCTGGTTTAAATGAATCAACTCCCTCTGGTTATTTAAACTGTCAAAATCCCAGAAGTTCTAGTTGTGGAGAAGGAGTAGCAACAATTTACTATTCCAAATTACTAGTTAATGTAAAGAAAAAAACATGTTATAATTCCTTTGAGGGCCTGGTCCTCAGTATTGGGCATTTTAGCAATTTCAGGTAAAAACCAATTTCATTTGCCATAGTTTATTGTCCTCCCACAGCTTACTCTGAGTTTTTAATTGAATTTGGAGAGCTCTTAGCTGATTTAGTTCTGAAATTGGATAGAATAATTATAGTAGGGGACTTCAACATACATGTAGATGTAGATAGTGATTGCTATAATTTGGCATTTAATTCAATATTAGACTTGATAGGGTTTTCTCTGAATGTGGGAAAGTCTACCCATTATCTCCACCACACATTGGACCTTGTGCTGACATATGGCATAGAAATAGAAAATCTGGTAGCGTCTCCTCATAACCCTGTATTGTCAGACCATTATCTCTAAACTTTTGATGTTACTATTTCTCACTATTTGGCTCCTAAAGAAAAATATTACTACAGTAGATGTCTCTCAGATGATGCTGTTTCCAAATTTAAGCAGGTTGTTTCCTCAATGCCATGTGTAAACACAACAGAGATAAGCTATGAAGATTTTATTCCTTCTGTAGTTGATAGTATAGAAACGGAGATAGGCGCCGCCCCATACACCAATTGGTGTTCCACATGCTGTGGAAGGGAATTAACTAACTAGTTGATAGTATAGCGGATAGTGTTACAGCTTATCTGCATCAGACTCAAAACATGGTGGCCCCTTTAAAAAAGAAAAAGTCTAATCAGAGATTTATGACTCCTTGGTTCAACACAGAAACTCACAGATTAAAATATAAGACTCGTCAATTAGAAACAAAATGGCGCTCCACTAAATTAGATGAAATCTATCGAGCTTGGAGAAATCTACTTCTATTTTATAAAAAAAAATCTCTTAGGAAAGCCAGAACAAGTTATTATTCTGCATTAATGGAAGAGAACAAGAATAATCCCAGGTTTCTTTTCAGCACTGTAGCCAGGACAAAAGCCTCTTTTCCACTAGTACCTGTTTGATCCTGTTCAGTTTGGTTTGGCACACTCTGTGGGCTTTTCCATTACGAACTGTAATGGTTTTGGTCCTGATTTTTCGGACCTGCTCCCGAGTGGTTCGAAGCGTGCTGTACTGACCTGAAAATGTGACGTCAAAAAACTGCAGGTCACTGATTGGTCCGGGTGTAACGTTATGAGAGCGACGTTTTAAGACTGAATTACAGAATCTCGAGCCGCCATTTGCAAAGATTTGTCCGTGAGCCAGCAAGCAAGCGTCAGTATAAACAATAAAGATAGAATGGCTTCACAGAAATCAGACCCACAGAAATCAACACTGCGGTCCAGCAGAGTTTTCTGTGCCTTTCGGCTGATGATAGAATCCAGAGGGAACTAGATGAAGCCACCTGAAATGAATTTACGGTCGTAGGCGCACCCAACTTCAGTAGTTGAAAGCCGTGATATTAGGATATAGAGGATGGTGAATGATGTGATATTATGCATCTTTTATGTTATTTATCCCAGCAGTGGAAAGTTCACTTTGAACAAACAACAATGTTGTCTGTTGTGTGCAGACAATAAGCTAGCTAGTTAGCCATCAATGCTAACGCTGTGCTCCGTGCTCTCCTTGTATTTTGCGCTTGTGTCAACAACATCTGATGAAATAAGCTAGTTGTAATCCTGGTTAAAAAGGTGTTTTGTTTTGTTTTTTTACATGTTGCACTTTCTTGCTGTGCATGTACTTAAGTTGTGTGTATTTTCATTCTAGAGTCTGAACAGCACCTGCTGTGACACTGGCAATGTTTAGGACTACACAGAATGTGTTATGACTGGTAAGTTGCACATCCCGCTATTTTTTTTGGTAGTGGTGGAAAAAGTACTCAAAACCTTTGCTTTTTAAGTTAAAGTATACGTAGGTATAGTGCCAAAATTAAAGTAGCACAGTTTCCACTTAATATGAAAGGGACTGAACTGAGATTTATTTGATTGCACTGGTCAACACCAAATTTATAATCTAAGTTTTTTCAGCTGATTTAGGACAACTTTGATGTGCTGAAACCAAAAATCACATTGGTTTTGCTCAATCAGGTCAACTTTTTGAATTATGGCCACATGTTGTTTTATACGGTTTTGTTTACATGTACGGGTATTTTCGCTTTATATGATGCAAAATTCTTTTTTATGTCTTGAAATTCTCTGAATTTTGAACAATGATGATGAAACATTCAATTTACATGTACTTACCTTTATATAAAGGCAAGTACATACACAGTACTAAGTAAGTACAGGTTTTTAACTTAGCACCTGATCGAGACGAACGGATGTCATTTTCGGATTCAGTGGTGAAAAATTGTCTTAAATCAGTTGAAAAAACACAGACAACTTAGAAAAAAATTATTTTTGTAACCCTGTGTTGTGTGAACATTAATTACAGAATAAATGAAAATGAATGGCACATTCAATATTAGCCACTGTAAAATAAACCACTGGCTTATTTATTTATTTATTTTTGTCAGATCATTTGTGTGATCCTTTGTGAGTTATATTCATAATAGTGTATCTTGCACTTTGGGGAATGGCGCCATGTTTGCTGTGTTATTGGGCAGCACACAAATAAATGTATACGAGCCCAAACGCTGGTGAAGTGAATGTGTTTATTAAACAAACAAACAAACAAAAAAAAAACACACACACAAAGTGTCCAGGGAATACAGTCCAAAATGGGTAATAAGGATGACAGGCTACAAACTCCATTGGCTGAGCAGGACGCTTACGTCACACCCCTGGGTAAAACTGGCCGCAGGGGGAAAACTAGAAACGTAAACCAATATAAAGAGGAAGACTGACATGAGTGTCGGAACACTACTGGGCTCTGGAAACAACAACACCGTTAAAGTCCAAAAGGAGGAAAAACCAACTAACAGTGAGCCTGGACATCAAATGCTGACTTACACCGCAACACTGAGTGCTAACACTGTCACCCATAAATACCCCGTGTACTTAATGAGTGACAAGAGGATGCAGGTGTGTGGCGGCAGCCGGTGCGTGTCAGTGAATGTGAGTCAGAATGAATGTGTGTGTGTGTGCATGTACAAATGAAAATGACAGTCAGCTGGTGGGTGCCGGCAGAGAGGGAGGGGCGTGACTGTAGACTGGCAGGGAGCCCAGGACCCAGAGGTTTCTAAATCTTGTCAGCTGAGAATTAAGACAACAATCAGAGAAACTACAGCCACAAATCATGGAACAGGGTTGAGACATCAACCCCACTCGTGACAAATGGGAGTTGTTCAGTCACCACTGTAATTGTTTATATGTGTAGTTTATAGTCTATCGTCAATAAACTCATGCAGTACTATAATAACAGGACACATTACAAATATTTGAGACCCATTGTAGTTCTTCCTTTTATATTTTAGCAATACAAGTACAAAACACCCCCTACACTTGAAGCCAAGGCGACACAGTGGTGACAGAGCAGTGGCTAAACGTTTATTGATAAAAATTACATATTTTGACTGAACGATTCCATACTCGGGGATGCACACTCTCAGTTAAAAGTACTAGATTCCATTCAACTGAAGGTATCAACTCATTCTGATTGCTGAGGCTACAGTAAAAACAAATGATTTTAAACATAACCCAGCCCTTGTAACATCTACTTTACTGAAGTGCAGCTACATGAAAATTGTGGTTAAATACAACAACAAAGTACTTTTTTGTCACATTCCACCACTGGCTTTTAGCAACAAGTGTATTTCCCAAATATGTTTTAAACTTGCTTTAAAACATATTTGGGATATGGGTTATTTGGGATGCACTTCGGTGCATCTCGTGGTGGCAACCCCCGAACCAAGTGGTGGACACCAGTGGTGAGGGGGGCCATTAAGCTGAAGAAGGAGTCCTATCAAGCTTGGTTGGCTTGTGGGACTCCCGAAGCAGCTGAGGTGTACCGGCAGGCCAAGCGGAGTGCAGTTCGGGTGGTTGCTGAAGCAAAAACCCGGGTATGGGAGGAGTTCGGCGAGGCCATGGAACAAGACTTTCGGTCGGCCTCAAAGAGATTCTGGCAAACTGTCCGGCGGCTCAGGAGGGGAAAGCAGCTCCCTGCCCACACTGTGTATGGTGCGGATGGGACACTGTTGACTTCGACTGGGGACATCGTCGGGCGGTGGAAGGAATACTTCGAGGATCTCCTCAATCCCACTGATACGCCTTCCACAGAGGAAGCAGGGTTTGGGGACGAGGGGGATGACTCGCCTATCACAGAACTGAGGTCGCCAAGGTGGTTAAAAATCTCCTTGGTGGCCGGGCCCCAGGGGTGGACGAGATTCACCCCGAGTACCTCAAGGCCCTGGATGTTGTTGGGTTGTCATGGTTGACACGCCTCTGCAACATTGCGTGGAGGTCGGGGGCAGTGCCTTTGGCATGGCAAACCGGGGTGGTGGTTCCTCTCTTTAAAAAATGGGACCGGAGGGTGTGCTCCAACTTTAGAGGGATCACACTCCTCAGCCTCCCTGGGAAGGTCTATGCCAAGGTACTGGAGAGGAGAGTCCGGCCGTTGGTCGAACCTCGGATTCAGGAGGAGCAATGTGGTTTTCGTCCTGGCCGTGGCACATCGGACCAGCTCTTTACCCTCTCGAGAATTCTCGAGGGTTCGTGGGAGTTTGCCCAACCAGTTTACATGTGTTTTGTGGACTTGGAGAAGGCATTTGACCGCGTCCCTCGTGGATTTTTGTGGGGGGGTTCTTCGGGAGAATGGGGTATCGGGCTTGTTGTTATGAGCTATTCGGTCTCTGTACGACCGTTGTGAGAGTTTGGTTCCTATTGCCAACACTCGTTCGGAGTCATTCCCAGTGAGAGTTGGACTCCGCCAGGGCTGCCCTTTGTCACCGATCCTGTTCATAATTTTTATGGACAGGATTTCTAGGCGCAGCCAGGGAATGGAGGGTGTCATGCTTGGTGACCACAGGATCTCATCTCTGTTGTTTGCAGATGATGTTGTCCTGTTGGCTTCATCCAGCAGTGACCTACAGCTCTTGCTGGGATGGTTTGCCGCTGAGTGTGAAGCGGCTGGGATGAGAATCAGCACCTCCAAGTCCGAGTCCATGGTCCTCAGCCGGAAGAAGGTGGATTGTCCTCTCCGGGTTGGGGACAGGCTCCTGCCCTAAGTGGAGGAGTTTAAGTATCTTGGGGTCTTGTTCACGAGTGAGGGGAGAATGGAGCGAGAGATCGACAGACGGATTGGAGCAGCATCTGCAGTGATGCGGACGTTGTACCGGTCTGTTGTGGTGAAGAGGGAGCTTAGTTCTAAGGCAAAGCTGTCGATTTATCAGTCAATCTACGTTCCTACTCTCACCTATGGTCACGAGCTTTGGGTAATGACCGAAAAAACGAGATCGCGGATACAAGTGGCTGAAATGAGCTTTCTCCGTAGGATTGCTGGACTCACCCTCAGAGATAGGGTGAGGAGCTCAGTCATCCGGGAGAGGCTCAGAGTAGAACCGCTGCTCCTCCACATTGAAAGGAGTCAGTTGAAGTGGTATGGGCATCTGATTAGGATGCCTCCTGGACGCCTCCCACTTGAGGTGTTTCGGGCACGTCCCACTGGGAGGAGACCCCGGGGCAGACCCAGGACTCGGTGGAGAGACTATGTCTCCCAGCTGGTCTGGGAACGCCTTGGTATCCCCTCTGAAGAGCTGGAGCAGGTGGCTGGGGAGAGGGAAGTCTGGGCTTCTCTGCTTGAACTGCTGCCTCCGCGACCCGGACCTCCGGAAAAGCGGTAGAAGATGGATGGATGGACTTGCTTTAATTAACCACCATCCATTCCTCTCTTTTCGTCTAGGCAAGAGGAAAATGATCCACCCCAAACCGGACCTCGCGTCACTATTTACAGAGATGCAGGCTGAAGATCTGGTGAACCGGGACCAGTGTGAGCGGCACATCCAGTTGCTTCTCAGTGAGGCAGCGTGGCTGGCATGTGTGACCCATTCTAAATTTTTTTTTTACAATTTCAATTTTGCACATTCTAAATAATCTGGAATTTGCTGCTGATTGTAATAAACAATTTAGTGACTTATGTGTTTGCATCATGATTTTCTATTTTGTCTGTTAAGATACCGGCGGGAAAAGAATCAACAGTACACACCATTTATCAGTGATGTTGAAAATAATGGCTCATTTTTAAGAAAAAGTAACTAAAAACAATTATTTTATTTACTGAAGACTGTATTGTTGGATGTACCAGTGCAGAAGACACTGCACACTTTAGTGATAGTACCAGTATATGGAGGCATTCTGGGACATATTAGCATCTGTATTTTCTAATAATGGGTTAGGGCAGGGGTGTCCAATCATGTGCCATGGAGGGCCAAGACCCTGCAGGCTTTACCTCCAACCAGTGTCTTCCACAGCAGATTCCACTGAATTTCTTCCACTGACTGCTGATCAGTGAAAACACCTGCTGAAGGGAGAATCTACAGGATCTTGGCGTGACACATGATTGGACACCCCTGAGTTAGGGTTTAATGGGATTTAACATTTAAACACAAAATGCTTTATGGCTCATAATTCTGTTCGCAGACTTACACCAAGCCAAAAAATTCTCAAACTGCTGGATTGTTCTTAGACAGCTTTTCCAATCTTTTAGCATCAAATTTATGTCACTTGGTGGTAACCTTCACACATAAAACAAAAGTGGACACACATCTGTGTCACGCCGCGCCGCTCATCAGCGGCGCCACCTGCACGCACACCTGCACATCATCAGCGGCGAGGGATTTAAGCCGCCTCGCCCTGAGCTTCGGCCTGAAGCCGTCAGACTTCCCTACGCATCGCTGTGAGTTCCTTTCCATTCTCAGCTGATCATTCCGGTAAGAAGATCTTACCTTTTTCTCCTCCAAGTCTGCTCCCCTGTGCACAGGTGGATTTCCCGGCGGCGGACTACTCCTTTCCATCGCCTGTTCCTTGCTGCTGCACCGGGCTCTCCAGGTGGCTGTCTACCGGACTTCGTCCCTTGCTGTGCCAGTCACCCGTCCTATCCAAGTAAGCTCCTCTCTCGCTCATTTATCTCCTGTGTTGGTGTGTGCCCGTCACCCTTCTCCCTGTGCTTTTCCCATAGGGTTGTCCGGCTGTACGGTCTCCTGCCTCTGTGCCCGAAGCAGACGCCGCCACCAACACATTCACATCCCGCAGACACACATTCATACACTCCTGTTGTTAATAAACTGTTTGAACTACTCTGAGCCTGTGTGTGTGCGTCTCCTGAGCCGTGCGTTATGTCAATACGGCTTCAGCAGAGCGGCTCGGCAGACGGCGGGCTCGCACACCGGTTAACCACTCTCGAGGCTCGAGTGGATCAGATAGCTTATCAGCAACAGGTGATTTTTAATCAGTTGATAAATATAACTAACCGATTGGACCGCTTGGACCCCCAACAGCCGTTCCCCCCGGCTCGTCAGGGTGGCGCGGCTCCTGCTGCTCCAGCGGCCGTCCAGCAGGCTCCGGGTGCACCGGTTCGGCTCACGCCCATTCCAACCCCCGCCCGCTTTAGCGGTAAGCTCGGCGGAGCGCAGGGGTTTATAATGCAGTGTAAGTCCGTTTTCCACCGTGTGCCCGGGGACTTTCCCTCAGATCATAGCCGAATTGGTTATATCGGGAATCTCCTGGAGGGGCGAGCATTAACCTGGACCTACGCCGTAATGGCGAGGCCCAGTTATGCCACCCTCACATATGACCAATTCGTGAGACGCTTCCTGGAGGTCTTTGACCATTCTCGTACCGAGACGGTCCAGGTCGATCGGCTTCTCGCCCTCCAGCAGGGAAGCCGGTTGGCAGCGGACTACGCGGTCGACTTCCGGGTAGCGGCGAAGGAATTAGGCTGGGAGGAACGCTCCCTCTGTGGCCTTTTCCTCCGCAGTCTCAACGATGACCTGAGGGATGAACTGGCTGGGCGGGATATCCCTGAGACGCTAGCGGAGCTAACATCCCTAGCGATCAGTTTGGACAACAGGCTGCGCGAGCGCTCCTCGGGACGGAAGTCGTCTTCTTCTCGCCCTCGTGGAGTCTCGCCACGCCTGTTCCAAGCTCGCCCCCTGGCGACGCCGCCACCATTCGTGCCCCGAGGAGTCGGAGCCGATGGTGACGGGCTGGACAAAGCTTTCCCCTGCGGAGAGACAATGCCGCCGTGAGTTGGATCTCTGCATGTATTGCGGAGATGACCAACACACGGTGAAGCTTTGCCCACGGAAAGCCAGTCGGCGGGGTCCGCGAGTCACTGTAGGGGGCCTCGCGGACGTCAATCGGTTAAGTTCCCTCACACAATTGAAGCTGCCCATCCGTTTCTGTCACAACTCCACTGGGCATCTCACCCACGCACTGGTGGATTCGGGCGCGGAAGGCAGCTTTATTTCTCAAAGCCTGGCAACCCTATTGGGCATTCGCTGTCAGGCGCTAAGGAACCCTATCTCCCTGGTCAACCTCTTTCGTGCCTCCCTTGGGAGAGTTACACACCAGACCATCCCCATCCCGGTTATTATCTCTGGAAACCACCGGGAGGAGATAACCTTTTATGTCCTGCCCAACTCTGTGTCGCCCGTCATCCTGGGGTATCCCTGGCTACGCCTCCACAACCCCGTTTTGGATTGGAAGTCCGCCGGGGTGTCGGCATGGAGCACGTTCTGCATGAGCACCTGTCTACAGTCCGCTGCCTGCTCTCCGTCCGCTTCTCCCTCACCTACGGACGCTGCGCCCCCGGACCTGTCCCTGGTGCCATTGGAATTTCACGACCTGGGTATGGTATTCAGCAAATCCAAGGCGATGTCTCTCCCTCCTCATAGGCCCTATGACTGCGCAATCAACCTCCGCCAGGGGGCACCCTTACCCTCTGGACGACTCTACAGTCTATCGGCGCCGGAGAAGGAGACCATGAACTCTTACCTCAAGGAGTCGCTGAGTGCTGGGATAATCCGCCCATCGTCATCACCTGTGGGGGCAGGATTCTTCTTCGTCGGTAAGAAGGACGGATCCCTCTGTCCTTGCATTGACTATCGTGCCCTTAACGACATTACGGAGAAGGATCGCTACACCCTGCCCCTCATGGACACCGCTTTCCACTCCCTCCAGGGGGCGACTTGGTTCACCAAGCTGGATCTACGCAGCGCATACCACCTCGTCTGGATCCGGGAGGGAGATGAGTGGAAGACAGCCTTCCGTACCCCGAACGGCCACTTCAAATACCTGGTGATGCCGTTCGGGTTGACCAACGCTCCAGCCGTCTTTCAGCGCCTCATCAATGACGTCCTCCGGGATTTCATCGGCCTTTTTGTGTTCGTCTACCTGGATGACACACTCATCTTCTCCAAGTCCAGGGACGAGCACCAGGTCCACGTGAGGCGGGTCCTCCAAAGGCTGCTGGAGAACCGGTTGTACGTGAAGGCCGAGAAATGCGAGTTTTACGCGAAGACAACATCCTTCCTCGGGTTCATCATCTCCCACGACCAGGTGCTTCCGGACCCAGAGAAGGTGAAGGCGGTGGTGGAATGGCTGACACCTGCGTCAAGAAAGCAGGTGCAGCAGTTCATTGGGTTTGCGAACTTCTACTGCCGCTTCGTCCCAAATTTTGGCACCATCGTCGGCCCACTGACCTGCCTCACGTCCCCTAAGGTCCCGTTCCGGTGGACCGAAGAGGCTGCGGCTGCCTTTCAGGCGCTGAAGGCGGAGTTCTCCTCCTCCCGGGTCCTTAGCCAAGTCAACCCTGCGCTGCAGTGCATCGTGGAAGTGGACGCTTCGGATACAGGAGTGGGGGCGGTGCTATCCCAGCGGTCGCCAGACGATGGAATCAAACGGCCCTGCGCCTTCTTCTCCCGGCGCTTGTCCCCAGCGGAGAGGAATTACGATGTGGGTGACAGAGAGCTCCTCGCCATCAAGCTCGCGCTACAGGACTGGCGTCACTGGCTAGAGGGGGCGGACCTGCCGTTCGTGATCCTGACGGACCACAAGAACTTGGAGTACCTTAGGTCTGCCAAGCGCCTGAACGCCCGCCAGGCGCGCTGGTCCTTGTTCTTCGCCAGGTTCCAATTTACCATCACCTTCAGGCCTGGCTCCAAGAACGGCCTGCCCGACGCCCTCTCTAGGCAATTCGCCCCTGAGGAGTCGGAGGACATGGTCCACACCATCCTACCCAGGTCGTGCGTCGTGGGAGCCGTCACCTGGGACATTGAGAGCAAGATCCGGAAGGCGCAGGAAGTGGAACCTGACCCTGGTGGCGGACCGGAGGGGAGGCTGTTCGTGCCATCCACGGTTCGGGGGGAGGTCATCCACTGGTTGCACACATCCAAGCTCACCTGTCACCCTGGCTCCTCCCGGATGATTGACCTCCTCCAACGGTCCTTCTGGTGGCCGGGCCTGCGGAGGGACGCTGCCCGCTACGCCCGGGCCTGTCCAGTGTGTGCCACCAACAAATCGGGTAATGCCCCTCCAGCGGGTTTGCTCCAGCCTCTGCCCGTCCCTGGCAGGCCCTGGTCGCATACCGCCCTGGATTTCGTCACCGGACTCCCAGTCTCGAACACCTATGACACCGTCCTGACCATCGTGGACCGCTTCTCCAAGGCGGCACACTTCGTTCCCCTACGAGGTCTCCCAACTGCCCTGGAGACGGCGGACCTCCTAATCCAGCACGTGGTCAGGCTGCATGGGATTCCGGTGGACGTGGTCTCGGACCGAGAGCCCCAATTTTCCTCAGAAGTTTGGAGGTTGTTTTGCAACGCCTTAGGAGCCAAGGTGAGCCTCTCCTCCGGCCATCACCCCCAATCCAACGGGCAGTGTGAGCGGACCAACCAGGAGCTGGAGGCTGCGCTCCGCTGTGTAACGGCGTCCAAACCAACGTCCTGGAGTAACCACCTCGCCTGGGTTGAATACGCCCACAACACCGCTCGCTCTTCTGCTACAGGGATGTCCCCCTTTAAGGCGTCCCTGGGTTACGACCCCCCGCTGTTCCCGGCGCAGGAGAGTGAGGTAACTGTTCCCTCAGTACGGGCGCATCTCAGGCAGTTCTGCTCCATCTGGGCGTCAGCGCGCAATGCGCTTTTACGCACGGTGGAGCGCAACAGAGCCGTGGCGGACCGGCACAGAAGACCTGCCCCGGCGTACAGAGTTGGTCAGCAAGTCTACGTGTCGACCCAGGACGTGATTTTAAAGGGCGAGAGGAGGAAGCTGGCACAGCGCTTTATGGGCCCATACCCCATCACCAGGATCATCAACCCGGTGGCTGTGCGTGTAGCTATTCCCCCCTCCCTCCGCATCCATCCCACCTTCCACGTGTCCAAGGTGAAGCTGGCAGTCTCCGACCCCCTTTGCCCTCCTCCTGCTGCGCAACCCGCGTCCCGGATGATTGATGGCCATCCGGCCTGGCCCGTGTCCTCCATCCTGGACTCCCGGCGCCGGGGTCGTGGGTTGCAGTACTTGGTGGACTGGGAGGGCTATGGGCCTGAACATCGGCAGTGGGTTCCCTCGTCGTTTGTGTTGGACCCATCGCTCATCGCTGATTTCCACCGAGCGCACCCAGAGAAGCCATCGCCAGGAGGCGCTGCTAGAGGGGGGAGTACTGTCAGGCCGCGCCGCTCATCAGCGGCGCCACCTGCACACACACCTGCACATCATCAGCGGCGAGGGATTTAAGCCGCCTCGCCCTGAGCTTCGGCCTGAAGCCGTCAGACTTCCCTACGCATCGCTGTGAGTTCCTTTCCATTCTCAGCTGATCATTCCGGTAAGAAGATCTTACCTTTTTCTCCTCCAAGTCTGCTCCCCTGTGCACAGGTGGATTTCCCGGCAGCGGACTACTCCTTTCCATCGCCTGTTCCTTGCTGCTGCACCGGGCTCTCCAGGTGGCTGTCTACCGGACTTCGTCCCTTGCTGTGCCAGTCACCCGTCCTATCCAAGTAAGCTCCTCTCTCGCTCATTTATCTCCTGTGTTGGTGTGTGCCCGTCACCCTTCTCCCTGTGCTTTTCCCATAGGGTTGTCCGGCTGTACGGTCTCCTGCCTCTGTGCCCGAAGCAGATGCCGCCACCAACACATTCACATCCCGCAGACACACATTCATACACTCCTGTTATTAATAAACTGTTTGAACTACTCTGAGCCTGTGTGTGTGCGTCTCCTGAGCCGTGCGTTATGTCAATCTGCAAAAAGTACAAAGGTTTATTGTCAAAATTCCTAGTGCAGTACTAAATGAATACACGTATGGTATATTGTTGATGCAGAGAATATATATTTATACAGTATCTACATGTATATATCCAGTAAAGCCATGTATTTCTCCATGTAACCTTGTGACTGCATTATTTTAATTGCTTTTAATCCTAGATCCAGTTTGTTTTGGCTTAAAATGCATCATAATTGTTAAATATATCTTATTATACCTAACTCAGCACTGTTTACCTGTTGAAATATATATTTTATGGCTAATATAACCCCATAACTACAATATGGCACCTGGCGATCAAGTTTTGGCAGCTGATCACTTTTTGCCATGACACCACTGGCTGGAGCAGGTATATCCCATGATGTCTCAACAGTCTCTCTGTGATTTTCACACAGATCAGAGCAATTTGTAGCTCAGGAAGCTAAACATTTCTACAGACATAGCGATGAAAAGAGAGACAAGAGGAGGAAACGTGGAAAGCGTGGAGGCGTAAGATTAAGCCTGAGGAGGCGTCAGCTTAACCGCATTCCTCTTCCTTCCATTATTATGGGGAACATACAATCCCTGAGAAATAAAGTGGATGAAATTCAAGGAAATGTCTGATAACAGAAGGATTTCAAGAACTGCTGTGTCATGGCTTACACGGAGACGTGGCTTACGGCGCATAACCGGGATGCGGACCTGTGTATTGACGTCTTTGGAGCCCCACTTTGCTCGGATCGGCAGGAAGAGGTAACGGGGAAACGTCAGGGGGGCGGCGTATGTTTATACATTAATAAACAGTACTGCACATCTGTCACAGTCAGAGAGCGCATCTGTACACCCGATATGGAGCTTCTGTCCGTATCGCTATGCCCCTTTTATCTGCCCTGCGAGTTCCCCCAACTTTTCATAACGACTGTGTACATTCACCCAAGAGCGGATGCTGACTCCGCCTCCAGCACCGTCTTTGATGTGGTACAGCGGTTGCAGTCGATTTCCCCAGAGGCTCCAAATTTTATCCTTGGGGATTTTAACCATGTTTCTTTAAAGAAGACACTTAAAAACTTTTATCAGTATGTCTCCTGCCCAGCCAGGCGAAAAAAGACATTGGACCTGTGCTATGGATCCATTGAGAGGGCCTATAAATCTATTCCCCTTCCTCCTTTAGGATCCTCAGATGACAACTGTGTACATTTGCTGCCCACATATAAAACTGCTCTCAGAAGAGACAAGGCGAAGACCAGAGACATAAACGTGCGGACAGAGGATTCAGTGCACTGCCTCCAGGAATGCTTTAACTGTACGGACTGGGAGGTGTTCACACTGGCCTGCGGAGAAGATTTGGACTCTTTAGTGGATGTAACATGCTCATACATGGCTTTCTCTAGAGACATAATCGTTCCACGTAAACGTGTCAAAATATATCCCAACAACAAGCCATGGGTTACAAAATCAGTTTAATCCTGCTTATAGAGGAAAGCACTTGCCTTTAAACAGGGGGTTGTTTCTGAGCTGCAGGTTGCCACAAAAGAGCTGAAGGCCGAAATTTTAAGAGCAAAACAGAATTATAAATCAGAGTTGGAAAGCAAGATGGCAACAAAGAAACTTGGTTCAGCCTGGGCCAGTATGAAGACTATTGCAGGCCTTCAGAGCACAGAGCGCAGTAATCGTGTGTTTTTAGATGGTTTTAGTTCAGACACAGAGCTGGCTAATGCACTTAATTGTTTTTATGGTCGTTTTGACTCCTTTGATTTTAGCACAGAAACCCAAGGTTTGAAACAGAAACTCAAAGACAATCAGCACTTTAATATTGAGGTGCAGGATGTTAAAAGGGCGTTCTGTGCTGTAAAATCAGAATCAGAATCAGCTTTATTGGCCAAGTATGCACAACACATTGAAGGAATTTGACTTTGGCTAAAACTTGCTCTCGTTCAGGTGGAGGATTTAAATAAGATTTAAATAAGGATTCAATGACAACAGAGTATGTACAGTAAATTACAGTCTGTCCACGTTTCTACAAAAGGATGCAAATATATACAGGAATATATGTGTAACCCTTGCCTTATGTTAATTAGATAAGGGAAATAATTAAGTGTAGACCAGTTGCTAGGTTCGTAAGGGTTACAATAGGGAATTCGAGTGAGTGTGGAATGAAATAGCTGGAGGCAAGAAATGAGCAATTCATGTCTGTATTAATAAATATAGAAGGAGCAAAATATACAAACAATGTACAAATATACAAATATAACAACGGCCGGCATGAAATAAACCCCAAAAGTGTCCTACTGAGCTCAGTGTTTGGTTGCCCTTTTGGTTTAGTCGTTTGACCAGTCAAGATGTCTTGTAACTCCAGACTCAGTTTTGTTTTCCTCTTTTAAAGCGGCGACTTGGGTTGTTACCACTTTAAATCCTGGGCACTGGAGAGAGGAGGGATGTCCTTCAATTGAGACCTTGGTCAGACCTCTGTTCAATCTCGGGTCAGGTTCACCATCTCCATTCGGAGAAAATCCAGGATCCAGAAGGTTTTTGGTCGGCAACCAAAAAAACCTAGCCTGCACGACAATAATGGTATTATTGTTTACAGCTAGAGTAATTCGTCTTCTAATCCCTTCTTATATAACACCATAGCTTAGTGTTTAAATTCTTCTCTCATATTACTATTATCACAATCCAGCAATATAGTAATATCTTACATCTCACATCTTGCATCTTACATGCATGTGTTCTTTTTTTCTTTTCTCACAATCTCTCTGGTAGCACATGAAATACCCTTTTTTCATGTAACCAGTTAAATGAAATCCTCTTCCTATCTCTACATCATTTAACCATGAAATTATGATTAATCCTCTCTAACCTTGTCTCTGTAAATCATGAAATGAAATACAATTAATTTATCACATAACCAGGGAATATACTGTCCCATCACATCCAATATTCCCTTTTAAAATCAGTAAACCCTGTCTGGGCTACTGGGTTTAGCATAACCTATGCTTTTACTTAGAGGGCTAACACCATGTGCTTTTAGCATCAAACTACACATTACATTTGACAGAAATGGTGCATAAGAGCTAAAAGTACTTCAGCATACTGTTGGGAACTGAAATCACATTTAGGGAAACCATACAGACATAAAGACAGCCTTTTCCATTGCTTTTAACAGGAAAAAATCCACTCGCGACTAGCATTAGCATAGCGCTAATGTTAGCATAACATTAGCATGTAGCAGACTCACCAAAGATGAGATTCAGGGTGAACACAGCAGAAGTCCCCGTTTCATGGCCTCTCAAGCTCGTGCTCCCATCAACTTAGGATAATAAAGGTTGCAAATTAGCGTTGGGAAAGTGTTTAGATCCATTTATAGTATCTATCTGAATTAGCTTACCAAGAAGAGGTGTCAGTGTGAATCGCTCACAACCTCCCTCGTCCGCGCTCGTATCGTTAAAGACTGAATTCCGAGTGCGCACTGGCTGCCTCTACTCGGAAGGTGGGGCTAATATCGCTCTTAACGAATGGAAAGACCCAGATCGCCCAACATGACCATGAACCGGAAATTCAAAAGTTGGATGATGAGGATCGCACTTCCTCTTCCCCAAGATAGTCGGTTTTCAAAATAAAATCACACACTTTCATTAATACAACTGAAATCTGAGAAAAAGGGTCATTTTCTCAGCTGGGTTACACACTCCCCCGCTAAATATCATGCACGTCCCGTTGCATGTGTAACCAAGACTGTCCATCGTCAGTATTTAGAAACTCTGAGAAGGCTGTATTCAAACCTTGGAAAAGGGGCTTAACAACAGTCACTAGAGGGTTTCCTAATTCAGGATACTCTAGTCTTTTTGGGAGTTGTCTGATTCTTCCAGATCGTCGTATTGGTTGAATTGCAATGTGATCATTTTTGTCCATTTCATCAGGCAAATCATTCGATTGGTGTTCTTGCCCCTCGACTGAATTGTCAGAAGGTTCCTCTAGTATTGTTGCTGTTCCATTTTCCACAGGCGAATTATAGGAAGGTTCAATCTCAATTGCATTATGCTCCCTATCTGGTTCTGCATTGGCAGTGGTCTCAGGTAAATCACAACCAGGTGGGTTTGTCATTTCCGGTGTTTGCAAAGGTTTTGGATAATCATGTACAGTAGTAAATCTGGTTATCTCTCCACATGGGGAATCCTCAACCCACGGAATCAAAAATTCATTTCCAATTTCGGTTAACTCTTCGTGATCATTGTTCTCTGCAACAGTTGTTTGGCGTGTCTTAGGGTGGTGAATACGCTCTGGTTCAGGTGTTTCTGCTGTGGCAACAGGGAGGAAACTGCAGGGAAGCAAAAGGTCTCTGTGTAAAGTTCTTGAGGGACCTTGCTTTGACTCGGGCTTAACCGTGTAAACAGGTAAATTACCTGCACGTTTGACTACCACATGAATATCGGCCTCCCATTTATCAGCAAGCTTATTTTTTCCACGCAGTCTCACATTTCTAACTAAAACCCTATCCCCAGGTTCAAGTTCAGAAACAGTGATTTTGTGGTCAAACCTGGCCTTGTTCTTGTCTGCAATCTTTTGTGCATTTTGTGAAGCTAACTTGTAGCTTTCTTCGAGCCTTTTCTTGAGATTTTCAACGTATTGCAAGTGAGTAACTTTCTGATCTTTGTTGAGAGGAAGTCCGAACGCTAGATCAACTGCCAATCTGGGTTTTCTACCAAACATTAATTCGTAGGGAGTAAACCCGGTTACATCACTGCGTGTGCAGTTGTATGCATGTACTAACGGCATAACATAGTCCTTCCAGTGGGACTTTTGTTTGGACTCAAGCGTTCCTAACATACTCAGAAGCGTTCAGTTGAATCTTTCAGTAGGGTTACCTCTGGGGTGGTATGGGGTTGTTCTTATTTTCTTTATGCCCGAGATCTCACAAAGGTCTTTTATTAGTTTTGCCTCAAAATCAGGACCCTGATCGCTGTGCAGGCGCTCAGGTATACCGTAGTGAATGATGAATTGATCCCACAAGCACCTGGCAACCGTTTTGGACCTTTGATTTGAGGTAGGCAACGCAAGGGCATATTTAGTAAAATGATCAGTTATTACGAGAATATTGCTGGTATTGCTACTGTCTGGTTCCAGACTGAGGAAGTCCATGCAGACTAGCTCTAAAGGTCGTGTGGTGGTTATGTTGACCAGGCTAGCCGCTTTTTCAGGAGGACTCTTCCTTCGTATGCACCGATCACATGTTTTTACCTTTTGCTCGACATCTGTTGCCATACGTGGCCAATAGAATCGTGTTCGGACCAGATCAATGGTTCTGTCAATACCTAAGTGGCCCATGTCATTGTGCAGACTTTGGAGTACGGGAGCTCTGAGTTCCTCGGGAAGAACGAGTTGGTGGGTCACTTGGTCTCCAATTTGTCTTTTTCTGTACAACACTTCATTGTACATCTCCAACCTATGGAGTTCTTTGAGTAAAAGAGGGAGATCTGGGAGTTCTTCTCTAGCAGTCGGTGGGCGTGTTTGGCCACGTTCGATCTGTTCAATAACTTGTCTGAGTGTCGAGTCCGCTCTTTGTTTGTCTTTGATTTCTGTTTGAGACAAGACAGGGATAGTGGGTAAGCCATTGTCTTGCTCCAAGACATACAAGTCTGGGATTGCGTCAGCTGAGATGGTAAGTGACTCCACAAGTGTAACACCACTATCCTGATTGTCATCACAAATTTTAACAAGGTGGTTTTGACAAATGGCTTGAACAGCTTCATCATTTACAACGTCTGTGGTGTCACTGTCAGTTAGGTGGCGCTCTACAAAGCGGCTTACTCGCTCCTGCTCTTTCCTGGACTGGACATCGTCAACGAGTTCACCATGACGGCATCTAGACCACCCATCTGCATCTAGGTTTTGCTTGCCTGCTCTATACTGTAACTTAAAGTTGTAGTTAGACAAAGCTGCAAGCCACCTGTAGCTTGTGGCGTCTAATTTAGCAGAGGTCTATATGTAGGTGAGTGGGTTACTATCTGTAACTACCGTGAACTGACCACCATACAAATAGTCGTGAAACTTTTCAGTTACTGACCATTTTAGAGCTAAGAACTCTAGCTTGTGAGCTGGATAACGTGCTTCGCTCCTTGATAACCCGCGACTGGCAAAAGCTATGGCCCTAAGCTGACCGTCCTGCTCCTGATAGAGTGCTGCTCCTAAGCCAGTGGTACTAGCATCGGTATGGAGTACGTAAGGCAGCTTAGGGTCTGCAAAGCCCAAGATAGGAGCTGATGTTAACTTTTCGATGATGGAGTCGAAAGCTTCTTGACAGTCTGTGGTCCATCGACTCTCAAATGGCAGTTTGGGGTTAAAGTAGGTTTGGTCAGTGACTCTGGATTTTTACTTTTTGTTGAGTGGCGGGTAACTGCGTGTGAGGTCATTAAGAGGGCGTACTATAGACGAGTACCCTTCAATGAAACGTCTGTAGTACCCTGAGAACCCTAAAAAGGATCTCAGTTCCGTGAGATTCTTAGGCCGTGGCCAAGTCTTAAGGGCCTGAATCTTTTCGGGATCTGTCTCGACACCGCTTTCGGAGACTACATGACCTAGGTACCGGACTGTTGTTTGAAAAAATTTACATTTTTCTGGTGATAACTTTAGCCCGTACTCTTTAAGACGATGGAGTACCCACTTGAGTCGCCGTTCATGTTCTTCCAAACTATTTGAAAAGATGATGAGATCATCTAGAAAGACTAGCACCTCATTTAAGTTCATGTCACCGACGCAGCGCTCCATGAGCCGCTGAAAGGTGCTTGGGGCATTGGTTATGCCCTGCGGCATGCGGTTGAACTCCCAGAATCCAAGGGGTGTTACAAAAGCAGTCTTTTCTTTGTCTGCTTCTTCTACCTCAATCTGGTAATATCCAGACTTAAGATTGAGGACTGTAAACCACTTGGATCCTGTGAGCGCCGAGAACGTCTCCTCTAGATTTGGGAGAGCGTAAGAGTCCTTTCTTGTTTGCAAATTGAGTTTGCGAAAGTCTATACATAGACGCACATCATTGTTTCGTTTCCTCACCACAACAATGGGGGACGAGTAGGGAGACTGGGACTCTCTTATCACACCTGCAGCGAGCAGCTCTTGAAGGTGTTTACGCACTGCCTCAAGGTCTTGGGGGTGTATAGGGCGTGCACGGTGCTTAAAGGGAGTCGGATCATGAAGACTGATGGAGTGTTTCACTTTGCTCGTACACCCAAAGTCCAAATCATGGAAAGCGAATACTTCCGGGATGTCATTTAGTTGTTTGGTTATTCGCTCTTTCCACTCCTGTGGAATCGGTGAATCATCAAAGTTGAAACTCAGTTGTGTCTTGTTTGCGGCCAACTCATTTGCACTGACGACATTGTGCTGGGACAGGATACAATGGAAAGCTCCCAGTTCTGCTATGACACACGTGGACGGCATTGTGACATCTTGCTCTGTTTCGTTCGTAATCATTACAGGCACTTTGTGTGGAGCTCGGGAAGGAAGTGTTATCAGGCAAGTTTTAACACAAAGGCCACCCGGCAAGGAAGACTGAGAGGGGCGTTCCACTATAGCACAGGTGTCTGAGGTACAGTGAACGTTGGCAGACCCCTCTAAAACTAGTTTTACCTGCTGGGACTACAGCTGGGGCTTTGCCTGACAAGGTAACGAATCCAATGTTCCCATCTTTGTTCTTTGTATGTCTTAGCTCGAGAGTTTTCAACAGTGTCCTAAAACCATAAGAGCTAGGTAAGTGATCAGGAGTCTTCATGTCTAAATACTTTCCATAAAGAACATCAAGTGTGTTTGTTCCCACTAACACTGGTGTCTGACTATTAGGATTGGCATCTGGAACGACGGGAGCTAAGGTCGGTATGTCAATCTCTGTGCATAAGAAGTCTTTTGGAAAGGTAATACACATCTCTATATAACCTAAATAGGGAACGGGCTGACCTGCAGCGCCCTCTACTTCTAAAAGGTCATAGAGTGGTTTAAGGTTTTGATCGGGAAAGTTCTGTTTGTAAAACGACTCAGTGACCGTAGTCACTTGTGACCCTGAGTCAAGAAGACAATGCACATTAACATCAGAAATGCTAACTACAGCTGTGCATTTGGAGCCAACTAACCCTTTTGGTAGGCTATACTTAGGTGGGTTAGTAACAGATTGCTTAAGGCTAGCGCGTTGCTTGTACTTAGTGGGACATGACTGTCTGGCTACAGTCTCCATTTGCCCCGTAATAGAGAATGTTCTTAGTTTAACCCGGTCTTTATTAACTGTGGGCTTTCTAGACCCCCATCTGTTTTGTTTCTCTTTAAACAGCTTACGCTTGTCAATAACTAGAGCTGGGTTGGGTTCGTTTTCGCAGTTCGGCTTGATGTGGCCATCCTCTCCACATTGGAAACAGTACCACGGTTTGGGTGGGGTACTTCGAGTTCTGATCGTTTGTTCTGTGGATTCCTTTGTCACTTTATTCGGCTTTCGTTTCTCTTTTGGCTTTGTGCTGGGTGTACTCTTTGAGTTTTGGACTTTTGGGTTTGCAGTTAGTTTTGCTAGTTGATTTTGAATTTCTGCAACTTGTTTTGAGAGTTCTTGAATTGAGTTTACCGTGATTCTGTCCTCATTTTCATCCGAACTACATTGCACAGTTTGCACGTGGGATGTCACTTTTCGTTGTGAACTGCTCAAATGTTGTCTCATTCGCAAGGCTTTGGCAACATTTTGGTCTTCTTCAGTACGTAGCAAGCGGAGCAAATAAGGAAAAGTTGGGGGATTTGTTCGTTTTTGTTTTAACTGGAGTGCAGTTAAAAGGGAATCATCCCAACAACCTTGACAAAACTGTGTGACAAGCAGCCTGTCAAAATCCTGGCTTGAAGCACCACCACGCTTCACAGTGTGAGTCAAAGCTACTTGAAGACGTTGTAGATATGATGAGGGTTTCTCACCTGTGTTTTGGAAGGTGTCAATAAACTTGGCGTAAAGCTCTCCGCCATCTTGAACTGTACCATAAGCAGAATCTAACAGCTGAAGGTATTCTGATGGTGAGCTGTTGGGGTTCAAGTACTTGACCACATCAGCTGCTGGGGGTAAAAGAGACTCAATGATCTTTCAGGATTGTTGCAATTTGGACATAGCAGGATCAGTCAAGATTAATTCTACACTGGAGTGCCAAGTATCATAATCTAGCTCATAAGTTGGTCGGCGGTCTTTACCAGAAAAAGCTCCGAGCTTTTGTGAAAACGGCTGCACGGAAAAATCTTCCCTTTTCACAATGTGCTCAACTACCACACGTTGCACTTCTGGGGGATTTAAATCATGTGCAGAAATGGTGGGCATACTTCAAGCTGGGGTGCTCGTAGTGTGATTTGACTGGTTAGTTGGTTGTGCACCTTGAATACTGGACTCAGCTGCAGAAGGCTGAGGTTGAGGTTCATCTAAGAAAGCTTCAGGTAAGTTATCAGATAACTTGCTCTGATTGATCATTTTCAGATTCTTTGATTGCCTCAGAAATCTGTAACATCACGTCTTTCAGGACATCTGCAAAATCTCTGCCACTCATCTTCGCTAGGTTTTTAATATCAGTGCGATGTAACTTGATCATCTCATCAAGTTGCTCATCTCCAGCGATTTCACTCACTATCACTACATTTGGAATTTCCACAGATTCACGTTCAACAGTATCCATTTTGTTATGTATAGGCTTGAAATAACGTAAGGGGAAGAAGAAAAAGGCTCCTGGCTGGGCTCGCCACTTTTATTGTAACCCTTGCCTTATGTTAATTAGGTAAGGGAAATAATTAAGTGTAGACCAGTTGCTAGGTTCGTAAGGGTTACAATAGGGAATTAGAGTGAGTGTGGAATGAAATAGCTGGAGGCAAGAAATGAGCAATTCATGTTTGTATTAATAAATATTGAAGGAGCAAAATATACAAACAATGTATAAATATACAAATATAACAACGGCCGGCATGAAATAAAACCCCAAAAGTGTCCTACTGAGCTCAGTGTTTGGTTGTCCTTTTGGTTTAGTCGTTTGACCAGTCAAGATGTCTTGTAACTCCAGACTCAGGTTTGTTTTCCTCTTTTAAAGTGGCGACTTGGGTTGTTACCACTTTAAATCCTGGGCACTGGAGAGAGGAGGGATGTCCTTCAATTGAGACCTTGGTCAGACCTCTGTTCAATCTCGGTTCAATCTCGGGTCAGGCTCGCCATCTCCATTCGGAGAAAATCCAGGATCCAGAAGGTTTTTGGTCGGCAACCAAAAAAAACCTAGCCTGCACGACAATAATGGTATTATTGTTTACAGCTAGAGTAATTCGTCTTCCAATCCCTTCTTATATAACACCATAGCTTAGTGTTTAAATTCTTCTCTCATATTACTATTATCACAATCCAGCAATATAGTAATATCTTACATCTCACATCTTGCATCTCACATGCATGTGTTCTTTTTTTCTTTTCTCACAATCTCTCTGGTAGCACATGAAATACCCTTTTTTTCATGTAACCAGTTAAATGAAATCCTCTTCCTATCTCTACATCATTTAACCATGAAATTTTGATTAATCCTCTCTAACCTTGTCTCTGTAAATCATGAAATGAAATACAATTAATTTATCACATAACCAGGGAATATACTGTCCCATCACATCCAATATTCCCTTTTAAAATCAGTAAACCCTGTCTGGGCTACTGGGTTTAGCATAACCTATGCTTTTACTTAGAGGGCTAACACCATGTGCTTTTAGCATCAAACAACACATTACATTTGATAGAAATGGTGCATAAGAGCTAAAAGTACTTCAGCATACTGATAAGATAAGATAAGATAAGATAAGATAAGCCTTTATTAGTCCCACAACGGGGAAATTCCAGGATTGCAACAGCACAGGGATAGCAACACTCAGAGCAACAATCAGAAGGCAAGAAAAAAAAAACAAGCAAGCAAGAGCAGCTAATAAACATATGTACGTATTACTATAAAATATATATATATACACACACACACAG
This sequence comes from Pholidichthys leucotaenia, assembly GCA_020510985.1. NCBI lineage: Eukaryota > Metazoa > Chordata > Actinopteri > Cichliformes > Pholidichthyidae > Pholidichthys > Pholidichthys leucotaenia. The sequence goes on along the minus strand of CM035848.1, from coordinate 236,310,625 downwards.
ACACACAGTGCAGAGCATTGTAGCTGGATGGAATAAATATATGAATATATGAACACACAGTGCAGAGCATTGTAGCTAGATGGAATAAATATGTAAATATATAAACACCCACAGTACGGAGCATTGCAGCTAGGTGGAATAAATATGCAAGTATATAAACACACACAGTGCGGAGCAATGTAGCTAGATGGAATAATATGTAGATATATAAATATATAAACACCCACAGTACGGAGCATTGTAGCTAGATGGAATAAATATGCAAATATATAAACACACACAGTGCAGAGCATTGTTGCTAGATGGAATGAAACAGCATAACCGTCTACTTAGTTATCCTACATGGTATGATTATGTGCCCATACATATTCTCACCCTCCATAGCGACCGGTATGTTCCTAGTTGTATGCCGGAGAGGACCATTGTGTAAGTCTATTGCATCTTTTGCATTCAAAAAACTATTAGTTTGTTACGTCTTTTTGCTATCTCTGCGAGCAGCCCTGCTTAGGTTGTACAGTCTGACAGCCGTTGGTAGGAAGGACCTACGAAACCTCTCGGTTGTGCACCTGGGATGATGTAGTCTGCTGCTAAATGAGCTCCTCAGTGCATTCAGTATGTCCTGCATAGGGTGGAACTCGGACTCCAGCAGAGATGACAGTTTAGCCACCGTCCTTCTCTCTCCTATCTCCTCCATCGGATCAAGGCGCTGCCCCAGGACAGAGCTAGCTTTCTTAATCAGTTTGTTCAGTCTCTTCCTATCGGCTGCAGTAATGCCACTGCCCCAGCAGACCACTCCAAAAGTGATGGCTGATGCCACCACCGTGTCATAGAATGACTTCAGCAGCGCCCCTTGTACACCAAAAGACCTGAGTCTCCTCAGCAGGAACAGCCTGCGCTGTCCCTTCTTGTAGAGTGCATCAGTATTGTGTGACCAGTCTAGTTTATTGTTCAGATGAATACCCAGGTACTTATAGGATGTCACCATCTCGATGTCTGTTCCCTGTATATTTACTGGTACTGTGAGGGGCTGCCCATGCCTGCGGCAGTCCACCACCAGCTCCTTAGTTTTCCTCGCGTTGATCTGGAGGCAGTTCCGATGGCACCAGTCCACGAAGTCCTGGATAAGCCCTCTGTACTCAGCTTCATCTCCATTGGAGATGAGGCCAACGATCGCAGAGTCATCAGAGAACTTCTGTAGATGGCAGTGTGTTGTGTTGTGTGAGAAGTCCGCAGTATAAAGAGTGAACAGGAAGGGAGCCAGCACCGTTCCCTGGGGGGCCCCCGTGCTACTGATGATCGTGTCGGACACACAGTCCCGGGTTCTCACAAACTGAGGCCGGTTCGTGAGGTAGTCCAGGATCCATGATGACAGGTGCTGGTCCACCCCTGCGCGCAGCAGCTTGTCCTTCAGGATCATCGGTTGGATGGTGTTGAAAGCACTGGAGAAGTCAAAGAACATGATCCTCACCATATTCCCGGGCTTCTCCAGGTGGGACAGAGAACGGTGAAGGAGGAAGATCACCGCATCCTCCACCCCAATGCCATGCTGGTAGGCGAACTGGAGTGGATCCATCGCTGGTTCCACCAGGGGGCGGAGGTGAGCAAGGAGCAGTCTCTCCAGGGTCTTCATCAAGTGGGACGTCAAGGCCACCGGTCTGTAGCTGTTCAGGTCTTTGGGGTGGGAAGTTTTTGGTACAGGTACCACACAAGATGTTTTCCACAGCTGTGGTACCCTCCCCAGTTTCAGGCTCATGTTGAAGATATACGTCACAATCCCACACAGCTGGTCTGCACAGGACTTGAGGAGCTTTGCGCTGATGCCGTCCGGTCCCGGCGCCTTCCTCGCCTTGATCTTCCTCAGCTCCGTCCTCACCTGGGTCCTGGTCAGGGTCAGGATGGGGGGCTGTGTGTTGGGAGTGGGGGGGTGTTGGTAGAGTGGGGAGTGGGCAGCAGGACTTGATTTCTTTAGAGGCAGCAGTGGTTGTTGTGCAGTCAGGGGGGAGGGCGGTTGGTCAAATCTATTGAAAAACAGATTCAGGTTGTTCGCCCACTCCCTGCCCCCTGTGGCCTGGGGGGAGGTATTCTGGAGCCCCGAGATGGTTTTGAGGTTTCTCCAGACCCCGCTGATGTCGCTCTGTTGCAGCTTGTCCTCCATCTTCTTCCTGAAGCTGTCCTTGCCTTCTCTGATCTTTCTCCTCAGCTCCCTCTGTACGGACTTCAGCATCTCCCTGTTCCCCGACCTGAAGATCCTCTTCTTCTCTCTCAGAAGTGTTTTTATCTCAGGGTTGATCCAGGGTTTGTTGTTTGAGTGACGCCGTATGGTCTTGGTGGGAACGGATTTGTCCACACAGAAGCTGAGGTAGCCCGTGAAGGTGTGAATGAGGCCATCGATGTCCTCACCATGTGGATCGCAGAGCTGCTTCCAGGCGGTGGCTTCAAAACAGCCCTTTAGGGTGTCCATTGTCTCCTCAGACCATAACTCCACAGTGTGCATGGCCGGAGGTTGTCTGTGCACTAGGGGTTTGTACACCGGCCGGAGATGAACCAAGTTGTGATCCGATCTCCCGAGTGGGGGTAGTTGTGATGAGGTGTACGCCTCCTTAGTGTTTGCGTAGAATAAATCCAGTGTTTTATTGTCTCTAGTGTGGCATGTGACATACTGGGTGAACGTGGGTAGAATGGGAGACAGTGAAACATGGTTGAAATCGCAATGGGAACTGAAATCACATTTAGGGAAACCATACAGACATAAAGACAGCCTTTTCCATTGCTTTTAACAGGAAAAAATCCACTCGCGACTAGCATTAGCATAGTGCTAATGTTAGCATAACATTAGCATGTAGCGGACTCACCAAAGATGAGATTCAGGGTGAACACAGCAGAAGTCACCGCTTCACGGCCTCTCAAGCTCGTGCTCAGAATCAGAATCAGAATCAGAATAAACTTTATTGCCAAGCATGTAAAAAAACACACGAGGAACTTGACTTGACATTGGTGCGCATGCGCGCGACACAACGACACGGCAGCCATAATAGGCGCCTCATCAAACAGAGATAGATAAGAAAGGGAGGGGAAGGGAGGGAACGACACAAGGGGGGAGGAGAAAAAAAAACTTCGTTATCAAAATACAGCTTATTTTTAAGCAGATTATGATTACAATGAAAAAAAAAATCTCTCAATAGCACAGAGCAACAACTCAGAATTCACAAGACACAAGAGAGCAGTGTACAGTATATCTTTAATCAGTTCATGAATCAATGTGTGTGCGGTGTTGAGCAGTGTTGATGATAATAAGAGAGACCCAAGGACCCTTGGCAGAAGATGTTTTGTCTGTCTGGCGCCCAGTCTTATCTGGCGCTGCAGCTGGCTGTCCAAGGCCTTGTGCTCATGATTTTGAAAAAAACACAATCTGCAGACAGCCAGGAGGAATTTTCATGGGGAATAATAATGCCAAATAGGACTGATCACAGAGAAGACTTGTATTTCTTCTGTAGATTCAGTACATTAATCCTTCATTGCGCAGCTTTGAATTCGTCGTGGAAAGACCTGAGCGAACCCATGATGTAATCCACCTTACGAGACAGTTCTCCAGTAGTCGCTATCAGGGTCTTCTCCAGTTTCTCAATTTGTTGGATGCACCTCGCCTGGCCAGCATTTTGATAGGTTGAATCCATCTTCAGCAATTTGCGGTAAACCAAGACAATTCCCGTCCCAATCAGAATTATCCCAATCACCAAGATTACGAAGATAAACAAATCTTCAATATCTTCGATAGAAAGATTAGAGAGACACAGCATTTTCCAATTACCTGTGTCACATAGATAGCCCACTGGAGCCGTTCCAGCGGGGCAGACAGCTTCCCCCGGAGCACTTTTCCTTGTTGAAAAAATAGTGTCAATTGTGTTCAAAGCCCAGCTTATTAACTCCATAATTTCTTTTCGGCGGTCGCAGTTAAACGCAGACAGACAACAGCAAGCTGGGATCCAGTAGCAGGAGGGGAGGAAAAAATCAGCAGGAGAGAAGAAAAAAGCGTCTGCTCTCTTGGGAGGGCGGAAGAGTGGCCCTCAACTTAGGATAATAAAAGTTGCAAATTAGCGTTGGGAAAGTGTTTAGATCCATTTATAGTATCTATCTGAATTAGCTTACCAAGAAGAGGTGTCAGTGTGAATCACTCACAACCTCCCTCGTCCACGCTCGTATTGTTAAAGACTGAATTCCGAGTGCGCGCTGGCTGCCTCTACTCGGAAGGTGGGGCTAATATCGCTCTTAACGAATGGAAAGACCCAGATCGCCCAACGTGACCATGAACCGGAAATTCAAAAGTTGGATGACGAGGATCGCACTTCCTCTTCCCTAAGATAGTCGGTTTTCAAAATAAAATCACACACTTTCATTAATACAACTGAAATCCGAGAAAAAGGGTCATTTTCTCAGCTGGGTTACATATGCAGTTATTTACTCAGACTATCCACACTTTGCAGAAATATATGAAAAAAAATATACAGTCATACAGTATTTCAATGTGAACTCAGATTCAGTGATATAATGTGAATGAAGTAAAAAGCAGTGTGAGAGTTATGTGCAATGTAAGAATGGATGAAAAGTCATGAGTACAGCAACAGGTAGGACTAGGTGAATGTTAGGAGCTCATCAGAGTGATGGCTTGAGGAAAGAAACTGTTCCTGTGACGGGTGGTTTTGACCTTCAGTGATCTGTAACGATGACCAGAAGATAGAAGTTCAAACAGTTTGTGGCCGGGGTGTGACGGGTCAGCACAGATGTTTCCCACCCGTTTCCTGGTTATGGACCGATATAAGTTCTCAGTGGAGGGTAGGTCGGTACTAATGATCCTCTCCGCAGACTTAATGATCCGCTGCAGTCTGGTCTTGTCCTGTTTAGTGGCAGATCCAAACCAGACAGTGATGGAAAAGCAGAGGACAGATTGGATGATGGCGGTGTAGAAGACAACCAGCAGCTCCTGAGGCAAATCAAACTTCTTGAGCTGACGCAGAAAAAACAACCTCTGCTGGGCCTTTTTCCGGACAGTGTCTATATGGGAGGACCACTTCAGGTTCCGGGAGATTGTGGTACCCAGAAACTTGAATGAGTCCACAGTGGACACTGTGCTGTTGAGGATGGTGAGTGGGGGGAATGAAGGAGGGTGTCGCCTGAAATCCACAGTCATCTCCACCGTTTTGGCTGGGTTAAAGTGAACAAAAGTCAGGGCCCTGATAGTATATGTGGGCGCTTGGTAAAGTTCTGTGCACATGAGCTGAGTCCTGTATTTCATTACATTTTCAATAAGTCCTTACAGACACAACATGTGCCTAAGATCTGGAAAGATGCTGTGGTTGTCCCCGTTCCGAAATCCAGCTGTCCTAAAATGGTAAATGATTTTAGACCAGTTGCTTTGACTTCAATTTTAATGAAAATTTTTGAAAAACTGGTCAGATTTGAGGTCCTAAAGCAGACTGAGCATGCATTGGATCCTTTGCAGTTTGCCTACAGGCTTCACAGAGGAGTGGAGGATGCCACTGTCACTCAGTTTAACATGCTTTTTAAACATCTGGATTTTAATGGGACACACGCCAGGCTTTTATTTGTGGACTTTTCTTCTGCCTTTACTACAATCCAACCTCATATTTTAGTTGAAAGGCTCCTGCAACAATTTGATTTGAGTAATAATCTGGTGGGTTGGATTCTGGATTTTTTAACCAACAGGACACAGAGAGTAAGGGTCAATGGTACATTGTCTGACCTAAAGTGTTCTTCTACTGGCTCTCCGCAGGGGTGTGTGTTGTCACCACTACTCTTCATCCTGTACACAAACATGTGTCGGAGCAGACATGACAACAGACACATTATAAAGTATGCTGATGATTCAGCTGTTGTCAGTCTCCTCCAGGATGGTGAGAGTGGCCACGGCCCAGTAGTTGATGATTTTGTTCACTGGTGTGAGGATTCCTACCAGCAGCTGAATACGACAAAAACTAAAGATTTGATTATTGACTTTAGGAGGAAAACTCCCAGGCACGAAGTCACTGTACTAAAAGGCCAGACCACTGAATGAGTACAATCCTACAAATATCTTGGGACGATTATTGATAATAATTTAAACTTTGAAGAGAACTGTGAAAGGGTGTGCAAAAAGGGTCACCCACATTTGCATTGTTTAAGGAAACTTGGACGCTTCCAAAATGACCAAACCATAATGACAATGCTTTATCAGGCTTTTATTGAATCTGTTTTATCCTTTTCTTTAGTGTCATGGTTTGGTCAGATAAAACTGAAACAGAGGAAATCCTTGGATCAGGTAGTTAGATGGTCCAGTCGTTTGCTTGGTGAGTTACAGCTGAGCCTGACATCCCTGTACACCAGACAGGTACAGAGGATTGCTACCTCCATTTCAAATGATGACTCCTACCCTTTGCACTGCCACTTTCAGCTTCTTCCCTCCAGACGGAGGTTTAGTGTCCCAAAAAGTAAAACCCAGCACTACAAAAGCAGCTTTGTTCCTGCTGCTGTTAAAGAATTGAACAAGATGTAACAATATATTGCACATAATTTAGTTACCCATTTATTAATTTTATTTTATATTTACTTATTTTTGTAGGTTTTTTATTTGGGTTCTAAATCTTTTATTGGGTTTTAGACTTTTGAGTTTTTAACCTCTTTGACTAGTCTTTAACTTTTTAATATGACCCTTCTCTCTTCTCTCTTTGTTTTTTCTCTTATCTCTTTGTCTTATGTCCTGATTGGTGGAACCTCGAGCACTTTTATCATGTTTATAGTCAGCTTCATTGTGCCTGTGTTTGTGTTCATGTTGAATGTAACTGTGGTTTGTAAATGTGGATGTCACCTGACTGCAAAACAAATCTACCTACGGGTACAAATAAAGTAACCTGAACCTGAGACATTCTGAAGTTCTGTAACCACTGCGCGTTCATAAAGCTGGGGTGACATCTCATCACTGGGAGCCTGTGTTGAATGCCCAGACCCACAGTTTGAAGCGATAATTTTGCCACAAGAGAGCCATCTGAAACACATACACAGAGAATACATATTTTAGTACCTAGTAACGATAACTTGCCGACATTACAATGTAGTACGGTGGACTTAAAACAAAGTAGCATTCACAATCATTAGCTTACCTTCATATGTGATGTAGTTTGTATCCTCATGTCTTCCGCTTTATACTGATCTATATGGCTTCCTAAACACTCCAGTACTTTTCCAGAGTGTGTCGTCTCGCTGTCTATAACCTTCTCTGGCTCTCCTTTTTTGCCTTTACTCTGGCAAAAAAAGCCAGAGACCGCAGTTGCCTCATATAGCTGGCTAAAATAAATTATAAGAATAAGGTGGAGCAGAATTTAACATCAGGAAGTGCGAGAGAGGCGTGGCAGGGTTTAAACATCATGATGGGCAGAGCCCCAAAACCTGCCATGGTCAACTGCCCAGACCCAACTTCCTTTGCAGTACAGCTTAACACCTTCTTCACTCTTTTTAATACAAGCAGCACACCGACCACCTGGACCTCTCCACCTTCCATCTCCCCTCATGAACCCCTTATCAATGAGGAGCAACTTGTGACGTCCATCTTACATAGGATCAACCGACACAAAGCCGCTGGCCCTGATAGGCTCAGAGGCAGAATCCTCAAGGAATGTTCCATTCAGCTAGGTGGAGTCCTCACCAGACTTTTTCAGCATCTCTTGGATTCTGGATGTGTCCCTGATCAGTGGAAGGAATCTACCATCATTCCAATCTCCAAAAAGACTCACCCTAAGGACCTGAAAGACTGCAGACCAGTGAACCTGACCTCTGTGCTCTGTAAATTTATGGAGTGAGTGGTGTGTGACTTTTTGACTAACATCTTGTCACACAAATTGGATCCCCTCCAGTTTGCCTATAAGGCAAAACGGGGTGTAGAGGATGCATGTCTTACACTTCTAGACACTGTCACTAAACAATTGGATTCTTCACACCCACACACACGGATATTGTTTATGGACTTTTCTTCTGCTTTTAACACTGTACACACAGGTACCTTGCTACATCACTTGACAGACCTGCAGGTTCACCCAACATTGATTTTATGGATTCACAGTTTTTTATATGACAGGCCACAACAAGTGTTTTTAAATGGTTTTACATCTAGCAAGTTGATTTTAAACACAGGTCTTCCTCAAGGTTGTGTTTTATCTCCGGTTCTGTTCTCTGTATATACAAATAACATCTCTTGTGACAGTGAAGGAATGACTCTTTTTAAATATGCAGATGACATGGCCTTGGTGGCCCATCTGACAGACAGTACTGCACTGACCCGCTATCAGCAGGCAGTCAGCGATCTAGCTCAGATTTTTAATCAAAACTCTCTGGAGTTAAACACCATAAAGACTAAGGAGTTGTGCTGTGGGAACAAAGAGAAACTTTCAACTACTCTCTTTACACCCCTCAGTATCCAGGGTCAGGCTATTGTGCAAGTTCAAGTTTTTAAGCTTTTTGCAACTTTTTTTTTCAAGCTTTTTGCAACAGCGGAACAATTTCTTCCTATTTCTATTTACTATCTGGCTTCTCTTGCTAATTTTTCTGATCCGGCGACACCTTATCCATCACGGACAGACACGGATCGTCCAAATGTCTCCTGAGCTGGCAGACAAAGCCACTGTTTTTAGCAGGATACGTTACAGCAGAGACCAGCTGTTAGCACTTAACCGGACCAAGATGCTAGTGCAAGACTTTGACATACTGGGTGAAATAAGACAGAAACGACGTGGGTGCCATGCTGGAGCAAGACGGCGGGCGAGAAATATAAGGTATAGACACATCATTCCATCTGTTATTATGGGGGATGTACGATCGCTACTCAATAAGACAGATGAGCTAGCGGCTATGGCTTGTTACCAGAGCGTCTTCAGAGAGATTAGCATGATGTTGTTTACTGAGGCGTGGCTAATAGAACTAGCAATAGATGCTAACATTGAACTGGAGGGTTTCCACCCAATACGGGCAGACCGGACACCAGACAGTGGGAAGGCAAGGGGCGGAGGAGTGATAATGTATGTCAATAACTGCAGACCGGGACATATCACGATTAAACAACAACACTGCAACAAAGACATTGAGTTGCTAGCTGCTAGCATGCGGCCTACCTATCTCCCGAGGGAATACTCACACGTGATCTGCATTGTTATTTATGCAAATCCAACGGCAAACGCGGGGACAGCACGTGACGCCATTCACTCAGTAACTGGCAGCGCTGCTGACAGAACACCCAGATGCTCTTCTCCTCATCTCAGGTGATTTCAACCATATTTCACTGTCCCCCATTCTGCCCATGTTCACCCAGTATGTCACATGCCACACTAGAGACAATAAAACACTGGACTTATTTTATCCAAACACGAAGGAGGTGTACACCTCATCACCCCACCCCCCCACTCGGGAGATCGGATCACAACTTGGTTCATCTCCTGCCGGTGTACAAACCCCTAGTACACAGACAACCTCCGGTCATGCGCACGGTGAAGTTATGGTCTGAGGAGGCAATGGACGCTCTAAAGGACTGTTTTGAAACCACTGCCTGGGAACAGCTCTGCGATCCACATGGTGAGGACATCAATAGCCTCACTCACACCATCACGGACTACATCAACTTCTGTGTGGACAACACCGTACCAACCAAGACCATACGGTGTTGCTCGAACAACAAACCCTGGATCAACCCTGAGATTAAAACACTTCTGAGAAGAAGAGGATCTTCAGGTTGGGGAACAGGGAGATGCTGAAGTCCGTACAGAGGGAGCTGAGGAGGAAGATCAGAGAAGGCAAGGACAGCTTCAGGAAGAAGATGGAGGACAAGCTGCAACAAAGCGACATTGGCAGGGTCTGGAGAAACCTTAAAACCATCTCTGGGCTCCAGAATACCTCCTCCCAGGCCATGGGAGGCAGGGAGTGGGCGAACAATCTGAACCTGTTTTTTAATAGGTTTGACCAGCCGCCCTCCCCCCTTACTGCACACCAACCACTACTGCCTCTAAAGTCATCGAGACCTGTTGTCCACACCCCACTCCACCAACACCCCTCCACTCCCAGCATATAGCCCCCCAACCTGACCCTCACTAAGACCCAGGTGAGGACGGAGCTGAGGAAGATCAAGGCGAGAAAGGCCTCGGGACCGGACGGCATCAGCGCGAAGCTCCTCAAGTCCTGTGCAGACCAGCTGTGTGGGATTGTGGAGCACATCTTCAACCTGAGCCTGAAGCTGGGGAGGGTACCACAGTTGTGGAAAACATCTTGTGTGGTACCTGTACCAAAGACTTCCCACCCCAAAGACCTGAACAGCTACAGACCAGGGGCCCTGATGTCTCACATGATGAAGACCCTGGAGAGACTGCTCCTTGCTCACCTCCGCCCCCTGGGGGGACCAGCGATGAATCAACTCCAGTTCAAATACCAGCATGGCATTGGGGTGGAGGATGCAGTGATCTTCCTCCTTCATCGTTCCCTGTCCCACCTGGAGAAGCCCGGGAACGCAGTGAGGATCACGTTCTTTGACTTCTCCAGTGCTTTCAACACCATCCAACCAATGATCCTGAAGGACAAGCTGCTGTGCGCAGGGGTGGACCAGCACCTGTCATCTTGGATCCTGGACTACCTCACTAACCGGCCACAGTTTGTGAGAACCTGGGATTGTGTGTCCGACACGATCATTGGTAGCACGGGGGCCCCCCAGGGAACGGTTTTGGCTCCCTTCCTGTTCACCCTTTATACTGCGGACTTCTCATACAACACAACACACTGCCATCTACAGAAGTTCTCTGATGACTTTGCGATCGTTGGCCTCATCTCCAACGGAGATGAAGCTGAGTACAGAGGACTTATCCAGGACTTCATGGACTGGTGCCATCGGAACTGCCTCCAGATCAACGTGAGGAAAACTGAGTAGCTGGTGGTGGACTGCTGCAGGCAAGGACAACCCCTCACAGCACCAGTAAACATCCAGGGAACAGACATTGAGATGGTGACATCCTACAAGTACCTGGGTGTTCATCTGAACAATAAACTAGACTGGTCACACAATACCGACACACTCTACAAGAAGGGACGGCACAGGCTGTTCCTACTGAGGAGGCTCAGGTCTTTTGGTGTACAAGGGGTGCTCTTGAAGACATTCTATGACACGGTGGTGGCATCAGCCATCACTTTTGAAGTGGTCTGCTGGGGCAATGGCATTACAGCAGCTGATAGGAAGGGACTGAACAAACTGATCAAGAAAGCTAGCTCTGTCCTGGGGCAACGCCTTGACCCAGTGGAGGAAATAGGAGAGAGAAGGATGGTGGCTAAACTGTCATCTCTGCTGGAGTCCGAGTCCCATCCCATGCAGGACATACTGAACGCACTGAGGAGCTCATTTAGCAGTAGACTACATCATCCTAGGTGCGCGACCGAGAGGTTTCGCAGGTCCTTCCTATGTACGGCTGTCAGACTGTATAACCTAAGCAGAGCTGCTCGCAGAGATAGCAAAAAAAACGTGACGACCTAATAGTATTGAATGCAAAAGACGCAACAGACTTACACAAATGGTCCCCTCCAGTATACAACTAGGACAATATCAGTCACTATGGAGGGTGACAATATGTATGGGTACATATTCATACTATGTAGGATAACTAAGTAGATGGTTATGCTGTTTATTCCATCTAGCTACAATGCTCCGCACTGTGTATATACAGTATATTTATGTGTACATATGTATATTCACTGCTCTTATTTTCTTATCTTCTAAATTATTGCTCTGAGTGTTGCTGTCCCTGTGCTGTTGCAATCCTGGAATTTCCCCATTGTGGGACTAATGAAGGCTTATCTTATCTTATCTTAAATACTTGGTAATAGAGAGGGACTGTCGCCTGTCTTTTGCACACCATGTTGACTCTTTATAAAAAAGCACAACAACGCCTCCACCTGTTGAGGAAACTGAGGACTTTTAATGTCAGTAGACACATTTTAACTCTGGTTTACACTTTATTAATTGAATCCATTCTCACTTTTAACATTTCATCCTGGTACAGCTCCCTCTTCATCAAGCACAAAACAAAGCTTTCCCGTATAGTTAATCAGGCTAGCAAAATCATTGACTCACCACAGACACCGTTGTCTGAACTGTATTGGCGCTCTGTGATCAGGAAAGCCACCCTGATCACAGAGGACCCATCTCATCCCCTCCATCACTCTTTTCTGTTACTGCCATCAGGCAGACGATCTAAAGTTCCATTGGCCCATAAAAACATTTATAAGAAATCATTTATTCCTTCTGCAGTAACAATCCTGAACAAAATCAAATAGTTATCATACTTTAGTTAGCTATCAATATTAGATATCAGCATTTATCTATTAATCACTACTAATTTTTAATAGTTATTAATATTTTCTGCCACATGATTTTATTTGCTGTTTCCTTTTTAATCATGTTTATTCTTTTAAACTGTTTTTATCCTGTGAGTTTGAACATGTTTTTGAGAGTGCTGAATGTGTAATATTGTTGTAGCCGTGTCTAAGAAGAATTTCTGTCACTGACTGGGACAGACAATAAAGTTATCTATCTATCTATCTATCTATCTATCTATCTATCTATCTATCTATCTATCTATCTATCTATCTATCTATCTATCTATTCCGTCATCTTGTGTTTTGCCTGTGTTGCTTGTTTTACGTCACGGGAGGGTTGCACCGCCTCCCTGTAAACAAATCCCACCCACCTTGAGTGGTACACTGGTGTAATGGAAACAACAGTGTACTGAACTGAATAAAACCGTACCATGGTGTTCTGGGCTATATAGGTACTAGTGGAAAAGGGGCTAAAGAGTCAAGACTCTGTCATATCTAGCATTCCCTTAGGGCTTACTAGTCAGGACTTTATGAACTTCTTCAATAATAAAATTTCATCTATCAGAGATAAAGTCAGTCAGATCCTTCCCACCATTAATTTAAATACTGTAACAACTCAATAAAGTACATCTATCTATCTATCTATCTATCTATCTATCTGTCTATCTATCTATCTATCTATCTATCTATCTATCTATCTATCTATCTATCTATCTATCTATCTATCTATCTATCTATCTATCTAACTACTGCTCCTTCAGCTGATATCCGTTTGGATGAGTTTACTCCAATTGACCTTTTAGATAAAATAATTTCCTCATGCAAGCCTTCAACTTGTCTACTAGACCCTGTTCCTACCAGGTTATTTAAAGAAGTCTTCCCATTTATTGGTAGCCGTATTCTTCAAATAGTCAATTCTTCATTCACATTAGGTCATGTACTGCAGACTTTTAAAATTGCTGTAATTAAAACGTTACTTAAAAAAACGACACTGGATCCAGGAGTTTTTGCTAACTATAGACCAATCTCTAATCTGCCTTTCATTTCAAAAATCTTAGAAAGAGTTGTTGCTATGCAATTATTTGACCACTTGCAGGGAAATGGTTTATTTGAAGACTTTCATTCAGGGTTTAGAATTCATCATATTACTGAAACAGCTTTAGTGAAGGTCACTAATGACCTCCTTATGGTATCTGATAATGGACTTGTTTCTGTACTTGTCCTTTTAGACCTTAGTGCAGCTTTTGATACAATCAATCATAATATTTTACTTGATAGATTAGAATACTGTACTGGACTTAATGGACCTTCATTGCAGTGGTTTAAATCTTACTTATCTGATAGGTTCTAGTTTGTTCATATCAATAATGAGTTTTCTTTGAACTCAACGCTCAACCACGGAGTTCCACAGGGATTTGTGCTAGGCCCTATTCTTTTTAGTTTATATTTGTTTCCGCTAGGCAATATTATTAGAAAGCACTGCATACATTTTCATTGTTATGCAGATGACACACAATTATATTTGTGAATGAAGCCAGATGACAGTAATCAATCAATTCGCCAAGTTAGAGGCTTGTTTTAAGGAAATCAGAGCTTGAATGACTTGTAATTTCTTGCTATTAAATTCAAATAAGACTGAAGTCATTCTAGTTGGTCCAAAAAAACCCAAAAAACCTTATAAATACCTTCCCAAATCAAACTCAGTTTGGATGGGGTTACTCTTTCTCTTAATAGTACTGTGATGAACCTTGGAGTTTTTTTTAAATTTTTTTATAAAGATCTGTTCTTTAATTCACACATTAAACTTGCTTCTAAGACTGCCTTCTATCATTTGGGTAATATTGCCAAGATTAGGAGCATCGTGTCTCTATCACATCTGCCACGCCTTTTGTTCATTCATTGTTCGCTCTGTAATTACTTATGATTATTATTTGCATTATTTGCCCTCTGTGTCCCCCTGGGTCCACTGTCTTTGTCTTCTGTGTCGTTCCCTGTTTGGTCCTGGGTCTATGTGTGTATCTGTTACCTATTGTTCCTACTCCTCATGTTTTCCATACCTATACCCACTCTCCCTCATGTGTGCTCTGTTCAGCCCTTGATAGTTTGCCCAGCTGTCTCATGTTTACAATTATCACTTCTTCTATTTATGTCACTTTGTGTTTGTGTTCTGTCTGACCTCGTCTTCGTTCACTCCTGTGATTTCCTGTGCTCCCACGGTTCTCCAGTGATTCTCTGTGAGTTATTTTGCCCCGAGATCTCTTGAGTTGTGTTCAGCCCCTGTGCTGCTGTTTATTTATTTTTGAGTTTTGTTTTATAAATTGCACCTACTCCTGCCTGCACCATGGGTCCTACCTCCAAACTCTCTTCAACCTGGGGGGCAGAACACGACAGTATGAGGCCAGCTTACCTGGACTCAGCAGGCAGAGGGAGGTTGGCAGCCGGTGGTCCCAATGTGGATGAGCTGTGGGCAGTCCAGTTTATCCAAGACTTTGTTTTGGAAGCCCGCACCTCCTGCACGCTGGAGGAGGCCCTGGAGAGCCTGGACACCACGGCTGGGATTGTGGAGGTGCACCCCAGTCTGCGGAGCTACCCCGAGTTGGCAGGACTACTGGCCACCCTCTCCAACCTCCACAGGACTTATTGTGGGCTGGTGAAGAATTTAATTGGGGCACCGGAGTTTGTGCTGACGACACAGTGTCCCCTGACTCCGGCATCCCCTTCTCCTCACCACGCACCAGCCTCGCAGCCATGCCATAGGTGGGGGAGGTGTTTGCCCAAGACGCTGGAGGCGGTGCCGACGAAACTGCATCCCCTGGTCCCAACGTCTCCAACTTCTCCTCACCCTCCAGCCGCAATCTGCCTCTTCCCAACCCCGCAACCACTACACAGGTTGGGGAGGGATTTTTTGGGGCCACCGAAGTCTGAGATGACAAGGGAACATTCCCTGGCTCTGGCATCTCTGTCACTATGCCTCTCCCCAGTTCCACAGCCACTTCATGGGCCGGAAGAGAACACATCACCATGCTGCTCTTCAGCATTTGCTCCAACCCTACGGAACTCCTCTGACCTGAAGCACTCTCAACCTCCTGTACCAGCTCCATGTCGTCCCTCAGCTGTATTGTCACCTGTCATCATGTCAGCTGTTTTGCCTGTCATCACGCCTGCTGCTTCGCCTGTCATTGCGCCTGCAGTGCCGGCTCCCACGTTTTTAGTGCTGGTGCCCACGCCCGCTGCTGCGCCCCAGATTGCCCTTCCAACAGTGGAGTCATTTGGGTCCTCGCCAGTGGAAGAGCAGGAGCTCAGGCGAGTCATCTTTTTAATCTTTTTAACATCTGTATTAGAGAGGATTTGTCTGGCTCCTGACAGGGAGACCCAGTTGCAGCTCCCATCTGCTTCTGAGTTCTCCCCGCCAAGCTTTTCTGCTGGTTATTTTGGTATGGACATGACACCTACTTGTGTCTCTTCCTCCCTGTCTGAGGTGGCTGCATCAGGGATGGAAGAGCACCCTTTTATTTACCGAAGTGGTGGCTCAGTTGGTAGAGCATCTGCCCCACACCCGGGAGGCAGGGGTTCAAATCCCGGCCGGGTCATGCTGAAGATTATATAAAAGTGGAACTTCCTGCCGTCCAGCTTGGTGCTCAGCAATAATGGAATGGAGGAGGGAAATTTATGGCAGCAGCCCTCTGATTCTACACTTGGGGTGTGTGTGATTAACACAGTAGATAGGTAAAACACAATCTCGTTCTACTGTACATGATTGGTTGTACAGCTGAATGACAATAAAGGGTGATTTAATTTGATTTTAATTTAATTTATGCCTGTTTCCTCTCAGGTGCACGCTGCCGCTCCAGCAATCTCCGTGGTCAGCGCTCCCCAGTCATCTCCCAGTGTGGTCAGCGCTCCCCAGTCATCTCCCAGTGGGGTTGCTGCTCCTCAGTCGCTATTAGCCCCTGTGCCAACGGTCTCTAAGCTACTGTCTCTAGAGCAAAAGACTCCTCTGTTGCTACCTCTAGAGTGAGAGACTTCTATGTTATTTTATGTACTAAGAGCTCTGCTGTTACCATCTGCTGAGCTCACAGATTCTATGTTGTTGTCTTCAGAGCAAGGAACTCCTTTATGGTTTCCTGAACAAATGTTATCTCTTGAGTTTAAAAGTCCTATGTTTTCATGGTCTCCTGAGTTTAAGATTTCTGTGTTATCTCCAGAGCAAGAGGCTTCTATGTTATCTCCTGAGTTTAAGATTTCCATGCCATCTTCTGAATGCAAGATTTCCTTGTTATCACCTCCTGAGGATCAAGGTTCCATGCTGTCACCTCCCAAGGTTAAAGTCTCTGTGTTAGCATGATCTCCCAAGTTTAATGTTTCCATGTTATAATTATCTCCTGAGCAAAGAACATCCATGCTAGCTCCCATGTTAATGGCTCCTGAGCTTGGTGCTCCCATAGCACTGTGTTCATTCCTCTGGTGGCCCTTGGAATTTGGTATGCCACCTGACGCGCCATGTTCATCCTTGTGGCAGCCCTTGGACTTTGGTAGGCCACCCGACATGCCGTGTTTCTCCATCTGGTGGGCCTTGGACTCTTATAGGCCACCAGATACATCATGTTCCTCCTACTGGTGGTTGTGGGGCTTTGGCCGACCACCTGATGGACACTTTAGCCCTTGTTTACGTTCATGTTTTTCCCACCATGCCTTGCCCCTTTTCTCCCGCCCATCTTAGTGTTCCCATATTGTTTTAGAGGTGTCTGGAACCCACCTCTTAAAGGGGGGTTATACAGACATGGACAAAATTGTTGGTACCCCTCTGTTAATGAAAGAAAAACCCACAATGGTCACAGAAAAAACTTGAACCTGACAAAAGTGGTAATAAATAAAAATTCTATGAAAATTAACCAATGAAAATCAGACAGTGCTTTTGAATTGTGGTTCAACAGAATTATTTTAAAAAACAAACTCATCAAACAGGCCTGGACAAAAATGATGGTACCCTTAACTTAATATTTTGTTGCACAACCTTTTGAGGCAATCACTGCAATCAATTGATTTCTGTAACTGTCAGTGAGACTTCTGCACCTCTCAGCAGGTATTTTGGCCCACTCCTCATGAGCAAACTGCTCCAGTTGTCTCAAGTTTGAAGGGTGCCTTCTCCAGACGGCATTTTTCAGCTCCTTCCACAGATGTTCAATAGGATTTAGATCAGTGCTCATAGTTGGCCAATTTAGAATAGTCCAATGTTTCGCTCTTAGCCATTCTTGGGTGTTTTTAGCTGTGTGTTTTGGGTCATTATCCTGTTGCAAGACCCATGACCTGCGACTGAGACCAAGCTGTCTGATACTGGGCATCACATTTCTCTCTAGAATACCTTGATGAACTCACTATGATGTTGTATTCTGGTCATAGCTATGCTGCCACACTGCACCTTACAGACTAACTGGTACATCACTTTTTCACTCTGCTCCTGATCGTCCTTCTTTGTGCAATGGGATGATTTATGTGTTTATAAAGTATACGGGTCATCATATATTAAACTATGATGTATATAGGTTTTATAGTCGTGTTAGTTTTTACTTTCCATGGGTTATCCCTTTGTCTGTCATGTGTGTGTTTCTGTTTGGTTGTCAACTGTCATGCTGCTGTTAAACTGTAATTTCCCAGTTTGGGATCAATAAAATACATCTATCTATCTATCTATCTATCTATTGATAGTCTTGAGATTTCATTGTACCCTGCACAGATTCAAGACACCCTGTGCCAAATACAGCAAAGCAGCCCCAGAACATAACAGAACCTCCTCCATGTTTCACAGTAGGGACAGTGTTCTTTTCTTGGTATGCTTCATTTTTGCGTCTGTGAACATAGAGCTGATGTGATTTGCCAAAAAGTTCCAGTGTTGTCTCGTCTGTCCATAGGACATTCTCCCAGAAGCTTTGTGGCTTGTCAACATGCAGTTTGGCAAATTCCAGTCTGGCTTTTTTATGATTTGTTTTCAACAGTGGTGTCCTCCTTGGTCATCTCCCATGAAGTCCACTTTGGCTCAAACAACGACAGATGGTGTGATCTGACACTGATGTACGTTGACCTTGGAGTTCACCATGAATGTGTTTAGAGTTGTTCTGGGCTCTTTTGTTACCATTCGTATTATCCGTCTCCTCCTGCGGCCATGTCCAGGGAGGTTGGCTACAGTCCTGTGGACCTTAAATTTCTTAACAATATGTGCAACTGTAGTCACAGGAACATCAAGCTGCTTGGAGATGGTCTTATAGCCTGTACCTTTAACATGCTTGTCTATAATTTTCTTTCTAATCTCCTGAGACAACTCTTTCCTTTGCTTCCTCTGGTCCATGTTTAGTGTGGTACACACCATGTCAACAAACAGCACAGTGACTACTTGTCACCCTTTAAATAGGCCGACTGGCTGATTACAAGTTTGTAGATACCTGTGATGTTAATTAGAGGACACATCTTGGTTGAACATGTCCCTATGGTCACATTATTTTCAAACTTTTCTAGGGGTACCATCATTTTTGTCCAGGCCTGTTTCATGAGTTTGTTTTTTAAAATAGTTCTGTTGAACCACAATTCAAAAGCATTGTCTGATTTTCATTGGTTAATTTTCATAGAATTTTTATTTATTGCCACTTTTTTCAGATTCAAGTTATTTCTGTGACCATTGTGGGTTTTTCTTTCATTAACCTCTTGCACTCCGTTGTACCGCGGGCGGGCAAGTCTCTGCGTCCCAGAGCGCACGAGGGCGCTCTCGTGCGCCCTCGTGTGCCCTCGTGTGCTCTAGGACGCATGATGGAGATGCTGATGATGGAGATGGTGATGGCGTCCAAGCGCGCACTGAAAATAAAAGCTGCAGACACAGCTGCGAACAGATTAGTTCATCTGATTGACCTCTCATTCGACTAATAAGAGCCTTGAATTGGGTTTCTGAAACCTTGAAGAACCAATGACTGAAAACCTAGCAAGAAGGACCTGCCTACCAAGGCTCTGAATGCAGTGAGCCAGTTGAAGCAGAGAAGTTCACAAGCTGTTTTTTTTTAAGGCTGGGTGAAGAGAGACTGCTGCAGCAGATCAAAAAAGGACCCGCAGGAAGAACCCCACAGACCCAGCAGCACAGAGACCATCCACAAATGCAACCTGTGTGACAGTGACTGCCATTCGCGCATCGGCATGTTCGGCCACAGGCGGTGCTTATTTTGTTTTTGTTCCAGCAGAGTAGACGCTATGATTTCTTCCATGGTCATCATAGACCGACGGAGGCCGACGACAAAGGCTGAGTGACACACACGCATTCGCCAGTCTTTTTTTAATTACTACTGTTATTTGTTTTGAAAAATCGTTCGCCAAAAACCGCAATCATGTAAGCACAAAACCGCAATAATGGAATTATGTTTTGATCGGGTCGCGAGACCAGAACCACGAGCGGACCAGCGTCGTGTTCGTCTGACAGTGAGGAAGAGAAATTCGCCAGGACACTGCTGTGAAGAGGTAAGGTGTTATAAGCTAAATTATTCTTTATCCCTGAAAATTGTAATCAAAAATGACTTTTGACCGATCGGTAAATTACAACTGTGCGGCGCACGAAGTCTGAAGTTCGTGAGCCGCGGTACAAGGGGTTGTTCGCTGCGTCCAGACTGTGAACGCCGCCGCCCCCCCCCCGCTATTCTTCTGTAGCGAGGGAGAGGGGGAAGCCGCGGTGACTGCGCTGCTGTCCCACATCGCCACATGAGGCTAATCCGTCATGCAGCGATGACCGATGTCCATCCTCTGTAGTGAGAGGGGGGACAACCCCCCCCCCCCCACACACACACACGCACAGACACAGCCCTGAGTGTGATCTTTCATTAGAGCCCAAAATGAAGCTTCTACATTGACGCATTCAAAAGTTACAGACATTTTTCCAAACTGTGCCATTTGGCACAATTTGGCACAGTTCCAAAATGCCTGGGAACAACCTGAGAAGAAAGCTGTGTAATATATTCATTTTTGATATGTGTTGCATAGTGAACTTGAAGAAAATAAATTTGGCCTGGGTGTTTTTTTGGATACAAATGCTTGCAAATAACACACAGCTTCAGATCCGGGCTGGAAAGTGCAACAGAAATGTAGAACCAAGTGTTATCCAGCTGAGGTCCAAATTTTGTAACAATACCACAAAAAATGAATATTTTACACAGCTTTGTTCTCAGGCTGTTCCCAGGCGTTTTGGAACTGTGCCAAATTGTGCCAAATGGCACAGTTTGGAAAAACGTCTGTAACTTTTGAATGATTCAACATAGAAGCTTCACCTTGGGCTCAAATGAAAGGTCACATTCAGGGCTGTGTCTCTGTGTGTGTGTGTGTGTGGGGGGGGGGGGTTGTCCCCCCCCCCCCCCGCTACAGAGGACGGAGATCCGCCCTCGCTACATGACGGATTACACTCGGATAAGGCATGTTTCCACAGCAGCACTGTCACCGTGGCCCCCCCCCCCCGCCGCCGCTACAGAATCGTAGAGGCGGGGGGGGGGGGGGGTTCACGGTCCGGAGGCAGCAAAGAACCGTGTAACGCGACGCACGCACTTCAGACATCGTGCGCCGCACAGTTGTAATTTACCGATCGGTCAAAAGTCATTTTTTGATTACAATTTTCAGGGATAAAAAATAATTTGGCTTATAACACCTTACCTCTTCACAGCCACATTGTCCTGGCGAACTTCTCTTCCTCATTGTCAGACGAACGCGACGCTGGTTCTGGTCTCGCGACCCGGTCAAAACATAATTCCATGATTGCGGTTTTGGCGAATGATTTACGACCTTCGTCGTCAGCCTCCGTCGGTCTATGATGACCATATAAGAGAATCCTAAACACTCTGCTGGAATTAAAAAAAAAAAAAGCACTGCCTGTGGCTGCTGAAGCAGTCTCTCTTCACCCAGCTTTAGACAAAACAGCTCAGCGAACTTCTGTGCTTCAATTGGCTCGCAGCCGTTGGGAGGCGGGTCCTTCTGGCTAGGTTTTCATTCATTGGTTCTTCAAGGTTTCAGAAACCCAATTCAAAGCTCTTATTAGTCGAATGAGAGGTCAATCAGATGAATTAATCTGTTCGCGGCTGTGTCTGCAGCGCCACACCACCTACATCACCACCATCAGGATCATGCGTCCGAGTCATGCGTCCGGCATTGTGTGCTCTCGTGCGCCCTCGTGCGCCATAGGACGCAGAGACTTGCCCGTCTGCGGTACAACGGAGCGCAAGAGGTTATATCATTACATTTGATATGACTGCTAATACAAATCACACACATTCTGAAGCTGATCAGTTACTAAAGAGGATTGTTGAAATTGAACAACTGGAGTTGAATACATTCCATTATATTCTACATAAACCTCAGGATATTGAAAATGATATTGATCCAGAAAACAACTTTTTTGTTAAACATGAACAACAACTGCCATTACTACACAGATAATCAGTACAACAGATCCTTCAAAACTGGAACTAAGATCTCAATCATCCACTTTAACAGTAGAAGTTTGTATGGCAATTTTCATAATATAAAGGATTACTTAAACCAGTTCACACACCCATTCAATATAATTTTGATATCTGAGACATGGGTTAATAGCGGAAAGGGCATGGACTTTGAATTTGAAGGATATGAGTTGATTTGCATGAATAGGAAAAAAACAAAAATGGTGGTGGTGGTTGCTATGTATGTGGATTTGAATTATAATTACAAGGTGGTGGAAAGTACGTCAACTGTAATAGATAACATACTTGAATGTCTCACAATAGAAACATGTAGGGGAAAAAAAAGGAAAATACTGTATAATTGTGAGTTGTATATATAGAAAACCGAGTTCTGATATACAGTAGATGTGTAAAAACTGGATGGAGGAACACTTTGTAAAATTACAACATAAAGTCATGTTCATTTGTGGTGGTTTTAATATTGATTTGTTAAATTTCAAGAGTCATAAAATGACAGAATTTATTAATGCTTTATATAGAATTGGCATATATCCTAAAATCACTAGACGTAGCAGGATTACAAACCACAGTGCAACATTAATTGATAATATATTTACAAATGACATGGATAACAAGACAGTAAGTGGATTATTAGTTAATGATATTATGATATTAATATCATAATATCACCGTGCAGCCCATATTATGATATGGGCTGCACGGTGGCGCAGTGGTTAGCACTGCGGCAGCACAGTTTACCCTTGGCCGGGGGATTGTGGGGATCGTGGGATCGTGGGTTCGATCCCAGCCCCCGACCAACAGTGATCTGTGTGGAGTTTGCATGTTCTCCCCGTGTTGCGTGGGTTTACTCCGGGATTTCTCCGGTTTCCTCCCACATGCCAAAAACATGCATGTTAGGTTAATTGGCTGTTCTAAATTGTCCCTAGATATTTGTTTCCTATAGGCCCTTAGAATAGAGGGTTAGTATTAATGAAAGCGCTTTGAGTGGTCTTTGTGACTAGAAAAGCGCTATATAAGTGCAGGTTAGTTAGTTAGTTAATTAGTGGCCACCTTCCAGTTTTTACAGTCCTTAATAGTAACCACATAAAAAAATCAACAGGATAAGAAACTACAATTTAAAAGGGTGAAAACAGAAGAGTCTATGGAAGCATTTAAAAATGATTTATTAATGCAGGAATGGGAGTTAATATACAAAGAAAATGATATTGATAAAGCATATGATGAATTTCTGAGATTATTCAAAATATTCAATTCAATTCAATTCAACTTTATTTATACAGTGCCATTTCACAACAACAGTCATCTCATAGCACTATCAACTGTAGGGGGAACCCGCACAGTTGCAGAAAGACCCCAGCAATCAGGCGATCCCCTGTGAGCAAGCACTTAGCGACGGTGGAGAGGAAAAACTCCCTTTTAACAGGAAGAAACCTCCAGCAGAACCAGGCTCAGGGAGGGGCAGTCATCTGCTGCGACTGGCTGGGGGGTGAGGGGATAGAGAAGAAGAAAAGAACAGACATGTAGAGAGCAAACAGCACGATGGGGACTCAATCTATGGAAGAGAACAAACAAATGTTAATGACCAGCAAAAAATATATTTCATTGAGAGTGAGAAAAGGAGTGAGGCCCAGTGCATTACTGGAGGTCCCCCGGCTGACTAAACCTATTAGCAGCATAACTAACTAAGGGAGGGTTCAGAAACACATGATCCCTCCCTAATTGTAGGCTATATCAAAAAGGAAGGTTTTAACCCTATTCTTAAAAACAGAGATCGAGTCTGACTCCCGAATCCAGATTGGCAGCTGATTCCACAGGAGAGGAGCTTGATAACTGAAGGCTCTGCCTCCCATTGTACTTTTGGAGATTCTAGGTATTACAAGTAATCCTGCATTTTGGGAGTGTAGTGCTCTGTTAGGATAATACGGTAGTATCAGATCTTTTAAATAAAAAGGAGCCTGATTGTTTAGAGCTTTGTAAGTAAGAAGAAGGATTTTAAACTTAATTCTAAACTCTATGGGAAGCCAATGAAGGGAGGCCAGAACCGGAGAGATATGATCTCTCTTTCTAGTACCTGTTAAAACTCTTGCTGCAGCATTTTGGATCAGCTGAAGACTTTTTAAAGATGTTCTAGGACAGCCTGATAATAAAGAATTACAATAATCTAATCTCGAGCTAACAAAAGCGTGGATCAGTTTCTCAGCATCACTCTGAGACAAGATGCTCCTAATCTTGGCAATATTACGCAAATGATAGAAGGCAGTCTTAGAAACAAATTTAATATGTGAATTGAAGGACAAATCCTGATCAAAAATAACTCCAAGGTTCCTCACAGAGCTATTAAGAGAAAGAGTAACCGCATCCAAACTGAAAGTTTGATTTGGAAAGGAATTTCTAAGGTTTTTTTGGACCAACAAGAATGACTTCAGTCTTATCTGAATTTAATAGCAGGAAATTATAAGTCATCCAAGCTTTGATTTCCTTAAGACAGGCTTCTAACTTGGCTAATTGATTACTATCATCTGGCTTCATTGACAGGTATAATTGTGTGTCATCAGCATAACAATGAAAATGTATACAGTGCTTTCTAATAATGTTGCCTAATGGAAGCATATATAAAATAAAAAGAGTAGGGCCTAGCACAGATCCCTGTGGAACTCCATGACTGAGCTTTGAGTTGAAAGAAAACTCATTATTTACATGAACAAACTGGAACCTATCAGATAAATAAGATCTAAACCACTGCAACGAAGTTCCATTAAGTCCAACATAGTGTTCTAATCTATCAAGTAGAATACTATGATCGATAGTATCAAAAGCTGCACTAAGGCCTAAACGGACAAGTACAGAAACTAGTCCATTATCAGATGCAATGAGGAGGTCGTTAGTGACCTTCGCTAAGGCTGTTTAAGTACTATGATGGATTCTAAACCCAGACTGAAACTCTTCAAGTAAACCATTTCCTGTAGGTGGTCAAATAATTGCGTAGCAACAACTCTTTCTAAGATTTTTGAAATGAAAGGGAGATTAGAGATTGGTCTATAGTTAGCTAAAGCTCCTGGATCTAGCGTTGGCTTTTTGAGTAAGGGTTTAATTACAGCCATTTTAAAAGCCTGCGGTACATGGCCTAAAGTTAATGAAGAATTGATTATATGAAGAATAAGGCTACCAATAAGTGGGAAGACTTCTTTAAATAACCTGGTAGAAATAGGGTCTAAAAGACAAGTTGAAGGTTTGGATGAGGAAACTATTTTGTCTAACTCACAAAGGTCGATTGGAGTAAACTCATCAAGACAGACATCAATAGATGGAGTTGAAGTAGTTACAGTATTTAAGTTAACTGTGGGAAGAATCTGATTGATTTTATCTCTGATGGATGAAATTTTATTATTGAAAAAGTTCATAAAGTCCTGACTAGTAAG
This sequence comes from Pholidichthys leucotaenia, assembly GCA_020510985.1. NCBI lineage: Eukaryota > Metazoa > Chordata > Actinopteri > Cichliformes > Pholidichthyidae > Pholidichthys > Pholidichthys leucotaenia. The sequence goes on along the minus strand of CM035848.1, from coordinate 236,285,346 downwards.
CTCTAAGGGAATGCTAGGATTGACAGAGTCCTGACTCTTTGTCAACCTGGCTACAGTACTGAAAAGAAACCTGGGATTATTCTTGTTCTCTTTGTCATGCGCTGGCCCTCACGAGCCAGCATAAGACGCACACAGTCACCAGTGAGTTTACAGTGAGTTTTATTACGGTGAAAAGTTAACAACACAAGATGCAGGGGCAATGACACATAAGTCCATACACTTCCGGAGGCGTAAGGCTAGACAGCTCTCTTACGGGTCCTTAAGAGGAGACGGTCATACACAGGCAAAGGTTGTTTAAGTAATTAGCTACACAGGCTGCTGAAGCAAAGACACACAAAGGTCTACTTTCACCGGAAGGGGTAAGGCTAATAGCTCACTTACTGGTGCCGGAGAAGTGACGGTCAACAACAAGCAGACAAGGCAGATGATAGTCCAAGTCATCCGTAGCTCAGACGTATAACGACTGACACTGCTGCGTCTTACCGTCGCCAGTGCTGGGCTTAAATGGCGAAACACTAACGACGGTAATGACACTCAGCTGGCCGACCGTTGACAGGCGGAAACCTCACCGAGCACTTTCACAATAAGATCCCGGTGAGGCCAGAATACAGCCCGCAGCTGTCAAGGCCGGCAGCGAGACATAACTTTAGCCCAAGCGCGATCAGAACCGGCGCTCGGGTCATAACAGTACCCTCCCTCCACGGGCGGACTCTGAACGCCCCAAGGAACCACCCTGCCCCCCCCCCCCCCCGCCCTCCTGGGTGGGAGGTGGGAGGACAGGTGCGGAGGGAGAGAAACCAACCCCTGAACAAGACCATGACCAGACCAAAAAAAACATACGAAACCCAAAAAAATACATGTAAATACCTGGAAACAAAGAACAAAATTCCCATACAATGGCCCCTCAAGGAAAGAGGGGAGAACAAAAACAAAGACAAGACTTGACCATAGCCCCTCAAAAAAAAAAAAGGGGAGGAAAAAACAATTAGCAAAACAAAACCAGACTATGGATGCAAAACACAAAAGGCAATATAGATTGCTTTACCTGACTATGGCTTTCAAAACACGAACAAAACAAAAAAAAAACACACCAACACACAGGGAGCAATCTAAAATTGCTTAGCTTTGGCTATGACTATGGTTTTCCAAAAGAACAAGAACAAGAGGCAATCAAAAATTGCTCAGAACTAGACTGTGACTAAGACTGTGGCTTACAAAGAAGAAAAAAAAAAACAAGAGGCAATCAAAAATTGCTCAGACTTGACTGTGACTAAGACTGTGGCTTACTAGGAAACAAGAGGCAATCTAAAAATTGCTCAGACTTGACTAAGACTATGACTTCGACTTACAAGGAAACAAGAGGCAATCTAAAAAATTGCTCAGACTTGACTAAGACTATGACTTCGATTTACAAAGAAACAACAAAAAAATCTCTAGACGTACTTAACATGACCAGGCCCCGTATGGGCCCACAGATAGTCCCACAGTACATGATAATCAGGTGGCCTGCCCCAGTCCCATGCCCCCAGAAACAAGTCCTCTGGTGGCCGAACCAGCTCACCCCGTAACACACACAGTTTATTGGGTGGCCAACCCAAGACACCGAATGCTCCAAGCAGTTCCTCAGGTGGCCGACCCGTATCCCACAACCACCAGGACCGTGGAGGGATTGCATGCAGCCGCTCACCTGAACACGACAAAACAGGGGAGCGCCAGACCGTCAAACAAGAACCTCTCACGGCCCCCAGCTAGTGGCTCCTGAGAGGGGGACAACCAAAAACTTGGACCCCCTCGAATCCTGATTGGGTCACAGCCGCACCTGCGCTGGACCCCCACTGGACCTCGTCGGACCCCGATTGGGTCATCGTTGCGCCCACGTCGGACCCCGACTGGGTCACAGCCGCACCTGCGCTGGACCCCCACTGGACCTCGTCGGACCCCGATTGGGTCATCGTTGGACCCACGTCGGACCCCGACTGGGTCACTGCTGCACCCACGTCGGACCCCGACTGGGTCACCTCGGCCCAAGCGTCGGACCCCGACTGGGTCACCTCGGCCCACGCGTCGGACCCCGACTGGGTCACGTCCGCCCACATGTCGGACCCCGACTGGGTCATCTCCGCCCACATGTCGGACCCCGACTGGGTCAGGACTGCTCCGGCGACGACCTCCATCTCCGAACCTGGAACCCCCAGTCCCGTGACCTTGACTGGCTCCGGACTGGTAACGCTGTGGAGGTGCTCAGAAAACAAGAGAGGACCGGGATCAGTTCCACCGGCAGCGCAAGAGCCCAGCGAGACGAGCTCGGGTGCAGCGGACGGCTGCCCCTCACTCGCCTCCCCATGAGGCAGGCAAAAATGCTCTAACACACCATACAGGAAAACAAGAAAGAGCACTTGCCTGCACTCGGGCTCTGGAGCCGTCCAGGACTTCGCCAATCCAGGTTCAAGGAGAAGCTCGTCGTCGGGCTCCCACTCGGCTGCGTCGGGTTCCACAGCCGGCCTGATGGTCTCTGCAGCTGGATCCTCACGCGCTGGCGTCCACGCCAATAACCCGTATGGCGTGGGGGTAGAGGACCCTGAACCTGCTGACTCGGGCTGCATCCCCGAGGAACCCTGGGGACGCTCTTCTCGTCGGCTCTGGCTCCTCACTGCAGTCCGTTCTGCTCTGTCCAAAGCAAGGCTGCAGGGCTGGGATATTTCCCAGAGCTGCAGGCCTCCCCCTCGTTCGACGGCGTGGGACTGACGCGAGGACCGCTCCGCAGGAGGAGACACAGAGGCAGCAGGTTTAATATAAGTGGCTACAGCTGGGAAAAGTGACTCAGGGAGCTGCAAACCCCGAGCTTCACCCCCAGGAGTCAGACAAGACAGATCACTATTATCAATAGAAAAGTGAACTTGGACTTGCCTGTCTCCCGGGGGGAGGATGTTGTCAGCTGTAGCGGACGTTGCTCCTTCCCTCGCTCGCTGGATGGTAAAAAAGGATCCAAGGACGGAGCCCACCGGCACAGGACTCAGCTCACTCTCAGCAGCTGGCTGGTTGAGGGGGTCATCCCGGCGGCCCGGAACTGGATCCGGAGCAGGAGCTTGCCGAAGATGCGCCCGGCCGTGACGCCGACGCCTTCGCCGGCCCCCAGATGGTGCGAACTCAAGAAACGGATCGAAGGCAGGATCAGGATCCATAGGCGAAGAGCAGGTGTGCCTCTTCACCTGCTTTATGCCGCGTTCCTCCTCCATCATCAGGAATATTTCGCGTTGTGCGGCGATGTCCTCCCTCCTCGCGTCGACTTCTGGGTGGTTGGCGTAGCGGGGAGAGAGATTACAGAGAACATCTTCGGCGGCGTCCAGGTACCAATGTATGCCGTGGTCATAGTCCAGCAGGGAAGCGGAGATAAGCAGCTCATCCACGGCTTCCAAAACACCTGTCAGCACGTGGCTCTTCGGTGACGGCATTCCTCACATACACAGGACCCAGACAGGGAAAAGCAACGTCCAAAACTCAAACCCACTGGTGAATAGCGTCTCGGGTTGGCGTCACCATAAACGCTGTTTTGGCAGCAGTGTACTGTCATGCGCTGGCCCTCACAAGCCAGCATAAGACGCACACAGTCACCAGTGAGTTTACAGTGAGTTTTATTACGGTGAAAAGTTAACAACACAAGATGCAGGGGCAATGACACATAAGTCCATACACTTCCGGAGGCGTAAGGCTAGACAGCTCTCTTACGGGTCCTTAAGAGGAGACGGTCATACACAGGCAAAGGTTGTTTAAGTAATTAGCTATACAGGCTGCTGAAGCAAAGACACACAAAGGTCTACTTTCACCGGAAGGGGTAAGGCTAATAGCTCACTTACTGGTGCCGGAGAAGTGACGGTCAACAACAAGCAGACAAGGTAGATGATAGTCCAAGTCATCTGTAGCTCAGACGTATAACGACTGACACTGCTGCGTCTTACCGTCGCCAGTGCTGGGCTTAAATGGCGAAACACTAACGATGGTAATGACACTCAGCTGGCCGACCGTTGACAGGCGGAAACCCCACCGAGCACTTTCACAATAAGAGCCCGGTGAGGCCAGAATACAGCCCGCAGCTGTCAAGGCCGGCAGCGAGACATAACTTTAGCCCGAGCGCGATCAGAACCGGCGCTCGGGTCATAACACTCTTCTATTAATGCAGAGTAATAACTTGTTCTAGCTTTTCTAAGAGATTTTTTATAAATTAAAAGATGATTTCTCCAAGCTAAATAGATTTCATCTAAATTAGTGGAGCGCCATTTTCTTTCTAATTGATGAGTCTTCTGTTTTAAGCTACGAGTTTCTGTGTTGAACCAAGGAGTTAGAAATCTCTGCTTAGACTTTTTCTTTTTTAAGGGGGCCACAAGTCTTGAGTCTGATGCAGAGAAGCTGAAACACTATCCACCATGTTATCAATTACAGAAGGAGCAAGCTGTCTATAGCTTATTTCCGTTGTGTTGACACATGGCATAGAGGAAACAATCTGCATAAATTTGGTAACAGCATCATCTGAAAGGCATCTACTGTAATAATATTTTTCTTTAGGAGCCAAATAGTCAGAAATAGTAAAATCAAAGGTTAACAGACAATGGTCTGACAGTACAGGGTTATGAGGAGACACTGCAAGATTTTCTATTTCTATGCCATATGTCAGAACAAGGTCCAATGTATGGTGGAGGTAATGAGTAGAATTTCCTACTTTCTGAGAAAACCCAATCGAGTCTAATATTGAATTAAATGCCACATTAAGGCAGTCACTATCTACATCCACATGTATATTAAAGTCCCCTACTATAATTATTCTATCAGATTTCAGCACTAAATCAGCTAAGAAATCAGCAAATTCGGATAAAAATTCTGAGTAGGTTGATGGGGGATGATAAACTATGGCAAATAAAATTGGGTTTAACCTAAAATTGCTAAAGTGCCCAATACTGAGGACCAGGCCCTCAAAGGAATTATAACATGTTTTTTGCTTTACATTAACTAGTAATTTGGAATGGTAAATTGTTGCTACTCCTCCTCCACGACCAGAACTTCTGGGATTTTGACAGTTTAAATAACCAGAGGGAGTTGATTCATTTAAACCAACATAATCCTCTTGCCCTAACCAAGTCTCTGTAAGGGAAATTAAATCAATCTGATGATCAATTAACAGATCATGGACTAACAGAGACTTGGGAGTTAGAGACCTAATATTTAATAAACCACATTTAATTTTTAAATTATGAGGAGGAACAGAGGCCAATTCATTCAATTTAGAGGCTTTATGTTTAATTTGAGTTTTACCAATATTTTGCTTTATCACTTTGGGATGCTTATGCATTACATTTTTATTTACTTTGGAGGGAGCAGACAACGATTCTCTGATGGGGAAGTCAGGGGCTATATGATAAAATTGTCCAATGAAACATTATTATAGAAAACAAAAATGTAACAATAATCAGTGGATGTCAAAGGGACTGCGAAACGCTTGTAAAAAGGAAAATATATTACATAGAGAATCTGTAAAATATAGAACTAAAGAGGCAGAAGAAAAATATGGGAAGTATTGTGGTGACACAAAGGAGATGACACTCCACCCAGTACTTCGGGGTGTTGGGGGGCCAGCCAAGGGCGCCAGAGCGCTGGGGGGTATGAAGTAAATAAAGGTGTGCCTTTCGCCCCTGCCGTGCCAGGCTCACACCTGAAGACGAGGGGGCGTGAATGTGTTGTACTAAGCCTTGCTCTGTGACGTGTATGTTGATGTGTGTTCACGCTTCGTAACTGGCATGTTAATGTGTTTACCCTGAGCGCCAGAGGCGGGAAGAAAATGTATAAAGCAGTTTGCTTTGTCACTCAGAGGGAGTCTGCTCTGTGTTGGAGGAGAATTAAAATTCTGTGTCATCAGCTTGTGTCTGGTCGGCTTTCATCCTCCACATTGGTGACCTAGAGACGTGAAATGGAAAATGGACCGAACACCACCTCGGAGACACTCCTGCTGGAGTTTCCCACTGCTGCATGCGCCGTTGCAGTCAGACTCCCGGACTTTTGGCTTCACAACCCAGCCGCTTGGTTTATTCATGTGGAAGCCCAGTTCGCCCTCTGTGGAGTCGTGGCAGATGACACAAAGTACCACCATGTGGTGGCATCGCTAGATGTGCACGCCACGCAGTGCACCATCTGTCTACTCCAAGCCCCGCCAGCCCAAGGAAAATACGGCGCTCTCAAGCAACTGCTGCTGCACCGTTATACCCTTTCAGATGCAGAGAGGGCAGAAAAGCTCCTCACCTGCTCGGAGCTAGGAGACAGATAGGCTGTGGACCTGATGGAGAGCATGCTTGCATTGATGGGCATGGACGGCGGATCTTTCCTTTTCACCCACCTCTTCCTCAGAAACCTACCAGCTTCTGCGAGAGCAATTCTTGCTAACTTACCACTGCTGGCAGCCAGGGACTACCACATGCTGTCAGAGGAGGCAGACCGCATCATCCTGGAAAACAAGGCTTTCAGCATTCAGGCAGTGAGACCGGGATCTCCGATGGAGCTCAGTGAGGTTGAGGAGCTGATGGTGGTGGCTGGGATGGCCACCCGAAAAAACAGAACTGGGATGCTATGTTTTTATCACCGCCGTTTTGGCAAAGAAGTGCAATGTTGTCTTGCCGTGCCAAGAAGCCATTTCCCAGCTTCAAGAAGCCGGGAAACGAGACAGCCAGCGGTCAGTAGCAGCTGCGACCGCTGACAACAGGGAGAAGCTACTTTTCATCATGGACACAGGTTTGGAGAGACGTTTTCTGGTAGACTCTGGCTCCCAGAAGAGCCTCATTGTGCCAGTTAGTGCAGACAAGCTGGTAGAAGGCTGGGGGCCGTCTTTAACGGCCACAAACAAATCCCGCATCAGGACGTTTGAAGAAAGGACGTGACTATATGTTTACATGGACGCAATTACCAGTGGGACTTTGTGGTAGCTGCATGTTCGGTCCTCATCTTAGGTGCTGATTTTCTGTGTGCTCATGGACTACTTGTCGATGTTGCCAGCAGGCGTGTACTGGACGCTGTGTCTTTTTCCTCCTTGCCCTGCACAGCTTGGGGAGTTGGGCCACCAACACATGCAAATATTCTAGCTCCAGGGGTTAAGTACCATCATTTGCTTTCCGAGTTCCCAGCACTCACGGTGACCACTTTTTCCACTACAGTAACCAAGCACAGGGTCGAGCATTTTATCACCATGAAAGCACCCGTGTTTGCATGCCTTCGCCACCTGGATGCGGCTAAACTAGCCATTGTGCGTGAGGAGTTTGCTAACTTAGAACGTTTAGGCATCGTTAGGTGCTCCAACAGCCCATGGGCATCCCCGCTGCACATGGTGCCCAAATCTGATGGGTCATGGCGGCCGTTTTCTACCCCGGGCAACACAGCTGCTGCAACCACTGTAAGGCACGCTCAAAAAAAAGAAGTCCGCGGATAGCATCAACTGGACCCCTGAGCGGGCTCAGGCTTTTACAAACGTCAAAAGGGCGCTCGCTAATGCAGCTTTGCTGGCCCATCCAGCCCCATCAGCGTGGATAGCGGTCTCCACAGACACGTCTGACGTCACAGTAGGAGCCATAGTGGAGCAGTATGTCTCCAGTTTGTGGCAGCCTCTCGCCTTTTTCAGCCGCACTTTGCATGACAACGAGTGTAAATATAGCACTTTCAATACAGAGTTTTTGGCTCTCCACTTTGCTACACGTCATTTTCAGTTGTGGCTTGGGGGTCGCGAGTTTACCGCGTTTGTCGATCATAAACCACTGACCTACGCGATGTCCAAAGTCTCAGAACCGTGGTCAACTTGGCAACAATGGCACTTGGCCGCAATTTCGGAGTTCATGACCGACATCTAACATGTAGCCGGTAAATTGAACATTGTGGCAGACTGCTTGTCACGTGCATTGGTCTCTCCAGTATACATGGGCATCGATTTTTCTGCAATGGCCGCTGACGCAGACATTTGCACGCTCCAGTCTGCAGCTACCAGGTTAAAACTTTAGAGCAGGGTGGTACAAAAAGGGTGCCCCCCTTGCACAGCGACATCGCCACCAGCCGCACCTGCCCCGTGGTTCTGAGCTCTTGGCGCCACCACGTTTTCGAGTCTGTCCACTCCCTTTCACATCCTGGCGTGCGAGCCTCGGTCCAAATTTGTCTGGCCTCACTTACGCAGGGATGTGAAAGAATGGGCTGCAGCGTGCGTCACGTGCCAACAGGCTAAGGTGCACATGCACATCAAAGCCCCCCTCAAGCCTTTTCAAATTCCAGCCAGGAGGTTCGACCACGTACATGGGGATTTAGTGGGTCCCCTGAGTTCCACCACGTCTGCCGAGGTAGCCCGCATGTTTTTGTCAGCTTGGGTCGCACGGTTCGGATCCCCGTCGGACATCACTTCCAACAGGGATCTACAATTTGTTTTGGAACTTTGGTCCGAGATGGCTGACAGCCTGGGGGTCAAAATCCATCACACCATTGCGTACAAACCACAGGCTAATGGTGTGTGCGAGAGCTTTCACAGGTCGCTTAAAGCAGCGCTCAGAGCCTCACTAACGGATGCAAATTGGGTCAACTGCCTGTCTTGGGTCCTATTGGGGTTGCGTTCCACACCAAAGGAAGATTTGCCAGCTTCCCTGGCTGAACTCTTTTTTTCTCAGCTGTTGCGGATCCCAGGGGAATTTTTTGTGAGACAGCCCTGCGCCCAGTACCAATCCACCCGCACACCTTCTTTCTGGTACAGGGGCTGCCAGTGTTCCGGCCCGGTGCACCATTGTTTTCCCCGTACTTTTGTTCCAAAGCGCTTAGAGAACGCTGAATTTGTTTTCATCAGTCACAACACCCACAGAACCCTGCTGCATCCGCCATACGACGGCCAATTCAGAGTGTTGGAGAATGGGGCTCTAAGTCTAACATTTTGTGTTAGACTTGAGGAGGCGCAAGGAAACAGGCCAGGCTCCTGTCCTGTGGAACCAGCTGCCAATCTGGATTTGGGAGTCAGACTTGATCTCTGTTTTTAAGAATAGGGTTAAAACCTTCCTTTTTGATATAGTCTATAATTAGGATTTGCCCCTGAACCCTCCCTTAATTATGCTGCTAATAGGTTTAGAAAGCTGGGGGACCTCCAACAATACACTGAGCTTCACTCCTTTCTTCACTCTCAATGAAATATTTTTGCTGGTCATTAAGATCTGTTTGTGTCATAAATTGCCCCTCGGGGCAGAGAGGAAGACCCAGATGCTGGACTGCTAGTTTGTGATATTTACTGGGAACACAAAAAGCCCAAAACAGTGCACAACACAAAGTCCAAACTGAAAACAAAGCAAACTTACGAAACAAGGTTGACCAGCACAGGGGAAGGGTACTGGTGGAGAAGAGTACCTTAAGACTCTGGCAAGGAGGAAGCGAAATAACAGTCTTTAAATAGAGCTGGACACAAATGAAACAAATGATGGCAGGTGTGGATACCATGAGCGGGCAGGAGGAAACAATGATAACAAACTCGGATCAGCTGGGAGCAATGAGAGGGAGAGATGGGACTGACAGCTGACAGGAGCACCGCCCACAACAGAGCAAAAAAACCAAAAGTGCCACTGCCAGCTGCAGCCCCGAGAAGAGAGGAAATACAGCAAAATATAATGAGATAAAAAATAAAGACAAGAAAACCCAAACATAAATAATAACACAACAATGAACGCAACCAGGAAAATAAATCATACTAAGAAACAATACAGAATCTGTGAAAATAAACCAAAGATAAAATAACACCATACAAGTAAAGGAAAAAAAGCCAAAGAGACAGAGCACGGTGGGATCGCCCCGTGCTCAGATCGTAACAGAGCCCTCCCACCCAAGGGGTGGAGACCAGACACCCCGGGTAACATTGAAAGAAAAGGACCCCCCACACAAAAAAACCATCCCAACAAGAAAACAACCCCACCCTGGATGGGAGGAGGGTGACCCAGGCACGGACGGACTGAAACAAACCAGGGAAAATAAGAAAAACTCTCAGAACTCACAACCCAGACTAACAGGAAGGAAAAAGAAAGACCCCGCTCAGGATCCACAGCCACGCAGAACCAGGCACCTAGGCCCCCTGGAACAAAGAACTAGACCATTCAGGTGGCTGGCCAAAGTCCCACGCCTGGCAGATGATGAGGTGGTAAGAGACGGGTGGCCTGCCGGAGAATATGAGCCACCCAACCCAATGGCACAGTCTGTCAGGCGGTCGGCCAGGGTTCTTCATCCACCTAAACAGAAGGGGTGGCCCAGGAGGTGGCTGCTCCACGGGGAAGCCCAATGAAGGAGGGGACAGAGGAGTTGGGGGAACCACGACGGCCTTGGGCAGAGGAGAGGAAAGCATGACAGCCTTGGGCAGAGGAGAGGGAACCACGATGACCTCGGGCAGAGGAGAGGGGACCACGATGGCCTCGGGCAGAGGAGAGGGGACCACAACGACCTCAGACAGAGGAGAGGGGACCACGACGGCATCAGGCAGAGGAGAGGGAACCACGAAGCCCTCGGTGGTCCTGGACTGCGACATTGCAGCACCCATGGTGGCTCTGAGCTGGAGCAAAGCAGCACCCGCCGTAGCTCTGGACTGGAGCAAAGCAGCACCCACGGTGGCCTTGGGCTGGAGCAAAGCAGCACCCGTGGCAGCTCCAGGCTGGAGTGGAGCTGCACCCACAGTGGCTCCGGGCTGGAGCGGAGCTGCATCCACGGCGGCTCCGGGCTGGAGCGGAGCTGCACCCGTGGTGGACCCGGACTGGGTCAAAGCTGCACCCGCGGTGGGGCCAGACTAGGCCAAGGCTGCAACCATGGTGGATCAGGACTGAGGAAGAGTTGCACCCATGGAGGCCCCTGGCTGGGACAGAACACCCACGATGACTTCAACAAATGGGGAAGCAGCACCCTCAGAGGCCCCAGGCTGGAACGAAGCACCCATGAAGACCTCATCCGGAGGGGGAGCAGCACCCACGGAGGTCCCGGGTTGGGACGGAGCGCCCGCGAAGACCTCGGCAGGAGGAGCTGGACCCATGATGATCTCAGGTGGCGAGGCTGGACCCACGGAGACCTCTGATGAAGCTGGACAATCCTCAGTGACCCTGGGGGAAAGCTCAGACAGGAGAGGCAGAAAAACAGGGTCAGGGTCACCGGCGGCAGTGGAGCCCGGCAAGGTGAGCTCAGGTGCAGCTGACGACTGCACCTGGCTCTCCCCACAAAGAGCCAGACAAGATCTCTCCATCAGAAACAATGAAAACAAAGGAGAGCATTTACTGTACCTGAGCTTGAGCTAAACCACCATCCAGGACTCCGTCGATCCATGTGGCGATGTCTCGGGCTCAGCCCTCTGGAGGTCCAGCTTCAGCAATGCTGCGGCAGCCCCTGCAGCAGGCATGGTGGTCAGTGCAGTCCCGGGACCCCACAGCGAAGTGACCCACGCAGGTGGCTTGCCCGGCATGGTGACAGGAGGTCGACTCCTTGCTGGCGCTGGGTCCTGCACCGCTAAAGCCAGGGGATGCTCAACCATCGGCACAGGCATCAGCTCGGTCTCAGCGCTCTCCCTCCTTACCAGACTGTGGCTGCGGGGCTGGAACCAGGTCCTCCAGGGCCGCAGGTTCATCCAACATCGGGCAGCTTGCTCCTGTGGCCAGTGGACACTCAGGGGGCAGAGAAGGAGACACGGAGAGAACAGATGAAAGGTTTATAGCTGCAGCAGGCGGTGAGGACTCAGAGGACTGCACAGGCTGAGCCTCATCACCAGGAACCGGGAAAGAAAATTCATGAGTCAGTGATGGAGAATGAAAAAAACACTTGTGTGTTCCCAGGACATGATTTTTTTCTGCTGCTGCTGGTCTAAAGTCAACCCTTTTCGTGGCTACGTTGCTCAAGGGCCCCTCAGAGGATCGTGGAGGAGCCGCCCCTGCGGACATGGAGATGGCCAGACCCTCAGAAGCTGAAGGAATTGCTGAGGAGGAGGAAGAAGCAGCAGCAGTGGAGGAAAAGGCTGATGGGATAGCCGGAGAAGAAAAACTAGATAAAGGGACTGCTGTGGGAGTTTTCAATCTCAGCGAAGGTGAAACTGCTGCCTGAGAGGCGGGGCTATTCCTCCGGCGGTCTGGAGCTGGGTGGCGGCATCTTGAAGTCAATGGAGTAGGAATGAGCAAACTGGAGGTGGAGCATGGCGTCTGCCGCGGAACGCACTTCCACGTCAACTTTGGGCTCACTGGAGGTGGCCCCCACTTCAGCCCGGGGAAAGATTGTTGGAGGACAGAGAGCGTTGCCAACAACTCCGCGAACTGGGAATACCTCCACAATCCTGGGTGCGCCATGACAATAACAGTCACCGAATTCACACTCTCCCAGATCTTCGTTGGGCTGAGGGAGGTGAGAGCTTCATCCACAAAACTCTGGATGAATTCCGCAGCCCATTCCTCCTCCAGGCCCGGGGCCCCAGCTACTGATTTTCCTTTGTTTACCGAAGGCCGGCATGCTGGAGACATGATTACGCTCTGGAAAAACAGGTGAGTGCAAACAAAAAATCACAAACTAGCAGCAGCTGGGTCTCAAACTGGCCGGAGTCTTCTGTCATGAATTGCCCCTCGGGGCAGAGAGGAAGACCCAGATGCTGGACTGCTAGTTTGTGATATTTATTGGGAACACAAAAAGTCCAAAACAGTGTACAACACAAAGTCCAAACTGAAAACAAAGCAAACTTACAAAACAAGGTTGACCAGCACAGGGGAATGGTACCGGTGGAGAAGAGTACCTTAAGATACTGGCAAGGAGGAAGCGAAATAACAGTCTTTAAATAGAGCTGGACACAAATGAAACAAATGATGGCAGGTGTGGATACCATGAGCGGGCAGGAGGAAACAATAATAACAAATTCGGATCAGCTGGGAGCAATGAGAGGGAGAGACGAGACTGACAGCTGACAGGAGCACAGCCCACAGCAGAGCAAAAAACCCAAAAGTGCCACTGCCAGCTGCAGCCCTGAGAAGAGAGGAAATACAGCAAAATATAATGAGATAAAAAATAAAGACAAGAAAACCCAAACATAAATAATAACACAACAATGAACACAACCAGGAAAATAAATCATACTAAGAAACAATACAGAATATGTGAAAATAAATCAAAGATAAAATAACAGGAAAAGAACTCAAAAGTACAACACTATACAAATATAGGAAAAAAAGGCAAAGAGACTGAGAATGGCGGATCCCCCCGTGCTCAGATCATGACAGTTTGCTCTCTCCCATAGACTGAGTCCCCGTCATGCTGTTTGCTCTCTACATGTCTGTTCTTTTCTTCTTTTTCTCTAATCGCTCATCCCCCAGCCAGTCGCAGCAGATGACTGCCCCTCTCTGAGCCTGGCTCTGCTGGAGGTTTCTTCCTGTTAAAATGGAGTTTTTCCTCTCCACTGTCACCAAGTGCTTGCTCACAGGGGATTGCCTGATTGCTGGGGTCTTTCTGCAATTGTGGGGGTTTCCCCTACAGTTGAAAGTGCTACGAGATGACTGTCATTGTGAAATGGTGCTATATAAATAAAGTTGAATTGAATTGAATTGAAACTGTCTGCATAGACAGGCTGAAGCCCACTTATGTGTTGGCAGACGAGCAGGTGGTGTTGGCTCAAGCTCCCTGGCACGGGTGCCCGCCTACAGTGGGTCCGCAGGTTAGTGTTCCCCCTACAGAGGACTGTTTTCAAGAAACTAACAATTAATTAATTTTTTCCTCTCCCCCTTCTTTCCCCCTCCCGAGACCAAGTCTTTCTCCTACCCGCCTCGACAGGAAGGCGCTTTGACCGGCCCATGTTAAAGCCGCTACGGGCACTTGCTCAAGCCCAAAAGTCCAGAGGGTTAGGACCCCTTCTGGGTGTTCGGGGAGGGGCTGTGTGGTGACACAAAGGAGATGACACTCCACTTAGTACTTTGAGGAGTTGGGGGGGCCAGGCAAGGGTGCCAGAGCACTGGAGTTATGAAGTAAATAAAGATGTGCCTTTCACCCCCGCCGTGTCAGGCTCACACCTGAGGACGCAGGGGCATGAATGTATTGTACTAAGCATTGCTCTGTGACGTATGCTAATGTGTATGTTGATATGTGTTCACGCTTCGTAACTGGTATGCTAATGTGTTTACCCTGAGTGCCAGAGGCGGGAATGAATGAATGAATGAATCTTTATTTCGGATAGATTAAAAATAAAGATTAAAAAAAGAAACAGAATAACATAACAAAGAAAGAAAATCCAACAAGGTCAAATTAGACAATAACTCCTCTGATTATACAGTTCAACATAAGTTATCCGAAATGGGTGATGGCTGAAGCCACAGCGTATATTGCCCACTCACATTCCATCCAAGAATTCAAAAGAAAAACAAAACAAGAGCGATTACAATTCAGAACAAAGCTAAGACAAAATGTGACAAAAAACTAAGCTACAACACAACGCAGACTGGATATGACAATCCTTATGTGATTTTACATGTCATCTTGTATATATGTTTGGAGCATTTCTTCCTTTAGTTTTTGTTTAAATTGTCCAAGCGTTGTACATGATTTTAATTCAGGTCCAAAATCGTTCCATAATCTGACTCCTTGCACTGAGACACACTGTTGCTTGGTGGTATTTCTCACTGAAGGTTTTTGAAATATACATGTTCCTCTGAAATGATATTGTTTCTCCCTTATTTGGAACAACTTTTGGATATTTGCGCGCAGTGATAGATTCTTCACTTTAAACATTATTACTGCAGTTTTAAAGTCAACCAGATCTTTCAACCTGAGAGCTTTTAATTTAAGAAAAAGTGGGTTTGTTGGTTCCCTGTAAGCAGCTTTGTTTATTATTCTAATAGCTCTCTTCTGAAGCACAAAGATTGGATATAGGTTTGTTTTATATGTATTTCCCCATACGTCAGTACAATATGTCATGTAAGGGAGTATTAATGAATGATACAAAGTAGGGATGGGCATAATTTACCGATTAACCGATAATTGATCATTAAGAATTTCACCGAGGAAGTTCATTTTCGTCGACAAACCGTTTTTTTTTTAAACAATCCGAGGTTATTAGGCCTAGTGCACGGCCGTCCTCAAACAATGCAATGGCAAAATTTGGGCACCAGGGGGCAACATTACACCATCGCCATACCCTGGCGTGCCTCAGTTGATACATGCGCGCTTCCGTAGGGCAATCGCCAAATCATGAAGCGGTTACGGCGAAGTGTTGCGTGGGACCATTTCAGTTTAAAAAATGACCAGGTGTACTGCAATCACTGCAATGCAGCATACAAATATACCTCATCGACAGGGTCCACGGAACACCCTTATTACGCAAAGAAACCGCCAACAGTGGTTGCGCGCTGAGTAATGGCGGTCGTGAAGATTCTTTTTTTTTTTTCAGAAACTTTATTGAGAAGGTCATGAAGATTCGGTAGAAGACACACACACACGTGTGTGTGTGTGTGTGTGTGTGTGTAAGTGTACATACATACGTAGATGTAAATAAAGTGTACATAAATATGTTTTTAGAACTCTTTTATTCTTATAACAAGATACGTAACTCAAGATGAAAATGATTTACTGTGCAGGTTAATGAGAGCTTTACTGCTCCTCAGGTGCTAGAGGCGCAGAATCGTCGAGAGAAGCAGCAGGAGGCGGCGTAGTGGCTTGACGGGAAGACTATTTCGCACAAAATGGCACAAGAGAACAGCAAAAAGTTCCGCGCGGCTAGACTAAGTAACACGAGCGATAGAGCAATGAATACGGTCTTCGTTTGTTGGGTGGCGAGCGGCACAGAAGCTGGGTAAAACGTCTCGGCCAATCAGCTTGCGGGGTGAACCGACTCGGCCAATCAGCTTGCGAGATTCCCAAGCGAGCCAACACGAGAACAGCAAACAGAGAGAGAGAGATTTGAGAGAGAGAGGTGGATTTGAGTTGTGCGGCTCTCCGTGCACCTCATGTTCTAATGTAGTCTACCTGCCTTG
Source organism: Pholidichthys leucotaenia (assembly GCA_020510985.1). Classification (NCBI taxonomy): domain Eukaryota; kingdom Metazoa; phylum Chordata; class Actinopteri; order Cichliformes; family Pholidichthyidae; genus Pholidichthys; species Pholidichthys leucotaenia. The sequence continues at coordinate 236,269,342 of CM035848.1, read as the reverse complement.
TTACGTACCTAAAAATGTTAATGATTAACCGATTATTAATCATTAATTCTCCCGACGATCGGTGAAGAAAATTTCACCGAATGCCCATCCCTAATACAAAGTATATAGTGTGGGTTGATTCATCAAATATTTCACTCTGTGTAGTATTGCAATTGATTTAGATATTTTACCTTTAATATAATTAGCATGTGACTTCCAACACAGTTTATTATCAATTATTACTCCAAGAAATTTAGTTTCAGAAACCCTTTCAATCTCTACACCATTTAGAATCAGAATCAGAATAAACTTTATTGCCAAGCATGTAAAAAAACACACGAGGAACTTGACTTGACATTGGTGCGCATGCGCGCGACACAACGACACGGCAGCCATAAAGGCGCCTCATCAAACAGAGATAGATAAGAAAGGGAGGGGAAGGGAGGGAACGACACAAGGGGGGAGGAGAAAAAAAACTTCGTTATCAAAATACAGCTTATTTTTAAGCAGATTGTGATTACAATGAAAAAAAATCTCTCAATAGCACAGAGCAACAACTCAGAATTCACAAGACACAAGAGAGCAGTGTACAGTATATCTTTAATCAGTTCATGAATCAATGTGTGTGCGGTGTTGAGCAGTGTTGATGATAATAAGAGAGACCCAAGGACCCTTGGCAGAAGATGTTTTGTCTGTCTGGCGCCCAGTCTTATCTGGCGCTGCAGCTGGCTGTCCAAGGCCTTGTGCTCATGATTTTGAAAAAAAAAACACAGTCTGCAGACAGCCAGGAGGAATTTTCATGGGGAATAATAATGCCAAATAGGACTGATCACAGAGAAGACTTGTATTTCTTCTGTAGATTCAGTACATTAATCCTTCATTGCGCAGCTTTGAACTCGTCGTGGAAAGACCTGAGCGAACCCATGATGTAATCCACCTTACGAGACAGTTCTCCAGTAGTCGCTATCAGGGTCTTCTCCAGTTTCTCAATTTGTTGGATGCACCTCGCCTGGCCAGCATTTTGATAGGTTGAATCCATCTTCAGCAATTTGCGGTAAACCAAGACAATTCCCGTCCCAATCAGAATTATCCCAATCACCAAGATTACGAAGATAAACAAATCTTCAATATCTTCTTTTACACTGAGTTTAGATACTAGGTTGTTGTGATGGTTGTTAAAAACTATAAATTCTGTCTTACTTAAATTGAGCATTAATTTGTTTGAATCAAACCACAGTTTAAGCTTTCCTAATTCCTTTCCGAGTGTATCCAAAAGTTGTTCCAAATTGCTTCCACTGCATAATAAATTAGTGTCATCAGCAAACAATATTAAATCCATTTTTTCCGAAACTTTACATATATCATTTATATACATATTGAATAACAATGGCCCCAAAACTGAACCCTGTGGGACTCCACAAGTAACCTTCAGTAACTGTGAGTTTTTGTTACCAACACGTACATACTGATATCTATTCTTTAGGTAACTACATAACCAGGACAGTGCTACCCCCCCTAATACCACAATTTTGTAGTTTCTTTAATAATAAATTATGATCCACTGTATCAAATGCTTTTTTAAGATCCAGGAATACCCCAACTGAATACTCTTTATTTTCAACGGCAGTTGATATTTTTTCTATAAATTCCATTAGAGCAAATGCAGTTGTCTTCTTGTGTCTGAACCCATACTGCTGCTCACACAATAAATTATTCTTCAGTATGAAGTTGTCAATTCTCTCGCAGAATATTTTTTCAAGTATCTTGGAAAATTGCGGCAATAGTGAAATTGGTCTATAGTTTGAGAATTCCCCTCTGTCACCCGTCTTGTATATCGGAATTAGTTACAGATATACGTCAGTGGCTTCACTAAGCATTCAATAATAGTTTTGACTAAGAGCATGTCAATACCATCACAGTCCGTAGATGTTTCACTTTTAAACGATTTAACAATTTCAATGACCTCTCTCTCATTTGTGTTCTTTATGAAAATGGAGTCTTTTATAGCAGTGTTTTTGCTTATTGTATCACCAGTGGGTGCCGTAATGGGTATTTCTCGAGCCAAATTAGGACCAATGTTAACAAAAAAGTTATTAAATTCATCTGCAGGTGAAGCTGCATTCACACTCTGAGTCGTTTTATTATTTTTTGAAAAAATGGTTGGGTAGCTTGTATTTCTGTTTTTATTTCCAAGAATATTGTTAAGTATTGTCCATGTATTTTTAATATTGTCTCTGTTTTTCTCCAGTTCTTTACTGTAATAGTCTCTTTTACTACATCTTATTATATATGTTAACTTATTTTTGTATGTTTTATACCACTGCTCTGCTTCTTTTGTCCAAGAAGAAAATGTATAAAGCAGTTCGCTTTGGGACTCAGAGGGAATCTGTTCCGTGTTGGAGGAGAAATAAAGTTCTGTGTCGTCAGCTCGTGTCTCGTCTGCTTTCATCCTCCACAGTATAAAAGCAAATTAACCAATATCATGCGTAACTGTGAGAAACATTACTATTACAAATTATTAGAGAATAACAAACATAATGTTAAGGGCATATGGAATATACTAAATAATGTAACTGGTAATAGCTCAAGACAGATTCATTACCCTGAGTATTTCATTGAAAATGATGACACTGGAAGATGAAAGCAGACAAGGCAGCAGGCTGAACGACACTTGAACTTTCTTCTTCTTCTAACATCAAGTACAGAAAATATTCTATTTGGGTCTCTGGGTGCCTCGTTTTTATAACTATTTCCATCCCATGAGACCCAGGGAGCAAAAAACAATACCCTCAGTGGACAAAGACATGCATGACTCATTAACATCATATAATGCCAGTCCCGCTTCTCACACCCTCTCTTCCTACAGCGGCTCTGGCGCCTCCTGAACTCCCCGGGGGGCGAATAGTCCTTTCTGTTATATCTGAGACCCCCCCGTGCCACTTCCTCCTTCAGTCCTTTGTTCTATCTTCCCCCCGGCTTCCGACTCTGGGCGGAGAACCCCACACACAGAGCCACCACAACACAATTAATAATATGTATGATGTGGTTAATAAATTTAATAAATTTTTTGTTAGCGTTGGACCAAATTTAGTAGAAGAAATCCAAAATCCAGTAATACAGAATGATAATCCTATAGAGAGGAATGTTAATACAATGTTTATTAAACCAGTAGAAGAAAGTGAGATCACAGAAATTGTAAGAATTGTAAAAACAAGACATCCACTGATTATAATGGAATAGATATGAAAGTTCTAAAAATGATAATCTGTGGGATTTCCAAACCATTATCTTATATTGGTAATTTGTCATGACAAACTGGTCAATTTCCAAATAATATGAAAATTGCTGAAGTTATTCCACTGTACAAATATGGAGATAAACATCACTTCACAAATCACAGACCTATTTCACTTCTCCCTCAATTCTCAAAAATTCTGGAAAAGCTTTTTATTAATAGATTAGAACATTTTCTTGTAAAAAAAAACTATACTATCTGACAGTCAATATGGGTTCAGAAGTAATTGGTCAATGTCACGGGCTTAAATTGAACTTACTGAAAATATTACAAATTCCACAGATAAAAAGAAATATGCAGTTGGGGTATTCATCGATTTAAAAAAAGCATTTGATTCAGTAAATTATGAAATATTAATCAATAAACTGGAACTATAAGGGATAAGGGGACTTGCATTACCGTGGGTGAGAAGTTACTTAAAGAACAGGAAACAGTTTGTGAAGATGGGAGAATATGAATAGAGAATAGAGAATAATATAATATAATATGAATCTGGATGTTTGGACAATGTCATGTCTGTGGTGTTCCTCAGGGCTCAGTTTTGGGTCTAAAATTATTCATAATCTATATTAATGATATATGTAAATCATCACATATTCTAAAATTTATATTATTTGCAGATGACACAAACATTTTAGGCTCAGAAGAGAATTTACAGCAATTGCTGGACATTATCACTTCAGAACACAGCAAAATTAAAAATTTGTTTGATGCAAATAAGTTACCACTAAATTTAAGAAAGACAAAAATTATGGTATTTAGTAACAATAAAATAAATCAGCAAGTACAGTTACAAATTGAGGGTGTAGATATAGAAAGAGTGCATGAAATTAAATTCCTTGGAGTAATAATAGATGACAAAATTAGCTGGAAATTTCATGTCAAATACATCTGTTCTAAATTGTTACCTTATTTACAGTACTGCAATGAGGTTTGGGACAACACATACAGTATGTGAAAAAGTATTTGCCCCCTTCCTGATTTCTCATTTTTTTTGTCACACTTAAATGTTTCAGATCAAACAAATTTAAATATTAGACAAAGAACACAAGTAAACACAAAATGCAGTTTTTAAATGAAAGTGCTTATTATTAAGGGGAAAAAAATCCAAATCTACATGGCCCTGTGTGAAAAAGTGATTGCCCCCAAAACCTAATAACTGGTTGGGCCACCCTTAGCAGCAACAACTGCAATCAGGCATTTGCGCTAACCGACAATGAGTCTTTTACAGCACTGTGGAGGAATTCTGTCCCACTCATCTTTGCAGAATTGTTGTAATTCAGCCCCATTGGAGGGTTTTTGAGCATGAACTGCCTTTTTAAGGTCATGCCACAGCATCTCAATCGGATTGAGGTCAGGATTTTGACTAGGCCACTCCAAAGTCTTCATTTTTTTTTTTCTTAAGCCATTCAGAGGCAGACTTGCTGGTGTGTTTTGGATCTTTGTCCTGCTGCAGAACCCAAGTGTGTTATATGCTTTTATTTGTAAAGTGTGGTGTAGTGGCGGCCACTTCCTTTTCCACCACTACACTGCCTCTATAAATATCAGCGGGCATCGGAGTTCAGCCTCTTTGCCAACGCCCCTGCCTAACAGCTGTATTGTGGAGATCGTAGTGCAAATAAAGCTAAGTTCAACTGTACATCTGGCCTTGTCATTGAGGGGATATTTTCAGACACAACATTTTGGCAACGAAGATAAAGTATGAAAGCGTGCATTTCTCTGATTTGGCCATTCCTGGAGCTCCTGGGCAAGCCACACATCCCCTGGCCGAGATGGTTTGCGGCCTTCTAGACCTACGTCGTGGCGCTCAACCTGTGTGAGACAGACAGGCTGAGGACACGTGCGCTCCTGGTGCACAATTTGGGAATTGAGGGCCAGCAGATCCTAAGCATACTTGGTGATTCAGACACATTTGAAGATGTGATCGCACTAATGGTGCACCATTTTCACGCCCCGGGCAGCATCATCATCAGGAGGATCAGTTTTTGGTAATGTCACCAATGGGTGGGTGAACCTATCCAGCGGTTTGTTGCCGACCTGAAACTACTGGCTAGCGAATATCGTTTTGGGCTGCTGGAGAAGGACATGGTTCGCGACCAGCTAGTGGAGCACACCAACAACGCTGCGATACGGATGAAACTGCTCACAGTACTGGGTGACTTGACACTGGCTAGAGCTATCGAGTTAGCTCTCCAATTGGAGACAGCAGACAAGCTAGCTTCAGAGCTAAGTGGGCACCAGTCACAACAGCAATTGGAGTTTCCCACCACACCACAAGTAGTGGACCCAGATAGGGATGGCAGCGTGGAGGACGACGCTGGGGAGACCAATGCTGCAAAACTTAGGTCTGCCTCGGGAAAACCCGTGCGTATGGGTTGTGGGTCCGTGAAACACCACTTCAAGGGACTGCCCGGTGAGAGGGAAGCACAGCGGCAAGTGTGTACGCTGTGAACCACTATGCCAGGGTGTGCCGTATGTCTGAGCTGGGGAGCCCACAAGGGAAATCGACCCCCCCCCACCCTGACAATTGTTCATGCGGTGTCTCCGAGCACCAACGGGTACACGTTCTGCACAGTCAAGCTGGATGGTGTGGAGGTGCCATTGCTGATCAACAAGGGGGCAGAGGGTTCTCTGCTGAATTGGTCTACGGTGAGAAAATTCTTCCCCCACTATAGAATTGCTGGAGACCCAGCGCCACTCTATGGTTATGGAGGTGGATGGCTGTGCATAGTGGGAACACTGGTGCTGACGGTGCGGTAAAAGTCGGCGGAGATTGCTGACTTAAAGTTCATCGTGACCACCCCGAAGTGACAACATCATGGGTTGTGACCTATTTTATGGTATGGGGTTCGCCATTAAGAATGACACTGGGGAGGAGTGGTCTGGTTGTGGAAAGTGGAACCGGCTGGTTCCGAGGGTGGAGGATGACGCAGTGTGGGATGAAGATTTACCAGGCACCATGGATGTCGAGCAGGACCAGCCTTGCATAGGGTTGACGTAGGAGGGTCTCAGTGCTGGAACTCAAGATGCCTTGGACGAGGGTACTGAGCATAATGGCGAGGCACCTGCATCGACAAGCGATGCCGATAAGCTACCTCCAGTTTTCCCCGGAGCTCAGCCGCAGTGGGCCAGAGGATCTGGGGCTACGACGGCGACCGCTGCAGCGACTTTATAAGTGGTCGGGGCCAGACCGACAGGCACGGAGAAACCTCATGCCAAGCAGCAACACTGCAAGCCGAGCAAGACCCCTCTGAGAGTCACGGATCTGGGTTGGGCTCGTGAGGAGGGATATCCATGGCAAATATGGGTCAAATGACAGCCTGAGGATCACCAGGAACGGTTGCGCATCGTGGCTAAATGGGGTGCAGCCTACTTTCTATTGTTAAATGGCTTGTGGAGGTACGCCAATGAGCTGCGGCGTGCCTGGGAAAAGGCTTCGGATGGTGGGTCTGGACAAGAGGAGCAGCCAACGGCGGAGAAGAAGAGGCGCATCACCGTCTACACGATCAGTTGCGGCCCTGGAGGCATGCTGCCTCCAGGGGCAGAGTTACTAAGAGACTGTCCAGGGCCCCTACAGGCCAGTTCCACCCCTACCTCGCCAAGTGGAAGTAGTATGAGTTTATGCATATTAAAAAAGAAGAAAAAGAGTTCTAACATTCTGGTGCTTATAGGTTTGCAGGTGTTTTGAAAAAAAAATATATTAATGATAATGAAAATGTTCCAATGTTCATATGTTTGCACGTGTTAAAAAAACATAGTTATTAATCTGTTATTGTTCTGGGATTATTTTGTGTGCTTTGTTTAGTTTAGGAACACAACAGCAATTTTAGTTTATGAGTGGTCTATTTATTTATATTACAGGTGGAAGAAGAACCCACCTTGCCGTGTGGGGTAAGATGGTAGTCCACCCGTCCCCCCTAGCTTAGGTTTGTTGTAGTCAATGTGATAGGCCCTTTTAGTGATCTCAGTTTATTTTTTTAGTGCGTGATTCAGGTCCTAAATTGGGGAGGGTCTCATTGGGTGGTGTTTTGGACTTTTCTACGGGGGAATGGGGGGGTTATATGGTTTTATTTGTGAAACGCGGTGTAGTGGTGGCCACTTCCTTTTCTGCCACTACACCACCCCTATAAATATCAGTGGGCATCGGAGTTCAGCTTCTTTGCCAACGCCCCTGCCTAGGGACTGTGTTGTGGAGATCGTAGCGCAAATAAAGCTAAGTTCAACTGTGCACCTGGCCTCGTCATTGAAGGGATATTTTCAGACACAACAAAGTGTGCTTCAGCTTGAGGTCATGAACAGATGGCCAGACATTCTCCTTCAGGATTTTTTGGTAGACAGCAGAATTCATGGTTCCATTTACCACAGCAAGTCTTCTAGGACCCGAACCAGCAAAACAGCCCCACACAATCACACTACCACCACCATATTTTACTGTTGGTATGATGTTCCTTTTCTGAAATGCTGTGTTACTTTTACGCCGAATGTAATGGAACACACACCTTCCAAAAAGTTCAACTATTGTCTCATCAGTCCACAGAGTATTTTCCCAAATGGGGATCATCAAGATGTTTTCTGGCAAAACTGAGATGAGCCTTTATATTCTTTTTGCTCAGCAGTGGTTTTTGTCTTGGAGCTCTGCCATGCAGGCCATTTTTTCCCAGTCTCTTTCTTATGGTGGAGTCTGGAGTGAGGCCTGCAGTTCTTAGGATGTTGTGGGGCCTTTTGTGACCTCCTGGATGAGTCGTGTTGCTGTGCTCTTGGGGTAATTTTGGTCAGCCGGCCACTCCTGGGAAGGCTCACCACTGTTCTGTGTTTTCGCCATTTGTGGATAATGGCTTTCACCTGGTTCACAGGAACCCAAAGGCTTTAGAAATGGCTTTTTAACTGTTTCCAGATGAACAGATCTCAGGTAACTTTGTTTCTCATTTTGTTTCTTGAATTTCTTTGGGACCACAGCATGATGTCTAGCTTTGAGGATCTTCTGGTCTACTTCACTTTGTCAGGCAGGTCCTATTTAAGTGACTTCTTGATGAGAACAGGTGTGGGCAGTAATCAGACCTGGCTGTGGCTAGAGAAAAGAACTCAACTTTCCAAAGATGTGTCTAAACCACAGTTAAGTCATTTTTTAACAGGGTGGGCAATCACTTTTTCACATGGGGGTCATGTATGTTTGGATTTTTTTTTACCCTTAATAAGAAACACCTTCATTTAAAAACTGCATTTGTGTTTACTTGTGTTAATCTTTGTCTAGTATTTAAATTTGGTTTGATGATCTGAAACATTTAAATGTGACAAACATTACAAAAAAAAAAGAGAAATCAGGAAGGGGGCAAACACTTTTTCACACCACTGTATAAAAACTGCACTTCAACCACTATTTATTATGCAAAAATGAGCAATTAGAACAATTCATAATCTAGGTTTCTTTGAACATACAAATCCATTATTTGTCAAGTCTAAAATAATGAAAATTTTTGATATTGCAGAATTTCAAACGGCACAATTTTTGTATAAAATTAGGAATAATTTATTACCAATTCACCTACAGAAAATGTTTTCTGATAGAGATTGGGAGGTATGATTTTAAGGGGAACTTTAAACTTTAAAACTCAAAGAATTCAAACAACATTAACATGATTTAGTATTACATTTATTGGAGCGAAGATTTGGAACAAACAATGTGGATTTAAAGAAATGTTCAACCATCATTCAGTTTAGAAAAAAAATGTAAATGTAAAATATTTACACGGTACATGGAAATGGAGAATAAGAAAAATTAGGGGTCTGTATAGTGTGCTATTGTTTTATTTTTTTAAAATTGTATTTTTTCCCTAGTACTAGTCAAATGACCAATATATTTAGTTGACGTTTATTATAAATGGTTATAATTATAGGAAAACGTAATATAAATGTAAAGGTGAGGTTTAAAAAATATTTGTGTAGTATATTATATTTTGTATTTGCCTTGTTATTTTTGTTGGTTTTGTATTAGCGTAATTATGGAGTGTCATATATTTTATGTCATATATTTTATGTTTGCTTTGTAATTTTGGTTATGTAATGATTACACAGGGTTACAAAAATAATTTTTTTTGAAAGTTGTCTGTGTTTTTTCAACTGATTTAAGACAATTTTGCACCACTGAAGGTAAGTAGATGTAAATTGAATGTTATAAGATAAGATAAGATAAGATAAGCCTTTATTAGTCCCACAACGGGGAAATTCCAGGATTGCAACAGCACAGGGATAGCAACACTCAGAGCAACAATCAGAAGGCAAGAAAAAAACAAGCAAGCAAGAGCAGCTAATATACATATGTACATATTACTATAATATATATATATACACACACACACACACACACAGACACACAGTGCAGAGCATTGTAGCTGGATGGAATAAATATATGAATATATGAACACACAGTGCAGAGCACTGTGGCTAAATGGAATAAATATGTAAATATATAAACACCCACAGTACGGAGCATTGCAGCTAGGTGGAATAAATATGCAAGTATATAAACACACACAGTGCGGAGCAATGTAGCTAGATGGAATAAAATATATGATATATAAATATAAACACACCCAGTGCTGAGCAATTGTAGCTAGAATGGAATAAATATGTAAATATATAAACACACACAGTGCAGAGCATTGTGCTAGATGGGATGAACAGCATAACCGGTCTATTTAGTTATCCTACATGGTATGATTATGTGCCCATACATTATTCTCACCCTCCATAGCGACCGGTATGTTCCTAGTTGTATGCCGGAGGGGACCATTGTGTAAGTCTATTGCATCTTTTGCATTCAAAAAACTATTAGTTTGTTACGGTCTTTTTGCTATCTCTGCGAGCAGCCCTGCTTAGGTTGTACAGTCTGACAGCCGTTGGTAGGAAGGACCTACGAAACCTCTCGGTTGTGCACCTGGGATGATGTAGTCTGCTGCTAAATGAGCTCCTCAGTGCATCCAGTATGTCCTGCATAGGGTGGAACTCGGACTCCAGCAGAGATGACAGTTTAGCCACCGTCCTTCTCTCTCCTATCTCCTCCATCGGATCAAGGCGCTGCCCCAGGACAGAGCTAGCTTTCTTAATCAGTTTGTTCAGTCTCTTCCTATCGGCTGCAGTAATGCCACTGCCCCAGCAGACCACTCCAAAAGTGATGGCTGATGCCACCACCGTGTCATAGAATGACTTCAGCAGCGCCCCTTGTACACCAAAAGACCTGAGTCTCCTTATGTCATCATTGTTCAAAATTCAGAGAATTTCAAGACATAAAAAAGAATTTTGCATCATATAAAGTGAAAATACCCTTAAATGTAAGCAAAAACGTATAAAACAACATGTGGTCATAATTCAAAAAGTTGACCTGATTGAGCAAAACCAATGTGATTTTTGGATTCAGCACATCAAAATTGTCATAAATCAGCAAAAAAAACTAAGACAATAAATTTGGTGTTGACCAGTATTATCGATCAAGGGGTAGGCTTTAATTACTTATTACTTCTGCCTGCTCCTTTTTTGAACATGCTAAAATGATGCTGGACAAAGCTGTCTCATCTTTGATATATTTATTTATTCATTGTTACCTTCGCCAAAGGGGGAGGTTAAGTGATCATCGGCGTTGGTTTGTCTGTTTGTCTGTTTGATTGTTAGCAAGATAACTCAAAAAGTTATGGACGGATTTTCATGAAATTTTCACAGGATGTCAGAAATGGGGTATCCTACGGATGATTAGATCTTGGTGGTGATCCGGATCACCGTCCACAAGAAAACCGCCATTACGCAAAATGCCATTTTCGTGAAGAACTACTAAACCACTAATCCTATCATTGTCAATCCAATTGCCTGTCATATGTTTTCATGGTCAAGGAATCTGAAAACGTACACACAAACACTGTATGGGGGGAACTGTGGTGCTAAACCGCCATTACGGAAAATGCCATTTTCGTCAATAACTACTAAACCACTAATCCTATCATTGTGAATCCAATTGCTAGTCATATGTTTTCATGGTCAAGGAATCAGAAAACGTACACACAAACACTGTATGGGGGGAACTGTGGCGCTGAACCGCCATTACGCAAAAGGCCATTTTCGTCAATAACTACTAAACCACTAATCCTATCATTGTCAATCCAATTGCTTGTCATATGTTTTCATGGTCAAGCAATCTGAAAATGTACACACAAACACTGTATGGGGGGAACTGTGGCGCTAAACCGCCATTATGGAAAATGCCATTTTCGTCAATAACTACTGAACCACTAACCCTATCACTGTGAATCCAATTGCTCGTCATATGTTTTCATGGTCAAGGAATCGGAAAACGTACACACAAACACTGTATGGGGGGGAACTGTGGCGCTGAACCGCCATTACGCAAAAGGCCATTTTCGTCAATAACTACTAAACCACTAATCCTATCATTGTCAATCCAATTGGCTTGTCATATGTTTTCATGGTCAAGCAATCTGAAAACGTACACAACAAACACTGTATGGGGGAACTGTGGCGCTAAAACCGCCATTACGGAAAAATACCATTTTCGTCAATAACTACTGAACCACTAACCCTATCACTGTGAATCCAATTGCTAGTCATATGTTTTCATGGTCAAGGAATCGGAAAACGTACACACAAACACTGTATGGGGGGAACTGTGGCGCTAAACCGCCATTACGGAAAATGCCATTTTCGTCAATAACTACTGAACCACTAATCCTATCATTGTCAATCCAATTGCTAGTCATATGTTTTCATGGTCAAGGAATCTGAAAACGTACACACAAACACTGTATGGGGGGAACTGTGGTGCTTGGCGGAGGTCTGCGCTCTCCGAGTGCTTTTCTAGTTGTTTTGGTTATATTTTGAAAAGGACTCAGCGGAAGAAGATGGATGGATGGATGGATGCTCAAAAATAAAGAAATACAGTGGGGCAAAAAAGTATTTAGTCAACCACCAATTGTGCAAGTTCTCCCACTTAAAAGATGAGAGAGGTTTCCAATTTTCATCATAGGTATACCTCAACTATGAGAGACAAAATGAGAAAAAAAAATCCAGAAAATCACATTGTCTGATTTTTAAAGAATTTATTTGCAAATTATGGTGGAAAATAAGTATTTGGTCAATAACAAAAGTTAATCTCAATACTTTGTTATATACCCTTTGTTGACAATGACAGAGGTCAAATGTTTTCTGTAAGTCTTTACAAGGTTTTCACACACTGTTGCTGGTATTTTGGCCCATTCCTCCATGCAGATCTCCTCTAGAGCAGTGATGTTTTGGGGCTGTCGCTGGGCAACACGGACTTTCAACTCCCTCCAAAGATTTTCTATGGGGTTGAGATCTGGAGACTGGCTAGGCCACTCCAGGACCTTGAAATGCTTCTTACGAAACCACTCCTTCATTGCCCAGGTGGTGTGTTTGGGATCATTGTCATGCTGAAAGACCCAGCCACGTTTCATCTTCAATGCCCTTGCTGATGGAAGGAGGTTTTCACTCAAAATCTCATGATACATGACCCCATTCATTCTTTCCTTTACATGGATCAGTCGTCCTGGTCCCTTTGCAGAAAAACAGCCCCAAAGCATGATGTTTCCACCCCTATGCTTCCCAGTAGGTATGGTGTTCTTTGAATGCAACTCAGCATTCTTTCTCCTCCAAACACGACAAGTTGAGTTTTTACCAAAAAGTTCTATTTTGGTTTCATCTGACCATATAACATTCTCCCAATCCTCTTCTGGATCATCCAAATGCTCTCTAGCAAATTTCAGACGGGCCTGGACATGTACTGGCTTAAGCAGGGGGACACGTCTGGCACTGCAGGATTTGAGTCCCTGGCGGCGTAGTTAGTTTAACTGATTGGTAGCCTTTGTTACTTTGGTCCCAGCTCTCTGCAGGTCATTCACTAGGTCCCCCCGTGTGGTTCTGGGATTTTTGCTCGCCGCTCTCGTGATCATTTTGACCCCACGGGGTGAGATCTTGCATGGAGCCCCTGATCGAGGGAGATTATCAGTGGTCTTGTATGTCTTCCATTTTCTAATAATTGCTCCCACAGTTGATTTCTTCACACCAAGCTGCTTACCTATTGCAGATTCAGTTTTCCCAGCCTGGCGCAGGTCTACAATTTTGTTTCTGATGTCCTTTGACAGCTCTTTGGTCTTGGCCATAGTGGAGTTTGGAGTCTGACTGTTTGAGGTTGTGGACAGGTGTCTTTTATACTGATAACGAGTTCAAACAGGTGCCATTAATACAGGTAACGAGTGGAGGACAGAGAAGCCTCTTAAAGAAGAAGTTACAGGTCTGTGAGAGCCAGAAATCTTGCTTGTTTGTAGGTGACCAAATACTTATTTTCCACCATAATTTGCAAATAAGTTCTTTAAAAATCAGACAATGTGATTTTCTGGATTTTTTTTCTCATTTTGTCTCTCATAGTTGAGGTATACCTATGATGAAAATTGGAGACCTCTCTCATCTTTTAAGTGGGAGAACTTGCACAATTGGTGGTTGGCTAAATACTTTTTTCCCCACTGTACATCATATCATATATCGTATCATCATATCATATCATATCATTGTACCTACCCTTGCCTGCACCATGGGTCCTACTTCTAAACTCTCTTCTGTCCAGAGGGCAGAGAGACGTGAGCTGAGTGATCCAGAGAAACTAATCCACGCTTTTGTTAGCTCTAGATTAGATTATTGTAACTCTTTATAATCAAGCTGTCCTAAAACATCTTTAAAAAGTCTTCAGCTGGTCCAAAATGCTGCAGCTAGAGTTTTAACAGGTACTACAAAGAGAGATCATATCTCTCCGGTTCTGGCCTTCCTTCATTGGCTTTTCATAGAATTCAGAATTTAGTTTAAAATCCTTCTCACAAAGCTCTAAATAATCAGGCCTCTTGTTATTTAAAAGATCTGATAGTATGTTATTATCCTTACAAGCACTACATTCCCAAAATGCAGGATTACTTGCAATAACTAGAATCTCTAAGAGTACAAAGGGAGGCAGAGCCTTCAGTTATCAGGCTCCTCTCCTTTGGAACCAACTGACAAACTGGATTCGGGAGTCAGACTCAATCTCTGTTTTTAAGAATAGGGTTAAAACCTTCCTTTTTGACATAGCCTATAGTTAGGGTGGGATCAGGTGACCCTGAACCCTCCCTGAGTTATGCTGCTAATAGTTTTAGACAGCTGGGGGACCCCCAACAATGCATTGGGCTTCACTCTCAATAAAATATTTTTGTTGGTCATTAAAAAAAAACAAAAAAAAACATCCAGACTCTCTGCTTATCATTCTGGGTGATTTCAATAGAGCTAATCTCACAAATGAGCTTCCTAAATACAGACAGCATATTAAATGTCCCACCAGGGACACAAATACACTCGACCACTGTTACACAGTTTTAAGGAATGCCTATCATGCGTCCCCCGTGCAGCTCTGGATTTTCTGACCCATGTCTGCTCCATCTTATTTCAACATACAGACAGAAAAACTAAAAACTTCCAAGCCGGTTGTAAGGACTGTGAAGAAATGGACTGAGGAATCAAAGCTGAAAGTTACAAGCCTGCTTTGACTGTACAGATTGGAGTGTTTTTGAAGCTGCAGCCATATTAACCTAAATGAACTCACTGACACTGTGGACGTCATACATCTGTTTCTGCGAGGACATGTGTGTGCAGACCAAGACCTTCTGCATATACAACAACAATAAACCCTGGTTCATTCCTAATACTGAAGCAGCTACGTCAGACAAGGAGGAGGCCCTACAGGACTGGCTGACTGGACTCTGTACAAGCGGGCCAGAAAACATGCTGACGAAGGAGATCAGGCTTGCTAAGAGGAGCTACAGTGTGAAGTTACAAAAAACTTCTCAGCTAACAACTCTGCTTCTGTCTGGAGAGGCCTACGGAATATCACCAACTACAGGAGACCATCCCCCCACCCTGCGGACAACCTCCAGCTGGCTAATGACCTAAACAGCTTTTACGGCAGGTTTGAAAAGACCTACAGTTCTCACCTCCCACCCACACAAAAGGATTATCTGCAGCCCCAGGAACTCCATCCCTCCTCCACTCTGACCTCCCACCCAGCACTAATGATCTGTGAAGAGGAGGTGCGCCGGGTCTTTCAGAGACAAAAGATCAAGAGGCTGCAGGACCTGATGGTGTGTCTCCGTCCTGCCTGAGAGTCTGCTCCAACGAGTTGGCCCCCATCTTCACCCGATCTTTAACAGATCACTGGAGCTGCGTGAAGTGCCTTCCTGCTTCAAATGCTCCATCATCATTCCAGTTCCCAAGAAAACCCTCTATTACAGGATTAAACGACTACAGACCTGTTGCCCTGACCTCTGTGGTCATGAAATCCTTGGAGAGATTGGTGCTGAACCACCTGAAGGTCATCACAGGCCCCCTGATGGACCCACTGCAGTTTGCCTACCGGTCAAACAGGTCAGTGGATGATGCAGTGAATATGGGACTACATTACATCCTGCAACACCTCGACTCCCCAGGGACGTACGCCAGGATCCTGTTTGTCGACTTCAGCTCAGCGTTCAACACCATCATCCCAGGCATTCTTCATCAGAAACTCCTCCAGCTCAAGGTGCCCCCCTCCACCTGCCAGTGGATCTCCAGCTTTCTGACTGACAGGTGGCAACAGGTGAAGCTAGGGAGATTTACATCCAGCTCCCGAAAAATTAGTACTGGCGCCCCCCAAGGATGTGTCCTTTCCCCACTGCTCTTCTCCCTCTACTCCAACGACTGCACCTCAGAGGACCCTTTCGGTGAAGCTCCTGAAGTTTGCGGACGACACCACAGTCATCGGTTTGATCCGGGATGATGATGAGTCTGCATACAGGCGGGAGGTGAGCAGCTGATCCTCTGGTGCAGCCAGAACCATCTTGAACTTAACCCAGCCAAAACGGTGGAGATGACTGTGGATTTCAGGCGACACCCCCCCTTCATTCCCCCCAATCACCATCCTCAACAGCACAGTGTCCACTGTGGACTCCTTCAAGTTTCTGGGTACCACAATCTCCAGAACCTGAAGTGGTCCTCCCATATAGACACTGTCCGGAAAAAGGCCCAGCAGAGGTTGTTTTTTCTGCGTCAGCTCAAGAAGTTTGATTTGCCTCAGGAGCTGCTGGTTGTCTTCTACACCGCCATCATCCAATCTGTCCTCTGCTTTTCCATCACTGTCTGGTTTGGATCTGCCACTAAACAGGACAAGACCAGACTGCAGCGGATCATTAAGTCTGCGGAGAGGATCATTGGCACCGACCTACCCTCCATTGAGAACTTATATCGGTCCATAACCAGGAAACGGGCGGGAAACATCTGTGCTGACCCATCACACCCCGGCCACAAACTGTTTGAACTTCTATCTTCTGGTCGTCGTTACAGATCACTGAAGGTCAAAACCACCCGTCACAGGAACAGTTTCTTTCCTCAAGCCATCACTCTGATGAACTCCTAACATTCACCTAGTCCTACCTGTTTGCTGTACTCATGACTTTTCATCCATTATTACATTGCACATAACTCTCACACTGCTTTTTACTTCATTCACATTATATCACTGAATCTGAGTCCACATTGAAATACTGTGTGATTGTATATTTTTTCATATATTTCTGCAAAGTGTGGTTAGTCTGAGTAAATAACTGCATATATTCCTGTATATATTTGCATCCTTTTATAGAAACGTGGACAGACTGTAATTTACTGTACATACTCTGTTGTCATTGAATCCTTATTTAAATCCTTCACCTGAACAACGAGAGCAAGTTTTTAGCCAAAGTCAAATTCCTTGTATGTGTTGTGCATACTTGGCCAATAAAGCTGATTCTGATTCTGATTCTGATGATTCTGAACATCTGTTTGTTCTCTCCCATAGACTGAGTCCGGTTATGCTATTACTCTCCACGTGTCTGTTCTTTTCTTCTTCTTCTTCTCTATCCCCTCACCCCCCAGCCAGTCGCAGCAGATGACTGCTCCTCCCTGAACCTGGGTCTGCTGGAGGTTTCTTCCTGTTAAAAGGGAGTTTTTCCTCTCCACCGTCACCAAGTGCCTGCTCACAAGGGACTGCCTGATTGTTGGGGTCTTTCTGCAGTTGTGGGGTTTTCCCTTGGACCTGGATGACTTGCTGTAATTGATAGTTGATAATTGAACCATGAATTCTGCTCTCTACCAGAAAATCCTGAAGGAGAATGTCTGACCACCACTTTGTGACCTCAAGTTCAAGGCCTCCAATATGAATTAAAACAATTCTGCCAAGAAAAGTGGGCCAAAAATTCCTCAACATTGATGTAAAAGACTCATTGCCAGCTATCGTAAATGCTTGATTGCAGTTGTTGCCACCAAGGGTGGCACAACCAGTTATTAGGTTTAGGGGGCAATTACTTTTTCACATAAAACCAGAGAGGTTTGGATAGATTTTTTCCCTTAATAAATGAAATCATTTATTAAATTTGACCATACCCAGGATTATCATCAGTTTCCACATTTAGTTATGGTGCCTAACATTATGTGATTGTCTATAGTAACATTTTGGGACAAAAAAAATAAACAAAAAAACGTATAATCACCCAGGATATTCAGAATGGTATTAACTGTTATAGAAGTATGTAAGCAATTCTCCCCAAAACACCACAGTCAAAGGCTGGATTAAAAACTTCTGCCAGGGGTATGACTACATCAAGGTAAAAGGAAAAAAAGGTAGGCTATAGAGACCATACATCCATTATCTACCCCCAGGGTTCCGGGTCGCAGAGGCAGCAGTCTAAGCAGAGAAACCCGGATTTCCCTCTCCCCAGCCACCTCCTCCAGCTCTTCAGTGAGGGTACCAAAGCATTTGCAGGCCAACTGGAAGACGTAGTCTCTCCAGCGTGTACTGGGTCTGCCCCATGGTCTCCTCCCAGTTGGACGTACCCAAAATACCTCATGTCCAAGGCGTCCAGGAGGCATCCTTATCAGATGCCCTAATTGCCTCAACTGGCTCCTTTCAATGTGGAGGAGCAGTGAATCTACTCTGAGTGTCTCCCAGATAACTGAACTCTTCACATTATCTCTAAAGACCTGATCAGAGTAGCTCAAGGGGAACACACATGCAGTCTGGTGGTGGTAGTGCTGGGGCGGTGCTGTGTGCATCCACAGCACTATCAAAGTAGTTTTTGAGGCACTGCAGCTGCCGGTCAGCAGCCATGTTTCACTGATGTGCATTGAATGAAATCTGCAGTTCACATGCAAGTCATGTTGGCAGAAGCCAAGTGCCACCAAACTGATTGAACAGCCGCAGTCCAAAGCAGAAAAAGAGCACGATGACGAACATTTTAAACAAAGGTGGAGGAGTGTGAGTACGAGGATGACCACGCAAAACAAGAGCTAATGTTGTTATTATTGTTCATGACTGAAGAGGAAGACAGGCAAAAAGAAAGAAATATGCTCTCTCCTTGAAGGTGGGGCCTATGTTGTTTCTTCTCCTATGTCGTAAATGTCACTACTGCCTTCCCTCAGCAGGAGTTTTCCTGGTGCGTCCACAGTTCTGTGTGGATCCCTCGCACCCAAGACATGCGGTCACTTTTTTTGGGCTGCATGTGCTCGGGCTGCAATCACCCTTTGCGGAAGGGAAGATGAGGAAATTTACATCATATGCAAGGCATGTTTGCATGCACACCAATGCGTTTGTGGCACCATGAATCATGGATGAGGGTGAGTCCAGCTACCCTACAGAGAAAGTGCATTTCAGCTGCTTGTATCCATGATCTCATTCTTTTGGTCCTTACCCAAAGTTCATGGCCATAGGTGAAGGTAGGAAAGGAGATTGACTGGTAAATCGACAGCCTTGCTTTAGAGCTCAGCTCCCTCTTCACCACAACAGACTGGTACAACATCCATCCACATCAGTGCAGATGTTGCTCCAATCTGCTTGTCAACCATGCGCTCCATTCTCTCCTCACTTGTGAATAAGACCCCCGAGATACGTGAACTCCTCCACTTGGGGCAGGAGCCCGACCCCAATCCAGAGAGAACAATCCACCCTTTTACAGCTGAAGACAAGAGCAACAATTAGCAACACTTAAGCAAAGGGAGCAGCTGTAGTGCAGGTGTAGTGTGGCTGACTGCTGATCAAAGGATCAGTGGTTCGATTCCCGCTCTGTCTGAAGTCTGTATGTCAAAGTGTCCTTGAGCAAGACACTGAAGCCCCAGTTGCTCCTTGCAGATCATGCCAGTGCCTTGCATGGCAGCTCCACCACCATCAGTGTGTGAATGGGTAGATAGCAGGATCTGCTATCCAGAGATGAGTAAAAAGCGCTATATAAGTGAACATCACTTACCAAATGCTTGCAAAAGTATAACTTTTAACATGATCAAAATTTCTTTGAGACAAGAAAAATTGTTTGCATATTGTTTTGCAACATTTTATGAACCCTGACAAAACCCCCAAATCACAATATCTGTCAGCATTCGCTGCTCCGTGAGATACTAGCTTAAGAGCAATGCCATGTGATTTACTTCCATAAATGCAAAGATGCTCTGTGACAATCTTTCTGTTAATTTTAAATTATTTTACCTGTATCTGTGCTTGGTTTTATCAAATGTGTTATGCTTTGTGAGATTTTTTTTTTTAACAGATTATTTAGTTTGCAGTTTTCTTATTAAAATGTTGCAGCATAAGTGAGCTCACTTCAGCTGTATGAACTTCCTCCCTTGGTGACCTTCCAGTCATGTTCAGTTTTTAAAAGCAGAATTATTTCTCTGAGTTTATATATTCAGCATGCAGCGTGGCACAGGGAATATGTTTAAAAACTCAAATTAGTCCTTGAAGGTAGTTGAGAATCCTCAGCTCTTTACAGCTGACTGGGGACATTCATGTTTTATTTACATTTAATATAATTAAAAATGTCACAATGAAAAACACCAATATCTCTGAAAACAGAGAAATTGTTTGACTTCCAGTTCTTGAGATGGATAGGTCATTAAGAAAATAAGATGACTCATTGCCAGTTATCACAAACAGTGGTGCACTGGTGGCATAATGGTAAGAAATGTGAACATGTGACTGAAGGGTTGCCGGTTCAGTCTCTGGACCAGCAGGATCAGATCTTGGTGGGACAGATGTCAAAGCAGTGTTTGTCCCACTGTCATTAACCCCACTGTGGTGCCCTTGAGCAGGGCCTTTAACCCCAACTGGTCCAGTGGAGCTGCTCAGTGGCCACACGTCAGTCTGTGGGTGTACTGGGCTGCTTCCAGATGTGAATGTGAACAAGGTGTCCTTGATGAACAAAGGTTGCCTCTCAATGGACCTCACCTGTATAAATAAAGGTTAAAAATGTTTGATTGCAGTTGTTGCCAAGGGTGCTACAACCAGTTGCAGATCCATACAGCCGTGGACAAAATTGTTGGTACCCCTCTGTTAATGAAAGAAAAACCCACAATGGTCACAGAAATAGCTTGAATCTGACAAAAGTGGTAATAAATAAAAATTCTATGAAAATTAACCAATGAAAATCAGACAATGCTTTTGAATTGTGGTTCAACAGAATTACTTTAAAAACAAACTCATGAAACAGGCCTGGACAAAAATGATGGTACCCCTAGAAAAGATTGAAAATAATGTGACCATAGGGACATGTTCAACCAAGATGTGTCCTCTAATTAACATCACAGGTGTCTACAAACTTGTAATCAGCCAGTCGGCCTATTTAAAGGGTGACAAGTAGTCACTGTGCTGTTTGGTGACATGGTGTGTACTACACTAAACATGGACCAGAGGAAGCAAAGGAGAGAGCTGTCTCAGGAGATTAGAGAGAAAATTATAGACAAGCATGTTAAAGGTACAGGCTATAAGACCATCTCCAAGCAGCTTCATGTTCCTATGACTACAGACGCACATATTATTCAGAAATTTAAGATCCACGGGACTGTAGCCAACCCCCCTGGACGTGGCTGCAGGAGGAGACGGATAATACGAATGGTAACAAAAGAGCCCAGAACAGCCTCTAAACACATTCATGGTGAGCTCCAAGGTCAAGGTACATCAGTGTCAGATCGCACCATCCATCGTTGTTTGAGCCAAAGTGGACTTCATGGGAGACGACCAAGGAGGACACCACTATTGAAAACAAATCATAAAAAAAGCCAGACTGGAATTTGCCAAACTGCATGTTGACAAGCCACAAAGCTTCTGGGAGAATGTCCTATGGACGGACGAGACAAAACCTGAACTTTTTGGCAAATCACATCAGCTCTATGTCCACAGACGCAAAAATGAAGCAAACCAAGAAAAGAACACTGTCCCTACTGTGAAACATGGAGAAGATTCTGTTATGTTCTGGGGCTGCTTTGCTGCATCTGGCACAGGGTGTCTTGAATCTGTGCAGAGTACAATGAAATCTCGAGACTATCAAGGTATTGCAAAGAGAAATGTGCTGCCCAGTGTCAGACAGCTTGGTGTCAGTCACAGGTCATGGGTCTTGCAACAGGATAATGACCCAAAACACACAGCTAAAAACACCCAAGAATGGCTAAGAATGAAACATTGGACTATTCTAAAGTGGCCTTCTATGAGCCCTGATCTAAATCCTATTGAACATCTGTGGAAGGAGCTGAAACATGCCGTCTGGAGAAGGCAGCCTTTAAACCTGAGACAACTGGAGCAGTTTGCTCATGAGGAGTGGGCCAAAATACCTGCTGAGAGGTGCAGAAGTCTCACTGACAGTTACAGAAATCGTTTGATTGCAGTGATTGCCTCAAAAGGTTGTGCAACGAAATATTAAGTTAAGGGTACCATCATTTTTGTCCAGGCCTGTTTCATGAGTTTGTTTTTAAAATAATTGTGTTGAACCACAATTCAAAAGCATTGTCTGATTTTCATTGGTTAATTTTCATAGAATTTTTATTTATTACCACTTTTGTCAGATTCAAGTTATTTCTGTGACCATTGTGGGTTTTTCTTTCATTAAGAGGGGTATCAACAATTTTGCTCACATGTGTATATCCATGTCCATATATATTTGTCCACATATATATATTACCGGAGTGGTGGCTCAGTTGGTAGAGCATCTGCCCCACACCCGGGAGGCAGGGGTTCAAATCCCGGCCGGGTCATGCCGAAGACCATATAAAAGAGGAACTTCCTGCCGTCCAGCTTGGTGCTCAGCAATAATGGAATCGAGGAGAGAAATCTGTGGCGGCGCCTTGCATGGCAGCAGCCCTCTGATTCTACATATGGAGTGTGTGTGATTAACACTGTAGATAGGAGAAACACAATTTTGTTCTGCTGTACATGATTGGTTGAATAAAAATAAAGGGTGATTTTATTTGGACAGTGACTCAAATTTTGTTATTTTAGCTGTTTACCAAAACTTATTCAAGATACAGTTATATAATCAATATGGGCTTAAAGTGCAGACTCTGCTTTAATTTGTGGGTATTCACATCCACATTGCACGACAGTTGTTCAGTCAAGCTTTTATCAATTACGTCATATTGCCAAGGCCAAATCTTATTTACCCCACAAAGAACTGGAAACACTTATTCATACTTTTATCATCACTAGACTAGACTACTGCAACTCACTTTATTTTGGGTTGGGGAAAATACACTATCCACCATTTGCAGTTAGTCCACAATGCTGCAGCATGCTTTTTAACAGGCTCTAGAAAGTATGATCACATCACTCCAGTTCTGGCAGGTCTTCACTGGCTCCCAGTCCATTTTTGCATCGATGCTAAAATTCTCTTATTTACTTTTAAGGTTTTAAATGGCTTGGCACCTTTTTATCTAACTGAGCTTCTGAACTGTTATTCTCCAGCTCAAACATTAAGGTCATCTGACCAACTAGCTGTTTTTAGTCCAGCCTAAAAGTGAATTAAAACAGAGTGGATAGGGCCTTTGTAGTGATAGCCTCTAGATTATGGAACAACCTGCCACTCCATATACGCACTGCAGAATCCTTACAGTCTTTTAAATCACAACTTAAAACCCATCTTTTTAATCTGGCTTTTAATTCAAGTTCAGTTTGAGTCCTACAGGTCATGTTATGTACTGGTCCCTGTTTTTTTTTTTTTTTATTTATTTTTTTTTTTAGCTTGGCTTAATTTTATTTGATTTTTTTTGTGTTCCATACTGTGTGCTTACAGGGTTCTTCTGGTGGAAGCAGCAGAGAATGGGAGCAGATCTGCAGATGGTGGTTATCAGGGAAGGAGTCCTTTACTGCAGGTAAATGGGGAGTGGAAAGGCTGGCCAAGCCTGGGTGCTGGGGAAAGGGGGTGGTGATAATGGTGATGAACGGTGATAAGTCTATTTACGTGGGGAGGTGGTGATGTGCACAGTCCGAGAATATCAGATGCCAGGAGGTGTCCCTTGAGATGAGGGTACTGTCAGGGTTCCTCTCTCATCTGCCTGCCTGTCTCTCTTTCCCCGCTGATTGCACTTCTTTCCAGCATTGCGCTTCTTTCCAGCTGCAATCATCACCTGAAGCCAATCAGTGGGGCAGTACAAGTAGGACGCTCTCCCATTACTCTATCTGGTCACATCTGAGCTACACCCTGTCTGTAAACTGCCTGTGCCGAATCTGAATTAATCTTGTGAATTATTCTGCCATGTTCTGACCCTTGCCTGTCCCTAGACCTTGTGCCTGCCTGTTGTTTGGATTTGTCTTCCTGGTCTGACCTATCCTGCTGTGCTCTGACCCCTGCCTACTCCTGGATTCTGAAAATTGCCTAACGGACTGTACTCTGATATTCTTGGGAGTGCGCACATCACCACCTCCCCACGTACGTTGACTTATCACTGTTCATCACCATTATCATCATCTCCCTTTTCCCACCACCCAGGCCTGGCCAGCCTTTCCACTGCCCACTTACTTGCACTAACGGACTCCTTCCCTGATGACCACCATCTGCGGCTCTGTTGCCATTCCCCACTGCTTCCACCGGAAGAACCCTGTAAGCATAATAACAATATTCATGACCCTCTCACTATATCATATACTCACCGCGCTTCTGCTCTCTCCTTTCTAGGGTTGCCAGATCCTCACCATCACTACATTATTGCAACTTCATTGTCAAAAAAGATAATTGTTCACTCACCTTATAATGTTGTCCTCCATGTCTGCTCCTGGGTCTAATGTTTCACCATGTCAAAGACAAAACTTAAGGCAGAAAGACCCACAAACAAGCACCACCATGCTTGGGCAGCACGGTGGTACAGTGGTTAACACTTTTGCCTCAAAGCTAGAAGGTTCCAGGTTTGAATCCCCAGGCTGGCAAGGGTGGGAACCTTTCTGTGTGGAGTTTGATTGTTCTCCCTGTGCTGTGTGGGTTTTCTCTGGGTGCTCCGGTTTCTGCCCACAATCCAAATACATGCATGTTTGGCTACATGTTAGGTTAATTGGTGACTCTACTCATAAATTAGAGTAGAGTCTAGCTAGCTAGTGGCTCTCCAGCCACTAGCTAGCCACTAGCTATGGCTACTAGCTCTCTTTCCTCTCCTCCTCTGGTGTGCTCTCTCTGTCAGATGTTTAGCTACACCTCTGCCTCTTTTAGTGATAACGGTAAATGTAATAAATGTTGTCTTTTTGAGGCGCTCGAGGCGAGGTTGTCTGATTTGGAATCCCGGCTCCGCTGCATTGAAACACCGTCTGCGCCAGTTAATCTCGACGGACGCCCCTTAGCTGCAGCGGAGCTAGCTAGCTTAGGCCCCCCTGTCAGCGGTTCCCCGGCTCTCCTCAGCAGCGAGGAGACTGGGTGGGTGACGGTGAGAAGGAAGCCTAGTCGCAAAGCCCCGGTACACCACCAACCTGTTCACGTTTCTAATTGTTTTTCCCCGCTCAGCGACACACCCACTGAGGAAAAAACTCTGATCATTGGCGACTCTGTAGTCAGAAACGTGAACCTAGAGACTCCAGCGGCCATAGTCAAATGCATTCCTGGGGCCAGAGCAGGCGACATCGAGTCAAATTTGAAAATGCTGGCTAAAAGTAACTGTAAATACTCCACAATTGTTATTCACGCCGGCATTAATGACATCCGTCTCCGGCAGTCGGAAGTCACGAAACTTAATACAGTATAGAATCGGTGTGTGAGTTTGCAAAAACGATGTCTGCCACTGTAGTATTCTCTGGGCCCCTCCCCAATCTGACCAGTGATGACATGTTTAGCCGCTCGTCATCCTTGAACCGCTGGCTGTCTGTGTGGTGTCCTAAAAATGACGTGGGCTACATTGACAATTGGAGCTCTTTTTGGGGAAAATCTGGTCTTATGAGACGAGACAGTAGTCATCCCACTTTGGATGGTGCTTCTCATTTATCTAACAATCTGGCATCTTTTTTATCCAAATTTCCAAAACCCTGACTACTCAGAGTTGGGACCAGGAAGCAGAGTTGCAGTCTTACACGCCTCTCTGCAGCTCCTCTTCATCCGCCACCCCTCAGCTTAGCCCCTGACTTCCCCATCAGAGAATCATTGTCTGCTCCCTCCAAAGTAAATAAAAATATAATGCATAAGCATCCCAAAGTGATAAAGCAAAATATTGGTAAAACTCAAATTAAACATAAAGCCTCTAAATTGAATGAATTGGCCTCTGTTTCTCCTCATAATTTAAAAATTAAATGTGGTTTATTAAATATTAGGTCTCTAACTCCCAAGTCTCTGTTAGTCCATGATCTGTTAATTGATCATCAGATTGATTTAATTTCCCTTACAGAGACTTGGTTAGGGCAAGAGGATTATGTTGGTTTAAATGAATCAACTCCCTCTGGTTATTTAAACTGTCAAAATCCCAGAAGTTCTGGTCGTGGAGGAGGAGTAGCAACAATTTACCATTCCAAATTACTAGTTAATGTAAAGCAAAAAACATGTTATAATTCCTTTGAGGGCCTGGTCCTCAGTATTGGGCACTTTAGCAATTTTAGGTTAAACCCAATTTTATTTGCCATAGTTTATCGTCCCCCATCAACCTATTCAGAATTTTTATCCGAATTTGCTGATTTCTTAGCTGATTTAGTGCTGAAATCTGATAGAATAATTATAGTAGGGGACTTTAATATACATGTGGATGTAGATAGTGACTGCCTTAATGTGGCATTTAATTCAATATTAGACTCGATTGGGTTTTCTCAGAAAGTAGGAAATTCTACTCATTACCTCCACCATACATTGGACCTTGTTCTGACATATGGCATAGAAATAGAAAATCTTGTAGTGTCTCCTCATAACCCTGTACTGTCAGACCATTGTCTGTTAACCTTTGATTTTACTATTTCTGACTATTTGGCTCCTAAAGAAAAATATTATTACAGTAGATGCCTCTCAGATGATGCTGTTACCAAATTTATGCAGATTGTTTCCTCTATGCCATGTGTCAACACAACGGAAATAAGCTATAGACAGCTTGCTCCTTCTGTAATTGATAACATGGTGGATAGTGTTTCAGCTTCTCTGCATCAGACTCTAGACTTGATGGCCCCCTTAAAAAAGAAAAAGTCTAATCAGAGATTTCTAACTCCTTGGTTCAACACAGAAACTCGTAGCTTAAAACAGAAGACTCGTCAATTAGAAAGAAAATGGCGCTCCACTAATTTAGATGAAATCTATTTAGCTTGGAGAAATCATCTTTTAATTTATAAAAAATCTCTTAGAAAAGCTAGAACGAGTTATTACTCTGCATTAATAGAAGAGAACAAGAATAATCCCAGGTTTCTTTTCAGTACTGTAGCCAGGTTGACAAAGAGTCAGGACTCTGTCAATCCTAGCATTCCCTTAGAGCTTACTAGTCAGGACTTTATGAACTTTTTCAATAATAAAATTTCATCCATCAGAGATAAAATCAATCAGATTCTTCCCACAGTTAACTTAAATACTGTAACTACTACAACTCCTTCTATTGATGTCTGTCTTGATGAGTTTACTCCAATCGACCTTTGTGAGTTAGACAAAATAGTTTCCTCATCCAAACCTTCAACTTGTCTTTTAGACCCTATTCCTACCAGGTTATTTAAAGAAGTCTTCCCACTTATTGGTAGCCTTATTCTTCATATAATCAATTCTTCATTAACTTTAGGCCATGTACCGCAGGCTTTTAAAACGGCTGTAATTAAACCCTTACTCAAAAAGCCAACGCTAGATCCAGGAGCTTTAGCTAACTATAGACCAATCTCTAATCTCCCTTTCATTTCAAAAATCTTAGAAAGAGTTGTTGCTACGCAATTATTTGACCACCTACAGGGAAATGGTTTACTTGAAGAGTTTCAGTCTGGGTTTAGAATCCATCATAGTACTGAAACAGCCTTAGCGAAGGTCACTAACGACCTCCTCATTGCATCTGATAATGGACTAGTTTCTGTACTTGTCCTTTTAGACCTTAGTGCAGCTTTTGATACTATCGATCATAATATTCTACTTGATAGATTAGAACACTATGTTGGACTTAATGGAACTTCGTTGCAGTGGTTTAGATCTTATTTATCTGATAGGTTCCAGTTTGTTCATGTAAATAATGAGTTTTCTTTCAACTCAAAGCTCAGTCATGGAGTTCCACAGGGATCTGTGCTAGGCGCTACTCTTTTTAGTTTATATATGCTTCCGTTAGGCAACATTATTAGAAAGCACTGTATACATTTTCATTGTTATGCTGATGACACACAATTATACCTGTCAATGAAGCCAGATGATAGTAATCAATTAGCCAAGTTAGAAGCCTGTCTTAAGGAAATCAAAGCTTGGATGACTTGTAATTTCCTGCTATTAAATTCAGATAAGACTGAAGTCATTCTTGTTGGTCCAAAAAACCTTAGAAATTCCTTTCCAAATCAAACTTTCAGTTTGGATGCGGTTACTCTTTCTCTTAATAGCTCTGTGAGGAACCTTGGAGTTATTTTTGATCAGGATTTGTCCTTCAATTCACATATTAAATTTGTTTCTAAGACTGCCTTCTATCATTTGCGTAATATTGCCAAGATTAGGAGCATCTTGTCTCAGAGTGATGCTGAGAAACTGATCCACGCTTTTGTTAGCTCGAGATTAGATTATTGTAATTCTTAATTATCAGGCTGTCCTAAAGCATCTTTAAAAAGTCTTCAGCTGATCCAAAATGCTGCAGCAAGAGTTTTAACAGGTACTAGAAAGAGAGATCATATCTCTCCGGTTCTGGCCTCCCTTCATTGGCTTCCCATAGAGTTTAGAATTAAGTTTAAAATCATTCTTCTTACTTACAAAGCTCTAAACAGTCAGGCTCCTTTTTATTTAAAAGATTTGATACTACCGTATTATCCTAACAGAGCACTACGCTCCCAAAATGCAGGATTACTTGTAATACCTAGAATCTCCAAAAGTACAATGGGAGGCAGAGCCTTCAGTTATCAAGCTCCTCTCCTGTGGAATCAGCTGCCAATCTGGATTCGGGAGTCAGACTCGATCTCTGTTTTTAAGAATAGGGCTAAAACCTACCTTTTTGATATAGCCTACAATTAGGGAGGGATCATGTGTTTCTGAACCCTCCCTTAGTTATGATGCTAATAGGTTTAGTCAGCCGGGGGACCTCCAGTGATGCACTGGGCCTCACTCCTTTTTCTCACTCTCAATGAAATATTTTTTTTTTTTGCTGGTCATTAACATTTGTTTGTTCTCTCCCATAGACTGAGTCCTCATCGTGCTGTTTGCTCTCTACATGTCTGTTCTTTTCTTCTTCTCTATCCCCTCACCCCCCAGCCAGTCGCAGCAGATGACTGCCCCTCCCTGAGCCTGGTTCTGCTGGAGGTTTCTTCCTGTTAAAAGGGAGTTTTTCCTCTCCACCGTTGCCAAGTGCTTGCTCACAGGGGATCGCCTGATTGCTGGGGTCTTTCTGCAACTGTGGGGGTTCCCCCTACAGTTGATAGTGCTATGAGATGACTGTTGTTGTGAAATGGCGCTATATAAATAAAGTTGAATTGAATTGAATTGAATTGAATAAATTGTCCCTAGGTCCTGATAGGCCCTTAGAGTTGCAGGTTAGTGCACCTACTATCTACTATGTATATTTATTTACTGCTCTGGCCAACCAGTTCTTATATTATCTTATTTACTATTGCTCCGAGTGCTACTATCCTTGTGTTGCTGCAATCCTGGAATTTCCCCATTGTGGGACAAAAAAGGTTTATCTTATCTTACTAGTGAAGCACTTTGAGTGGTCTTTGTGACTAGAAAAAGAGTTATATAAATACAGGCCCTTACTCTAACAACTGAAGACAGCTGCACTTAAGGCCTGGTAAAGCATCACAAAGGAAGAAACCCAGCATTTGGTGATGTCAGTGGGTTCCAGACCTCAGGCAGTCATTGCCTGCAAAGGATTCTCAACAAAGTATTAAAAATTAACATTTATGGTCATATTAATTTGTTCCATTACTTTTGAGCCCTTGAAATAAGATTTTATATAAAAATGGCTGCAATTCCTAAACCATAACTCCAATTTCGATGTGACTACCTTCAAATTAAAGCTGAGAGTCTGCACCTTAAGCCCATATTGATTATATAAGTGTGTAGCGTCATGTGGGGACACCATTAATATGTATATGATTATTAATAATTAATAGTTGGAATTAATAATTATTACTAACTCTTGCATTACCTCATTTGTAACAATAGGTGGGGCACCACTTATCTTTGGGACAGGGTTGATGAGGACCTTATTGAAAACACTTTGCTTAAGAATTTGGCAATTAATAAGTGAAGCATTAAATAATTTAATTAGCAATATTTGATCAGTCTCATAATCTGGGTGTCAGTTCTTGACACTGTGCGATTCTAGAATCTGGACAGAGAATACACCGATGAAGAGGTTAGCAAATTTATTACAGGAAAACCCAAAATAACAATAAACATCTGTATAGCTTGTAAAATGGGGAGATAACCAAAAATAGCATGAACAGTGGCAATTTTGCATATATGAAGAAACAGCAATATTTACATATTTACAGGTCTTGCATATGTGGAATAAGGGTGTAATGTAATTGTGTAGCTAGATGGAGAATTAGTGAAATGATAATAGTGACAAAAATTGAGTATAACGCAAAGTTAATGCAAAGGGAATTTGGAAAAATGTGAAAAAAGAAAAACAGATTGACTTTACCTTATGCTCAAAGAAGAAGGTTATGGTTTTTCTTGGAGCTAATGCTGTTAACTGCCTTACTCTCTTGGCGTGGCTTGGCTCCCAAGAGGCTTGGAACATGACAGAATGGTCGAGCCCCAGGAGGGGTCACAGGCATGGGAGGAATGACTTCAGGTAGCCCAGCTTTGGTCCAACCTGAGCTGGAGATGAGCCTTGATGGCAATGGTTCTCCCTGCCATTTTGTGTCCCGGGGTCTCGGCCAAAGGATCCTCTGTGAGGTGGGGGCCAGTTCTGGCCAGGAGTGTGCATCTGAGAAGTGGCTATGGAACAATGGATTGTCCTCTAGGCCAATATTTGGCAGTGCAGGACAGCCAGAAAGAAGCCTTAAAAATGGATTAAGCTCTAAAAAGTGTGATCACACTTGAGCTACATAAAAATTAAGGTTGAAGAAAAATCAAAGCTTGGCTTGCTTATAGAAAAAGGAAAAATTGAGGATTACTTTCACTAGTCACTGATTTCTAGAGAAGGTGTCAAAGTTTTAAAGAAAAATACAAAAAAAATATCAAAGTTTAGGTAGTTAAAGCATGCTAGAAAAAAAGGAGAGCTTCAGTTTACCTTGGCTAATACAAAGTGTGGCATGAGAGGCTGGCAGGACTCAGAAGAGAGGCAGACAACCTTTCCTCTCCAGGAGTCGGCAGGAAAAAGAGAGAGAAATCTGGTTTGAGACATGTGATAAAAGGGCATTGGCACATACCCACAGGGAGGTCCTGAGTGGTCGGCCAATCAGGGCTTTGCATGACTATCTCACTACTGTTCACTATGGTGAATTACCATAGTGCAGTTAAAATTGGGGGGATGGTGGTTGGATCACCATGAGCTGCTGCGATAGGCAGCGGGGCCCTCACCCACCCAAGCCCCCAGTGTCTAAAATGCAATTAAAATTGGAGTGAGGGCAGCCCCTTCACTGACACAGTGTGGCACACCCCTGTCCCAAAACCCTAAGTGTATCTAAGAAGATGTATGTTCCACCCAGAATCGGGGGTGGGGGGGATAAGACTGGGAGGAAGGCGGTCAAAAAGGGAGCCCGTCGCCCCAGAAGCCAGCTCGCAAACTGGTTCAAGAGGCCCCCAAATCCCATCCCAGGGTGAGGGCTGCCAGGCCGAGCAGTCCAGGACCCACCAGTGTCACACTCGGCGTTCCCAGCACCACAAACATGACGGAGCAGCCACACCAATTCCCACTCATCTTGCACACATGAACATGCACAACAACAATAGTCACAATAG
Organism: Pholidichthys leucotaenia; assembly: GCA_020510985.1. Taxonomy (NCBI): domain Eukaryota; kingdom Metazoa; phylum Chordata; class Actinopteri; order Cichliformes; family Pholidichthyidae; genus Pholidichthys; species Pholidichthys leucotaenia. The sequence continues at coordinate 236,237,683 of CM035848.1, read as the reverse complement.
TGAACAATGGGCTGGACCCATGCAGTGCCCCACACACCAAGCGACACCCCAGAGCCTCCACCGCAAGCCCACCAACCACCCACCCCAGACACACACCTACAGCAGCAGGCCGCCCTGCAGCCACAGCCACCCCGGAGCGGCCCGATGGCAACACGGCCTCCCACCCATGCCAATGGCCCCCCAGACCCCCCCCCCCCCCGCCCCGAGCACACACACCCAGCGCCAGAGATGCCAGGGGCAATGTGACAAAGTGCCCCCCCCCACCCGTGACACGACAGCAGGGCAGCCGGGACAAGCAGGCCCAGAATCGTCAGTCCCCAGGCCACTAGATAGTCCACCCCACCCCCGCCACCCAACGAGGTTCCCCCACCCACACACACATCCTCTACCCCTGCACATCCACCCACAGGTATCCGCACCCATAAACACACACACCCCCGCCCACCCTCATGTGCACACACACACACACACACCATCACACACGCCCACCTACACCCACATACAGTCCCACATGCCCGCACACAACACACACACATGCGCACGCACCCTCATCCGCACCCGCACACACACACACACTCACCTGCAGGCCCTGGAGGACGGGGAGGGTGACCCCCCAGGACGCAGGCACCCGTCCCAGAACGCCACCAGGGCCCTGGGGATGGCACGACCCCGCCGTGCAAGGATGCGCCAGGGCCGGCCCGCACCACCGGCGCACACCCAACCCCAACCCAGAGGGGGAACACCATCCCCTTCAGCACCAGGGGCCCCGGGCAAGCCCCTGCCCCACCCAGGTAGCAAGGTTAGCTGGCACGGGGCCACTGACCCCTCCCACCTGCAGTAGTAGGAGTAGATATTTGTGTGACTCAAGCCCATTTTGAATGTCCTTTGTCCTGTGTAATGAATTCTATGTAGAAGTTTGTACTGTATGAGTTTTAAATTAGACTTTTTAATCATCTTAGAAGTGTTTAAACATATTTGTGTCCAGAAACTTTCATCTTTATTGACTGATAAGTCTGTCTCCCATTTTGATTTTGGAAGAGATGCTAACTCATCCAGTTTTGATAATAGTCCGTGTATTTTCGATATCAATTTAGGGGACCGAAGATTTAGAAACTCTGGCACCTTAACTGGTACCTCTAAATCTGTCTGATTAAGTTTGAGTCTTGCTTTTATGACGGATTCAAGCTGTTGGTATTCAAGAAACTTTTTATCATTGATGTTGCACTGTGACACTAGTTCCTGAAATTGGATAAAATTTCCACCTCCAATAAGATGCTTTAATTTTTTTTTTTTTCTCATGCCATAGTGGAAAGTTTAACGTTCTCTTTTGTTACAGGATATCAGGATTATTCCAAATGGGTGTGAATTTACAAGGGACAAGTGAAGACCGCGTTATTTTGAAAAAATTCCACCAGGCTATCGGAGAGGAGCTGATATTAATGCTTTTAAAACAGTCATGGTGTTTAATACAGGATCTCATAAAAGGTAAGTCAGAGATATTTAGCAAACCACAGAGAGCTTGCTCAGCATCTAACCATGGGTTTCCTAGTGGGGTTGATTTTTTAGATTTAAATTCCTTTATTAGTCCCACAATGGGGAAATTACAGGGCATCCACATGAGTGGATGAGGCAGCCACTGGTGCGGCGTCCAACCCTTTCACCATTCACACACACATTCACACCTCGGGCCACTTTAGAGTCTCCAATTAACCAAACTTGCATGTTTTTGGCGTGTGGGAGGAAACTGGAGAAATCCCAGAGTAAACCCACGCAGACACGGGGAGAACATGCAAACTCCACACAGATCACTATTGGTCAAGGGATGGGCTCGAACCCAGGATCCCCTGTCCAAGGGTGAATTGCTGTGCTGCTGCAGTGCTAACCACTCCGCCACCACGCAAACTGCAGTCTACTGGCCAAGAAGTAATTAAAAAAATTTGGTAAATCTAAACTTCCGCACTCTTTTTCTTTTTGAAGAGTTTTTAAACTGATCCGTGATGGTTTATCCTTCCATAAAAATTTACTTATATTTGAGTCTAGAGACTTAAACCAGGCCATTGATGGTTGGGTAGGAATCACTGAGAATAAATAGTTGATTTTAGGAAGGACCATCATTTTAACGGTTGCGACTCTTCCCATTAGTGATACAGGTAATGTCCTTCAACATGCAAGGTTGTCTTATATTCTTTTTAAAAGGGGAATGTAACTTAGTCGCAATAACTCTGAGAGCATGGGGGAAATATCTGTTCCTAAACATTTAATATTACCTGATTGTAATGGAATAATGGATATATTTGAAAAAATTACAATTTATAGGTAAGACTGTTGATTTACTGCAGTTAATAGAGTAGTCTGATAATGATGAAAATTTATCAATAAGCACCACTGTCTGAACAAGAGATCTTTGTGTGTTTACAAGGAAAATCAGTACATCATCAGCATAAAGACTTATCTTGTGTTGTTTTTCTCCAGTTTGGATACCTCTGATATCAACATTTTGTCGTATGGCTGCTGCTAATGGTTTGATAAAAATGGTAAAAAGTGAGGGAGAGAGTGGACAACCCTGCCTAGTACCTCTCTGGATATTAAAGCTTCAAGAAGTCTGATAATTTGTTCAGATAGATGCAGATGGACAGCTATATAGTGTTTTAATCCACTTTATGAAAGATGAACCAAACCCAAACTTGTTTAACACCATAAAAAGAAATTTCCAGTTAACACGATCAAAGACTATCTCTGCACCCAGAGATAAAATTGTAGTTTCTAAGTTATTATTTTCTAAGTTATTTCTATGCTAACACTAAGGAGGTCTACACCTCATCACCACTCCCCCCACTTGGGAGATCGGATCACAACTTGGTTCATCTCCTGCCGGTGTACAAACCCCTAGTACACAGACAACCTCTGGTCATGCGCACGGTGAAGATATGGTCGGAGGAGGCAATGGACGCTCTAAAGGACTGTCTTGAAACCACTGCCTGGGAGCAGCTCTGCGATCCACATGGTGAGGACATCGATGGCCTCACTCACACCATCATGGACTACATAAACTTCTGTGTGGACAACACCATACCCACCAAGACCATACAGTGTTGCTCGAACAACAAACCCTGGATCAACCCTGAGATAAAAACACTTCTTAGAGAGAAGAAGAGGATCTTCAGGTCGGGGAACAGGGAGATGCTGAAGTCCGTACAGAGGGAGCTGAGGAGGAAGATCAGAGAAGGCAAGGACAGCTTCAGGAAGAAGATGGAGGACAAGCTGCAACAGAGCGACATCAGCGGGGTCTGGAGAAACCTTAAAACCATCTCTGGGCTCCAGAATACCTCCTCCCAGGCCACGGGAGGCAGGGAGTGGGAGAACAATCTGAACCTGTTTTTTAATAGGTTTGACCAGCCGCCCTCCCCCCCCGACTGCACACCAACTACTGCTGCCTCTAAAGTCATCGAGACCTGTTGTCCACACCCCACTCCACCAACACCCCCCCCCACTCCCAGCACACAGCCCCCCAACCTGACCCTCACTAAGACCCAGGTGAGGTCGGAGCTGAGGAAGATCAAGGTGAGGAAGGCCTCGGGACCGGACGGCATCAGCGCGAAGCTCCTCAAGTCCTGCGCAGACCTGCTGTGTGGGATTGTGGAGCACATCTTCAACCTGAGCCTGAAGCTGGGGAGGGTACCACAGTTGTGGAAAACATCTTGTGTGGTACCTGTACCAAAGACTTCCCACCCCAAAGACCTGAACAGCTACAGACCAGTGGCCCTGACATCTCAAATGATGAAGACCCTGAAGAGACTGCTCCTTGCTCACCTTCGCCCCCTGGTGGGGCCAGCAATTGATCCACTCCAGTTCCCCTACCAGCATGGCATTGGGGTGGAGGATGTGGTGATCTTCCTCCTTCACCGTTCCCTGTCCCACCTGGAGAAGCCCGGGAATGTGGTGAGGATCATATTCTTTGATTTCTCCAGTGCTTTCAACACCATCCAACCGATGATCCTGAAGGACAAGCTGCTGTGTGCAGGGGTGGACCAGCACCTGTCATCATGGATCCTGGACTACCTCACTAACCGGCCACAGTTTGTGAGAACCTGGGATTGTGTGTCGGACACGATCATCAGCAGCACGGGGGCCCCCAGGGAATGGTTTTGGCCCCCTTCCTGTTCACCCTTTATATTGCAGACTTCTCACACAACACAACACACTGCCATCTACAGAAGTTCTCTGACAACTCTCCGATTGTTGGCCTCATCTCCAATGGAGATGAAGCTGAGTACAGAGGACTTATCCAGGACTTCGTGGACTGGTGCCATTGGAACTGCCTCCAGATCAATGCGAGGAAAACTAAGGAGCTGGTGGTGGACTACCGCAGGCAAGGACAACCCCTCACAGCACCAGTAAACATCCAGGGAACAGACATTGAGATGGTGACATCCTACAAGTACCTGGGTGTTCATCTGAACAATAAACTAGACTGGTTACACAATACCAACACACTCTACAAGAAGGGACAGCGCAGGCTGTTCCTACTGAGGAGGCTCAGGTCTTTTGGTGTACAAGGGGTGCTCTTGAAGACATTCTACGACACGGTGGTGGCATCAGCCATCACTTTTGGAGTGGTCTGGTGGGGCAACGGCATTACAGCAGCCGATAGGATGAGACTGAACAAACTAATCAAGAAAGCTAGCTCTGTCCTGGGGTAGCGCCTTGACCCAGTGGAGGAGATAGGAGAGAGAAGGATGGTGGCTAAACTGTCATCTCTGCTGGAGTCCGAGTCCCACCCTACGCAGGACATACTGAACGCACTGAGGAGCTCATTTAGCAGTAGACTACATCATCCTAGATGCGCGACTGAGAGGTTTCGCAGGTCCTTCCTACCTATGGCTGTTCGTCGGCCTCCGTCGGTCTATGATGACTATGGAAGAGAATCCTAAACGTCTACTCTGCTGGAACAGCACCGCCTGTGGCTGAACAGGCCGATGCGCGAATGGCAGTCCCTGTCACACAGGTCGCACTTGTGGGTGGTCTCCGTGCTGCTGGGTCTGTGGCGGTTCTTCCTGCGGGTCCTTTTTTCATCTGCAGCAGCAGTCAGTCTCTCTTCACCCGCCTTGAGCTGTCTGGTCAGGGTGCCTCTCCATTTGGAGCGGTCCGTTGCAAGGTCCTCCCAGCGCTCTGTGTTGATCTCTAGGGCCTTCATGTCTCTCTTGCAGACGTCTCTAAAACGCAGCTGTGGGCGGCCAACGTCTCTCTTGCCAGTTGCCAGTTCTCCATAGAGGACGTCTTTGGGGATTCTGCCATCCTCCATACGGTGAACGTGGCCTAGCCAGCGGAGCCTGCGCTGTCTGAGTAGAGTGAACATGGAGGGAAGGCCGGCGCGGGACAGAACTTCTGTGTTGGGCACTTTGTCCTGCCAGGATATGTCCAGGATGTGGCGAACGCAGCGCAAGTGGAAGGAGTTCAGTCTCTTTTCCTGCCGGGCGTATGTTGTCCACGTCTCACTCCCATAGAGCAGTGTGCTGATGACCTATGGCTGACAGACTGTATAACCTAAGCAGGGCTGCTCACAGAGATAGCAAAAAAATGTGACGACCTAATAGTATTGAATGCAAAAGATGCAACAGACTTACACAAATGGTCCCCTTCAGTATACAACTAGGACAATATCAGTCGCTATGGAGGGTGACAATATGTATGGGTACATATTCATACCGGAGTGGTGGCTCAGTTGGTAGAGCATCCGCCCCACACTCGGGAGGCAGGGGTTCAAATCCCGGCCGGGTCACACCAAAGACCATATAAAAATGGTGCTTTCTGCCTTCTAGCGTGGTGCTCCGCATAATGGAATGGGGAAAGTAAAGTTATACACAGAGCTACCAGAGGACTGACCCCCCCGCTGTAGCTTTCACTACTTACAGTAGCTGTGTGGCCTAGGGTCAGAGAAATGGAGATAGGCGCCGCCCATATACACCTTCAGGTGTGAAGAGATTAACTAACTAACTAACATATTCATACTATGTAGCGTAACTAAATAGACAGTTATGCTGTTTAGTCCATCTAGCTACAATGCTCCGCACTGTGTATCAGAATCAGAATCAGAATCAGCTTTATTGCCAAGTATATTTACAGGTAAACATATGAGGAATTTGACTTGACATTGGACGCGCACGTTAGGCGCATCCAATGACGCGGCAGCCATGCAAGGCACCTGTCATACAGTGGGGGTAAAGAGGGGAAGGGAGGGGGAGGAAAACACAATAGGAGAGAGAAAAAAACATAGTTAATGAGAATAACGCTCGTATAAGCTCATATAAATCTCAAATGAGCCAAATTTTGACTACACAGAAAAAAACCCTCTGTGCACAATTAGCAGACAATATAGATCACACAAACAAGAGTTGAGAGAAGCAGTGTATGTATGAGTCAGTATATATGTGTCAGTTCGTGTAATGTTGCATGCATTTGTGTAGTGTAGGTGTGACAGTTGCTAGTGAACAGCAGAGGGCGCCTCCAGGCAGTGGATAGATGTTATAATCATGTGACTTATAAACAAGTCCGGAGTCTATCTCTTCGCTTGCAGATGAAGGCACATGGACTGTCCTTGAGAAGTTCAATCCGCTGAAACAACAGCAGCTGTCTGTCGATTGTTTGGGTTAGCAGCCGCCACTTCTGCTTATCTCATCGAGGAGGAATGTAAACAGGGCATCAAAACAAGGTCAAATCTACACAGCTCAGAGCCCACGGAGAATAGAATTTTACTCTCTCATGCGTTTGTGCTTCGTAATTTTAATATTGATATACAGGCTTAAACAGGCATTCCATTCCATGGAGAGCACAGGGCTCCAGATGTATTCCTCTGCTGAATCACTGTCATTCAGTTCACCGTTTGCCATTACTAGTGCCCTCCCCAACTGGTCGAATTTGATGAAGGAGCTTGCCGGGTCCGCTTTGATCAGCTCTCTCACCTTCCTTCAATTTCTGATACATCAGGGAACTACATATAGGGAACTATATATATATTTATGTGTACATATGTACATTCACTGCTCTTATTTTCTTATCTTCTAAATCATTGCTCTGAGTGTTGCTATCCCTGTGCTGTTGCAATCCTGGAATTTCCCCATTGTGGGACTAATAAAGGCTTATCTTATCTTATCTTATTAATCTTACAGTGTCATGATCTGAGCGCAGGGGGATTCCACCGGGCTCAGTCTTTCTGTCTTTTTTCATATTTGTACTTTGTTGTTGTTTTGAGTTGTAATTCCTGTTATTTTATCCTTGGTTGATTTGTCACGTATTCTGTATTGTGTCTCAGTATGATTTAGTTTCCTGTTTACATTCATTATAGTTTGTTATTCACATTTTTGAGATTACTTGTCTTTATGTTGCCATCTACTTTTATTTTTATTCTGTTGTGTGTTCTCTGTTTATGTTGACAGCTGTCAGTAACGTTTCTGGGTTGTTGCTCCGCGGAGGCAGGGCCCTGTCAGCTGTCAGCCTGCTCTCTCCTCTCTCATTACTCCCAGCTGGTGTAAATTGTACCTTTGCTTTCTCCTGCCAGCTCAGGTGACCCACATCTGCGATCACTTGTTTCATTTTGTTTCTAGCCTTATTTAAGGGGCTGTGCACTATTGACCGGTGCAGCACCCTTCTCTACATACGGATGTAAGTTCCTTTGCTTCTTTGTACCTTGTCCACTTCCTTGGCTCAGAAGGTCAGAGTTTTTCAAATGCTTGGCCCAATGGACTGTTATGAAGAGGCTATTGAGATACTAACTAGCTACTTTGTTAAGCTCGAAAATGTGGTGCAGCATGCAAACACCCACTGCCACCAATGACGAGCTAAGCTAGCTATCCCCACACCCTACGCCTACTCTGTAGGGCCTACGGAGACAGCATAAACATTGCGAGCCCCGAAGATTGGTCAGGACTGCAATGTGTTGTGAAGCTCGACGGCGTGAGTGTGCCCATGATGATAGCCAATGCTGTTATGCAGTCCATAGTGAGTGAGGCCATGATTCGGAGACTCACCCCCCGGTGCCCTGATGTGGTGGAATTACCGGATAATGGGACCTCTGGTGCCGGCAGGAACGTCACATTTGCAGTGCAGTACGGTGAAAAAATGATTCCAGTGCTCCGGCTCCAGGTGACACACTGGGGTGGAAATGTTATGGGGTTGGATTTATTCGGTGAGCTGGGGTTTACTTTCACAATTGGTGGGCAAACGGTCAGCGGCCCAGGCCCAGTTCTCCCAGGCTTCACAGACGTGGATGTGGTCAAAGAGCACAGTGTGGACAGTGACTGTAACGCAGAGAGTGGATACGGTATGGGCGGTGAAGACGACATGGAGGAAAGACAGGGACCGGGATTGGCTCCACCCCTTGCGCAGCCAGAACTGGAGTTGGAGGAGAGAGAGCTTGAGTTAGGCGAAACCAACACCAACGAGGGTTTTATGGACATTATCGACACCGGGATGTCCACTCCATGCTCTCGGGGGCAGAGCTGCCCAGAAGAGGGGCCTGAGCATGCGGGGGGCAACAATGCACAGCAACAGCAGATGAACTTGAACGCATCGCAGGGTGCAGCGCAGCAGAGCACTTCGGATGGCTTGGTGGAGGAACTGGATGACTTTGGTGCCCGTGCTCAGCCAGCTGCAGCGGGAGTGACCGAGTTGGCGGGTGGAGGGTCTGGTCTGACGAGCAACACCAGGGAAGCACAGGGCGCCTTCAGCGCTCGGGTTGAGTTTCAGCCAGCAATGGGCGAGGGGTCTGCTGTGACAACAGTGACTACTGAACTGCCACAGTGTAACAAAGGCGCCAGACCGAAGGAGAACGCAGAGCTGACAAGTGCACGGTGGCACATCAAACCAGTCAAAGCGCCGTTACAAGTCATGGACTGGGTTCAGGTTTGTGCCAGTGGGAGGCCGGAAAGGTGACTGATCGGACCGCAGCCAGTAGAACAATGGGCGCTGCTGAGGAGTGGGGAGAAGCTGGGAACAGTGTGTGTTTGGCTGATGGACGATTCACTGTGGCATGTGAACAAGCATCTGGGTGGCGGATCCGGATGGAGGGGCTCCGCGGAGTTCAGCTGCCACAGTGTGGAATCCAGGCCCCGGCCTCAGGAAGATTGGCCCTGGAGGTCCAAAAACTCCTGGGAGGAGGCCACCAAGAGCCCGTTTCAAATCTCTTGGGGGGTGGGGGCATGAGCCAGCTTCAGGGCTCCAGTGAAGGGGCCACCACGGGGCCGCCTCAAAGCTCCCCTGACTGAACTGTTTTTCCCTGCCTGTCCCACTTTGTCCCCAGGTGATTGTGCTGTAACAGTTTAATATGTTTATAGTTCTGATAGTTTGGCATGCATGTTATGTTATGGGGTTATTTTGTGTTTTCCTTTAGTTCAGAAGCACAGCGTGAGACTTTAGTTTATAGATGGACTTTTTCTTTAAGAATGGGTGGCAGAATAATCCACCCCGACGTGCAGGCTGCATGGTAGTCCACCCGTCAGCCCTATTTTAGGTTATTTTGTGTGAATGTGTTAGGCCAGTTTAGTAAATTGTTTTTTGTTATTTTAGTGCATGATTCAGGTTCCAAATTTGGGGGGGGGGGTTTCAATTGTGTGTGGTTTTGGACTTTTCTAAAGGGGGGGTGGAATGTAATATATAAATAAATGGCACTTTATTGTGAAGTGCAGTATGGTGATGTGGACGTTCTGTCACATCACTGCACTGCCCATATATAACTAACTAACTAACTAACTAACCTGCACTTATATAGCGCTTTTCTAGTCACAAAGACCACTCAAAGCGCTTTCATTAATACTAACCCTCTATTCTATTCTAAGGGCCTATAGGAAACAAATATCTAGGGACAATTTAGAACAGCCAATTAACCTAACATGCATGTTTTTGGCATGTGGGAGGAAACCGGAGAAATCCCGGAGTAAACCCACGCAACACGGGGAGAACATGCAAACTCCACACAGATCACTGTTGGTCGGGGGCTGGGATCGAACCCACGATCCCACGATCCCCACAATCCCCCGGCCAAGGGTAAACTGTGCTGCCGCAGTGCTAACCACTGCGCCACCGTGCAGCCCATAAGGCAGGGGCGCCATCTTACAGCCTCTTATACCCGATGCTCTATGCCCACACTAGGTGCCATGTCATGTAATGCTGCTTGTTCTCTATAATAAAGCTGTGTTCGCCAACTCATCTTGCCTCATCCTTAGCCAAGGTATTTTTCATACATAACAGAGATTAGCGCCATACCAGCTGGTGAAAAGCTCTGGACTGGAGGCAACTTCAATGGCCACTGCAGAAGTGACAACATCGGCAAGGAGGAAGTCATGGGTAATTTTGGCGTCGGTAAAAGTATTGATGCTGGTGATGACTTTGCAGCATTTGCTGTGAGTCATGATATAAGGATTATGAATACATTCTTTGAGAAGGCGCTTCGACACAAGATTACATACAAGAGTATTGCTGCTGAGTCACAGATAGACTGCATCCTTTGTAGATCCAGTGAGAAGAGTAACATCATGGACTGCAAGGTTATCTTAGGTGAAAGTGTGACGAGTCAGCACAGGTCCTTAATATGCACCTTAAAGACCAAAAAGGTGAAAGTTAGAGGACCTTCAAGAGTGCCAAAGACTAAGTGGTGGAAACTATCTGAACCAGACAGTAAAAGAGTCTTCATTTTTGAAGCTTCCAAAGTCATAGAGCAGAGAATGACAGATGGTACAGATGACTGGGACACGGTGATAAATGACCTGAGTAAGTTAGGTGAGGAGTTGCTTGGGAAAATATCAGGCAACATGAAATGTGATAAAGAAACTAGAAAGAAAAAAGAGTCTAGATATGAATAACACAGAGGAAAACAAAATCACCTACAAGACAGAAAAGAAGAATACTAAAAGGGCTGTTGCCATCGCCAAAGCAAGGGCTTATGATCAGCTGTATGATGACCTGGAATCCAGTGAGGGGCAAAAACGGGTGCTTAGATTGGCTAAGCAGAGAGATAAAAACTCAAAAGATATCTACCAGACAAAGCTGATCAAGGACAAGGATGGACATATATTGTCTGAGAACAGTAATATCCTGGACAGATGGCAAGAATATTTTCATAAGCTCATGAACGAAGAAAATACAAGAAAGACTATACAGGAACAGCCGGTGGAAGTAAATGTGACTGTGGAAGAGATCATAGAAATGGAGGTGGAGCGGGCTTTGAAGGAGATGAAGAATGGGGAAGCTGTTGGACCCGACAACATCCTGGTCGAAGTTTGGAAAGCTTTGGGGCCTTTAGGAACAAAGTATCTGACAAGAGTTATGAATATGATCTTGCAAGGAGAAAGAAGGCCTGGAATTTGGAGGAAAAGCACAATGGTTCCAATTTTCAAGAACAAAGGGGACATCACTTCTGCTGGGACTACCGTGGTATCAAGCTAATGTGTCATAGCATGAAGTTGTATGAAAGAGTAATTGAAAGCTGTCTTAGAGATATTGTTCCCATCAGTGATGAACAGCTTGGTTTCATGAAAGGAAAGTCAACAACTGATGCTCTGTTCTCACTTAGACAGTGACAAGAGAAGTACAGAGGACAGCAGGATCTCCACAGTGTGTTCATTGACCTGGAAAAGGCGTATGACAGAGTGCCAAGAGAAGTGCTGTACTGGTGTATACAAAACAAAGGCGTCCCTGAGAAATACATTGATCTTGTGAAGGACATGTATACTCATTGTGAGACGGTGGTGAAATGTGCCTCTGGAACAAATAAATCTTTCTCTGTGGAAGTGGGTCTCCATCAAGGGTCGGTGCTCAGTCCTTTCCTGTTTGATATAGTTATGGACTGCCTGACGGGCAACATCCGAAAAGAAGTGCCTTGGCAGATGATGTTTGCTGATGATGTGGTCTTGTGAAACACAGAGAAGAAGAGTTTTGAAGAGGAACTAGAAAATGGAGGTGTGCACTAGAAAGCAGAGGGATGAGGATGTCAAGATCTAAGACTGAATATATGTGCTTGAATGGACAACCGTCAGGCAGTGTGGAACTCCAATCAAGTGCAGTTCCTGAAGTGAGAACTTTCAAGTACTTGGGAAGTATCCTGCAGACTGATGGCGGTAGCGATGCTGAAGTAACCAGGCAGATCCAGTGTAGCTGGAACAATTGGAGGAAGATACATGGAGTAATGCCTTTTGCAACAGCAGCTCAATTCTGAGTTTTTTTTCTTTCTTTCTTGACACACTTTATACATCATGGACACACAAATCGCCCCAAAATGCCTCCCGAGCCGGCGGACGGAGCCACTGTTTACAGCAGGAGACGGCACAGCAGGGAACAGCTGCTTGCACTTAATTGCCACTCGGTGCTGACGAAAAAACTTGACGTACCGAGAGAAATAAGGCGAAAACGACGTGGTTGTCGGGCTGGTGTTAGACGGCGGACAAGGAGTATAAGGTACAGACCCACCTTCTCATCCGTTATTATGGGGAATGTACGCTCTATACCGGGAAAGGTAGATGAGCTAGCGGCTATCTGCCGTTAAGATAGCACATACCGGGAGTGCTCTCTCCTTTTGTTTACTGAGACGTGGCTAACTGAACTAGCAGCAGATGCTAACATTGAGCTGGAGGGTTTCCACATGATACGGGCAGACCGAACACCAGACAGTGGCAAAGCAAGGGGCGGTGGAGTGATAATGTATGTTAACAACAACTGGTGCAGACCGGGACATATCACTGTTAAACAACGTCACTGCAGCAAAGACATTGAGTTGCTAGCTGTTAGCATGCGGCCTACATATCTCCCGAGAGAACACTCACACGTGATCTGCATTGTTGTTTATGCAAATCCAACGGCGAACGCTGGGACAGCGCGTGACGTCATCCATTCAGTAACCAGCAGGCTGCAGACAGAACACCCAGATGTTCTTCTCCTCATCTCAGGCGATTTCAACCATGTTTCACTGTCTCCCGTTCTACCTACGTTTACCCAGTATGTCACATGCCACACTAGAGACAATAAAACACTGGACTTATTCTACGCAAACACTAAGGAGGCGTACACCTCATCACAACTCCCCCAACTCGGGAGATCGGATCACAACTTGGTTCATCTCCGGCCGGTGTACAAACCCCTAGTGCACAGACAACCCCCGGCCATGCGGACGGTGATGTTATGGTCTGAGGAGGCAATGGACACTCTAAAGGGCTGTTTTGAAGCCACCGCCTAGAAGCACCTCTGCGATCCACATGGTGAGGACATCGATGGCCTCCTTCACACCTTCACGGGCTACCTCAGCTTCTGTGCGGACAAATCCGTTCCCACCAAGACCATACGGTGTTGCTCAAACAACAAACGCTGGGTCAACCCTGAGATTAAAACACTTCTGAGAGAGAAGAAGAGGATCTTCAGGTTGGGGAACAGGGAGATGCTGAAGTCCGTACAGAGGGAGCTGAGGAGAAAGATCAGAGAAGGCAAGGACAGCTTCAGGAGGAAGATGGAGGACAAGCTGCAACAGAGCGACATCAGCGGGGTCTGGAGAAACCTCAAAACCATGTCTAGGCTCCAGAATACCTCCCCCCAGGCCACGGGGGGCAGGGATTGGACCAACAATCTGAATTTGTTTTTCAATAGGTTTGACCAACCGCCCTCCCCCCTGACTGCACAACAACCACTGCTGCCTGTAAAGACATCAAGTCCTGCTGCCCACTCCCCACTCCACCAACACCCCCCCACTCCCAACACACAGCCCCCCATCCTGACCCTGACCAGGACCCAGGTGAGGACGGAGCTGAGGAAGATCAAGGCGAGGAAGGTGTCGGGACCGGACGGCATCAGCGCAAAGCTCCTCAAGTCCTGTGCAGACCAGCTGTGTGGGATTGTGATGTACATCTTCAACCTGAGCCTGAAGCTGGGGAGGGTGCCACAGTTGTGGAAAACATCTTGTGTGGTACCTGTACCAAAAACTTCCCACCCCAAAGACCTGAACAGCTACAGACCGGTGGCCTTGACGTCCCACTTGATGAAGACCCTGGAGAGACTGCTCCTTCAGAACTCAGAACTCAGAAAAGATTTATTGCCAAGTACATTAACAGTAAACAACTGATAACATACGAGGGATTTGACTTGACACAGAAAATGACCTGCATTTCCAATGACGCGGCAGCGTCTGAAAAACGCGCCTGTCATCAGATGGGTACAGGATGCATAGGGAGGAAAAGGATAACACAATAGGAAAGAGCAAAAAACCATTGATTGTCAGAATACCGGTCATATATGAACAATATTATGATTACAAGAAAAAAAGCCCTCAATGCACAGTTAGCAGACAAGAATGTACACAAGGACACAAAGAGAGCAGTGAGTGAGTGATCTTTTTCATCAGTTTTTGAGTCAGTGTGGGTGTAGTGTTGAGTGTAGGTGTTGTATCAGTTAAGAACAACAAAGTCTGTTTGGCAGGAGATGTTTTGTCTTAGCTGCTGGCATTTGTCCTTGAGCCATGCAGCTGACTGTCTGTAGAGTCAATGCAGCTCAAATGTTTTGGAAACAAAAAACTGCAGATAATCTGGAGGACTTGTGTGAGGGGGTCAGATTAGTCGAATAGTACTGATCCCAGAGAAAGAAACTTTATATTCTCTTAAAGATTCAGTACTTTAATCCTTCAGTGCTGGACGTTGAATCCTTCATGGACGGCTCTCAGCGTGATCACGATGTAATCCATTTTCCTAGACAGTTCTCCATTTGCCGCTGTCAGAGTCCTCTCCATTTTTTCAATTTGATGCTTAAGCCTCGCCTGGCCAGCATTTTGATAGGCTATGTCTATCTTCATCAATTTACGATACACCAGGACAATCCCAGATCCAATCAGAACGATCCCGATGACCATTACTACGAAGACGTACAAATCTTCGACATCTTCGATGGAAAGATCAGACAGGCACAAGAGTTTCCAATTACTTGTGTCCCTCAAATAGCCCGCAGCAGCCGTTCCTGTGGGGCAAACAACCTCCCCCGGGGCACTTTTCCTCGTTGAAAAAATAGTGTCAATTGCGTTCAAAGCCCAGCTTATTAAATCCATAATTTCGTTCGATAATCAGCAGTAGAGACACGCAGACAGACGATAGCAAGCTGGGATCCAGTTAGTTAGAGGAGGAAGGAGATGAAAAGTCAGAGCTGGAGAGAAGAAAAAAGCGTCTGCTCTCTTTGGGAGGTGGAAGTATGTCGGTGTCCTTGCTCACCTCCACCCCCTGGTGGAACCAGCGATGGATCCACTCCAGTTCGCCTACCAGCATGGCATTGGGGTGGAGGATGCGGTGATCTTCCTCCTTCACCGTTCTCTGTCCCACCTGGAGAAGCCCGGGAATGTGGTGAGGATCATGTTCTTTGACTTCTCCAGTGCTTTCAACACCATCCAACCGATGATCCTGAAGGACAAGCTGCTGCGCGCAGGGGTGGACCAGCACCTGTCATCATGGATCCTGGACTACCTCACGAACCGGCCTCAGTTTGTGAGAACCCGGGACTGTGTGTCCGACACGATCATCAGTAGCACGGGGGCCCCCAAGGGAACGGTGTTGCCTCCCTTCCTGTTCACTCTTTATACTGCGGACTTCTCACACAACACAACACACTGCCATCTACAGAAGTTCTCTGATGACTCTGCGATCGTTGGCCTCATCTCCAATGGAGATGAAGCTGAGTACAGAGGGCTTATCCAGGACTTGTGTGAGACGAGCTAATTTGAACCGCACATGTTTTGGTGTCAGCAAATGTCGCATAAGGTGACAATGCGCTCTTGAAGTACGCTGTCCTTGAGAGCTGTCTGACTCAGCCAAGGGATCAGCGGCTAAGATGGCCACTGACTGTGTGACATCATCACAGGGAGAGACACGCACACGCTCGGCGGACATTGGGCAGCACAGTGGTGCAGTGGTTAGCACTGTTGCCTTACAGCTAGAAGGTTCCTGGTTCGAATCCCCAGGCTGGCAGGGGTTGGAACCTTTCTGTATGGAGTTTGCATGTTCTCCCTGTGCTGTGTGGGTTTACTCCGGGGGCTCCGGTTTCCTCCCACAATCCAAAGACATGCATGTTAGGTTAATTGGTTGTTCTAAATTGTCCCT
The DNA here is from genome assembly GCA_020510985.1 of Pholidichthys leucotaenia. Classification (NCBI taxonomy): domain Eukaryota; kingdom Metazoa; phylum Chordata; class Actinopteri; order Cichliformes; family Pholidichthyidae; genus Pholidichthys; species Pholidichthys leucotaenia. The sequence continues at coordinate 236,221,574 of CM035848.1, read as the reverse complement.
AGATATCTGTTTCCTATAGGCCCTTAGAATAGAGGGTTAGTACTAGTGAAAGCGCTTTGAGTGGTCTTTGTGACTAGAAAAGCGCTATATAAGTGCAGGTTAGTTAGTTAGTTAGTTAGACTTCATGAACTGGTGCCATCGGAACTGCCTCCAGATCAACACGAGGAAAACTAAGGAGCTGGTGGTGGACTGCCGCAGGCAAGGACAACCCCTCACAGCACCAGTAAATATACAGGGAACAGACATTGAGATGGTGACATCCTACAAGTACCTGGGTGTTCATCTGAACAATAAACTAGACTGGTCACACAATACTGACGCACTCTACAAGAAGGGACAGCGCAGGCTGTTCCTACTGAGGAGACTCAGGTCTTTTGGTGTACAAGGGGCGCTGCTGAAGACATTCTATGACACGGTGGTGGCATCAGCCATCACTTTTGGAGTGGTCTGCTGGGGCAGTGGCATTACTGCAGCCGATAGGAAGAGACTGAACAAACTGATCAAGAAAGCTAGCTCCGTCCTGGGGCAGCGCCTTGATCCGGTGGAGGAGATAGGAGAGAGAAGGACGGTGGCTAAACTGTCATCTCTGCTGGAGTCCGAGTTCCACCCTATGCAGGACATACTGAATGCACTGAGGAGCTCATTTAGCAGCAGACTACATCATCCCAGGTGCACAACCGAGAGGTTTCGCAGGTCCTTCCTACCAACGGCTGTCAGACTGTACAACCTAAGCAGGGCTGCTCGCAGAGATAGCAGAAAGACGTAACAACCTAATAGTTTTTTGAATGCAAAAGATGCAATAGACTTACACAATGGTCCCCTCCGGCATACAACTAGGAAAATACCGGTAGCTACGGAGGGTGAGAATATGTATGGGCACATAATCATACCATGTAGGATAAGTAGACGGTTGTGCTGTTTCATCCCATCTAGCAACAATGCTCTGCACTGTGTGTGTTTATACATTTACATATTTATTCCATCTAGCTACAATGCTCCGCACTGGGTGTATTTATATTTATGTTTATACAGTGATCCCTCGCTACTTCGCGCCTCACCTTTCGCGCCCTCAGTGCATCGCGGATTTTTCAAAAATATTCATCAAAAATTCAAAATTGAGAAAAAACATCAGGTATCAACATGGAGAGCCTGTACAACTCAAAATCCACCTCTCTGATTTGCTGGCCAGCATCCCCCCCCCCCCCAAGAGATCGCTCCCGACTGTAGATTTTGTTCTCGTGTTGGCTCGGCTCGGGAATCTCGCGATGTTTAATGAACATCGATAGAGATCTCTCTGAGAGAGAGAGAGTGAGAGAATGAACGTACGTATTATTTATATTATTTATACATTATTTTATGTATATTATTAATATTTTATTTACATGTTTCAAACTATTCTTTAATGTTCTAATGATAACATATGCATTTATAGGGTTAATATACACTTATTGATATTATATATACACAAAAAAAATGTATGTAAAAAATGGGGGGGGTGACGCTACTTCGCGGTTTTTCACTTTTCGCGGTCGGTTCTGGACCCCATTAACCGCGATAAGTGAGGGATCACTGTATTTATATATCTATATATTCATTCCATCTAGCTACAATGCTCCGCACTGTGTGTTTATATATCTACATATTATTCCATCTAGCTACATTGCTCCACACTGTGTTTATATATTTACATATTTTTTCCACCTAGCTGCAATGCTCCGTACTGTGTGTTTATATATCTACAAATTATTCCATCTAGCTACATTGCTCCGCACTGTGTGTTTATAGATTTACATATTTATTCCATCTAGCTGCAATGCTCCGTACTGTGTGTTTATATACTCATATATTTATCCCATCCAGCTACAATGCTCTACACTGTGTGTCTGTGTGTATATATAGTATATATTTATAGTAATATGTACATATGTGTATTAGCTGCTCTTGCTTGCTTGCTTTTTTTTTTCTTGCCTTCTGATTGTTGCTCTGAGTGTTGCTATCCCTGTGCTGTTGCAATCCTGGAATTTCCCCGTTGTGGGACTAATAAAGGCTTATCTTATCTTATCTTAATGTGTGACAAGCAAATGCCACCAAAAGTCAAAGGAAAGATACACAAGACAGTCATTCAGCCAGCAATGCTCTATGCCATGGAGACAGCACCGCTGAACAGCCAACAAGCTAGGAGATTAGGAGTAGCAGAAATGAAGATGTGTAGATGGGCTTGTGGACACACGTTAAAGGACCATGTTAGAAATGATGACATCCGTAAGAGAATGGGCATTGAAAGTATTGGTGTGGAGAGCAGAAAGAGCAGGCTTAGATGGTTTGGGCATGTCAAGAGGAGAGATGATACCAATGTGTGTAAAAGGACATTAGAGATGATACCACCAGGAAAACATAAACGAGGATGTCCAAAATTGAGATGGTCAGATTGTGTTAAACAGGACTTGGAAGAGAGTGGTGCATCAGCGAATGATGTCTATGACAGGGTCAAGTGGAAACAGAATGTATCTGCTGCAGTGACCCCACCAGAACATGGGAATAGCTAGAAGAAGAAGAAGAATTTATCATGATCTGCATGTTTGATTTGGCAAAAGTTTTATGTTGGATGCCCTTCCTGACACAACCCTCCCCATTTACTCGGGCTTGGGACCAGCACTAGGAGTACACTGGCTTGTGCACCCCCTGTAGCTAGGTTAAATCATTGTTTTCAAATATTTCAGTTATTTTGTCACATACTGTATATATCTTGACAAACTGGAGAGACTCTGAAATTGTTTCCTCACAGGCTCAGTCTTTCAAGTACCAAATCAGAATTACAATTACTGCTGTTCATATCAGCTAGCATCACTTCATTCATTCATTGCTAGCACTAAATTTTGAATTGCTACAGGCTGGAAAATGCAAGAATGAAAGGATATTTTGAAAAAGTGAAAATGCAGAGCTAAAACATGAAATATCTTGGGTTCATACTGTGCAATGTCAAAGTCAAAGTAAATTTTAGAATCACCAAGTATTTTTTAAATTTCTGTTTTTTTACTCTATCAGCATTTTCTGATTGGAGTTTTATTACAAAGCTGAGCTCTAAGGCAAAGCTGTGGATTTACTGGTCAATCTACTTTCCTACCCTCACGTATGGTCGTGAGCTTTGGGTAATGACCGAAGAATGAGATCACGGATACAAGCAGCTGAAATGAGCTTTCTCCATAGAACTGCTGGACTCACCCTTAGAGATAGGGTGAGGAGCTCAGTCACCAGGAGAGGCTCAGAGTAGAACTGCTGCTCCTCCACATTGAGGTGGTTTGGGCATCTGATCAGGATGTCTCCTGGACACCTCCCACTTGAGGTGTTTCCGACATGTCCCACTGGGAGGAGACTCCAGGGAAGACCCAGGACTCGCTGGAGAGACTATTGCTGTGTTTGAAATGCTCACTCCTTTCCTATATAGTGTACTATATAGTGAATCAGCCATTTTGTAGTGCTGTTCGATATTTTAACTGAAAATTTCATTCACTATACTACACTCAAAATATCCCACAATGCATTTTGAAAAGTAGTGTAGAATGGATGGTCACTACATTAGCCAATATATCCCATAATGCAATGCGCAGCTAACGGAGCAGTGAGAGAAGTGCTTCACAGCACAACATAAACTGCCTTAAGGTATTTATATTTATTAATTCAACAAAAACTATTTGATTTAATACATATTTACTACAAATTACATGCAGATATTCATTTTTTTTTTTTACCACCATTAGTCTGTTAAGTTTTACTGTCTCACCATGATGATGTCATTAACTGTGCCACTTAAGCAAGCCCAGTAGTGTCTGAAAGCTGTTAATTTTATTGTTTTAATGAGTTTATTGTTTAGTCCACCATATCTAAATTCACTATATAGTGAGTAAGGAGTGAGTGAGTGAGTGAGTGAGTGAGTAAGCATTCTGAACACAGCCATGTCTCCCAGCTGGTCTGGGAATGCCTTGGTATCCTCTCTGAAGAGCTGGAGCAGGTGGCTGGGGAGAGGGAAGTCTGGACTTCTCTGCTTAAACTGCTGCCTCCGTGACCCGGACCTCCAGAAAAGCAGTAGAAGATGGAAGGATGGATGGATATATGGATGGATGGAGTTTTATTACATATCTTGCTAAGTTTTGGAAGATTGTCACCTATAGTGTTGTGGTGACTTGTTACAAAGTAAAAATAAAAAGAAATACAGTACTTAGATTACTTTTGTACCGAGTTACTTTTTAACACAATTAATATCTTCTTAAAGGTTCTAACATTTGCAGCACTTCTGTTCTGCTCTAACTCCCTGCTTCTACTGGATGTACGTAACTGAGTGTGTAGTGTCCAACAGTTTTCAAAATGACAACCAAGTTTCAGAAATCTCTGCATTATTTTTCTCAGTTGACTGTAAAAGTCACAGTTAGCGGCTAAAGCCTTATTTATGCTACACCTCGGCTCTGGTACACTGAGATGTGTGTCTGCTTTGGATGAGGCCTTTTTGCACGTGGTTGTGTATGCACCGTGTTCCAAATTATTATGCAGATAGGATTTTAGTGTCATAAACATTCAATTTTTTGTTTTTCAAGTAAACTCATGGATGGTATTGTGTTTCGGGGCTCTTTGGATCACTGATATTAATCTCAGACACCTGTCATAATTAGTTTGCCAGGTGAGCCCAATAAAAGGAAAACTACTTAAGAAGGATATTCCACATTATTAAGTATGCCACAGGTTTCAAGCAATATAGGAAAGAAAAAGGATCTCTCTGCTGCCGAAAAGCATCAAATAGTGCAATGCCTTGAACAAGGTATGAAAACATTAGATATTTCACGAAAACTTAAGTGTGATCATTGTACTGTGAAGAAGTCTGTGGCTGATTCAGAGCACAGATGGGTTTGTGCAGATAAAGGCATAATGAGAAAGGTTTCTGCCAGACAAATTCATCGGATTAAGAGAGCAGCTGCTAAAATGCCATTACAAAGCAGCAAACAGGTATTTGAAGTTGCTGGTGCCTCTGGAGTCCCACAAACCTCAAAGTGTAGGATCCTCCAGAGGCTTGCAGTTGTGCATAAACCTACTATTCAGGCACCCCTAACCAATGCGCACAAGCAGAAATGGTTGTAGTGGGCCCAGAAATACATGAAGACTAATTTTCAAACAGTCTTGTTTACTGATGAGTGCCGTGCAACCCTTGATGGTCCAAATGGATGGAGTAGTGGATGGTTGGTGGATGGCCACCATGTCCCAACAAGGCTGCAACGTCAGCAAGGAGGTGGCAGAGTTAAGTTTTGGGCCAGAATCATGGGGAGAGCTGGTAGGCCCCTGTAGTGTCCCTAAGGTGTGAAAATGACCTCGGCAAAGTATATAGAGTTTCTGACTGGCCACTTTCTTCCATTGTACAAAAAGAAGAACCGTGCCTTCCATAGCAAAATTATCTTCATGCATGACAATGCACCATCTCATGCTGCAAAGAATACCTCTGTGTCATTGGCTGCTATGGGTATAAAAGGAGAGAAACTCATGGTGTGGCCCCCATCCTGCCCTGTGCTCAACCCTATTGGGAACCTTTGGAGCATCCTCAAGCAAAAGATCTATGACAGTGGGAGGCAGTTCACATCAAAACAGCAACTGTGGGAGGCTATTCTGACATCTTGCAAAGAAATTCAAGCAGAAACGCTCCAAAAAACTCACAAGTTGAATGAATGCAAGAATTGTGAAGGTTGTATCAAAGAAGGGGTCCTTTGTTAGCCTGTAACGGCCTGTTAAGATGTTTTCGATTGAAATAGCTTTTGATTTCAGTAAATATGACCTCCTAATGCTATAAATTCAACAAATGACCATTTTCAGTTCTTTACAACAAATAAAATGTTTTGAAACTCTGTTGTGCATAATAATTTGTAACAATGCTGTGGTGTTATGAAACCACAAGTTTGGTCAGTGTCGGTGTGACGACGTGGCTGCTCAGTGACGTCATCACGCAGAACATAAAAATGTAAGGGACGGCCATTTTAGAGCCTCTCTGACTGTCTCTTTCGCTTGGCCTCTCAACCAACATACTCTGTACCACCATAATTAGAGTTTTGCAATAAAGTTTGTTTTCTCAGCAAACTCCACTTTCTGGTCATTCCACATTTTTCAGAACATAACAAGTGCATTTTGATTTTTTTTTTTATTTTTGCAAAAAAAATAGTTATCATGGGAAGGTTTGTTCAATAAAATTTGAATTATGCTCTAACTAGAAAATTATACTGACTGTCATTTGCATTGATTATTCAGGAAAATCAGAGACAAATATCATTTGCAAAATAATTTGGATTGTGGTGTATACTTCATTTTTTTCATCTACTAGGCCAACCGTTTGACGCATGTGCATAACCGTCATTTGTAGTTTCACCCCAGCTCTTTTTTTCAATATTCTTCTCTGCTCAAGTTGCTGCTGCTGCAAAATGATTCATGTATGTTTATTCTCATTTTCCTCTTCGTCTTATTCATCTACTTTGACTTTGTATGCTGTGTCGGTAACGGCACCTCTTGAATGGGAGGTTCAATCTTGCGCATGCATCGTCAACACACCCAGGCAACGCAATCACAAAATTTGGGCTGCACATGGCCAGATGCAGAGAGGGCCTGTGGAGCCTAGCAGACTGAAGATGATGACATAATTTTTGTCACACAAGGCTCGTGGCCAAGTGGACATGGACAGCGGAGATGCAGCATAAACCCAGCTTAAGGAGCTCTGATTAATATCTGAAGAAGCTCCTAATAACTACGGGAGGAGAAAAATGCCTCTTCCACCACTTCATGTCTGCAGTGGTTAACTTTTAATTTGACTCTGAGGGAAGGTAATAAACATATTAGTGGTTATGAGGCAGCTGGGATGCTACCAGGAAACTACTAACATCAACTCTTTACTTAATGAGGAAAAGTCCCCACATTTGGAAGAATATGTACATCAGGCTACATACACTCAAGGGATTTAATAACGCACCACTACATTTACTTGTAAATTCAGTGGTGCAGTTTGTATTGTATGCAAATGACCACTCATATATTGCTTCTAATATCCTTTTAATGAATATCTTCAGTTAATCAGTGACAAAGCAAACAAACAAAAAAGATTGCCAAGAAACATAGGCACCTGAGGTATTGTGACCTCTTCCCCAAAATTGTGTTTTGAGATACAAGACTACTCACAATAATCAGTCAGGCATGACCAAATCCCAGATGTTGAGTATTACCCTACATCCATTTGCACAACTTGTTTTCTTAAGAGAGAAAAGCTCTCCCCAAATTGGGCCAAAAATAGAGGTGCATTATTAAATCCCTTGACTGTATTATCTGGACACTGCTTCTGTGATCACTAATAATTGTTGATTTCAGGTAACACAAAAATTCTTTAATGTAGCATTTTCACAGTAATGCAGTAATGTCATGGATTACTTTTTTGTGGTGACCAGGTTTTGCTAAACTTTGCAAAGTAACAATACCAAACTCTGGTCACTTCTGGCTCCAGCAAAACATAGAAAGTAACAGCCATGAAACAACATTTGAGGTCTTTAAAACATTGACGGATGGGTACCTTTCATCTTTTATATACACGGTCTGTGGGCAGAGTCACATAGGCAATTATTTTTTCATCTTTGCCGGAGGCACCTTGTCATGCAGTGTGTATAAATTACTGCTGAAACATTAACAAGTTCAGCTAAAACAAAAACAGATGGAGGACATGAGATTTGATTTGTTGAGTAGCTGCCAAAAGCCATTCATCTTTAACTCTCAGCTACCACACAGCAGAATTAGTTTGCATTTTCACACCAAATCTCACCCTTTTCACAGTGAAAAGAAATGGATACATCTTGCTGGTGGTAGTGTTTAAACTAAGAAAAGTTTTTTTCCACACAACATCAATGGATGAAACATTTGTTTATTCAATTTTGTATTTATTGCTTAACTTCTCACTAATAACTAACTTATACTAAAGAGTAGAAAAGAATGATATACTGTGCACACCAAGTCTTCTGATAGATAGTATTTTTTTTTAATGCACACTGGGACATTTCTTCTGTGGATTTAGTCTCAGTTGCCTTTGTGATCCCAGACTGAATCCATGACGTGGGCTTCTGTGGCATCAAGTCTCTGTGGAAGCAGCACACCATCTGGTGCAGGATCCCTGTTGTTTTGTGGCTGAAGTTTAACTTCTTTATAATTCTGCCTGTTTGTTTGGGGGAGTTGTTCTCTTGCAGAAATAAGTTATAGTAACAACCAGGGTTTGATATAAACACTGGCCAACCAGCCAAAGGCCGGTGGATTTCAGCTGTGGCCGGTAAGACAGTCACTCCCACTAGCAACTTTGGCAGGTTGTAGTTTTCTCAAACGGTATGTAAAATAATAAACCTATTGCAATGTCAGACTACAAAACTACAACTCCCATAAGTGCTATCTGCACACAGTGTGCGATCATTGGCCCACTGTCACCCTGGACGGAATCTGGAGAAGCCATGGACGATGTACTCCACAGGTCAGTTTCCCATCCTGTCCCTGTTCAGCCCAGTGGGAAGAAATGCCATGGTGAGTGATAGCTTCTCCTGTACCAGGTATGGAGTGGAGCCAGACGCCACCCACAGTGAGTTCATTTTGCAGCCAGTGTGGAGATACGGTGACAAACAGACAGCATCCAGCAGAACACACCTGTCCCCACTGTCAGATTACCAGGAAAACTGCCCCTGATCCCCGTTATCCCAGCAAAGAGTCTCCCTGTGCCCCCTCCCCCCCGCCACCACCAGCTCCTACCTCTGTGGTTAAATGTGGTTATTTTTTTAAAGCAAGAAGTTGTGGTTTTCCCTCTAAATATGTATTTTTAATGGGTTAGTCCAGGGTTGTCAAACATATGGCCCATGGACCAAAACTGGCTGCCAGGCGGTACAAATTTTTCTCTGTGAATTTACAGCTTTCTTTCGAGTAAGTTTCTGACCTTTTCTACTGATTAGAATAGTTCATGCAAATTTGAGACATTTTTCTCCTTAAATTGACACTCCACCAAAAATCAAGTTTTTTTCTGTTGTAAACATGTTTGTAACATGTTTTTGTGGCTTATAAGACAGAACGTTTGTACTGAGGGAGTCCCTCTGGGGCGGGAAAGATGAAGACCCAGACACCAGGCGAATATGATAAACCATAATTTATTGCAACACTCAAACAGAAACAGAAAATAAAGCAGCACATGGGCTGAACAAAAGAAAAAAAACAAGGCTGACTTCGGATAACTCTGGACTAAGACACGAACAGACTGGACAGAAGCGTGCAATCACACCAACACGAGACAAGGACACTGTGCAGGACACAGACTGAGACTGGCATATATGGACAGGAGAGTAATTGAGACAACATGAGACATGTGGGAGCAATCGGGGTAATCAGAGACAGTAGGGAGTGGCTATAGGCATAGAAAACATGAGGAACTGAGACAAAAGATAAACCAGAGAAATGAATACAGGACCAGGAAATACACGACCATAACAAATAATGATAATAACAATAAACAGAGAATCATACAACACTAAACTCAAACCCCAGACCAGAATACGTAAAGAACATAACATGACTATGATAATGAATAATAATAAACACAGATAATTAAAAAAAAAACCCAACAAACAAACAACTGAACTGAGGCAGGGGAAACACAAAATAGAAAAAACAAACTTAAAGTGGGAGCATGGTCCCTAACCCATGGTCAGACCCTGACAGCTTGTAGCTACGTAAGCATTCCTGCTTAGCCTGATTGGTTATAACATTAACCAATCAGGCTAAGCACTGGGCATGGCTACAGACCTGAGTTCACTCCCTCAAGGTAAATAGTGACCTAGGCGTGCGTTTTCATGCTTTCCATTCATTGTCTATGTAGCACGCTCCACATGCACTCTGGCAGTGCGGCGTCAAGAAACCCGAGCCGTGGCTCAGAGGTGCCCGCTCCTCCTCCTCCTGAATCCTTGCTCAGATCCATAATACACAAATCAGGAGCAGGTGCGTGGAGCCGATCGCTTCACGGAGCTTTTAAAATAGTGGTTGTTTGTAAAAAGTAAACGCATATTTGGCAGCTGCACATTTACGTACTTCTCGCCTTGACCATTTTCAGAAAAATGTTTCACTTTTTACTTTTGAAGATTTTTTTGATTTGATTTTGATTTTGTATACTTTATTGATCCCCAGAGGGGAAATTGAGGGCATCCACCTGGATGGATGAAGCAGCCACGGTACGGCGCTATCCCTTTACCATTCACACAAACATTCACACCTAGGGCCACTTTAGAGTCTCCGATTAACCTAACTTGCATGTTTTTGGACTGTGGGAGGAAACCGGAGAACTCCCGGAGTAAACCCACGCAGACACGGGGAGAACATACAAACTCCACACAGATCACTGTTAGTCAGGGGCTGGGATCGAACCAGGGATCCCATGGCCAAGGGTGAGTTGCTGTGCTGCCACAGTGCTAACCACTGCGCCATCGCACCACATAGGCAAAACTTTAACGTCCGGAAGTGTCATGAACAGACTAGAGCAGCTCACCCACCGGAGTCACGGCGACCAATCACATGCAGGCCTTGCAGGTTGGGAAGAACAGAGCGGGTTGGGGTAGACACAAAAAGCTCATCAAACTGCACTTTTGTAGCTGAAAATACTGCTTGAAAAGTGGCCGAAGTTCTTTGACCAGTCAGTGATACTCTCTGTGCAGTTTGCGGCTACAGAGTATTGGGCTCGTGACTCTTGCTTGTTTACGCCCCCTCCACTCTCCTGACGGTGCCAGAGGTGGAGGAGGTGTGGGGAGCAGATGCCTAAGTGGACATGTACCTTCAGGGGAAGAGGGAGGAGCCGAGGAGCAGCAGGAGCTTTTCCTAGTTGAAAAGATGGCAGATTATACATGTTCAGTTTTTGGCTGTATGAGCAAGAAATCCTCTTCTTTTAAATTACATGTCTGAACCACAGACATGAAAATAAGACAGCAATGATTAATTTTATTTGGAAAAACCTTAGTGTCCCTGCTACAGTACTGCAGAGAGGACATGGGTTTGCTGTCTGCATTTTACCCTGCATGCCCCCAGGGACTGCGGAAAGCCATCTCACTTTGCTGGTGGACGGGGCGCTGTGCCTGCCAGCTCACCTCCTTCACTTCCGCGCGGGAAAGACTCTGAGTGAGCCGAGGAGATTCTCGGAGAGTGGGCAACCAGAGACCAGCAGGGAGCCCTCCAGCCACCGATGCAGGGCTGGGCAGCGACTCTCTGCTCCACCGAGAATGATTCACCTACAACTTTTACTTCCTGAAATTGGATTGCATTCTCAGCCCAAATGTCCTCTTCTCCCCACTACCGGTGGGCAAGAGTATGGGTGGAGCTAATTAGAATACTCATAGATCCGTGCGTACTTAAGTAGGTGGAAGATGTAAAAACTCTTTTCAAGCAATTCTAAGGCAATGAAAGCTTTTTTGTGTATAAAAAGCCACAATATACTATTTTGGGCAAAAACACATTTGTTTCTGAGGTGGTTTTAGAGCGGCCGGAGTGCATCTTTAAGATGAGCCTTTTTTCTAGCCAGTTATCTTTTTCTTTCTCTTCTTTCTTCTGGTGAAAACTGGTTAAATCCATCAGCAACTACTAATGACGTAGTGCAGCCATGAAGGGATGTCCCAATTCATAGGGGTAGGCGAAGGGATGGGGGCACAAATGAGAACTGGGACGGACTCCAAATCTATACCCGTTCTTCACTCTCCCATTACAAATATTTTTCTCTACTGTTTTACACTATTTACTGCTGTTCATAAATAGTGTTTCTCTTGCTATTTTTATGTATGTATAAGGGTCAGTTACATTTAAAAAAGTTGGAAATTTAGTTCAAGTAAATTTTAGCATGCCATAGTCAGATCTGATCATATTAACCCCTTGCACTCTGGTCAATTTCCCTAAAAATGCCAAAAAATAACGTACCCAAAGTAAATCAAAAGCTGTTCTTCAACCCTTTGCAGCATCTTCATGGGGTTGGTCTCATTTAAAAGAAAACATTTTGAATTTTTTGGCAAAACTGTCATAATCTCTCTAAGTGCTCCTGCCACTGAGTAACAGTCATCTAAACATACTGAACTTGAAGAAAATAAAGTTCACCTGGGTGTTTTTTTTGGATACAAATGCTTACAAATAACACACAGCTGTCAGATCCGGGCTGGAAAATGCAACAGAAATGTAGATCCAAGTGTTATCCAGCTGAGGTCAAAATTTTGTAATAATACCACAAAAAATGAATATATTACACAGCTTTTTTCTTAGGTTGTTCCCAGGCGTTTTTGAACTGTGCCAAATTGTGCCAAATGGCACAGTTTGGAAAAACGTCTGTAACTTTTGAATGATTCAATATAGAAGCTTGATCTTGGGCTCTAATGAAAGGTGACACTCAGGGCTGTGTGTGTGTGTGTGTGTGTGGGGGGGGGGTTGTTTATTCATTCATGAATGAATGAATGAACGAACAAGCCCCCACACACAAAGAAGCATGCCACGTAAAAAATGTGTGGCTTTTTTTTACAAGAAAAAATAACCTACAGTGCAATAAAAATTATACTAATATATCTGTAATGTAGAGGATAACAACTCCCCCCCCCACCCCGCTACAGAGGACGGACATCGTCCATCGCCACATGACGGACCTTGGGGACTGTGCGCCGCGGTCTACTACGCACAGCTGTACTAAAATATCTGCAATATATCTGCAATCCGCTACAGAGGAGTAGCGGGGAAGGGGGTGGGGGGGACCGTTCTCCGGTCCATGCGCCGTGGTCCGTCATGTGGCGATGACACACAGTTGAAATTTACCGATCGGTCAAAAGTCATTTTGATTACAATTTTCAGGGATAAAGAAAAATTTAGCTTATAACACTTACCTGTCCACAACTGCAGTGTCGCTGGCGAACTTCTCTTCCTCATTGTCAGATGAACATGAAGCTGGTCCGCTTGTTACGACTCGTGGTTCTGGTCACGCGACCCGGTCAAACCATGATTCCATTATTGCGGTTTTGCGCTTCCATGATTGCGGTTTTGGCGAACGATTTTTCAAAACAAATAAGAACAGTAGTAAGAAAAAAACACTGGTGAACGCTACCGTCACACACAGCGGCTTACACAAAGCAGATTTTACGCACGGGACGCACGCTTTCAATCGTTGAACTTCTCTGCTTCAATTGGCTCGCTGTATTCGCAGCCGTTGGTAGGCGGGTCCTTCTTGCTAGGTTTTCAGTCATTGGTTCGTCAAGGTTTCAGAAACCCAATTCAAGGCTCTTATTAGTCGAATGAGAGGTCAATCACATCTAAACCAATCAAAGCACTCCTTTGGCTTTCTGTTCACGGCTGTGTCTGTAGTGGAAGAACCGAAATGCAGCTTTTTTTTTTTTCAGTGCGCACTAGTACGCAGAGACGTGACCACCCACGGTATCCCGGAGTGCAAGAGGTTAAACATAATTTTCCAACCACAAAATTGTGGCAAGTGAAAAGGCTGAGTGGCAAGTAACTTTGGAAAATCACTAGCCACAGTGGCAGTGGCTGGTGAGCAAAAAAAAGTTAATGTTAAGCCCTGCCAACAGATACTTAATTGCAAAAGTAAAATATTTGTACAAATGAGGATCTTGTTAATAAGATTAGATTTTATGTGTAAATTAATGAATACAAAATACTTAAGAAAAATTGTCTCTTTAAATAAAGGGAAATTGTTTTAAAAAATAGTCCCCCCCCCCATAATCTGGGCCACTTTTTAACTATATGTATAAATTTTAAAAAATTTACACATAACATTTTTTTTAATTAACTTTATTCCTAAAGAGTAAAATTATTTATTCTTGACCAGAAAAAACTGAAAATCTGCCCAGAATACAAATAATAACACCAAGCTGCCATTCAAAGAAGCAAATTAACAAATGTTACATAAGTGTGTTGGTGGTGTTGTTCGTCGGCATAGCATGGCTGTGATCCGTTAGGGCTGGGCGGTAGGGCTTTTAACATGCATCACGATACATTTAGGGTTTTATACTGATGCAAGATATATACTGTATTATGACATCTTGACATCTGTTCCAAAACCACTGTATAAATTTAAAACATTTGTATAAAATCACACCGGCATGATAAAAGAAACAGACCCATGTACTGCATTTTTTAAAAGCTGTATGGGGGGAGGGGGGACAAAATCAAGTTAAATTTAGCAAACTTTATTGAACCAGCCAGAAAACTCTACTCATAAATTTGCAGCAAATCAGAATAAATAATGGTAGCCCTTCCTATTATGGCCTGTAATAAAACCATTAACCCCCCTTCCCCCATAAAAAGGACTCAACACAATAAAAAGCGCATTAAGCAAAAATTCAAGAGAAAGGTATTTAAAAGCCTATAAATTTAAAGTTCACTTTTTCTGTTTGGTCATGTTTTTAGCAATAAGGGCCATGTCTTTGGCAGTATAATTTGTGACTGCAGTTGTGATCTCTTTCCATTTTGCACTTGTGTTGTATGGGATACATTTTCCAAATGAAGAAGCCATATAGTCATTTCCATAGGGTTGGTTCCTTTATTTATTTTGTAGGGGCTACCTTTGATGTTGAGAGTGGCTCTTAATGCATTCCTCACACAGTGGATATAAAAAGTCTACACCCCCCCGTTCAAATGCCAGGTGTTTGTGATGTAAAAAAAAGAGACTTAATGAGAATTTCATAACTTTTTCCACCATTAATGTGACCTAAAACCTGTACAACCCAATTGAAAAATAAACTGAAATCTTTTAAGGGGAAAAATCCAAAATAAAAAAACTTACAATAACCTGGTTGCATAAATATGTACACCCTGTTAAAACTGGGGATGTGGCTGTGTTCAGAATTAACCAATCACATTCAAACTCATGTTAAATGGGAGTCAGCACACACCTGCCACCATTTAAAGTGCCTCTGATTAACTCCAAATAAAGTTCAGCTGTTCTAGTAGGGTTTTCCTGACATTTTTGTAGTCACATCTTACAGCAAAAGCCATGGTCCGCAGAGAGCTTCAGAAGCATCAGAGTGATCTCATTATTCAAAGGTATCAGTCAGGAGAAGGGTATGAAATAATTTCCAAGGCATTAAATATACCATGGAATACAATGAAGTCTGTCATCATCAAGAGAAGAAAATATGTCACAACAGTGACATTACCAAGAACTGGACGTCCCTCCAAAATTGAGGAAAAGATGAGAAGAAAACTGGTCAGGGAGGCTGACAAGAGGCCGACAGCAACATTGAAGGAGCTGCAGGAATTTCTGGCAAGTACTGGCTGTTAAGCAAATGTGACAACAATCTCCTGTCTTCTTCAAATGTCTGGGCTATGAGGTAGAGCATCAAGAAGGAAGCCTTATCTTACAAAGAAAAACATCCAAGTCCAGCTACATTTTGCAAAAAATACATTTGAAATCTCCCAAACACAGGTGGGAAAATGTATTATGGTCCGATGAATGATTAGGTGGCGCGTGAACACGCAGTGGCCTCTCTCTCTCCTCTCTTCTGATTTTCTCTATTTTTCGTGTTTTGCACCACTTAGTGTTGTTAAACTGTTTATCGTACATATACAATACTGCGCACGAGCTAGTCGCCACAGCCTTGTGGAGATAAGGAGTAAAGCCACAGAATATGTCCTGGATGAAAGCAGCAAAGAGCAGCTTCATCGCCTAGGAATCCTCCACCAGTCCTCCACATCGTTGGACTCGACTGCCGTGCCCCATCCCAGATGGAGACGCCATAGACGGTGTGGGAGGAGACAGAAGCAGGGTAAACGCGGAGGTATATGGACGACGCTAACTGCTAACCCGCACAAACCCCCATCCCTTCACTGATTCTGGCCAACATGCTCTCACTTGGTAACAAGATAGACCACATACAGCTCCTGAGATCCACACAGCGTGATGTGTGGAACTGCAGTGTTTTTATCTTTACGGAAACATGGTTAAATGACAATATACCGGACTCTGCCATTCACCTAGCTGGGCTAACATGCTATCGCTAGGTAGGAGCGAAAACCCGGGGCAAGGCTGTTATATCTTTCACCCTTTACGTTACTTAATATAACAATAATAACTCTGACCATCGACGTACTGTTCACGGTTTATTAGCGTAGCAGCAACTCATAGCACACAGCCAACGACAACACACTCTGACATTACAGGTTACCCATAATGCTTTTAGCAAAGCACTACGACGGGTGCCGTAGTAAACCAAAATACATAACATCTCCTCCCCCCTTACAATAGATGTCCTACAGGAGATACCAAATGTCTTTGTTTTGTCTCTCTTTTTGTTTTTTTTAATTATTATGCTACCTTAGGAGTGAGGGTAGACTACCTCATCCCATAACTGTACCCCTGGGGATTATTCTGCCCCATTAATGTGGGTCAGTTACTATCTAGTCTAATAACTCAGACGGACAGGAGGTCGTCGCTCCCTGGTGGGGTATCGGCGCTCTGCAGGAACATGAGTCTGTGTTCTTTCTAATGTGGAGGTTGCTTCTGGTGCTGATGCAGAAGAAGATGTCACATCTCCAGCTGGAACTCTGGTCTCTGAAGTGGTTGAGTTCTGTACTGGTGTAGGTGGACAAAGTGGTGAGTTGGTGAGTGCATCGTTAGGATATCCAAGAGACGGTTCTGCAGGCGCTGGCGGTGTCTGCAGGAGTTGATCCACGTGCCTTTTCCAAACACTGTCAGTGGTTTGAACTGTATATGAGACTGGTCCAGTTTGTGCAATAACAGTTGCAGGAACCCACTTAGGTTCACCTCTGTAGTTCCTGGCCAGCACAGATTCTCCTGACGTGAACGCTCTGTCCTTTGCCCGCTGTTCTCTGTGCATAATTTGTTTCTCTTGTTGCTTTTGCACAGTGTCCTTTAATCCTGAGGGTTTCAAAAGGTCAAAGGTAGTGCGCAGATCTCTCTTGAACATCAGACTAGCAGGGGTTGTCTTTGTGATTGCATGTGGAGTGTTGCGGTAGTTTAGCAGGAACTTGTGCAGCCTCAGATGCAGTGTTCCTTGACCTTGTGATGCTTTCAATGCATGTTTCATTGTCTGCACAAACCTTTCTGCAAGGCCGTTCGTCGCAGGATGGTATGGAGCTGATTTAATGTGCTGCACTCCATTAGCTTGTAGAAAAGCATCCATTTCTTGTGAAACCAACTGAGGTCCATTGTCAGAAACTAGTTGTGTAGGAGACCCAAAACGACTAAACATTTCCCCTAATGCCTCTGTGGTCTTCTCTGTGGTGGTTGACTTCATAATAGCCACTTCAGGCCATTTACTGTGTGCATCCACAGCAACGAGAAACATTCTGTCCTCAAACGGACCTGCAAAGTCAATGTGCACACGATGCCATGGCTCCTGTGGGAACTCCCAGGGATGGAGAGGAGCCAATGGTGGGTTGTTCCGTACCTTGTGACAAGATGAACAGCTTTTGGCTATTTCTTCAATCTGCTTGTCAATGTTTGGCCACCAAAAATAGCTTCTCGCTATTTCTTTCATTCTCACGATTCCACTATGTCCTGCGTGAAGTTGCTGTAACACTTTTGTTCGACATGACAGGGGAATAATCACTCTCCTCCCCCACAGCAAACAACCCGACTGAACAGACAATTCTGTCCACTTCCCAAGGAAGGGCTTCAAGGTTGCGTCATCACCCGCAGGTTGTCCTTTAATAATCAAGTCCATGACTGCAGACAACACAGGGTCATTTCTAGTCCCCTTTTTCACCTGCAC
Source organism: Pholidichthys leucotaenia (assembly GCA_020510985.1). Classification (NCBI taxonomy): domain Eukaryota; kingdom Metazoa; phylum Chordata; class Actinopteri; order Cichliformes; family Pholidichthyidae; genus Pholidichthys; species Pholidichthys leucotaenia. The sequence continues at coordinate 236,203,785 of CM035848.1, read as the reverse complement.
AGCTGAAACAGGTGTGTTTTCTACCTCTGTGAAGTAGAAGATGTCCACAGTGCTTGACTCTGGCTTCATGACAGGAAGTGGTAATCTGGATAACCCATCTGCATTACCATGACAGTCTGACTTTCGATACCTGATGTCATAGGAGTGTCCTGACAACAGCAACGCCCACCTCTGCAGTCGGGACGCTGCAAGAGATGGTATTCCTGTGTATGGTCCAAAGATGGTTGTGAGAGGTCGGTGGTCAGTAAAAAGTGTAAACTTCCGTCCATACAAGTACTGGTGGAATTTTCTGACACCAAACACAATGCTCAGAGCCTCTCTTTCCAGTTGAGCATAGTTAGCTTCTGCCTTGTTTAATGTCCTTGACGCAAAAGCGATTGGCTTTTCCTCACCGTCTAGCATTACGTGGGAAATCACCGCCCCTACACCATAAGGAGAGGCGTCGCAGGCAAGCTGGATCGGAAGTGATGGGTTGAAGTGGGTCAGAACCTCTGATGCCGTCAGCGCATCTTTTGCCTTCTGAAAAGCCTCCTGACAGCTTGCTGTCCACCTCCATGCTTCCTCTTTGCGCAGCAGGTTATGCAGTGGTTTTAATAGTGATGCCAAGTTTGGTATGAAACGTCCATAATAGTTCAGCAGTCCCAAGAAAGACTTCAGCTGACTGACATTTTGGGGTGGAGGTGCATCCACAATGGCTGTGATTTTCGATGGTGCAGTGTGCAGTCCCTTAGCATCGATCACATGACCTAAGTATTCCACGGATGACTGGAAAAACTCGCATTTATCCTTGCGGATTCTCAATCCATATTCCTCCAGTCTCGTGAGAGTTGCATCCAAGTTGCGCAGATGCTCTTCATCATCTGCTCCTGTACACAAGATATCATCCAGGTAGCACTGCACTCCTGGTAATCCACTCAGGATTTGATCCATAGCTCGCTGAAAAAGTGCTGGAGCAGATGTGATGCCAAAAGGCAGTCTGCAGTATCTGAAGAGTCCTTTATGGGTGTTGATAGTCAGCATTTCACGTGACTGCTCGTCTACATGCATTTGTAAGTAAGCCTGGTTGAGATCTATTTTGCTGAACTTTTGTCCCCCACTCAGCCCCGCAAATAAGTCATCAATCAGTGGAAGGGGATACTGCTCTGCTGTTAGTACAGGGTTTACTGTTACCTTAAAGTCTCCACAGGTCCGGATTCCCCCGTCCTTTTTGGGTACTGGAACTATGGGCGTGGCCCACTCACTGGTTGTCACAGGCTCCAGAACTCCATTCTTGACCAGAGCATCTAAGTCAGCCTCCACCTTTGGTCTGATGGCGTACGGCACTGGTCTGGCTTTCATAAACACTGGTTTACTGTCAGGTTTGACATGCAGCTTCACTATAATTTTTTTCATACTGCCTAGTTCATCACGAAAAACCTTTTTGTGCTTTTCCAGTATGGCCTGCAGCTGAGTGGAACTGTGTGACAGCTTCCTTACTTCTTGCCAGTCAAGTTGGATTTTCTTTAGCCACCCACGCCCCATTATAGCTGGACAGTTGTTCTTGGTAACATAAACTGGAAGCTCAGCAGTTTGGCCATTATACTGAACAGTTACCTCTGTCATCCCTTTCATGGGCACTCGGTGTCCAGTATACGCCCTGAAGACGGTGTCTGAAGGTCAGAGTGGAAGATGTTTCGGAAACTTCTTGTAAATGCCATGCGACACAAGTGATGCCTTTGATCCGGTGTCTATCTGCATTTTAATAAAATGTCCCTCCACTTTTGGTTTAGTCCAAAAGCCTTCTGAGCCTTCATTCACATTCATAATCCGGACAGTATTTATTGCAGTTGACACCTCTTCCTCTGAGGAGTCGCTCACTCTGTCCTCGCCATGTTTAACTGTGTGAACATTTCTTTTCTTTTTGTATTTTACCATGTCACTTTTATTCCTTGTCTTTGGGCCTTTGTCTTTGCTCCTTTTGCTTCTACATGCCCGCTCCACGTGGCCTTTTTTTCCACAGTTGTTACAGTCCATCTCTTTGTACCAACAGTCATTAGGAAGGTGTCCCACCTTGCCACAGCAGAAACATGGACCTGTTGCATTGGTTTTACCACTGTTGAGCTTATGTACTCTGCCTGTAGCATGCAGTTGGTGTGCTTCTTTGGAAGCCATCTCCATCATCACACTAATGTTAATGGCTCTTTCAAGCGTCAAATCACTTTCTGTGAGTAACTTCTTCTGTGCTGCTTCATTCCGTAGTCCACACACAAGCCTGCCTCTTAATGTGTCATTTAAAACATCTTTAAATTCACAGTGTTCAGCTAACTTGTGTAGCGCTGCAACAAACATGTTAACAGACTCACCCTCTTCTTGGTTACGCCTGTGAAACCTGTATCTTTCTGCAATCACTAGCGGCTTGGGTGAGAAGTGGTGGGTCAGTGTGTCCACCAGTTCTTTGTAGGTTTTAGAGCCTGGCTTTACTGGCTGTAGGAGGTTGCGTAGTAGGTTAAATGTCTTGGGACCCATCACACTCAGAAAAGTGGGCACTAACTTTTCATCCATTATTCCATTGGCCGCGACGAAATAGTCAAAGCGCTCAGTATAGGAGCTCCATTGTTCCGCGCTCTCAACAAAGGGCCCGATAGAGCCAATGACTCCAGCCATTTTAACACTCCTGGTTGAATGTCGCTCTTTCCCTCGCGGCTCCTTTCTGTAACATCGTTCCTTCCCTCCGGCATTACTCACGGAGTTTTTTTTGTCCTTAACGATTTCCACTGCTCCGCTCCTCCCCGCTTAGCAGACAGCCCGCAGCATCCACCTCAGCACAGTGGCGCGGTGTATCACCCTGTCAGCACGAAGTAGCGGCGGGAAAAAAACAACAACAAAAAACTCTCCTCCGTCGCGGACTGCAGCGTCGGTCCAGACGTCCTCGTCGCCACTTTTTGTTATATCTTTTTTTTTTTTTTTTTTTTCTCTCGGCGCCACACCAGTCGGCTGCCTTTTGCAACAGCGGCTCGATTCCGAGTCTTTTTCCCTTCCTCTCTCTTTTGATCCGTCTTTTTTTTTCACCCCACTTATATCACGGACACACAGATCGTCCTAAATGTCTCCTGAGCCGGTGGACGGAGCCACTGTTTATAGCAGGATACGATACAGCAGAGAACAGCTGCTAGCATTCAACCGCCACCCGGTCCCATTGGAAAAACTCGACATACCGAGAGAACTGAGGCGAAAACGCCGCGGCTGCCGGGCTGGAGTAAGGCGGAGGACAAAAAATATAAGGTACAGACCCTCCCTTCCATCTGTTGTCATGGGAAATGTACGGTCGATACTGGGAAAGTTAGATGAGCTAGCGGCTATCTCCCGTTATGATAGCACATACCGGGAGTGCTCTCTCCTTTTGTTTACTGAGACGTGGCTAACTGAACTAGCAGCAGATGCTAACATTGAGCTGGAGGGTTTTCATATGATACGAGCTGACCGAACACCAGACAGTGGCAAGGCTAGGGGCGGTGGAGTGATAATGTATGTTAACAACAACTGGTGCAGACCGGGACATATCACTGTTAAACAACGACACTGCAGCAAAGACATTGAGTTGCTAGCTGTTAGCATGAGGCCTACATATCTCCCGAGAGAACACTCACACGTGATCTGCATTGTTGTTTATGCAAATCCGACGGCAAACGCTGGGACAGCACGTGACGTCATCCATTCAGTAACCAGCAGGCTGCAGACAGAACACCCAGATGCTCTTCTCCTCATCTCAGGCGATTTCAACCATGTTTCACTGTCTCCCATTCTACCCACGTTCACCCAGTATGTCACATGCCACACTAGAGACAATAAAACACTGGATTTATTCTACGCAAACACTAAGGAGGCGTACACCTCATCACAACTCCCCCCACTCGGGAGATCGGATCACAACTTGGTTCATCTCCGGCCGGTGTACAAACCCCTAGTGCACAGACAACCTCCGGCCATGCACACTGTGGAGTTATGGTCTGAGGAGACAATGGACACCCTAAAGGGCTGTTTTGAAACCACCGCCTGGAAGCAGCTCTGCGATCCACATGGTGAGGACATCGATGGCCTCATTCACACCTTCACGGGCTACCTCAGCTTCTGTGTGGACAAATCCGTTCCCACCAAGACCATACGGCGTCACTCAAACAACAAACCCTGGATCAACCCTGAGATAAAAACACTTCTGAGAGAGAAGAAGAGGATCTTCAGGTCAGGGAACAGGGAGATGCTGAAGTCCGTACAGAGGGAGCTGAGGAGAAAGATCAGAGAAGGCAAGGACAGCTTCAGGAAGAAGATGGAGGACAAGCTGCAACAGAGCGACATCAGCGGGGTCTGGAGAAACCTCAAAACCATCTCGGGGCTCCAGAATACCTCCCCCCAGGCCACAGGGGGCAGGGAGTGGGCGAACAACCTGAATCTGTTTTTCAATAGATTTGACCAACCGCCCTCCCCCCTGACTGCACAACAACCACTGCTGCCTCTAAAGAAATCAAGTCCTGCTGCCCACTCCCCACTCCACCAACACCCCCCTACTCCCAACACACAGCCCCCCATCCTGACCCTGACCAGGACCCAGGTGAGGACGGAGCTGAGGAAGATCAAGGCGAGGAAGGCGCCGGGACCGGACGGCATCAGCGCAAAGCTCCTCAAGTCCTGTGCAGACCAGCTGTGTGGGATTGTGACGTATATCTTCAACATGAGCCTGAAACTGGGGAGGGTACCACAGCTGTGGAAAACATCTTGTGTGGTACCTGTACCAAAAACTTCCCACCCCAAAGACCTGAACAGCTACAGACTGGTGGCCTTGACATCCCACTTGATGAAGACCCTGGAGAGACTGCTCCTTGCTCACCTCCGCCCCCTGGTGGAACCAGCGATGGATCCACTCCAGTTCGCCTACCAGCATGGCATTGGGGTGGAGGATGCGGTGATCTTCCTCCTTCACCGTTCTCTGTCCCACCTGGAGAAGCCCGGGAATATGGTGAGGATCATGTTCTTTGACTTCTCCAGTGCTTTCAACACCATCCAACCGATGATCCTGAAGGACAAGCTGCTGCGCGCAGGGGTGGACCAGCACCTGTCATCATGGATCCTGGACTACCTCACGAACCGGCCTCAGTTTGTGAGAACCCGGGACTGTGTGTCCGACACGATCATCAGTAGCACGGGGGCCCCCCAGGGAACGGTGCTGGCTCCCTTCCTGTTCACTCTTTATACTGCGGACTTCTCACACAACACAACACACTGCCATCTACAGAAGTTCTCTGATGACTCTGCAATCGTTGGCCTCATCTCCAATGGAGATGAAGCTGAGTACAGAGGGCTTATCCAGGACTTCGTGGACTGGTGCCATCGGAACTGCCTCCAGATCAACGCGAGGAAAACTAAGGAGCTGGTGGTGGACTGCCGCAGGCATGGGCAGCCCCTCACAGTACCAGTAAATATACAGGGAACAGACATCGAGATGGTGACATCCTATAAGTACCTGGGTATTCATCTGAACAATAAACTAGACTGGTCACACAATACTGATGCACTCTACAAGAAGGGACAGCGCAGGCTGTTCCTGCTGAGGAGACTCAGGTCTTTTGGTGTACAAGGGGCGCTGCTGAAGTCATTCTATGACACGGTGGTGGCATCAGCCATCACTTTTGGAGTGGTCTGCTGGGGCAGTGGCATTACTGCAGCCGATAGGAAGAGACTGAACAAACTGATTAAGAAAGCTAGCTCTGTCCTGGGGCAGCGCCTTGATCCGATGGAGGAGATAGGAGAGAGAAGGACGGTGGCTAAACTGTCATCTCTGCTGGAGTCCGAGTTCCACCCTATGCAGGACATACTGAATGCACTGAGGAGCTCATTTAGCAGCAGACTACATCATCCCAGGTGCACAACCGAGAGGTTTCGTAGGTCCTTCCTACCAACGGCTGTCAGACTGTACAACCTAAGCAGGGCTGCTCGCAGAGATAGCAAAAAGACATAACAAACTAATAGTTTTTTGAATGCAAAAGATGCAATAGACTTACACAATGGTCCCCTCCGGCATACAACTAGGAACATACCGGTCGCTATGGAGGGTGAGAATATGTATGGGCACATAATCATACCATGTAGGATAACTAAGTAGACGGTTATGCTGTTTCATTCCATCTAGCAACAATGCTCTGCACTGTGTGTGTTTATATATTTACATATTTATTCCATCTAGCTACAATGCTCAGCACTGGGTGTGTTTATATATTTATATATCTACATATTATTCCATCTAGCTACATTGCTCCGCACTGTGTGTGTTTATATACTTGCATATTTATTCCACCTAGCTGCAATGCTCCGTACTGTGGGTGTTTATATATTTACATATTTATTCCATCTAGCTACAATGCTCTGCACTGTGTGTTCATATATTCATATATTTATTCCATCCAGCTACAATGCTCTGCACTGTGTGTCTGTGTGTGTGTGTATATATATATATTTTATAGTAATACGTACATATGTATATTAGCTGCTCTTGCTTGCTTGTTTTTTTTTTTTTTCTTGCCTTCTGATTGTTGCTCTGAGTGTTGCTATCCCTGTGCTGTTGCAATCCTGGAATTTCCCCGTTGTGGGACTAATAAAGGCTTATCTTATCTTATCTTATCTTTCACCCTTTACGTTACTTAATATAACAATAATAACTCGGACCATCGACGTACTGTTCACGGTTTATTAGCGTAGCAGCAACTCATAGCACACAGCCAACGACAACACACTCTGACATTACAGGTTACCCATAATGCTTTTAACAAAGCACTACGACGGGTGCCGTAGTAAACCAAAATACATAACAAAGGCGTGTGTGTGTACATCAGTGATGCCTGGTGCCGTGACTCTGTTGCTGTTCACAGACATTGCTCTCCTTTGGTAGAGTTTATGATCATCAAGTGCAGACCCTTTAACACTCCTAGAGAAATTTCATCGGTTCTACTTGCCGCTGTGTATGTCCCGCCCACCGGCGCCAGTGAGAGGAGGGAAACATTGAAAGTACTCTATCAAGCTATAAATGAGACACAAACAGCACATCCGGATTGATTTCTCATCACAGCAGGAGACTTCAACCATGCAAATTTAAAGGCCCTCCTACCGAATCTATATCAACATGTAAACTTTGCAACGAGGGGAGACCACCTGCTGGATCTGGTGTACACAACCCATAAGAATGCATACAAACCCTCCCCCTCCCCCCTCTGGGCCTCTCTGATCACATCACCATCCTGTTAAGGCTGGCATACAAACCTAGAGTGAAAACAATCAGACCAAGAAAGAAGCAGGTAGATGTGCAGCCAGAGGGGGCCTTTGATGCTCTGAAAGACTGCTTCAGCACCACAGACTGGGACATTTTCAGAGGAGTAGAGGAGTAAACTGAGGTTGTTCTGGCATACATAGCCAAATGCATTGATGATGTTACTCACTGCAAGATCATCACTGTTCGTGGCAACCAGAAGCCATGGATGACAGCAGAGGTCCACAGACTCCTGAGGGCTCGGGACACAGCCTTCAGAGCTGGCGACACTGCAGGACTAACACCAGCAAGGGCCAACCTCTCCCATGGCATCAAGGAGGCAAAACGACAGTACAGCAAGAAAATATCAGGACACTTCAGCAACACCAGAGATGCATGTTCTCTCTGGCATGGCATACAGACCCTCATCAACTACAAACCTCCACCTCAGATCTGTGCGAGTGACATCACTCTGCTCAACAACTTACATGACTTCTTTGGCCGATTTGAAGCACAAAACAGCAGACTAGCACAGAAAACCACTCCTCCTCTGGACGAGCTGGCCTTGAGTCTGGATCCGGCTAGTGTGAAGAGGACCCTCAGCAGGATCAACCCAAGCAAGGCAGCTGGCCAAGACAGCATACGGGGTCACTTCCTGAAGGACTGCGCAGAGCTTAAGAATGTCCTGGCCGACATCTTCAACATCTCCCTGTCTCAAGCTGTTGTCCCCACATGCTTCAAGACTGCCATTATAATACCACTCCCAAAGAAGCCTGTCCCATCCAGCTACAATGATTACCAGCCGGTAGCACTGACCCCCACTATAATGAAGTGCTTCGAGCGGCTAGTCATGCAGCACATTAAGTCCACCCTGCCTCCCTCTCATGATCCATTCCAGTTTGCATACAGGTCGAACAGATCCACAGAAGATGCCATCACTGCTGCTCTCCATCCAGTCCTCACCCACCTGGATTAAAAAAACTCGTACGTGTGCATTCTGTTCTTGGACTTCAGCTCAGCATTCAACACAATCATCCCCCAGCACCTAATACAAAAACTCAGACACTTAGGACTCAAAACATCTCTCTGTAACTGGGTGCTGGACTTTCTCACAGGGAGGCCACAGAATGTGCAGGTTGGCAGCAACACCTTCCAGACCATCACACTGTGCACAGGGGACCCACAAGGGTGTGTGCTCATCCCACTGTTCTTCACCCTGCTGACCCATGACTGCGTGCCAGCCTACAACACCAACCACATCGTCAGGTTTATTGATGACACGATGGTAGTGGGCCTCATCACCAACAACAACGAGGCCAACTACAGAAACGAGGTGAGCCAACTGGTCCAGTGGTGTAACGACAACAACCTCTTCCTGAACGTGGGAAAAACCAAGGAGATTGTAGTCGACTTCAGGAGGGGTCACACACAGCACCCCCCTCTGATCATCGACAGTGCAGCTGTGGAGAGGGTGAACAGCATCAAGTTCCTGGGGTGCACATCTCTGAGGACCTCACCTGGACCAACAACACCACATCACTGGCCAAGAAGGCCCAAACTCACCTCCATTTCCTCCACAGACTGAGGAGAGCACGAGTCCCACCCCACATCATGCAGTCTTTCTACCGGGGCACCACTGAGAGCATCCTCACCAACTGCATCACGGTGTGGTATGGAAGCTGCACTTCCGCCTGCCGGAAGACACTACAACGCATAGAAGATGCAGCCAGCAAGATCATCGGTGCCCCCTTGCCCCCTCTTGGACATCTACCCCACCTGCCTCACCCGCAGAGCTATCAACATCACAGGCGACACCTCCCATCCTCTACACTCCCTCTTCAGGCCCCTGCCCTCGGGGAAAAGGTACCGTAGCCTCTGGGCCCGCTCCACAAGACTGCTGAACAGCTTCGTTCATCAAGCCATCAGGACCCTGAACTCTGTTCACCCCCCCCACCACCACCAGACGATAACAACTGCACAATAACCATCTCAGATGCTGGCACAGAAAGACTGGCACACCAACAATAATACTGTTGTTCTGTTGTACTTTTGCTGCTATATGTCTCTGCACATTAAGCGCAACCATTTGCACAAATGCCATATCTGCTGCTGTCTGTATATCACTGCAATACTGATCATGTGCAATCATGTCTGTCACTATCTGCTCATCACCAAAAGAACACCATACCTACAGTGAAGCATGGTGGTGGCAGCATCATGTATTGGGGCTGTTTTTCTTCAGCTGGAACTGGGGCCTTAGTCAAGGTGGAGGGAATTATGAACAGTTTCAAATACCAGTCAGTGTTGGCACAAAACCTTCAGGCTTCTGCTAGATAGCTGAAGATGAAGAGGAACTTCATCTTTCAGCACGACAATGACCCAAAGCACACATCCAAATCAACAAAAGAATGGCTTCACCAGAAGAAGATTAAGGTTTTGGAATGGCGAAGCCAGGGTTTAGACCTGAATCTGATCGAACATCTGTGGGGTGATCTGAAGAGGGCTGTGCACAGGTGATGCCCTCGCAATCCGACATATTTGGAGCATTTCTGCAAAGAAGAGTGGGCAAATATTGCCACATCAAGATGTGCCACACTGACAGACTCCTACCCAAAAAGACTGAGTGTGTAATAAAAGCCAAAGGTGCTGCAACAAAATATTAGTTTAAGGGTGTGCATATTTATGCAACCAGGCTATTGCAAGTTTTTTTTTTTTCCTCTTAAAAGATTTCAGCTTGTTTTTCAATGGGGTTGTACAGGTTATAGGTCATATTAATGCTGGAAAAAGTTTTGAAATGATTTATCTTGGTCTCATTTTTTTACATCACAAAAACCTGGGAAGCGTGGTGGCGGAATGGTTAGCACTGCAGCAGCACAGCAACTCACCCTTGGCCGGGGGGGTCCCGAGTTCAATCCCAGCCCCCGACCAACAGTGATCTGTGTGGAGTTTGCATGTTCTCCCCGTGTCTGTGTGGATTTCTCTGGTTTCCTCCCACATGCCAAAAACATGCAAGTTAGGTTAATTGGCATCAAACTGGGAATTTTAAATTGTCCTTAGGTATGCTTGTGAGAGTGATCGGTTGTCTGTCTCTCTGTGTTGGCCCTGCGATGGACTGGCGATCTGTCTAGGGTGCACCCTGCCTCTCGCCCAAAGATGCTGGGATAAGCACTAGCCCCCCCGCAACCAGAAAAGGATTAAGCGGAAGAAAATGGATGGATGGAAAAACCTGGCATTTGAACAGGGGTGTGTAAACTTTTTATACCCACTGTATTATAGTTCGATGACATCTCAAGTGGTGAAACAAATTAGTGGTAGTGTGACATAATTTGCATAAAACTGTACTTTGTTCAGTTTTTACCTTCTGAAGTCCGAACCACCACCAGAGAACGGAGCTGGTGCTTTTTTCTCCTTTGTTCAAATCTGCTTCCGCTGTAGCCAGTATGTACGTGTCATTTCATTTGCCCCACCCCTTCCCCACTCTCTGCCAGTGTTGCCAGATTGTGCATAAAAACAAGCGTCTCTGTCACAAAAACAGGTTAAAAGGCAGCAGTTTATAAAGAAAAAAATCGCGGGAAAAAAACAGACCTGGCAATGACCCTGAAATGAAACATGGAGCAGGGAGGCAGGGGCAACTGAGTGCAGCTATGTGAGGGAGGAGAGAGAAGCTGACAGCTTACACTGCTACAACAATGCTCAAGATGTGTGATAAAGACATTTTATGTATCGCGCATGAATATATTTGGTGTATCGCTCAGCCCTATGAGCCATCATAAGCACAAGGTGCATCACAGCATGCTGATATTTACTAGTGCAGTGTTCTTCAACCTTTTTTGAGCCATGGCACACTTTTTGCATTGAAAAAAATCCTGCGGTACGCCACTAACCAAAAATGTTACAAATGACACTGTCATGAATGGATTTCTCACATGGTTTTTGTATTCATGTGTTCTGGGTTCTGTTTTATGATTGTCTTGTTTGCTTGTTTTCTTTAATTAAACATATTTTCTGATTTAGTCTCTGAGCTTGTTTATCTGAGTTTAGTTTATTTTTGTTTATTTGTGCTTCCTTCCGATTTGTGTGAAAGTATAATTTTGATCTTTGTGGTTTTCTAGGTTTATTTCCATACTGTGAGGTTATTCCTGTTAACTTCCTGTATAGTTTTAGATTCTTAGTTCCTTTTTCCACTCCTGCTCCTGTGTCCTGCCAGTGCGATTGCTCCCCTGTGTTTGTGAGTAGTTTTGGTGTTTTCTGAGTAATTTCAATGAGTTATGTGACTTGCGGCATATTGCTGCTGACTTGACACTTGCATCTGGAGATCCTGGATGAAGCTACAGTTATCCCCATCAAATGTGATGGTGCTAGCTGTTTGGGCTAACATTAGGTTGACATCATCATTCGTAGCTTCAGGAATCCTAATCCATAGGGTAGCCAGGGTGTCTGGTGACAAACTACCCTTGTGGATAACAATGCAATGGCCCTTCCATACCCCACCCAATAGTGACAGGAAGCTCAAAATACCAAAGCTTATTTGGCTCTTAGACTATAATTTACACATAGGAATTTAGGTAGTTTTTAATTATGGTTTTTGTGTACTAAATACATGCTAATGTTCACTGAGGAAATAGCTTCACTGACCTTATGAAAATGGAAAATATGTCATGCAGGGATATTGATGATAACCAAGATATTAAAGTTAAAACTACATTACATAAATTAATTAAAAATACACTTTAAATTGTGTCAGTTATACACATGACATAGAGTGGTGTGAAAAAGTTTTTGCCCCTCCCTGATTTCTCATTTTTTTATATGTTTGTCACACTTAAATGTTTTAGATCATCAAACAAATTTAAATATTAGACAAAAATAACACAAGTAAACACAAAATGAAGTTTTTAAATGAAGGTGTTTATTATTAAGGGTAAAAAAAATAAAAATCCAAACCTAGATGGCCCGGTGTGAAAAAGTGATCCCCCCCCCCCCGTGTTAAAACATAAATTAATTGTGGTTTATCATATCTTTGGAAAGCTCAGTTCAATTCCTCTAGCCATACCCGGGCCTGATTACTGCCAGACCTGTTCTCAATCAAGAAATCACTTAAATAGGACCTACCTGACAAAGTGAAGGAGACCAAAAAATCCTCAAAAGCTAGACATCATGCTGTGATCCAAAGAAATTCAGGAACAAATGAGAAACAAACTAATTGAGATCTGTCAGTCTGGAAAAGGTTATAAAGCAATTTCTAAAGCTTTAGGACACCAGCAAACCACAGTGAGAGCCATTATCCAAAAATGGTGAAAACATAGAACAGTGGTGAACCTTCCCAGGAGTGGCCAGCTGACCAAAATTACCCCAAGAGCGCAGCGACGACTCATCCAAGAGGTCACAAAAGACCCCACAACAACATCCAAAGAACTGCAGGCCTCACTTGCCTCAGTTAAGTTCAGTGTTCATGACTCCACCATAAGAAAGAGACTGGGCAAAAATGGCCTGCATGGCAGAGTTCCAAGACGAAAACCATTGCTGAGCCAAAAGAACATAAAGGCTTGTCTCAGTTTTGCCAGAAAACATCTTGATGATCCCCAGGACGTTTGGGAAAATACTCTGTGGACTGATGAGACAAAAGTTGAACTTTTTGGAAGGTCTGTGTCCCATTACATCTGGCATCAAAGTAATACAGCATTTCAGAAAAGGAACATCCTACCAGCAGTAAAATATGGTGGTGGTAGCGTGATGGTCTGGGGCTGTTTTGCTGCTTCAAGACCTGGAAGACTTGCTGTGGTAAATGGAACCATGAATTCTGTTGTCTACCAAAAAATCCTGAAGAAGAATGTCTGGCCATCTGTTCATGACCTCAAGCGCACTTGGGTTCTGCAGTAGGACAATGATCCAAAACACACCAGCAAGTCCACCTCTGAATGGCTTAAGAAAAAAAAAAAAAGATTTTGGAGTGGCCTAGTCAAAGTCTTGACCTGAATCCAGTTGAGATGCTGCGGCATGACCTTAAAAAGGTGGTTCATTCTCGAAAATCTCCAATGTGGCTGAATTACAATAATTCTGACAAGATGAGTGGGCCAAAATTCCTCCACAGCACTGTAAAAGACTCACTGCCAGTTATCACAAATGCTTGATTGCAGTTGTTGCTGCTAAGGGTGGCCCAACCAGCTATTAGGTTTAGGGGGATATCACTTTTTCACACAGGGCCATGGAGGTTTGGATTTTTTTTTTTTTTTTTTTACACGTAATAATTGTCATGAAATGCCCATTTCACGGGCAAAAGTAGGACACCAAATGCTGTCTGTGAATGTGCACATTTATTAACATAATTACAGAGAAGAACGTAAACATACAAAAACTAAATCATGAAGCACACAATAACGAGCACTGGAGGAGAGTGGGGCTCAATGTCCAGGGGGACGGAAGCCAGGGAGCGCCTGGCCAGGGGCGGAATCCAGCCAGAGCTCTCACAGAGGCAGCGGGGCTCACGGCTGGAAATAAGGGGAAGACCTGAACAGAGCTCTCCTACTCTCCTTGACAACTGAACCCAAACACACTCAGTTGGCTGTTCCTGAGGACGGGTACATGTGGTTGAAGGACACGACAAACCCCAGAGGTTTGCAGTGCCCTTATATGCAATACATAATTAGTGACAGGTGTGGATTCATGAGTGGAGAAAATAACAGAATGAAAAACAGGTGTGCAGCTCCGACCAGTCTGACAGCTGGAAGCTACACAGCGCTGTCAAAATAAAACATAACTGGAAACCATAATGAAACAAACACAACAGAACCCCAAAATGTACATAATAATACTACAGATACAAAAAGATAAGAATTAAACAGGAACCAAACATAGCAGGCAGAAAAACACTAAAGTAGACAGAAAACTGAGCATGGCACCCACCCACACCCCAGGATCATGACAGAGCCCCCTCCTCAAGGGCTGGATCCCCAGACACCCCAGGGTAACATCACAAAAAAAAAAAAAAAAAACCCACACAGAAGACCCCCCCAACAAGAAAAACAACCCACCCTGGGGGGGAGGAGGGGGAACCCAGGCACAGAGGTACTGAGACCAAACAACCAAACAAACAAACAAAAAACAAAAACACTCATGACCCACACACTGTCCAACAGGTGGTCTCCCGGAACCCAAACCCGGCAGTTTGGGCGGCCTTCCTGAGTCCCAAGACCACTGTCGTCTGTGCTGGAATATGTCGGATGGCCTCCCCGTGTTCCAGAACCACCTGAGCAGGAGGGGCAGCCCATTGGGCGGCCTCCTGGCATCCCTAAGCCGGAGCACACAGCACATCCCCCCTCCCCCCCAGGGGCGGCAGCTGGGCAAAGTGGCCCCCACAGAGCACAGGAGCTGGGCGGTGGCATCTACCTGGGATGGGCGACCAATCAGTGGGAACCTCCCATAACGCCCGACGACCCCTGCCGGTCCCCGACGAAGGCGAGGGATCTAAGGCAACCTCGGGTGAAGGCGTGGCACCCATGGTGGCCCCAGACTGGGACCTGGCACCCACGGCAGCCCCAGACCAGAGCATAGTATCCATGACGATCAGGCTGACCCGCAACAACACCAGGCCCAGGAGGTGGTCAAACAACGGGATGCTAGACTGAGGCGCTGCACCCATGGTGGCCCCGGACTGGGGCGTGGCTGCACCTGCGGAGGCCCTGGACTGGGGCGCGGCTGCACCTGCGGAGACCTCAGACAGAGGGTAAGCAGCACCCATGGAGACTTTGGACGGAGGGAGAGCAGCACTCACAATGACGTTGGGAGAAGGCTCACACACATAGAACACAGACACCGGGTCAGAGTCACCAGCAGCAGTGGAGCCTAGCGAGGAGAGCTCATGTGCAGCGGATGGCTGCACTCGGCCCTCCCCACCAAGAGCCAGGCAAGATTTCACTAAGACAGATAACGTGAAGACAAAAAACAGAACTTGCCTGAGCTCGAGCTCCACCGCCATCCAGGACTCCGGGAATCCAGGCTGGGGCATCTTGGCCTTCTCCGTCTGGGCATCTACACCCGACACAGCCATCTCAGATGGGGGGATGTCTTGGTCTTCTCCGTTTGGACGTCCACTCCAGACACGACTACCTCAGATGGGGAGGAAAGGAAAAACACTGGAATAGAGTTAATGGCAGTGGTGGAGCTTGGCGAGGAGAATTCGGGAGCAGAGGGCATCTGCAGCTGGTTCTCCTCACCATGAGCCAGACAAGAGCTCTCTAGATCTGTCGGTGTTAGAACAGAACAGAGTATTTGCCTGGACTCAAGCTCCACCCCTGCCCAGGACTCCAGCAGCTCTGCTGCGATGACCCTAGCAGCAGACGTGATGGTGGATGCAGCCAATTGACCTCCAGACTTGGCGCCCCCCACTGGTAGACCTCCCGGCGGGATGGCAGATGTGGAAGGTGACCTCACTGACAGTGCCGGTCACTGAATCCAGGGGACACACAACTGTCGGCTCAGGATACAGAGCACAGGTGGCGCTTTCCTCTTGTCCTGGACGTGGCCGCAGGGCTGTAATTGGAACTCCCACTACTGCTGGTTCCTCCGTCGTCCGGTGGCTCCTTTCCAAGGGTGACGGATTCTCAGAAGCCACACAAAAACACATGGGAGAGGGAGGCGAGGGTGAGTCAACAGCAGCAGGTGGTGAGGACTCAGCTAAACTTGGCTGCTGTTGCTGAGCCTCATCACCAGGAATAAAGCAAGGTATATCATTATGATGAAAAAAGGAATGACAACCCACCTGCCTTATTTGCTGGCACCTGATGGTTCCTGCTGCAGCGGTGGGACCAGACGAGGCTCCTCTGCCCACCAGTGGTGTTGCCTGGGAAGGAGGTGGAGGCTCAGGTCTCTGGCGACGGAGGCAGGACGCTGGAGCTCAGGGCTGGCGAGGAGCCGATGGCGCTGAAATCCGGGAATGCCCTCCCTTTGGCACCAACCTGGATTTGCGGACTGAGCTCCTCCCGTGAGACTCCCGCTGCAGATCCTCTATAGGAAAAACCCTCTCCCTTCCTTCGGCGTGCAGCATGAGCTGGGGGTAACGCTGCACAGCCGCCTCTGCCAGGCTTAAGTTCCACAAGGCGCCTTTCGGGATGGGAAATGCACGAGCATCGGTGATATGTCCATCCACCTCCTGGACTGCAGCGCAGAGCTCCCACCCCAAACTCTGTAAAAACTGTCTTACGCTTGCTGACATCTCAGTAGGCATAGGATGGTAAAAAGGGGGAAAAGAAATTACGGGAAAAAAGAAAAATTGCAAAACCCACAGTGGCTGATGTCCAAGTGGTAGTGTCCTTCTGTCATGAAATGCCCACTTCACGGGCGAAAGTGGAACACCAAACGCTCTCTGTGAGTTTGCACATTTATTAACATAAAAACAGACAAGAATGTGAACATACAAAAAGTAAATCATGAAGTACACAATGACAAGTGTTGGAGGAGAGTGGGGCTCGACGAGTCCAGGGGGATGGAAGCCAGGAAACGCCTGGCTAGGGGTAGAATCCAGCTGGAGCTCTCCCAGAGGCAGTGGGGCTCACAGCTGGAAATAAGGGGAAGACATACCTGAACGGAGCTCTCCTACTCTCCTCGACAGCTGGACCCAAACACACTCAGCTGGCTGTTCCCGAGGACGGGTACACGTGGTAGAAGGGCACGACAAACCACAGAGGTTTGCCATGCCCTTATATGCAGCACATAATTAGTGACAGGTGTGGATGCATGAGTGGAGAAAATAACAGAATGAATAACAGGTGTGCAGCTCCGATCTGTCTGACAGCCGGAAGCTGCACAGCGCTGTCAAAATAAAACATAATCGGAAACCATAACGATATAAACACAACAGAACCCCAAAATGTATATAATAATACTACAGATACAAAAAGACAAGAATTAAACAGGAACCAAACACATCACTCAGAAAAACACTAAATTAGACATGAAACTGGACACGGCGCCCACCCGTGCCACAGGATCATGACAATGATAAACACCTTCATTTAAAAACTGCATTTTGTATTTACTTGTGTAATCTTTGTCTAATATTTAATTTTGTTTGATGATCTGAAACATTTAAGTGTGACAAAAAAAATGAGAAATCAGGAAGGGGGCAAACACTTTTTCACACCACTGTATACAGTATTCCCCCCAAACAAACACATTTATAAAAAATAAAGTTAAAGATCAGTTTGACTGATTATCATTTCAGTTTTCACATTTTCTACAAACATCAGGATAATAATCATCAAAATATTTCGGTCCACAATAAATGCATGGTGAAAATCTGATACCACTCCTGCCCTGATGACATGCTGCTGTGTTTTTTTCTGAAGAAATAAACCAAGAAATAAAATAACAAGGAATAAAGTAACCTGATGATGGTGAGAGATGAGACATCACCAAACTCAGTAAAAGTTAGGCCTAACTAAAGGAAAAAAAAAAAGTCAGAACATGACAGTCCTGTTCAGATCAGACAAGGAGAGATTGTTTTGGATGTGTGACTAACAATTTCTCAGCTATTATCCAGTAGTGTGAGGACTGTAACTGGAATATTTTGCCTCCGTGTGCAGCTTGTAAAAGCATATCCACATTTAGTTGTTTATTTGCAGCTGTGCAATTGCATTGTGATCCTGTTCCCGTGTTTTCTACACACAACCTGTGGGATATCTCACTGCACATGTTTTTTAAAGATGCAGGGGAAAGGTGACCTGTTTTGGTTTAAACCCATTTTGGGCAAAAAGAAAAATATTCCTTGAAAGTGTTTCCACCTTTCTTTCAAGCATGGAAGAGACTAATTTGCAAGCGACAAGAACAGAAGCAGTTGTAAAGTTTTATTAGCTGCATTTAGTGTGGTATGAGTAGATACCAACAGAATATGTTGCAGAATTGCATGTTGTTACATACAGCAGGGAAAATAAGTATTGAACGTGTCAACATTTTTCTCATTAAATATATTTCTGATGGAGCCATTGACCTGAGATTTTCACCAGATATCAGTAACAACCCACGTAATCCATACATACAAAGAAATCAAGGCAAATGTGTTCACAAAACAAGTTATATTTAATAAAGTGGAATGACACAGGGAATAAGTATTGAACACGCTTGGTGAAATTCATTTAATATTTAGAAGAAAAGCCTTTGTTGGTTATAACAGCTTCCAGACACCTCCTGCATGGAGAAATAGCACACAGGCATTGCTCAGGAGTGATTTTAGCCCATTCTTCAACACAAACTGTCTTTAGATCTTGAAGTTTCCTTGGGTGTCTTCTATGAACTCCGATCTTCAGTTTGCTCCATAGAGTTTCTATTGGATTCAGGTCAGGTGACTGACTGGGCCATTCTAGCAGCTTTATTTTCCTTCTCTGGAGCCAGTTGAAAGTTTCCTTGGCTGTGTGTTTGGTATTATTGTCTTACTGAAATGTCGACCCTCGTTTCATCTTCAGCATCTTGGCAGATTGCAACAGGTTCTTATCAAAGATGTCTCTGCACATTTGTCTATTCATCTGTCTTTCAATTATATGAAGTCTGCCTGTACCACGTGCTGAAAAACACCCCTACACCATGATGCTGACACCTCCAAACTTCATTGTTGTTTTGGTGTTTCTGGGCTGATGTGCAGTGCCATTTCTCCTCCAAACATGCTGTGTGTTCTGGCATCCAAAAAGTTCAATTTTGGTCTCATCTTACCAGACTATATTCTCCAGGTATTTTACTGGCTTGCCCAAATGTTGTGCAGAAAACTTTAAACAAGCTTCAACATGCTTTTTCTTCAGCAACGGAGTCTTGCAAGGTGAGCGGGCATAGAACCCATGTCAGTTGAATGCATTACTTATTGTTTTCTTTGAAACAGTAGTACCTGCTAACTCCAGGTCTTTCTGGAGCTCTCCACGAGTGGTCTTTGGCTCTTGGATAACTCTTCTGATAATTTTTTTGACTCCTCTGTCAGAAATCTTGCGAGGAGCTCCTGGTCATGGCCGGTTTATGGTAAAATGATGTTCTTTCCACTTCTGAGTGATGGCTCCAACAGTGCTCACTGGAACATTTGGCAGTTTAGAAATGCACCTGTAACCATTGCCATCATTATGTTTTGCAACAATAAGGTTACGAAGGTCTACAGAGAGTTCTTTCCTTCTACCCATGATGAGTTCTTTGTGGTGTGACAATTTGATGTTCACAGACCTTTTTAAAGGCTATCAGTCAGGATTTAACCAGCTGAAATTAATTTGCACCGACGGGGGATGGGATGGCTTCCTAACTTCTGATGGATTTCAGCTGGTTTCTTGGCTTTCTATGTCTTTTTGCACCTCTTTTTCTTCATGTGTTCAATACTTATTCCATGTTTCATTCCACTTTATTAAATATACATAATCTTTTGTTTTGTGAACACAACTGCCTTGATTTCTTTGTATGTCTGGATTACTGGGGTTGTTATAGATATCTGGTGAAAATCTCAAGTCAATGGCTCCATCGGAAATATGTTTAATGAGAAAAATGTTGACGTGTTCAATACTTATTTTCCCCTCTGCATGGGGCAGCTGAGTAAGAATAAAGGAAGGTTACCATCTATGAGGTAAGCTGTAGCCTGTGATTTAGTGCCTGTTCATTTTTGTTGGAGATGTTTAAACTTTGTGGCTGTTTTAGGGGTGCGAGTTTGTGTTACTGCTGAATTTGTGGGCAATGGTGGCCTAATGGTTAGGGATCTGGTCTGGTGAGTGGAGGGTTGCAGGCTTGATCCCTGGACCAGCAGGATTAGATCTGGGTGGGACAGATAACATATCCTTAACCCCACTGTGGTGCCCTTGAGCAAGGCCCTTAACCCCAACTGCTCCAATGGAGGTACTCAGTGGCCACAGGTCAGTCTGTGGTTATACTGAGCAACTTCCTGGTGTGAATGTGTGAATGTGAACAGGGCATCCTTGAAAAAGAGAGGGTGCCTCTGAATGGAACTCGTCGTTGGCCTCCGTCGGTCTATGATGATCATGGAAGAGAATCCTAAACGTCTACTCTGCTGGAACAGCACCGCCTGTGGCTGAACAGGCCGATGCGCACCGGTGTTCTACCTTCCAGCGTTGGACGTTGGTAGGATTCAAGCCTGGGCAGGAAGAGATGGAGGACAAGATGTTACCCATGCAGCATGTCCCCCCTCTCCACGTCACTGATGAATCCAAAGGAACAGCAGGGCTGCTATAGTTTGGCACCAGCGCCGTCGCAGGAGCTGCCAAAACGATGTTGAGCACAACAGAGAACTGCCTTAGGGGCTCCGACTCTGGATTTTTCCTCAGGGTTGACTCCCGAAGCCTTTTCCGTGACCGGGTGTGCCGCAAGGCAGCGGAGGTTTGAAATCAGGGTTTACCTTCCCCTAGATGGGCTACCTTCTCAGATTGACGAGCCACCATCTACCCGAAGCATTTGGTTTTAAGGCGCCAGAGATCCGCCCTCGCCCCTTCTCCTATTAGTAAAAGCAGTTCCGCTGGGCTTAGAGACTAAACCACACGGGCAGGCTAGGAGTTGGACTTAGTTGTCAGAGGCTTTTCGAGACGCACGCCGTAAGGAGCATTTTATGAGCACTGGGAACTTAACCCCAGTACCGCTCCTGGCTATGACAACCTTGGAACTCTGAATGGAACTACCCTGTATAAATAAAGGTTAAACATAAAATAAAAAACTGAGAGTGCTTCCTTCTTTATAAATGTATCATTCAGTTGATCATGAAGTTGCCATGCATTCTAGAAATAAAAGTGACAAAAATATTGATTTAACCAGCTGTCATTCGGGCAACATATTAAAAACAAATTCAGTGAGCAAGTATCTGATACAGTCATTTCACTGACGGAGCAGAAGACTGACTGGGAGAAAAGAGAGCAGGGAGAATTCAAAGAAAACAAATTACAGGCAATCAGAGAACTTTGGGTGGAGGTTATTGATCTCTGCTGAGAGACATATCGCTTTTTAAAAATGTTTTAACTTCACCCTGAAATGCAGTCACAAATGTTGGCGCTGTAAAAGGGGTCAAAGTATCGCAGATAAAAACAGCTTAATTATACACCGGTAGAAATTTATTCAAAATATGGCTCAGAAGTGAGGAGACATCCCCTGCAGTGACACTCTTTAATGATCTGAGAGGGTTGATCAATTGCGCAGTGCACTCCACCGCCACACATGTGCGCACACACCAACGTACCCCTTTCCCCGAGTATCACTATCCCAAACCTGGACCCGAATGCCCAGACTCTTCATAAAGTAGCCTGGATGAATGCGTCTTTGAACAAAAGCAGACTAAGTGTGTGTTCAACTGTGCCACTGGGCCTTTCAGTTTGTGACAGCGCTTGCCGCTCTTCCACATTCGCAGCAACATGGAAGTAACTGAACAGAGGTGACTTTATCCCATCTCTCCATGCTGATCAAAGGCTCTTTCACTTCTCTTCCTCCTTTCAATCCCCAGTCCAATTCTTCCTTGCATGTCTGTTTTTAGTCCTTCCTTGTTTCCCCTTTTTCTATCCCAAAGCGGTTGCATACATACTTAATATCTTTCTTGAGAGATGATCGTGACATTAACTAATAACTAAGACTTGAATCAAAACTCAAACAAGGTATTTTTCAACCTTGTGGTGGAAAAACCCTCATCATGGTTCTTTGTCAAATCATGAGTGAACAGGGTTTCCAGCAACAGCAACATATATGTATGCATAAATACAGAAGAAGACAAACATGTACAGTAGAACAAAATTACATTTCTCCTATCGACAATGTTAGTTACATGTAGAATCAGAGGGGTCGCTGCTACAAACAACTTCTCCTTCCCCCATTCTATTACGCTGAGCACCAAGCTAGAAGGTGGGAAGTAGCATTTTTATACGGTCTCTGGTATGACTCGGACAGGACTTGAACCCCCAACCTCCCAGTTGTGGGGCAGATTCTCTATCAACTAGGCTACCACTTTGGCGATGGAAGAGTGAATCCATATCCTTGAAGTTTTTTCTCTGTTTGAGAACTCTCCAAAAAGTGTTAATTCCTACAACTAATATGTAAAAGGATGATAAGTTCCTCACCTCAGAATACAACAATTTTTACCATCTGAAAGGACAGCGACGTCACCATCTTATGGCTGTAGCAAATCCACATACAGAGGTAGGTTGGAGGTCCCGCCTCAATTTTTTCATTACTTTATTAATTCCAGAGAGAAATACAAGGGCATCTACTCAGCAGGATGAGACAGCCACCATGCAGCACCAATCCCTTCACCTAGGATCACATGAGAATGTCCAATTAACCTAAAAGGCATTTTTGGCAGGAAACTGGAGCAAAACCCACACAAGCATGGGGAGAACATGCAAAACTTCACAAAGAAAGGTGCTGCTGGCTGGTAGGATTTGAAGCCACAACCTTCTTGGTGCGAGAGAGCATGCTTACCACTGCACCATGCTGCCAGGTGTGAATTTGCATCCCTGTATTGACCTTTAGTCACTGCCTTTTGCTTATTTTCACTTCCTCACTGTTAGACATGGCTGTAATTTCTACACTTACATACCATATTTCACCCAGTATGATACTATAAAATGTTTTTCCAGATACTTACTGTGATTTCTGTTGCATTATGGGATTTTTTGTTAAATTCAGCTGTGACATCCAGTCATTTACTGTAAGTTATTGTACTTTTTAAAAATACTGTTCCTTACTGTATTTCGCCTACAACTAATATTTAAAAAGATGATAAGTTCCTCACCTCAGAATACAATAATTTTTACCATCTGAAAAGACAGCCACATCACCACCTTATTTCAGCTTTGGCGCATATTTTTTAATTAAACAGTAGTCTGTAAAAAGAGATTTTAATTCAGTCATTTATTGTTTTTGTATTGCTGATAATGATATTTAGATTAATAAGCCTTTATTTAAAGAACGAACATCACTGTATTTGTCATGGATGGCCCTCGTGGGCCATTAATGAGACGCTATAGGCCAGCTGATGAGTTTGCATATTTATTAACAAGAGATACAAATGACAAAAGAACAGCCACGTGGGGCAAAAACACAAACACAGGCTACAGCGAAGACACAATAAAGATAAACACAGACTAGGAATACACTTACAGATGCGCGATGAAACAAGGGGGTGACTGGAGACGATGTTAGGGACTCCAGCCGAATGTTGTGTGGAACCAACGTTAAGCGAGGTCGCAGCGAGGAGTAAGCGTCAGCTGTTCCCTTAAATAATGCCTAAGGACTAATCAGGAAAGGAGAATGTAATCAATGGAATGTGATCCAGCTGTCACAGCGTGGCTCGGCTCTGACAGCCGGAAGTCCCGCTGTGACGCTGTCACAATAAAAGCCCTGGAAGGCCATATGACAACAGAACGGAGAAAATACCGGACAGCCCGAGCGCAGACAGAATCAGCGCTCAGACCATGACAGTATTGTTTTCAATTACAGCACTATACTGTAACTGAATTACAGTATAGTACTGTAATTATAAATTACAGTAAATTCTGTTGCCAGTAAGTTACTGGCAACACCCCTTGTAATGTCTAACAGTGCTCTATTGAAATTTAGTTCCCGTTTCCCAACTGACTTTAGGTATGAAATTAATATTTTAAGGTTGTTAAAGTTAGGGTTTGTTTACACTAATAGCTACAGGCAGAGTTAGGAAAAGGTGTGAGTCTAACGTCAACACATTGCTACTGTAACCCTCTGCCATGTGTTTTCATGCCATTATTTCCACAACCACTAGATGTTGCTTTTCGTTCCCTGTCAAAACATACAAGACTGTAACACATCCTGATAAAAATGTACACACGTATACGTACAATATTTTGTTGGAGAAGTCTTGATGATTATGATAAAATAAGATAAGATGAGCCTTTATTAGTCTCACAATGGGGAAATTCCAGGAGTGCAGTAGCACAGGGACAGCAGCATTCAGAGCAATAGTAAATAAGATAATAAGATAATGAACGTATAACTGGCCCTGTGATGGACTGGGAAATTCTTGCCTTATGACATTTCGGATAGACTCCATCCCCCCACTGAATTTGATAATACAGTGGACAAGTGAGCATGTCCAGTCTAGTGGGGATATCTGGAGCTAGGCTGTTACATAACCCTTCTCCACACAACCAAGGAGGGCTAATTGCACGCAGCTTCTTGATGGGTCTCACCCGTTGCTGATCACGGTCACTGGTATATAAGGTCTCAGTTGAGATCAGTACAAATGTGATAAAACACCTCGCGGATGCCATGAACAAAAAGCCTTGTGAATTTTGCTCATGCATCCTGTTTACCTGCGTGCTTGCACCCAGGAAAAACTCTTTGCATGCCAGTCTGCTGATGTGCTCTCCTTGGTTCATGCATGCTTACTCCGCAACTGTTCACTCACCTCCCAGCTCTGGAAATCCTACAAGGCCCACCCTCCATCCTGGGAATCAAGTAAGCACATCAAGATCAAAACATTACTCTCTCAGTCTCAGGATCAACTCCCCTCTGCTAGCTGTCTGGAAGGACTCACTGCTTGGATCTGTAAAACCTGTGAATGAATATTACCTACCTGGATTCCCTTTTCCATAACTGCACTGCTCTGGTTTGCTGCCTATACTCACACGGAAGCCTCACCAGCCAACATACTAATAGCCTGCAATGACCACATATCCGTGATGCTGGTGCCTGTCTACAAACCTTTATCGAAGCGCAGCAGGCCAGCAGTGAAACAAATCAGGATTTAGCCAGAGAGTGCAACCTCTGCACTGAAAGACTGTTTTCTGCACACAGACTGGGAGGTCTTCAAAATAGCAGCCTCCCAGGAAGACAAGACAGATGTGGAGGAGTATGCTGAAACGGTCACCAGCTACATCGCGAAGTGCACAGAGGATGTCACTACAGTGAAGACCATCACTATACGGGGTAACCATAAGCCCTGGATGACTGCAGAGGTGCGCTCGCTGCTCACAGCCAGAGATGCAGCCTTCAGAGCGAAGGACAGGATCGCCCTCCGCTCAGCCAGGTCTGCTCTCTCAAAGGGAATTAAGGCGGCAAAGCGCGCCTATGTGGAGAAAATCCAGGGACACCTCTGTGACACTAGGAACACCAAGCAGATGTGGCAGGGAGTTCGGACACTGACGAGCTATAAGTCTAGGCAGGGGGTCGATGATGACGATGCTTCGCTTCCAGACAGGCTCAACGACTTCTTTGCACGTTTCGAAGCATCAAACCCGACAACCAGAGGGAGGGCTGGCCCACCCCCACCATCGGTCAGACCAGCTTTTACCATCAACACAGCGGACACACAGAGGACCCTAACCAGAGTCAACCCATGTAAAGCTGCAGGTCCGGACAACATCCTGGGACGTGTGCTCCAAGACTGCGCGAGCGAGTTGGCGGATGTCCTGACTGACATTTATAACATCTCCCTGAGTCAGGCCATCGTTCCCAGATGCTTCAAGACCTTTATCACTGTACCGGTGGCAAAGAAACCAGTTGTGTCCTGTTTGAATGACTATTGTCCTGTTGCACTGACACCAGTTGTGATGAAGTGTTTTGAACGGCTTGTCAAACCACACATTACAGCCTGCCTCCCTGCATCACACGACCCACTCCAGTTTGCATATCGTTCAAACCGCTCCATGGAGGATGCTATAGTCACCACCCTACACTCTGTCATCACCCACCTGGACCAGAAAGACACCTATGCCAGACTCCTGTACATTGATTTCAGTTCAGCATTTAACACCATTATTCCCCAGAGACTGATGGAGAAATTACTCCTTCTTGGTCTGAACACCGCCACATGTCTCTGGATCCTGGATTTCCTGACTGAGAGACCTCAGTCTGTCCGGGTTGGAAACAACATCTCCAACTCTGTCACGCTGAACACCGGATCCCCTCAAGGCTGCGTACTCAGTCCACTGTTGTTTACACTTCTAACACATGACTGTGTATCCAGACACGAGGGGAACCAGATTATTAAGTTTGCAGACGACACCACGGTGGTGGGACTTATTCAGAGGGATGAGGAATCAATGTACAGGGAAGAAGTGAGAGACCTGGAGGGCTGGTGCAGGGAGAATAATCTGGTGCTCAACGTGGACAAAACGAAGGAGATGATTATTGACTTCCGGCGGTCACAGCCTGAACACGTCCCCCTCAGCATCGGCGGCCGTTTAGTGGAGAGAGTGGAGAACATCAAGCTCCTCGGAGTGCATATCTCGCAGGACCTGACCTGGAGCAAGAATTCCTTGGGGATCAGGAAGCGGGCTCAGCAGAGACTGCACTTCTTGAGGAAACTCAAACAGGCCTCTCTCCCCATCTGCATCCTCAGGACCTTCTACAGAGGTGTGGTGGAGAGTGTTCTGACGTACTGCATTGCTACATGGTACTCCAGCTGCAGTATGTCAGACAAAAAAGCCCTGCAGAGGATAGTCAAGGGAGCTGAGAGGATAATTGGAGTCTCCCTCCCCTCTGTCCAAGAACTTTTTCAGAACCGTTGTAGGAGCAGGGCACTGAACATTGTCAAGGACCGTTCTCATCCTCTGCATAAACACTTTGAACTTCTGCCATCTGGTAAACGATTCCGGAGCATCAGAGGCAGGACCACCAGACTGATCAACAGCTTCCTTCCACAAGCTGTCAGGATGCTGAACAGCTGACCCGGAATCTCTCATACACACTACTGCACCTACGGACATTATGTATATTATTTGTATATTATAGTTAGTTAGTTTTTCCAAGTATGTCTCAGGGATGTGTGAATAGATGGGGGGTGGGGGTGGGGGGTGTAGATATGTGTGAGTGTGTCTTAAATCATGCTGCTTCTATTTATACGGATGCCGAGAGAAACACAATTTCATCTTGCCTGCACTACAGTTGTATGTACAGCAATATGACAATAAAGTTTGATTTGATTTGATTTGAAGTCCCCTCTAAACTTTTATGCACAATTATACTTATCATAATCATGCCTCTTAAACTTACCTTCTCATTCTCCTCTCCCTTGCAGGTTAGATTTCCACAGTGCAGGTTCCACTCACCTTTCACATGTTTAAATAGAATAGAATAGAATAGAATAGAATGGGCTTTATTGCCATTGTACAGTTGTACAGTACAATGAAACTGTGGGTGCTCCACCAGGCTACTGCGCAATAACGTAGGAAAGAAGGATTAACACAGTTACAGAACACACAATTAAACACATGACTGAAATAAAAATAGCCCACGATTCTGGAAATAAGATAAGATAAGCCTTTATTAGTCCCACAATGGGGAAATTCCAGGATTGCAACAGCACAGGGATAGCAACACTCAGAGCAACAATCAGAAGGCAAGAAAAAACGAGTGCAGTGAATATACATATGTACATATTACTATAAATATACAGTATATATATATATATATATATACAGTATATATATATATATATATACTGTATATATATACTGTATATATATAGACACACAGTGCGGAGCATTGTGGTTGGTGGATGTGCAGCAGAAAGTTTAAGCTCTCTCTCCGCAGATGCGGCGGGCCAGCTGGATGTCTTTGGGCATGATGGTGACCCTCTTGGCGTGGATGGCGCACAGGTTGGTGTCCTTGAAGAGACCCACCAGGTAGGCCTCGCTGGACTCCTGCAGAGCCATGACGGCGGAGCTCTGGAAGCGCAGGTCGTCTTGAAGTCCTGAGCGATCTCCCTCACCAGGCGCTGGAAGGGCAGCTTACGGATGAGCAGCTCCGTGGATTTCTGGTAGCGACGGATCTCTCTCAGAGCCACGGTATCGGGCCTGTAACGGTGAGGCTTCTTCACTCCACTGGTGGCCGGAGCGCTTTTTCGAGCAGCCTTGGTGGCCAGCTGCTTCCTGGGGGGCTTTTCCTCCAGTAGATTTACGGGTGGTCTTCTTGGTTCTTGCCATCGCTCTTTATTATTCTGTCTTATATTTCTTGCACGCCGCCTAAACTCCAGCCCAGCACCCGCGTCGTTTTCGCTTCAGTTCCCCAGTATGTCGAGTTTCTCCGTTAGCACCGGGTGGTGGTTGAGTGCTAGCTAGCTCTTCCCTGCTGTATCGTCTCCTGCTGTAAACAGAGGCTCCGTCCGCCGACTCGGGAGACCTTTGGGGCGATCTGTGTGTCCGTGATATATACTGTATAGAGTGAAAGGTGTGCCAGATCAGAAAGTTATCACAATATACACGGGAATGGTAGTGGATTCATGGATGGAACTATGTACATAACAGTGCAGAGTGCAGAACACACAGTTGAACACACAATTGAGTAAAATGGTCCAAGGATTATGGAAAATATACTGTACATAGTAGTGGTTTCACAGATGGGGTCAATATACATGAAAGTGTGGCATGCAAAGACAGGTATGTGTCATGGGTTGTGCGCCGATCTCGTCCGCGCTCGAACCATGCATCATCATTACCAGGTTTGACAGCAGTGTTTACCTTCTGGCTCCCCGAGCTTTTATTGTGACAGCGTTCGGAGGGGATTCCTGCTGTCAAGCCTGACAGCTGTGCTGCATTATCGGCTCATCAGCAGCCCTGCATTTAAGTGGGCTCTGGGAGCTGAATAATGCGGCAGTCATGTCAACGAATGGTCAACAATTCGTCAAAGAATTATCCCTTGCCAGACGCTGAGCAAGCGTCCCTCGGCTCAGACGTCAATGAGAGTTTCATGGTCATGATCATAAGTGAGTTTCTTTATTGTCTCATGTGCATGTAGTGTTGCGTGTTTCAGCCCACCATGGCTCATTGCTTTGTGTTTCTTTGTTTCTTTTGTTAATAATAAACATCCATGCAAACCTTACTGGCGACTCTTGGCGTCTTATGGTGGCTCGCGAGGGCCACTGCATGACAGTAGACTGCCGCCAGACTGAGACGCCTGTCCCGGTCAGTTTTTGCTTAATTGGACATTTGTTCTTCCCTGTCTGGGTAACTGCGTGCGGGGAGAATGTCGTATTTTAGGCGCCGCGTTCGGCGCCTGGGCTACGAGTTAACGGAGGCCCTGGACTACGTAGATGGAACGCTCCTCGCCACTACGTTCGACGACACCCCCAACGATATACGCTGGCACCTGGACTATGCTGAGAATCTCCTCAATAACCTTCCTCGCTACTTCAACCACCCGGAAGTCATGACAAGGAGGGCGGAGATCACCTCCCAACGCTTGGTACTCCGTGGGCTGGAGGGAAACGTTGGCAGGAAGCCGAAAAGGAGGCATCATCGCTCCTCGTTTCGGGATCCCGTTCCTGACCCCGATCCAGTCCAGGAGATTGCCACCCAAGATGTCGGCGCCATGCCCAAGGTGATCCTCAGCTAGACCCCCGTCTGAATCCGCTTTCGGTGAAGCCCGTGAGTGGACCCTCGCGAGTGGCTCCTCTTCATCCTTCCAGGGGGCCCTCTGTCTCCACCCAGCAGGGAAAGGGAGGAACAACGTCCCCTACAGCAGGCACCATCCTTCCTCCAGGAAACAGGCAAGTGCAAGTTCCTTCTTCTCATCATGGTTGTGATTTGCCTTGTCTGACTCCTGGGGGCGGAGTTCGGGGTTCGCAGTCCCCCGAGCTCCCACAACCTGCTGTAGCTCTTTCCACTAAACCTGCTGCCTCTGCGTCTCCCTCCGCTGAGCGGTCCACGACGCCAAGCCTATGTCGCCGGACGAGGGGGGGGGGGCATGCGGTTCTAGAGAGCCTGGTTCCAGCCCCGCAGCCACGTCGTCCTGGAGCCTGCACCGATGACGAAGCGTCCCCGGGTCTCCACGTTGGAACAGTTCAAGCCAGTGGGTCGAGGGTCCCCTGCCACCACGCCGTGCGGGTTATCGGCGTGGGCGTCAGCGCCGGAGGATCCACAGACTGCAGTGACCATCATGCCGGCTGCGGAACCCGGCGTGGCCGAGTGGGAAACTGAAGATGAACTTTTCCGTCCTGAGTCTGGATTGATGAAGTCCTGGACGGCAACAGAACCCGAGTGCAGACAAGTGCTCTACTTTGTGTTTCTCCTTTCTGTCTTGGAGCATTTCTGCCTGCCTCTTGGGGAGGCGAGTCAGGGGCAGCCATCTGCTGCGCCCGAGCTTGTCTCGCTGGGCTCTGTCGCTACCGGTGATTCTGATCCCGGTTCTTTCTTGTCTTCCAAGCCTTCTTCCAGAGTCACTGGTGCAGAGCCAGTCGTGGTCGCTGTGCTGGAGGTTCCAGGTTCGGGGTCGGAGGTCATCACCGGTGCTGCGCCGACCCAGTCGGGGTCTGACGCGGGTGCAGCCGAGACCCAATCGGGGTCCGACGCGGGTGCAGCCGAGACCCAGTGGGGGTCCGACGCGGGTGCAGCTGAGACCCAGTGGGGGTCTGCCAAGACCCAGTGGGGATCCGACACGGGTGCAGCTGAGACCCAGTGGGGGTCCAACGCAGGTGCAGCTGCCAGTGCAGTATCGGTATGGGTCAAGGTCGGTGGAGGAGCTGCAGACCCTTCGCCGCCTGATGTTGTGCGGGCTCGACGTCGTCATCATCGCCCTCGTCAGAGTCACCAACCCAGCTCATCATCGCCGGGGGCCGTTGGGGGGCCTCTATGTTTGGCCCGGCTCTCCCACGTCTTTCCCCCACCAGGGGGGCCACTGCAGGCTGTCTTCCCACGGTTCTGGTGGCTGAGGGATGCAGGTCGGCCACCCGAGGAACTGTTTTGCTGGTTCGGCACCCTGGGTCGGCCACCCGACATACTGTGTTTGCAACTGGGCGACGTGGGTCGGCCACCGGAGGATTTGACTTTCCGGGCTTGGGACTGGGGTCGGCCGCCCGATCATGTCCTGTCCACTGTAATCACCCGTTGGCCATTGGATGCAGGGAGATCACCGGAACTGTCTCCATTATTTTTGGACTCTGCCTGTCGTCATTTCTGTTGAGTTGTGTGGGTTAAAGGTCTATCGGTGTGATAATTCTGCTGAGTGTTTTTGCCTTGTCAGCATGTGGTTTTTTTTTTCTCCCCTCTTCTGTTTGAGGGACGTAACGTGTTTTTCTGGTTGTTTTTTTTCTCTTGCCCTGTTTGTTAATGTGCTTTATGGAGTATTGTATTTTTTGTTACCGTGCTCTGTAATTGCCTCATTTATGCCCTGTGTTAACTTTGGTTTGTGCATTAGGGAGTATTGTGTTTTTTTCTGGGAAATTTATTTTGTGATTTTCACTGTGCTCCCGGCCTTCGTCATGGTGTTTTTTTTCTGTTGCTGGTCCTCTCCCTCCGGGCCTGCTCCCCCATCTGCCCACCCTGGGTGGGGGTGGGGGGTGCTTGGGTATCATTGGGCGTTTGGAGCCCGCCCTTGGGGGGGAGGAACTGTCATGGGTCGTGCGCCGATCTCGTCCGCGCTCGAACCATGCATCATCGTTACGAGGTTTGCCAGCAGTGTTTACCTTCTGGCTCCCCGAGCTTTTATTGTGACAGCGCTCGGAGGGGCTTCCTGCTGTCCAGCCTGACAGCTGTGCTGCATTATCGGCTCATCAGCAGCCCTGCATTTAAGTGGGCTCTGGGAGCTGAATAATGCGGCAGTCTTGTCAACGAATGGTCAACAATTCGTCAAAGAATTATCCCTTACCAGACATTGAGCGAGCATCCCTCGGCTCAGACATCAATGAGTGTTTCATGGTCATGATCGTAAGTGAGTTTCTTTATTGTCTCATGTGTATGTAGTGTTGTGTGTTTCAGCCCACCGTGGCTCATTGCTTTGTGTTTCTTTGTTTCTTTTGTTAATAATAAACATCTATGCAAACCTCACCGGTGACTCTTGGCGTCTTATGGTGGCTCGCGAGGGCCACCGCATGACAGTATGATTATTATGATAATTAAAAAGGTCCTCAGTTCTGTGCATGTAAGCGTTCGGAGGGAGGTGGGGTGGGACCGCTGACTGTTTGCAGTTTGGATGGCTCAGAGGAAGAAACTGTTTGTCAGTCTGGAGGTGTGGGACCTGATTGATCTGAACCATTGTCCAGAGGGAAGCCGGTCAAACAGGTGGTGGGCGGGATGTGAGGGGCATCCTGTTACTTCCTTGATCTCTCAGACAGGAGGATCTGGAGATTTCTTCCAGGGAGGGCAGAGGGCCGCCGATGATCTTATGGGCGGTGTTGATGACCCTCTGAACAGCCTTCCTGTTCTCGGCCATGGAGCTGGCATATCACACGCCCAGGCAGTAAGTGAGCACGCTTTCCACTGAGCAGCAGTAGAAGGCCAGCAACAGCTACTGGTCCAGGTTGTTCTTCCTCAGGACATGGGGGAATTGCAGCCACTGCTGGGCTTTCTTCACCAAGGCCTAGGTGTTGACAGTCCAGGAGAGGTCAGAGGAGATGTGGGTGCCCAGGAACCTGAAGGTGGTTCAGGTTCAGGTTACTTTGTTTGTACTCGTAGGTAGATTTGTTTTGCAGTCAGGTGACATCCATATTTACAAACCACAATTACATTCAACATGAACACAAACACAGGCACACATGTATCTGACTATAAACATAATAAAAGTACTCAAGGCTCCACCAATCAGGACATAGGACAAAGAGATAAGAGGAAAAAAAACAAGGAGATAAGAGAGAAGGGTCATATTAAAAAGTTAAAGACTAGTCAAAGAGGTTAAAAACTCAAAAGTCTAAAACCCAATAAAAGATTTAGAACCCAAATAAAAAAACCTACAAAAGTAAGTAAATATAAAATAAAATTAATAAATCGGAAACTAAATTATGTGCAATATATTGTTACATCTTGTTCAACTCTTTGACAGCAGCAGGAACAAAGCTGTTTTTGTAGCGCTGGGTTTTACTTTTTGGGACACCAAACCTCCGTCTGGAGGGAAGAAGCTGAAAGTGGCAGTGCAAAGGGTGGGAGTCATCATTTAAAATAGAGGTAGCAATCCTCTGTACCTGTCTGGCGTACAGGGATGTCAGGCTCAGCTGTGACTCACCAAGCAAACGACTGGACCATCTAACTACTTGGTCTAAGGATTTCCTCTGTTTCACTTTTATCTGACCAAACCATGACACTAAAGAAGAGGATAAAACAGATTCAATAAAAGCCTGATAAAACATTGTCATTATGGTTTGGTCATTTTGGAAGCCTGCGAGTTTCCTTAAACAATGCAAATGTTGGTGACCCTTTTTGCACACCCTTTCACAATTCTCTTCAAAGTTTAAATTACTATCAACAATCATCCTAAGATATTTGTAGGATTGTACACATTCAGTGGTCTGGCCTTTTAGTACAGTGACTTCGTGCCTGGGAGTTTTCCTCCTAAAGTCAATAATCATATCTTTAGTTTTTCTCGTATTCAGCTGCAGGTAGGAATCCTCACACCAGTGAACAAAATCATCAACTACTGGGCCCCGGCCACTCTCACCATCCTGGAGGAGACTGACAACAACTGAATCATCAGCATACTTTATAATGTGTCTGTTGTCATGTCTGCTCTGACACATGTTTGTGTACAGGATGAAGAGTAGTGGTGACAACACACACCCCTGCGGAGAGCCAGTAGAAGAACACTTTTGGTCAGACAATGTACCATTGACCCTTACTCTCTGTGTCCTGTTGGTTAAAAAATCCAGAATCCAACCCACCAGATTATTACTCGAATCAAATTGTTGCAGGAGCCTTTCAACTAAACTATGAGGTTAGATTGTATTAAAGGCGGAAGAAAAGTCCACAAATAAAAGCCTCGTGTGTGTCCCATTAAAATCCAGATGTTCAAAAAGCATGTTAAACAGAGTGACAGTGGTATCCTCCACTCCTCTGTGAGGCCTATAGGCAAACTGCAGAGGATCCAATGCATGCTCAGTCTGCTTTAGGACCTCAAATCTGACCAGTTTTTCAAAAATTTTCATTAAAATTGAAGTCAAAGCAACTGGTCTAAAATCATTTACCTTTTTAGGACAGCTGGATTTTGGAACGGGGACAACCACAGCATCTTTCCAGATCTTAGGCACATGTTGTGTCTGTAAGGACTTAGTGAAAATGTAGTGAAATACAGGACTCAATTCACGTGCACAGGACTTTACCAAGCGCCCACGTATATTATCAGGGCCCTGACTTTTGTTCACTTTTACAGCACAGAACTCCCTTTTAACATCCTGCACCTCAGTATTAAAGTGCTGATTGTCTTTGAGTTTCTGTTTCAAATCTTGGGTTTCTGTGCTAAAATCAAAGGAGTCATAACGACCATAAAAACAATTAAGAGCATTAGCCAGCTCTGTGTCTGAATTAAAACCATCTAAAAACACAATTACTGCATTCTGTGCTCTGAAGGCCTGCTATAGTTTTCATATTGGCCCAGGTTGAACCAAGTCTCTTTGTTGCCATCTTACTTTCCAACTCTGATTTATAATTCTGTTTTGCTCTTAAAATTTCGGCCTTCAGCTCTTTTGTGGCAACCTGCAGCTCAGAAACAATCCCCTGTTTAAAGGCAAGTGCTTTCCTCTGTAAGCAGGATTTAACTGATTTTGTAACCCATGGCTTGTTGTTGGGATATATTTTGACACGTTTACGTGGAATGATCATGTCTCTGCAGAAAGCCATGTATGAGCATGTCACGTCCACTAAAGAGTCCAAATCATCTCCGCAGGACAGTGTGAACACCTCCCAGTCCGTACGGTTAAAGCATTCCTGGAGGCAGTGCACTGAATCCTCTGTCCACACGTTTATGTTTCTGGTCTTCGCCTTGTCTCTTCTGAGAGCAGTTTTATATGTGGGCAGCAAATGTACACAGTTGTGATCTGAGGATCCTAAAGGAGGAAGGGGAATAGATTTATAGGCCTTCTCTATGGATCCATAGCACAGGTCCAATGTCTTTTTTCGCCTGGTTGGGCAGGAGACATACTGATAAAAGTTTTTAAGTGTCTTCTTTAGAGACACATGATTAAAATCCCCAAGAATAAAATTTGGAGCCTCTGGGGAAATCGACTGCAACCGCTGTACCACATCAAAGAC
This sequence comes from Pholidichthys leucotaenia, assembly GCA_020510985.1. Taxonomy (NCBI): domain Eukaryota; kingdom Metazoa; phylum Chordata; class Actinopteri; order Cichliformes; family Pholidichthyidae; genus Pholidichthys; species Pholidichthys leucotaenia. The sequence goes on along the minus strand of CM035848.1, from coordinate 236,168,583 downwards.
GGTGCTGGAGGCGGAGGCAGCATCGGCCCTCGGGTGAATGTACACAGTCGTTATGAAAAGTTGAGGGAACTCGTGGGGCAGATAAAAGAGCCATAGTGACACGGACATAAGCTCCACATCTGGTGTACAGATGCGCTCTCTGACCGTGACAGATGTACAGTACTGTTTATTAATATATAAACATACGCCACCCCCCTGACGTTTCCCCGTTACCTCTTCTTGCCGATCCGAGCGAAGTGGGGCTCCAAAGCCATCAATACACAGGTCCGGGTCCCGGTCATGCGCCGTAAGCCACGTCTCCGTGTAAGCCATGACACAGCAGTTCTTGAAATCCTTCTGATATCGTACATTTCCTTGAATTTCATCCACTTTATTTCTCAGGGATTGTACGTTCCCCATAATAATGGAAGGAAGAGGAATGCGGTTAAGCTGACGCCTCCTCAGATTTAATCTTACACCTCCACGCTTTCCGTGTTTCCTCCTCTTGTCTTTCTTTCCATCGCTGTGTCCATGAAAATCTCCTAAAATAAAGTTCGGCAGTTGTGGCACAGAGTCAAACACAGATGCTGCATTATCCATGTTTAAATGCAGTAACATGTCTCTGGAATACTGCGTTCTTCCCGGCGTGACCGCGATCGCGCTTACCTCCAAAACAAAGAGCCAGTAGGAAAGAAACGACAGTGCAAAAACAAGAAGGAAATCCATACTGATGAAACCAGGGAGCTCTTCGTTATATAGTCCACAAACATTCAAGGACAAAAACAGCACAGAAAATTACGTTAAAACACCTTAAAGTGCATAAAAACAGAGACACAGACGTCAAACTTTTTTCACCCGCTGCCGGTCGCTGCATGCGCATGCGCCCATCCCAGATGGGGATGGTTTCCACGTGGCTGCCATTTATGAGGGATGGGGGGTGGTCCTGTCTGCTCTTTCTGAAGTCCAGTATGAGTTCTTTGGTTTTTTGGACATTCAGTTTCAAGTTGTTACTTGACACCACAGCAGCAGATTCTATACCTCCGCCCTGTATGCCTTCTCATTGTCATCGGTGATGAGCCCAACCAAGGTGGTGTCATCTGCATACTTCACGATGACGGTGGTTGGGTGGGTTGGAATACAGTCAAAGGTGTACAGGGAGTACAGTAGAGGGCTTAGCATGCAGCCCTGGGGGGAGCCACTGCTGAGAGACAGTATGGAGGAGTGGTGGGGGCCGAGTCTGACTCTTTGTGGACGGTTGATGAGAAAGTTTTTTATCCGGGAGCAGGTAGGGGGGGGGCGATCTGGAGGAGGTGCAGTTTATTGATCACAATGTCCGGGATGATGGTGTTGAAAGATAAGTTGTAGTCCACAAAGAGCATCCTCACGTAAGTCTTTTGGTTCTCCAGGTGGTTCAGCAGTCTGTGGAATGTGGTAGCGATGGCGTCTTCCGTAGACCGGTTCTCCTTGTAGGTGAACTGGTGGGGGTTGAAGGAGGGGGGAAGACAGTTCCTGATGTGCTGGGAGACCAGTCGCTCAACACACTTTACAAATAACCACAACTCCTTGTGTTTGTGCTCTGCGTCTGTGTCCCTGTCAAGTTTAATCATGACAGATAAGTAGTCAAGAAAATCAGTGAACACCCTCAGAAATATAAAAAGCAATAATATATAACACTTGCTTCATTTTTTCCTTTACAAAGGAAAATGTAATGAACAACAAATCTATCTGAGGCTAAACTTTGTTGAGAAAGGTTTTCTTTTTAACCTTGCCCAATACGACTAGAATTGTCAAAATGGTCAACTTCTTGACATGTTGCATCAGTCTGTACCTAAAGACCCTGTCACACCATGACGATTTAGACAGCATTTGCCGATGTATCAAAATTTCTCTAAAACGCTGGCATATGGCCAAAATTTTCAATTTTGGGCGGAGGCATCACGTATCCATAACAAGTTGGACATATGTATACATATTAGTAACTTATATAGAACATTTCAATAACTTATAGATAGCTGTCAAATCAGTCAGGTCAGTCACACCTATGGAAAGGATAAAACAGCTGATGTGACACGGCACAAACATCAGATGGCAGTTGAAACGTCAAGGTGTGAAACATCTCTGCTGTAATTTCCCAGTTTGGGATCACATCTATCTATAGAAGAACAAGACCAGTTTGACATGGACATCTGCTCATCATGGAGTCTTGACCATTTCCGCCTGTGAACCAGCACTGCCAATATGCCAGTATATGGTAGCTGTAGGTTAGAAACCCATTCAATAAGTTGCACATAGGTTCAAAGCGTGTTACTCATAGGTTAGAAATGAGTTTTGGGTACGCCAGACTTCTCGATGTATTTCGACTTATGAGTAACTTACAAGTAACGTGTGTGAACGACTGCATAACTTATATATAACTTATGGCCTGTTTATGTGGGATGTATGAGCCATACGCTGGATATGTCGAAAAATTTTGAGCATGCACAAAATTTTTAGATGACTTCACCGACAACATATACCAGAGTGCTTCAGTATGCTCTTAACTTATACAAAACTCACCCTTAACTTATTAGATGTATGCCAGCGTATTCGCCATTTTTTTTTAAATGTCAGCATATGCTACTTCGTCAAGGTGTGACAGGGGCTTAAGAAAAAAAAAATTAGGTACTGATAAAAGCCTGACCTCAGTACCACATAGTTGTACATCTATACCCAGGGCTCAAAACAAATTCTTCTCGTTCCAGTAACTGAACACATCAGTTAACTTGCAACAAACCTAGTGTCCTCTTTAACACAAATTACATGACATCATACATAAGGAACTAATTCCAGACAAAACAGATTTCCCATGCTTACTATTATGCATTTATGAAATACATAATTTAGTGCAAATAAAATGACCCCAGTGTAAGTAGACGACTTTAGGAGAGCGCGAGGAAGTACTCTAAGAAGGTATTTTTTCCCTGATAATGATTCATATTAACTGAGCAAATTCACTCACGCCCCCTCAGTGGCACTTGGACAATTTCACTTTTTTTTTTTTTAAAGCAAATGCTGCAGTCATAATGATTCTGACTCTGGCAACAGCTCGGAGCCAAATCTTTCTTAATTGCTGAGAGGTCGCTTTCGTCAAGAATAACTGTTCTTTATTTATTGAAACTAGGAGAGCTGTAAATTACAAGTTTGGAGTTTGAAAAGTCTTGTTTCAACACTATTATAAAACTAACAGAACAGCGTGACACCTCCAATGTAACTGGACAAACAGTCCAAACCGGAGACAATAGCACATCTATACATGCAGTGTCACTGAAGGTCATCAAAATCCATATATAGATAATGTTTCAGGAGCATTTGATCAGCTAAATGCTCTCTCCATCTGTTCAGATTATCAAGGGATCTTTACTGTAATACTTGTATGTGTGTGTATTTGTGTGGGAGAGAGAGAAAAATCACTATGTAAGTGGAAGGGGGTGTATTTTTATTCCACAGTTGAAGGACACTGATCCCGCCGGAGGGTAATAATTACATTTGAATTATCATCACATACACATACACACACATATCCATTACACAAGCATGCAGACACAAACACACACACACACACACATGTCTGAGCCCCGCCATTTATATTCCAGTTCTCTCTTAAACAAAACTGCTCTTCATTAAAGAACTCCTAACCTCTCCACGCAGAGATAAAGGGTAATTACGTAGCTATCGTCAATTCAAATGTCTCTTATTTCACTGAGCGGAGGGAGCATAGATAAGGCTGCTTAATTAACTTAAGTGCTTCTGTTCCATCACCTCTCACACAGGGACCCTCTAACCGCTGATGGGAGAAAAGGCTCGATTATACAGACATATTCAATCATCAGCATTGTCACATCAGGTCAGTTTCACAAGTTTATAGTTCAGTTCGTTTGCTGAATAATTTTCACTGTTGTGAGGGATAGGCTGGAGCCAGAGAGGATCTAAAAAGGTGGCATTCAGAGCTTAAGGGGAGATGATGAAGGAATTCTATTTTCAAAAAGTGCTTGAAAATTGATAAAGTAAATCTGATTGGAATCTGGATTTTCTAGATGCAACAAAAATAATGATTTGAGCAGCCAGTTTTAATATACAGTCACATCCAAAGCCTCATTAATGAAATACCAACTCGCCTGAGGGATCCACAGGTAGCCCTGGGTCAGATCCTTAGCACTGGAAGAGTTAAATGTGTCTTGCTCAAGGGCATTTCTGCCCAGATGGGAATGTTTTTGCTACAACAGCCTTGAACCGATGGCCTCCAGCTTAATAAACAGCCCTGATGCTCTCTGGTACATTTTAGCAATGATAAAAAGATTCTACTATAAATAGTAGAACAAGGATTCAGTTTACCCTGCCCGGTATGGGGTTACCGGGGCCCCACTCTGGAGCCAGGCCTGGGGGAGGGGCTCGATGGCTAGTGTCTGGTGGCTGGGTCTCTGCCCATGGGACCTGGCCAGGCTCAGTCCGAAGGAATTACATGGGTCCGCCCTCCAGTGGGTTCACCACCTGCAGAAGGGATCATGGGGGTCCGGTGCTATGTGGATCAGGTGGCGGATAAAGGCGGAGACCTTGGCGGTCTGATCCCAAGCTTCCTAAACTGGCTTTTGGGATGTGGAATGTCACCTCTCTGGTGGGGAAGGAGCCTGAGCTGGTGCATGAGGTTGAGAGATACCGGCTAGATATAGTCGGCCTCACCTCAACATACAGCTCTGGTTCCAGAACCAGTTTCCTGGAGAGGGGCTGGAGCTTGGCCTACCCTGGAGTTGCCCCGGGTGAGAGGCAATGAGCAGGGGTGGGTATTCTTGTATCTCCCCACCTTGCAGCCTTTATATTGGCGTTTTCCCCGGTGGATGAAAGGGTTGTTTCCCTGCGCCTTCGGGTTGGGAAACGGGTCCTGACATCATTTGTGCCTATGCACCAAATGATGGTTCAGAGTACCCACCCTTTTTGGAGTCTCTGACTGGGGTGCTGGAGAGTGCTCCTCTTGGAGACTCCATTGTCCTACTGGGGGATTTCAATGCGCACGTGGGCAACGACAGTGAAACCTGGAAGGGGTGATTGGGAGGAACAGCCTGCCCTATCTGAACCCAAGTTGTGTTCAGTTATTGGACTTCTGTGCTAACCACAGTTTGTCCACAACAAACACCATGTTCAAGCATAAGGGTGTCCATATGTGCACTTGGCACCAGGACACCCTAGGTTGCAGGTCAATGATCGATTTTGTTATCGTGTCATCAGACCTGCGACCGTATGTCTTGGACACTCGGGTAAAGAGAGGTGCAGAGCTGTCAACTGATCACCACCTGGTGGTGAGTTGGATCCGATGGCAGGGGAAGATGCCATTCAGACCTGGTAGACCCAAACGTATAGTGATAGTATATAGGGTGTATATATATATATATACACCCTGTGTATATATATATACTATATATATATAGTATATACTGTATATATATACTATATATATACACCCTGTGTATATATATACTATATATACACCTACTATAGGGTGTATATATACACCCTATAGTATATAGGGTGTGCTGGGAACATCTGGCTGAGGCCCCTGTCTGGGAGGTCTTCAACTCCCACCTCTGGAAGATCTTCAATCACATTCCGAGGGAGTCTGGAGACATGGAGTCTGAATGGGCCATGTTCTCCACCTTCATTGTTGAAGTGGCGGCCCAGAGCTGCGGCCACAAGGTCGTTGGGGCATCTTGTGGTGGCAACCCCTGAACCAAGTGGTGGACACCAGTGGTGAGGGGGCCATTAAGCTGAAGAAGGAGTCCTATCAAGCTTGGTTGGCTTGTGGGACTCCCGAAGCAGCTGAGGTGTACCGGCAGGCCAAGCGGAGTGCAGCTCGGGTGGCTGCTGAAGCAAAAACTTGGGTATGAGAGGAGTTTGGTGAGGCCATGGAACAAGACTTTCGGTCGGCCTTCAAGAGATTCTGGCAAACTGTCCGGTGGCTCCGGAGGGGAAAGCAGCTCCCTGTCCACACTGTGTACGGTGCGGATGGGGTGCTGCTGACTTCCACCGGGGATATTGTCGGGTGGTGGAAGGATTACTTCGAGGATCTCCTCAATCCCACTGATACGCCTTCCACAGAGGAAACAGGGCTTGTGGATGAGGGGGATAACTCGCCTATCACAGGGGCTGACGTCGCCAAGGTGTTTAAAAATCTCTTTGGTGGCTGGGCCCCGGGGGTGGACAAGATTCGCCCTGAGTACCTCAAGGCCCTGGATGTTGTAGGGCCTGTCATGGTTGACACACCTCTGCAACACTGTGTGGAGGATAGGGGAAGTGCCTTTGGCATGGCAAACCAGGGTGGTGGTTCCTCTCTTCAAAAAAGGGGACCGGAGGGTGTGCTCCCACTTTAGAGGGATCACACTCCTCAGCCTCCCTGGGAAGGTCTATGCCAAGGTACTGGAGAGGACAGTCCAGCTGCTGGTCGAACCTCGGATTCAGGAGGAGCAATGTGGTTTTCGTCCTGGCCATGGCACATCGGACCAGCTCTTTACCCTCTCAAGAATCCTCGAGTGTTCGTGGGAGTTTGCCCAACCAGTTTACATGTGTTTTGTGGACTTGGAGAAGGCATTTGACCGGGTCCCTCGTGGTTTTTTTGTGGGGGGTGCTTGGGAGTATGGGGTATCGGGCTTGTTGTTACGAGCTATTCGGTCTCTGTATGACCATTGTGAGACTTTGGTTCGTATTGCCAACACTCGATCAGACTCATTCCCAGTGAGAGTTGGACTCCGCCAGGCTGCCCTTTGTCACCGATCCTGTTCATAATTTTTATGGACTGGATTCTAGGCGCAGCTAGAGAACGGAGGATGTCATGCTCGGGTGAACACAGGATCTCATCTCTGTTGTTTGCAGATGAATGTTGTCCTGCTGGCTTCATCCAGCAATGACCTACAGTTTTTTACTGGGACGGTTTGCTGCTGAGTGTGAAGCGCCTGGGATGAGAATCAGTACCTCCAAATCCGAGTCTATGGTTCTCAGCCGGAAAGAGAGTGGATTGTCCTCTCCGGGTTGGGGACAGGCTCCTGCCCCAAGTGGAGGAGTTTAAGTATCTTGGGGTCTTATTCACGAGTGAGGGGACAATGGAGCGAGAGATTGACAAACGGATCAGAGCAATATCTGCAGTGATGCAGACTTTGTACCGGTCTGTTGTGGTGAAGAGGGAGCTGAGTTTGAAGTCAAAGCTGTCAATTTACCAGTCAATCTACGTTCCTACCCTTACCTATGGTCATGAGCTTTGGATAATGACTGAAAGAATGAGATCGCGGATACCAGCGGCTGAAATGAGCTTTCTTCGTAGGATCGCTGGACTCACCCTCAGAGATAGGGTGAGGAGCTCAGTCACCCGGGAGACGCTCAGAGTAGAATCATTGCTCCTCCACATTGAAAGGAGCCAGATGAGGTGGTATAAGATAAGCCTTTATTAGTCCCACAACGGGGAAATTCCAGGATTGCAACAGCACAGGGATAGCAACACTCAGAGCAACAATCAGAAGGCAAAAAAAAAAAAAACAAGCAAGCAAGAGCAGCTAATATACATATGTACATATTACTATAAAATATATATATATACACACACACACACACACACAGTGCAGAGCATTGTAGCTGGATGGAATAAATATATGAATATATGAACACAGTGCAGAGCATTGTAGCTAGATGGAATAAATATGTAAATATATAAACACCCACAGTACGGAGCATTGCAGCTAGGTGGAATAATATGCAAGTATATAAACACACACAGTGCGGAGCAATGTAGCTAGGTGGAATAATATGTAGATATATAAAAACACAGTGCGGAGCATTGTAGCTAGATGGAATAAATATATAGATATATAAATATAAACACACCCAGTGCTGAGCATTGTAGCTAGATGGAATAAATATATAGATATATAAATATAAACACACCCAGTGCAGAGCATTGTAGCTAGATGGAATAAATATGTAAATATATAAACACACACAGTGCAGAGCATTGTTGCTAGGTGGGATGAAACAGCATAACCGTCTATTTAGTTATCCTACATGGTATGATTATGTGCCCATACATATTCTCACCCTCCATAGCGACCGGTATGTTCCTAGTTGTATGCCGGAGAGGACCATTGTGTAAGTCTATTGCATCTTTTGCATTCAAAAAAACTATTAGTTTGTTACGTCTTTTTGCTATCTCTGCGAGCAGCCCTGCTTAGGTTGTACAGTCTGACAGCCGTTGGTAGGAAGGACCTACGAAACCTCTCGGTTGTGCACCTGGGATGATGTAGTCTGCTGCTAAATGAGCTCCTCAGTGCATCCAGTATGTCCTGCATAGGGTGGAACTCGGACTCCAGCAGAGATGACAGTTTTAGCCACCGTCCTTCTCTCTCCTATCTCCTCCATCGGATCAAGGCGTTGCCCCAGGACAGAGCTAGCTTTCTTAATCAGTTTGTTCAGTCTCTTCCTATCGGCTGCAGTAATGCCACTGCCCCAGCAGACCCACTCCAAAAGTGATGGCTGATGCCACCACCGTGTCATAGAATGACTTCAGCAGCGCCCCTTGTACACCAAAAGACCTGAGTCTCCTCAGCAGGAACAGCCTGCGCTGTCCCTTCTTGTAGAGTGCGTCAGTATTGTGTGACCAGTCTAGTTTATTGTTCAGATGAATACCCAGGTACTTGTAGGATGTCACCATCTCGATGTCTGTTCCCTGTATATTTACTGGTGCTGTGAGGGGGCTGCCCATGCCTGCGGCAGTCCACCACCAGCTCCTTAGTTTTCCTCGCGTTGATCTGGAGGCAGTTCCGATGGCACCAGTCCACAAAGTCCTGGATAAGCCCTCTGTACTCAGCTTCATCTCCGCTGGAGATGAGACCAACGATCGCAGAGTCATCAGAGAACTTCTGTAGATGGCAATGTGTTGTGTTGTGTGAGAAGTCCGCAGTATAAAGAGTGAACAGGAAGGGAGCCAGCACCGTTCCCTGGGGGGGCCCCCGTGCTACTGATGATCGTGTCGGAAACACAGTCCCGGGTTCTCACAAACTGAGGCCGGTTCGTGAGGTAGTCCAGGATCCATGATGACAGGTGCTGGTCCACCCCTGCGCGCAGCAGCTTGTCCTTCAGGATCATCGGTTGGATGGTGTTGAAAGCACTGGAGAAGTCAAAGAACATGATCCTCACCATATTCCCGGGCTTCTCCAGGTGGGACAGAGAACGGTGAAGGAGGAAGATCCCCGCATCCTCCACCCCAATGCCATGTTGGTAGGCGAACTGGAGTGGATCCATCGCTGGTTCCACCAGGGGGCGGAGATGAGCAAGGAGCAGTCTCTCCAGGGTCTTCATCAAGTGGGACGTCAAGGCCACCGGTCTGAAGCTGTTCAGGTCTTTGGGGTGGGAAGTTTTTGGTACAGGTACCACACAAGATGTTTTCCACAGCTGTGGTACCCTCCCCAGTTTCAGGCTCATGTTGAAGATATATGTCACAATCCCACACAGCTGGTCTGCACAGGACTTGAGGAGCTTTGCGCTGATGCCGTCCGGTCCCGACGCCTTCCTCGCCTTGATCTTCCTCAGCTCCGTCCTCACCTGGGTCTTGGTCAGGGTCAGGATGGGGGGCTGTGTGTTGGGAGTGGGGGGGGTGTCGGTGGAGTGGGGAGTGGGTAGCAGGACTTGATTTCTTAGAGGCAGCAGTGGTTGTTGTGCAGACAGGGGGGAGGGCGGTTGGTCAAATCTATTGAAAACAGATTCAGGTTGTTCGCCCACTCCCTGCCCCCCGTGGCCTGGGGGGAGGTATTCTGGAGCCCCGAGATGGTTTTGAGGTTTCTCCAGACCCCGCTGATGTCGCTCTGTTGCAGCTTGTCCTCCATCTTCTTCCTGAAGCTGTCCTTGCCTTCTCTGATCTTTCTCCTCAGCTCCCTCTGTACGGACTTCAGCATCTCCCTATTCCCCGACCTGAAGATCCTCTTCTTCTCTCTCAGAAGTGTTTTTATCTCAGGGTTGATCCAGGGTTTGTTGTTTGAGTGACGCCGTATGGTCTTGGTGGGAACGGATTTGTCCACACAGAAGCTGAGGTAGCCCGTGAAGGTGTGAATGAGGCCATCGATGTCCTCACCATGTGGATCGCAGAGCTGCTTCCAGGCAGTGGCTTCAAAACAGTCCTTTAGAGTGTCCATTGTCTCCTCAGACCATAACTCCACAGTGTGCATGGCCGGAGGTTGTCTGTGCACTAGGGGTTTGTACACCGGTCGGAGATGAACCAAGTTGTGAACCTATTGTGTATGGACATCTGATCAGGATGCCTCCTGGACGCCTCCCATTTGAGGTGTTTTGGGCATGTCCCTCTGGGAGAAGACCCCAGGGCAGACCCAGGACTCAATGGAGAGACTATGTCTCCCAGCTGGTCTGGGAACGCCTTGATATCCTCTCTGAAGAAGAGGAACAGGTGGCTGGGGAGAGGGAAGTCTGGGCTTCTCTGCTTGAACTGCTGCCTCTGTGACCTGGACCTCCTGAAAAGCGGTAGAAGATGGATGGATGGAAAAAGATTCTGAAACTTATTGTGGGGACTGCCTATTAATGTTATTAAACTTTATGATTTCAACATGTCTAAGCTTCTTATCCACACTATAATCCCTAAAGTCACGGTTGCTTCATCCAGTTCAGCTTTTGACCCTGGTTCACAATTTAAAAAAAAAAATTGTAACAAGGTCACCATGTCAAACTAGTGAGATAAATTCTTGTTTTGACCAGGAAAGTCAGTGCTACACATTTGATCACGATCAGTCATCATATGCAGCCCTCATCTCTATCATCACGATCACTCAGGACTCACAAGTGGTCGGGAAGACTGTCAAGAAAGTATCAATCAACCACTGAAAATCAGGATGTCATGACTACTGAAGCTGTGTTCGTCGTGATCTAGACAGGGTTTCAGTGTCAGGGCGTGGGCTGGGTCCCATGTCCTCATTCTGTTTTATAGTTTGTATTTCTGGTCATCAGGGCATGGGCTCCTGGCCACATTCTTGCTTTATGTTTTATGTTTTGGGATTTTCTATATTTATTATTCATAATTATTTTCTAGTATTATCATGTTCTTGTTTATGTATCCTCGCCTTTGTCTCTGATTTCATTTTATTATTATCATTATGATTATTCCTGTCGATCTTCAGTAGTTTTGGTTTGGGCTTTTATTTTGACAGCACCTTTTGTTTACTTCCATTTTCTCCTAGCTTGTTTCGTTTTTGATTATTAGCTGTTTATGCTTTTGTAAATTGCTTTTTTGCCTTATTTAAGGGACGGTGCCCCGTAGTTCAAGACAATGTCCTTAAGTCATCCAACGTGATACCATGCTTCTGTTCCTGCCAGTCTGGTTCCTATCTTGCCGGTTTTGTTGTTTTTGCCTTTTCCTTAGCCCTGCCTGTTCTTGCCATTTTTTTTTATGTTCTGTAATTTTTGAACCCTTGAACTGCGTCTGAGTTACCAGCTCAAAAATAAATCTTCTAAACTGGGAGTCCAGCACCTGGGTCCTGAATTCCGCCCCGCAGGGGCTCAACCCTTTTGTGACAGAAGGATGTCGCCAGTATGGGCCCAGTGGACATTAAGTTTTTTCTCATGGGCCTCTGTGAAGAGGAAGTTTGGGCAGCTTCCCTCATCAAGGAGTGTATCAAGGAGGCCCGCATCTCCCACATGCTGGAAAGAGTCCTCTAATTCCTAGAAACTGCAGCGGGATTAGTTGAAGGTTTTCCCACCTTGCAGCAGTCTCCACAGCTTGATGGGCTCCTACACTCTGTCTTCAATTTTCAGGGGATGCTCTAAGGACTGGTGAAAACACTGCTGGCAATTGGGGAGGAGCAGAGGGAGGAGATCCCATATCAAGCCAGTCGGAGACGCGGCTCACGCCAGCGCCGATGGAAACAGTGACCCGGATTCTCCTCACCAGCAGAGGCACTCCAGGCCTCTGTGTCAGCCTCCCTCGACTCGGTGTCATCCACCACACAGTGGCTCCTCGTCAGACAAGTTCAGTCATCTCCCGGGAGAACTCACCTGACTTTCCAGCGGTAGCAGAGCATGAATCAGGGCAAGTACCTTTTCATTATTTAACATCATTTAATGATAGGTCTTGCCCTGTTCCCAGTAAGGGGACTCAGCGACAGCCACCTACCACTACTGAGCTCCCTTCCCCGTCTCTGCTGCTATTGCTGTTGCTGCTTCTCATCCATCATCCTCACCTATGTCTCCCTTCTCCCTTCTCCTGAGTTCCAAGCCTGTTACTCTGCTGCCGTCAAGCTTTCTACTCTGTCTGCCATCAAGCCCACTACTCTGCCAGTTACTCTGCCTGTCATCATGTCTGCAGCTGCGACCTCCACATATGGGTTCCAAGCAGCTGTAGCCTCCCAGCCTGATCCTCTGCCTGTCGCCATGCCTACAGTTCCACCTTTCGCCATGTCTTCAGCCTCGCCTGTCATCACCCCTGCTTCATCTGCCAGCACACCTACTGCTTGGACTCCAGCAGCAGAGTCACCAGGGTCCTTGTTGGGAGTGGAGCAAGAGCTAAGGCAAGTCCTCGTCTTTGTATTTTTAACATCAGTTTTAGAGAGGTTTTGCCTCACTCTTTGTGGGGGGGACCTGGCTGCAGCTACTATCTGCTCCTGGGCTCTCCCCGCGGAGCTCCACTGCCACCAGTTTTAGTGACCTGGGTGTTGTTTTTTCCTCCCCGTCTGAGGTGACTGTTTCTGGGATGGAATCCCAGACATCAGGGCTTGGGGTCCTTCAGCCTTTATCGTCTGGCTTCGCCAATGTTCGGCCAGCCTCACCTGTCCCAGAGGCTGGGGCACATCCACCTGTTTTTTCAGAGGCTGGGGCACCTCCGCCCATCATCCCAGAGGCTGGGGTGCCTCCACCCGCTGTCCCAGAGACTGGGGTTCCTCCACCTGTTGTCCCAGAGGCTGGGGCACCTCCATCATGTGTTCATGAGGTCTGCATGCGTCAGTCATCTGTTTTACAGCAAGAAGCTCTTATGTTATTTTCACCTGAGTTTAAAATACAGTTACCTCTGGACTCATCCTGCCCTCCAGTCTGGTGGTCCAGGGGCTCTGGTAGACTACCCGACCCACTCTGTACTCTGGTCTGGGGTCCCATGGACTTGGGTAGACCCCCTGAACTATTTTGTCCCATGATCTGGTGGCCGCCAGATCCACCTTGTTCTCCAGTCTGGGGGCCCGTGGACTGGGGTAGGCCCCTATATATTTATATTATTATTATATTTATTATTTATTATTAGTATTAGTATTATCATGTTCTTGTTTATGTATCCTTGCCTTAGTCTCCGGTTTCATTTTATTATTATTATTATTATTCCTGTCATGATTTTCGGTAATTTTTTTTTTTTTTGGACAGCACCTTTTGTTTACTTCCGTTTTCTCCTAGCTTGTTTTGTATCTCGTTAAGTTCTTGATTATTCATGGCTGTTTATGATTTTGTTAATTGTTTTTGCCTTATTTAAGAGACGGCACCCCGTAGATCGGGGCGACGTCCGTAAGTCATCCGGTGTGATGCCACGCTTCTGTTCCTGCCAGTCCAGTTCCTGTCTTGTCTTTTGAGTTGTTTTTGCCTTTGCCTTGCGTGTTTTTGCCATTTTTTATGTTCTGTTATTTTTGAGCCCTCGAGTTGCATCTGGGATACCAGCTCAAAAATAAATCTTCTAAACTTGGAGTCCAGCGTTTGGGTCCTGAATTCCGCCCTGCAGGGACTCAGCCTTTTTGTGACACGCAGACCATGTCCACACTTTGTATTTCCCTTTGGACTCATTATTATTATTATTATTAATGTTATTATTATTGTCATTATCCTGTCCTATTTCATGTTTAACTCTTATTTTGACAGCATCCTTATTTCCTGTGTTGGTTCTTTTGTGTTGTTAATTATTCATGGTTGCGGCTTATGGTTCTAATCACCTCCTGCTCCATTTATACATCTCACGCCCTACCCTCAGTGTGGCGATCTACTCGCAACACACTCACACGCAACTACTCAACCTCATTCCAGCTAGTCACGGTTAGTTCTCACCTCGTTTATTCTGCCGTGCAGCTCCTGTTGTTTTTCCAAGCCCTCATGCTGTATTCTGTTAATTTTTTTAATAAAAGCATGTATGAACTTCGCCTTGCAATTGGGTCCTCTTCTTCACCCCAGAGGGGCAAATATGACAGTATGTGTGTGTATGTGTGTGTGTTCCTCAAAGAGGATGGTATGGATTGAAAATGAAATGAGGCACCTATAACTTTAGCTTGTTAGCTAACAAAACATTAGTTTTGTAGCTAATAATAATAATGCATTATGGGGGACCCATGCTGTGATATTCATCTCAGACTGGAAGGAAGGGAGATGCAGTAAATTCCTCTGATGGAAGAGCATGGGGATTAAGGGGCTGGGGGACAAAAGGAATTGTAATGCAAGAATGAATTGTGATGCAGGACCTCGGGCAGCAGGGACGTGTGAGTGTTGTAATATAAAAGTCCCTGCTACATAATGTTAATATTTTCTGATTCTGAGAGATGTGAGAGAGTAATAAAGTTCATCTGCTCTGAATGCTTGGCCTGGTTATTCCTCTGTCCACACTGGTGACCCTTGACGAATAATGGAACACGAGGCAAACACCCCGGAGATGACCCGGACGGGGAGCCCCAGCAACGCGTGCACCGTTTTGGTCAAACTACCAGACTTTTAGCTGCACGACCCAAAGTCTTGGTTCCTCCACACCAAGGCCCAGTTCGCGCTCTGGGGAATAACGGCAGATGACACCAAATATTACTATTTTTTTTTTTTTTTTTTTTTCTCTCTCGGCGCCACACGAGTCGGCTGCCTTTTGCAACAGCGGCTCGATTCCGAGTCTTTTTCCCTTCCTCTCTCTTTTGATCCGTCTTTTTTTTTTTCACCCCACTTATATCACGGACACACAGATCGTCCTAAATGTCTCCTGAGCCGGTGGACGGAGCCACTGTCTATAGCAGGATACGATACAGCAGAGAACAGCTGCTAGCATTCAACCGCCACCCGGTCCCATTGGAAAAACTCGACATACCGAGTGAACTGAGGCGAAAACGCCGCGGCTGCCGGGCTGGAGTAAGGCGGAGGACAAAAAATATAAGGTACAGACCCTCCCTTCCATCTGTTGTCATGGGAAATGTACGGTCGATACTGGGAAAGTTAGATGAGCTAGCGGCTATCTCCCGTTATGATAGCACATACCGGGAGTGCTCTCTCCTTTTGTTTACTGAGACGTGGCTAACTGAACTAGCAGCAGATGCTAACATTGAGCTGGAGGGTTTTCACATGATACGAGCTGACCGAACACCAGACAGTGGCAAGGCTAGGGGCGGTGGAGTGATCATGTATGTTAACAACAACTGGTGCAGACCGGGACATATCACTGTTAAACAACGACACTGCAGCAAAGACATTGAGTTGCTAGCTGTTAGCATGAGGCCTACATATCTCCCGAGAGAACACTCACACGTGATCTGCATTGTTGTTTATGCAAATCCGACGGCGAACGCTGGGACAGCACGTGACGTCATCCATTCAGTAACCAGCAGGCTGCAGACAGAACACCCAGATGCTCTTCTCCTCATCTCAGGCGATTTCAACCATGTTTCACTGTCTCCCATTCTACCCACGTTCACCCAGTATGTCACATGCCACACTAGAGACAATAAAACACTGGATTTATTCTACGCAAACACTAAGGAGGCGTACACCTCATCACAACTACCCCCACTCGGGAGATCGGATCACAACTTGGTTCATCTCCGGCCGGTGTACAAACCCCTAGTGCACAGACAACCTCCGGCCATGCACACTGTGGAGTTATGGTCTGAGGAGACAATGGACACCCTAAAGGGCTGTTTTGAAGCCACCGCCTGGAAGCAGCTCTGCGATCCACATGGTGAGGACATCGATGGCCTCATTCACACCTTCACGGGCTACCTCAGCTTCTGTGTGGACAAATCCGTTCCCACCAAGACCATACGGCGTCACTCAAACAACAAACCCTGGATCAACCCTGAGATAAAAACACTTCTGAGAGAGAAGAAGAGGATCTTCAGGTCGGGGAACAGGGAGATGCTGAAGTCCGTACAGAGGGAGCTGAGGAGAAAGATCAGAGAAGGCAAGGACAGCTTCAGGAAGAAGATGGAGGACAAGCTGCAACAGAGCGACATCAGCGGGGTCTGGAGAAACCTCAAAACCATCTCGGGGCTCCAGAATACCTCCCCCCAGGCCACAGGGGGCAGGGAGTGGGCGAACAACCTGAATCTGTTTTTCAATAGATTTGACCAACCGCCCTCCCCCCTGACTGCACAACAACCACTGCTGCCTCTAAAGAAATCAAGTCCTGCTGCCCACTCCCCACTCTACCAACACCCCCCCACTCCCAACACACAGCCCCCCATCCTGACCCTGACCAGGACCCAGGTGAGGACGGAGCTGAGGAAGATCAAGGCGAGGAAGGCGCCGGGACCGGACGGCATCAGCGCAAAGCTCCTCAAGTCCTGTGCAGACCAGCTGTGTGGGATTGTGACGTATATCTTCAACATGAGCCTGAAACTGGGGAGGGTACCACAGCTGTGGAAAACATCTTGTGTGGTACCTGTACCAAAAACTTCCCACCCCAAAGACCTGAACAGCTACAGACCGGTGGCCTTGACGTCCCACTTGATGAAGACCCTGGAGAGACTGCTCCTTGCTCACCTCCGCCCCCTGGTGGAACCAGCGATGGATCCACTCCAGTTCGCCTACCAGCATGGCATTGGGGTGGAGGATGCGGTGATCTTCCTCCTTCACCGTTCTCTGTCCCACCTGGAGAAGCCCGGGTATATGGTGAGGATCATGTTCTTTGACTTCTCCAGTGCTTTCAACACCATCCAACCGATGATCCTGAAGGACAAGCTGCTGCGCGCCGGGGTGGACCAGCACCTGTCATCATGGATCCTGGACTACCTCACGAACCGGCCTCAGTTTGTGAGAACCCGGGACTGTGTGTCCGACACGATCATCAGTAGCACGGGGGCCCCCCAGGGAACGGTGCTGGCTCCCTTCCTGTTCACTCTTTATACTGCGGACTTCTCACACAACACAACACACTGCCATCTACAGAAGTTCTCTGATGACTCTGCGATCGTTGGCCTCATCTCCAATGGAGATGAAGCTGAGTACAGAGGGCTTATCCAGGACTTCGTGGACTGGTGCCATCGGAACTGCCTCCAGATCAACGCGAGGAAAACTAAGGAGCTGGTGGTGGACTGCCGCAGGCATGGGCAGCCCCTCACAGTACCAGTAAATATACAGGGAACAGACATCGAGATGGTGACATCCTATAAGTACCTGGGTATTCATCTGAACAATAAACTAGACTGGTCACACAATACTGATGCACTCTACAAGAAGGGACAGCGCAGGCTGTTCCTGCTGAGGAGACTCAGGTCTTTTGGTGTACAAGGGGCGCTGCTGAAGTCATTCTATGACACGGTGGTGGCATCAGCCATCACTTTTGGAGTGGTCTGCTGGGGCAGTGGCATTACTGCAGCCGATAGGAAGAGACTGAACAAACTGATTAAGAAAGCTAGCTCTGTCCTGGGGCAGCGCCTTGATCCGATGGAGGAGATAGGAGAGAGAAGGACGGTGGCTAAACTGTCATCTCTGCTGGAGTCCGAGTTCCACCCTATGCAGGACATACTGAATGCACTGAGGAGCTCATTTAGCAGCAGACTACATCATCCCAGGTGCACAACCGAGAGGTTTCGTAGGTCCTTCCTACCAACGGCTGTCAGACTGTACAACCTAAGCAGGGCTGCTCGCAGAGATAGCAAAAAGACGTAACAAACTAATAGTTTTTTGAATGCAAAAGATGCAATAGACTTACACAATGGTCCTCTCCGGCATACAACTAGGAACATACCGGTCGCTATGGAGGGTGAGAATATGTATGGGCACATAATCATACCATGTAGGATAACTAAGTAGACGGTTATGCTGTTTCATTCCATCTAGCAACAATGCTCTGCACTGTGTGTGTTTATATATTTGCATATTTATTCCATCTAGCTACAATGCTCCGTACTGTGGGTGTTTATATATTTATATATCTACATATTATTCCATCTAGCTACATTGCTCCGCACTGTGTGTGTTTATATACTTGCATATTTATTCCACCTAGCTGCAATGCTCCGTACTGTGGGTGTTTATATATTTACATATTTATTCCATCTAGCTACAATGCTCTGCACTGTGTGTTCATATATTCATATATTTATTCCATCCAGCTACAGTGCTCTGCACTGTGTGTCTGTGTGTGTGTGTATATATATATATTTTATAGTAATACGTACATATGTTTATTAGCTGCTCTTGCTTGCTTGTGTTTTTTTTTTTTTTTTTCTTCTTGCCTTCTGATTGTTGCTCTGAGTGTTGCTATCCCTGTGCTGTTGCAATCCTGGAATTTCCCCGTTGTGGGACTAATAAAGGCTTATCTTATCTTATCTTATCTTATCTTACTTGGTTGCAGTGCTGGATGCTTGCACGACTCAGCAAGTAGCAAGCCTGCTCCAACAGCCCCCAGCCCGCAACAAATACGGGGCTCTCAAAGCCGCGCTGACCCGGTGCTACACGCTCTCGGACTATGAGAGAGCGGAGAGGCTCCTGATGCACTCCGAGTTAGGAGAATGGGTCGGCGATCGAACTGATGGAGAAGATGTTGGCGTTGATGGGCATGGACGACGGGCCTTTTGTACTTGCCCACCTTTTCCTCCGGAACCTCCCAACGGTGGCCAGAGCGGTCTTTGCACACTCGCCATTGCTGGCTGCGTGTAACTACCGTGCGCTAGCCCAGGAGGCAGATCGGATCATCCTCACCCCCAGAGCCCTCACAGTGAACGCAGCAGCATCGGAACCCAGCGAGATGGCCAGCGGAAACGAGGAGCCAGCAATGGTAGCGGCAGCGGGGACCAGGAAGCGCCAGAGAGACATGCTCTGCTCCTACCACCGCCGTTTTGGAGAGAACACACGCCAATGCGTGCTACAGTGTCAATTCAAGCGTTCGGGAAACGCCAGGACCGGCAGTCGGTAGCAGCTGTGACTGCCGGTGAAGAAAGCAAGCTGCTCTATGTGACAGACTCACGCTCGGGGAGACGGTTCCTCGTGGACTCCGGCTCCCAAAAAAAGCTTCATCCTGCCATCCTACGCCGACCGGCTAGTGGGAGCTAGCGGCCCCGAGCTGACGGCCGCAAACGGCTCAGACATTAAGACTTTTGGTGAGAGGACACTGACTGTATCCCTACATGGCCGTACATACCAGTGGACATTCATCATAGCGGTATGCAGCTTCCCAATCTTAGGCACTGCTTTTTTGTGTGCACACGGACTGCTAGTCGATGTTGCTAACAGATGCCTGATTAATGCAATGTCTTTTGATTCTCTCCCCTGTACAGCTCGAGGAGCTGGGCCAACAACGCTAGCCAACGTCACAGCTCCAGGTGGTAAGTTCCACACACTGCTCACCCAGTTCCCAGCACTCACGGTCCCGACGTTTTCGGCGGCCATCACTAAACACGGGGTGGAGCACTTTATTACCCCCACTGGGCCGCCCATTTTCGCATGACCTCGGCGCCTGGACACAGCTAAACTGGCCATAGCGTGCGAGGAGTTTGCCAGCTTGGAAAGGCTGGGCATCATCAGACGATCAAACAGCCCATGGGCATCCCCACTACATATGGTCCCTCAGGCCGAGGGATCGTGGCGACCTTGCGGAGATTTCCGCAGATTAAACAACGCCACAGCGCATGACCGCTACCCGATCCCCCATATTCAGGATTTTTCTGTTCACCTCGCCGGGGCACGTATTTTTTCTAAGATAGACCTGGTCCGTGGTTACCACCAGGTCCCGGTGCGCGCGGAGGACATACCTAAAATGGCAGTAATAACCCCGTTTGGTCTGTTTGAGTTTTTACGCATGCCTTTCGGGTTAAAAGATGCGGCACAGACATTCCAACACATAATGGATGCGGTGTTGCGCGATCTGCCGTCTGTGTTCGTCTACCTGGATGACATCCTGGTGGCCAGCGCGTCCGAGGACGAACACGTAACCCACCTCAGGACAGTTTTCCGGAGGTTAGAGGAGCACGGGTTAATAATCAACCCGGCGAAATGCCAGTTCGCCGTGACGGGAATCGATTTTTTGGGGCACCGCATCTCACCGGAGGGAGTGATACCCTTGCTGGACAAGGTGCGAGCAGTGGTGAATTTTCCCCGGCCTCAGACGGTCAGGGCGCTGCAGGAGTTTTTGGGGATGGTTAACTTTTATAACCGGTTCCTGCCCCGCGCAGCCCAGCTCATGCAGCCGTTGTACGCCACACTCAAGAAACGGAAACAGGAGGACAGAGTCGGCTGGACTCCTGAGCGGGAGCAGGTGTTCTCCGAGGTTAAAACAGCCCTGGGAAACGCCACACTACTGGTGCACCCGGACCCGGCAGCTGGGATAGCACTCACTACCGATGCCTCAGATGTGGCCATAGGAGCCATCGTGGAGCAATGCATCGCCGGTTCTTGGCAGCTGCTCGTCTTTTTTAGCAGGTCTTTGCGCGACAGTGAGCATAAATACAGCGCGTTCGACAGAGAGTTACTGGCTCTCCATCTGGCCATATGCCACTTCCAGTTCTGGCTGGAAGGGCGCACCTTCACTGCGTTCGTGGACCACAAGCTGCTAACCTACGCGATGGACAAGGTTTCGGAACCACGGTCGGGCCAGCAGCAGAGACAGCTGGCCGTAATCTCGGAGTTTACGACCGACATTCAGCATGTGGCCGGTAAACTTAACGTGGTTGTGGACTGCCTCTTGCGCACATTAGTGGCCCCAGTCTACGTAGGGATAGATTACACGGCCATGGCCACGGAGCAGATCAGCAATGCGGACGTGTGTGCGCTCCAGTCTGGACCAACAGGGTTAAGGCTGGAGAGCAGGTTACTGCAAGAGGGCCCCCCCCCCCCAATCTGTGATGTCTCTACAGGACGCCTGCGCCCGGTGGTCCCATGCGCTTGGCTCCGCCGTGTCTTTGAGTCCGTTCTCTCCCTGGCGCACCCAAGAGTGCATGCCTCAGTCAAAATGGTGGGAGCAAAGTTCGTCTGGCCGAGCCTGCACAAACAGGTGAAAGAGTGGGCTGCAGCCTGCGTAGCGTGCCAACGAGCCAAAGTGCACAGACACACAAAGGCCCCTTTGGAGCCATTCCATATCCTGGCTAAGAGGTTCGACCACGTTCATGTGGACCTCGTGGGCCCCCTCCCACCATCACAGGGGTTCACGCACCTCCTGACAGTGGTGGACTGCACCACATGATGGCCAGAAGCAGTCCCGCTAGCTTCCACCGCGTCCGCAGACGTGGCACACCCTTTTTTGACAACATCGGTGGTACGTTTTGGCACCCCTTCGGACATCACGTCCGATCGGGGCCCTCAGTTTGTTTCCGACCTCTGGTCCACGATGGCCCGGAGCCTGGGCGTCGCAATTCATCGCACGACCGTGTACAACCCACAGGCCAATGGGTTATGCGAGCGTTTCCATAGGTCACTGAAAGCAGCGCTCAGGGCTTCACTTACGGATTGGGTGGACCAGTTGTCGTGGGTTCTATTAGGGTTGTGTTCTGCACCGAAAGAGGATTTGGAGGCTTCTCCAGCAGAGCTTGTTTTTTCTCAGCTGCTGCGGCTCCCCGGGGAATTTTTACCAGATAACCCTGTGCCGAACACCCAACCGTCCCCGTGTTCAAGGCATAGCGCAGATGCAGGGACGCTACCTGGCCCGGCCCACCACTGTTTTCCCCACACTTTTGTGCCGAAAACCTTGAAGGACGCGGCGTTCGTGTTTGTCAGGCACAATGCCCACCGGCCTCCATTGCGCCCACCCTACGATAGCCCGTTTAGAGTGCTGGAACCCGGGGACAAACATTTTGTGTTAGACTTGGGGGGTCACCGGGAGAAAATCTGTATAGACAGGCTTAAGCCTACCTTTGTGGTAGCAAACAGGCAGGTGGTGTTGGCTCAAGCTCCTCGGCGCGGAATGCCCCCCCCCCAAGAACTCCCCAGGTAAATGACTCATCAGAGCAGTCACACGAGCATGCTGAATGTCCCCCCACCCCATTGTCCGCCAACGGACGGACACACCCCCAGGAACCCCCCACCGGCACAGTAGCACCGCGGAGCCGAAGACCCCACGTTACAGCAGCTATGGGCGGAGGCTGAAGCCGAGAGGACGTGAGGGTTGACACTCAGTCTGAGACTCTGGGGGGAGGGGCGGTATGGGGGACCCATGCTGTGGTATTCATCTCAGACTGGAAGGAAGGGAGATGCAGTAAATTCCTCTGACGGAAGAGCATGGGGATTAAGGGGCTGGGGGACAAAAGGAATTGTGATGTGAGAATGAATTGTGATGCAGGACCTCAGGCAGCAGGGACGTGTGTGTTGTAATATAAAAGACAGTCCCTGCTACATAATGTTAATGTTTTCTGATTCTGAGAGATGTGAAAGAGTGAATAAAGTTCATCTGCTCTGAATGCTTGGCCTGGTTTTTCCTCTCTCCACAGCATCAGATTTATATAGCGCTTTTTTATGGACACTCAAAGACGCTTTACAATGGATACATTATTCATTCACTCCACAGACAATGGTAGTGGTAAGCCACTTCTATCGCCACAGCTGCTCTGGGGCAGGCTGATGGAAAAGTGGCTGCCAATCCACGCTAACGGCCTGTCCGACCATGTAAACAGAGAGTAAAAATGTGTTTACAATTTTCATCCTATTAGTCACTGCAGAGAAAATGCTATTGATCGTAATCAGGGCCTGTCTAAGGTCAGGAAGCTAGCTTTGCTTAGTTATGATCATGAGGTGTTGCAGCAGGCCATGACGCTGCTTGTGGATTATGTCACATTACACAGCTGTTCCTCATGCTTTACCTTCATAATCAACCCTCTATGATAGCAGAAGTAAGTAGTAACTACTTACATTTATTCAAATACATGTGCTTAAAGGTCCCATTCCCTGAAAAATGGTGTTTGTAGGTTTTAACCTTCTGAAACATGCCTGTTGGTCACATGACTAATGTGACCAACTTGCTTTCCCGATCTCTTGTTTTCTGCAACTGTGGGGGTTTCCCCTACAGTTGAAAGTGCTATGAGATGACTGTTGTGAAATGGCGCTATATAAATAAAGTTGAATTGAATTGAATTTACAAGGCTACTAAGCAATTATGAGCATTCTCAAAGATGGCAAAGAGATGCTGTGCATGTGATCTTTATGAAAACTCCCAAAGGATGCATCTCTAAGAGAAACATGGCAAAAAATATTTTTATGGACTTTCTGGAGAATTTTAGCCCAACTTGTTTGGCCTACTCTGTTCTGGTCATTTCATTTTGCAGTCCCTCCAGGATTTCATGATGTTGTGAGCGCGTCAATTCATGCAAAAACAGCCAATCAGCGCAACTATTGTGCGACCTTGTAACTTTGTCCCATCACTGCAACTTTCCCACAATTTTGGCCGATCCTCGTTAATTTCTGCCAATTTCACCAATCAGATTTGTCTCTTTATTTTTTTCCCTCTTTGTCCTGTCAGGCAGCTAGGTGAGCAGAACAGAAATCCGCTTCCCTTATTGTGCCAAACAGATTTACTTTGCTAAAAGGAGCTTTATACAGTACATATAGTATATGTACTGTATATTGTTTATAAACTCCTCTTGTAATAACTTTTAATACTTATTTAAACTGTTTTACCCATGAAGGTCCCGACAGGGGGGGAATGTGGAAAGGAGGGGTGGGAAGGGGGAAAGAAAAGGGAGAGGAATAATCAAAGAAGACAAATTAACAACTGAAACAAACAGAAGACAGACTGTTTCTTCCACTGAAGAGGTCTCAACACGAGTCTGGTGTTTGCACCTGTCAAAGGAAAGACATACAGTGGTGTGAAAAAGTGTCTGAGCCCTTCCTGACTTTTCATTTTTTTGTATGTCTGTCACACTTAAATGTTTCAGATGGTCAAACAAATTTAAAATATTAGACAAAGATAACACAAGTAAACACAAAATGCAGTTTTTAAATGAAGGTGTTTATTAAGGGTAAAAAAAAATCCAAACCTAGATGGCCCTGTGTGAAAAAGTGATTCCCCCCACCACCCGTTAAAACATAAATTAACTGTGGTTTATGACATCTTTGGAAAGCTGAGTTCAATTTCTCTAGCCACACCCAGGCCTGATTACTGCCACACCTGTTCTCAATCAAGAAATCATTTAAATAGGACCTGCCTGACAAAGTGAAGTAGACCAGAAGATCCTCAAAAGCTAGACATCATGCTGCAATCCAAAGAAATTCAGGAACAAATGAGAAACAAAATAATTGAGATCTATCAGTCTGGAAAAGATTATAAAACCATTTCTAAAGATTTGGGACTCCAGTGAACCACAGTGACAGCCATTATCCACAAATGGCAAAAACACGGAACAGTGGTGAACCTTCCCAGGAGTGGCCGGCCGACCAAAATTACCCCAAGAGCGCAACGACGACTCATCCAAGAGGTCACAAAAGACACCACAACAACATCCAAAGAACTGCAGGCCTCACTTGCCTCAGTTAAGGTCAGTGTTCATGACTCCACCATAAGCAAGAGACTGGGCAAAAATGGCCTGCATGGCAGAGTTCCAAGACAAAAACCACTGCTGAGCAAAAAGAACATAAAGGCTCGTCTCAGTTTCGCCAGAAAACATCTTGATGATCCCCAAGACTTTTGGGAAAATACTCTGTGGACTGATGAGACAAAAGGTGAACTTTTTGGAAGGTGTGTGTCCCATTACATCTGGCGTAGAAGTAACACAGCATTTCAGAAAAGGAACATCATGCCAGCAGTAAAATATGGTGGTGGTAGTGTGATGGTGGCTGGGGTTGTTTTGCTGCTTCAAGACCTGGAAGACTTGCTGTGGTAAATGGAACCTTGAATTCTGCTGTCTACCAAAAAATCCTGAAGGAAAATGTCTGGCCAACTGTTTGGGACCTCAAGCTGAAGCGTACTTGGATTCTGCAGCAGGACAATGATCCAAAACACACCAGCAGGTCCACCTCTGAATGGCTTAAGAAAAACAAAATGAAGACTTTGGAGTGGCCTAGTCAAAGTCCAGACCTGAATCCAACTGAGATGCTGTGGCATGACCTTAAAAATTCAATTCATGCCCGAAAACCCTCATTCATTCATACCCTCATTCATGCCCGAAAACCTTCCAATGTGGCTGAATTACAACAATTCTGCAAAGACAAGTTAGCCAAAATTTCTCCACAGCGCTGTAAAAAACTCACTGCCAGTTATCACAAATGCCTGATTGTAGTTGTTGCTGCTAAGGGTGGCCCAACCAGTTATTAGGTTTAGGGGGCAATTACTTTTTCACACAAGGCCATGTAGGTTTGAATTTTTTTCCCTTAATAAGAAGCACCTTCATTTAAAAATTGCATTTTTGTAAACTGCATGTTTGCTTGTGTTATCTTTGTCTAATATTCAAATTTGTTTGATGGTCTGAAACATTTAAGTTTGACAAACATACAAAAAAATGAGAAATCGGGAAGGGGGCAAACACTTTTTCACACCACTGTATATGTGTGTGTGTGCATACGTGTGCGTGTTTATGAGAGCACCTGCAAAATAAGTGTATGCATGTGAGTAGTTTGTCAGGTAACATATAAGAGGGTGGTTGATCACAGACGCCCCCCCTCGGAAACTCCGAGCAAGCAAGAACAATGCCACCAACCCCCACCAGGCACAGGCGTCCTGAGGCCAACGAGCCCCAGGACAGCCAGGCATCCATCCCAGGAGGGATGGTCGATGGGGGCTGGGCAGCCAAGTGGCTGGCGCGGCCGGCCCATGCCCCCGGACCGGCCAACCCCCACTCCCCCAGTGGGACCAGCGCCAGCTCTGGGCCGCAGGCACTGGGAGGCCAGCGCCCCCATCCCCTGGGTCGGAGACTGACCCGTGCCCACTTTGGGCCTGCCTTCACCCCAGCACCACCGCCACACACCCCAGGGACCCCCACACCCAAGGAAGGTGGCAGCAAGGCAGAAGAGTCCCAGAGGGGGCCGGCCCCCCTCCCCACTCAGGGAAGCCCACGCAGCCAAGAGGCGCTACTCCCTCAATCCAACACCTCTCGACCAGTACACACACCCATTCCCACGCACTCACACTCTCATGCTCTAATACGTACCCACTTGCACCCACATACACTCACTCACTCTTGCTCACCATTTCCCCCACACAATCCCACACTCACACTCCCGGACCCACCCACCTCTCTCCCACTCCTGTACCGACTCAATCTCACTCCCACTCGCCCTCAGAATGACCCACACTCACTCACATTCACCCACTCTCACTCACGCGCCGGCCTACTCACATCCACTCGTGCTGTCCCCCACATACTCACCCACATTCATTCACTCTTATTGCTTAGGGGGGCCGTGGTGCAGATGGAGCAAACATGAACGCGCAGCAGTGCCCGGCAGTGGCCAGGGAGACCGCCGGCGCAGGCCAGCAGCCACACCCCCAACGACCTACCCCAAGGTGGCTGTGGCCACAAAAGTAGACCACCACCCCCAACACCCACCCAAGCGATCAATCAGCAGACCACCTCAAGTTCTCCAAGATGCCACCCGGCACGCAAAGCGCCACACAAAACTGACCCACCATCACCATCTCCACTCATCACTCCCTCACTCTCACTTACTCTCTTGTTCAATCACTCTCTCACTCCCTTGCTTGCACCTATTCATTTGGCAGCATCCAGGGATTTTGACAACATGATGGGCCCCAGGCCTCCCGCCGAGTCCCAGGCCCACGGCAGATGGAGAGCAACAGGAATGGGGAAGACCCCCTCCCCCTCCCCATTCATGGATCATGATGAGTGTGTGTTAGTTGTGTGATGTGATTATGTGTAGGTGTATGACCTACCAGGGTGCAGTTAAAATTAGGGGGATGGAGGTTGGAGCACCGCTAGCCACTGTTATAGGCAGCGGGGCTTTCATCCCCCCAAGCCCTCAGTGTCTATAGTGCAATTAAAATTGAGGTGAGGGTGGCCCCACTGCACAGCAGAGGGATCCCCTTCACCAACACAGTACGGCACACCCCCAACCCAAAACCCTAAGTGTATCTAAGAAGATGTATGTTCCACTGAGAATCAGGTGGAGGGGTGGGGGAGAGGTAAGACTGGGAGGGAGGCTGTCCAAAAGGGACCCCCCCCCCCCCAGAAGCCAGCTTGCAGACTGGTTCAGGAGGCCACCCACTGCCCCCACATCCCAACCCAGGGCGAGGGCCGTCAGGCCGAGAAGCCCAGGACCCGCCAGAGTCGCACTCCGGCACTCCCAGCACAACAGGCATGATGGAGCAGCTACACCCACACATCCTGCACACACGAACATACAGAGCAACAATAATAACAATAATGAACAATGGGCCGGTCCCATATGGCACCGCACATGCCACACAACACCCCAGAGCCCCCACGGCAAGCCCACCCACCACCCACCCCAGATGCACACCGACAGCAGCAGGCCACCCCGCAGCCAAAGCCACCCCAGAGCAAACCAACGACAACACAGCCGTAAACCCACGCCAACACCCCCCCTCCCCGGCTATCCCCGAGCACCAAACACACCCGGTGCCAGGGACACCTCAGGCAGTGCGACAACGTACCCTGCCCCATGACACAACAGCAGGACAGCAGTGAAGAGCAGGCCCCGAACCACCAACCCCCAGGCCACCAGCTGGCCCGCCCCACCCCCGCCACCCAATGAGGTCCCCCCGCCCACAGACACAACCTCCACCCCGGCAGGTCCACCTGTATGTACCCGCACCCACACACATACACACCCACCCTCATGTGCACCCACACACTCACCATCACACATGCCCACCTACACCCACACACAACCCTGCATGCAGACACACAACACACACACGTGCACAAGCTTACATCTGCACCCACCCACACACACACAAACCCACCCACACGACACTCACTCACACCTGCACACATGCATACACACATACACCCACACACATACGCGTGCGCACACACACACACACACACGTACACACAGACACAGACGCACACCTACATCTGTAGGCCCCAGAGAACGGGGAGGTGACCCCTGGGACGCAGGTACCAGCCTCCGGAGCACCACCAGGGCCCAGGGGAAAGCACGACCCCAACGTGCAGGGATGCGCCAGGGCCTACCCGCACCACCGGTGCACACTCGATCCTGACCCCGTGGGCCCCCCCCCCCCCAGCACCAGGGGCCCAGGCCCAGACCCAGCCCCACCCGGGAGGCAAGGCCAGCCAGCCCGGGGCCACGCCCCCCCACCAACCCCCCCTGGCCACACGCCCAGCCACCCCGGAACAGGCTCCCCAGACACTGGCCCCAGCAGGTCACCGGAATCCCTCTTGGTCAGGGCGCAGCCAGCCGCCAGAGGCGCCAAGGAGAGCAAGCCACCACCCGCTACCCCTCAGGTTATAGAATTAATAAGCAGGACCAGAGAGAACTGAATTCAGCCAGTTGATTTTTAGAGGAGGCAGACATTCTCTCCAGGCTAATATAATCTGATAGTAGGTTATTATAGTGAGTCGTACAAAAATTATTTCTTGATTTCCAATTCATGAGGATAGTTTTCTTTGCGATGCATAAGGCAGTGAGAACCATGTGTGACATCCTTACCTCTATATTCATTCCACTTAAATCACCTAGTATACAAAGTGTAGGTGAGGATGGGATACAATATCCAAGCCATGCCGATAAGTCTTCACGTCTTCTGCCAGAACTTTTGGACCAGTGCACAGGACCACATAGCATGCACATAACTATCTGGGACATTGCTGGCGCCATGGGAGCAGATATTTGTCTGACTCAGGCCCATTTTGAACATCCTTTGTCCTGTGTAATGAATTGTATGTAAAACTTTATACCATATGAGTTGTAAATTAGAGTTTTTAGTCATCTTAAACATGTTTAAACATATTTGTATCCTGAAGCTTTCACCTTTATTGATTGATCTGTCTTCCATTTTGATTTTGGAAGCGATACTGACTCACCCAATTTTGGTAATAATCTGTGTATTTTTGATGTCAATTTAAGGGAACAAAGATTTAGAAACTCTGTCACCTTAACTGGTACCTCTAAATCTGTTTGATTGAGATTGATTCTTGCTTTTATTATGGATTTAAACGATTGGTATTCAAGAAACTTTTTATCACTGATGTCATACTGTGACACCAGTTCCTGAAATTGGATAAAGTTTCCACCTTGAATAAGATGCTCTAAGTTTTATATTCCTTTCTCATACCATAGTGGAAAATTTAACATCCTCTTTTGTTGTAGGATATCAGGGTTATTTCAAATGGGCGTGAGTTGCATGGGACTAGTGAAGACCGCGTTATTTTTAAAAATTTTCACCAGGCTGTCAGAGAGAAGCTAATATTAATGCTTTTAAAACAGTCATGGCATTTGACACAGGAACTAATGAAAGGTAGGTCAGATATTTAGCGACCCACAGAGAGCCTGTTCAGCATCTAACCATGGGTTTCCTAGTGGAGTTGATTTTGTCCATTTAGAAACAAACTGCAGTCTATTGGCTAAGAAGTAATTAAAAAATTTGGTAAATCTAACCCCCCGCACTCTTTTGCTTTTTGAAGAGTTTTTAAACTGATCCGTGATGGTTTATCCTTCCATAAAAATTTACTTATATTTGAGTCTAGAGACTCAAACCAGGCCATCGATAATCAAATTTGTCTCTAACTGGCGCTGAAATGCTCAGTCTAACCAATGAAATTCATCGCTACACCGCGTTCACTTCCATGTTTACAGTGAGTATTAACGGAACACATCAGCAAAAACAATGTGTGTGATTTAAAAAAACACTCACCTGCAAGGCTTCCAACACCGTCCCTTCCTCTGTCTTCCCAAGCCTGTCGGTGGACATCTTGTCAAGTCGCCGTCCTGACTGTGTGTATGAAGCACTGGGTTTGTGTTGAAAAATGTCTGGCTGCCCCAAAAGCATCCAATCACGGGAGCGTGCGTGAAGACAGACGCCATAAAACCACAAACAAAACAAGCAAATCTAACACTATAGCCAGTGTTTAAACATTTATACATCTTTAGAGGTAAAATCTTTACTACATCGTGTCAATGAGCTTTAAAAATGTGAATCTTTGGCCTGGACACGCACCTCCCCCCCACCGCACCCCACCCCGCCCCACCGTAAATGAAAGATATGTGTCTGAAGAGACAAGTGTGTGTGTATCAAGACATGCAGCAGATAGACAGGTAGGAGTTAGGCACCGAAAGAGAGAGAATATTGTCTGTAATTTTTTTCAGAAAAACACAGACTCCACTAGACAATACGAAGCAACAAAATAAATTATTTATTTTTTCCTCTCCGCTTGGTACGAAGTGTTTGGTGACCATAGGGAGTTTTCAAGTGAAGGTGCTGCCAATAATTTCCAAATCTATACTCTTT
This sequence comes from Pholidichthys leucotaenia, assembly GCA_020510985.1. Lineage (NCBI taxonomy): Eukaryota > Metazoa > Chordata > Actinopteri > Cichliformes > Pholidichthyidae > Pholidichthys > Pholidichthys leucotaenia. The sequence continues at coordinate 236,138,006 of CM035848.1, read as the reverse complement.
AACATGCATTCAATGCAATTTAGCAGTTGTAATGGATATTGTATTAAAGTCTGTATTTGATGTTGCACGTGAGTTTTTCTCTATAGCAGAAGTTTCTGCTTAATTTACAAATCACTGTAATAGGAAATTTTTGACAATCCTGTGCTTTTCTTGTTTTGTTATATAGAATATCACTGCACTAAACTGGGAAAAAAAACCCATCTGCTTCAAAATTTGTAATTCTTCCCACAACTTTTAGTGCAAAAAAAGTGTAAAAACATTGCAACTTTTATCGCAACTTTTTAAAAAAGCTCCTGCGAATTCAGGCATTTTAGGCCACAACAATCACAAAAACATCCCGCAAAATCCTGGAGAGACTGACTATGGATTCATTCTAAAACCTTGGAAAGTATAACTTAGGTTTTGTAAAAAAAAAAAACCCAAAAAACTCATTTGTTCCCACACTGGTGAAGCCTACTTCAGATCCTGAACCTGTAGGTATATTCTTTATGCAAGTGTGACTGGTCGGTGTTTTTAGTTACTATGCTGTTAGTTTACCATTGACAACATATTATTAAAAGAACAGAAAATGTATCTACTTCTTTCTATCAACAGTTGGGCTGATTTTAATCATATCTGATGTGGAAACATGGGTCATTACTATCAAGGATCCCTGGTGAGCAAGAGCCTGCCCCGGATTATCAAGAGAGCTTACTGGGGCAGTAGCTCCGGGGCCCCGGCTTGTTTGTTTGTCATACCTGCTGTACAATGCAGGACTATCAGGTGCAGGGTGAAATGTGAGGTACCAATTAGACTGTAAGGTGCAGTATGGAAGCATAGTTATGACCAGAATTCAACATCAGAGTGAATTATTACACAGTGAAATGGCGTGTGGCAGGAAAGATTTCCTGCACCTTACCGTTTGGCAGCTAAGCTGTAGCAGTCTGCTGGAGAAAGTGCTCCGCTGTCTGTCCAGTGTGTGGTAGAGGGGGTGATCGGGGTTGTCCATGATGGACTCGCAGTTTGCTTAGTGTCCTCCTCTCCACCACAGTCTCAAAGGTCTCCGGCCTGAGACCAATTACAGAGCCAGCTCTCTTGAAAATCTTGTCAAGTCTGTTGGTGTTGCTGGCTCTGATACTGCTAGCCCAACAGACAGCAGCAAAGAAGATGGCGCTGGCAACAACGGCCTGGTAGAAAAGCCCCAGCATACTGTTGCACATGTTGAAGGATCTCAGCTTCCTCAGAAAGTAGAGTCTGCTCATCCCTATCTTGTATGCAGCATTGGTGTTAGGTTTCCAGCCCAGACTGTTGCTGATCATGACACCCAGGTATTGGTAGTCCTCAACTACCTCTACACCCCCACCCCCACCCCAGTCTGCAATGGCTGTGAAGGCATCCTCTTCTTCCTGAAGTCAATCACCATCTCTCTGGTCTTGCTGACGTTCAGCCTCAGGTGATTCTGCTTGGTCCACTCCACAAATCTGTCTACCAGTGCACCAGTGCCCTGTACTCCCCCTCCTCTCCTCCTCTTACACACCCAACAACAGCTGAGTCATCAGAGAATTTCTGCAGGTGGCATGACTCAGTGTAGTACTGAAAGCCAGTGGTGCATAAGGTGATGAGAAAAGAAGAAAGCACAATCCCTTGTGGAGCTCCTGTATCACTAACCACCACATCAGACAAGACACTGTGCAGCTGGACAAGCTGTGGTCTACCTGTCAGGTAGTCAGTAATCCAGGAGGTCGCAGAGCTGTTGACCCCCAGTTGTTCCTGGTGGGTCAGTCCAGCGCTGGTGTTTGGCAGCTACGCCGTCATCAGTGTGTGAATGCATGTGTGAATGGGTGGATTGCAGGATCTGTAAAGCGCTTTGGTCATCTAGAGATGAGAAAAAAATGCTATATAAGCGAATGCCATTCACCATTTACCATCTCCTGCAGCTTCTCATCCAGCAGCAGTGGCTGGATGGTGTTAAAGGCACTTGAGAAATCAAAGAACGGGATTCTCACAGTGTCTCCTCTTCCATCCTGGTGCAAGTGGGCTCATTGCAGCAGGTAGATGACAGCATCTTCAACTCCTAAATGGGGTTGATATGCAAACTGCAGGGGGTCCATCCACGTCTTCACCTGCAGCCTCAGGTGGGCTAAGACCAGTCTCTCCAGTACCTTCATCACTTGAGATGTGAGGGCAACTGGTTGATAGCCATTCAGGCCAGATGGAGATGACTTCTTGGGGACAGGAACTAGGCAGGATGTCTTCCACAATACCGGTACTCTCTCCAGACTCAGGATCAGGTTGTGCAGGTGTTTCAGTACAGGAGCTAGCTGGTTGGCACATGTACTCAGGATCCTGGCGGAAATGCCATCAGGGCCCGCAATCTTCCGCAGACAGAGTCTCTCCAGCTGTTTCTCAACTTGATCTGTAGTCAGAGTGATTGGGAGGGGGGCGCTGGTGCTGGTGTCCCCAGCGGAGGGTGAGGGGGTGAGGGGGGAGAGAGAGAGAGTGGTGCTACACAGGAGGGGGAAGGGGGAGGGGTGTGTGGGGGTCTGGCTGTGTTGTGGGGTGACAGACGGTGAATTGAACCTATTAAAAAACGGATTCAGCTCATCGGCTCTCTCAAGGCTCCCCGATGTCTGTCTCTCCCCACACACCCAGTGATTTGTTTCATTCCCCTCCACACATCCTTCGTATTGCTTTGCCTGAGTTTATCCTTCAACTTCCTCTTGTAATTGTCTTTCCGCCTCCTTAGCATCTCTCAGGTCACGCTACACTCTCCTCAGTTCCTCCCTGTCTCCAGACCTAAAAGCTCTCTTCTTCTTGATAAGAAGTGCTTTCAGGTCACTGGTGATCCATGGTTTGTTGATGGTCATCAGTCCACTTCATCTGGTTTCACCAATGATTATCAATCCACTTTGTCTGGTTTTGCCGATGGTCATCAATCCTCTTCGTCTGGCTTCGCCGATGGTCAGCAGTCCTCTTCGTCTGGCTTCGCCGAGGGTTAGCAGTCCTCATTGTCTGGCTTCGCCAAGGGTCAGCAATCCTCCTCACTTGGCTTCATCGCTGGTCAGCTGTCATCGTCGTCTGGTTTCTTTGCTCCCCGCTGGTCAGCTATCTTCATCGTCTGGTTTCCTCACTGGTCAGCCATCATCTTCGCCTGGTCTCCTCGCTAGTCAGCCGCCATCGCCGTCTGGGTTCGCCACTAGTCAGCAGTCATTGTCAGGTGTCAATGCTTCTCAGCTACGGGCTCACATGATCTATGCCTCAGCCCCTGCGGTCCACAAGGAACATGTTTTCCAGCTGCTATCCCCAGGAAGGGACGCATTGTGCTCTACGGTCCGATGGCTCAGGGACGCTGGGAGGCCCGACAGATCGTGTTCTCTGGTCTGTTGCCGTTGGAATGCTGGGAGACCACCTGATAGACTATGCCTTCTGCTTGGGTGGCTCAGGGACTCTGGAAGGCCACCCGACACATTTCATCTCATGATCTGGTGGTCTTGGGACTCCAGCAGACCACCTGAACTGCCTTATCTTCTCACCCGGTGGTCTTGGGATCTCACTTGGCCACCTGATCTGTCTTGTTTGGTTCTCTGTTGAGGGAGAAATTTGTTTTTGATCAACCTGGCCTGTTTTCCCCCACCGCCCTCCCTGGTAGAGTGATATTTCTGTTCTTGTTGGGGGGGGGGGGGGTTGTTTTTTTTTCCTCTTTCTTTTTGATGGTACATTGGGGTGTCTGGATTCCACCCCTTGAATGGGGGGGGGGGGGTTCTGTTATGATGCAGAACTTGGTTGGGAAACCAAACCGTGCTCATGCCTTCTGTTATCTGATTATTTTCTGTATGTTTTCTACCTCAGGTTGATCATTGTATTTGATTATGGTTGACTGCATTATGTTATTTAGTTGCCCTCCGCTTCTGTTTATTATGAGTGGTCTTGTTATCTTAATCTTAGTTTTGTCATCATAGGCTTGTTTACTGATATTATGTGTCTTTGGACATGAGCCTACCCTTGCCTTCGTCTTCACTTCTCTTTTTGTATGTTGGTATTTACTAGTATGGCATTATTAGCATCTCTTGGTTGCATTCCTTCTTGTCCTTGCTCTGGTGTGTTGTCATTATTCTTTGTATATTATCTGTATTCATGTCAGTTGTCATATTCTCTTGGACTTTTATTTTGACAGCTGCCTTTGTTTGCTTCCTGTCTAATTCAAGTTTGCGGTTGTCACAGCTGGTTATTATCCTGATTAATTATCCTTGCTCTGATTATCCACACCTGTTGATCATTTGTGTAATTCCTCTTTACTTTATTTAAGGGATGCCATCCCGTAGTTCGGGGCGTCATCATTTTCACTGTTATCCTGCGTGTGTCCCACACTTCTGTCTGTAACCTGGTGTGTGTCCCACGCCTTCTCTATGTGGTCACTCCGGCATCTCCACATGCCTTAGCCTGCGGGTTATTCGACCTTCTTCTATCCTGCCTTAATATTCTGTCTTGCAAGTTTTTGTCCCTGCTTGGATTTTGTGTTTCTTATTAAACATTTGCAAACTCACAGTAAACGTTTGAGTCTTCATTTCTGCCCCGCCTGGGCAGTTCATGACATTAAGAGGTTAGTCTTAGGATTTGGGAGTGGATAAGGCTAAAAAGGTAGTATTATTATTGATATTGTTTAAAATTGTGAAACAAATAAATGCCTCAAATTTCCGTACCTGTAGCCTGCTGCTTTTAAGATATGCATTAATAGAACATACCGGCCAATCAGATCTGAGCCATATCTGTAAAAAGAATTCTATGGTTCTGTATTCATAGCCACTGCCTTAGTAATTTAGGACCTTGAAGGTCAAGCTGATTCATCAGTGACCCCGGATACATGGCCACAATAATCCGATAACTAGGAATAATCAGATAATGGTAATCGGATTTGACATGTTTACATGCACTGAATAAATGGATTATTGGACAATAAACTGTGTGTGTTAATGTAATTTCACTTTATGTAACACAATAATTGCCTTTTATCTGATTATTGTTTTTACATGGGGCAGCACGGTGGCGGAGTGGTTAGCACTGCGGCAGCACAGCAACTCACCCTTGGCCAGGGGATCCTGGATTCGCTCCCAGCCCCCGACCAACAGTGATCTGTGTGGAGTTTGCACGTTCTCCCCGTGTCTGTGTGGGTTTACTCCAGAATTTCTCCGGTTTCCTCCCACATGCCAAAAACATGCAAGTTAGGTTAATTGGCATCAAACTGGGGATTCTAAATTGTCCTTAGGTATTTTTTTTTTTTTTGTACTTATTTTGTACCCGTAGGTAGATTTGTTTTGCAGTCTGGTGACAAGCCACCAGCTGCCGGTCACTGTGTGCGCAAGCGCCCCTTAACTCCCTAACCTGCATGTTTTTGGCATGTGGGAGGAAACCGGAGAAATCCCGGAGTAAACCCACGCAAACACGGGGAGAACATGCAAACTCCACACAGATCACTGTTGGCCGGGGGCAGGGATCGAACCCACGATCTCACGGTCCCCGCGATCCCCCGGCCGAGGGTAAAACTGTGCTGCCACAGTACTAACCACTGCGCCACCGTGCAGCCCAGGTATGACTGTGAGAGTGAATGGTTGTCTGTCTCTCTCTGTGTTGGCCCTGCGATGGACTGGTGATCTGTCCAGGGTGTACCCTACCTCTCGCCCAAAGATAGGCTCCAGCACCCCCCCCCCCCCACACACACACACACACACGCAACCCGAAAAGGATTAAGCAGAAGAAGATGGATGGATGTTTTTACATGACTACTTTAATACTCTAGAAATCCAATTATAAATGGTTTATGTTCTTTGACTTCTCCAGTGCTTTCAACACCATCCAACCGGTGATCCTGAGGGACAAGCTGCTGTGCGCAGATGTGGACCAGCACATGTCATCGTGGATCCTTGATTACCTCACTAACCGGCCACAGTTTGTGAGAACCCAGGATAGTGTGTCCGACACGATCATCGGCAGTACGGGGGCCCCCCAGGGAACGGTTTTGGCTCCCTTCCTGTTCACCCTTTATACTGCGGACTTCTCACATAACACAACACACTGCAATCTACAGAAGTTCTCTGACGACTCTGCGATCGTCATCTCCATTGGAAATAAGGCCGAGAGAAGGATGGTGGCTAAGCTGTCATCTCTAGTCCCACCCTATGCAGGACACACTGAACGCACTGAGGAGCTCATTTAGCAGTAGGCTACATCATCCTAGGTGCGCGACCGAGAGTTTTGGCAGGTCCTTCCTACCTACGGCTGTCAGACTTTATAACCTAAGCAGGGCTGCTTGCAGAGATAGTAAAAAAAAAACCCCGTTATGACCTAATAGTATTGAATGCAAAAGATGCAACAAACTTACACAAAATGGTCTCCCTCCAGTATACAACTGGGATAATATCAATTGTTACGGAGGGTCACAATATGTATGGGTACATATTCATACTATGTGGGGTAACTAAATAGACTATTATGCTGTTTATTCCATCTAGCTACAATGTTCCGCACTGTGTACAGTATATTCACTGCTCTTATTATCTTATCTTCTAAATTATTGCTCTAAGTGTTGCTATCCCTGTGCTGTTGCAATCCTGGAATTTCCCCATTGTGGGACTAATAAAGGCTTATCTTATCTTATCTTATCTTTATTATCGTGCATGTAAACATGGCCATTTTGTACATTATACTCCCAGAAATATGTGGGAGGGCCCCAAAAATTGCACTAGTCCAGGGGCCCACAACCTCCTTAATTCGGCCCTGGCTAGAGCACACCTCCACACACACCCATTACCACTAATTGTCTCTGATTATCTGCAACTGTTTCTCATCAGCTCACCTTCTGCTGATTAGCTCCACCCTATTAAAGAAGCTAGCTAGGCTTCATTCCTTGTGGGACACTTTTGGCGCTAGGACTTGTCCATGCTCTCCTGCTCTGTACTCCAGTGTGTGTGTGTGCCAGCAGTGCTCACTCACCTACATGCTCCCAACATCCTCATATTCCTTTTGAATTCTCATGCAAGACTCTTTGAAAACAAACAATTCCCTCACCTTTCCTCCAGGACTCCTTGGTTGCTTTACCGTCGCTGCTCTACTCTTAATGGCCATGTTTGCTCCTGGATTCTCTCCTCTGCAAATGGAGATTCGAATAAGCTATCTTACATGTTCTGGGAAAGCAGTAACTAACCTCACCACAGGAAAAAGCCACCAAGCCCGGGGCATCTGGTTGATTAATGCATTCCACCACCTGCAAGTGGAAACTGCTCCTCTATACCTCCTTAAGATGTGTTCAGACCAAACGCGAAGCAAATTTTTCGCACGGCATGAATACATACAAAGCCAATGGAAAGAGGCAAGCACATGCAAATCTCGTGCATTTGCATGTTCATGTCCAAGGGATAGCACTAGCTAGTAATGGCCTTGAGATTCTGCCATCACCAGAGTAAAAGTATCAACATTGGAGAGTAAACTAGTTTGAAAATGAGACTGACACTCACCTGGAGACAGATGGACAGTAATATATGGTGGTGATAGTGTGATGGTCTGGGGCTGTTTTGCTGCTTCAGGACCTGGAAGACTTGCTATGGTAAATGGAACCATGAATTCTGCTGTCTGCCAAAAAAATCCTGAAGGAAAATGTCTGGCCATCTGTTCATGACCTCAAGCTGAAGCACACTTGGGTTCTGCAGCAGGACAATGATCCAAAACACACCAGCAAGTCCACCGCTGAATGGCTTAAGAAAAACAGAATGAAGACTTTGGAGAGGCCTAGTCAAAGTCCTGACCTGAATCCGATTGAGATGCTGTGGCATGACCTTAAAAAGGCGGTTCATGCTCAAAAACCCTCCAATGTGGCTGAATTACAACAATTTTGTGAAGATGAGTGGGCCACAATTCCTCCACAATGCTGTAAAAGACTCATTGCCAGTTATTGCAAGTGCTTGATTGCAGTTGTTGCTGCTAAGAGTGGCCCAACCAGTTATTAGTTTTAGGGGGCAATCATCTTTTCACAGAGGGCCATGTAGGTTTGGATTTTTCTCCCTTAATGATAAACACCTTCATTTAAAAACTGCATTTTGTGTTTACTTGTTATGTTTGCCTAATATTTAAGTTTTTTTGATGATCTGAAACATTTAAGTGCGACAAACATACACAAAAATAAGAAATCAGGAAGAGGCAAACACTTTTTCACACCACTGTAAGCATGATGGTGTTTTGGGAATTTCCACAGCAGGTTGAACATAGCTGCAGAAGTTATAAAGGCAACTTTGCCTGTCTGCAACTCAGGCAAGGTGGCCTGTGACATCATCAGCTCAACTGTTGCCACTTTACTGGCACAGCATCCTGAAACATTTATGGCTATCACAGGAGATTTTAACCATGTCTCATTGGACAAAACATGACCAAACTTCCACCAGTTTGTTGCCTGTCCTACCAGCGAAAATAAAACACTGGACCTCCTGTTTGCCAATGCCAGAGACGCATATAGTGCCACAACTCTACCCCACCCCCTTCCCCCTGGCAGATCCAATCACAACCTGGTTCTGTTAACCCCCAAGTACGTTCTTCTTGTACAAAGGCAGCTTGCTCACACACAGACTGTGAGGAGGTGGACACAAGAGGCTGCTGATGCACTACAGGACTGCTTCGAGATGACGGACTGGGATGTACTCTGTGAGCCACGTGGGACAGACATAGATAACTTGACTAACTGCATCACTGAATACATAAGATTCTGCAAAAACACAACTATGCCAGCCCAGACCATGTGCTGTTTCTCCAACAACCAACCATGGATCACCAGTGACCTGAAAGCACTTCTTAATAATAAGAAGAGAGTTTTTAGGTCTGGAGACAGAGAGGAACTGAGGAGGGTGCAGCGGGAAATGAAAAAGATGCTGAGGATGGGTAAAGACATTTACAGGAGGAAGCTGGAGGAAAAGCTACAGCAGAAAAATTTGAGGGATGTGTGGCCTGGAATGAAACACATCCCTGGGTGTAAGGGGCGAGACAGACAGACAGACATCGGGGAGCTTTGAGAGAGTTGATGAGTTGAACCTCTCTTTTAATAGGTTCAACTCACTGTCTGTCACCTCCACAACACAGCCAAATCCCCACACACCGCTCCCGCTCACTCACTTGTGCACCCCCCCCCCCCCAACTGAAGACATCAGGACCAAACCCCACATCACTGACTACAGACCAGGTTAGAAAACAGCTGGAGGGACTCCACCAGCGGAAGGCTGTGGGTCCTGATGACATCTCCGCTAGGATCCTGAGGACCTGTGCCAACCAGCTATCTCCGGTACTGAAACACCAGTACAACCTGAGCCTGAGTCTGGAGAAAATACTGGTGCTGTGGAAGACAGCCTGCCTGTGTCCTGTCCCCAAGAAGTCGTCTCCATCGGACCTGACAGACGACCAACCAGTTGCCCTCACACCGCATGTGATGAAGGTCCTGGAGAAACCTGTCTTGGTTCAATTGGGTGGGGAATGCCAAGAATTTTTGCACCTTCGTTTGGTTTGATTTGCATTCACACTGCAGCGGACCAAACAGCCTGGACAACGTCACGCAGTTACAATTGCTTGTTTGAGGCGCTGTAGCCAAAACTACCATTGACAAGGAAGAAAAAAATCTTGGCAAAGCAGAAAAATCTGGCTCTTCGATTGGCCAGGACTGAAAACGGAAATCCACTTCCTTCAGCTGGGTTTGTCCATCACAAAAGAGACATTTTTTTTTTAACTTTTCTCCTTGGCTTTCTCCGGTAAAATGATTTCTTGGATCTGTGTGGTTGTCTTTACTGTTATTTTCTACCCAAAATGTGCTACGGTAAATACCACTACCTCTTCTAAGACTACGTTTTGCTATGGTTACAAAAACGCAAAGGGGCACTTTCGTTCTTTGGTCCCCTGGATAGTCCGTTTGCATTCACACTGCAAGTGAAGTGCATCAAACTTTATTTGCAAGTGAACCGAGACCCCTGTTTTCAGGTGGACCAGACTTCGCTTGTTTGGTGCGTACCAGAATTCAAACGCACATTCATATGGCACCAAACGAACTGAACTATCTGCAGATAGTCCTTTGTCTGAACCAAACAGTGGCCATGTGAATGTGCCCTTAGCCCACCCGAGGCCACAGGTGAAGACGTGGCTGGACCTTCTTCTTCTTCTTCTTCTTTCGGCTGCTCTCTTTCAGTGTCGCCACAGTGGATCATCTGTTTCCATCTCACTCTATCCCTTGCATCTTCCTCTGTAACACCAACCCTCTCCATGTCCTCTTCTCTGTAGTCTTCCTCTTTTCTTCCTGCCTGGCAGCTCCATCTTCAACATCCTTTGTCCAATATACCCACTATCCCTCCTCTGCATATGTCCAAACCATCTCAGCCTTCCCTCTCTTACTTTGTCTCCAAACCACTCAAGCTGAGCTGTCCCTCTGATAAACTCATGTCTAATCTGGTAGCTGGACCTTCTACAGTTTGCATATCAGCCCCATTTAGGAGTTGAGGACGCTGTCATCTACCTGCTGCAATGAGCCCATCTGTACCTGGATGGAGGAGGAGACACTGTGAGAATCAAGTTCTTTGATTTCCAGCCACTCCTGCTGGGTGAGAAGATACAAGGGATGGGAGTTAACAGCTCTGCGATCTCTTTGATTACTGACTACCTGACAGGCAGGCCACAGTTTCTCCGGCTGAGTCTTGTGTCTTGTCTGATGTGGTGGTTAGTGGTACGGGAGCTCCGCAAGGGACTGTGCTTTCTCCTTTTATCTTCATCTTATACATCACTGACTTTCAGTACAACTCTGAGTCATGCCACCTGCAGAATTTCTCTGATGATTCGGTTGTTGTTGGGTGAATAAGGGGGGGGGGGGGAGGAGGGAGAGTACAGGGTACTGGTAGACAGATTTGTGGATTGGACCAAGCAGAATCACCTGAGGCTGAATGTCAGCAAGACCAGAGAGATGGTGATCTACTTCAGAAAGAAGAGGACGCCTTCACAGCCATTGTGGATTGGGGGGAGGATATGGAGGTAGTGGAGGACTACAAATGCCTGGGTGTCGTTATCAGCAGTGGACTGAACTGGAAGTCCAACACAGATGCTGTGCACAAGGAAGGGATGAACAGACTCTACTTTCTGAAGAGGCTGAGATCCTTCAGTGGGTGCAGCAAGCGGCTGGAGCTTTTCTACCCAACCATCGCTGCCAGCGCCATCTTCTCTGCTGCTGTTTGCTGGGGTTGCAGTATCAGAGCCAGCGACACCAACAGACTTGACAAGATTATCAAGAGGGCTGGCTCTCTAATTGGTCTCAGACCAGATACCTTTGAGACTGTGGAGGAGAGGAGGACACTGAACAAACTGCTATCCATCATGGACAATCCCGATCACCCCCTCCACTACACACTGGATTAAACAGCGGAGCACTTTCTCCAGCAGACTGCTACAGCTCCGCTGCCGAACAATCAGGTACAGGAAATCTTTTTCTGTCACATGCCATTTCCCTGCACAATAACTCACTCTAATGTTAAACCTTGGTCATAACAATGCTGCCACACTGCGCCTTATGGTCTAATTGGTGCTTCACATTTTCCCTGTGCCTTATAATCCTTCTCTGTACAGTCAGTACTATCCATCGATTCATAAGGATCACCATCTATTTAACTGTCTGTGTAGTATATAAAGTTATCTTAGCATGTTTTACTTCCCTGGGTAACTTTTTTCCCTATTTCTTACCGTAGAATGCTGTGTGTATTTCTGTTGGTTTGGTCGTCTTACTGTGTCATGCTGCTGTTACGCTGTAATTTCCCAGTTTGGGAGTGAGCAAACAAGCAAGCAAGCATGCAAGCAAGCAAGTCAACCAGCCATCCAGCCAGCCAGCAAACAAGCCAGCAAGCCAGGAAGCCAGCCATCCAGCCATCCTATACAGTTTGGCTGCAAGCTTGTGACTACCCAATGCTCAAACTGAGAGCTTCTGTGAACTTCTAGAGTACACACACAAAAAAGCATGAGACACCATTAAGCTGGATTCATGCTGCACCTCTGCTGTCTGCGTACGTGCAACCGGAAACCTTGTGTGATGAAATTTACGTCATTGTCTCCACTCCGCTAGTGTACGCAGTGCTATATTGTGGATGACCACGTGCAACCCAAGTTTTGTAACCGCGCGGCCTGCCCACGATCTGAACGTGTTGACAGAGCATGCGCAAGACTGAACGTTCCATTCACAAGATGGCGCTACCAACGCAGCATACAAACACAAAGTAGACGTCTTATGTCCTGATTGGTGGAGCCTTTTATCGTGTTTATAGTCAGCTTCATGTGTGCCTGTGTTTGTGTTCATGTTAAATGCAATTGTGGTTTGTAAATATGTGTCTAAAAGGATGTGCAAAACAAATCTACCTATGGGTACAAATAAAGTAACCTGAACCTGAACCTGAGGAAGACAATGAGGAGGCAGAAAATGAGAATAAACATGCATGAATCCTTTTGCAGCAGCAGCAGCTTGAGCGGAGAAGAGTGTAGGATCGTAATATATATACGTATATATATACATACATACAGTATATATATGTATATATATACACTACCGTTCAAAAGTTTGGGGTCACCCAGACAATTATTTTGTGTTTTCCATGAAAAGTCACACTTATTTACCACCATGAGTTGTAAAATGAATAGAAAATATAGTCAAGACATTGACAAGGTTAGAAATAATGATTTGTATTTGAAATAATTTTTTCCAGATACTCAACCTGCTCAAAGGAAGGTCAGTTTTATAGCTTCTCTAACCAGCTAAACTGTTTTCAGCTGTGCTAACATGATTGCACAAGGGTTTTGTAATCATCCATTAGCCTTCTGACGCAATGAACAAACACATTGTACCATTAGAACACTGGAGTGATAGTTGCTGGAAATGGGCCTCTATACACCTATGTAGATATTGCACCAAAAACCAGACATTTGCAGCTAGAATAGTCATTTACCACATTAGCAATGTATATTAGATATTAGAGTGTATTTCTGATTAGTTTAAAGTTATCTTCATAGAAAAAAACAGTGCTTTTCTTTCAAAAATAAGGAAATTTCTAAGTGACCCCAAACTTTTGAACGGTAGTGTATATATATATATGTATATATATATATACCGTATATAATGTATTAGTATGGCGGTACCCTAGGCTGACAGTGGTGATGCCCCACCTTTGGGGGATGGCTTCACCTGGAGTATATAAGGCAGTAGCGGGAGGCATGCTGTCTCTTCGCTGTGGCTCCCGTACTCATGGTAGGGACTCCTGTATGTATATAGTTCCTTTTATAATAAATCTATAAAACGGACACAACATTTGGAGACGGGGATAAACGGAGATGGAGAGGGCTGCTGCCGAGCTTCTCTTTATTTTGCAGGCTCCGGGTGAGCCGTTGGTCCTGTGGACCAAGTGGTGGGCGGCCTTCAAATACTATCTGTTGGTGTTAGACCTCGGTGACCTTGTCGAATTATGTGCAAGGGCTATTCTGGTCCATAACCTGGATGTGGAGAGCTGGAGGGTCCTGGGCATGCTTGGAGGAGGTGACTTATTCGGCGACGTAACGAGGCTCATGGCGGGCTATTTTCGTGCCCCTGAAGGTATCGTGATGTGACGCAGGCAGTTCAAGCAGCGACCCGGACAGTCAGTTTGATAGTTTGTGGCGGACCTGCGGCGGCTGGCGGGTGAGTGCAGGTCTGGGACTTTGGAGGAAGAGTTGGCCTGTGACCGGTTAGTGGAACATGGGCCCTACTCCTCTGCGAGAGTTCGCCTGCTAACTCGTGCTGGTGAGCACGAGTTAGCACCACTAGCAGCCATTAGCACCATCACTAGCTGCCATTAGCACCACCACTAGCAGCCATGGAGCTAGTACAGCAACACGAGGCAGTGGAACGGCTGACGACGCATCTTAAGGATCGTGAAGCCCTGCCAAAGAACGACACATACGGGAAGACCCTGGCCTTGGATTCAGACGATGGAAGTGACGACAAGTATGCGGCCATCGTCAACGTACGGTCACTGAGATGCTATGGCTGCGGGTCCAGCAGGCACCGCTATCAAGCCAGGGGGTACACAGCAGAGGGCAAGCGTTGTAGATGGTGCGGTCTGCTCCATCACTTCGCCAGAGCTTGCCGCAATTTCGAAAAAGAAGAATGGAGGTTTGCTAGGGGTGGTGGAAAGAAGAAGGCACCCACAGTAGTCCACACTGTCTCTCCCAACACGGACGGCTGTATTTTCTGCAAGGAGCTGCTGGACGGGACGCCGGTGCTGATGTTGGTGGACACGGGATCAGCGGTCTCCATTTTGAACTTAGAAACAGCAAGTTGGTGTTTTCCTCACTACAAAGGCAGTGGGCTTGGTTTCTCCATCACCTGCAGAGATACGGAGGAGTGGGCAGGTGGTGGTCAGTGGAACCAGCAATTTTATGTGGGAAGTGGCAATGAAGTGTGGGACTTTGGGTGGCCCAATCCAAGCAAAGAGGTACGCTGCCAGCACCTTAGTACGCCGAAAAGGCGGGGGTCCTATGCTAGTGTTTGTGGTCCCATGAACGGTGGACTCGAACGGCATGGTTTGACCCCTGCGGTGGCGGAAAAGTCCGAAGAGCGTGAGCTACAGGGCTCCGGTGGTCGATGAGTTCTGACTGCTAAGCCAACAGTGGCTGGTGCCGCTCTGACGCAACAACATCTGGTATCCGGGATACCACCAAATGGCACGAACCCTGGCTGTGTTGATATCAAAAGCAAGGGCCATGACTCGAGTCAACTTGGCGAACTGCTGAGGAGTCATAAAGGTGCCAGACTGCGACGCAGATGATGGAGAAAGCCAGTGAGTGCTCCACTGGGTGAGGGTGATCACGTGCACTCTAGGGTCGAGCCTCGGCTTGGTCGGGTGTGCAGTTCCAGGAAACTGACAGCTGGACAGGATAATCTGCAGGCAGTACAGTCTGGTGGCGATGGCTACCTGAGTTTGACTGATGGGTCGAGACGGCATCCCAACGAGCTGCGACGTCGGAGTAGAAAAGAGAGTCTACGCAGTCCGTCTCCTGTCATGAAGAAGCGGAGACGCTCTGGACGTGGGCCGCGGGACGGACACTCCAGGCGGGGCCCTTCGGGAGACCCGGGTTGAGTGTATATGAGGGCTTATGGTGTGTCTGATAATGTGCATTTATTTATAGGTGTGTCATGGTTATGGTTGTTATGTTCAATATACTGTATGTTCTGGCTGTATTCACATATTAAAGTTGTAACAGAATGGGGGTGAAGAGAACCATGTGGGTAATGTGAAACATGTATAGGTTGGTTCTTATGGATGTTTCTCCTATTAGTGTTACAACTTAATGGTGTGAAGAGTGTGTATTTAGTTCATTTTGCTATGTTTATTTAAAAAAAAGTGTATATAGGGGTTTAACCTATTTGTGAAGAGTAACCACTTACCTGGATTTTGCAATGTTGTGTTATGTTGATATTTCCCTAACCTGGGCGTCTTATGATGCTGTAATTTTATTTTCCCCTGTCTGTGGTGTGGGCCTAATGGCCATTTACATTCTTGAAAGTGAAAAGTAATGTGTGCCACTGTCATGGGGGATTATGAGATTTTGATGCACGAGACCACCGTTGTTGTATGATTGTTTGGAGAGTGTGAGTTGCAGTAACACTTGGGTGTGATTGTTAGTGTGAATTTAATGCCCTATTTTGGTGTGACGTGTGATTTTTCAGGAGATCTCTGTATATTACTGTGTGTAACCTATGAGTTTATGGGGGTCAGGTACGGTCTTGTTCATTGTGTGAATTAATTTTAAATGTATTTAGACTAGGTGGTCAGGATTAATTTTGGTGTGTGGCCTTTTTCTTTTACTGACTCGTTGTTTCAGTCCGCCAAGGTCTCTGCCTTTGACTGCCACCTAATCCACATAGCACCGGACCCCACGATCCTTCCTGCAGGTGGTGAGCCCACTGGAGGGTGGACCCATGTAATTCCTTTGGGCTGAGCCCGGCCGGGTCCCATGGGTGGAAACCCGGCCACCAGACGCTAGCCATCGAGCCCCTCTCCCAGGCCTGGCTCCAGGGTGGGGCCCCGGTAACCCCATACCAGGTGGGGTACACTGAATTCTTGATCTAGAATTTATCATGAGAGTCTGTTGGATCGTTCTTAATCTGGCCCTTCACCCAGGACCAGTTTGTCTTGGGTGACCCTATCAGAGGCAAATTGCCCCAGACAACATAGCTACTGGGATCACTGGGGCACACAAACCCCCCACCACGATAAGGTGACGATCCATGAGGGGATGGAAGAACTTTGACCACGTTCCGAGGGAGTCTGGAGACATGGAGTCTGAATGGGCCATGTTCTCCACCTGTTCTCCACCCAGAGCTGCGGCCGCAAGGTGGTCGGTGCATCTCGTGGTGGCAACCTCTGAACCAAGTGGTGGACACCAGTGGTAAGGGGGGCCATTAAGCTGAAGAAGGAGTCCAATCAGGCTTGGTTGGCTTGTGGGACTCCCGAAGCAGCTGAGGTGTACCGGCAGGCCAAGCGGAGTGCAGCTCGGGTGGTTGCTGAAGCAAAAACCCAGGTATGGGAGGAGTTCGGTGAGGCCATGGAACAAGACTTTCGGTTGACCTCGAAGAGATTCTGGCAAACTGTCTGGCAGCTCAGGAGGGGAAAGCAGCTTCCTGTCCACACTGTGTATGGTGCGGATGGGGCGCTGTTGACTTCGACTGGAGATATCGTCAGGCGGTGGAAGGAATACTTTGAGGATCTCCTCAATCCCACTGATACGCCTTCCACAGAGGAAGCAGGGCTTGTGGACAAGGGAGATGACTCGCCTATCACAGGGGCTGAGGTTGCAAAGGTGGTTAAAAATCTCCTTGGTGGCCGGGCCCCAGGGGTGGACAAGATTTGCCCTGAGTACCTCAAGCCCTGGATGTTGTAGGGCTGTCATGGTTGACACGCCTCTGCAACATTGCGTGGAGGTCGGGGGCAGTGCCTTTGGCATGGCAAACCGGGGTGGTGGTTCCTCTCTTCAAAATAGGGGACCGGAGGGTGTGCTCCCACTTTAGAGGGATCACACTCCTCAGCCTCCCTGGGAAGGTCTATGCCAAGGTACTGGAGAGGAGAGTCCGGCCGTTGGTCAAACGTCGGATTCAGGAGGAGCAATGTGGTTTTCGTCCTGGCTATGGCACATCGGACCAGCTCTTTACCCTCTCGAGAATTCCCGAGGGTTCATGGGAGTTTGCTCAACCAGTTTACATGTGTTTTGTGGACCTGGAGAAGGCATTCAACTGCGTCCCTTGTGGTTTTTTGTGGGGGGTGCTTTGGGAGTATGGGGTATCGGGCTTGTTGTTATGAGCTATTTGGTCTCTGTATGACCGTTGTGAGAGTTTGGTTCGTATTGCCAACACTCGGTCAGACTCATTCCCAGCGATAGACCAAGAGCTAGGGGATGTTTATCTGCAAAGAATGAGAGGTTGTCTCATGGGTATTTCTGAAAAGGGTATCCCATGGGACATCCAAAACTGAGGTGCTGATGAGTCACAGCCGGGGCATCTAGGAGATATTAACCCTTTTCCACTTTTTGGGCCGCGTCACAATTTCCGCACTTTTGTGGGGTAGGGATACTTTAAAATAGAATAACTCGGGCACCCCTCTGGCTATGATGCTGTTCTGTACCTCAAAATATTCACCAGGGAATGCTCTTTCACATGATATATCAACTTTGCAATTTTAACCCTTTTTCACCTCACCAGAGGTCAAAAGGTCACGTGACCATGAAAAACCATGAAATTTCGACCCTTCCTTCTTTGAAATTTATAATCATGGACAATACAGGACCAAATCCAAAAAACTTTATATTTTCTCATTGCCCAGACTTCTAGACAGATTTAGGTAGCATTTGGAGTGATTTCATGAATGTAGGGGAGGAGGACAAGGCTTTGAATGACAGGGACAAAATCAATGAAATTTCATTTATTTGCACATTTCGTCTACAGATAGCTCTATTCACATAACCAAATCAACAGTTTATAGGGACAAGTAAGCATCATCCCAGCTATTGTACACTGCTCAGGATGGAAATGACGCATTTTTTAAAGAGTTTTACTCAGTAATGGTCAATGTAACATGGGTCATATATCCATGTTTGAAGGTCATGCGTGTACAATACCTGAGATTTTCAGAGGATCCTTTCTTTAGGGGTACATGTGCCATACTGTATTAATACCCTGTAGCTAAGGATCCTCTGTGCTGTTGAATTGAAGACAATTTATCAAATCAAAAACCAAATAGTAAAGATTGCGTAGCTACATTTCACTACTATTGAAGATTTGCACCACACCCATTCAGCAATGCTAGACCTTTTGAAACAATACAACAAAACTGGTGACTGGCCATTTGCCCACATCTCTGTCAAGTTAATGCATGGATAACTGTCCGTCAAGTAGATGTATACAGACTAGCTAGGCCCACTCAAACTCATCTCCAGAGTCGTCCTCATCTGACGACAGGCTTTCTGTAACCTCGTCATCGGTTTCCTTAGACTCATCTTCCTCTTCGACCACTGATTCTTCCACGACCAATGTTGGTGGCATCTGAAGGCCTTGAAACCAAACCATGTCCAATCTGTTGTTGTCCTTCTCGCTCAACTTCCAGCCATGGCCTACAGGCCCAAAGTCTACTGGTTTAGATTTCCTTGCATTCTACCATAAGTAAGCTACATGATTCACTCTCTTCAGTTTTTCATCTAGGACAGATCTACATGGAGGCAGACAACATGGGTCTGATGTCTTTATCTTTCCATAAGGATCATCCTTTTTCTTGGGACCATACAACTTTCTGAACAGGTTGAGCCTGGCTTCATTCACCTGACTCACATTCTTCATGCCATACATGGAACAAACATAGTCCTCCAGAGTGGCAGAAACATCCATATCGATTCTGTCTGAGGTTCCAAGAGCACTCATGGCCTTGGTGAATGCTTCACTTTTCACCATAATCTCATATGGTTTCCATTTCCCCTTTCTAATGAACGATGCAGTGAAATCACTGCCTGTGAAGGCATGATAACTAGGCAAAGTTTCTAGTCTCGCAGGGGTAATCTTCTCAGCCAATTCAGAAATGTCTACAAGACGTCTCGTATTCTTGGCATTTACTCCAGCATCAAGCCACAACTGTGCATTGATGTATTGTGAATGATAGAGAGACGTATGAGTACGTCTGTGTCATTGCTTCTGATAACGACCACTGGCTCTCCACTATCATGTACCTCAGAGACAAACGCCGCATGGAAGATCAATCTGGTATCCGCCTCTTCATGTTCACTCTGCAATTCAATGACCTGAGTTCTCTGCACCCCTCCAGCAACTGCTGTGTAGTGGAAACATTCTCCCCCTACAGCGAAATAGAAACTGTGGTCTTCAAGAATAGGTGCATAGATGGGATCTGTCCATTCATCCTTCAGGAAGGACAACAGCTCATTCTTAAACTCTGGTGAGAGCAATGCATTCCGAAAATCATTTGGTCGTTTTTGCAGTGGTCCAGTGATCTTGTAGGAATGCATAGATTCACCGCGGAAGTCATGCTCCTGATCTTTGATGGATGCTTGGTCTTTATACGTATCACACACTAGATGTACCACATTCGTGTTCGTGCAAGCTTGTTGAAGAATCACTTTGGCGACCCAGCCAAAGGTAGGTGGCAATGTGTGAAGGGCACGAATGAAAAACATGGCATCAATCAGATAGGCATCTAGCTGATAGACTCTAGCTGGTTCTGTATTATGTGGACCCATTGCTTCAAGTTTCTCCATCAAGACACTCTTGGCACTTTTGTGCATGTTACCAGTGATGTGACAAAGAGAAAGAGGAATGGGAGTCAATGGGTATGACATAACAGTCGCCAAGTCGATACCCTGTTCAACTGCAAGATATAGAAGTCTACCAAACAAGTCCCTGGTGCACTTTGCCTCCATCAGTTTCTGGTCTTTGGAAGATACCTTCATTATCGCAGCATCATTGGTAAAATTCTTTACCTTTTGGCGTTTTACTGGTCGCTCAAATCTACCTGAGTCATCTTTGCACTCTGTTACAAAGTCCTGATGCCACTTCTTTCCTTTTTCCACAAACTGGAGAAGGTCATCCTTCACAGCTTTTGATGCTGCTTTAGCAGTTGAAAGACAATACAAATTGTCATCTTCCATGGTGAAAGGATTCAGGGTGCCTTCTATTTCATTCATCAGCTCTTTCAAATTGTCATTGGCCTTCCGGATTCGGGCAGGTTTCAACTCGGCTGATACTTCATCACTAGTTGTCAAACCAGCCATTTCCAACAGGCAGCTCACAATCCCACCGCGAAAAGATCTAGCGATCGTCCATCACTTTCTGGCTTCAACATTCTGTGTGAAAACTGAGATTCCGCCCTGCCTTGATGCCGCATCCCTGTTTACAGTTTGTTCTAACGTAAGGTCCACAGGGCATCTGGAGAATGATTTAGCAGTACGGCGAATTGACAGTGCTCCAGCATCAAATACTTGACGGATTCCGGGGTGGGTGGTCTCCATATTCAGTAGGTTCAATTGATACATTGTCATCCACCTTGCATAATTTGGCCGATTTGCAGCAAAGAAGATTGGGCACATTTCACCTATAGCATAAATGAAGAGTGCCACATCATTTGTCCTGCATGCCCTATCCATGAGTAAGTACAGATGAACTAGGTCTACATACATGATCCAAAACTCTGCCGTTGGTCCATGTAGTCCTGCCCTTGTGTCCTCAGTGTATTTCACGTATTTCTCAAGCAACTGTTCAATGGAAGCAGATTCCAGGAGTTTTGACAGGGATGCGGGGGTCGGAGCTTGTGCAGTATAGGGCCACTGGCAACTGTAGGCTATGCCCTACAGTCATGCAAACCATTTATGCAGCTTCTAATCGTGTCCCAAAACTAAATGTGTGCTCCCCACAGGAAAATTGCCTATGGCCTCAAAATGGTCTACCTTCTATACATACATGATCCTGTGCCTATGGGATGTTGGGTGTGGTCACTTTCACTTTCAATTTGTTCATTATATTACACAGTTTCAAACATAAAATTTGCATCTTTGCATGTGGCTTACCTACCCCACGGGTCACATGTTGTCAGATGAGGAAGCTAAAATTTGGTTGTTGATCAGTAACATGCTATCTAGACAATGCTGCTGCATATATTAGGGCCAACTGCATCACTAAATGATCTCAGAGAAGGCTCAGTAAGGCAGAGCCATCTGTGGACAAAATATGCAACTAAATGAAATTTCATTGATTTTGTCCCTGCCATTCAAAGCCTTGTCCCCCTCCCCTACATTCATGAAATCACTCCAAATGCTACCTAAATCTGTCTAGAAGTCTGGGCAATGGGAAAATATAAAGTTTTTTGGATTTGGTCCTGTATTGTCCATGATTATAAATTTCAAAGAAGGAAGGGTTGAAATTTCATGATTTTTCATGGTCACGTGACCTTTTGACCTCTGGTGAGGTGAAAAAGGGTTAAAATTGCAAAGTTGATATATCATGTGAAAGAGCATTCCCTGGTGAATATTTTGAGGTACAGAACAGCATCATAGCCGGAGGGGTGCCCGAGTTATTCTATTTTAAAGTATCCCTACCCCACAAAAGTGCGGAAATTGTGACGCGGCCCAAAAAGTGGAAAAGGGTTAATATCTCCTAGATGCCCCGGCTGTGACTCATCAGCACCTCAGTTTTGGATGTCCCATGGGATACCCTTTTCAGAAATACCCATGAGACAACCTCCCATTCTTTGCAGATAAACGCCCCCTAGCTCTTGGTCTATGAGAGTTGGACTCCACCAGGGCTGCCCTTTGTCACCGATCCTGTTCATAATTTTTATGGACAGGATTTCTAGGCGCAGCGATGTTGTCCTGTTGGCTTTAACCAGCAATGACCTACAGTTCTTATTGGGATGGTTTGCTGCTGAGTGTGAAGTGGCTGGGATGAGAATCAGCACCTCCAAGTCCGAGACCATGGTCCTCAGCTGGAAAAAGGTGGATTGTCCTCTCTGGGTTGGGGACAGGCTCCTGCCCCAAGTGGAGGAGTTTAAGTATCTTGGGGTCTTATTCACGAGTGAGGGGAGAATGGAGCGAGAGATTGACAGACGGATCGGAGCAGCATCTGCAGTGATGCGGACGTTGTACTGGTCTGTTGTGGTGAAGAGGGAGCTGAGTTCTAAGGCAAAGCTGTCGATTTACCAGTCAATCTACGTTCCTACTCTCACCTATGGTCATGAGCTTTGGGTAATGACCGAAGGAACGAGATCGTGGATACAAGTGGCTGAAATGAGCTTTCTCTGTAGGATTGCTGGACTCACCCTCAGAGATAGGGTGAGGCGCTCAGTCATCCGGGAGAAGCTCAGAGTAGAACCGCTGCTCCTTCACATTGAAAGGAGTCAGTTGAGGTGGTATGGGCATCTGATTAGGATGCCTCCTGGACGCCTCCCACTTGAGGTGTTTCGGGCATGTCCCACTGGGAGGAGACCCCGGGGCAGACCCAGGACTCGGTGGAGAGACTATGTCTCCCAGCTGATCTGGGAACGCCTTGGTATCCTCTCTGAAGAGCTGGAGCAGGTGGCTGGGGAGAGGGAAGTCAGGGCTTCTCTGCTTTAACTGCTGCCTTTGCGACCCAAAGCGGTAGAAGATAGATGGATGGATGGATGACTCATTGTTTACATAGTGGAGACCTCCGCTGGGCCAGTGTGGTGTGTGAATGGATAGGCCAATTCCCCTTGTATTAGAGAGCATATCGGGTATAAATTGAAGGTTGGGTAGTTGTGTGTTTGTGATTTTTCAAAGGGGGGAGGTGTAGGATCGTAATATATATATAATATATTAGTATGGCGGTGCCCTAGGCTGGGAGGGGTGAAAAGCGGGGCGTCACCTGGAGTATATAAGCCAGTAGCGGGAGGCATGCTGTCTCTTCGCTGTGGCTCCCGTACTCATGGTAGGGACTCCTGTATGTATATAGTTGCTTTTATAATAAATCTATAAAATGTCACCTCACCTCCTTATTGTTTGGACACAACAAAGACCACTGGAAAACGGCAATTCCTCCTTTTCCTTGAAACAACACCAGTGTTGTTGCTACAAAAAAAATGTGCGTCACTCTCGTGTTTTATAGCCGGTGAACAAACTGGCATGATGGCGCATTTGCACTCCCCATAGGGCTGGGGCAAAACTACAAATAACAGTTGTGTGCATGCGTCAACTGCTTGGCCTGGTAGACAAAAAAACTGAGCATGTACAATGCCGTGTGCGCGCCGGGCTCTTCCAAAGCACATGCGGAGGGGAAATGCAGCATGAATGAGGTTTTCGGCCTGCAGTGAAGAGTGAGTTTGTATTTCTCTGGCAGACCTCTCTCAGAAAGGCAATTAGCTCTGGACTTCATGTCCTCATTTCTAGATGAGTAAATACAATGTAGGGTGAATATATTTGTCTGACTGTGATTCACAACTTCAGTGCATTTTAGGGCTTTCAGTTTGAAGGTTTTCTACAGACAGACTTGCCTTCTTCTACCTTGCGCTTTGCGTATTTTGAGTGTTTCAACAGCATAGCTCTGTGTGTGTGTGGGGGGAGTCTTTGTGATGGCATCCTCTCTGAATTCTTAGTCTCTCTGTGATTTTCTGGACTATTGACACAAAGTTACTGAAAGAATAACAAGAATCTGCATTTGAATGTGAACATCTACACTATTCATTTATTCAGGCTGGTTTTCTCTGATCGTTTCAGTTTGGGATTTTCTGGGTTCATCGAAGATTTTTAATCTTGAAATTAACAAGTTTCAAATAAAGTTTCTGATGTTTATCTGAACAGTATTGCTCCCTTATACAACATTTTTTCAACATCATAATTTACCAGGCGTTGCCAATATCACTACCAGTCTGGGTCAAGGTTTATTTATGTCCAAGGAGTGGAAAACTGGCTGAACAAAGGTGCTTTCTGCATCAGAAATAATGACAGTAATGACGCAGTAGCCCTTTTGGTCTAAAAGCCCTGGAAGAGGTGGAATTTTAAACTTTGTGGAGAGCTGGGATAGATGCTCAGCGAAAGTACTTGTCTCCTGGCAATGCACCTAAATTAATTAATCTTCTGACTCTTGGAAAAACTGCAGATTCCTGTTAGCAGTGGGCGGGGTGGGGGGATGAAAAATGTTGACAGAAATACCGTCTTAAAATGCTTGAAACCATCTTCCCAAATTTCCACCACCTCTTGTACTGAAGCAGAAGAATCAATCTTAAGCATGCAAAAGCACATCAGGGCACAAACAAAACTCTTATAAAAAGCAGAAAACTAGTTTTGAAAAGCAGGCTCTTTGATTCAGAGTGTAATATCTGGGCCAGTGAAAACAAACAAAAAATGTTTTGGTCTGCAACATTTATCCTCTTAACTAGAAGCAGCAAAATATATCAATGGAGATTCAAAACCTATGAAAACAGAAGGGTGGTTTTGGCTTGTATTGTTCCAATACTACTGTGTGTACAGTATTCTATTACAGTATTTGATGTTATGGGGAAAGGACTATTTTGTGGGAAAATATGTAAATAAATTCAATATTTTATTAATTATACATTTATTGAATTGCTCATTTTTCAGTATTACCACAAAATCACATCATATTTTGCTATAAACTGGGAAGTTGGTCATTGACTGAAAAATTGTGTTTTTGTAGGTTTTAACCTTCTGAAATGGTTGGTCACGTGATTATCAAAAAAATATCAAAACTCTCATTTCTCTTAAAAAACACACAGCCTTTATCCTATTTTTCTCTCCAAGAAGCTGTTTAAACTCTTCTGGTTATTTTCCTGTACGTCAAAAAATGGGAAATGTCACAAGCCTTGATGCCTGCCCGCTGCTCTACTATTGGCTAGTCTAGCTGTCTGTCATGTAGATGGGCACTGAGCCAAAAGTGTCAGCTTAACCCTTTGAGTGTGAGAATTTGCGTGCCTCTAGTGGCAGAGCGTGGCACTGCACCTGCCTTCTCACTCTGACTTTGTCAAAAGTAAGTGAGAAATTTCTGAGGTTTTTTTAAAATGTACTGATTTCTTGTTCATATATTTTGAAGATAAGATGATGAGGTACCTCTGTACAAAAAATGGTGTTAAAAGACTGAACCATTTTTTGTGTAAATACATCCAAAGTTTGGTTTGAGTTTGGTTCCAAGGTTGTCCTAGCCAGGAGCGGCACTGGGGTTAAGCTCCCAGTGCTCATAAAATGCTCCTTACGGCGTGCGTCTCGAAAAGCCTCTGACAACTAAGTCCAACTCCTAGCCTGCCCGTGTGGTTTAGTCTCTAAGCCTGGCGGAACTGCTTTTACTAATAGGAGAAGGGGCGAGGGCGGATCTCTGGCGCCTTAAAACCAGATGCTTCGGGTAGATGGTGGCTCGTCAACCTGGGAAGGTAGCCCATCTAGGGGAAGGTAAACCCTGATTTCAATCCTCCGCTGCCTTGCGGCACACCCAGTCATAGGAAAGGCTTCGGGAGTCAACCCTGAGGAAAAATCCGGAGTCGGAGCCCCTAAGGCAGTTCTCTGTTGTGCTCAACATCGTTCTGGCAGCTCCTGCGACGGCGCTGGTGCCAAACTATAGCAGCCCTGCTGTTCCTTTGGATTCATCAATGACGTGGAGAGGGGGGACATGCTGCATGGGTAACATCTTGTCCTCCATATCTTCCTGCCCAGGCTTGAATCCTACCAACGCCCAACGCTGGAAGGTAGAACACCGGTGCGCATCGGCCTGTTCAGCCACAGGCGGTGCTGTTCCAGCAGAGTAGACGTTTAGGATTCTCTTCCATGGTCATCATAGACCGACGGAGGCCGACGACGATCCAAAGTCCAGTTTTGACTGAGTTATGGAATTTAAAGAGGTGCTGTGACATTATGGAAATTAGATGCATAAATTTATTCCTATCTGAAAATTTGGATCATATTTTACTTTTTTTTTGACAGTAAACCATTATCTCTTACCACTTCCAAGTTATAGTCTTGGAAATCTGAACTATTTTATTGACAGAAAATGTTTGCCACTCTTGACCACTAGGGGGCATGTCACAGTTCTGCACCATGCACACTCAGAGGGTTAAGAGCTAACAGTGGTATGAGGAAGCTTGTGCTTATATTGTTATGTTCTTTACATTCCAGTCACCCCACAATACATCACTGTTTCCACCTGGTTCATTAATCTACAGTTGATAATGTCATTCTGGCATATTTTGTTAAATTTTCACCATGATGCTATGTTGTTAGCACCACCAAGGAGGCTAGCTGAAGCTAGCAGTTTAGCCGCTAGTCTTGGCTCAGTCACATTTGTTTCTGTGCTTACTGTACTCCAGGGACTGGTGCTATCCTATTGACCACTGAAACCACACACCCCTGCCCGCTAGCAATGCATTATTATTTTTTTTCCCCTTGTCCTATCAGGCAGCTAGGCAAACAGAACAGGGATCTGTCACCCTTATTGTGCCAAAACAGATTTACTTTGCCAAGAGGAGCTTATACAGTACCTAACTGTGCACTGTATATTGTTGTAAACTCCTCCTGTAATAACTTTTAATACTTTATTTTAATTGTTTTACCCATGGAAGACCCAACAGGATGGGGAAGAGGGAAAGGAAGTGTGTGAAGGGGGAAAAGAAAAGGGAGGGGAACAGACAAAAAAACAAACAAACAAAAAAACCCCAACTAAAACAAACAAAAGACAAACTGCTTCTTCCACCGAAGATGTCTCAACATGAGTCTGGTTTCCGCACCTGTTAAAGGAGAGACACTTGTGCGTGTATGTCTGTGTGCATATATATGAGAACGCGTGCAAAATAAGTGTGTGCGTGTGAGTGGTTTGTCAGGAAACATACGAGCGGAGGGCCGGTCGCAGCAGCTCTCCCTCCGGGAACCCCGAGCAGGCAAGGCAGCGCCACCAACCCCCAGCCCCGAGGTCAGCAAGCTCCAGGAAAGCCAGGCATCCACCCCCGGAGGGACGATCAAGGGAGGGCAGGACGGCGCGGTGAGCCCACACCCCTGGACCCGCCCAACTCCCACCCCCCCAGCGGGGCCAACATCCGCCCCCGGGCCCCAGGCACCAGGAGGCCAGCGACCCCACCCCCCCCAGGACAGAGACCAGCCCGCGCCCCCCGGCGCGAGCCCCCCAGGCACCCCCACAGCGGCCCCGCCCCAGCACCTCCGCCGCACACCCCGGGGACCCCCACATCCAAAGAAGTCCCCTCGCCCAGGGGAGCCCACGTTGCCGAGAGGCACTACCCCCCTTAATCCAGCACCTCCCGACTCGCAGGCACACTCCTCCCCATACCTTCACACCCACATGTTCCCATGCACACCCCTCTCACTCACCCAGACCGACCCATTCTTTCTCACTCCAGCACCCACTCAAATTCACTCCTCATTCACCTTTATTTCAAAAGGCAGCTGCAAAGCAGATGCAGCGAGCCTGAACATGCACCAGTGCCCGGCAGTGACCAGGGAGGCCACCGGCACAGGCCACAGAAGCAGACCCCCACCCCCTGGCGCCCATCTGAGCGAACAATCAGCAGACCACCGAAGGCGCCCCAAGATGCCACCTGGCATGCAAAGCGCCGCACAAAACCGACCCATCATCACCACCTCCATTCATCACCCCCTCACTCACACTTAGACTCATATTTAGCCCCCCGTCACTTCCTTGGTTGTATCTATATATTTAGTAGCACCCAGGGATTTTGACAACATGATAGGTCCCAGGCTCCCCACCAGACTCCCACGCCCCCAGTAAGAGCAGGGCAACAGGGGTGGGGGAAGACCCCACCCCCTCCCCCCGCACAGAACATGGTGGGTGTGTGTCAGTTATATGATATAATTGTGTGTAAATGTGTGGAGTACTAAAGTGCAATTAAAATTGGTGGGATAGTGATTGAAGCATCATTAGCCACTGTGATGGGCAGCAGAGCCCCCATCCCCCCAAGCCCTCAGTGTCTAAAATGCAATTAAAATTGAGGTGAGTGCAGCCCCACCATGCAGCAAAGGTATCCCCTTCACCGACACAGTGTGGCACACCCCCACCCTAAAGCCCTAAATGTAGCAAAAAAGATCAGGGGGAGGGGGAGGGCGGGAAATAAGACTGGGAGGTAGGCGGTCTAAAAGCAAGCCCCCCCCCCCCCCCCCCCAGAAGCCAGCTTGCAGACTGGTTTATGAGGCCACCCAGGGCGAGGGCCGCCAGCGGAAACAGCCCAGGACCCACCAGCATCACGCCCCGGCGCTGCAGCACCACTAACATGACGGGGCAGCCAAACATACTTCCACTCATCTTATACACACGAACATGGACAACAACAGTCACAATAGTGAACAATGGGCCGGACCCACACGGTGCCCAACACGCCAGGCGACACCCCCGAGCACCCATGCAGGCCCATGACCACCCACCCCAGACGCACACCGACAGCTGCAGGCCGCCCTGCAACAACAGCCACCCTGGAGCAACCCAATGGAAACACGGCCATCAACCCGCGCCAATGACCCCCCAGCCACCCCCAAGCACCAAGACACACCTGCTACCAATGACACCAGGGGCGATGTAACAAAGTGCCTCACCCCCCAACACAACAGCAGGGCGGCCGGGACAAGTAGGCCCCGAAATGCCAGCCCCCATGCCACTAGATGGACTGCCCAACCCCTGCCACCCAACAAAGCTCTCCTACCCATACACACATCCTCCGCCCCCTAGACATCTACCCACAAGTAACCACTTCGATACACACACGTAACTCCACCCACCATCACACATACCCACCTTCACAAACACACAACCCCACCTGCCCACTCAACACACACCCACTTCCACATCCACTCATACACAAGCCCACACTCACACCCACACACCCCCACCCGCAGACCCCAGTGAATGGGGAGGGCGACCCAGGATGTGGGCACCAGCCCCAGGGCGGCCCCAGGGCCCCAGGAAACACACGACCCCACCGCGCAAGGATGCACCAGGGACAGCCCACACCGCCGGCGCACACCCGACCCCGGCCCAGGAAGGGGGGACACCCCCCCCCCCCAGCACCAGGGGCCCAGGGCCAGACCCAGACCCCCCCCCCCCCGAGGGGCGAGGCCAGCTGGCCAGGGGCCACCACCTAACCCCCCCCAGCAACCCCCCCCCCCCCAGGGCCAGACAGACGGCCACCCCGGAACAGGCCCCCCGGACACCTGCGGTCGGGGCGCAGCCAGCCGCCAGAGGTGTCAAGGAGAGTGAGTCACCACCTACCACCCCTCAAATTATAGAATTAATAAGCGGGGACCAGAGAGAATTGAATTCCGCCAATTGATTATTTGAGGAGGCTGACATTCTTTCCAGGCTAATATAATCCAAAGCAAGTTATTATAATAAGTCGTGCATAAGTTATTTCTTGATTTCCAGTTCATGAGGATAGCTTTCTTTGCGATGCATAAGGCAGTGAGAACCATGTGTGACATCCTCGCATCTATATTTATTTCACTTAAATCACCTAATATGCAAAGTGTGGGTGAGGGTGGGACACTATACCCAAGCCATGCCGACAGGTCTTCACATGTCTTCTGCCAGAACTTTTGAACCAGTGCACAGGACCACATAGCATGCATATAGCTATCCGGGACATTGCTAGTGCAGTGAGAGCAGATATTTGTGTGACTCAGGCCCATTTTGAAAATCCTTTGTCCTGTATAATGAATTCTATGTAGAACTTTATACTGTATAAGTTGTAAGTTAGAATTTTTAGTCACCTTAAAAGTGTTTAAACATATTTGTGTCCAGAAACTTTCCTCCTTATTAATCGATAAGTCTGTCTCCCATTTTGATATTGGAAGAGATACGGACTCATCCAACTTTGATAATAGTCCATATCAATTCATATTCAGTCCATATCAATTCAATATCAATTTTGGGGAATGGAGATTTAGAAACTCTGCCACCTTAACTGGTACTTCTAAATCTGTCTGATTAAGATTAAATCTTGCTTTTATTATGGACTTAAGCTGTTGATATTCAAAATACTTTTTATCACTGATTTCGTGTGTGACACTAGATCCTGAAATTGAATAAAATTTCCACCTTGAATAAGATGTTCTAAGTTGTTTATTCCCTTCTCTTGCCATAGTGGAAATTTTAATGTCCTCTTTTGTTGCAGGATATCAGGATTATTCCAAATTGGCGCGACTTTACAGGGGACAAGTGAAGACCCTGTTATTTTTAAAAATTTCCACCAAGCCATCAGAGAGGAACTGATATTAATACTTTTAAAACAGTCATGGCGTTTAATACAGGGACTTATAAAAGGTAAGTCAGAGATATTTAGTGACCCCAGAGAGCCTGTTCAGCATCTAATCATGGGTTCCCTAGTGGGGTTGATTTTGTCCATTTTGAAACAAACTGCAATCTCTTGGCTAAAAAGTAATTAAAAAAATTTGGTAAATCTAAGCCTCCGCACTCTTTTGCTTTTTGGAGAGTTTTTAAACTAATCCGTGATGGTTTATCCTTCCATAAAAATTTACTTATATTTGAGTCTAGAGACTGTCACGGCTGGCCCTCACGAGCCAGCATAAGACGCCACAGTCCAGTAAGTTGCAATTCAGTTCTTTATTTGTGTTGTACAGGGCTTGGGTGTACAAAACAGCTAGCTACGTAGGCTTCGTTACACAACAATAACATGAACACACAAAAGGAGTTGGCGGCTGAGACGAGGGGCACTCGTTCGCCGCAAAGGCAAGGAATATTAATGTGAAGCAAGGAGAGGGTAACGGCTGAGACGGGGAGCTCTCGTCTGCCGCAATAGCAAGGAAGGTAAGCTATGGAGAAGTACCATTCCTATGATAACAAGTTAACTTACATACAGCGGGATACGTCGGGGAACCCAAGGCGCATGTGGATAAGGAAACAGGGGAAAGTCATAAGACTCTTGATGAGACAGCCGCAGAGTCCAATTCACTCGCACTGACATTTAAAGCCAGCTGCTCATGATTGGCAATGCGGCGCAGCTGCTCAGGCTCTGACAGCTGAGAGCCCCCGAGCGTCTGGCCAATCAGAGCCCGGGAAACCCGAGTGACGACACCTGCTGTCAAAAACCTGACAGGGATGAGGAATAACCCGAGCGCGGACAAAAGCGCTAGGGATATGACAGAACCCCTCCCCCTACGCGAACTCCTGGTCGCGAGTAACATCCAGAGCCCCCCACCCCACCCCAGGGAGGGTGGAGGGGGAAGCAGGTGGAGGGGGAGAAGGGTCAAACTCACAAGTGACAACAAAGGGTAGGGGCAGAAAAACAACCAGGGGACAAATACATCGGGGAAGGGAAGGAAAAAGGGCAAAAAACGTACATAAACGGGGACACTAAGAAGAACAATAGTAAGAAAAGAAAAACCAATGCTAAATGGGCATCTCCCACCTATAACATAAGACGAGGACTACCAGCCCATGTAATCTCACACATATCATTACTAAGAAAGAACACCAAAAAGAGGGTAAATCAAACACCAGTCAAAGGACAAAAAAAAAAAAAAAAAAAAAAAATACAAGGCAGAGTCAAGGAAATAAAAGGACAAATAATACCTTCATCTCCAAAGTTAATGTTTACAGAAATCTTCAAAAGACAACACAGATACCAAAACCCCCCCCCAAAACCAAGACTTGAGTAAGGGAGTAACATCAGAAATAGCTATCACACCCTATAAGAGGAATACAACACACATAATAGCGTTCTGCCAAAAGGAAAGAAAAATTCTACTCTGAAGAGTCTCTAATCGGGAGTGCAATGACAAATCCCACAAACAACACATGAAAAATAACGGCGAGAGAATATATATCCATTAACGGAAAATAGTCACTATATACATGAAGTTCAGTCTGAGGGGAGAAAAAAAAACCATGGTCACAAGCCAGTGAAGGGACAAGAGAAGGAAAGAAAATGCACTAGAGAATAAAGTTATATCGTTCCGCTCAGGAGGTCTCCCAGCACCCAGCATCCAGGCCGCCAGCAAAAGCAGCGGAACGTGCCCTAACGGCCCATCCAAACCCTGGGCCGAGGAAAACCATGTCTCTGCCGGCCGGACCAGGGCGCTGAATGAATCATCCTGCTTGTCAGGAGGCCGGACCCGGATGCCAAAAGGAAAACGCCAGTCACCGGGTGGTCGGGCAGTATCAGCCTGCCAACAGAATGGCTGGGGGAAAGTCGGCGAACCGGGCCAACTGGAATTAAGTCCCGCAGTCTCAAATGCGGGGAAGGAGAGGCCATCGCGAGGATAGGGAATGGCCTGGAAAGCGTTCAGCGGTGGGTCAGCTGCACAATCTCCGGGACCCACCTGGGTCAGGACGACCCGGGTCAGAACCACCATGGCGCCGAGCTCCGATTGAGCGAGAGCAGCACCCGCATTGGACCCCGATTGGGCCGGAACCTCCATGACGTCGAGCTCCGATCGAGCGAGAGCAGCACCCGCGTCGGACCCCGATTGGGCCGGAACCTCCATGACGTTGAGCTCCGATCGAGCGAGAGCAGCACCCGCGTCGGACCCCGATTGGGCCGGAACCTCCATGACGTCGAGCTCCGATCGAGCGAGAGCAGTACCCGCGTCGGACCCCGATTGGGCTGGAACCTCCATGACGTCGAGCTCCAATTGAACCGGCGGAGCACTCCTGGTGGACCCCAACTGGACCGGCGGAGCACCCCCGGTGGACCCTGATTGGGCCGGTAAGGCACTTCGGGGCGCAGCATCTGAGGAGAACACCGTGCAGAGAACCGGAACCTCCAAGGTGACACCCAGAGCAGGTTCATCTCCAGTGACCCTGGGGAGAGGCTCAGAGGGACAAAAGGAACCGGGATCAGGATCACCGGCAGCGGCAGAGCCCGGCGAGGCAGGCTCAAGCGCAGCAGACGGCTGCACCCGGCTCGCCCCCCCCGAGAGACAGGCAATAATGCTCCAGAAAATAGATGAGAGATAGAAAATAGAGCACTCGCCTGATCTCGGGTTCTACCGCCATCCAGGACTTCGATGCTCCGGGTTCAAACGGGAGGAGGTCGTCGTCCGGTTCCCACTCTGTCGTGACGTCATCCGCCCCTGGAAGAGAGGCTCTTGCAGCTCGAGGACCCCCCGACGTCATCGTCCACGCTGGCGGTTCATGTGGCGTGGAGGTGGGGGGCTCTCGGCCCGCTGGACCGGACTGTTCATCTGTGGAGTCCCGGGGACGCTCCGTCGTCGACACAGGCTCCAACCAGTCGTCCGATCTCCTCTGCCCAGAAAAAGGCTGCGGGGCTGGTGTCTTCTGCCCGAGGGCCGCAGGCTCACTCCTCGTCTGGTGACGCTCCTCAGGAGTCGAAGCGTGCTCAGCGGGGGGAGACACAGAGGCAGCGGGTTTAATTAACATATCAGCAGGGAGTAGAGGCTCGGGGGGCTGCAAACCCCAAACCTCACCCCCAGGAGTCAGACAGAACAAATCACTATTAGATGGAAAAAAGAGAACTTGTACTTGCCTGCCTCCCGGAGGGGCGGTGGAACCTGCTGTAGGGAACGTCATTCCATCCTCCTCCCGCCGGGTGGTGGTCAGAGACTCTCTAGAAGGATGAGGGTGGGCCACTCGGGATGGTGTAGCCACAAAGTCCACTGGAGCAAAACTTCTCAAACTCCCAGCCGCTGGAGAAGGCGTCGAGGCGGAGGGGGCAACAGCTGAGTCGGGCCGGGCGTGACGCGCTGACAGCTCAGCGGGGGGAGCAGGCCCGGGGAGAAAGGCTGCAGGGGTCTCCTCCTGGTGAGACGCTGGAGAGACAGCTGTGGGATAAATGGGGTCAGTCCAGTGAATCGGAGCGGGTTCCGGAAGGGAGTCGCGCTGAGAACATCTCTGGCCACGGCGCCGACGTCTACAACGGGCCCCGGGTGGTGCGAACTCCAGGACTGGATCGAGGAAAGGATCTGGATTCCAGAGCGGGCAGCGGGAGCTCCGATTACTCCGCCATCGGCCTCGTTCCTCCTCGATCTCCTGGAATGCCTCGCGGTGGGCGGCGATCTCTTGTCTCCTCGCTTGGACGCCCAAGTGGTCGGTGTAGCGGGGAGACAATTGGTCGAGTGTCCTCTCAGCGCAGTCCAGGTAATAGTGCACTTCGGAAGGGTCGTCAAGGCAGGCGGAAGCGCTGATGAAGTCATCCACTTCCTCCAACGCCTCAGGCAGCTGGAGCCTGAGGTCACCCCACCTAGCGGCTTCCTCCTCTTCGTACATCTGAATAATCTGGCGTTGGGCAGCGATGTTGAGCCTCCTCGCGTCGACCTCGGGGTGACCGTTGTAGCGGGAAGGAAGACGGTCAAGCACCTCCTCAGCCCGATCTAAATACCAGTGTTCATCGGGCTGATAACCGAGGAGAGGAGGGGCGAGGGAGGTGTCAGGATGCCCATCGAGGTCGGAGGCGATGATGAGGATTTCATCTACCTCCTCCAGCGCCTTGGTCAGCTGGCCGTGGGAACCCCGAGAGCGACTCCGCTGAGATGGCATGTTTCCAACGCCACGTACCCAGACAGGAAGGGGCAAAGTTCCCAGAACGCAACTTACTGAGAACGGCGTCTCCTTCTGGCGGCTGTCTACTGTCACGGCTGGCCCTCACGAGCCAGCATAAGACGCCACAGTCCAGTAAGTTGCAATTCAGTTCTTTATTTGTGTTGTACAGGGCTTGGGTGTACAAAACAGCTAGCTACGTAGGCTTCGTTACACAACAATAACATGAACACACAAAAGGAGTTGGCGGCTGAGACGAGGGGCACTCGTTCGCCGCAAAGGCAAGGAATATTAATGTGAAGCAAGGAGAGGGTAACGGCTGAGACGGGGAGCTCTCGTCTGCCGCAATAGCAAGGAAGGTAAGCTAGGGAGAAGTACCATTCCTATGATAACAAGTTAACTTACATGCAGCGGGATACGTCGGGGAACTCAAGGCGCATGTGGATAAGGAAACAGGGGAAAGTCATAAGACTCTTGACGAGACAGCCGCAGAGTCCAATTCACTTGCACTGACATTTAAAGCCAGCTGCTCATGATTGGCAATGCGGCGCAGCTGCTCAGGTTCTGACAGCTGAGAGCCCCCGAGCGTCTGGCCAATCAGAGCCCGGGAAACCCGAGTGACGACACCTGCTGTCAAAAACCTGACAGGGATGAGGAATAACCCGAGCACGGACAAAAGCGCTCGGGATATGACAGAGACTTAAACCAGGCCATTGATGGTTGGGTAGGGATCATTGAGAACAAATAATTAATTTTAGGAAGGACCATCATTTTAATGGTTGCGACTCTTCCCATTAATGATAAAGGTAGTGCCCTCCAGCGCGTTAGATCGTCTTGTATCATTTTTATAAAGGGGATATGATTTAGTCTCAATAACTCTGAGAGCCTGGGGGAAATATCTATTCCTAAATATTTAACATTCCCTGATTGTATTGGAATAGTAGATGTATTTGGGAAATTGCAATTTATGGGTAAAGCTATTGATTTTACCCAGTTAATAGAGTAGTCTGATAATGATGAAAATTTATCAATGAGCGCCACTGTCTGAAGAAGAGATCTTTCTGAGTTTTCAAGGAAAATCAATACATCATCAGCATAAAGACTTATCTTATGTTCCTTTTCTCCAGTTTGAATACCTCTGATATCAACATTTTGTCGTATGACTGCTGCTAATGGTTCAATAAAGATGGTAAAAAGTGAGGGAGATAGTGGACACCCCTGCCTAGTACCTCTCTGGAGATTAAAGCTTCGGGAAGTCTGATCATTTGTTGATTTGTTGTTTGTTCGGACAGACGCAACTGGACACCTATATAGTGTTTTAATCCAGTTTATGAAAGATGAACCAAACCCAAACTTGTTTAACACCATAAAAAGAAATTTCCAGTTAACACGGTCAAAGGCTTTCTCTGCATCCAGGGACAAGATTGTAGTTTCTACATTATTGATCTTGCAGTAGTCTATTAAATTAAATAGCCTGCGTGTATTATCAGCCGAGTGCCTACCCTTGATAAAACCTGTTTGATCTGGGTGTATAATAAATGGGATTATCCTTTCCAGTCTTTTGGCGAGAGCTTTGCAAATTATTTTGAGATCGACATTCATAAGTGAAATGGGAAGGTAGCTGGATGGAAGCGTAGGTTCTTTTCCAGGTTTAAGGAGCAGGATAATACTAGCCAAATTCATATTCAGAGGAATTACATTATCTTCTTTGATTTGGTTTACCATTTTAAAAAAGTAGGTGCCATCACAGGCCAAAATTCTTTATAAAATTCTACTGGAAAATCATCTGGTCCCGGGGCTTTGTTGTTTGGGATGTGCTTAAGTGCCTCCTGGAGTTCAAACACCTGAAGAGGTGCATCCAGAGCCGCAATCTGTTCATTATTTATTTGTGGTAAATTAATATTGTCCAAAAATGTATTTATCTCTGAGTCTGATGGGTTAACCTGTGATGAGTAGAGATTTTCATAAAACTTTCTGAAGGAGTTATTTATTTCTTCAGGCACATGGGTAATATTTCCAGTCATATCCTTGATAGAATGGATGCAATGCATTATTTCTAATGGTAAAAGACAATCGAGATTGATCTTTTGAATTTGCTAGTTAATCTTAATTAATTGCACTTTAACCTCTTAATTTTTTTTTCTATACAATGTACCTTAAATTGATAATTTTTCAAGTTTTTCATACTCTTATTAACATGGGAGTACACAAATATGCTTGCTTTCTGCAGCTGCAGGTTTATTTAAAGCTTTCAACATGTCAACAAGAGCACTCTGAGGCGAGTGCAATGTCCCCCGCCCCTGTTGTCTTTGAAGATCCCGATATGTCACTGAAGGAGAACAGTTTTCAGCTTTTCCATATAATTACTGGGGCAGAACCTGATTATGATTAGCCTATCACCCATGAATATACAACAAAAAATGTTGTATACAACCCATAGTTGTAGGACAGGATCCCAAAGTGAACCCGAGTAGCAAGTTTGGTGACTCTCTTCGATAGTTAGAGGGCACAGGGAATGCTAACCTTGACGTTTGACCTTCTGACCCCAAACCTGTAGTCAGAGGTCATCATGTCAGGGTGAACCTGTGTACCAAGTTTGGTGACCTTAGCTTTACTCATTGTACAGTAATAGGGCATAGATAACGCCAACCTTGACCTTTGTCCTTTTGACCCCAAACCTATAGTCACAGTTCAGGGTCACAGGGTGAACATGTGTACGATGTTTGGTGGCCCTAGCTTCACTCTTTTTGTAGTAATAGTGCAAATGGAATGTTAGCTTTGACCTTTTGACCCCAAACCCATAGTCAGAGGTCAGGGTGTAAGCCGTCCAAGATTAGTCTTAGATGCAGCTATGCTACAGATTTGAAAAGCCTACATTTTTTTTCAGTTGTTATCATGTTTACAAGATTTAGAGAAAAACTGACCTCTGACCTTGAGTTCAAGGTCTATAATTCCTTCAAAAAACTTAAGGTGAAATAGGAGATCATACGTCAGGGCCTATAACTCCTGCAACAATAATCTGATTGGAGCCAAATTGCAATATGCACATCATCAGTGTATATTACACCCTGCTACCAAGTTTCAAAACAATCAGAACAAAACTGTAGGAGGAGTTGATTTCACGAAAGTGAGAAAGATGGATGGACAGACTGCCCCACAACATAATCCCTCTGTGGTTTTTGCCCGAAGGGCTCTTTGACTGGCGGGGGATAAAAATGATAAAAACTATCCAGAATACGCTCCAGAAAAACCTCATACAGTCATGTGAAAAAATTAGGACACCCCTTTAAATATTCAGTTCTTTATGAAGAAATGTTCACATGTCAACGTCTAACCTTGTTTTGGTTTTTATTTGAATTTTTTAACATTTATTTTAGCCATTTTAAGTGGAAATGAATGTGGGGGTGTCCTAAAAAATACTGGGGGTGTCTTAATTTATTCCTCACTATTTGTTTAGAATGAATTACATTGAATTAATCAATTACATTTTAGAATTAATTACATTAATTAATTACATTAATTACATTTTAGAATTAATTACATTTAATTAATTTTTAATTGTTTAGTCGTATTACATGAATTTCCTAGTATTTTTTAACATTGATATTAAATATTCATACAGTATGTCCAAATATGTTAAAAAAAAACAACACACAAGCTGATCTCACTGACCCGGCATCGGCCCAGTAGATGACGGCTGAGCCTCCCGCACAGATTCTTAGAGTCTTGTGATTGGGGCTTGGTGGAGGAATTAACCGAGGCCATAGCTGGACAGGAACCGGATCGGAGCTCAACTACAGTGGTGGTAGGAGGCAGGGCTCAGTGGAGGAGCTACCGAGGCCCCAGCTGGATAGGAGCCAGATCGGAGCTCAATTACAGTGCCGGGGCTTGGTGGAGGAACTACCGAGGAAGACGGCGATAGGCGGCGGGGCTCAGCGGAGGAACTATCAAGACCCCACCTGGACAGGAGCCGGATCGGAGCTCAGCTGCAGCGGTGGTGGGCAGCGGAGCTCGGTGGAGGAGCTGCCAAGGCCCCAGCTGGACAGGAGCCTGATCAGAGCTCAATTACAGCAGCGGTAAGCAGCGGGACCAGCAGCGGAGGGGAATGGCTGAGGCCCCAGCTGGATTCAAGGTCGGCTGGATCGGATACCAGCGACACTAGCAGAGACTGTCCTACTATCATCAGGTCAGTAAAAAATGCCACCAAAGAAGGAGGAAATGGAAGAGATGAAAAAATCTCTGAACTTCATGTCAGAAATACTGACCAAAGTGGCCAATCAACAGTCTTAACTATTTGAGCTAATGGAGGAAGTCCGAGAATTGAAATTAACAATTAAGGAAAGAGACAAAAAAATTGCAGACTTGGAGCAACGCATCGAGGATCTTGAACAATATTCTCGTATGGATGATTTAATCATTAGTGGATTAGACATTAAATACCAATCATATGCCAATGCTACAGCAGGAATGAGAGGTGAGGAGGCTCCCCTAAGTGAATCAGTCTCCCTGGAAAAC
Source organism: Pholidichthys leucotaenia (assembly GCA_020510985.1). Classification (NCBI taxonomy): domain Eukaryota; kingdom Metazoa; phylum Chordata; class Actinopteri; order Cichliformes; family Pholidichthyidae; genus Pholidichthys; species Pholidichthys leucotaenia. The sequence continues at coordinate 236,098,951 of CM035848.1, read as the reverse complement.
CAGGTGCTTCAGTTCCTTGAAAGCAGAAACATAAAGGTTGAAGGAAATGCAATTTCAGCCTGTCATACGTACTTTACCCAGAAAGGATAATAAAACAAAGAAATCCATTATGATGCGCTTTGTGAACAGAAGGGTAAAGAATGACATACTGAGGCAGGCCAGAGAACTACAGGGAACAGAAGTCTACCTAAATGAACATTTAACAAAGACTAATGCTGAAATAGCACGGCAAGCAAGGATGCTGAGAAGACAAAACAAGATACAAGCAACATGGACAAGAAACTGTAGAGTTTGGATCAAACTAAATGGAACACCTGAGGAAGCAAAGGCCATAATAATAAGAGATCTCGCTGACTTAAATAAATAGAGATGAACACTGATTGGGAAAATTAAGAGACTACGATAATCAATATCCACACACACGGCAAGAACAGTTCTTTTGTGACATACCATGTCAATGTACTTTAAAAAAACAAAACAAAACAAAAAACTTATAACTGACTTTAGTAGACATCAATGATCCCCAGTTGGAGGAAGTCATTTGACACAGAAGGAGGAAATCCAGACTCTGAAAATATGCCATTATGCTGAACATAAACTACAAGAGATGGAGAATGATACTGATCCTGATTAACCACTTCTTCAATAATATGCATAATCACTGTGAATATTATACTGAAAAGCAATTCAAAAGTCAAGTACAGTTAGATGGTAAACTATCAATAATACACTTTAACAGCAGAAGTCTTAACAAAAACTTTCCACAGATTCAGAACTATTTAAAACAGCTAGATAGAAAATTTACAGCTATCGCAGTCTCTGAAACTTGGCTCAATGAAGAGCAGGCTTCTCTGACGGCAATAGAGGGATATCAGATGTTTTATATTAATAGATCTAAAAAAAAAAAAAGGTGGTGGTGTTGCACTGTATATTGATGAACTGTATAGGTGTAAACTTGTAAATAGAATGTTTTTGCACCACCAGGGATTCTGGAATGTGTTACTGTTGAGATTGACCAAGATAAAACAAAAAATCTAATTATAAGTTGTATATATAGAATGCCGGGAACTTGCATTGAGACATTTAGAGATAAGTTAGTCGAGTTGTACAATAATATAACAAATAAGAAAATGGTTGTAATCTGTGGAGACTTCAGTATTGATTTACAAAATCCATTTCAACAAAATGTAATTACAGAGTCGATTAATTCTATGTACAGTATGAATCTATATCCCACAATAACACATCCCAGTAGAATCACAGTTCACACTGCTACACTTCTTGATAACCTGTTTGTTAATATTATTGATAAGAAAACAGAAAGTAGATTATTGATAAATGACATAAGTGACCATTTACCAGTCTTTGCACTTATCCATGGCCACACGGGGGGCCAATACAGAAAAACTTTAAAATCTTTCAGATACAAATCCCAAAATGCAATCAGTTCTTTTAAAGAAGACCTGCTGAAGCAAGACTGGACAAAAGTCTATGTATTAGATGTAAGTGAAGCCTATGACACATTCATGAACATTGTAACCACTCTTTATGAAAAAAATTGTCCATTAGTAAAGAAAAAACTTAAACAGAAATTTGCCGATAAGCCATGGTTAACCAAAGGATTACAAAAAGTGTGTAAAAAGAAAAATTTATTTTATAAAGCCTTTCTAAAGAAAAGGACAAAAGAAGCAGAGCAGCGGTATAAAACATACAAAAATAAGTTAAAATATATAATGATAAGATAAGCCTTTATTAGTCCCACAATGAGGAAATTCCAGGATTGCAACAGCACAGGGATAGCAACACTCAGAGCAACAATCAGAAGGCAAGAGAAAAAAAAAGAAACAAGAGCAGATACATATGTATGTATTTAATGTACATACATATGTACATATATATATATATATATATATATATATATATACACACACACAGTGCGGAGCATTGTAGCTGGATGGAATAAATATATGAGTATATAAACACAGTGTGGAGCATTGTAGCTAGATGGAATAAATATGTAAATATATAAATACACACAGTGCGGAGCATTGTAGCTAGATGGAACTAGAAAAGCACTCGGAGAGCGCAGACCTCCGCCAGGCGCCACAGTTCCCCCCATAAAGTGTTTGTGTGTACGTTTTCAGATTCCTTGACCATGAAAACATATGACTAGCAATTGGATTCACAATGATAGGATTAGTGGTTGAGTAGTTATTCACGAAAATCGCATTGTCCGTAATGGCGGTTTAGCGCCACAGTTCCCCCCATACAGTGTTTGTGTGTACGTTTTCAGATTCCTTGACCATGAAAACATATGACAAGCAATTGGATTCACAATGATAGGATTAGTGGTTCATTAGTTATTGACAAAAATGGCATTTTCCGAAATGGCGGTTTTCTTCTCGACGGTGATCTGGATCACCACCAAAATGTAATCATCTGTAGGATACCCCATTTCTGACAATCTGTGAAAATTTCATGAAAATCCATCCATAACTTTTTGAGTTATCTTGCTAACAAACAAACAAAAAATTCCTGGATCCAGACGGTGATCCGGATCACCACCAAAATCTAATCATCTGTAGGATACCCCATTTCTGACAGTCTGTGAAAATTTCATGAAAATCCGTCCATAACTTTTTGATTTATCTTGCTAACAAACAAACACACAGACAAACAAACAAACTGACAAACAAACAAACAAACCAACGCCGATGATCACATAACCTCCCCCTTTGGCGGAGATAATAATATGTAGATATATAAACACACAGTGTGGAGCATTGTAGCTAGATGGAATAAATATGTAGATATATAAACACACCCAGTGCGGAGCATTGTAGCTAGATGGAATAAATATGTAAATATATAAACACACACAGTGCAGAGCATTGTTGCTAGATGGGATGAAACAGCACAACCGTCTACTTAGTTATCCTACACGGTATGATTATGTACCCATACATATTCTCACCCTCCATAGCGACCAGTATTTTCCTAGTTGTATGCCGGAGGGGACCATTGTATAAGTCTATTGTGTCTTTTTCATTCAAAACTATTAGGTTGTCACGTCTTTTTGCTATCTCTGCGAGCAGCCCTGCTTAGGTTGTACAGTCTGACAGCCGTTGGTAGGAAGGGCCTGCGAAACCTCTCGGTTGTGCACCTAGGATGATGTAGTCTGCTGCTAAATGAGCTCCTCAGTGCATTCAGTATGTCCTGCATAGGGTGGAACTCGGACTCCAGCAGAGATGACAGTTTAGCAACCGTCCTTCTCTCTCCTATCTCCTCCACTGGGTCAAGGCGCTGCCCCAGGACAGAGCTAGCTTTCTTGATCAGTTTGTTCAGTCTCTTCCTATCGGCTGCCGTAATGCCACTGCCCCAGCAGACCACTCTAAAAGTGATGGCTGATGCCACCACCGTGTCATAGAATGTCTTCAGCAGCGCCCCTTGTACACCAAAAGACCTGAGTCTCCTCAGTAGGAACAGCCTGCGCTGTCCCTTCTTGTAGAGTGCGTCAGTATTGTGTGACCAGTCTAGTTTATTGTTCAGATGAACACCCAGGTACTTATAGGATGTCACCATCTCGATGTCTGTTCCCTGTATATTTACTGGTGCTGTGAGGGGTTGTCCTTGCCTGCGGCAGTCCACCACCAGCTCCTTAGTTTTCCTCGCGTTGATCTGGAGGCAGTTCCGATGGCACCAGTCCACGAAGTCCTGGATAAGCCCTCTGTACTCAGCTTCATCTCCATTGGAGATGAGGCCAACGATCGCAGAGTCATCAGAGAACTTCTGTAGATGGCAGTGTGCTGTGTTGTGTGAGAAGTCCGCAGTATAAAGGGTGAACAGGAAGGGAACCAAAACCGTTCCCTGGGGGGCCCCGTGCTACCGATGATCATGTCGGATACACAGTCCAGGGTTCTCACAAACTGTGGCTGGTTAGTGAGGTAGTCCAGGATCTATGATGACAGGTGCTGGTCCACCCCTGCGCACAGCAGCTTGTCCTTCAGGATCATTGGTTGGATGGTGTTGAAAGCACTGGAGAAGTCAAAGAACATGATCCTCACCGCATTCCCGGGCTTCTCCAGGTGGGACAGAGAACTGTGAAGGAGGAAGATCACCGAATCCTCCACCCCAATGCCATGCTGGTAGGCGAACTGGAGTGGATCCATCGCTGGTCCCACCACCCTAATGAGATGTAGTAAAAGAGACTATTACAGTAAAGAACTGGAGAAAAACAGAGATACCATTAAAAATACATGGACAATACTTAACAATATTCTTGGAAATAAAAACAGAAATACAAGCTACCCAACCAATCTTTGAAAAAAAAAAAAAAAGACTCAGAGTGTGAATGCAGTCTCACCTGGAGATGAATTTAATAATTTTTTTGTTAACATTGGTCCTAATTTGGCTCGAGAAATGCCCATTACAGCATCCACAGGTGATACAATAAGCAAAAACATTGCTATAAAAGACTCCATTTTCATAAAGAACACAGATGAGAGAGAGGTCATTGAAATTGTTAAATCGTTTAAAAGTAAAACATCTACGGATTGTGATGGTATTGACATGCTTTTAGTCAAAACTATCATTGAATGCTTAGTGAAGCCACTTACATATATCTGTAACCTGTCTCTCCAAACAGGTATATTTCCCAGTGCAATGAAAACAGCTAAAGTAATTCCGATATACAAGATGGATGACAGAGGAGAATTTTCAAACTATATACCTATTTCACAATTGCCACAATTTTCCAAGATACTTGAAAAAATATTCTGTGAGAGAATTGACAACTTCATAATGAAGAATAATTTATTGTGTGAGCAGAAGTATGGGTTCAGACACAAGAGGACAACTACATTTGCTCTAATGGAATTTATAGAAAAAAATATCAACTGCTGTTGAAAACAAACAGTATTCAGTTGGGGTATTCCTGGATCTTAAAAAAGCATTTGATACAGTGGATCATAAATTATTGTTAATGAAACTACAAAATTATGGTATTGGCGTAGCACTGTCCTGGTTTTGTAGTTACTTAAAGAACAGATATCAGTATGTATGTGTTGGTAACAAAAACTCGCGGCTACTGAGGGTTACTTGTGGAGTCCCACAAGGTTCAGTTTTGGGGCCATTGTTATTCAATATGTATATACTGTAAATGATATATGTAAAGTTTTGGAAAAAAATGATTTAATATTATTTGAGATGACACTAAATTATTATGCAGTGGAAGCAATTTGGAACAACTTTTGGATACACTTGGAAGGGAATTAGGAAAGCTTAAACTGAGGTTTGATTCAAACAAATTAACGCTCAGTCTAAGTAAGACAAAATTTATAATTTTTAACAACCATCACAACAACTCAGTATCTAAATTCAGTGTAAATGGTGTAGAGATGGAAAGGGTATCCAAAATTAAATTTCTTGGAGTAATAATTGATAAACTGTGTTGGAAATCACATATTAATTATATTAAAGGTAAAATATCCAAATCAATCGCAATACTACTCAAAGTGAAATATTTGCTGAATCAGCCCACACTATATACTTTGTACCATTCATTAATACTCCCATACATGACATATTGTACTGAAGTATGGGGAAATACATATAAAACAAACCTATATCCAGTCTTTATGCTTCAGAAGAGAGCTATTAGAATAATAAACAAAGCTGCTTACAGGAAACCAACAAACCCACTTTTTCTTAAATTAAAAGCTCTCAAGTTGAAAGATCTGGTTGACTTTAAAACTGCAGTAATAATGTTTAAAGTGAAGAATCTATCTCCCCGCAGACACGGGGAGAACATGCAAACTCCACACAGATCACTGTTGGTCGGGGGCTGGGATCGAACCCAGGATCCCCTGGCCAAGGGTGAGTTGCTGTGCTGCCGCAGTGCTAACCGTGCTGCCCATCTTATATTCATCTCTTTTAATTTCTAGTGCAGTGTAACATCTACAGCAGACTATATTCTTCTGTGTTCTACATTCCAAGCTCTTGTCCATTAATGGAGACGCACTTCAAGAAAAGATTCAGGCAAATGCAACCCCCCCCCCCCTTTAGTTCTGCAAGGACAATGCATAACAATGCTATGGATACAACCATAGCAGAGAATTAGACAGTACTATTTGAACTACAAGTGTCCTCATATAAACACTGGTAATCAAACCAAAACTAAAGACTGAAAACATGAAAAGATGAAGTAGGGAAGGGAAGACAGATGAGAAAAGAGATGAGCAGACACAGGATATTGTAGGCTCAACGGGCTGGAAAAATATATTGGAGTGTAAAAAGAAAACGTGCACTCAAAATATGCATTGAAGAACTCAAACTCCCAAGACAGCTGTGTTTGTAGCTTCCTTCTCATGTGATAATACCCCTACCCTAATTAAATTTCTCGCTCATGTGAAGCCATTTCTTCTGAGAATCTAATTTGAGTCTTTCCTCACGAACTCCTCGGCGTTGGCTCTCCTTTTGTATTCCTCCGATTTTATATCCTCCTGTCTGCACTTTTAAGGAACCAGCGGAATGACAGATGCCCTCGCTCAGTTTTATTCACTCTGATTCGACTCCCCACCCCACCTCCTGCCACCTCATTTCTGAGCATCTTAATGGGCACCTCCTGCCCCTCCATTATTCATCGGGCCCATCACCGGTCCCACTCAAGCTATTCCTTCATTCCCCCCCCCCCACTTCACCTGTTACTCTCCAGTTCAGATGAATTAACCGCGGCTCTTGCCCCTCATTTCCCGTCCCTCCCTCCATCCCGTTGCTTACCTGCCCTCCCACTTAACATCCCCCTCCCTCCGGTAATGCCCACTTTCATCTCTTCCCCGGTGCACCGTGTGCACCCGCCTCAACCCCTCAGCCTGTTTTCCACCCTCTCACTTGTCTCTCATAGTTAATCTTCACTCAGCCTTTCCCCCGTCTCTACATCCGAGCCTCTGTCTCTTCCCCACCAGCGTTCTTCTTCTCATCCTCCCATTAGACACCCATGCGTGTGTTCGGCTTTGTTTTCACATGTGCCATTGAGTCTGTGTGTGCGTGCGTGTGCACGGGCCAGTGTGTTTTCTCTCCAGGGTAAGATGCTCATTACTGCGGAGGTTAGAATGATGACGCTGGTAATAAAATTAAAAAGTCATCGGAAAGATACTGATCAAACATGTCTCTGAGGCAGTGTGCACATGTGATGTGAATTTGCATGCTTCCCTATGGGGTGTGTGTGTGTGTGTGTGTGTGTGTGTGCCTGTGCAAGTCCTCTGTGCTGTGTTGCTCCAGGCCAAATATTCCCCCAAAAGGACAGATTTGAGAGCGGCCTCTTCTTTAAAGTCCCTCAAAATTTACAGAACAGAAGAGTTTGCGATTTTTTTGTTTAGTGAGTGCAGCTGTTAATTGGAGTTGCTTCAGGCTATCCTCACGCTACTGGGATGTGCGTGAGAAAGGGTTACTGTGCGTTTACCTCCATATGCTGTGTGCGTGCGTGCGTGTGTCTTTGGAGGCGCTACATGGGTGCGAGACATAAGGTTTAAGCCTCCACAGGGAGGGCAGAGAGGGACAATTAGCAGAGGCCGCTGCCGCCGCTGCATACTCCCACCAAAATGCCAACAATGTGAGGAAGCTTTCAGCGGTGGAAATTAAATTAGGTTGTGGGAATCAAACGTGTATAATGGCGCACAACACAGAGTGGAAAAACAACAGCAGCAGAAAAGTAAAAGCGGCAGGTTGCAGTCGTGCCAGCCAGGTGATCGGTCTATTTGCATGGCGCTCATTTGTTTGCAGGATGACGGTTTTTTTACATGTGCGCAGAGGCGTGTCAGCAGTTAGGATGTTAAAGATCTTCAAAGTTCCTTTGTTCTGCCTTTTCACTGGCAGAGGGGCTCACATTAGTTTTGCTGCTACTGGAATGACAGCAAAGTGTGCGAGCTACGAGGGAAGGCTGCCTGCTAAGTGCACACTTACTGTAACACGGCCAAACGAGGTTGATGAAATGCCCAGACGGTGGATGGCCGGCTGGATGAAATACCTGAGAACAAATGTGTGTGTCTTTCACTGCACTGCTCACAAGCTCCGTTTTCCCTCTATACACACACATTCCCGCTCATGCCTTTTTTATCCACCCATGAGTTTCTTCATTATCTTTGAGCCAATTCCAACTTTTGCTTCCCTATTACTTGTACTCCCCTGGTCCAATACTCTGTGAAAATTACTGCATAAGATTGCAGAAATTGTTTTTCATCACCCGTCCCCAAGGTCTATAATGAATTAGGTAGAGAAAGATTTCATGTACTCCATTCCATTTTCATAGAGTTTGCTGCAGGTTGATTCAGTGCTGAGGACTGGCCTTTTCTCTGAAGTAAATATCACTGTTAAGCTTCATTGGAGAAACTGACAAATAAGCTGGCTTTGGTTTTCCAGTGCTCACAGAAAAAAAACAAAACACCTATTACTCATTTCTCATTGTGATTTGCAGTGTTGGGCAAGTTACTATAAAATAGTAACTAGTTACAGTTACTACTTTTCAAAAGTAACTGAATTACTTGAGTTACTGCATGATTAAAGTAACTAGTTACTTGGAAAAGTAACTTTCACGTTACTTTTAAATGCACACTTAAATCATCTTGCACACATAGCAAGGCAAGGGCCCCTTGTTCTCATCAGAAAAAAGAAAAAGAAAACTGATGAGAAAAAAAAAGTCTCATCTTACAGAGAAAAAATGTCTCAGATTTACACAAACTATTGTAATCAGTAGAAAGTCAGAAATTTACTAGAAATAAAGCTGTGAATTCACAGAGAAAATTTTGGATCCCTTGGTGGGCCGTTTTTGGCCCACAAGCCATATATTTGACACACCTGGACCAGCCCATTAAAAATGCATATTTAGAGGATTTGCTTCCATGAAATAGTTGCATATCACAACAGCATGTAAATGAATGAGATAAAATAAAATACAAAGCATAGATGAATGAAAGTTCACCGCGCACAAGAAGCTTACTGCAACAAACCGAGTCACTTTTTCTCTGTGCATAACTTACACATTTACACAACTGCGGACAAATGCGAGCTTCTTGCTCAAAAAATACTCATGTTTAACCACAGAGGTAGGAGCTGCTGGGGGGCTACTCACACTCAGACAACAGGTGATCAGGGCTCCATATGAGAAGTCTCCACGACATTTCTTCCCACCGCGGGACAGGAAACCGACCCACGGGGGAGGAGACTGACGGCTGCGCCAGCTACGGTAGGGTCAGTTTATTTGTGCTAAAATATCTATCCATATTAATAAAACGAGTAACACATCTGATCAAATTTCAGTAACTGTAATGCATTACTGAATTTTTAAACAGTAATTTTGTTACAGAGCACGTTACTGCAAAAGTAGCGGCGTTACAGTAACGCGGCGTTACAGTAACGCGTTACTCCCAACACTGGCGATTTGTCCAACACTACACTACACTACCCAACACTACATTTGAGAGAGAAAAGCCTGTTTTTTGTTGTTGTACCTGCTTATTTTTTCCTCCCTTCACAAATGTGGTTAACATAAAACTCAACCAATACAGATGAAGGAAACAGTTTGAGTTTTATGTATTTTTCAAAGATGAGACTGTGAAATACCTAACAGTACTAGAAAGCACCTGGAGAGCACAGACCTCCACCAAGGGATCACAGTTCCCCTCAAAATACAATTACACCAATGCATAATCATCTGAACAAAAACAATTCACCAAACTTGTGATCTCTTTTACTACTATTATTACCAACCATTCATACCTAAGGATGATTTATCCCCAGTCACTGAATCAAACGTGCATGTTTTTGGACTGGAGGAGGAAACTGCAGTACCTGCTGAAAACCCACGCAGAGATGTGGAGAAGATGCAAACTCCACAAAGAAAGGTCCCCGGCTGGCCAGCACTTGGGTTCGAACCCAGGACCTTCTTGGTGTGAGGCGATACTGCTGACCACGGTCCCACCAAGCTGCACTTTATTCTGAAGTGCTCAAACGTAATGTGTCATTACTGAAAGGCTGTCAACCTGATAATCTACTTGATGTGTGGATTGAGAAACTTTCATTTGAACAGTGGACTGGGCAGCCGTACAGCTGGAACTGACCAAGTTAATGGAATGTGTCAAAATGAGTAGAAGGGAAAATGACCTTAAAGTTGCTAATCACAGTTTTCTTAGACTTACCAGTAAATACTTCACACTTGCTCATATTTCATTAGTGTGCAGACAGTAAGGCTACTAGAAAAATGGCAGTGCTCAAACCAGCAGGAGACAGACTGACACAGAATAGGTTTAATTTATAATAGCATAATAGCTGTTCTGATTGTATGATTGGCAATCACATGAGGCTTGCTTCACCCCTGCTGGTTTACGGTAAGTCGACTAATCAAACCACATGTAATCAACAGTAGAGATACACTAAACAGATACCTGTCATGTCATTAGAGAGCTCTATTGATTACACATGCAGGAGCAGAGCAGCAGAAAAGAACCATACTGAGAGAACTCTGAAGTTTGGTTGAAAAGTTTTACACTTGATGTTTCTCTGCTTTTTTGTTGCATCATCAGCCTTGACAATGATTTTTTTTCCCCCTTCCTGTATGACTGAGATGATTATTTTTGCAATTTGTGCATGACGCTGAGCCTTGAAACAAGCTCCTGCTCTTTGATTCTGAAGTTCAAAGTCTGATGCTAATATTGATGTTTCTGAATGTTTGAAATGTTTCCTCCATGAGTCTTTACTATGCAGCGTCCTGCACAGGCCCATTATTTCATGACAAAATGAGCTCTACAGTACTAGCTAACCACTGGTGGTTTTTCATTTTGCATTAAAAGCAAAAGGAGGGGGGGCATCAAAAGTTTTTAAAAATGCAGTTTTGAGATGTGAAGGTGGCAAAGTTGAGTACAGTGAGTACCATGATATACAACTCCTTTCACAAACAGCTTCTATATGCCATCCAAACTTACTGACAAGTTAAAAAATATACCTTAGAAATGTAACTGTGTGCTTTCTGGTTTCAACATGTGGTAGTTATATAAAATGCTGTTGTGAGACATCTACTGCTGATCTCAGAGGCAGCAGTCTAAGCAGAAAAGGCCAGATTTACCTCTCCCCAGCCACATCTAGCAGCTCTTCCAAGGATATGGAGGCGTTCCCAGGTCAGCTGAGAGACAGTCTCTCCAGCATGTCCTGGGTCTGCCCCGGGATCTTCTCCCAGTGAGAAATGCCCAGCATACTTCACGTGGGAGGCGTCGAGGAGGCAAATGGATCACATGCCCAAACCACCCCAATTGGCTCCTTTCGATGTGAAGAAGTGGTTCTATTCTGAGCCTCTCTTGGATAACTGAGCTCCTCACCCTATCTCTAAGGGTGAGTCCAGCAACCCTACAGAGAAGGTTCATTTCAGCTGCTTGCATCCATGATCCCATTCTTTCAGTCATTACCCAAAGTTCATGACCATAGGTGAGGATAGAAATGTAGGTTGATAGGTAAATCAACAACTTTGCTTTGAAGCTTCCTCTTCAACAAAGACCAGTATACTGTCCGCATCACTGCAGATGTTGTTCCAGTCCATATGTCAATCTCCCACTCCCTTCTCCCCTCCAGTCCCCCATCTGTAAGAAATGAACCACCACCCCAGTTTGCCATGCCAAACCTCATACTTGGGGAGGGGAAGAGCACACTGAATCCTTGATTTTTGAACTATCATGGGAATCCATTGGATCGCTGTTTGTCTTGGGAGACCCTGCCGGGGGCAAATTGCTCCGACAACATGGCTCCTGGGATCACAAGGGCACACTAGGGATGGGAATTGGTAAGATTTTATCAATATCAATGGCATTGCCAATTTTGCTTATCAATCTAATTCTTTATCAATTCCCTTATCAATTCTTAATCAGTTTTCCATGTAGGGAAAAAAGCAGGCCTTCACATGATTTCATCATCAGTGCAGGAGTTTTGTTATTTTTCTGACTTTAAACAATGCTTCTCTTAAAAAGATATAAGATCAAATATGAAAGACTGTAAACATGTAAAAATGGGCATTTATGCCTTTTAACATTTATGTTTAAATGATGAAAAACAATATAAATTAAAGCAGTATGAATGGAATGCTGAAGTGATTAGTGTCATGATTGAGAGAAAGATCAGCTCACGTGCAGGATGCTACACCAGTGAATGCACACAACACAGAGAAGCAACGTTTAAACACAATTTTATTGAACAAAAATAAACTCAAAGCTAAGAAAAAGTGCCACTCGCCAGAGGAATACACAGCCTGTGAAATTGGGAGACGAGAGCAGGTTAGCAATGAGGAAGGAGACTGGGGACGAGGGATTACAGGGATTGATCTTACGAATTATGAGCAGAAAGCCTGGCAGAGGAACCCAGCAGGAAACAGAGGAACCAGTGAGGTAGAGTTGGCAGGGAGTTGAGGATGAGTGGAGCTGGGACGAGTGTCTGACCGGGTGGAGAAAGCAGCCTGGAGTGATGATGATGATGGTGATGGAGTAGGTGAGCGCACAGCAACCCCGGGAGACACACCACGGAGATGGCAGCAACCTGAGGGAGAGGAGGAGAAAAAGAGTTTAAGGCCGAGTTCCTTAATAATACGTGCGACAACTGACTACACTCTGAAGGCAGCTATATCCAACGAGTCAGCGCTGGAGCATTCACGAACTGGTCCTTTAAAGCGCTGGCAGGAAAGAGACAGCATCCACTCACACAGGTGTGCTGATCACCTGCGGAGCCGGCTCTAGATGGAGAACCTCCCACAGAAGGGGGGGGGGCACGCTCACCTGAACATAACAATTACAAACAACTGCACAATTATGTTATTTTAACAATCACAAAAATATACATGCTGTACTTGGGTGTAATTTTTGAGTGGTTTTTTTAACCCCTTGAACTCTGGTCAATTTCCCTAAAAACGCCTAAAAATAACATACTCAAAGTAAATCAAAAGTTGTTCTTCAACCCTTTGCAGCATCTTCATGGGGTTGGTCTCATTTAAAAGAAAACACTTTGAATTTTTTGGCAAAACAGTTATAATCTCTCTAAGTGCTCCTGCCACTGAGTAACAGTCATCTAAACATACTGAATCTGAAGAAAATAAAGTTCGCCTGGGTGTTTTTTTAGATACAAATGCTTGCAAACAACACACAGCTGTCAGATACTGGCTGGAAAATGCAACAGAAATGTAGAACCAAGTGTTATCCAGCTGAGGTCAAAATTTTGTAACAATACCACAAAAAATGAATATATTACACAGCTTTTTTCTCAGGTTGTTCCCAGGCGTTTTTAAACTGTGCCAAATTGTGCCAAATGGCACAGTCTGGAAAAACGTCTATAACTTTTGAATGATTCAACATAGAAGCTTCATATTGGGCTCCAATGAAAGGTGACACTCAGGGCTGTGTGTGTGTGTGTGGGGGGTGTTTATTCATTCATTCATGAATGAACAAACAAGCCCCCCACACACAAAGAAACCTGCCACGTAAAAAATGTGTGGCCTTTTCTTACAAGAAAAAATAACCTACAGTGCAATAAAAATTATACTAAAATATCTGCAATGGAGAGGATAACAACCCCCCCCCGCCGCTACAGAGGAGCTCGGCGCACAAAAAAATGTCCGTCAACGGTCTGTCATGTGGCCATGACGGACCGTTGTAATTACCGATCAGTCAAAAGTCATTTTTATTACTATTTTCATTGATAAAGAATAATTTAGCTTATAACACTTACCTGTCCACAACAGCAGTGTCGTTGGCGAACATCTGTTCCTCATTGTCAGATGAACATGAAGCTGGTCTGGTTGTTACGGACTCGTGGTTCTGGTCACTGGACCCGGTCAAACCATCTCTGCTTCCATGACTGCGGTTTTTGCGAACCATTTTTCAAAACAAATAAGAACAGTAGTAATAAAAAAGACTGGCTAACGGCTGAGAGTGGTTAACGCTACCATTACACACAGGTCTCAATGTGTGTCATCCAGCGACTTAGACAAAACAGATTTTACGCACGGCGACGCACGCGTTGCAATCGAACTTCTCTGCTTCAATTGGCTCGTTGTATTCGCGGTCGTTGGTAGGCGGGTCCTTCTTGCTAGGTTTTCAGTCATTGGTTCTTCAAGGTTTCAGAAACCCAATTCAAGGCTCTTATTAGTCGAATGAGAGGTCAATCAAATCTAAACCAATCAAACACTCCTTTGGCTTTCTGTTCGCGGCTGTGTCTGTACTGGAAGAATGGAAATGCAGCTTTTTTTTTTTTCAGTGTGCACTGAGACGCACTATGACTCAGAGACGTGACTGCCCGCGGAATCCCAGAGTTCATCAGGTTAATATATACAGTACATACAGTGGTGTGAAAGTGTTTGCCCCCTTCTTGATTTCTCATTTTTGTGTATGATTGTCACACTTAAATGTTTTAGATCACCAAACAAATTTCAATATTAGACAAAGATAACACAAGTAAACACAAAATGCAGTTTTTAAATGAAGGTTTTTATTATTAAGAGTAAAAAAAAAATAAATCCAAACCTACATGGCCCTGCGTGAAAAAGTGATTGCCCCCCTGTTAAAACATAAATTAACTGTGGTTTATCACATCTTTGGAAAGCTGAGTTCAGTTTTCTCACCTTTTCTAAAGCTTTGGTACTCCAGTGAACCACAGTGAGAGCCCTTATCCATAAATGGCGAAAACATGAAACAGTGGTGAACATTCCCAGAAGTGGCCGGCCGACCAAAACTACCCCAAGAGCCCAGCGGCAACTCATCAAAGAGGTCACAAAAGACCCCACAACAACATCCAATGAACTGCAGGCCTCACTTGCCTCAGTTAAGGTCAGTGTTCATGACTTCACCATAAGAAAGAGACTGGGCAAAAATGGCCTGCATGGCAGAGTTCAAAGAAGAAAACCACTGCTGAGCAAAAAGAAGAAAAAGGCTCGTCTCAGTTTTGTCAGAAAACATCTTGATGATCCCCAAGACTTTTGGGAAAATACTCTGTGGACTGATGAGACAAAAGCTGAACTTTTTGGAAGGTGTGTGTCCCATTACATCCAGCATAAAAGTAACGCAGCATTTCAGAAAAGGAACATCATACAAACAATAAAATATGGTGGTGATAGTGTGATGCTCTGGAGCTGTTTTGCTGCTTCAAGACCTGGAAGACTTGCTGTGGTAAATGGAACCATGAATTCTGCCGTCTACCAAAAAATCCTGAAGGAGAATGTCCAGCCATCTGTTCATGACCTCAAGCTGAAGTGCACTTGGGTTCTGCAGCAAGACAATGATCCAAAACACACCAGCAAGTCCACCTCTGAATGGCTTAAGAAAAACAGAATGACAACTTTGGAGTGGGCAAGTCAAAATCCTGACCTGAATCTGATTGAAATGCTGCGGAATGACCTTAAAAAGGCGGTTCATGCTTGAAAACCCTCCAATGTGGCTGAATTACAACAATTCTGCAAAGATGAGTGGGCCAAAATTCCTCCACAGCACTGTAAAAGACTCATTGCCAGTTATCGCAAACACTTGATTGCAGTTGTTGCTGCTAAGGGTGGCCCAACCAGTTATTAGGTTTAGGGAGCAATCACTTTTTCCACACAGGGCCATGTAGGTTTGGATTTTTTTCCCTTAATAATAAACACCTTCGTTTGAAAACTGCATTTTGTGTTTACTTGTTATGTTTGTCTAATATTTAAATTTATTTGATGATCTGAAACATTTAAGTGTGACACACATACAAAAAAATGAGAAATCAGGAAGGGGGCAAACATTTTTTCACACCACTGTATGCACAGTATATATATGTACACCCAGGGCTTGACATTAACTTTTTTGTGCACCGGTCACTGTGGGTAGTGATTTTTCAAAGTCACTAGCCACTCAGCCTTTTCACTAGCCACAATTTTGTGGATGTAAAATTATATTTAATATGATCAAATTTAACTATCGCATGCTAAATTTTATTTGAACTAAATTTACAACCTTTTTATTTTTTTTTAATTTTTTAATTTTTTCTCCCCCTTGTCCTGTCAGGCAGCTAGGCAAACAGAACAGGGATCTGTCACCCTTACTGTGCCAAAACAGATTTACTTTGCCAACTTTGCACTGTATATTGTTGTAAACTCCTCCTGTAATAACTTTTAATACTTTATTTTAATTGTTTTACCCATGGAAGACCCAACAGGATGGGGAAGAGGGAAGGGAAGTGTGTGAAGGGGGGAAAGAAAAGGGAGGGGAACAGACAAAAAAAAAATGACAACTAAAACAAACAAAAGACAAACTGCTTCTTCCACCGGAGATGTCTCAACACGAGTTTGGTTTCTGCACCTGTTAAAGGAGAGACACTTGTGCATGCATGTCTGTGTGCCTATATATGAGAACGTGCGCAAAATAAGTGTGTGCATGTGAGTGGTTTGTCAGGAAACATACGAACGGAGGGCCGGTCGCAGCAGCTGTCCCCCCGAGGACCCCGAGCAGGCAAGGCAGCGCCACCAACCCCCAGCCCCGAGGTCAGCAAGCCCCAGGAAAGCCAGGAATCCACCCCCGGAGGGACGATCAAGGGAGGGCAGGCCGCCCGGCGGCTGGCGCGGTGAGCCCACACCCCCAGACCCGCTCGACCCCCACCCCCCAGCGGGGCCAACATCCGCCCCCGGGCCCCAGGCACCAGGAGGCCAGCGACGCCACCCCCCAGGACAGAGACCAACCAGCGCCCCCCCGGCGCGAGCCCCCCCAGGCACCCCCACAGCGGCCCCGCCCCAGCGCCTCGGCCACACACCCCGGGGACCCCCACATCCAAAGAAGTCCCCTCGCCCAGGGGAGCCCACGTTGCCGAGAGGCACTACCCCCCTTAATCCAGCACCTCCGGACTCGCAGACACACCCCTCCCCATACCTTCACACCCACATGTTCCCATGCACACCCCTCTCACTCACCCAGACCGACCCATTCTCTCTCACTCCAGCACCCACTCAAATTCACTCCTCATTCACCTTTATTTCAAAAGGCGGCTGCAAAGCAGATGCAGTGAGCCTGAACATGCACCAGTGCCCGGCAGTGACCAGGGAGGCCACCGGCACAGGCCACAGAAGCAGACCCCCACCCCCTGGCGCCCATCTGAGCGAACAATCAGCAGACCACCGAAGGCGCCCCAAGATGCCACTTGGCATGCAAAGTGCCGCACAAAACCGACCCACCATCACCACCTCCATTCATCACCCTCTCACTCACACTTAGACTCATATTCAGCCCCCCGTCACTTCCTTGGTTGTATCTATATATTTAGTAGCATCCAGGGATTTTGACAACATGATAGATCCCAGGCTCCCCACCAGGCCCCCACGCCCCCAGCAAGAGCAGGGCAACAGGGGTGGGGGAAGACCCCCACCTCCTCCGCCCGCACAGAACATGATGGGTGTGTGTCAGTTATATGATATAATTGTGTATAAATGTGTGGAGTACTAAAGTGCAATTAAAATTGGGGGGACAGTGATTGAAGCATCGTTAGCCACTGTGATGGGCAGCAGAGCCCCCATCCCCCCAAGCCCTCAGTGTCTAAAATGCAATTAAAATTGAGGTGAGTGCAGCTCCTCCATGCAGCAAAGGTATCCCCTTCACCGACACAGTGCGGCACCCCCCCACCCCAAAGCCCTAAATGTAGCAAAAAAGATCAGGGGGAGGGGGAGGGCGGGAAATAAGACTGGGAGGTAGGCGGTCTAAAAGCAAGGCCGTCCCCCCCCAGAAGCCAGCTTGCAGACTGGTTTATGAGGCCACCCACTGCCCCCAAATCTCAACCCAGGGTGAGGGCCACCAGTGGAAACAGCCCAGGACCCACCAGCATCACGCTCCGGCGCTCCAGTACCACTAACATGACGGGGCAGCCAAACATACTTCCACTCATCTTACACATACGAACATGGACAACAGCAGTCACAATAGTGAACAATGGGCCGGACCCACACAGCGCACAACACGCCAGGCAACACCCCCGGGCGCCCACGCAGGCCCACGACCACCCACCCCAGACACACACCGACAGCTGCAGGCTGCCCTGCAACCACAGTCACCCCGGAACAACTCAATGGAAACACGGCCAACAACCCGCACCAATGACCCCCCAGCCACCCCCAAGCACCAAAACACACCCGCTGCCAATGACACCAGGGGCGATGTAGCAAAGTGCCTCACCCCCTAACACAACAACAGGGCAGCTGGGACAAGCAAGCCTCGAAACGCCAGCCCCCATGCCACTAGATGGACTGCCCAACCCCTGCCACCCAACAAAGCTCTCCTACCCATACACACATCCTCCGCCCCCTAGACATCTACCCACAAGTAACCGCTTCCATACACACACATAACTCCACCCACCATCACACATACCCACCTACACAAACACACAACCCCACCTGCCCACTCGACACACACCCACTTCCACATCCACTCATACACAAGCCTACACTTACACCCACACACACCCCCTCCTGCAGACCCCAGTGAATGGGGAGGGTGACCCAGGAAGTGGGCACCAGCCCCAGGGCGGCACCAGGGCCCCAGGAAACACACGACCCCACAGCGCAAGGATGCATCAGGGACAACCCCCACCGCTGGCGCACACCCGACCCCGGCCCGGGGCGGGGGGACACCCCCCCCCACCAGCACCAGGGGCCCAGGGCCAGACCCAGACCCCCCCTGAGGGGTGAGGCCAGCCGGCCAGGGGCCACAGCCCAACCCCCCCGGCCCACCCCACAGCCCCCCCCCACCAACTCCCCCCCCCCCAGACAGACGGCCACCCCGGAACAGGCCCCCCGGACACCTGCGGTCGGGGCGCAGCCAGCCGCCAGAGGTGCCAAGGAGAGTGAGTCACCGCCCGCCACCCCTCAGATTATAGAATTAAAAAGCGGGGACCAGAGAGAATTAAATTCCACCAATTGATTATTTGAGGAGGCTGACATTCTTTCCAGGCTAATATAATCCAATAATAAGTTATTATACTAAGTCGTGCATAAGTTATTTCTTGTTTTCCAATTCATGAGGATAGCTTTCTTTGCGATGCATAAGGCAGTGAGAACCATGTGTGACATCCTTGGATCTATATTTATTTCACTTAAATCACCTAATATGCAAAGTGTGGGTGAGGGTCGGACACTATACCCAAGCCACGCCGACAGGTCTTCACATGTCTTCTGCCAGAACTTTTGAACCGGTGCACAGGACCACATAGCATGCATATAGCTATCCGGGACATTGCTAGTACAGTTGGAGCAGATATTTGTGTGACTCAGGCCCATTTTGAACATCCTTTGTCCTGTATAATGAATTCTATGTAGAACTTTATACTGTATAAGTTGTAAGTTAGAGTTTTTAGTCATCTTAAAAGTATTTAAACATATTTGTGTCCAGAAACTTTTCTCCTTATTAATCGATAAGTCTGTCTCTCATTTTGATATTGGAAGAGATATGGACTCATCCAACTTTGATAATAGTCCATATATTTTCGATATCAATTTTGGGGAACGGAGATTTAGAAACTCTGCCACCTTAACTGGTACTTCTAAATCTGTCTGATAAAGATTAAATCTTGCTTTTATTATGGATTTAAGCTGTTGATATTCAAAATACTTTTTTATCACTGATTTCATGTTGTGACACTAGATCCTGAAATTGGATAAAATTTCCACCTTGAATAAGATGTTCTAAGTTGTTTATTCCCTTCTCTTGCCATAGTGGAAATTTTAATGTCCTCTTTTGTTGCAGGATATCAGGATTATTCCAAATGGGCGTGAGTTTACAGGGGACAAGTGAAGACCCTGTTATTTTTAAAAAATTCCACCAAGCCGTCAGAGAGGAACTGATATTAATACTTTTAAAATACTCATGGCGTTTAATAGAGGTACTTATAAAAGGTAAGTCAGAGATATTTAGCGACCCACAGAGAGCCTGTTCAGCATCTAACCATGGGTTCCCTAGTGGGGTTGATTTTGTCCATTTTGAAACAAACTGCAATCTATTGGCTAAGAAGTAATTAAAAAAAAAATTGGTAAATCTTAGCCTCCGCACTCTTTCGCTTTTTGGAGGGTTTTTAAACTAATCCGTGATGGTTTATCCTTCCATAAAAATTTACTTATATTTGAGTCTAGAGACTTAAACCAGGCCATTGATGGTTGGGTAGGGATCATTGAGAACAAATAATTAATTTTAGGAAGGACCATCATTTTAATGGTTGCGACTCTTCCCATTAATGATAAAGGTAGTGTCCTCCAGCGCGTAAGATCGTCTTGTATCTTTTTTAAAAGGGGGATATGATTTAGTCACAATAACTCTGAGAGCCTGGGGGAAATATCTATTCCTAAATATTTAACATTCCCTGATTGTATTGGAATAGTAGATGTATTTGGGAAATTACAATTTATGGGTAAAGCTATTGATTTTACCCAGTTAATAGAGTAGTCTGATAATGATGAAAATTTATCAATGAGCGCCACTGTCTGAAGAAGAGATCTTTCTGAGTTTAAGGAAAATCAATACATCATCAGCATAAAGACTTATCTTATGTTCCTTTTCTCCAGTTTGAATACCTCTGATATCAACATTTTGTCGTATGGCTGCTGCTAATGGTTCAATAAAGATGGTAAAAAGTGAGGGAGATAGTGGACACCCCTGCCTAGTACCTCTCTGGAGATTAAAGCTTCGGGAAGTCTGATCATTTGTTCGGACAGACGCAACTGGACATCTATATAGTGTTTTAACCCAGTTTATGAAAGATGAACCAAACCCAAACTTGTTTAACACCATAAAAAGAAATTTCCAGTTAACCCGGTCAAAGGTTTTCTCTGCATCCAGGGACAAGATTGTAGTTTCTACATTATTGATCTTGCAGTAGTCTATTAAAATAAATAGCCTGCGTGTATTATCAGCCAAGTGCCTACCCTTGATAAAACCTGTTTGATCTGGGTGTATAATAAACGGGATTATCCTTTCCAGTCTTTTGGCGAGAGCTTTGCAAATTATTTTGAGATCGACATTCATAAGCGAGATGGGACGGTAGCTGGATGGAAGCGTAGGATCTTTTCCAGGTTTAAGGAGCAGAATAATACTAGCCAAATTCATATTCGGAGGAATTACATTATCTTCTTTGATTTGGTTCACCATTTTAAAAAAAGTAGGTGCCATCACAGGCCAAAATTCCTTATAAAATTCTACTGGAAAACCATCTGGTCCCGGGGCTTTGTTGTTTGGGATGTGCTTAAGTGCCTCCTGGAGTTCAAACACCTGAAGAGGTGCATCCAGAGCCGCAATCTGTTCATTATTTAATTGTGGTAAATTAATATTGTCCAAAAATGTATTTATCTCTGAGTCTGATGGGTTAACCTGTGATGAGTAGAGATTTTCATAAAACTTTCTGAAGGAGTTATTTATTTCTTCAGGCACATGGGTAATATTTCCAGTCATATCATTGATAGAATGGATAGTTGTTTTTTCTTTATTCAATCTTAGCTGGTTCGCAAGATATCGCCCCAATTTATTACTGTGTTCAAAGTTCTCAAGACGCAGTTGCATTTACAACCTTTTTAAATGTAAATGACCCTTACACATACGTAAAAATAATAATTAAACAGTGTTTCTTTTGCTAACAGGAGTAAATACTGTAAAACAGTCGAGAAAGATATTTGCAGTATGAGAGTGAAGTACAGGTAGATTTGGGATGGCCTACCCCCCACCCCTTTGTCCTTGAAATCAAAGGCCAAGGGGTAGGGGTTGAAAATGACCCCTATGAATTGGGACACCCCTTCAGGGCTGCACAACATCATTAGTAATTGCTGATGAATTTAATCTAAATGGACACGACCTGTTTTCACTAGAAAAAAAGAAGAAAAAAAAACAATGACAAAGTCTCATCTTAAGGAGAAAAATGTCTCAAATTTACAAGAACAATTCTAATCAGTAGAAAAACTCAGAAATTTATGAGAAAGAAAGCTATGATTTCAGAGAAAAACTTGGACCATCTGGTGGGCTGTTTTTGGCCCGTGGGCCATATGTTTGACACTCCTGGACCAGCACATTAAAAATACATAATTACAGGTTTTACTTCCATGAAATAGCTGTATTTCACAGATATCCTAGCTAATCACAGATAAACAAAAGTTCACCTCAGAAGAAGCTTCATTTGCTCTTTACAGGAACATAAAGTTTAATCACTTTTTCTCTCTGTCATACGAAAACTTAAATTTGCACAATTGTGGACAGTAAATGGGAACTTTTTGCTCTAAAAATAATCATATTTAATCACAGAAGTAGGCGCTGATGCGGGGGGAAAGCGCAGGTTATTCTCACCGCTGGGACAACAGGAGATCAGGGGCAGCTATCCCCGTGATCTCATCACTGAGAGCGGCTGCTCTGTTCATCAAGACGTTTCTCGACTGGAAAGTAAATGAGCTGCCCTGCGGAGCCAGGCTCCAGGGCTGGAGCTGGCTGACAGTGGACCAACGAGAATACACTGTGTGTGTGTGCAGATAGTGCTTATGGGAGTTGTAGTTTTGTAGTGTCACTTTATCAATCAATCAATCTTTATTTTGGATAGATTAAAAGTACAGATTAAAAGAAACAGAATAATATAACAAAGGGGGAAGAAAATCCAACAAGGTCAAATTAGACAATAACTCCTCTGATTATACAGTTCAACATAAGTTATCCGAAATGGGTGATGGCTGAAGCCGCAGCTTATATTGCCCACCCAGTGGGCAATATTATTAGTATTCACAGTATTCACTATAGTATTCACAGTGCTTCACTTTTTCCACATTTTATGTTACAGCCTTATTCCAAAATGGATTAAAGTAATTTTTTCCTCAAAATTCTACACAAAATACCTCATAATGACAATGTGGAAAAAAAAAGTTGTTTGAGATTTTTGCAAATTTATTAAAATAAAAAACTGAGAAATCACATGTACACAAGTATTCACAGCCTTTGCCATGAAGCTCAAAATTGAGCTCAGGTGCATCCTATTTCCACTTATCATCCTTGAGATGTTTCCCCAGCTTCATTGGAGTCCACCTGTGGTAAATTCAGTTGATTGGACATGATTTGGAAAGGCACACACCTGTCTATATAAGGTCCCACAGTTGACAGTACATGTCAGAGCACAAACCAAGCATGAAGTCATCGATAAATGATATAAGTGACCACTTGCCAACCTTTGCACTTATCCATGGCCACACGGGGCCCAACGCAGAAAAAATTTCAAAATCGTTCAGACACAAATCACCAAATGCAATCAATTCTCTTCAAGAGGACTTGCTGAAGCAAGACTGGACAGAAGTCTATGTATCAGATGTAAATGAAGCCTATGACACATTTATAAACATTGTAACCACTCTTTATGAAAAAAACTGCCCATTAGTTAAAAAAAAGCTTAAACACAAATTTGCTGATAAGCCATGGTTAACCAAAGGACTACAAAAGGCGTGTAAAAAGAAAAATTTATTATATAAAGCTTTCCTAAAGAAAAGGACAATAGAAGCAGAGCAGCGGTATAAAACATACAAAAATAAGTTAACATATATAATAAGATGTAGTAAAAGAGACTATTACAGTAAAGAACTGGAGAAAAACAAAGACAATATTAAAAATACATGGACAATACTCAACAGTATCCTTGGAAATAAAAGCAGAAATACAAGCTACCCAACTAATATTCCAAAAAATAATAAAATGACTCAGAGTGTGAATATAGCTTCACCTGCAGATGAATTTAATAATTTTTTTGTTAACATTGGACCTAAACTGGCCCGAGAAATACCCACTACGGTGCCTACAGGTGATACAATATGCAATAACACTGCTGTAAAAGACTCCATCTTCATAAAGAACACAGACAAAAGAGAGGTCATTGAAATTGTTAAATCGTTCAAAAGTAAAACATCTACGGACTGTGATGGTATTGACATGCTATTAGTCATAACTGTTATCGAATGCATAGCAAAACTACTGACGTATATCTGTAACCTGTCTCTCCAATCAGGTATATTTCCCAATGCAATGAAAATAGCTAAAGTAATTCCGATATACAAGACGGGCGACAGAGGGGAACTCTCAAACTATAGACCAATTTCACTATTACCGCAATTTTCCAAGATACTTGAAAAAATATTCTATGAGAGAATTGACAACTTCATACTGAAGAATGATTTATTGTGTGAGCAGCAATATGGGTTCAGACACAAGAGGACAACTGCATATGCCCTAATGGAATTTACAGAAAAAATATCAACAGCCATTGAAAATAAAGAGTATTCAGTTGGAGTATTCCTAGATCTTAAAAAAGCATTTGATACAGTAGATCACAATTTATTATTAAAGAAACTACAAAACTGTGGTATTAGAGGGGTAGCACTGTCCTGGTTAAGTAGTTACTTAAAGAATAGATATCAGTATGTATGTGTTAGCAACAAAAATTCAGAGTTACTGAAGGTCACCTGTGGAGTCCCACAGGGTTCAGTTTTGGGACCATTATTATTCAATATGTATATAAACGATATATGTAAAGTTTCAGAAAAAATGGACTTAATATTGTTTGCCGATGACACTAATCTGCTATGCAGTGGAAACAATTTGGAACAACTTCTGGATACACTCGGAAAGGAATTAGGAAAGCTTAAACTGTGGTTTGATTCAAACAAATTAACGCTCAATTTAAGTAAGACAAAATTTATAGTCTTTAACAACCATCACAACAACCCAGTACCCAAACTCAGTGTAAATGGTGTAGAGATTGAAAGGGTATCTGAAAAAGGTATACTTGAAAAAATATTCTATGAGAGAATTGACAACTTCATACTGAAGAATGATTTATTGTGTGAGCAGCAATATGGGTTCAGACACAAGAGGACAACTGCATATGCCCTAATGGAATTTACAGAAAAAATATCAACAGCCATTGAAAATAAAGAGTATTCAGTTGGAGTATTCCTAGATCTTAAAAAAGCATTTGATACAGTAGATCACAATTTATTATTAAAGAAACTACAAAACTGTGGTATTAGAGGGGTAGCACTGTCCTGGTTAAGTAGTTACTTAAAGAATAGATATCAGTATGTATGTGTTAGCAACAAAAATTCAGAGTTACTGAAGGTCACCTGTGGAGTCCCACAGGGTTCAGTTTTGGGACCATTATTATTCAATATGTATATAAACGATATATGTAAAGTTTCAGAAAAAATGGACTTAATATTGTTTGCCGATGACACTAATCTGCTATGCAGTGGAAACAATTTGGAACAACTTCTGGATACACTCGGAAAGGAATTAGGAAAGCTTAAACTGTGGTTTGATTCAAACAAATTAACGCTCAATTTAAGTAAGACAAAATTTATAGTCTTTAACAACCATCACAACAACCCAGTACCCAAACTCAGTGTAAATGGTGTAGAGATTGAAAGGGTATCTGAAACTAAATTTCTTGGAGTAATAATTGATAACAAACTGTGTTGGAAGTCACATATTAATTATATTAAAAGTAAAGTATCCAAATCAATTGTAATATTACACAGAGTGAAATATTTGCTGAATGAACCCACACTATACACCTTGTATCATTCATTAATACTCCCATACATGACATATTGTAATGAAGTATGGGGAAATACATATAAAACAAACATATATCCACTCTTAATGCTTCAAAAGAGAGCTATTAGAATAATAAACAAAGCAGCTTACAGGGAACCAACAAACCCACTTTTTCTTAAACAAAAAACTCTCAAGTTGAAAGATCTGGTTGACTTTAAAACCGCAATAATAATGTTCAAAGTGAAGAATTTATCACTGCCCGCAAATATCCAAAAGTTGTTCCAAACAAGGGAGAAACGATATCACTTCAGAGGAACATGTATATTTCAAAAGCCTACAGTGAGAACAACCACCAAGCAACACTGTATTTCAGTGCAAGGAGTCAGATTATGGAACGATTTTGGACCTGAATTAAAATCATGTACAACGCTTGGACAATTTAAACAAAAACTAAAGGAAGAAATACTCCAAACATATTTACAAGACAACATGTAAACTCACATAAGGATTGACATATCCAGCCTGTGTTGCGTTGTAGCTTAGTTTTTTGTTTTTTTTTCTTTTTTTCTCTGTGACATTTTGTCTTAGATTTGTTTTTGAATAGTAACCGCTTAACTTAGCCTAGCTTAGTTTTCTTTTTTCTCTCAGTCACATTTTGTCTTAGCTTTGTTTTAAATTGTAATCGCTCTTGTCTTGTTTTCTCTTTTTTCTCTTTTGAATTCTTGGATGGAATATGGGTGGGCAATATAAGCTGCGGCTTCAGCCATCACCCATTTCGGATAACTCACGTGGAATTGTATAGTAGGAGGAGTCTTTGTCTAATTTGACCTTGTTGTTATATTATACAGTTTCTTTTAACCTGTACTGTACTATCCGAAATAAATTCATTCATTCATTCATTCATTCATTCAAAAAAAGTCAAAGGAATTGTCTGTAGACCTCCGAGACAGTCAGGGAGGTGATCAAGAAACCGATGGTCACTCTGTCAGAGCAACAGTGTTCCTCTGTGGAGAGAGGAGAACCTTCCAGAAGGACAACCATCTCTGCAGCAATCCACCAATCAGATCTGTATGGCACAGTGGCCAGACGGAAGCCACTCCTTAGTAAAAGGCACATGGCAGCCCATCTGGACTTTGCCAAAAGGCACCTGAAGGACTCTCAGACCATGAGAAACAAAATTCTCTGGTCTGATGAAACAAAGATTGAACTCTTTGGCTTGAATGCCAGGCCTCATGTTTGGAGGAAACCAGGCACCGCTCATCATCAGGAAAATACCATCCTTACAGTGAAGCATGGTGGTGGCAGCTTCATGCTGTGGGGATGTTTTTCAGCGGCAGAAACTGGGAGACTAGTCAGGATAGAGGGAAAGATGAGTGCAGCAATGTACAGAGACATTCTGGATGAAAACCTGCTCCAGAGCACTCTTGACCTCAGACTGGGGCGATGGTTCATCTTTCAGCAGGACAATGACCCTAAGCACAGAGCCAAGATATCAAAAGAGTGGTTTCAGGACAACTCCGTGAATGTCGTTGAGTGGCCCAGCCAGAGCCCAGACTTGAATCCAATTGAACATCTCTGGAGAGATCTGAAAATGGCTGTGCACTGACACTTTCCATCCAACCTGATGGAACTTGAGAGGTGCTGCAAAGAAGAATGGCTGAAACTGCCCATAGATAAGTGTGCCAAGCTTGTGGCGTCATATTCAAAAAGACTTAAGGCTGTAATTGCTGTCAAAGGTGCATCAACAAAGTATTGAGCAAAAGCTGTAAATAGTTATGTACATGTGATTTTGAGGAGGTTGGACATTTCTTGCCTAACCAGCCGGGCTCCCTAATAAGGATCAAATCAAATGAAATCAAATCAAATCAAATCAACCTTTATTGTCATGTTGCTGTACATACAACTAGTGCAGGCAAGATGAAATTACACTTCTCTAGGCATCCATATAAGTAAAAACAACATAATTTAAGACACACTCACACTACCCCCACCCCCCACCCCAACACAGCCATTCACACATCCCTGAGACAGGCTTGTGTCCTCAGGGGCTGTGAAGGGGGAAACCCTTTTTCAGCTCTAGGAACAAGTGGCTTCGGCTCCTGGTATGGGTTGGAGGAGTAGTTCCCCCTTCTCATTTGACACTCGCTATGAATGAGACCATGAACTTGAATGATGTACCAAATCCTATACTTCCAGTGGCTGGAGTCCACAGGAGCATTACTGCTACAGGTACTTGGACACATTCACCTGCTGGACATGATGACGGGGTACCCTCAAACCCTACTAGGAGGGGTACGGCTGACTGAAGCAAGAGGCCTAATGCGGTACTCAAGTGTAAACAGCCCATCAAAATAGCAACATTCAACATCCAGACACTTTCAGCACCAATAACAGCACAGCAGGTCACTGAAAGAAAACTGAGGCGCTAGCCTTTAACATGCAAAAGTATTGGATAGAAATATGTAGCATCCAGGAGCACAGACAGGTGCACGAGATAGAACAAAGGGAAGCTGTGATTTGCTGCAATACTGGCCTTGGATACCAACTATACACACAGTATCGTCCTGGAGAAACAATGCAGGCATCAACAGGTGGGGTTGGACTTATGATTGGTAAGGTGGCACTGAAAGCCTTAACAGAAACCAGACATATCTCTGACAGACTGCTCAAGGCCTGCTTCAAATAAACCCCACAATGACAGTTATAGTTGCATATAAGATAAGATTAGCCTTTATTAGTCCCACAATGAGGAAATTCCAGGATTGCAGCAGCAGAAGGACAGCAGCACTCAGAGCAATAGTAAATTAGACAATAAAATAAGAACTGGTTAGCCAAAGCAGTAAATAAATAGCACGGTGGCGGAGTGGTTAGCACTGCGGCAGCACAGCAACTCACCCTTGGCCGGGGGATCCTGGGTTCGATCCCAGCCCCCAACCAATAGTGATCTGTGTGGAGTTTGCATGTTCTCCCCGTGTCTGCGTGGGTTTACTTCGGGATTTCTCCGGTTTCCTCCCACATGCCAAAAACATGCAAGTTAGGTTAATTAGCATCAAAACTGGGGATTCTAAATTGTCCTTAGGTATGACTGTGAGAGTGAATAGTTGTCTGTCTCTCTGTGTTGGCCCTACGATGGACTGGCCATCTGTCCAGGGTGTACCCTGCCTCTCGCCCAAAGATGCTGGGATAGGCTCCAGCCCCCCTGCGACCCGAAAAGGACTAAGTGGAAGAAGATGAATGAATGAATGTACACAGTTATATACATATGTATACAGTTATATACACAGTGCAGTAGCATTGCAGCTAGATGGTATCAATAACATTACGGTTAGTTAAATTACCCGGCAGAATATAAAGATATACCCAGAGAGTATATTTCACATTTGAGTCAACAGCGTTGTTGCAACCCTTGATAATAATTGTAATTGTCTTAGTTGTGTATTGGAGGGGATGATCTCTATTGTGCAAGGCTGTGACATTTAGTACGTTTAATACGACCTCTGTGAGTAGCACCGGTTAGATTATAAAGTCTGACAGCCGTAGGTAGGAAGGACCTGCGGAACCTCTCCCTCAATCACTTGGGCACAGCCTATTGGCACAGCCTATTGCTAAATAAGCTCCTCAGTGTGTTCAGCATGTCCCGCATGGGGTGGGACTCAGAGGTGACAGCTTAGCCACCATCCTCCTCGCTCCCATTTCCTCCACTGGGTTGAGGCGGTGCCCTAGAACAGAGCTGACTTTTCTGATCAGCCTGTTCAGTCTCTTCCTGTTAGCTGCCGTGATGCCGCTGCCCCAGCAGACCACTCCAAATGTCATGGCTGATGCCACCACCGAATCGTAGAAGGTCGTCAGGAGTACCCCTTGCATTCCAAAAGACCTGAGTCTCCTCAGGAGGTAAAGCCTGCGCTGCCCCTTCTTGTAGAGCGCATTGGTGTTGTGTGACCAGTCCAGTTTATTGTTCAGGTAAATACTCTGGTACTTGTAAGATGTCACCATCTCAGTGTCTGCTCCCTGGTGTCATATCCCGAGCGCTTTGTCCGCGCTCGGGTTATTCCTCATCCCTGTCAGGTTTTGACAGCTGGTGTCGTCACACGGGTTTCCCGGGCTCTGATTGGCCAGACGCTCGGGAGCTCTCAGCTGTCAGAACCTGGGCAGCTGTGCCGCGTTTCCAATCATGAGCAGCTGGCTTTAAATGTCAGTGCGAGTGAACTGGACGGCGCGGCTGTCTCGTCAGAAGTTCAATGACTTTCCCCTGTCTCCTTACCACATGCTCCCTGGGTTCCTCGACGTATCCCGCTGCATGTAAGTGATTTATTTGGAACTGTCTTCTCCCTCGCTGACGTTCCTTCCTAATTACGGCAGACGAGAGCTCCTCGTCACTGCCATAACTCTCTATTGTGAATTTATGTTGTGTTGTGTAACGAAGCCTGCGTGGCAAAGTTATGTTGTACACCTAAGTCCTGTGCTTTATAAATAAAAGAACTGAACTGCAATTTACTGAACTGAGGCGTCTTATGCTGGCTCGTGAGGGCCAGCCGTGACAGTAGACAGCCGCCAGAAGGAGACGCCGTTCTCAGTAAGTTGCGTTCTGGGAACTTTGTCCTTCCTGTCCAGGTACGCGGCGTTGGAAATATGCCATCTCAGCGGAGTCATTCTCGGGGTTCCCACGTCCTGCTGACCAAGGCGCTGGAGGAGGTAGATGAAATCCTCATTATCGCCTCCGACCTCGATGGGCATCCAGACACCTCCCTCGCCCCTCCTCTCCTCGGTTATCAGCCCGATGAACAGTGGTATTTAGACCGGGCTGAGGAGGTGCTTGACCGTCTGCCTTCCCGCTACAACGGTCACCCCGAGGTCGACGCGAGGAGACTCGACATCGCTGCCCAACGCCAGACAATTCTGATGTACGAAGAGGAGGAGGCTGCAAGGTGGAGTGATCTCTGGCTCCAGCTGCCTGAGGCGCTGGAGGAGGTGGATGACTTCATCAGCGCTTCCGCCAGCCTTGACGACTCATCCGAAGCGCACTACTACCTGGACTGCGCTGAGAGAACGCTCGACCGGTTGTCTTCCCGCTACACCGACCACTTGGACGTCCAAGCGAGGAGACAAGAGATCGCCGTCCACCGCGAGGCGCTCCAGGAGATCGAGGAGGAACGAGGCCAAAGGCGGAGTAACCGGAGCTCCCGCTGCCCGCTCTGGAATCCGGATCCTTCCCTCGATCCAGTCCTGGAGTTCGCACCATCCGGGGCCCGTCGTAGACGTCGACACCGTGGCCAGAGACGTTCTCAGCGTGACTCCCCTCCGGAATCCGCTCCGGTTCACTGGGCTGACCCCATTCATCCCACTGCTGTCTCTTCGGCGTCTCACCTGGAGGAGACCCCAGCAGCCTTTCCCCCCGGGCCTGCTTTCCCCGCTGAGCTGTCAGCGCGTCACGCCCGGCCTGACTTGGCTGTTGCCCCCTCCGCTTCGACGCCTTCTCCAGCGGCTGGGAGTTTGAGAAGTTTTGCTCCAGTGGACAGCGCGGCTACACCATCCCGAGTGGCCCCCTCCCCTCCAAGAGAGTCTCCGGCCACCACCCGGTGGGAGGAGGATGGAATGACGTTCCCAACGGCAGGTTCCACCGCTCCTCCGGGAGCCAGGCAAGTTCAAGTTCACTTTTTTCCATCTAATAGTGATTTGTTCTGTCTGACTCCTGGGGGTGAGGCTCGGGGTTTGCAGCCCCCCGAGCCTCAACTCCCTGCTGATATGTTAATTAAACCCGCTGCCTCTGTGTCTCTCCCTGCTGAGCACGCTTCGACCTCTGAGGAGCGTCACCAGACGAGGAGTGAGCCTGCGGCCCTCGGGCAGAAGACCCCAGCCCCGCAGCCATTTTCTGGGCAGAGGAGGTCGGACGATTGGTTGGAGCCTGTGCCGACGACAGAGCGTCCCCGGGACTCCGCAGATGAACAGTCCGGTCCAGCGGGCCGAGAGCCCCTCACCTCCACGCCACATGAACAACTAGCGTGGACGATGACGTCGGGGGGTCCTCGAGCTGCAAGAGCCCCTCTTCCAGGGGCGGATGACGTCGCGACGGAGTGGGAACCGGACGACGACCTCCTCCCGTTTGAACCCGGAGCATTGAAGTCCTGGATGGCGGCAGAACCCGAGATCAGGCAAGTGCTCTATTTTCTATCCCTCCTCTTCTTTCTGGAGCATTATTGCCTGTCTCTCGGGGGGGGCGAGCCGGGTGCAGCCGTCTGCTGCGCTCGAGCCTGTCTCGCCGGGCCCTGCCGCTGCCGGTGATCCTGATCCCGGTTCCTTTTGTCCCTCTGAGCCTCTCCCCAGGGTCACTGGAGGCGAACCTGCTCTTGGTGCCACCTTGGAGGGTCCGGCTCTCGGCATGGGGTCCACCAGGAGTGCTCCGCCGGTTCAAGCGGAGCTTGACGTCATGGAGGTTCCGGCCCAATCGGGGTCCGACGCGGGTGCTGCTCTCGCCCGATCGGAGCTCGACGTCATGGGGGTTCCGGCCCAATCGGGGTCCGACGCGGGTGCTGCTCTCGCCCGATCGGAGCTTGACGTCATGGGGGTTCCGGCCCAATCGGGGTCCGACGCGGGTGCTGCTCTCGCTCGATCGGAGCTTGATGTCATGGGGGTTCCGGCCCAATCGGGGTCCGACGCGGGTGCCGCTCTCGCTCAATTGGAGCTCGGCACCATGGTCGTTTTGACCCAGGTGGGTTCTGGAGACTGTGTAGCTGACACGCCGCTGAGCGCTTTCCAGGCCATGCCCCGTCCTCGCCGTGGCCCCTTTTTCCCCGCCTTTGAGACTGCGGGGGTAAATTCCGGCTGGCCCGGTTCGCCGACCTTCCCCCAGCCATTCTGTTGGCAGGCCGATACTGCCCGACCACCCGGTGACCGGCTCTTTCCTTTTGGCGTCCGGGTCCGGCCTCCTGACAAGCTGGATGGTTCTTTTGGCGCCCTGGTCCGCCCACCGGAGACATGGTTTCCCTCGGCCCGGGGTTTGGCTGGGCCGTTAGGGCACGTTCCGCTGCTTTTGCTGGCGGCCTGGATGCTGGGTGCTGGGAGGCCTCCTGAGCGGAGTTGTTTTACTCTATTCCCCAATGGGTTTTTTTTTCCTCTCCTTCTCTTGCCCCACCACTGACTTGTGACTGAAATACCCCACTGGGGATTGGACTTCATGTTTAAGGTGACTGTTTTCCGTGGATGGACATATGTTCTCTTGCCATGGCTATCATGAGTATTGTATGTTTCTTTAGGGTGTGGTTGTTTATTTCCTATGTTACTCCCTTACTCGGGTCTAGTTCCTTTTTTTTTTTTTTTGGCACCTGTGTTGTCTTTTGGTTTTGACGGTTTTCTGTACACATTAACTTGGAGAAGAAGGTATTATCTGTCCTTTTATTTCCTTGATCCTGCCTTGTGGTATTGACTAGTGTTCCTTGTACCCTCATCTTGGCTTTCTTTTTGTGGTTATGTGTGAGTGATGTCCATCTAGCGTTGACTTTTCTTTTTATTCATCTTTGTCCCCGTTTATGTACGGTTTCTGCCTTTTTTTTCCTCTCTCCCTCCCTTCCCCGATGTTTTTGTCCCCTTGTTGTGAGTTGGCCCTGCTCTCCCTCCACCTGCTTCCCCCTCCACCTTCCCTGGGGTGGGGTGGGGGGGTCTGGATGTTGCGCGCGACCAGGAGTTCGCGTAGAGGGAGGGGCCCTGTCATATCCCGAGCGCTTTGTCCGCGCTCGGGTTATTCCTCATCCCTGTCAGGTTTTGACAGCTGGTGTCGTCACACGGGTTTCCCGGGCTCTGATTGGCCAGACGCTCGGGAGCTCTCAGCTGTCAGAACCTGGGCAGCTGTGCCGCGTTTCCAATCATGAGCAGCTGGCTTTAAATGTCAGTGCGAGTGAACTGGACGGCGCGGCTGTCTCGTCAGAAGTTCAATGACTTTCCCCTGTCTCCTTACCACATGCTCCCTGGGTTCCTCGACGTATCCCGCTGCATGTAAGTGATTTATTTGGAACTGTCTTCTCCCTCGCTGACGTTCCTTCCTAATTACGGCAGACGAGAGCTCCTCGTCACTGCCATAACTCTCTATTGTGAATTTATGTTGTGTTGTGTAACGAAGCCTGCGTGGCAAAGTTATGTTGTACACCTAAGTCCTGTGCTTTATAAATAAAAGAACTGAACTGCAATTTACTGAACTGAGGCGTCTTATGCTGGCTCGTGAGGGCCAGCCGTGACACCTGGATGTTTACCAGTGTTGTGGGGCGGGTGGGGGGGAGTTGTCCTCACCTGTGTCAGTCCACCACCAGTTCCTTGGTTTTCCTCACATTGATATGGATGTAGTTCCGCAGGCACCAGTTCACAAAGTCCTGGATAAGTCCTCTGTACTCCATATCATCCACATCAGAGATGAGGCCGACAATAGCAGCGTCATCAGAGAACTTCTGTAGATGGCAGTGTGGTGTATTGTGTGAAAAGTCAGCAGTGTGGAGGGTGAACAGAAAGGGCACCAGAACTGTTCCCGAGGGGGGCCCCGTACTGCAGATGATGGTGTCAGACACACAGTCCTGGGTTCTTACAACTGTGGTCGGTCTGTGCGACGTGTGAATTCGCAGATAACTCAGAGAAGTCAGATTCCTATAACCACTTGCAACAGAGCATTGAGACAGTACCTCCACACCATTTCCTAGTAATCCTTGGTGATTTCGATGCACATCTTGGCCCAGATGATGCTTTGTTCACCCGCAGCGATCAGACAAATAACAATGGCAGGTGACTGTTGGATATGATGGAGGACTATGAGTTGTTGGACAATAACACAGTTCAGTTCGTCGGCCTCCGTCGGTCTATGATGACCATGGAAGAGAATCCTAAACGTCTACTCTGCTGGAACAGCACCGCCTGTGGCTGAACAGGCCGATGCACACCGGTGTTCTACCATCCAGCGTTGGGCGTTGGTAGGATTCAAGCCTGGGCAGGAAGATATGGAGGACAAGATGTTACCCATGCAGCATGTCCCCCCTCTCCACGTCACTGATGAATCCAAAGGAACAGCAGGGCTGCTATAGTTTGGCACCAGCACCGTTGCGGGAGCTGCCAGAACGATGTTGAGCACAACAGAGAACTGCCTTAGGGGCTCCGACTCCGGATTTTTCCTCAGGGTTGACTCCCGAAGCCTTTCCCGTGACCGGGTGTGCCGCAAGGCAGCGGAGGATTGAAATCAGGGTTTACCTTCCCCTAGATGGGCTACCTTCCCAGGTTGACGAGCCACCATCTACCTGAAACATCTGGTTTTAAGGCGCCAGAGATCCGCCCTCGCCCCTTCTCCTATTAGTAAAAGCAGTTCCGCCGGGCTTAGAGACTAAACCACACGGGCAGGCTAGGAGTTGGACTTAGTTGTCAGAGGCTTTTCGAGACGCACGCCGTAAGGAGCATTTTATGAGCACTGGGAGCTTAACCCCAGTGCCGCTCCTGGCTATGACAACCTTGGAACCACAATAACACAGTTCCAAAAGAAAAGGGGGAAATGATGGACTTAGCTATCACCATACAAGACCGTGCATGAGATTGACTATATCCTGTCAAGAAAAATGTGGTGTAAAAGCATCACCAATTGTGAAGCATATGGGACCTTCTGCTCTCTGTGTTCAGATCACCGAGTTGTAACAGCCACAGTTAGATTAAGTCTCAGAGCTATAAAGAAGACACACCCTAAGAAGGTAAATTACATGTGGAGTGAACTAGCAACTGATGAAAAATTACAGAAACAATATGCAGCAGAGATTAGGAACAGATTTCATTTGCTGCTGGAAGAACTAGAACAGAGAACCACTAACTGTTACGAGCATTTTGTTGAAGCAAACCAAAAAGCAGCAGAGGCCTGTCTCCGGAAAGTTCCAAAGACTCAGAAAAAGGTACATTGTTTGGATCTGAATGTGAAGTTGGCTAAGAAAGTGGTGGAGGAAGCATGCAATGCTTGTGCTACTAATGAGGAGGATGGCAACAAAAGAAGGAATATCTCAAAAACAAGGTGGTACTTTATGCTACATACGTGTAGTTAGAACATGAGAAAATAGCACAGCAAATAGCTCAAGTTGAACAAGCACATGAAAACCACAAGCATGCACTAAGCTGGCAGCTCATCAACAGCATTTCTGGAAGAAAAGCAGCCGGACCTGCAAAAATTCTAGGCAGAAGTGCTGAAGAGAGACTTGATACATGGTACTAACACTTTAAAGAACTGCTCGGAAATACTCATGAACCTCCAACAAATAATGTACCAATGGAACTTATCTACAGTGACACCCCCCCCCCCCCATCCTGGATTCTTTCTTCATCATGGAGGAATATAAGAGAGCTACAGCATCCATAAAGTGCAATAAAAGCAGTGGTGAAGATGGTATTGCGCCAGATGTTTCCCTGGATAACACTATCCTTGCTTTCATCAACAATGCATATGAGACGGGAAGCATACCAGAACAGTGGTCAGCTATGAACATCATTCCAATACCCAAATCTGGGGGTCTTACCAATGCTGACAGTTATTGGGGTTAAGTCTAAGCTCGGTGGTGGCCAAGACCTATAACAGAATGATCTTAAACCGCCTGCAACCTGTACTGGATCCCCTTCTACGAAACTCTCAAAATGGATTCAGACAAGGTCGCTCAACTGTTGGACAGATCCTTGTCTTAAGAAGATTGCTTGAGGGTGTTAGAGACAATATCCTCACTGCAGTAATTACCTTCATTGACTTCAAGAAGGCTTTTGATAGTGTCCATTGAACCAAGCTTCTTCAGATTCTACATGCGTATGGTATTCCAGAGAAGGTGGTCAAGCAATTGGTGCAACCTATGCTAGAACTCGGGCTAAGATCTGCTCACCTGATGGACAGACTGACCATTTTGAAATTTCATCAGGGGTTTTACAGGGAGACACACTTGCGCCCTTTCTATCTGTTGTGGCTGTTGACTATACACTGTGGATGGCCATTGCAGGCAGGGAAGAGGAGCTTGGCTTCACAGTGGTACCTCAAAGCTGTCACATACAGTAGGACCGGTAATGATTACTGACTTGGACGCTGCTGACAATATTGCCTTGCTCTCTGACACAGTAGACAAAGCCAACAATCTACTACAGGCTGTAGAGAGGGAATGCAAGAAGATTAGACTGCAACAAAATACAAACAAGATAAAGGTCATGGCCTATAACACAGATGCCGCTAATATCCAGACCCTTACTGGTGAAACACTTGAGGTCAAAACAGATTTCAAATATCTTGAATCCTGGATTGCTTTTACTAAGAAAGACATACTAAGCCCCTTTTCCACTAGTACCTACTCAGCCCTACTCACCTCAACTCTATTCAGTTTGTAGGGTTCTCCATTAGTACCTGGTACCAGTTTTTTTTTTTTTTTGGGGGGGGGGGCTACTTCAATGAGGTTCCAACCATGCTGAGTTGAGCTGAAAATGTGACGTCAACAGATTGTAGGCCACTGATTGGGCAGGGTATAAAGTCCGTGGATGAGAGTGACATCTTCACAAGATTCAAAACCGCCATTTGTAAATTTGCTCCACAAATCAACACCGCCACAAAACACTTACCATCTTCCCCGTGAGCAGCCATCAGCTCGGAGACTTCATGGTATTTCATTTTGGAACGCTCTGCCGGCGCCGTGGCTGAAAAGTTCATAGGCTGACAAGTTCAGTGGTTATCTTTCAGCAGTCTCCCCAATGGTGTGTACAGTTCTTCCATTGATGTTATAGTGCTTGGATCACTGTGCTTGAAAAATACAAACTGCGTTTGGTCAAATTTGACGACTATGAACTTTTCAGCCCCGTCAGCCCTGTTGCGGCAGAGTGACCAGAAATGAAAAGTATACCAGGAGGTCTCCGAGCTGATAGCTGCTCATGGGGAAGATGGTGAGTGTTTTGTGATTTTAAGCAACTTTTACATTATTTATCAGTGAAAACATCAGCATGTAAACAACATAACATAACATAGCATAACATAGGCCACCTTCCTGTAATGAACCCAACCCCACCCACTTGAGGTGGTACTCAGTTGAAATGGAAAACCAACCACATCATGTCGAGCCGAGTCAAGTACCAGGCTTTAAAGACCTAGGGCTATAAAGACCAGGCAAGCATTATCTTGGAAAGCACTACATGGGATGACAAAACTATGGAAGTCCAATCTCAAAGTTAGCCTGAAGCGTCGACTGTTTGCAGCAACAGTTGAGTCTGTACTGTCGTATGGAGCAGAGACCTGGACATTGACCTCACAGCAGGAAAGGACCTTGGATGGTACCTACACTAGAATGCTTAGCGTTGATCTAAATGTCTCTTGGAGCGATCACATGAGGAATGAGGATCTTTATGCTGACCTACCTAGGGCGTCCACCAAAATTCGAGAAAGAACGCTGAAGCTGGCTGGACATTGTACAAGACCTGATAATATGGCAGCCAACTCACTTATACTTTAGGAACCCCCACAGGGTAATAAAAGGAGGGGTGGAAAACAGGGCAATTACATAACAACACTGCTGAGACACACATGACACTCAAGAACTTAGGACTGCCATGCTGGATAGGGAGATCTGAAAACATTATATTTATCATGGGACTCGTGGAAGCATTGGATAACACTGTGTCACTGTTGTGTCCTCACACTAGTAGTAGTAGTAGTATCATTAGTAATAGCAGTGGTGGTAGTAGTAGTAGTAGTCGTCATAGTAGTACTTATATGTACTATGTACAGTATTGGTAAAGCCTCAAGACTTTACTCATTCTGGGAAAGAGTAATTCAGTATTAATCTGTAACCTGCATCACACATACCACTTACCCAAACTCCAGCTGCTCTACCGTCATGAATGCAAGCTTTGTACTACAAACTTCATCACAGCTCCGTGTGCAGCTAGCGTCAGTGGGTTATCCTGGCAAGGAGCAGAGGACGAGTAGGTTGGTAAAACCTCAGAGCTACCTGTTGCTGTCATTGTCTAAAAAAAATAAGACCATATTTAACCTGTTGCACTCCGGGATACCGCGGGCGGTCACGTCTCTGCGTCCTAGTGCGTCTCAGTGCGCACTGAAAAAAAAGGCTGCATTTCCGTTCTTCCAGTACAGACACAGCCGTGAACAGAAAGCCAAAGGAGTGTTTTGATTGGTTTAGATTTGATTGACCTTTCATTTGACTAATAAGAGCCTTGAATTGGGTTTCTGAAACCTTGAAGAACCAATGACTGAAAACCTAGCAAGAAGGACCTGCCTACCAACGACCGCGAATACAACGAGCCAATTGAAGCAGAGAAGTTCGACGATTGAAACGCGTGCGTCCCGTGCGTAAAATCTGCTTTGTCTAAGCCGCTGGGTGACACACACTGAGACCTGTGTGTAACGGTAGCGTTAGCCAGTCTTTTTTTATTACTACTGTTCTTATTTGTTTTGAAAAATCGTTCGCCAAAACTGCAATCATGGAAGCATAGATGACCGCTTCGGGTCGGGTGACCAGAACCACGAGTCCGTAACAACTGGACCAGCTTCATGTTCGTCTGACAATGAGGAACAGATGTTCGCCAACGACACTGCTGTAGTGGACAGGTAAGTGTTATAAGCTAAATTATTCTTTATCAATGAAAATAGTAATAAAAATAACTTTTGACAGATCGGTAATTACAACGGTGCGTCATGGCCACATGACGGACCGTTGACGGACCGTTTTTTGTGCGCCGAGTTCCTCTGTAGCGGGGGGGGGGGGGAGTTGTTATCCTCTACATTGCAGATATTTTAGTGTAATTTTTATTGCACTATAGGTTATTTTTTCTTGTAAAAAAAGGCCACACATTTTTTACGTGGCATGCTTCTTTGTGTGTGGGGGGCTTGTTTGTTCATTCATTCATTCATTCATGAATGAATAAACACCCCCACCCACACACACACACACACAGCCCTGAGTGTCACCTTTCATTAGAGCCCAAGATGAAGCTTCTATGTTGAAATATTCAAAAGTTATAGACGTTTTTCCAAACTGTGCCATTTGGCACAATTTGGCACAGTTCAAAAACGCCTGGGAACAACCTGAGAAAAAAAGCTGTGTAATATATTCATTTTTTGTGGTATTGTTACAAAATTTTGACCTCAGCTTGATAACACTTGGTTCTACGTTTCTGTTGCGTTTTCCAGCCAGTATCTGACAGCTGTGTGTTATTTGCAAGCATTTGTATCTAAAAAAAAAAAAAAACACCTAGGCAAACTTTATTTTCTTCAGATTCAGTATGTTTAGATGACTGTTACTCAGTGGCAGGAGCACTTAGAGAGATTATGACTGTTTTGCCAAAAAATTCAAAGTGTTTTCTTTTAAATGAGACCAACCCCATGAAGATGCTGCAAAGGGTTGAACAACAGCTTTTGATTTACTTTGGGTATGTTATTTTCAGGCGTTTTTAGGGAAATTAACCAGAGTGCAAGGGGTTAAGACAATTTTGCACCACTGAATCCGAAAATGACATCCGTTTCTCTCGATCAGGTGTTAAGTAAAAACCTGTACTTACTTACTGTAGTACTTACTTAGTACTGTGTATGTACTTACCTTTATATAAAGGTAAATACATGTAAATTGAATGTTACGTCATCACTGTTCAAAATTCAGAGAATTTCAAGACAAAGAATTTTGCATCATATAAAGCGAAAATACCTGTACATATAAACAAAAACATATAAAACAGCATGTGGCCATAATTCAAAAAGATGACCTGATTGAGCAAAACCAATGTAATTTTTGGATTCAGCACATCAAAATTGTCCTAAATCAGCTAAAAAAAACCCAACTTAAGACAATAAATTTGGTGTTGACCAGTGTTATTTAAGCTCATGTTAGGTGACCCAAACGTATAGTGAGGGTGTGCTGGGGACGTCTGGCTGAAGACCCTGTCCGGGAGGTCTTCAACTCCCACCTCTGGAAGAACTTCAACCACATTCCGAGGGAGTCTGGAGACATGGAGTCTGAATGGGCCATGCTCCCCACCTCCATTGTTGAAGCAGCAGCCCAGAGTTTGCGGCCACAAGGTCGTCGGGGGATCTTGTGGTGGCAACCCCTGAACCAAGTGGTGGACACCAGTGGTGAGGGGGCCATTAAGCTGAAGGAGAAGTCTTATCAAGCTTAGTTGGCTTGTGGGACTCCTGAAGCAGCTGAGGTGTACCAGCAGGCCAAGGGGAGTGCAGCTCGGGTGGTTGCTGAAGCAAAAACTCGGGTATGGGAGGAGTTTGGTGACGCCATGGAACAAGACTTTTGGTTGGCCTCGAAGAGATTCTGGCAAACTGTCCGGCGGCTCAGGAGGGGAAAGCAGCTCCCTGTCCACACTGTGTATGGTACGGATGGGGTGCTGTTGACTTTGACTGGGGATATTGTCGGGCGG
The DNA here is from genome assembly GCA_020510985.1 of Pholidichthys leucotaenia. Classification (NCBI taxonomy): domain Eukaryota; kingdom Metazoa; phylum Chordata; class Actinopteri; order Cichliformes; family Pholidichthyidae; genus Pholidichthys; species Pholidichthys leucotaenia. The sequence goes on along the minus strand of CM035848.1, from coordinate 236,057,972 downwards.
TGGAAGGACTACTTCGAGGATCTCGTCAATCCCACTGATACGCCTTCCACAGAGGAAGCAGGACTTGTGGACGAGGGGGACGACTCGCCTATCACAGGGCTGAGGTTGCCGAGGTGGTTAAAAATCTCTTTGGTGGCTGGGCCCCAGGGGTGGACGAGAATCGTCCACCCTGGGTACCTCAAGGCCCTGGATGTTGTAGGGCTGTCATGGTTGACACGCCTCTACAACACTGCATGGAGGTTGGGGGCAGTGCCTTTGGCATGGCAAACTGGGGTGGTGGTTCCTCTCTTCAAAAAGGGGACCGGAGGGTGTGCTCCAACTTTAGAGGGATCACATTCCTCAGCCTCCCTGGGAAGGTCTATGCCAAGGTACTGGAGAGAAGAGTCCGGCCGTTGGTCGAACCTTGGCTTCAGGAGGAACAATATGGTTTTCGTCCTGGCCGTGGCACATCGGACCAGCTCTTTACCCTCTTGAGAATCCTCGAGGGTTCGTGGGAGTTTGCCCAACCAGCTTACATGTGTTTTGTGGACTTGGAGAAGACATTCGACTGCATCCCTCGTGGTTTTTTGTGGGGGGTGCTTCGGGAGTATGGGGTATTGGGCTTGTTGTTACAAGGTATTTGGTCTCTGTATGACCGTTGTGAGACTTTGGTTCATATTGCCAACACTCAATCGGACTCATTCCCAGTGACAGCTGGACTCTGCCAGGGCTGCGTTCTGTCACCGATCCTGTTCATAATTTTTATGGACAGGATTTCTTGGCGCAGCTAGGGAATGGAGGGTGTCATGCTTGGTGACCACAGAATCTAATCTCTGTTCTTTGCAGATGATGTTGTCCTGCTGGCTTCATCCAACAATGACCTACAGTTCTTACTGGGACGGTTTGTCACTGAGTGTGGAGCGGCTGGGATGAGAATCAGCACCTCCAAGTCCGAGTCCATGGTCCTAAGCCGGAAAAATGTGGATTGCCCTCTCCGGGTTGGGGACAGGCTCCTGCCCCAAGTGGAGGAGTTTAAGTATCTTGGGGTCTTATTCACGAGTCAGGGGATAATGGAGTGAGAGATTGACAGATCGGAGCAGCATCTGCAGTGATGCGGACGTTGTACCGGTATGTTGTGGTGAAGAGGGAGTTAAGCTCTAAGGCAAAGCTGTCGATTTACCGGTCAATCTATGTTCCTACCCTCACCTATGGTCATGAGCTTTGGGTAATGACCGAAAGAACGAGATCGCAGATACAAGCGGCTGAAATGAGCTTTCTTTGTAGGATTGCTGGACTCACCCTCAGAGACAGGGTGAGGAGCTCAGTCATCTGGGAGAGGCTCAGAGTAGAACCGCTGCTCCTCCACATTGAAAGGAGCCAGTTGAGGTGGTTTGGGCATCTGATCAGGATGCCTCCTAGATGCCTCCCACTTGAGGTGTTTCGGGCACATCCCTCTGGGAGGAGACCCTGGGGCAGACCCAGGACTCGCTGGAAAGACTGTCTCCCAGCTGGTCTGGGAATGCCTTGGTATCCTCTCTGAAGAGCTGGAGCAGATGGCTGGGGAGAGGGAAGTCTGGGCTTTTCTGTTTGAACTGCTGCCTCCGTGACCCAGACCTCCGGAAAAGTGGTAGAAGATGGATGGATGTTTGGTGACATTATCTTTTCTGATGTGCTGTGTACTTCGCTTAATGTATTAAATAAACATGTTGAGCTGTTATTTTTTCTTAAGTCAAACATTTTTCCCCATTAATGTCAGTAATATAAAAATACAGTATGAGATAGTTGAAATAACTTGCTTTAAGATAACTTTTAAAGTCCTGTAGATACATCAGAAGTTGATGTTATTTATTTGCTTATGTGATGCTATTAAAAAAAAAAAAAAACACCTAAGGTTATTTTTAGAGAAAACGGGGCAGTTAATGGAGCTGAGGAGGGACAGGACATCTGTAATAATTTTATTATGCTGATTTTAAAAATGCCCATCACATCTGAAGTGATATTCAGATTTCTCTGATTTTTTTCCCCTTTTTTCTGGTTTATTTCTGAGGTCCACAGTGAGAACCTGCAAGAACCAAGGGTCAGCTGTGGAGAAAACAAGCTGGACTCAGGATTTATAAAACTGATATTTGACTGAAATAACCACAATAAAAGGGATTTGAAAAATTGTTTTGACTGTGATGTTTTAGCAGTTTACTTTGCAAACTGAAACAAGCTAAACAAAAATAGTGTATGTGTACTGTTAATAGAAAAACTGCATTTCAATGAAGTAGTTTTTTGAAAAAGATTATTTGTTGCAAGCTAATTCTAAAAGAGACTTTCATATATTTATTACACACAGAGTGAAACATTTTAAACCCGATTTAATATTGACGATAATGATTACAGTTTTTAAAATTAAATGACAAATCATGATTTTCTAATTTACTGAGATGGTCCAACTGAGATGAAGCTTAAGATGGAATCTGTTCTACTGCTGCTGAAAATCATTGAGGGTCATCATCCTACAGCACTGGACTGTGGTCTGCTTTCGGAAATTAAAACTAGATGTAAGAGCTGAAAGCTCTTAGAGCTACAAGGCAGAACATTGAATTATTTGGCTACATAATGGTCATAAATGATAACAGTAAACTTTCATATTTTCTACTGGTCATGTAATTAAGAATATATTTTAGAGTTCAGTCTAATTGGTATACATATTTAAAGTAATAAAAATTAATTTATCTATTTTGTGATTTTAATTTACCTTAATTTTACCTGCTGACTTTAACATGAGTTAAAGTCTTATTTTATCTGTCATGGTCCTCTGTGTCTGGTGAAGATTCTCAAGTAAAAGTAAAGAAAATACAATAATGAAGATAAAAATAAAGTTCTCACTCTGTCAAAAATGTCAGCAAACAAAAAACCCCCAAAACAACTGACATTGTCATGGTTGCTAGGCAACAGGGTAGTGCGTGGTCACGCAAACATACGGCCTCCAAAGACTAGACCGTCTCATTTAACAGGCAAAAATCAGTCTTTAGATGCAGGCTACCTGACCATTGAATGTTCTGGCCTCCAGGGCCGCGGTCTATGAGGCTACAGCACCTGAATTGAAACACAGCCATGGTGTTGCTTAGTAACGGCAGCGTGTGACGTCATGACTCATGCCATTTTTTAAAAAAACATGTAAGTGTTTATACCCACAGCATTGATAAGAGGAATTGATAACATCAGCTACGTATGATTCCGGGGGCTTGAAAATTCCCATCCCTAAGGGCAAACAAACCCCTCCACCATGATCAGGTGACATGGTGTTTAAATAGCAGATGTTTTTAGTTGGGTTTTGTGAGTTAAAAAACAGCCTGCAAAATAGCCTGCAAGGCTGCTAGTATCACATTAATATTCTACTAATAATAAGTTAATATTACTGTCCCTAACGGAGGTGTTGCTGTTTGGAAGTCAGGTGCGGGCGCACTTCATAGACTGTTGAAGACATTGCAGTCTTTCATTTTATCCCATGCTGCTGTGTCAAGAGATGTTTCAACTCATGTTTATCATACGCCATGCTGCTAATGTTTACATATGTTTCCGCCATTATCCTGTGGTAGCTACGGTGTCATGGGCTGTCTCAATTCAGGTTCTGCGCCCTCCAAATGTGCATTTCTAGGCCAGATACATCACTGTGCTGCATCCAAGGCTGTCTTATTCTGTGGGCTCCTTCATATGCGGCCAACAAATGCAGCCTTCGAAACCCCGAAAACCAAGGATATACTGTATGAAGAGTATTCTTGTGGCCTTAACATATCCCAACATTCAGCGCATGGCTCAGCCTTGCTTCTTTTTCTTTTTTCTCGGCTCAGGCAGAAGCGGAACAAAGTCAGAAACAGTTCAAAGTAAGTTTTTTGCTTGAATTCTGCAGCGGTTTGAACATGAAAACAACAACAATCCAGAAAACAGCAACATCTGATTACACAGGGTTACAAAAATAATTTTTTTGTAAGGTGTAAGTTTTTGTAAGTTGTCTGTGTTTTTACAACTGATTTAACCTGTTGAAGTCCGGGATTCCGCGGGCGGTCACGTCTCTGCATCATAGTGCATCTCAGTGCGCACTGAAAAAAAAAAGCTGCATTTCCGTTCTTCCAGTACAGACACAGCCGCGAACAGAAAGCCAAAGGAGTGTTTTGATTGGTTTAGATTTGATTGACCTCTCATTCGACTAATAAGAGCCTTGAATTGGGTTTCTGAAACCTTGAAGAACCAATGACTGAAAACCTAGCAAGAAGGACCTGCCTACCAACGACCGCAAATACATCGAGCCAATTGAAGCAGAGAAGTTTGACAATTGAAACGCATGCGTCGCCGTGCGTAAAATCTTTTTTGTCTAAGTCGCTGGGTGACACACATTGAGGCCTGTGTGTAACAATAGCGTTAGCCACTCTCAGCCGTTAGCCAGTCTTTTTTTATTACTACTGTTCTTATTTGTTTTGAAAAATGGTTCGCAAAAACCGCAATCATGGAAGCGGAGATGGTTTGACCGGGTCGGGTGACCAGAACCACGAGTCCGTAACAAGCGGACCAGCTTCATGTTCGTCTGACAATGAGGAACAGATGTTCGCCAACGACACTGCTCTTGTGGACAGGTAAGTGTTATAAGCTAAATTATTCTTTATCAATGAAAATAGTAATAAAAATGACTTTTGACCGATCGGTAATTATAATGGTCCGTCATGGCCACAAGTTTTTTTGTGCGCCGAGCTCCTCTGTAGTGGGGGAGTTGTTATCCTCTCCATTGCAGATATTTTAGTATAATTTTTATTGCACTGTAGGTTATTTTTTCTTGTAAAAAAAGGCCACACATTTTTTACGTGGCATGTTTCTTTGTGTGTGTGGGGGGCTTGTTTGTTCATTCATTCATTCATGAATGAACAAACACCCCCCACACACACACACACACAGCCCTGAGTGTCACCTTTCATTAGAGCCCAAGATGAAGCTTCTATGTTGAAGCATTCAAAAATTATAGACGTTTTTCCAAACTGTGCCATTTGGCACAATTTGGCACAGTTCAAAAACGCCTGGGAACAACCTGACAAAAAAGCTGTGTAATATATTCATTTTTTGTGGTATTGTTACAAAATTTTGACCTCAGCTGGATAACACTTGGTTCTACATTTCTGTTGCATTTTCCAGCCAGTATCTGACAGCTGTGTGTTATTTGCAAGCATTTGTATCTAAAAAAACACCCAGGCGAACTTTATTTTCTTCAAATTCAGTATGTTTAGAATTCAGTGTTTTTCAACCAGTGTGCCCTGGTACGTTCAGGTTTTTGTGGGAAATTATCTAATTTTAAAATTAGATAATTTCCCACAAAAACCTGAACGTACCAGGGCACACTGGTTGAAAAACACTGGATAGATGACTGTTACTCAGTGGCCGGAGCACTTAGAGAGATTATGACTGTTTTGCCAAAAAATTCAAAGTGTTTTCTTTTAAATGAGACCAACCCCATGAAGATGCTGCAAAAGGTTGAAGAACAGCTTTTGATTTACTTTGGGTATGTTATTTTTAGGCGTTTTTAGGGAAATTGACCAGAGTTCAAGGGGTTAACATTAGTGGCGATCCATAGAGAGAAAAAGTAAATACAAACAACTGCAGCTTTTGTTATTGTAAAAAAAAATTTCATAAATTTTCTTCAAAATTTTTTCTTTCCTCATTTGTGAGTTATGCTTTTTCTCAAGGATTTGTAATTTTTTTCTCAAAAATTTGGGGCTTGTTTATGGTGTGGAGAGTGCAAATAAAGGAACCAGACTTGCACGGCATTCATCCATCCATCCATCTTCTTCCGCTCAATCCTTTTCAGGTCGCGGGAGGGTTGGAGCCTATCCCAGCATCTTAGGGCGAGAGGCAGGGTACACCCTGGACAGATTGCCAGTCCATCGCAGGGCCAACACAGAGAGACTTGCACAGCAGACGAACTTTATTCCTCTCTCTCAGTTCATTCATACACAGAAAAAGACTTTTCCAATACACTTGGGTGTATTGGAAAGGTGTTTCCAATACACCTCGTCTGTGTGGCTGCTCTGATGAATCTTTTACCTGGGGAGTTCTCAGTGGGGGTCTTCCACGCCGAGGAGCCCGAGCAAACATCACTTGCTCGTCCGCCACCACAAAGGCGGGCTTAAGTCTGTCTATTCATATTTTCTCCCGACGACCCCCCAAATCTAACAAAAAATGTTTGTCCCCTGGTTCCAGCACTCTGAACGGGCCATCGTAGGGTGGGCGCAATGGTGGGCATCGTGCCTGACAAACACAAATGCCGCGCTCTTCAAAGTTTTTGGCACAAAAACAGTTGTGGGCTGGGCCCGGTAGTGTGCCTGTATCTGCGCTATGCTGCGAACGTTGAGACAGACAGTTGTCCGGCGCGGGATTATCTGGTGAAAATTCCCCGGGGAGCCGCAGTGGCTGAGAAAAAACAAGCTCCGCCGTGGAAACCTCCAAATACTCTTTTGGTGCGCAACGCAACCCTAATAGAACCCACGGCAACCGGTCTACCCAATTTGCATCCGTAAGCGAAGCCCTGAGTGCTGCTTTCAGTGACCTATGGAAACGCTTGCATAACCCATTGGCCTGTGGGTTGTACGCGGTTGTGCGATGAATTGCTACACCCAGGCTACGGGCCATCGTGGACCAGAGGTCAGAAACAAACTGAGGGCCCCTATCGGATGTGATGTCCGACAGGATGCCAAAACGTGCCACCCATGTTGTCAAAAAGGCATGCGCCACGTCTGCGGATGTGGTTGCCACTAGCGGGACTGCTTCTGGCCATCGTGTGGTGCGGTCCACCACTGTCAGAAGGTGCGTGAACCCTTGCGATGGCGGGAGGGGGCCCACGAGGTCCACGTGAACGTGGTCAAACCTCTTAGCCGGTATACGAAAGGGCTCCAAAGGGGCCTTCGTGTGTCTGTGTACTTTGGCTTGTTGGCATGCTACGCAGGCTGCAGCCCACTCTTTCACTTGTTTGCGCAGGCCTGGCCATACGAACTTCGCTCCCACCATTTTGACTGACGCGCACACTCCTGGGTGCGCCAGAGCGTGAACTGACTCAAACACTCGGCGGTGCCAAGCAACTGGGCGCAGGCGTCCACCGGGCCAGGCGTCCCGTGGAGACATCACAGAGTGGGGGTGGGGGGGTGGCTCCGTCTTGCAGTACTCTGCTCTCCAGTCTTAACCCTGTTGGTCCAGACTGGAGCGCACACACGTCCGCATTGCCAATCAGATGAATATCCCAGCGTGGGTTCCCTACAATGGTAAATTTGTGACTGTTATTGGTAAATTATATTTTATCATTTTTTTCACCTTTAGTGTTGCAAATGTGTACTTAATTTGCATTTCTACGTTTGTACCTTATGCTAAATTTAAGAATCCCCCCATCACCATCCCTCTTGTTAATGAATAAGTCGCTCACTGGGTAGGAGTCAAAGTTTACACATGTTCACTGTAACTGTTTAACACACACACACACACACACACACACACACACACACACACACACACACACTAGGAGATTTATCCGTTTTCGTTAGTGTGGACAATGTCAGTTTTTGAACGGATGACGCATTATAAAAACAATATTCTGTTAAGTCAATAAGATAAATATCTGCAGCCACAGTGTCTGGCTGCACTATTGGCAAACACATATATCACATTTGAAGCAGATTATATTGAATTAACCTTGGTCCTCTGGAAATGACTACTGTTGAGGGGATAAAAACAAGGACTGATTTACAGTTTTTCTTATTGTGTCTTTGTACTGTCATAAAGCTTTAAGAGCAAAGAGTAAAGGTTAGACTGGCTGTTTCAGAGATGAACTGCAGTGACTGCGTACATTGTAAATATCTATTTAACACCTCCTTTGTGTCTGTCACAAACAGAGGCTATGAGGATGGCATATTGAGGCTTGCCCCTACACCTCCCACCAGCAGTCCTGCTAAAAGGTCTCTCAATCTTAGACAGATATTTCTCTGGAGTCACTGAAACTTTACTCGCATGTATAGCTCGTTCTCCGAGTCAAATTGGGTATTTCTCCCTTCTACAGGTTGAAAAATGTCATGTACCAGTTCGCTGGAAAGCAATTTAAGAGCTGTCGGGGCAAACCTGACCTGAAACCTTCCACATCCCCGCAAATGAAAAGCGTGTGAGGCTCACAATGGAGCAATGAGGGTCTGTTCAGGCTGCACTGGCACCGGTGGTGTTCTAGCGCTGCAACTGTGATCTGCTATCAACTGGTTTTGGAGTGATATATCTATGCGGAGAGCCTATAAAATCTTTAATGCTGTTTTCTGACCACTGTTTCAATCAAGGTGATCACCCCTGCCCCGCTGCGTACACACACACACACACAGACACACACACACTAAGCCCAGTCTCGAGAAGATTACTTTTCCTTTACTGTGGAAATCAATGAGAGCACTCCATTGCTCAATTTAATGCCCACACAAACACACACAAACACCTGTAGATGACAGTGCAGATTCAGGTAGTGTTTCTCAGGACTATTGTGCAGGAAACCGGATTCAAAATATTCTGTTGCTCCCCTCTGGTGACTGCAGACACTTGGAGGATTCATCTGTTTCCCCTCTCCCATGTACACATACATATAGACAGGCATCACACTCATCATTTCCCCTCATATTTAAAACAATCTCCATCCCCAACTTTGTTTTCCACAATCCTTCTCCCGACATGCCATATCTCCTCTTATGAATTCCACTTCACCCCTTCTTTTATTTTCTGCCCTCTCCTGTGTAGTGTATAGCGGGGTCACTTGGTACTTTGAAGTCACTGCGGGTCACTGTTGAGTCTAGAGAGTGTATGTGTGTGTCAAAAGCAGTGAGCCAGAGTAATGAGTTTGTTCAGTCGTCCGTTGCAGTTGTTTTGCCGTTGAATGATCCTGCAAACTGGTAGGAATCACCAATTACACGCGCACACAGGCGCACGCGCACCTTCCCTCACATAAGTTTAAGTTACACATATTTAAATGCAAATGCAGAAGAAACAGCAAGTTTTTGCTGATGTGGTTCTTTAATGGTGGGCCAGAATTCCTGTTCCATCCAGATGTTAACGAGATCTTTAATCTAAATACTCGGCCATTAGTCAGATCTACTGTGTTTCACCAGAGTGGGTAGATATTTTGAAGGTTTTGTCCATCAAGGAAAAACAACTCAGATGGGAGAGCCACTACAGAAAAGTCAAAGGAGCATAGTTACAACTATCTTAGAATTTAACTAAGCAATATTACATGAGAGGCAGTACAGTATCAATGAATATATACACCTCTGGAAAAAAAATAAGAGCCCAAAGACACCACTGCAAAATTATCACTTTATCTGGTTTTACTGTTTATATGTATGTGTTTGAGTAAAATAAAGAGTTTTGCTTTATTCTATAACCTACTGAAAACAACTCACCCAAATTCCAAGTTAAAATATTTAGAGCATTTATTTACAGAAAATAAACTGGCAAAAACAGCAAAATAGATGTTGCTTTTTGATGTGCTTTTAGATCAACTAATACATAGAAAATAAGTTCATGTTCATTCTTAAACACTACAATACTTAAATTTTAACTTGGGAAGAATGCAAATCTGTATTTGTCTAATAACTGAGTTTTATTCACAGAGTTCATGCGTCTTACCATGATCACCTAATCAGTACCTCCTTAAGTAGATTGAGGTGTCCTTGTGTTGAAATTCAACAGATACGGAAACTCACCAGCTACCATACATGTAGAGATGATAATTTAGGAAAGACTTTGTAGTGGTCTCTTTATTTTTTTTCCTGGACCTGTATAACTACGGTGATGTCTTCAGAACGCCACTTCACACTGGGCTGATGACAAAACCAGTGTACTCTTGTGCTAGTTCCAAGCTCGGGTAAATGGGGAGGCTGTGTCAGGAAGGGCATCCAGATCTTTGCCAAATGAAATCTGCTGTGGCAAGCCCAAATAGTGAGCAGCTGAATGGTGTGTGTGTGTGTTATTATTTAGCCGATTTTAAATGCTCCTCCTCAGTCCCATGAAAATAGTCATACATGAAACTAGCTGCTGATAAAAACAAAGATGGACTGGTTGAACTGGCTGCATATTTGACCATGAGAGTGTGTGCTTGTTTTTATTCTGTGCAGACCCTGTGATGCAGTGGTCCCCAACCACCGTGTTGCACCCTGGTACCAGGTCAGTGCTGGCTCGTGGTATAGGCCTTATAGGTGGTTACCTAGGGTGCCACCTGCTGGAAGGGGTGCTGCTGCAAGCCCTCAATTTGTTTTAAAACAAGCACACTCTAAGGCAAGTGCAATATCCCCCACCTCCGTTTTCTTTGAAGATCACAATACTTACTGACGGAGAGCAGTTTTCAAATTTTCAATACAATTACTGTGGCAGAACCAAATTAAGATAAATCCATCATCCATGAATATAAAACAAAGTATACTGTACACTGTAAAGTATACTGTTTGTCAGGATCTCGAGGTGAACCTGTGTAGCAACTTTGTTGACCCTAGAGAGCTTTACACATTCTATAGTAAGAGGGCATAGGTAGTGGCAACCTTGGCCTTTGACCTTTTGACCCCAAACCTGTAGTCAGAGGTCATGGTCTCAGAGTGAACGCAGTGTGCCAGGTTTAGTGCCCCTAGCTTTCTTTGTTGTTGAGCTATAATTTATAAGCCATTTGATGGTGACCTTTGAGCTTGCGATCCCAAAACCATAGTCACACTTCAGGGTCCCAGGGTGAACCTGTGTACCAAGTTTGGTGACCCTAGCTTTACTCGTACAGTAATAAGGCATAGGGAATGCTAACCTTGACCTTTGACCTTTTGATTCTAAACCCATAGTCAGAGGTCAAGGTCCCAAGGTGAACCTGTGTACCAGGTTTGGTGGCCCTAGCTGTACTGCTTTTATAGTAATAGTAAATTTAGCATTTATCATTTACCATAGTGCAAATGGTATGTTAACTTTGACCTTTTGACCCCAAACCCATAGTCAGGTCAGGGTGTAAGTTGTCCAAGATGCATCTTAGATACAACTACTATATCGACTTGAAAAGCCTACATCATTTCTTTCAGTAGTTATTGCATTTAGAAGATTTACGGAAAATCTGATCTCTGACCTTTGACCTCAAGGTCATCCGATGAGAATGAAATTGCTATATGTGCATCATCAGTGTATATCAAACCCTGGTACCAAGTTTCAAAACATTTGGAACAAAACTGTAGGAGGAGTTGATTTCACAAGACAGTTACTGTCGATAAAGGGAGTGGGCGAACAACCTGAATCTGTTTTTCAATAGATTTGACCAACCGCCCTCCCCCCTGTCTGCACAACAACCACTGCTGCCTCTAAGAAATCAAGTCCTGCTACCCACTCCCCACTCCACCGACACCCCCCCCCCCCACTCCCAACACACAGCCCCCCATCCTGACCCTGACCAAGACCCAGGTGAGGACGGAGCTGAGGAAGATCAAGGCGAGGAAGGCGTCGGGACCGGACGGCATCAGCGCAAAGCTCCTCAAGTCCTGTGCAGACCAGCTGTGTGGGATTGTGACATATATCTTCAACATGAGCCTGAAACTGGGGAGGGTACCACAGCTGTGGAAAACATCTTGTGTGGTACCTGTACCAAAAACTTCCCACCCCAAAGACCTCAACAGCTTCAGACCGGTGGCCTTGACGTCCCACTTGATGAAGACCCTGGAGAGACTGCTCCTTGCTCATCTCCGCCCCCTGGTGGAACCAGCGATGGATCCACTCCAGTTCGCCTACCAGCATGGCATTGGGGTGGAGGATGCGGTGATCTTCCTCCTTCACCGTTCTCTGTCCCACCTGGAGAAGCCCGGGAATATGGTGAGGATCATGTTCTTTGACTTCTCCAGTGCTTTCAACACCATCCAACCGATGATCCTGAAGGACAAGCTGCTGCGCGCAGGGGTGGACCAGCACCTGTCATCATGGATCCTGGACTACCTCACGAACCGGCCTCAGTTTGTGAGAACCCGGGACTGTGTTTCCGACACGATCATCAGTAGCACGGGGGCCCCCCAGGGAACGGTGCTGGCTCCCTTCCTGTTCACTCTTTATACTGCGGACTTCTCACACAACAACACATTGCCATCTACAGAAGTTCTCTGATGACTCTGCGATCGTTGGTCTCATCTCCAGCGGAGATGAAGCTGAGTACAGAGGGCTTATCCAGGACTTTGTGGACTGGTGCCATCGGAACTGCCTCCAGATCAACGCGAGGAAAACTAAGGAGCTGGTGGTGGACTGCCGCAGGCATGGGCAGCCCCTCACAGCACCAGTAAATATACAGGGAACAGACATCGAGATGGTGACATCCTACAAGTACCTGGGTATTCATCTGAACAATAAACTAGACTGGTCACACAATACTGACGCACTCTACAAGAAGGGACAGCGCAGGCTGTTCCTGCTGAGGAGACTCAGGTCTTTTGGTGTACAAGGGGCGCTGCTGAAGTCATTCTATGACACGGTGGTGGCATCAGCCATCACTTTTGGAGTGGTCTGCTGGGGCAGTGGCATTACTGCAGCCGATAGGAAGAGACTGAACAAACTGATTAAGAAAGCTAGCTCTGTCCTGGGGCAACGCCTTGATCCGATGGAGGAGATAGGAGAGAGAAGGACGGTGGCTAAACTGTCATCTCTGCTGGAGTCCGAGTTCTACCCTATGCATGACATACTGGATGCACTGAGGAGCTCATTTAGCAGCAGACTACATCATCCCAGGTGCACAACCGAGAGGTTTCGTAGGTCCTTCCTACCAACGGCTGTCAGACTGTACAACCTAAGCAGGGCTGCTCGCAGAGATAGCAAAAAGACGTAACAAACTAATAGTTTTTTGAATGCAAAAGATGCAATAGACTTACACAATGGTCCTCTCCGGCATACAACTAGGAACATACCGGTCGCTATGGAGGGTGAGAATATGTATGGGCACATAATCATACCATGTAGGATAACTAAATAGACGGTTATGCTGTTTCATCCCACCTAGCAACAATGCTCTGCACTGTGTGTGTTTATATATTTACATATTTATTCCATCTAGCTACAATGCTCTGCACTGGGTGTGTTTATATTTATATATCTATATATTTATTCCATCTAGCTACAATGCTCCGCACTGTGTTTTTATATATCTACATATTATTCCATCTAGCTACATTGCTCCGCACTGTGTGTGTTTATATACTTGCATATTTATTCCACCTAGCTGCAATGCTCCGTACTGTGGGTGTTTATATATTTACATATTTATTCCATCTAGCTACAATGCTCTGCACTGTGTGTTCATATATTCATATATTTATTCCATCCAGCTACAATGCTCTGCACTGTGTGTCTGTGTGTGTGTGTGTGTATATATATATTTTATAGTAATATGTACATATGTATATTAGCTGCTCTTGCTTGCTTGTTTTTTTTCTTGCCTTCTGATTGTTGCTCTGAGTGTTGCTATCCCTGTGCTGTTGCAATCCTGGAATTTCCCCGTTGTGGGACTAATAAAGGCTTATCTTATCTTAAAGTGAGGTGAAACAGGAGGTCTTAAGTCAGGGGCTACAACTCCTGCAAAAATTATCCAATCAGAACCAAATTATGATATGCACATCATCAGCGTATATCAAATCATGGTACCCAGTTTCAAAACCATTGGAACAAAACCGGAGGAGGAGTTGATTTCACAAAAGTGGGACCGATGAATAGATGGATGGACGGACTGACCCATAACATAATCCCCCTTCGGTTTTCACATAAGGGCTCTTCGACCCATTGGGCTTCAACTGGCAGGGGATAATCAATAAAATAAAATTCATAATAGTCAGAAGCGCTGTGCCGGCAGACAAAATATTTAGAGCCCCAGGCCAGAAAGGGGCCTTCGAGGGCTGACCAACTCTGAATCACTTCAGCACTGACAATGTGGAGAGTGTGCAATGACTGTGGCAGGCCTTCACAGAACTCCCTACAGGGGCTCCACACCACCTCTCACGCTTGTGTAAACAAATTGCTGAGAGGAACTTGTTGAGATTTGTACAATAAATATGCAGGCTGACTAAAGAGAGAAGAGAGTCCAGCTTCGCTTATTCCTCTATCCGCCAGATGACCACTGTGACAAGCTCCGTTTTAACAGCAGAACCAGCATGAGTTTTATCAGCAGTGATTTCACCTCTGACTGGCTGATGCTGTGGATTCAATCTCTGGTAACAAACACCTCCAGCCACCGGTCCTGTGTGTTGCCTCTCAAATATGTTTTTTTTTTTTTAAATTTGATTTTGTATATTTTATTGATCCCCAGAGGGGAAAATGAGGGCATCCACCTGGATGGATGAAGCAGCCACGGTACGGCGCTATCCCTTAACCCTTCACACACACATTCACACCTAGGGCCACTTTAGAGTCTCCAATTAACCTAACCTGCATGTTTTTGGCTTGTGGGAGGAAACCGGAGAAATCCCGGAGTAAACCCACGCAGATACGGGGAGAACATGCAAACTCCACACAGATCACTGTTGGTCAGGGGCTGGGATCGAACCAGGGATCCCATGGCCAAGGGTGAGTTGCTGTGCTGGTGCAGTGCTAACCACTGCGTCACCGCACCGCCATAATGACAAAACAGCAAATCTAGGACAAAATTTATTGTAGTGGCTGTATAAAATGAACCGGAGTGGTGGCCTAGTTGGTACAGCATCCGCCCCACAACTGGGAGGTCGTGGGTTTAAAACCTAGCTGGGTCATACCAAAGACCATATAAAAATGGTACTTTCCGCCTTCTAGCTTGGTGCTCAGCATAATAGAATGGGGAAAGGAAAGCTAAGGACAAGCTGCTGTGCGCAGGGGTGGACCAGTGCCTGTCATCATGGATCCTGGACTACCTCACTAACCGGCCACAGTTTGTGAGAACCCGAGATTGTGTGTGCGACATGATCATCGGTAGCACGGGGGCCCCCCAGGGAACGGTTTTGGCTCCCTTCCTGTTCACCCTTTATACTGCGGACTTCTCACACAACACAACACACTGCCATCTACAGAAGTTCTCTGACGACTCTGCGATCGTCGTCCTCATCTCCAACGGAGTTGAAGCTGGGTACAGAAGACTTATCCAGGACTTCGTGGACTGGTGCCATTGGAACTGCCTCCAGATCAACACGAGGAAAACCAAGGAGCTGGTGGTGGACTGCCGCAGGCAAGGACAACCCCTCACAGCACCAGTAAACATACAGGGAACGGACATTGAGATGGTGACATCCTACAAGTACCTTGGTGTTCATCTGAACAATAAACTAGACTGGTCACACAATACCGATGCACTCTACAAGAAGGGACAGTGCAGGCTGTTCCTACTGAGGAGGCTCAGGTCTTTTGGTGTACAAGGGGTGCTGCTGAAGACATTCTACGACACGGTGGTGGCATCAGCCAACACTTTTGGAGTGGTCTGTTGGGGCAACGGCATTACAGCAGCCGATAGGAAGAGACTGAACAAACTGATCAAGAAAGCTAGATCTGTCCTGGGGCAACGCCTTGACCCAGTGGAGGAGATAGGAGAGAGAAGGATGGTGGCTAAACTGTCATCTCTGCTGGAGTCCGAGTCCCACCCTATGCAGGACATACTGAACGCACTGAGGAGCTCATTTAGCAGTAGACTACATCATCCTAGGTGCGCAACCGAGAGGTTTCGCAGGTCCTTCCTACCTACGGCTGTCAGACTGTATAACCTAAGCAGGGCTGCTCGCAGAGATAGCAAAAATAACGTGACGACCTAAAAGTATTGAATGCAAAAGACGCAACAGACTTACACAAATGGTCCCCTCCAGTATACAACTAGGACAATATCAGTCGTTACGGAGGGTGACAATATGTATGGGTACATATTCATACTATGTAGGATAACCAAGTAGACGGTTATGCTGTTTATTCCATCTTGCTACAATGCTCCGCACTTTGTATATATATTTACACTACCGTTCAAAAGTTTGGGGTCACTTAGAAATTTCCTTATTTTTGAAAGAAAAAGCACTGTTTTTTTTTCAATGAAGATAACTTTAAACTAATCAGAAATACACTCTAGTATCTAATATACATTGCTAATGTGGTAAATGACTATTCTAGCTGCAAATGTCTGATTTTTGGTGCAATATCTACATAGGTGTATAGAGGCCCATTTCCAGCAACTATCACTCCAGTGTTCTAATGGTACAATGTGTTTGCTCATTGCGTCAGAAGGCTAATGGATGATTAGAAAACCCTTGTGCAATCATGTTAGCACAGCTGAAAACAGTTTAGCTGGTTAGAGAAGCTATAAAACTGACCTTCCTTTGAGCAGGTTGAGTATCTGGAAAAAATTATTATTTCAAATACAAATCATTATTTCTAACCTTGTCAATGTCTTGACTATATTTTCTATTCATTTTACAACTCATGGTGGTAAATAAGTGCGACTTTTCATGGAAAACAAAATAATTGTCTGGGTGACCCCAAACTTTTGAACGGTAGTGTATATATTTATGTGTATGTATGTATATTCACTGCTCTTATTTTTATTTTTCGTATCTTCTTAATTATTGCTCTGAGTGTTGCTATCCCTGTGCTGTTGCAATCCTGGAATTTCCCCATTGTGGGACTAATAAAGGCTTATCTTATCTTATCTAACGCACAGTGCCACCAGAGGACTAATCCCCCACTGTAGCTTTCTCTACTTACAGTAGCTGTGTGACCTAGGGTCAGTGAAACAGAGATAGGCGCCACCCCATACACCACATGGTGTCCCACATGCTGTGGAAGGGATTAACTGTATAAAATGAAGTTTGTTTTTGCACTTGTGTTTGTGTGCACAGCCTTGTAGTTTTATTTGGTGAGGATGAGTGTTTAATGTCCTACCTAGTCCTACCTGTTGCTGTACTCATGACTTTTCATCCATTATTACATTGCACATAACTCTCACACTGCTTTTTACTTCATTCACATTATATCACTGAATCTGAGTTCACATTGAAATACTGTGTGACTGTATATTTTTTCATATATTTCTGCAAAGTGTGGTTAGTCTGAGTAAATAACTGCATATATTCCTGTATATATTTGCATCCTTTATAGAAACGTGGACAGACTGTAATTTACTGTACATACTCTGTTGTCATTGAATCCTTATTTAAATCCTCCACCTGAACAACGAGAGCAAGTTTTTAGCCAAAGTCAAATTCCTTGTATGTGTTGTGCATACTTGGCCAATAAAGCTGATTCTGATTCTGACTCTGATTCTGATGTGCTGCGTTTCATTTCCAGCGCCATGGAAGGTGGGATACATTTTATTTTGGAGGGGGCTGTCACAGAAAGAAAGGAGGAGCAGAGGATACATTAATGCTCAGGGAACTGGGATGCATGAACAAGCAGAGAGTAGAGCTAAACAGCGAGATTTCTCCTTGCCGAACCAGGGCAGGCTTGTATCGGCTCCACAGCAGCCACGGGACTGTCAGAGCTGCAGGAGGCTCTAACTGTTGGCTGAGGCTCTCACTCTCAGCCACTGTGATCTTTGTGTAATTGTGGCACACATAGTTGTCTGTTGCAGCTCTGAAATTATTATCTGTCAGAACAATGACAGACAACCTTCTAATTCATTTCCACTCTTTGTCTCTGCCTGTTTACCTGTGTTTCTTATAAATGTCCATGGAGCTGAAGTGAGGTGGTCAACGACCCTCGCTGCTTGCAGGGTCTTTCAGCTGGCATCGTCTGGCATGGGTAGCACTGCTCAGAAAATAGTGGCAGGCCTAGATTGAAAGGGGTTTATTGAAAAGGGGGTGTACCCTAACCTCGCCTAAGGCGCAAAAATGGCTAAGGCTGGCCCTGTGTGGGGTCATGGACCACTTGGTCGCAAAGAGCCGCAGAGAAAAAAGCAAGTCATTTATTTAGTTTGTCAGGTGTTTTATCTTTGAAAAATTAATAAAGGTTCTCTCTCTTCCCATCTGTCTGTGCCTACTCAGTGTACACCTATCTGTTGGTGGTGGTGCTCGGGAGATGAACCCAGTGGGCTGGCAGGCCAGTTTGGCTGGCTGGTTTGGGCCTTACTTCTGCTGGCCTGTGTTGTTGCCCGTCTTTGCTTTTGGGAGAACTTGAGCATTGCTTCCCAACAGTGGGGGATCCACAGACCTGTGGCCCCCCTGCGGGCACACCACAAGTGTCGGCTCCGCATATGTGGGAAGACCAGCAGCCCGGAACCACAGAGTCACTTGCTTATTTATTTTAGTGGTGTTGGACGATTAATTTTTTGTTTTAATTGGGATTAATTTTTTGGAATGTTGAGCATTAATCGTGTGTTTTTCCATACAGATACAGTGACCTTAAGTCGATAATTTTTCAAGTTTGTCATACTGGTATGAACATGGGAGAGGGCAAATATGCTTGCTGTCTTCACCTGCAGGTTTATTAAAGCTCTCAGCATATCCAAAATGGAAAAAAAACCAACCCTAATTATTAAGAATATTCTCCAGAAAATTTTCAAAAGTATTACTGCATGTGCAAACAACAGAATGCCAAGGCTCAATAACGTCACTGAAAAACAACCAGCCAGCAGTAGCCACAAAAGGAGCTTGCTCTTTCTCCCATAGCAAATCAATCAATCAACTTTATTTATAAAGCACTTTAAAAAGTAACACTCGCTACACAAAGTGCTGTGCAACAAGGACACACAAAAACATAAAAGCAAGGAGCAGGGCGCTAGCACAAAAACAATATAAAACCAACAAGACAATTTAAAACTCAGCACGAGTAGAAACCACAGTCAATAAAAATCAATAAAATAAAAAGCTAAGAGAAGCAAACATTCACCACTTTTAAGGACATCAACACAATACCTTGTGTGTCACATCTAGCCCACTTCTGCTTCATCAATTGGAGTATAGTAAGGTGGACCAGATCAGAAGGTTAGGAACGCCTGGAGCCCAAGGTGTGAACATCAGTAATTAACACCGACAAAATGTAGTTTTACAAGAAACAGCTGTATTAAACAATGTTTACGGGTATACAAAACAACTTTCCATTAGCAGATAAAATAATAAAGTGCACTGATTAATAAAATAAAATGAAACCTTTGGCCAAATTATTATTTCAGTCCAGTCAGTTTGTGTGTGTGTATATGTTGTCACTGGATTGATCGTTGGGGCCCAATCCAGGAACTAATGTGTCTGTTGTCCGTCCTACCTCCCTTCGAAGTAATGGAGGCAGGACTCCCTGCAAGGGTAGGCACTCTGGGGTCTCCTCCGAATTACACAAGTTGGCTAGCCATCCAGTTAACTGGAATCTCAGTTCTCCTGTGGGTGCTCTCGTAGTGGGATGTTCTTCTCCTCAGGATGCTCTCCTTATGGGATGCTGTAAGTGGATCTTGGCATCCACCTCGTGCCAGGAAAAAAAACCCTGACCTATTGAGGGGTTGCACTGACGTCACATGGGTCACGTGTCTTTTGTTTACTGCGCCATTTTGGACAACAACGAACAGTTAAATCACCAACAGCAAGCGTGAGTGAGTAATCTACGAGATAAATGGCTACACACAAATCAACACCGTGGTCCAACGATGAGGTGCAGACTTTTCTGTACTTGGTACCTGATTAACGAAATCCAGAGGGAGCTGGACGGAGAGACCTGAAATGAATTCATGGCCACGGCGAAGGCAGACGGGAGGCAGAGTGGTGTCGACCCGACCACGGCATCATCTTTGGTGAAAACAGTGATAGAAGATGATGAGTGATGTGATATTATGCATCTTTACCGTTATTTATCCCAGTGGTGGAAAGCTCACTTTGAACAAACACCAGACTCCTGTATGCAGAAGATGAGCTAGCTAGTTAGCCATCAATGCTAACTCCGTGCTCTGCTTGTATTTTGTGCTTGTGTCGACAACATCTGACAAAACAAGCGAGTGTTAATCTTGGTTAAAAAGTAGTTTTGTTACACTTTCGTGCTGTGCATGTACATAAGTTGTGTGTGTATTTTCATTCTAGAGTCCTACCGCAGGCTGAAGGTCTGCTGAACCGGAACCAGCAGCACATCCAGTTGCTTCTCAGTGAGTCAAGACAGCATGAAACGGGAACATGTCAAGTGGACCCCTGACCAAGTGAGCACCCCAAGTGGACCCCGGGGTCCAGTCTGTACAAGTATATTTTCAATCCAGTGATTCACAAACTGCTTCAGAGCTTCCTAAAGCCTTATTCAGAACATTATAGTCCCACATACCTATTCTTTGGATTTTCATCTGGGGGCAGCCGGCGGTGACGAGCAACAGCGGTGGAGAAAAGTCTTTTGAAAGCAGAAGCAGAGCCAAACCGTTCTTCGGGTCAGCTTAGTTGTCATCTTCCATATACAGGTGCATCTCAATAAATTAGAATGTCATCAAGAAGTTGATTTATTTCAATAATTCAATTCAAAAAGTGAAACTCATATTATACAGATTCATTACACACACAGTCATATATTTCAAGTGTTTATTTCTTTTAATTTTGATGGTTATGGCTTGCAGGAAATGAATACCCCAAATTCAGTTTCTCCAAAAAAATGAGAGTACTATGTAAAATTAATTAAAAAAACATTTTTAATATGTAGTATGTCCATTTACACACTCAATACTTGGTCAGGGTCCTTTTGCATAATTACTGCATCAATGCAGCATGACTTGGAGGTGATCAGCCTGTGTTACTGTTGAGGTGTTATGGAAGCCCAGATTGCTTTGATAGCGGCCTTCAGCTTGTCTGCATTATTGGGTCTGGTGTATTTCATCTTTCTCTTGACAATACACCATAGATTCTCTATGGCATTTAGGTCAGGAGAGTTTGTTGACTAATCAAGCACAGTGATACCATGGTCATTAAACCAGGTATTTATGCTTTTAGCAGTGTGGGCAGGTGCCATGTCCAGCTGGAGAATGAAATCAGCATCTCCATAAAGCTTGTCAGCAGAGGGAAGCATGAAGTGCTCTAAAATTTCCTGTTAGATGGCTGCACTGACATTGGACTTGATTAAACACAGTGGAAAAACACCAGCAGATAGCATGGCTCCACATGTCGTCATTGACTGCGGAAACTTCACACTGGACCTCAAGCAACTTGGATTCTGTGGCTGTTCACTCTTCCTCCAGACTGTGGGACCTTGATTTCCAAGTGACAGGACTTGGCATCTGATTTGGGGAGCCATGTCAACTGCTGGTGTTAGTCCACTGTGTTTTATCAAGTCCAAACCACAATGGCAGAAAAACAATGTGGCACGTGACCACAACGTCACGTGCAACCCCTCTCTAGACAGGTCACAAATGCATACAAGTTTCACCTATAAATCACTATCAATTTAGATTACACTTCAAACAGATGTACTGTATATTAACATAGTGTAGAGGAGGCGTTCAATGATGAGGCTGAGTTTTATTTTTCAGATTCAGCTTTATTGACAGAACACATACTCTAGCATTCTCAAAGCAGGAAGAAGAGAAAGAACCATATCACATCACCTTTTTATACCTTTCCGGCATCGGAACTCAAGTCACATGGTGCATAATCAAACATACAGTCACATAGTACTTAATCCCAGCCACAATGCAACCCTTTGAACTTTCACCATTGTCTCTTATTCACTGATGAACCGGAAATCTCTCTGTGGCATCTTCTCCGAGACAAAGGCCCGATCTCACACCTCCTTGTCATCCTCTGCAGCTGCAGGCCTTTTGTCCTTCGAGACGTGAAGCCTCCAATAAACATTCAGTCATATCTTGTGGGAAATATGAGCCCAACATATGTGCTACATAACCCCCCCCCCCCAAAACGTCTATTAAAGGGCAAAACATGCAAGGCATAAAAACATTCCACATAATAGAAATCAATCTGCCAGACGCTTAGGTCTCAACCTTCTGCCGAATCTGCTGTAAACCGGCTTTGTTACTTCTGCAGTGTCTCTCTGTCTCTGTGGGGGTTCTGGAGCATGCCTTCTCGGTGGTCTGCCACGGCAGGGGGGACTCGCCAGCTGCACGTGGTCATCAGCCAGAACAAAGGCGGATTTGAGTCTGTTTATGCAAATCAACTCCCTTCTGCACCCCAAATCTAGCAGAAAATGCTTCCCCCCGGTTTCCAGCACTCTGAAAGGCCCATTATAAAACGGTCGCAAACTTGGGCGCTGAACGTCATGTCGAACAAAAACAAACTCTGCATTTTCTAAAGCCTTCGGCACAAAAACGCGTGGGAAACTGTGATGAACCGGGCCAGGGAGTGTGTTTGATCCTGTGTCGCTCTGCGACGGCTGAGCCGGGGGGCAATTTGGTGCGGGATTGTCGGGGAGAAATTCCCCCGGCAAACGGAGCGGTTGAGCAAAAACTAACTCAGCCGGGGAAGCCTGCAAGTCTTCCTTAGGTGCAGAACGCAACCCCAATAAAACCCATGGAAGCCTGTCCACCCAATTTGTATCCGTCAGCGACGCTCTGAGGGCTGCTTTCAACGACCTGTGAAAGCGTTCGCATAAACCATTAGCTTGGGGGTTATACGCGATAGTGCGGTGAATTTTCACCCCCAAGCTGCGGGCCATCGATGACCATAGTTCGGAAATAAATTGGGGACCCCTGTTGGACGTTATGCCCGACGGGACTCCGAAACGCGCAACCCACACTGTTAAAAATGCTCGCGCAACTTCTTCCGCTGTGGTTGATGCCAGAGGAACCGCCTCTGGCCAACGCGCGGTGCGATCCACCATCGTCAAAAGATGTGTGTGCCCTTGTGACGACGAGAGGGGGCCCACCAAGTCAACATGCACGTGATCAAAACGCTTAGCGGGGATGTGAAAAGGTTCCAACGGAGCCCTCGTGTGCTTATGAATTTTAGCTCGCTGGCACGCTATGCAGGCAGCTGCCCATTCCTTGACTTGTTTGTGCAACCCGGGCCAAACAAATTTCTCCCCCACCATCTTAATCGATGCACGCACCGCGGGGTGCGCCAGAGAATGGACCGAGTCAAAAACGCGGCGACGCCACGCAGCTGGGACCACGGGGCGAGGCCGTCCCGTGGAGATATCACAGATTAAGGGGGGCATACCAATCTGCTGCACCCTGTGCTCCAGCCTTAACCCTGTTGGTCCAGACTGCAGCGCGCACACATCCGCATCATTAACCTGCTCCGCGGCCATGGCTGCATAATCTAAACCTACACGGACCGGGGCTGCGCGCGCTTCCGCGTTGCTGCCCAGGTCCGCGGCGACGGCCACAGAGTCTGCCCCCAAGGGACCTGCCGTTGCTACCGCACATGAGAGACAGTCTGCCACTACATTGTGTTTACCTGCGATGTGCTGGATATCGGTGGTGAACTCCGATATTGCGGCTAGTTGCCTTTGTTGCCGGCCCTACCAGGGTTCTGAAATCTTGGCCATCGCAAATGTTAGGGGTTTGTGATCTACAAACGTGGTGAAACGCCGCCCTTCCAGCCAGAACTGGAAATGGCGGATGGCCAAGTGTAGGGCCAAAAGCTCCCTGTCGAACGCGCTGCATTTACGCTCGCTATCGTGCAAGGTTTTGCTGAAAAACGCGAGGGGTTGCCAGGTACCTGCCACAAACTGTTCAACGACCGCCCCCACCGCTAAATCGGAAGTGTCAGTGGTGAGCGCCATGCGGGCCGTTGGAACTGGGTGCACTAACAAAACTGCGTTTGCCAGGGCTGATTTGATCTGGGCAAAGGCGCACTCCCGCTCCGGAGAACATTCAACCTTATTTGCGGGCTTTTGTTTTTTCAACGCAGTGTATAATGGTTGCATGAGCCGCGCTGCGCTTGGGAGGAACCGGTTGTAAAAATTAACCATTCCCAAAAACTCCTGCAGCTCCTTGACCGTTTGAGGTTGCGGAAAATCTGTTATTGCACGCACCTTATCGGGCAGAGGGACCGCTCCTTCTGGCGAAACGCGATGCCCCAAAAAATCAATTTGCGCCACCCCAAACTGGCACTTCGCTGGGTTAATTATTAACCCGTGCTCTGTCAGCCTCTGAAAAACTGCTGTGAGGTGACTTTCGTGTTCACCTTCGGACGTGCTGGCTACTAAAATATCATCCAAGTAGACGAACACGAAAGGGAGGTCGCGTAAAACTGCATCCATCATGCGTTGGAAAGTCTGCGCGGCCCCTTTTAGACCGAACGGCATGCGCAAAAACTCAAAAAACCCGAAAGGAGTTATAACCGCTGTTTTGGGTACATCCTGAGCGCGCACTGGAATTTGGTGGTAACCGCGCACCAAATCTATTTTAGAAAAAAATGCGCGCCCCCGCCAAATGAACTGAGAAATCCTGAATGTGCGGAATTGGGTAGCGGTCGTGTGCTGAAACGTTGTTCAACCTGTGGAAATCGTCGCAAGGTCGCCACGAGCCATCAGCTTTTGGGACCATGTGTAGTGGCGAAGCCCAGGGGCTTTTAGAGCGTCTAATAATGCCCAGTTTTTCCAGGTTGGCGAACTCCTCGCGCGCGATGGCCAGTTTAGCTGAGTCCAAGCGCCGAGCTTTTGCAAAAACGGGCGGCCCGGTGGTGGTGATAAAATGCTCCACCCCGTGTTTAGCCACCATCGCCGAAAACGTGGGGACTGTGAGTGCTGGGAACTGAGCGAGCAATGCGTGAAACTTACCACCCGCAGCTGTGACGCTGGCATGTGCGGGGCCACCTGAGCTGTGCAGGGAATAGAATGGAAAGACAGTGCATTAACCAAACGTCTATTAGCAAGGTCAACCAATAAACCATGTGAGCACAAAAAATCAGCCCCTAACATGTTGAAACTAACTGCTGCTACAATGAAAGTCCACTCAAATGAACGGCCCTGTAAGGACAGAAGCATAGTCCTCTCACCGAAAGTCTTAATCGCTGAGCCGTTCGCTGCTGACACGACACCCAGGGAGCTTTAGACGGCATCAGCCGTTCCGCGTAGGTAGGTGTGACGAAACTCAGCTGGGAGCCCGTGTCCACGAGGAATTGTTTCCCCGAGTGTGCATCTGTCAGGTAAAGCAGCTTGTTCTCCTCGTCGAGGGTCGCAGCTGCTACCGGCCCTCGGTCTTGGCGTTTCCCGGACGCTTGAAGCGGCACGGTGGGACACACCTGTGTGCCCTGTCTGCAAAACGGCGATGGTAGAAGCACAGGCCGTCATCCACTTCGCGCCGTCTGGTACCCGTCGCCGCCGTCGTTGGTGCGTCTTGCGCCACGACCACTGGTTCCAAGCCGTCTCCAGACGTCGTTCCTGGGCTGGCTGCCACGGCCGAAACCGCGCTCCACTTGTGGGCATCGACGAGCCGCTGTGCCTCCTTGCTCAACCCATGGTAGTCTCGCCTGGCCAATCGGGGCGACTCTGCCAGGGCCACTCTCACTGCTGGCGGCAGGGTCCGGAGGAAAAGGTGGACGAAAATAAATTCGCCATCCTCGGAGTCTTTCAACCTCAGCATCTTCACCATTAGGTCCGCAGGTCTGTCGTTCTCCGACTCCGTCAACGTTAGGAGTCCCTCTGCTCGCTGTTGGACCGAAGGGGTGAAATGGCTGATCAGCGCGTCTTTCAATGCGCTGTACTTGTCGCTGTCCGGTGGATGATTAACCAGATCTTCCACCCTCTGGACCGTGTGGCTGTCCAGCTTCGCTACCACATGGTAGAATTTTGTGTCGTCCTTTGAGATTCTCCGGAGGTTGAACTGTGCCTCGACTGCGCTAAACCAGGAGCACGGGCTGTGCTGCCAGAAATCGGGCAGCCGGAGTGTGGAGGCAGCCATCAGGCTGGCTTCCTCCGAGCCCCGCTCGGGAGAATTCTGTCTGCTCATTCTTGTCGTAGGGTCACCAGTGTAGAGGATGCGTTCAATGATGAGGCTGAGTTTTATTTCTCAGATTCAGCTTTATTGACAGAACACATACTCTAGCATTCTCAAAGCAGGAAGAAGAGAAAGAACCATATCACATCACCTTTTTATACCTTTCCGGCATCGGAACTCAAGTCACATGGTGCATAATCAAACATACAGTCACATAGTACTTAATCCCAGCCACAATGCAACCCTTTGAACTTTCACTATTGTCTCTTATTCATTGATGAACCGGAAATCTCTCTGGGGCATCTTCTCCGAGACAAAGGCCCGATCTCACACCTCCTAGTCATCCTCTGCAGCTGCAGGCCTTTTGTCCTTCGAGACGTGAAGCCTCCAATAAACATTCAGTCATATCTTGTGGGAAATATGAGCCCAACATATGTGCCACAATAGCCACTATTCTAAATCAGTTTTTTAACCAGTTTGTAGCTCAAACACATTGTAACGATACTTTGAATAGTCACAACTTAACAGCGCTAATAGCATTTGCAACATAAATATCCTGTTTTAAGGTTACAGCTTATTCTTATTAGTTAGACTCTTACTGCAGTGCAGCTGCTGAGCACCACATGGCAGAGCTAACTCTCAGCAAAACAGTAACAATGACAAAATAAAGCAAACAGTCAAAACTCATTAACTCATTTACATAAACTGGCACACTGTGATCGGAAGAACAAAGTGTGTCACTACAATCACCATTTACTAAGATAAGATAATCCTTTATTAGTCCCACAATGGGGAAATTCCAGGATTGCAACAGCACAGGGATAGCAACACTCAGAGCAATAATTTAAAAGGTAAGAAAATTAGAGCAGTGAATATACTGTACATATGTACATATATACTGTATATATATATACACACACACACACACAGTACGGAGCATTGTAGCAAGATGGAATAAACAGCATAACCATCTATTTAGTTACCCTACATGGTATGAATAACCGGAGTGGTGGCTCAGTTGGTAGAGCATCCCGGCCGGGTCATACCAAAGACCATATAAAAATGGTGCTTTCTGCCTTCTAGCGTGGTGCTCCGCATAATGGGATGGGGAAAGTAAAGTTACACACAGAGCTACCAGAGGACTGACCTCCCGCTGTAGCTTTCACTACTTACAGTAGCTGTGTGGCCTAGGGTCAGAGAAACGGAGATAGGCGCCGCCCATATACACCTTCAGGTGTGAAGGGATTAACTAACATGGTATGAATATGTACCCATACATATTGTCACCCTCCATAGCGACTTATATTGTCCTAGTTGTATACTGGAGGGGACCATTTGTGTAAGTCTGTTGCGTCTTTTGCATTCCAATACTATTAGGTCGTCACATTTTTTTGCTATCTCTGCTAGCAGCCCTGCTTAGGTTATACAGTCTGACAGCCGTAGGTAAGAAGGACCTGCGAAACCTCTCAGTTGCGCACCTAGGATGATGTAGTCTACTGCTAAATGAGCTCCTCAGTGTGTTCAGTATGTCCTGCATGGGGTGGGACTCGGACTCCAGCAGAGATGACGGTTTAGCCACCATCCTTCTCTCTCCTATCTCCTCCACTGGGTCAAGGCGTTGCCCCAGGACAGAGCTAGCTTTCTACAGTTCACATTTACACATACTACAATTCACCTTTACACGTGGTCTTAAACTAGCCGTTTTTCAGGTGCTAAGGTTGGGTCTATGGCACTTTCCATTGTAAGCGTTAGCATTGTGGCTAACATTAGCATCGCGCTAGCATTAGCATCACGGCTAACGGCTAGTGGACCTTTTTACTCTCAAATTCCATACATTTACACAAATAACCAGCTAGTTCATCACTCACCACTGAATATCTTTCACAGTTACACATTCCACACAGCAGAATGGAGTCAGGGCAACCATATAGGCTAGAGCGCTGAACAAAAGGACTCTGCCTAGAAGGAGGGAACCTGTCTCCTGTGGCTGCATGGACAAAATGTGGCTGGTCGCAAGAATCTGATTCCAGCAAAACAGCAAGGGATTGTGGGAATGTTACCTGATTGGTTGTAATTTGGAATCACAGTTCTCTAATTGGCCCACTCTAACACTAAAAAAAAACTGCTGATACAGGGCTGTATTAATACATTAAGGCATTTCCAACTATTTATTTATTAGATACTTAACCTGGGTTACACCCTCCCCCTCTGAACTCATGCACATCCTGTTGCATGGTACTGATTGTGTGATTACACTACCTGAACAGGAAGGTATAAAGACTGGTTACTATCAGACAAAGCATCAGCGAAAGCTGTTGTTAATCCTTGGAAAAGAGAGTGAACTACTGTTCCGGCCCCGGATTATGAGCTGCATTTTGGTGTGCAATAACTGATGTTTGACACATCTTTAATGTCCTTGCTTTTGACTTTAATTGCATCAAATGCATCAAACACCGTAAAGACTGAAACATATCAAACACAAGAAACATTATTTTAGCTGTGGACACAAAATTCTAGTATTACAGAAATTAAATCATACTGCATACACACAAATGTAAACATTTATGATCTCAAATTGGTAGATTTTTTAGGTTTACTGAGTTGTTGCAAGAAAGCTACCAACAAAAATTATGCAGCATTTACTGTAAACAAATACAACAGATTATCAAATCCACATTTAAAATTGTATGGTTTGTGCACATCAGATTTTCATATTAGAAACACACAAAAAGTTTCTATTCTTTGAACATGTGCATATTCAAACAACCATCATTAAACTTCAACAGAGTTAAACATTTCACTAACCACTTTGCCGGATTGCAGCCTTCCGAGGGCAGAAATTCCTTGCAGGCTCTCACATTTGTCTGCAATTAATAGCCCGGAATAAATACCTTGTAAATTGGTATTTCAGCTAATTTAAAGTCAAGATGTCAATTCAAAAACATAACAATAAATTGACTAGAACTAGGCATCCAGTAAATAATGAAGGTTTGCCAGATTTGCACTTCTAAAAGCTACCAAAGCCATGCAGGCCGGGGATTGCAGCAGTGATCGACCTGAATAATACTGCATTTACTTCAAGTCAAAAATACATCCCTATTCACAAAATGAGGCTTCAAAAATTACTTTTTCACAACTATTACAGTTTTTTGCACATGCATGGAGACTAGGTGAAAAGTTACATAGGCAATGGATTACCCCTGACAGTCACATGGTCTAGTCACACTTCAACAAACTTCAAAAATATCATCATCTCTCAAACAATTCACAAAATATCGGGTAGATAATTGGCTATGAGGGATTATTTCATCATTATGACAGTTTCACCCTACCTGGGCTGAGGTAAACCGCTGGATGGCTTGGATTCTGTTCTTAGCCAGCCATGCTGAAATCTGTCCGTTGTCCTATTCTGCTGGGCAGGAAGTCTCAAAATCGTCTACTTCCTGTTGTGAATAATCTTATACCTCATGTATTTTTGATGGCAAATTATTTCAATAATTCTTAAATCTCAAAGGACAAATTTCCAAACCTGGGTTTTAAAAGAAAATATGGAGGGAATAAATAAATAAAAGGCAGGGAGTTCCCAAGGGATTCCCCAGAGGTCAAAGGTCATTTCCGGGTTGGGGGTTCCCCCAGACACAAAGTAAACAACTTTTGCATGTTTTTGGATATTGCAACAAATTATTTGTTCATAAATATAATTTATTTATTTTTCAATAAAATCATAGCAGTGTGTTCTCTGTGGCTCAGGCATCGGGTTTATTATGTATTATATTTTGAGTTCTTGTTGTTTTTGTTTTGTACATGTGTTTTATGTGCGTTTTGACCCACTTTCAGGTGGGCACTGTCCAAGATTCACCGGTCCGACCATGAGCCCTCTCTCTTTGACAGTCAGCTGTTCATGTTTTGTGTGCATCATCTGCTGTGTTGTCAGCCAGCCAATATTGCCAACACAATCACGACGTGTTAGCCACTCCACACAGTCGTGGTTCTGTTGCACCCCTTGAAGCGATGTCGGCCCTGGGGCGCAACCCTGGTTAACACGTCTCCTCTCCATGTTTGCTGGGCGATGTCAGCCCCGAACGCCAACTGTAAGTGTTTCTGTTTATTTTTGTAAGTCTTCACCTTTTTGGGAACTGTTGTCATCATTCTTATGTTCAATACATGTGCTGTGGTGAATTCTGTGTGACCTAATAAGATAAGATAAGCCTTTATTAGTCCTACAATGGGGAAATTCCAGGATTGCAACAGCACAGGGATAGCAACACTCAGAGCAATAATTAAGAAGATACAAAAAATATAAATAAGAGCAGTGGATATACATACGTACACATAAATATATAAATATATATACAAAGTGCGGAGCATTGTAGCAAGATGGAATAAACAGCATAACCGACTACTTAGTTATCCTACATAGTATGAATATGTACCCACACATATTGTCACCCTCCGTAGTGACTGATATTGTCCTAGTTGTATACTGGAGGGGACCATTTGTGTAAGTCTGTTGCGTCTTTTGCATTCAATACTACTAGGTCGTCACGTTTTTTTGCTATCTCTGCGAGCAGCCCTGCTTAGGTTATACAGTCTGACAGCCGTAGGTAGGAAGGACCTGCAAAACCTCTCGGTTGCGCACCTAGGATGATGTAGTCTACTGCTTAATGAGCTCCTCAGTGTGTTCAATATGTCCTGCATAGGGTGGGACTCGGACTCCAGCAGAGATGACAGTTTAGCCACCATCCTTCTCTCTCCTATCTCCTCCACTGGGTCAAGGCGTTGCCCCAGGACAGAGCTAGCTTTCTTGATCAGTTTGTTTAGTCTCTTCCTATCGGCTGCTGTAATGCCGTTGCCCCAGCAGACCACTCCAAAAGTGATGGCTGATGTCACCACTGTGTTGTAGAATATGTCTTCAGCAGAATCAGAATCAGAATAAACTTTATTGCCAAGCATGTAAAAAACACACGAGGAACTTGACTTGACATTGGTGCGCATGCGCGCGACACAACGACACGGCAGCCATAATAGGCGCCTCATCAAACAGAGATAGATAAGAAAGGGAGGGGAAGGGAGGGAACGACACAAGGGGGGAGGAGAAAAAAAAACTTCGTTATCAAAATACAGCTTATTTTTAAGCAGATTATGATTACAATGAAAAAAAAATCTCTCAATAGCACAGAGCAACAACTCAGAATTCACAAGACACAAGAGAGCAGTGTACAGTATATCTTTAATCAGTTTATGAATCAATGTGTGTGCGGTGTTGAGCAGTGTTGATGATAATAAGAGAGACCCAAGGACCCTTGGCAGAAGATGTTTTGTCTGTCTGGCGCCCAGTCTTATCTGGCGCTGCAGCTGGCTGTCCAAGGCCTTGTGCTCATGATTTTGAAAAAAACACAATCTGCAGACAGCCAGGAGGAATTTTCATGGGGAATAATAATGCCAAATAGGACTGATCACAGAGAAGACTTGTATTTCTTCTGTAGATTCAGTACATTAATCCTTCATTGCGCAGCTTTGAATTCGTCGTGGAAAGACCTGAGCGAACCCATGATGTAATCCACCTTACGAGACAGTTCTCCAGTAGTCGCTATCAGGGTCTTCTCCAGTTTCTCAATTTGTTGGATGCACCTCGCCTGGCCAGCATTTTGATAGGTTGAATCCATCTTCAGCAATTTGCGGTAAACCAAGACAATTCACGTCCCAATCAGAATTATCCCAATCACCAAGATTACGAAGATAAACAAATCTTCAATATCTTCGATAGAAAGATTAGAGAGACACAGCATTTTCCAATTACCTGTGTCACATAGATAGCCCACTGGAGCCGTTCCAGCGGGGCAGACAGCTTCCCCCGGAGCACTTTTCCTTGTTGAAAAAATAGTGTCAATTGTGTTCAAAGCCCAGCTTATTAACTCCATAATTTCTTTTCGGCGGTCGCAGTTAAACGCAGACAGACAACAGCAAGCTGGGATCCAGTAGCAGGAGGGGAGGAAAAAATCAGCAGGAGAGAAGAAAAAAGCGTCTGCTCTCTTGGGAGGGCGGAAGTAACCGTTGCAGCGCCCCTTGTACACCAAAAGACCTGAGCCTCTTCAGTAGGAACAGCCTGCGCTGTCCCTTCTTGTATAGTGCGTCGGTATTGTGTGACCAGTATAGTTTATTGTTCAGATGAACACCAAGGTACTTGTAGGATGTCACCATCTCAATGTCTGTTCCCTGTATGTTTACTGGTGCTGTGAGGGGTTGTCCTTGCATGCGGCAGTCCACCACCAGCTCCTTAGTTTTCCTTGCGTTGATCTGGAGGCAGTTCTGATGGCACCAGTCCACGAAGTCCTGGATAAGTCCTCTGTACTCAGCTTCATCTCCGTTGGAGATGAGGCCGACGATCGCAGAGTCGTCAGAGAACTTCTGTAGATGGCAGTGTGTTGTGCTGTGTGAGAAGTCCGCAGTATAAAGGGTGAACAGGAAGGGAGCCAAAACCGTTCCCTGGGGGGGCCCCCGTGCCACTGATGATCGTGCTAGACACACAGTCTTGGGTTCTCACAAACTGTGGACGGTTAGTGAGGTAGTCCAGGATCCATGATGACAGGTGCTGGTCCACCCCTGCACACAGCAGCTTGTCCTTCAGGATCATTGGTTGAATGGTGTTGAAAGCACTGGAGAAGTCAAAGAACATGATCCTCACCACATTCCCGGGCTTCTCCAGGTGGGACAGAGAACGGTGAAGGAGGAAGATCACTGTATCCTCCACCCCAATGCCATGCTAATAGGCGAACTGGAGTGGATCCATCGCTGGTCCCACCAGGGGGCGGATGTGAGCAAGGAGCAGTCTCTCCAGGGTCTTCATCATGTGAGACGTCAGGGCCACTGGTCTGTAGCTGTTCAGATCTTTGGGGTGGGAAGTCTTTGGTACAGGTACCACACAAGATGTTTCCCACAACTGTGGTACCCTCCCCAGCTTCAGGCTCAGGTTGAAGATATGCTCCACAATCCCACACAGCTGGTCTGCACAGGACTTGAGGAGCTTCGTGCTGATGCCGTCCAGTCCTGTGGCCTTCCTCGCCTTGATCTTCCTCAGCTCCGTCCTCACCTGGTTCTTAGTGAGGGTCAGGTTGGGGGGCTGTATGCTGGGAGTGGAGGGGTGTTGGTGGAGTAAAGTGTGGACAGCAGGTCTCGATGACTTTAGAGGCAGCAGTGGTTGTTGTGCAGTCGGGGGGGAGGGCGACTGGCCAAACCGATTAAAAAACAGGTTCAGATTGTTGGCCCACTCCCTGCCCCCCGTGGCCTGGGGGGAGGCATTCTGTAGCCCAGAGATGGTTTTAAGGTTTCTCCAGACCCCGCCGATGTCACTCCGTTGCAGCTTGTCCTCCATCTTCTTTCTGAAGCTGTCCTTGCCTTCTCTGATCTTCCTCCTCAGCTCCCTCTGAATGGACTTCAGCATCTCCCTGTTCCCCGACCTGAAGATCCTCTTCTTCTCTCTCAGAAGTGTTTTTATCTCAGGGTTGATCCAGGGTTTGTTGTTCGAGCAACACCGTATGGTCTTGGTGGGTACGGTGTTGTCCACACAGAAGCCGATGTAGTCCATGATGGTGTGAGTGAGGCCATCGATATCCTCACCATGTGGATCACAGAGCTGCTCCCAGGCAGTGATTTCAAAACAGTCCTTTAGAGCGTCCATTGCCTCCACAGACCATAACTTCACCGTACGCATGACCGGAGGATGTCTGTGTACTAAGGGTTTGTACACCGGCAGAAGATGAACCAAGTTGTGATCCGATCTCCCGAGTGGGGGGAGTGGTGATGAGGTGTACGCCTCCTTAGTATTTGCATAGAATAAGTCCAGTGTTTTATTGTCTCTTGTGTGGCATGTGATACTGGGTGAACATGGGTAGAATGGGAGACAGTGAAATATGGTTGAAATCACCTGAGATGAGAAGAAGGGCATCTGGGTGTTCTGTCTGCAGCCTGCCAGTTACTGAGTGGATGACGTCACACGCTGTCCCAGCGTTCGCCCTCGGATTTGCATAAATAACAATGCAGATCACGTGTGAGTATTCCCTCGGGAGATATGTAGGCCGCATGCTAACAGCTAGCAACTCAGTGTCTTTGCTACAGTGCTGTTCCTTAACCGTGATATGTCCCGGTCTGCACCAGTTGTTATTGACATACATTATCACTCCTCTGCCCCTTGTCTTCCCACTGTCTGGTGTCCGGTCTGCCCGTATTGCGTGGAAACACTCCAGTTCGATGTTAGCATCTGTTGCTAGTTCTGTCAGCCACGTCTCAGTATATAGCATCAAACTACTCTTCCTGAAGACACTCTTGTAGCGGGAGGTAGCCGCTAGCTCATCAGTTTTACTGAGTAGAGAATGCAAAAAAAAAAGACGCAACAGACTTACACAAATGGTCCCCTCCAGCATACAACTAGGACAATATCAGTCGCTACGGAGGGTGACAATATGTACAATATGTATGGGTACATATTCATACCATGTAGGGTAACTAAATAGACGGTTATGCCGTTTATTCCATCTAGCTACAATGCTCCACACTGTGTATATATATTTATATATTTATGTGTACATATGTATGTTCACTGCTCTTATTTTATTTTCTTATCTTCTTAATTATTGCTCTGAGTGTTGCTATCCCTGTGCTGTTGCAATCCTGGAATTTCCCCCTTGTGGGACTAATAAAGGCTTATCTTAAATCCATTCATCATGACCCTTCACGCGCTCTTACGCAGGGCACGGAGAGGGAGGATGAAATAACGAGGATTTACGTGCAGAGTTCACCACAGCACATTTAATACAGAAAGACAGACAATTCCCAAAAAGGTGAAGATGTACAAAAAACAAAAACACACTTACTGATGGCGTTTGGGGGCCGGCATTGCCCAGAGAACAAATGAGAGGAGACGTGTTAGCCACAGTTGCGTCCCAGAGCCGACATCGCTTCAAGGACACATGAGAACCACGGCGAACATGGAGTGACTAACGTCGTGAGAGTGCTGAAAATACTGGCAGACTAACAGCACAGATGACAATACTATGGACCAGCAGTGTGTGACTGGCAAACGGCCGCAAAGTACATGCACTGCTGTCAGTGACAACTGTGAAGTGACTGCCATACAGATAGTCACTGAACTTCTGTCACTGACTAAGTGCCAAAAAGTCCAACTTATGCGCCGGGTAATGAGATTCACTATGAATCAATCCCCGACTCGCATACGTGATGACTTGCATCTGCCCATCTTGCTCCTGGTACAGAACGGCACCAAGACCAGCGGTGCTAGCATCAGTATGGAGCACATAAGGCTTTGTTGGGTCAGCAAAATCCCAGTACAGGAGTGCTTGCAAATCTCTCAGTCACAAGCTCAAATGCTTGCTGATAAGCTGGTAACCAACGGCTTCCAAAGGGCTCCTTAGGGTTGTGATACCGATCTGCACTGGTTGTCTGTCTCAATCGCTTGTTGGAGGGTGGGTAACCAGAAGTAAGGTCATGGAGCAGTTTTACAATGCTGGAATACCCCTTAACAAACCTCCAATAATATCCAGCAAAGCCTAGAAAAGACCTTAACTCACGAAGGTTCTGAGGAACAGGCCAAGTCTTAAGGGCTAAAATCTTCTCCTGGTCTGTCTCAACTCAATTGTGGGAGACCACATGCCCTAGGTAGTGAACTGAGGTCTGGAAGAACATGCACTTTTCGGGAGACAGCTTTAGACCAAACTCTCTCAGCTTAGTGAGTACTTTCATTAACCTTGACTCATATTCCTCCAAAGTCCTGGAGAACACAATCAAGTCATCAAGAAATATGATTACTTCCTTCAAATGCATGTTCCTTATACACCTTTCCATTAACCTTTGGAAAGTACTTGATGCATTTGTCACACCTTGTGGCATGTGGTTAAATTCCCAAAAACCGAGGGGCAGACAAAAGCGGTCTTGGGCTTATCGGCTTCCTCCACCTCGATCTGGCAATAACCAGATTTAAGATCAAGGACGGAAAACCACTGAGAGCCTGACAATGCTGTAAAAGTATCCTCCAGTTAAGGAAGTGCATTTGCATCCTTTATGGTCTGCAGGTTTAATTTGCGGTAGTTGATGCACAACCAAACCTGGCCATTTTTCTTACGGACCACCACAACTGGAGAAGAAAAAGGGGACTCTGACTCTCTGATGACCCCTGTATCAAGAAGTTCCCGAATGTGCTTCCGGACAGCTTCAATGTCCTGTGGGTGTATCGGTCGAGCACGCTGCTTAAACGGCGTCTTGTCAGAAACCTTTATGTGGTGGGTCACTTTATTTGTTCAGCCAAAGTCCAGTTCATGCTGGGCAAACACATCAGGCATGTTGTTAAGGAGCTGCGTGATGTGATCTTTCCACTCTGGTGGAATTGGGGAGTCGCCGAAATTGAGATTCAAGTTTGACTTTTGGGCTGAGCTGCCCACACTTTGTTCATGTGACAGTATCTTCTGATAGGCACTGATTTCCACAATCTGACACTTTGCTGGGATAACAACATCATGGTCAGCCTGATTACTGATGACCACAGGAAGCTTAGAGGGACGCTGGTGTGGGAAATCAACCAGGCATACTTTCGTTAGCAGACCACCTGGTAATGAAGACTATGAGGGATGTTCGACAACCACAGACCTCTCGCTGTGGAAGCTTCCAGCCACAGTAATGCCTTCTAAGACCACACTGGCACCTGCTGGAATGACCTGGGAGTAACTGCCTTCCACCTCACAATACCATGGTAATCAGTGCTCTACTGTCTGTGCCTTAGCTCTCGTATTTTTACAACTGCTTGGTAGCCACAAGAAACTGGCAAGTATTTTGACAGACTGGTCTTACAATAACTGTCATACAGTGCATCAAGAGTATTCATGCCTTTAAGCAGAAGAGATTCTGAAGAGGCTCGAACATCAGGCACAATTAGAGCAAGAGTGGCAACTTCAGTGGGTGTGCCAAGAAACTCTCCTGGAAAAGTGATACTGGTGTCTATGTAACCCAAATAGGGCACAGCTTGCCCATTGGCGCCCTCAACCTCCAAGAGGTCGTAGAGTGGTTTGATTTCTTGTTCTGACAAATGCCGATCATGGAAGGATTTTGGTATGGTAGTTACCTGTGACCCAGTATCAAGTAGGCAGTTGAATGGCTCACCCTTAACAATTACTTGAGCTGTGCTGTTTGCACCAATCAACCCTTTGGGGAGGTTGAAATATTGGCTCTTGTTTCTTGCATGCCCACAACCAGTATGTAGCTGAACTTTGTTCTGGCTACTAATGTCTGAGGGACATCATTGGTTCATGTCAGCCCCTGTTTGTCCCGCAACAGGGACTGAATCTAGTTTAAAGGCAATTTGGGCTCACTGGAGTAGTTTTTCCTTTCCCATGCCTGCTGTTTGTCCTGTAGTAGTCTTTTCAGTTACTAGAGTGGGGTTTGCAGGGTTAATGCAAGAGGAGGCTATGTGTCCATCCTCCCCGCAATGAAAGCAGTACCAGGGTTTGGGTGTCATGCGGTGGCTCTCGCGAGCCACCATAAGACGCCACTCAGTCACCAGAGAGTTATGTGAGAGTCTTTATTTACGGTGAAAAGTGACAACACGAGCTGCTGAGGCAATGACACATATAAGTATACACACATAAGGAGGCGTAAGGCTAACAGCTCTCTACAGGTCCATAGGAGGAGACGGTCATACACAGACAGGCAAGGTTGGTGGAGTAATGATTACACAGGCTGCTGAGGCAGAGACACACAGAGGTCTACTCACACCGGGAGGCGTAAGGCTACACAGCTCACTTACTGGTCCACAGGAAGCGACGGTCAAACCACAGACAGACGAGGTAGGAAATAGTCCAAAGTATCCGTAGCTCTGACGGAGAGAGACTGACACTGCTGCAGGGATGCGGCTGCCAGCGTGGGTATAAGAAGTCCACCACTAACGACCGCAAATGCAGAACAGCTGCTCAGGACTTGACAGCTGAGCGGAAGCCTCCCCGAGCCCTGTCACAATAAGAGCTCGGAGAGCCAAAATAACAACGCCGCTGTCAAGCCCTGACAGGAATAGCCCAAGCACCATGATATAGTGCTCGGGTCATAACAGTAGCCCCCCCTCAACCGACGGGCTCCGAATGTCTTGTAACTCCCAGCCCCCCCTCCCCCCAACCACAGGGCGAGTGAATTGAGGAACAGGCAAGGAGGGAGCCAAACAAAACCCAACAAGGCCCCAGACAAAAAGGGAAAAGAATACATCAACCGACATATCCATCCAATTCCCCCCAAAACAATGACGAGAGAACCCCCCCCCCCCCAAAAAAAAACCAAGACAGGACTACAATACAAGGGATACAAAATCATACAGAGCATAAACACCTGACACCGAAAGTTTTCCCACTGAGACCACGGATAACCCGTCTAACTCCAGAGTACATAACCCCACAGTGTAACACTTAAAGATCCCTTCACGCACAAAATTAAAAAAAATGCCACAATCATACTCCCAAACCACCCCTGTACTTGAAACCCAGCCAAAATTAAACCCAAACAACCTCAAACACACGGTAACTATGGAAACAGAAACAAGAAATAAATGCAAACACACGGTAACTATGGAAAAA
This sequence comes from Pholidichthys leucotaenia, assembly GCA_020510985.1. NCBI lineage: Eukaryota > Metazoa > Chordata > Actinopteri > Cichliformes > Pholidichthyidae > Pholidichthys > Pholidichthys leucotaenia. The sequence goes on along the minus strand of CM035848.1, from coordinate 236,019,545 downwards.
GGAAACAAGAAATACATGCTAACACACAGTAACTATGGCAAAACAAAAAAAAAAACACAAACGAAACAAGAAATACATGCAAACACACGGTAACTATGGAAAAGAAACAAGAAATACATGCTAACACACGGTAACTATGGAAAAAACAAAAAAACCCACAAACAAAACAAGAAATACATGCAAACACCCGGTAACTATGAAAAAAGAAAGCACATACTATAGCCCCTCAAAAGGAAGAGGGGAGGACAAAACAAAAAACAAAAACAAGAGCATACTGCAAACACACATGAGGCAATCTCAATTGCTCTACATAACCTTTACACCGTATGGGCCCAAACAGAAGATGATTGGCGGAGATCAAACGCCCCCAGGCAGAGCTCCGGCGACCTCCCTGCCTCCGATGGCCCACGGATAGTTACCCAAAACCGTACATGATCAGGCGGCCTGCCCCAGTCCCAGGCCCCAAGAAACAAGTCCTCCGGTGGCCGTACCAGGCCACCCAGTAGCAAACACAGTTTATCGGGTGACCAACCCAAGACGCCAAACGCACAAAGCAGTTCCTCGGGTGGCCGACCCACATCCCTCAGCCACCAGAACCGTGGAGGAATAGCGTGCGGCAGCCCGCCTAATGAAGAAAAGACATGAGAGCGCCAGCCTGCCAGACAAAAACCTCCAACGGCCCCCAGCGCCGACAACCCCAGCTGGTGGCTCCTGAGAGGGGAATAATCAAGAAAATGGGTCCACCTCACATCAGGCGGCAAAGGGTCTGCGGCTCCTCCACCGATCTCGGTCCAGACCGATGCAATCGTCGCAGCTCCGCCTGTATCAGATCCCGGCTGGATCACAGCTGCGCCCGCATCGGACCCCGATTGGGTCACAGCAGCGCCAACGTCGGACCCCCACTGGACCTCGCCGGACCCCGATTGGGTCACCGCCGCACCAGCGTCAGACCCCGATTGGACCCCCTCGAACCCTGATTGGGTCGCAGCCGCACCTGCGCTGGACCCCCACTGGACCTCGTCAGACCCCGATTGGACCTCGTCGGACCCCGATTGGGTCGCAGCCGCACCTGCGCTGGACCCCCGCTGGATCTCGTCAGGCCCTGATTGGGTCACCACTGCACCCGCTTTGGACCCCGATTGGATCATAGCAGCACCTGCGTTGGACCCCCACTGGATCTTGGCAGGTCCCGATTGGGTCACCGCTGCACCCGCGTTGGACCCTGATTGGGTCACCTCAGCCCACGCGTCGGACCCTGACTGGGTCAGAACAGACCCCGATTGGGTCACCGCTGCACCCGCATTGGACCCCGACTGGGTCACCTCAGCCCACGCGTTGGACCCCGACTGGGTCAGGACGGACCCTGATTGGGTCACCGCTGCACCCGCGTTGGACCCTGATTGGGTCACCTCAGCCCACGCGTCAGACCCCGATTGGGTCACCTCGGCCCACGCGTCGGACCCCGACTGGGTCTGGACGGACCCCGACTGGGTCGGTACTGCACTGGCGACGACCTCCATCCCCGAACCTGGGACCTCCAGTCCCGCGACCTCGACAGACTCCAAACCAGTAACACTGTGGAGAGGCTCAGAGAACAGGAGAGGACCGGGATCAGTCTCACCGGCAGCGCCAGAGCCCAGCGAGACGAGCTCGGGTGCAGCAGACGGCTGCCCCTCACTCGCCTCCCCATGAGGCAGGCAAAAATGCTCTAACACACCACAAAGGAAAACAAAGAAGAGCACTTGCCTGCACTTGGGCTCTGGAGCCGTCCAGGACTTCGTCGATCCAGGTTCAGGTAGATGCTCGTCGTTGGGTTCCCACTCGGCTGCATCGGGTTCCACAGCCGGCCTGATGGTTTCTGCAGCTGGATCCTCTCACGCCAATGTCCACACCGATAACCCGCACGGCGTGGGGGCAGGGGACCCTCGACCCACTGGCTCGGGCTGCATCTCTGTGGAGACCTGGGGACGCTTGCTCGTCGGCTCTGGCTCCTCACCGCAGTCCGTTCTCCTCCTCTGTCCACCACAAGGCTGCAGGGCCGGGATATTTCCCAGAGCCGCAGGCCTCCCCCTCGTTCGACGGTGTGGATCTAACGCCGAGGACCGCTCAGCAGGAGGAAACAGAGAGGCAGCAGGTTCAGTACAATTGACTACAGCTGGAGAAGGAAAGTCGGGGAGCTGCGAACCCCGAGCTTCACCCCCAGGAGTCAGACAAGACAGATCACTATGATAAGTAGGAAAGTGAAATTGAACTTGCCTGTCTCCTGGAGGGAGGATGGTGCCAGCTGTAGATGACGTTGCTCCTTCCCTCGCTCGCTGGGTGGTAGGAAAGGACCCATGGACGGAGCTCGCCGGCGCAGGACTCTGATCACTCTCAGCAGCTGGAGAAAGCGTCAAGAACGAGGCAACGGCAGCCGCAGCGGGCCGAGCACAGCATGCTGACCATACAGCAGGGGGTGGTGGCCCGAAAAAAGGGACTGCAGGAATTCCCTCTTGAGATGACGCCGAAGAAACAGCTGACTGGTTGAGTGGGTCATTCCGGTGGCCCGAAACTGGATCCGGAACAGGAGCTTGCTGAAGACGTGCTTGGCCGCGGCGCCGACGCCTTCGCCAGCCCCCAGATGGTGTGAACTCCAGAAATGGATCGAGGACGGGATCAGGATCCGTAGGCAAAGAGCAGGAGTGCCTTCTCTCCTGCTTCACGCCGCGTTCCTCCTCCAGCATCAGGAATATCTCGCGTTGCGCGGCGATATCCACCCTCCTTGCGTCGACTGCCGGGTGGTCGGCGCAGCGGGGCGAGAGATGACGAAGAACGTCTTCAGCAGCGTCCAGGTACCAGTGTATGCCGTGATCGTAATCCAGCAGGGAAGCGGAGATGAGCATCTCATCTACGACTTCCAGAACGCCTGTCAGCTCGTGGCTCAGACTCCAAGCGTGGCCCCTCCGCGACGGGATTCCTCACACACACACAGTACCCAGACGGGAAAAAGCAAATGTCCAAAAAACTCTAACTCTCTGGTGAATTGCGTCTTGGGTTGGCGTCACCGTAAACGCCGTCTTGGCAGCAGTGTACTGTCATGCGGTGGCTCTCGCGAGCCACCATAAGAAACCACTCAGTCACCAGAGAGTTATGTGAGAGTCTTTATTTACAGTGAAAAGTGACAACACGAGCTGCTGAGGCAATGACACATATAAGTATACACACATAAGGAGGCGTAAGGCTAACAGCTCTCTACAGGTCCACAGGAGGAGACGGTCATACACAGACAGGCAAGGTTGGTGGAGTAATGATTACACAGGCTGCTGAGGCAGAGACACACAGAGGTCTACTCACACCGGGAGGCGTAAGGCTACACAGCTCACTTACTGGTCCACGGGAAGCGACGGTCAAACCACAGACAGACGAGGTAGGAAATAGTCCAAAGTATCCGTAGCTCTGATGGAGAGAGACTGACACTGCTACAGGGATGCGGCCGCCAGCGTGGGTATAAGAAGTCCACCACTAATGACCGCAAATGCAGAACAGCTGCTCAGGACTTGACAGCTGAGCGGAAGCCTCCCCGAGCCCTGTCACAATAAGAGCTCGGAGAGCCAAAATAACAACGCCGCTGTCAAGCCCTGACAGGAATAGCCCGAGCACCATGACATAGTGCTGGGGTCATAACATTGGGCTTGCTAATCTACTTCGTCTTTTGCTGCCTGATAACTTCTGTGTTCGCACTACTTAGTTTTGATATGTTTACCTTTATAGCAGCCTTCTTGATGTCATGCTTTCCGGTCTTTTTCTGTGATACAACTGAGGCGAACTGGCTCTGCAAACTAGGAACTTGTTTTTTTAGGTCCTCAATTACATGGGGATGAGCCTCTGTCTGTTCTTGTAGCTCTGTACATACACATGTACTCTTGACAGTAAATTTTAACTTGTGGCATTGTGGAGCTTATGTGCTTTTTCATTCAACCAACCTTTGCTGCTTGCCTATCTTCTTAAGTGCGTAGCATTAGCAAGAAATCTGCAAAAGATGGAGGGTTACCTTTCTTTTGCTCAAGCTGCAGGCTAGAGAGCAATGCACTATTCCAGAACCCTCTACAAAACTGTTTGAGGAGGTGCTTGTTCACGTCCTCAGGTGCAACCCCTCTCCTTTTTACAGCTAGGTTTAAAGTAAACTGCAACCGCTGAAGGTAAGTGGACCGTTTTTCTCCAGGGTTCTGAAAGGTATATATTCATATTCAGGGTTTTGAAAGGTATATATTCATAAACTGAGCAAAAAGCTCCTCCCCATCCTCAACAACACCAAAAGGTGAATCTAACAGCTGTAGATAAAGTACCGGGGCTGATTTGGGGCTCAGACCTTTAACTATGTCAGCTGCAGGGGAGAGTAAGCTCTCAAGGATCCTCCTAGTGATCTGTAGGGAAGAGATACCAGGGTCACTCAAAAGCAGTTCACTCTGGGAACGCCAAGTATCATAGTCTGACTCGTTATTGGGTCTGAGGACTCTTCCTGAAAAGGAACAAAGTCTGAGAGAAGAGTTCAAGCTTGGTCCTATGTCTTCTATTCTTAAAATGTGCTCAACCACAACCTTTTGAAGTTCTGGTGGGTTTACATCACTTAAAGCAATGGATGGCGGTTTTGTCACATCAGGAATGGTGGTTGCTGCCACAACACCTTGGTCACTAGTTGGTTGGGGGAGGCTAGTCAACAACTGGGGCTGTTGTGTCAGTGTCTAACTTGTGTCAAGTGGTGATGGAGGAAGTCTCACCTACTGTGTCAATAGCCTCAATGGCTTCACAAATTTGAGACACCACCTCTTTCAATATCTCCTCATAGTTTCCCCACTGCGCTTGGATAAGTAAGCCTCTTAGCTCAGACAGATATGACTTAGCAAATCCCTCTCCAACTTTGGCAGTGTAAACACTAGTCAGTGTTTTGACAGTGTATATAACACTTGGGTCATCTTCTGGTGTGTACTGGTGAGATAAGATAAGATAAGATAAGATAAGCCTTTATTAGTCCCACAATGGGGAAATTCCAGGATTGCAACAGCGCAGGGATAGCAACACTCAGAGCAACAATCAGAAGGCAAGAAAAAACAAGAGCAGCTAGTATACATATGTATATATATATATATATATATAGACACACAGTGCAAAGCATTGTAGCTGGATGGAATAAATATATGAGTATATAAACACAGTGCGGAGCATTGTGGCTAGATGGAATAAATATGTAAATATATAAACACACAGTGCGGAGCATTGTAGCTAGATGGAATAATATGTAGATATATAAACACACAGTGCGGAGCATTGTAGCTAGATGGAATAAATATGTAAATATATAAACACACACAGTGCAGAGCATTGTTGGTAGATGGGATGAAACAGCACAACCGTCTACTTAGTTATCCTACATGGTATGATTATGTACCCATACATATTGTCACCCTCCATAGCGACCGGTATTTTCCTAGTTGTATGCCAGAGGGGACCATTGTATAAGTCTATTGCGTCTTTTGCATTCAAAAACTATTAGGTTGTCACGTCTTTTTGCTGTCTCTGCGAGCAGCCCTGCTTAGGTTGTACAGTCTGACAGCCGTTGGTAGGAAGGACCTGCGAAACCTCTCGGTTGTGCACCTAGGATGATGTAGTCTGCTGCTAAATGAGCTCCTCAGTGCATTCAGTATGTCCTGCATAGGGTGGAACTCGGCCTCCAGCAGAGATGACAGTTTAGCCACCGTCCTTCTCTCTCCTATCTCCTCCACTGGGTCAAGGCGCTGCCCCAGGACAGAGCTAGCTTTCTTGATCAGTTTGTTCAGTCTCTTCCTATCGGCTGCTGTAATGCCACTGCCCCAGCAGACCACTCCAAAAGTGATGGCTGATGTCACCACCGTGTCATAGAATGTCTTCAGCAGCGCCCCTTGTACACCAAAAGACCTGAGTCTCCTCAGTAGGAACAGTCTGCGCTGTCCCTTCTTGTAGAGTGAGTCAGTATTGTGTGACCAGTCCAGTTTATTGTTCAGATGAACACCAAGGTACTTGTAGGATGTCACCATCTCGATGTCTGTTCCCTGTATATTTACTGGTGCTGTGAGGGGTTGTCCTTGCCTGCGGCAGTCCACCACCAGCTCCTTTGTTTTCCTCGCATTGATCTGGAGGCAGTTCCGATGGCACCAGTCCACGAAGTCCTGGATAAGCCCTCTGTACTCAGCTTCATCTCCATTGGAGATGAGGCCAACGATCGCAGAGTCGTCAGAGAACTTCTGTAGATGGCAGTGTGTTGTGTTGTGTGAGAAGTCCGCAGTATAAAGGGTGAACAGGAAGGGAGCCAAAACCGTTCCCTGGGGGGCCCCCGTGCTACTGATGATCGTGTCGGACACACAGTCCCGGGTTCTCACAAACTGAGGCTGGTTAGTGAGGTAGTCCAGGATCCATGATGACAGGTGCTGGTCCACCCCTGTGCACAGCAGCTTGTCCTTCAGGATCATCGGTTGAATAGTGTTGAAAGCACTGGAGAAGTCAAAGAACATAATCCTCACCGCATTCCCGGGCTTCTCCAGGTGGGACAGAGAACGGTGAAGGAGGAAGATCACCGCATCTTCCACCCCAATGCCATGCTGGTAGGCGAACTGGAGTGGATCCATCGCTGGTCCCACCAGGGGGCGGAGGTGAGCAAGGAGCAGTCTCTCCAGGGTCTTCATCATGTGGGATGTCAAGGCCACTGGTCTGTAGCTGTTCAGGTCTTTGGGGTGGGAAGTCTTTGGTACAGGTACCACACAAGATGTTTTCCACAGCTGTGGTACCCTCCCCAGCTTCAGGCTCAGGTTGAAGATGTACTCCACAATCCCACACAGCTGGTCTGCACAGGACTTGAGGAGCTTTGCATTGATGCCATCCGGTCCCGAGGTCTTCCTCGCCTTGATCTTCCTCAGCTCCGTCCTCACCTGGGTCTTAGTCAGGGTCAGGTTGGGGGGCTGTGTGTTGGGAGTGGGGGGGAGTTGGTGGAGTGGGGAGTGGGCAGCAGGACTTGATGTATTTAGAGGCAGCAGTGGTTGTTGTGCAGTCAGGGGGGAGGGCGGTTGGTCAAACCTATTGAAAAATAGATTCAGATTGTTGGCCCACTCCCTGCCCCCCGTGGCCTGGGGAAAGGTATTCTGGAGCCCAGAGATGGTTTTAAGGTTTCTCCAGACCCCGCTGATGTCGCTCTGTTGCAGCTTGTCCTCCATCTTCTTCCTGAAGCTGTCCTTGCCTTCTCTGATCTTTCTCCTCAGCTCCCTCTGTACGGACTTCAGCATCTCCCTGTTCCCCGACCTGAAGATCCTCTTCTTCTCTCTCAGAAGTGTTTTTATCTCAGGGTTGATCCAGGGTTTGTTGTTTGAGCAACACCGTATGGTCTTGGTGGGAACGGTGTTGTCCACACATAAGCTGAGGTAGTCTGTGATGGTGTGAGTGAGGCCATCGATGTCCTCACCATGTGGATCGCAGAGCTGCTCCCAGGCGGTGGTTTCAAAACAGCCCTTTATGGCTCTTTTCCATAGTCACAGTTCTTTTTTACTTGTTTCGATTCTCCACTACTTCTTTCTCCCTGGGTTGTTGATCCATTACAGCCCTGTAAAGCCGCGTAAGCTCGGTAGTGGGCGGGATTGAGGCGAAGCCACAGTCTGCTGACGTCAACACGCGACCGACTCCTTCACAACAAAGAAAATGGCGCATTAGGAGCAGAGGATTTCCACGTTGCTTCTTCTCTGGCTTTTGAACATAATAAATGAATGTTTTTAACTGGAGAAGACGACGTGCATTGAGAGAACACACGTTGGGGCAGTACCAGAGACTCGTTGTTGCCATTGGGGAATATCAAGCAGCGGAATATGAAGCGGAATATGAAGCAGAGAGCTTAATTACCCAGAACATCAGGCACATCAAGCACACGAGGAAACAGTTTTTGGTAATTTAATGCTTTCTATTGTCATTTTATCGTCATGTCATTGTTGTGTACAGCATTTTGATGTCGCCAGGTTATCAGTATTAATATGTATGCTGTGTGTGTGTTCTAGTTGGCTGCGTTGTTGCAAAATCAACGCTGCAGACCATGGACCCGGGCAGTAAACCGTAGCTCGCAGTGGTGGGAGAATATTCCCCAGCTTCTCAAGCACACAGTGGTTGCAGAACTTCTGGATGTCCGAGGACACTTTCACCTACTTGTGCCACAAATTGCGTCCTTGCATGGAGCCTCATTCACGTGCATACATATGTCAAACGTTTGTTTTTTTAAATAAAATTAGGTGCACTTTTCATCTACGTCTCCTCTGTTGTTCATAACGCTTAACTGTTAAGGGACAGCTAATTAAATCCTAAAACCTTGTAATTGACCTTGGAATTATATGTGGATACTTGTTATATTTCCAATTAATCATAGCCCTATTTTACGTACAAAATAATTTAAATTACTTTAAAAAAAAGCCAATTCGACTGTAGGAAAATTCTTGTTTTCGTGTATCATTTTCCCATTGATAGTTCTTTTTAAGGGATATGTGTTCAGGGATGGGAAATTACACGCTAAAACACCGTAGAAAATGACTGCAGAAAAATGCAGCAGCTGAACAACTCCCTTTTGGTTTTATGGAATTGCCAATTGACCTTGGAATTATATGTGGAAACTTGTTATATTTCCAGTTAATCCTAGCCCACTTTTACTTACAAAATAATTTTAAAATTTTTAAAAGGCAATCCAACTGTAGCACCATTTTGCATGTTGAGTGTCAATTGAGTATCATTTTCCCATCTATTGATATTTATAAGGGATATGTGTTCAGGGATGGGTAATTACACGTCAAAACACCTTAAAAAATGATTACTACAAAAAAGGCGGCAGCTAGACAACTCACTTTTGGTTTCCACTAGAAAGAATAACATACATATTGAAATCAAAGGAAATGTGTTTGAGAATATATGGAGACCTTTCATTGATTATGTAAATTAAGTAAACATAACTTCTGAAGAAGGTGAATGATATGTGTGGACCTTGCAAATTCCAAGCTGGTGAATGTATATTATGTATTCTAATGTAATAGATTACCTAGACTAAACAGAGGAACATTGTTGACTTGTTTTTGTTAATGGTTTCTGTTTTTTATTAACCTTTTTTTGTCATTTTATTGTTCTTAGTTTTTAAATTACTTTTGTGTTAGTGTCTGACTGTGTGTGCTGTTTGTAAAAAAAAAAAAAAAGGTTCAATAAAAATATTGTGGGAAAAAAAATTGCTCTGATCTGCGTGGAAATCCTGGACTGTTGAGACATCATGGACGTACCTGCTTCAGCTGCACTGAGTCTGCGATGTCATAGCAAAAAATGATCAGCTGACACAACTCGATCGCCAGGTTAATAACTATATTAGCCACAGAATGTATATTCAAAAGTAAACATTACTGAGTTCTGTATAGTAAGATGTATTTGACAGTTATGATGCATTTTAGGCCAAAACAAACTTGATCTAGGATTAAAAGCAATTAAAATAATGCAGTCACAAGGTTACATGGAAAATGCTTGATTTACTCGATACATATACTGTAGAAATATACAGTATATTCTCTGCATCAACAATGTACTATACATGCATTCATGTAGTATTGCACTGACAAACCTCTGAAGTTTTTGCAGATGTCTCTTTTTTATATGTGAAGGTTACCACCATGTGACATAAATTTCTTAAAAATGAGCCATTATTTTCAAGGTCACCCATTAATGGTTTGTACTATTGACTCTTTTCCCACCAGTGTATTAACAGACAAAAATAGAAATCATGATGCAAACACATAAATCACTAAATTGTTTATTACAATCAGCAGCAAATTCCAGATTATTCAGAATGTGCAAAACTCAAAACTGTCAGACTGGGTCACTCAGCAGCTGGGATGTGCAGCTCACACTGGTCTCAGATCAGCAGATCTTAGGCCTGCATCTCTGTAAATAGTGACGCAAGGTCCAGTTTGGGGTGGATCGATCGTTTCCCTCTTGCCTAGACAAAAGACAGAAATGGGTGGAGGTTAAATAAACAAAGTTTAAAACATATTTGGGAAATACACTTGTTGCTAAAAGCCAGTGGTGGAATGTGAATGAATGAATCTTTATTTCGGATAGATTTAAAGAAAATACAATAATATAACAAAGGGGGAAAAAATTTAATAAGGTCGAATTAAACAATAACTCCTCTGATTATACAGTTCAACATAGGTTATCTGAAATGGGTGATGGCTGAAGCTGCAGCTTATATTGCCCACCATATTCCATCCAAGAATTCAAAAGAAAAACAAAACAGCAGTGATTCCAATTCCAATGTGACAATAAAGTACTTCGTTGTTGTATTTAACCACAATTTTCATATAGCTGCACTGATGTCAAGTCGATTTTACAAGGGCTGGGTTGCATTTAAAATCATCTGCTTTTACTGTGACCTCAGCAATCAGAATGAATTAATACATTCACTGGAATGGAATCTAGTACTTTAACTGAAGGTGTGCATCACAGATTATGGAGTCGCTCAGTCAAAATATGGAGTTTTTATCAATAAAAGTTTGTCTGGAATGTAAAAGTGTCTCTTCTTGCCCTGGCTTCAAGTGTGGGTGGTGTTTTGTACTTTTATTGCTAAAATATAAAAGGAAGCACTACAATGGGTCTCAAATAGTTGTAATGTGTCCTGTTACTGCATGACTTTATTGATGATAGACTATAAACTACACATATAAACTAAACTATATTGATGACTGAACAACTGCCATTCCCCAAAAGATACAGTTATGAACATAACTCAAAGGATCACACAAGTGATCTGACAAATAAATACATTAACAAGTGGTTTATTTTACAGTTGATGCGCCAGTCTTTTTCAGTTATTCTGTAATTAATACTCACACAATCAAATAAATCTCAGTTCAGTCCCTTTTACATTAAGTGGAAATTGTGCTAATTTGGTTTTGACACTTACCTATAAAAGCAAAGGATTTCAGTACTTTCCACAGTGGCGACATCCGTTGTTGAGCGGCCGATTCCCTCCTGCCTAGACGAACGACAGAAATGGATGGTGTTGAGTTTTTTCAAGCAAGTTCAACACTTATACAGGCACATCTCAAAAATTAGAATATCATGAAAAAGTTAAATATTTTTGTCACTCATTTCAGAAAGTGAAACCTATATATAGATTCATTATAGGGACAGTGATATATTGAAAGTGTTTATTTTAATATTGATGATTATGGCTACAGCCCATATTAACCAACACCTCAGCGGCCCACATTTCTATTTAAAAACTATTTTTTAAAGTTTATGTAATATTTTAATTTTTTGCCAAATGGAATTTGGGGTTTTCAGGGGCTGTAAGCCATAATCACCCAAATTAAAATAAATAAATGCTTGAAATATATCATGGTCTGTGTAATAAATCGATATAATATATGGATTTCTCTTTCTGACGCTTTAGAAAATTATATGAATGACTTTATAAATCACTGGTTTGAAAAAGCACTTTTATATTGTTGAGATTTCGGATCCTGTGATCTCACCAGTATCCACTATAAACAGGGAAGCTAACCCTGGCATGTGGAAACACATTCTAGCATTAAATTGCACACAATTTAATGCAAAACAAAAACCAGGACTATAACCAGGATTGATATATTTCATTGTTTTGCTCTCACAAGCAAATATTTAGGAGAAAACAAGCGTGAATCAACAGTGGGTATTATCTAGCTACTAGCCAAAACTCGTTAGCTAAAACAAGTTAGCCAGCAAAAAACGGGATTAAATTGCACACAATTTAATGTGCAGCACCAAGTGCAATACAAAACAAAAACCAGGACTATAACCAGGATTGATATATTTCATTGTTTTGCTCTCACAAGCGAATATTTAGGAGAAAACAAGCGCGAATCAACAGTTGGTATTATCTAGCTACTAGCCAAAATTTGTAGCCAGAATTCTTTAAAAAAAACGAGTTAGCCAGCACAGAACGGAGCTGTATGGCTCAAAAGTGAGCTTACCACCAACAGGATAAATAAGCGAACAGATGCACAATATTACAAATCACTCACCATGGATGGTTCTCTCAATTTCGTATTCAGCTTGTCAGTAGTACGGTTCTATTCTGTGCAGTCATCTGTAGGGTCCGGATCACTCTTCTGACTGTGTATCTGCCAGCAAGCAGAGAAAACCCCGCACCTCTTCGTTGGACCACGGTGTAGATTTCCGCAAAACCTAACCTACAACGCTGTCTCTATTAATATCGTATTTACTCCGTGAGCGATTGCAAATGGCAGACGTAAAGATTTCAAAGACGGGCGATTTCGTGACGTTACGCGCTGACCAATCAGGGGCTAACAGTCGATTGACGTCAAATCACACCTCGATTTTTCTCGCTTGTCCCCTGTCCCTAAACTGGCACGAAAATCGTATCGGTTAAAGCGAGTAGGGTACTGTGGAAAGAGCGAGAAAGTGAGTAAAGTAAAAGTAAGTAAAGCTAAGGTGATACTTGTGGAAAAGTGCCTTTAGAGTGTCCATTGCCTCCTTAGACCATAACTTCACTGTGCGCATGGCCGGAGGTTGTCTGTGCACTAGGGGTTTGTACACCGGCCGGAGATGAACCAAGTTGTGATCCGATCTCCCGAGTGGGGGGAGTTGTAATGAGGTGTACGCCTCCTTAGTGTTTGCGTAGAATAAGTCCAGTGTTTTATTGTCTCTAGTGTGGCATGTGACATATTGGGTAAACGTGGGTAGAATGGGAGACAGTGAAACAGGGTTGAAATCGCCTGAGATGAGGAGAAGAGCATCTGGGTGTTCTGTCTGCAGCCTGCCGGTTACTGAATGGATGACGTCACGCGCTGTCCCAGCGTTCGCCGTCGGATTTGCATAAACAACAATGCAGATCACGTGTGAGTATTCCCTCGGGAGATATGTAGGCCGCATGCTAACAGCTAGCAACTCAGTGTCTTTGCTGCAGTGTCGTTGTTTAACAGTGATATGTCCAGGTCTGCACCAGTTGTTGTTAACATACATTATCACTCCACCGCCCCTTGCTTTGCCACTGTCTGGTGTTCGGTCTGCCCGTATCGCGTGGAAACCCTCCAGCTCAATGTTAGCATCTGCTGCTAGTTCAGATAGCCACGTCTCAGTAAACAAAAGGAGAGAGCATTCCCGGTATATGCTATCGTAGCGGGAGATAGCCGCTGGCTCATCTACCTTTCCCAGTAACGACCGTACATTCCCCATGACAATGGATGGAAGGGAGGGTCTGTACCTTATATTTTTTGTCTTCCGCCTTACTCCAGCCCGGCAACCACGGTGTTTTCGCCTCAGTTCTCCCGGTATGTCGAGTTTTTCCATTAGCACCGGGTGGCAGTTGAGTGCTAGCAGCTCTTCCCTGCTGTACCCGTCTCCTGCTATAAACAGTGGCTCCGTCCACTGGCTCAGGAGACATTTGGGACGATCTGTGTGTCCGTGATATAAATGGAGTGAAAAACCGGATCAAAAAGAGAGAGGAAGGAAAAAAAGACTCAGAATTGAGCCGCTGTGGCAAAAGGCAGCCAACTCGTGTGGCGCCGGAAGTGAACTCGAACCCTAAGGCAAAAGAAGCTCAGAAACTTCTACAGCTAAGCCACTTAAATATTCAATGACCAGGTTTTGGTAATACTCAGAAGTAGTACCATCAACTGGCACTACATTTTGGATGCTACCATATTTCTTCAAGAAATCTAACACCTTTTCATCTTCCTTAGATTTAGTTAACCCGCTCACGATCACTGTATTGGGTATCTTAAAACTGACTGCTCTATGAAGTTCATTTTAACTGCTGATCAATACTGATATTCACTTCACATTGGGCACTGGCTGGCTCGCCACGAATGTAGCCCACTTCTGCTACATCAATTGGAATATAGTAAGGTGGACCAGATCAGAAGGTTAGGAACGCCTGGAGCCCAAGGTGTGAACATCAGTAATTAACACAAACAAAATGTAGTTTTACAAGAAACAGCTGTATTAAACAATGTTTATGGGTATACAAAACAACTTTCCATTAGCAGATAAAATAAAGTGCACACATTAATAAAATAAAACCTTTGGCCAAATTATTATTTCAGTCCAGTCAGTTTGTGTGTGTGTGTATATGTTAAGTTGTTGGATCAATTGTTGGGGGCCAATCCAGGAACTAATGTGTCCGTTGTCTGTCCTATCTCCCTTCCAAGTAATGGGGGCAGTACTCCCTGCGAGGGTAGGCACTCTGAGGTCTTCTCCGAATCACGCAAGTTGGCTAGCCATCCAGTTAACTGGAATCTCAGTTCTCCTCTGGGTACCCTTGTTATGGGATGTTCTTCTCCTCGGGATGCTCTCCTTATGGGATGCTATAAGTGGATCTTGGCATCCACCTCATGCCAGGAAAAAAAGCCCGCACCTATAGACAGGTCACATATCCATTTAAGTTTCACCCATAAATCACTATCAATTTAGATTACACTTCAAACAAACGTATATTAACATAACTGCTGTTCTAACTCAGTTTTTTAATTGGCTGTTTCACAACCAGTTTGTAGTTCAACTACATTGTAACGATACTCTGAATAGTCACAATTTAACAGAGCTAACGGCATTTGCAACATAAATACTCTGTTTTAAGGTTAGCGCTTATTCTTATTAGTTAGACCCTTACTGCAGTGCAGCTGCTGAGCACCACATGGCAGAGCTAACTCTCAGCAAATCAGTAACAATGACAAAATAAAGCAAACAGTCAAAACTTACATTAACTCATTTACATAAACTGGCACACTGTGATCGGAAGAACAAAGTGTGCCACTACAGTCACCATTTACTACAATTCACATTTACACATGGTCTTAAACTAGCCGTTTTTCAGGTGCTAAGGTTGATAACATGGGTCTATGGCACTTTCCATCGTAAGTGTTAGCGTTGCAGCTAGTGTTAGCATTACGCTAGCATTAGCATTGTGGCTAACGGCTAGCGGACCTTTTTACTCTCATATTCCATACATTTACACAAATAACCAGCTAGTTCATCACTCACCACTGAATATCTTTCAGTTACACATTCCACACAGCAGAATGGAGTCAGGGCAACCACACAGGCTAGAGCTCTGAACAAAGGGACTCTGCCTAGAAGGAGGGAACCTGTCTCCTGTGGCTGCATGGACACAATGGCTGGTAGCATGAATCTGATCCCAGACACAGCAATGAGGATAGAAGGACTACAGCTCCTGACCAGATAGATGATACAGAGTGAAGTACGTGGCAGTAATGCACCTGTAAGCTGGTTGCCAACCGCCAATCAAATCTAAAAGAAGAAGACGAAAAAAACGAGGGATTGTGGGAGTGTTATCTGATTGGTTACAATTTGGCATCACAGTTCTCTTATTGGCCCACTCTAACACTAAAAAAAAACTGCTGATACGAGAGAGATATTTAACCTGGGTTACACACAACAGACACGATTTCCCTTTTAGCAGAAAAATCGCAAACATAAACAAACAACTGTCTTGCTCGTGATAACACCCCACCGTGCTGCAAAAACTGTGGGGGAGTGAATAGACATTACGAACACAGCTTGAGAATTTTTTTAGACTGGCACTCACCAACAGACTGATCCAAAGCAATAAGGATGAAAACAGGCAAATTTCTGTCCATGTCAGCTGCTGGAGGTCAGCGACTACAACATAGCATGTAGCTACGAGCTACTAGCAAACAAGCGTCCACAGAAGAAGAGCAACCCAGCATCCAGGCAAAGTTTTGGAGGAGGCCAGAACAATTATCCAGGTGAGAGTTCTGACAGATAATGTTGTAAACTTAAACATGACAAAACTTTGGGGATATCTGTTGTGTCTCAAATTATGGAGGAGTCGAGGTGACGTTTTATAAGTTTTGTTACAAGGAGAACCAGGAACACAGGAGTCTCTACCGTGAGTACAGGAGCCACAGCGAAGAGACAATATGTCTCCCACAAATGACTTATATACCTCAGGTGACGCCATCCCCCAGAGGCAGGGCATCACCCCTCTCTAGCCTAGGGCACAGCCATAATAATAAAATATACAATCTCACATTCTCCCCCCCCCCCCCCCCGAAAAAACACAAGCATACAAATTCACCCAACTTATAATTTATACCCAATTCACACTCCAATACAAAATGGATATAGGCCTACACACACACACACCACATTGGCCCAGCGGAGCACTCCGCTATGTAAACACAACAGTCACTGAAAAGAAAAGGGCCACACACCAAAATAAATTGGTATGTGGCCCTAAATTAATCCCTAAATAATTAGGTGTGTACATATATATATATATATACAGTATATACAGTATACAGTATATACATATATACACACACACACACATACACACACAATTAAACAGTAATTACTAACATGAACAATGGTGCTACCCAACTCCATAAACTCGCAGGCTATTACACAATTAGAAACAGGGACTCCGAAGAAAAAGAAAAAAAACTAGACAAATCACACAGCATAGGGCATATACAGCCGTGGACAAAATTGTTGGTACCCCTCTGTTAATGAAAGAAAAAAACCCACAATGGTCACAGAAATAACTTGAATCTGACCAAAGTGGTAATAAATAAAAAATTCTATGAAAATTAACCAATGAAAATCAGACAATGCTTTTGAGGTGTGGTGCAACAGAATTGTGGTGCAACAGAATTACATTAAAAAATAAACTCATGAAACAGGCCAGGACAAAAATGATGGTACCCCTAGAAAAGATTGAAAGTAATGTGACCATAGGGATATGTTCAACCAAGATGTGTCCTCTAATTAACATCATAGGTGTCTACAAACTTGTAATTAGTCAGTTGGCCAATTTAAAGGGTGACAAGTAGTCACTGTGCTGTTTGGTGACATGGTGTGTACCACACCAAACATGGACCAGAGGAAGCAAAGTAGAGAGCTATCTCAGGAGATTAGAAAGAAAATTATAGACAAGCATGTTAAAGGTGAAGGCTATAAGACCATCTCCAAGCAGCTTGATGTTCATGTGACTACAGTTGCACATATTATTCAGAAATTTAAGATCCACAGGACTGTAGCCAACCTCCCTGGACGTGGCCACAGGAGGAGACGGATAATACGAATGGTAACAAAAGAGCCCAGAACAACCTCTAAACACATTCATGGTGAACTCCAAGGTCAAGGTACATCAGTGTCAGATCGCACCATCCATCGTTGTTTGAGCCAAAGTGGACTATATGGGAGACGACCAAGGAAGACACCACAGTTGAAAACAAATCATAAGAAAGCCAGACTGGAATTTGCCAAACTGCATGTTGACAAGCCACAAAGCTTCTGGGAGAATGTCCTATGGACAGACGAGACAAAACTGGAATTTTTTGGCAAGGCACATCAGCTCTATGTTCACAGACGCAAAAATGAAGCAAACCAAGAAAAGAACACTGTCCCTACTGTGAAACATGGAGGAGGTTCTGTTATGTTCTGGGGCTGCTTTGCTGCATCTGGCACAGGGTGTCTTGAATCTGTGCAGGGTACAATGAAATCTCAAGACTACCAAGGTGTTCTAGATTGAAATGTGCTGCCCAGTGTCAGACAGCTTGGTCTCAGTCGCAGGTCATGGGTCTTGCAACAGGATAATGACCCAAAACACACAGCTACAAACACCCAAGAATGGCTAAGAGCGAAATATTGGACTATTCTAAAGTGGCCTTCTATGAGCCCTGATCTAAATCCTATTGAACATCTGTGGAAGGAGCTGAAACATGCCGTCTGGAGAAGGCACCCTTCAAACCTGAGACAACTGGAGCAGTTTGCTCATGAGGAGTGGGCCAAAATACCTGCTGAGAGGTGCAGAAGTCTCATTGACAGTTACAGAAATTGTTTGATTGCAGTGATTGCCTCAAAAGGTTGTGCAACAAAATATTAAGTTAAGGGTACCATCATTTTTGTCCAGGCCTGTTTCATGAGTTTGTTTTTTAAAATAATTCTGTTGAACCAAAATTCAAAAGCATTGTCTGATTTTCATTGGTTAATTTTCATAGAATTTTTATTTATTACCACTTTTGTCAGATTCAAGTTATTTCTGTGACCATTGTGGGTTTTTCTTTCATTAACAGAGGGGTATCAACAATTTTGTCCACGTGTGTATATGTCTTGTTGGGAGTCATGTGCTTTGTCTACACTACCGTTCAAAAGTTTGGGGTCACCCAGACAATTATTTTGTGTTTTCCATGAAAAGTCACACTTATTTACCACAATGAGTTGTAAAATGAATAGAAAATATAGGTTAGAAATAATGATTTGTATTTGAAATAATTTTTTCCTTCACACTTTGCTTTCGTCAAAGAATCCTCCATTTGCAGCAATTACAGCATTGCAGACCTAACATGATTGCACAAGGGTTTTCTAATCATCCATTAGCCTTCTGATGCAATGAGCAAACACATTGTACCATTAGAACACTGGAGTGATAGTTGCTGTAAATGGGCCTCTATACACCTATGTAGATATTGCACCAAAAACCAGACATTTGCAGCTATAATAGTCATTTATGTGGGGAACCCCCACAACAGACTGGACAGGCACAGCAATGTGTGTATTAACATCTACAGACAGCCCGCTTCTTCTGGCTTTTTCCGGCTCACTACTGTGATGTTAATGTGCCATTCATGCACTGTGTTCATGCTTCCTGTCCTCACTGTGTCTATGAAATGGGAGGAGACAGTTGCTGACCGGAGCTTTACCCACTCTAGCAGGAAATGTTGGAGCCTCATCCGTCGCCTAGGAGCTGCACAGAAGCCCCCTAGCCAAAGCCAAGCATCCGTCACACCCAACCAAGTTGCATCCCACCTACTGACTATCGCCAAAGCACCCCAAGACAAAGACACCAGAAGAGCAACTGAGCTAAAAAAACACCAAAAAATGCCTGTAGAGGAAACGAACCCTGAACCCTTCGAGGCTGCTGAACTGGAGAAAGTCCTACAGGGCCTGAAATGTGGAAAGGCAGCAGGATACGATAACATCTTCCCAGAAT